>JAJNNQ010000026.1:0-1213125 GCA_027886175.1 Phylloscopus collybita | reverse complement strand
CCTGGTTCATTGTCAAAACTATTTTTTTCCCTCCAAATTACTTAAATAGACTTTTATTATGTGCTTTTGCAATACCACTTTCTAAAACAACACCATTTTCTATATGTATTATGAACTACGATACGCACCATAAAATCAGAGGACTGCACTGTGGCAAAGTGCCATGACCCCACTTTGGGGATGTTCCAGGAGCTCCGAGAGTCACAGTTTGTGAGGCATGTATAAGGCCTGTCAGAGTCAAAAGGAAGGCACAGTGACTGTGGTCTTTCTATGTCACTTGAGTAGGATGTGTAATCTGCTTTCTCCTTTGTCTTGCCAGCTAGGAGTTCCATTTCAGACTCATTCACAAGGCACACGCTCTCCAGCTGACTACTGAGTTGGTTGAACCCCTCTGGATGATCACACACGTGGATAGCTGAGTATTGCCAGTTTGCTGGTTTATTAGATCAGTATTTTTAGCCAAAATATTTTTGCAGCTATGTCAGTGCAGTTCAGCCTGTGTTTTTAAAGGCTTAATGTGGCCACCTATGATAAAATGCAAAGCCCCTGTAACAAATGGAGCTCAGGGGAGTCCAGCAGCACAAATTGTGGCCAACTTAATCTCTAATAGAGTAAAGCAGCCCACAAAGAGTGGGTTCCAGAATGTGATGTTTCACTTGGATGGGAACAGAGAACGAAGCCCAGCCTACTGTGTTTAATGGTGGATGCTGTGGGAATCTGACTTTCAGAAACTGTGAGCACTTTAAGAGAATAGGAATTTCAGAAAATCTGTGTCTACACATACACACACACACATCATGCCATAAACCATGCAAGTAATAAAATCTTACCAGAATAGCTGACATTCTTCCTGCCACTCCCCTACAAAGTGTTCTTCTTTTCCAAACTTCCCTCTGAAAAAAAAAAAAACACCTTTTCTTTTCCAAAACTTGATCCAATGTGCTAATTAATGAAAGGCAAAGAAAACTTATTTCTTATCAACAAATTTCATGTCATAAAGTCCCAAAAATGCAAAGGATTAGCCAATAAAGAAACATCACATAAAGAGATATGCAAAACAAAGCAGTTATGCTTGCATTTTAATCCTTCAATGACTATTTCACACAAGATAAATTGGCTTTTTTGCATATTTCTCTTTTGACCACTTCATAAAAGAGTCTGCAGTTTACCATTTAAAAATATTTCAGAGATGCATTCTGGTAGCAATACCTAGTAATGGTCTCTGCACTTGATATGGAAGAGGATACCTCTCCTCACTGTCTGTGGGGAATAAATAATATAGGAATAAATATGTGTAGGAATAAATAATAAAACGAACATGACACAGCCACTTAGGTTTCACAGAATATTCTGAGTCAGAAGGGACCCCCAAGGATCATCAAGTCCAGCTCTTCAGTGACTGGCCCATACAAGGATCAAACCCATACCTTGGCATTATTAGTCCCATCCTCGGAACAACTGAGCTAATTTCTCCTAGGTTTGCTTCATGCAAGCATCCTGCCAAAGGAGATTCATTAGCACATCTGTGAAGAGTTCACTGAAAGCTTGAGCTGAGCACTCATGTCCAGGATTAGCTGATTTGTTTCTGCTTCAATAACTTCTATATCTTACATACTTCTTGTTTCTGGTGTACGCAGGTTCTAAATCACAGCAAGACATTGCTTAACACAGCAGCAGACCCAAAGCCCTCATCATAGATCTGGAATGGGAGGGGGATGTGAGTCACATCAGGATTTGATGAATTGATGATTAAGGCTTGTCCTAACTCCTGATTAAGAGACTGATCTTGTAGTTATCTCTCTTAGGCATCAGGATATTTAATCACAGCTTTGCTTCTGTAGAGGCAGTTTTCGCTATTCTTGTTTGTACAGGCTGGTTTACCCTGTGAGCAGTCCTGCTGATTTTTGTGGAGCCACTCAAGGAAAAGGTACCAGGTGGCAGAAGGCTGGGGGGTAAAAGTCATCCAGTTATTACATGTGCAGGTACTCCCTGTGGTAAACAAAAGCACTGCTTACATTTGTCACAAATTTTGTCATCAATGTGACAAAAAAAAAAAATTGAAATATTAAATCTGGAATTAGGTATCTTGAGTTTTGCAAAGTTTTTTTTTCAATATACACTGAAGAAATTTTTCTTGAACTCCACTTCCCAGAGTTTCAATTGGTTTGTGATATTTCAAGGTTTAAAAAAATCACATAAAATGGAATTATGGCTCCTGCATAATTTTCTACATAAATTTTCTTTGAACTACAGCTTGTTCCATTTTAAATTTTCTGATCAATAAGACTGATTTTTTTTCCATTCTAAGTATCCACAAAACCTTCAGTTTAAAATTAGCATAGAAGGAAATACTGTTGGGTTGGGTTTTGTTCCTCACAACAAACTATTCCAGAAAAGAGTTTCTCAAGAAGCTCTGATATTTCAGGGCTCTGAAGGAAGAGATTGGGATTTCTTGGGGAGGGACAGTGATGCTGATGTCACATACATATATGTGCCCCTTGGACCAGGTCTCCTGGACAGCCTTTTTACTCTCTTTGAAACAACATTACTTTTTTTACCGTGTGTATTGTTTTATGTTATTCTTCACAATGTCTTTTACCTTTCAAACTAAAGCTGTGACCAGAAACATACACACAGCAGTGGAAATGAGATTTGAAAGGGATTCAGACCCTTCCCACAAGCTACTCCACTGTTACAAATAGTTTTGATCTATTTCCTCAGCACAGTCCATACTCTAGAATATTTTATGTTATTAATACTACTAGTGTTTGTTATTTGTATATATTATATTATGGCATTATTTTACTTAAGGTATGCTAAAGTATGCTTCTAAAGTCCTTCTACCATTTCACTTGATTTCTGGGTGAGACCAAGAGTAACCAAGGAGAAATATCAGTGCAACCAGTTTTGTTTTGTTTTTTTTTAAGCAGCAACTTGAAAACAATGATGCAGCTGTACTTTTCTAACTGATTATTCTCAAACCTGACTGAACACGATTCATGATCAGCTGGCTGCCTTGGGTGACTTCCTTGGTTATTCTCCAAAGAATACACCTGTATTATACTCAGGCAAATAATTTTAAAACCAGCAACTGATTAGGTTTTCCTCAGCTCTGGGTGATCTGAGTTTCTTTTTGGGTGACTGTTTAATATGTAGTGAAAATATGGTGCCTTGATAAATGACACAGAAAATCAGGAAATAAACCAAGCTGTGTCATGCAAAACCACAAAATATTTGCAGAAAGCTTGGCCTCGAGTCCCAAAGCTGCTCTTAAATTACCATGTTAGTCCTGCACAAGAAAGGGAAAGATTGGAGGCATAAAAAATGGGACTTCTTCTCCAGAGGATAATTTGTAACCTGCCATAGCCTAGCATAAGCCTGTTTGAGATGTGTCTCTTATATGACATCTTTCAGAACAGGCATTCCAAATCTCCATCCCCAGCACCCCCAGCATGTCCTAAATGGCCCATCTTAGTGGGTCTGTTACTTAAAAGTAAGTGAGAGAGGCATGGTCCTGCATAACCAGAGCACTGCAGAGGAGAAAGTAATCTACAGGGTAAATCCACAGATTTGCACTGATGCGCCTCAAGCCAGCATTTCAAGTTCCTTTTTAAAACATGAATGAAGATGTAAATGCACTGGAAAGGCCAAAAGGACTTTAGCTCCATCTGTCTTTCCCAGGCAGTTATTAACCGAGTGGCCAGTCTGTAGTACCAGTCATCTAAACTGGAGAAGCAAGTGGTTCCACCATCATCTGGGTGGCTGCAGCCACCTCAGTTTTAGCCTTTCCACAGGGCTAGGTTGGTTTCCATCCTGTCAGTCTCTACTTTGAATCAGGTGAAAAAGTCAGGAGGACTGGACAAAAGGTGAGAGAAAAAGGATGGAACCTGGGAGTTGGATTAGGGGTACAAGCCCTGGATGAGACATAAGGAGCAGGAAGGTTGGAAAAGCAGAGGTTCAAGTCATGTAACAAACAAATGAGGAAGTAGATTAGAAGATATGTTGTTTTTTAAGTCTGCCCATGCTGCCCTCTTGGAGAGGTAATAATGGATAAATGTGTTAGGACTGTATAACAGTTCGTATGCATAAAGAACTCAAAGTATGTATAATATACACGTATGTATAATATGTATATGAGTATACATCACATACGTGCAGTAATCTCCACCAAATGAATACAAAAACATGCCCTGTGTCTCTTCAAATGTCTGTGGCCTTTATTAGGTCTATTTTAATGCCCCTGAGTATTTAAAAATGTAAAGAAGTAAAACTACAAATGTGTAGAAATTCTAAAGGCTCATAGCACACACATACACATATCTTGATATTCAGAATACATATGTAGCAGCATACTAAAGGCATTTTTAAAAAGCCAGATTTTTCCTTCTGTTTTTTACAACAAAAGTTTAGAAGCTACTAATATAAAGTTAAAAATAAGTGATGGCAAGGCTGTGAGCATATATTGTTTTAGCTGTTTTGTCTTCTGGGAATTCCTGCTGCTGAAATTTTGATGGAATTTTGTCCTCTCTGGTCACTCATGCTTAGAGACACAAGCAACTTCAACTTGGTTTTCTGTCATCCTTGCTCCAGTAAGAGCCTTTTAGCTCAATTGTGACATCAATCACTCGGACTATAAATCTCTGCAATGGATATGGCCATTTAAATCTCCACCTGCACAAACAACAATTAGGCCTAAAAAATAAGGAGACTCATAAATCTCCACACTGGTGATTATTAATAATTTGGATTTGCAATAGCAATGTTATTAAAAAAAAAAAGAAAGTAATTCATTAATTAGGACTGATATGCTGATAATCTGTTTACTTTAGGTTATATAAAGAGAAAACACAAACAGGGCACAGTTAACACAACATGAATTTAGAAGTTAGTGAATTCCCAAGAGCCCAGGGCTTGGAGATACGATATCTTAATGTACTTATCCTATTGTGAGTGGGAAGGTGTTATCTTCCAGACAAATGATAAAGAGGTGGTTTAAAGTTTAGATCTGCTGTTTTTTCTTCTGGCTTGCATGAGCCAAGGAAGAAAGATGGATCAAGAGATAGGCAACACTTCCTTGCTGGCTATCAAAAATGACACTCTGCCTCCTACTGAAAATTTAATCTGCAGACAGTACATAGCACTCGGCAGACATACCAGCTTGGCCCTCGCAGTTTTTACTGGGTTTTTTTAGTGCATTCAGAAAACCCTATGTGATGCTTACACAGATCAGCAAGAGACTTTTCCTGTGGCTTCAGTGTCTTTGGATTAACTATAAAGCCACTGGTGACATCTGAGGCTGCACGCTTTTTTCTGGAACTATGCGAATCCTCAGATAAGCAGCTGAATAAGTGGAATTGCTCCTGCAGTAAGAGCAGTCCCTGTGTGTAGTTCTTTACTCCCCTGTGTTCAAAACCCAAGACTGCGAGACAACCTGTGAAGTTTCAGGAAGAGTGTGAGTAAGAAAGGAGCTATGGGAGCAAGTTCCTGATCCACTGGCCTCTTTGGGCTCCAAATGTGGATTTAGGAGACTATTTTACATGGAGGGGAAGAAGTGATAGCACAAGGGTAACTGCTTTCAAAAGCCTGCTCTGGCGAGACTGAATACACATGTGCATAAGTTTGTAACAGCAGCACAAGTCTGCTCATTCAAACTACGCAGCAACCCGCTCGCTCACACTAGTGGTAAAGCCACTGGGAATGTTTGGCTTCAGGGGCTGCAGGGCCGGGCCTAATGCCCTCAGTCCCACCGCTCCCCCAGGAGGGGCCTTATCCCTTATCTTGCTTCTTAATTCAGGCAAAACCCGCAACTTTTGAGCATGCACGAATCAGCAGACAAAACAGTCCACGGGTAGAGCAGAATGAACCACTGACATCTGCTCTGCACACCAAGTAAAGGTTTCTTTTCTGTGGGAACTCTACCACCCAATAACACCCACCCCACGCCCCCCCCGCCCTGTTTTCTCCATTTCATGCACACCCTTGCCGCGCTATCCACAGAACCTCCCCAGCAGAACAGCACTCTCCCTCGGCTCAGTGGGGCTCACAGACTGCTGGGATCTCGGCCACTTGGCACACCTGTGGAGCAGGAAGCCTCCGCAGCACTCACAGCTGGGAGGACTCAAAGACCGAGAGGGACCGGGACTTGTCAGACGTCACCCCGGAAGGCTGGAAGAAGTCAGATTGTCCTGCCTCCAGCCCCTGGGCTGTGACGGCAAGGTCCACGCTGCTGGCCAGGCAGCGGAGCACTCCCTTCCTGGAATACGCTATTAGCTGGACAGGATGCGTTCGCAAATATAATCATCCACAAATCTCCCCCAGATTAGGTTACAGGACAGCCTTTCGACGGCACGCATTACAAAGCTCCCTGGAAGGCTTGGCTGGTGGATCTGCTGCTCTCTCTGCTCATGACCCATTTTGGCTTTCATCAAGAATCATGACACCAGCTGCCTGGGTCATCTAGGAGGCAGAGAGGGGGAGAGCAACCCTGGGCTGTAAAGGGAAGTGGGGAAGGAGAAGAGAAGGAGGAGAAGGAGAAGGAGAAGGAGGAGGAGGAATGGGGAGGATAGAAAGAGCAGGGGGAGAGAGAGAGTAAGTGAGTTGTTTTAGTCCAGTTGTGAAGATTTGAATCCCAGTTCCGAGCTCTCGGCAAAAGCTTGCTGGGATACCTCATTCCCTGTCTTGTGCAAAGGTCTGTGATTGGGGATGTGGTGTGCTCAGTGGGCAGGGCCCCTCCCCTGGGCTGGATCCGCCTCTCTTATCCCCCAGATAAATTACTAGTGTCCTCACTAAATTCCTCGGCTTTCTCTCTCCCTCTCTCTCTCCCTCTCTCACACAATCTCCCTCCCTCCCTCAAGCACAGGCGAAGCGGGGTTGGGGGGCGGGAGGGCGGGGATCCTCTCTGGACTGGTATTGTGCCTGAGTCCTGGGCGGGGAGGGAAGGGGAGGAAAATACTTGCACCCCTTCTCTCCTACGCCGCCCTGAAATAGATTGGAGGAGCTGCCCTTCTTCCCCCCCTCCCCCCTTTCCTGCTGGTCGTTTGGCATCTTCCAGACCATGTCCACTGGGTCCCTCAGTGATGTGGAAGATCTGCAGGAGGTGGAGATGCTGGAGTGCGATGGCCTGAAAATGGATACTAACAAAGAGTTTGGGGCGTCCACCGAGAGCAACGAGGAGGGATCCAATGGCGAGAATGGCTCCCCTCAGAAGGGGAGAGGGGCCTCGGGCAAGAGGAAAAAAGCTCCCCCCAAGAAGAGCCCTTTAAATGGAGTGAGCCAGGAGGGAAAGCAGGTACAGAGAAATGCTGCCAACGCCAGGGAAAGGGCGAGGATGAGGGTCCTTAGCAAAGCCTTCTCCAGGCTTAAGACCACCCTACCCTGGGTGCCCCCAGACACCAAACTTTCCAAACTGGACACCTTGAGGTTGGCCTCCAGCTACATTGCACACCTGAGGCAGATCCTGGCCAATGACAAGTATGAGAACGGCTACATCCACCCAGTCAACCTGGTAAGTCACAGTCCGCCGGGGACAGGCGTGTGCACGGGGAGAGGTGGGTGAGGAGCTGGCATGGGCATGTGCGGGGACAAAACTTTGCTGTGCTTCTCACAGAGAGCCTGGTGCCAGTGGGGTGGAAAGCGGTACTGTACAAAGGGACAGGCTCCCAGCTACCCTGCTGCCCTGTGCCCTGAGCGCCAAGCCTCCTAGGCCCCCTCTGCTGCTCCTAGCAATCCCTTCCAGGAGACAGGCAGCCACGCTGGCCACAAATAAGCAGGGGCAGGCTTTATGCTTTACTGCCCCAGAAACAATTGAGAAACCACAGAGGGTTGTTGGCAGCTTTCTACCTGCAAGTTGGCAGGTATAGAAATTTGGGTAGAAAAGGGTGTGTTTGAGGAAAGACCCAGGATTTATTCTTATCCTGTGTCTCTACCCATACTGTCCCCAAGCCCTAGCTTCTTAAATTCAGGACTCTTGGGGTTCTGTGCTCAATCGCTCAGGTTTGCTGTGTCCAGGACATCTCTCCTATCCCTGTAAACTGGCACAGGAGAAATAAATACCAGTGCAGACTCCCCAGAGGAGGTGTCTGCCCCAGGCACACTCCACAATGCCTCTCCCTGGGCTGTGTGGTGTTCCTCCTGCTGCTCCCACCACATAAAGTTTTCCTCAGCAGCCCTGGCTCTCCCAACCATACCCGGCCACCAGAAATATCCAGTTTCCAGCTCTAAAAATATGTACAAATGATGTAAACTGGGGGTAAGCAAGATCTGCCTGGGCTCTTTTTAGACATACAGCCTTTACACTGCCCACACGTGCAGACCCTGACTCATAAATGGATCACAGAGGGGAGCTGGGGACGTTTCACTGAGGTCAGGCTCTGCCTTTTGAGCTCTGCACTCTGGGGTACGTTACCCACTGTGTCAGCTGCTAAGGGCCTGAGAGATAATTTTTGGTTAAAAACAAAATCCTCAGCGCAAGAACATAAGGAAGAAAAAAAAAAAAAAAAAAGTAAAACAAAACCAACACCTAATATAGATATAACCTCCCTCCTCTTCCGCACAGAGGCACACCAAAACATTCTCCGCGAGCTGCGGGAGGCCAGGGAGAGCGGCCGGGGGCTGCCGGGGCTCCGAGCACCTCCTGCGCCCGGGGTAGCGCGGCGAGGCGTGGGGCGGCTCCCGCGGGTCGGAGTCCCCACGCCGCTCACGACCGAACGCGGGGGGAGGCGCGGCTACGGCGGGGTGCCCGCGGCGATTATGCCGGAGGTACGCGAATGTTCCGGGGCCCGGCGGCTCCGTGCTCGCTCCCTGCTGCCGCCTATCAGGCGGGCTTCGCCGCCCCGAGGACACCCGGTGGGGACCGCCGGGGCTGTGAGGCGAAGCGGCATCAGCCGCCGGCGGAAGGCAAAAGGGTCCTTGCCGAAGCCAGCGGCAACTGCTCCGGCCTGAGCTCCGCTGAGCGCTGCCCGAAGTGGACTCAGGTGGAGAATGCCGGGCTCGGTCCCCCCGGACGCTCCCGAGCCGGGCCCGCTGGCGATAAGGGCGTTGCAATGTGCATTTCTCCGTATGTGTAACCCCCTTCCCACTCGTGTCTTTTCCTGGCTACAGACTTGGCCTTTTATGGTAGCCGGCAAACCCGAGAGTGACCTGAAGGAAGTGGTGAACACAAACCGCTTGTGCGGCCCGACGGCATCCTGAGCCCCGCGGCCGGGCCAGCAGCGTCCGTCCCGGCGCGGCCGTGGAGCGGGCGGCGGGGCGGGCAGGGACCCGCCGCGGCCCCGCCGCTGCCCCGGGCCCCGGCCAGAGCCACGGGGAGAGCCGCTCTCCCGGCGCAGAGGAGAACAAATGTGCCCTAGCAAAGACTCCATCCACCCCGAGAGATCCTGACTCTATTTAACTTTATTAAATGCGTGTACAGTCGAGTGTCCTGCAACCACAGCCTTGCTGGTTCAAGAGCTACTAGAGAAAAGACAGAGATCAAACAAAACCTACCCCGCGTGTATCTTTTGTCTGAGACCTGTGAAATATGTAGATGCCTAGAAAAACTGACTTTGACAGTCATCTCTATGAAGTAATTCACCTTAAAGATATATAGATATATTTTCTTCAAGCAGATTCTGCTCTATTTCTGTGAATAAACCTTCCTTTCTACTGAACACGGAGCAGTGTTAAGTGTTCGTTTGAGACTGTCGGGCTCGGCGGGGGAAGGACTGAGCTTCCGCCGGCTCCGCCGCTCCACGAAGCGGCCGCGCTGCGGGGATCCCGCCTCTCCGCCCCGGGACACAGGAGGTCTGCTTCTCCGGAGCTAGAGACCTGGAGCAAACCCCTGGGGGAGGGGGTGACTGGGTCCGCAGCTCGCCGCGGGAGCCCAGCCTGGCTCCGCAGCCCGGCGCCCGGGCGGGCACTGCGGGAGCCGCCCCCGCCGCTCCGGCCGCTCCGCTCCGCGGGGACGGGAGCAGTGATCTATTGATGAAGTACAGTCGGTCCTCAGCGCCGGGAATTTTTAACTTAAACATCTCCTCTCTATCGATCAGCGCGCCCGTGGGAGATGAGGCTGAGATAAACAGGAGTGCGGGGCGCTCCCCCTGCACCGGCAGCGGCCGCCGGCAGCTGATGCGCCAGATCCCACCGCGCTGTTTAATGTTTCAGGGTTATGACCGCACTGTTTACAAGATGTCTTCGGTTATTTATACTGTTATTATTAGCAGAGGGGCTTTAAATTTCCGCCTCACTTGCTCTTTCAATACCATCCCTCGGTTCCGTTTGATACCTGGGTACTTTGTTGCCGAAAGCAGGAGAGGGGCAGCAGGGGCAGCAGGGCCGTCCCCCGGACCAAGCCCTCCGTCCTCGCTAGTTGCGGGGCCGGCGGCAGGGCCTGGGGCGCGGTCACAAGCAGCGCGGGGACCACAGACCCTCCGGGGGCTCCCTCCCCCGGGTATCCCCCGCAGGCCGGTGTCGAGCTGCCCCAGGCATCCGTGCAGCCTGGATTGTGTTAATTCTCATCCCCCACTTTCCCCCGAGATAACTGGGCGAGGTGGCGCGTCCTCCAGGCGACCCAAATTCACCAGGGTTCATGCGTGGGCTAGGTTAGGTTTAATTAAAGCAGCTCGCTGTGAACAGAGGGCTGTGCAAACATCTCGGCCCTCATTATGAAAAGGGCCAGGACCTGCTGTATCATCCTAATGGTTGTGAAGGGGAGAGCTGTTTAATTTCACTTTTGCACAGCTTTATCTCCATGCCACACAATTAAGAGCAGACCTCTGTGCCTGGCCTAACCATGTGCAACTTCACTGTTGTGGACGGGACGGTGCCAGGTGAGATGCGCTCTTACACACAGGGACTGACCTTGCGGCCACACACAGACCCACGACAGCCGCGGAAGAGACCAGCGGCTCTGGTAACCACAGCTGAACAGGCTGATTTGCTAATTTCTTCGCCCTAGGCACTGGAAAATCCAGTGGGAATTGCTGGTCTGTTAAAGGGAGACAGAATAGAGGCCTCCCGGCCTTAAGCTGCGTGCAGGTGACTGATACAGCAAATGCACATTTTAACTTCGAAATTTACTCACTGAATTGAAACTAACCATTGGATTTAACCACTCAAAATCTCAAATCCATACTAACTAATGCCTGGTCAAGACTCGTAGCAAGGTGCTGATTTCCTTCTAGAAAGCACACATACACATCTGAGATATGCATAAAACTGAGTTAAATTCTGAATATTCTAACAGACTTCTTTGCCACCCTGTCTTGCAATGCTTGCTAACTGCACTCACCATCTTCCCACCTAATTAACCCTATTCACCACCTGAAATGCAACAATGAAGGAAGGGAAGGGAGGAATACAGTGGTACCCCATGAAATGTGAGGAACACAGCTGTAACCATGTGCCAAAAGCTGCAGGAACAATAAGTGTTGAAGATGCTTACTGTGTAAACACGGCAGTAGACACCGTTGCTTTTCATACTGCTGTTCGCTTTATGTAGCAAGTCTACATTGCAAGTCCTCGAGCATCCTGCACCTTCCTCGATCCTTGCCTCTGAGCAACAGTTCAGCAACAAAGAAACAAAAAGCAACAAGAAATAAACAAAAGCCACCAGCAGTACACAGAAAGGTAAATAATGATTTTACTCTGACTGTAAAACAATTAGTGGTTTTATCTCAGTTTTGAAGACAATGGACATATTTTCCAGAGGCATTTATGTGGCTGGGAACTCTAGTCTGGTGACCTCTCATGTTAAGGGCACAGACCCGACAGTAATGGCACAGCGCTGGCAGCTGGCGTCAACAGCCCAAGTTTCTTAGATGAATTAAGAGTTCTACTACTCACTTCAGGAGAACAATGAATGAAATTATTCTACCCTGCTGCTGAGTGCAATTTTACCACAAAATATTTGCAAACAGAAAATGTATGTTTAGTCTGACTGAAGCAATTTATACTTTTTAAAGGAACTCACAAATGTGCTAAGGAAAAGAGGGAACAGGTTTAAATATTGATGCCAATGACTTTAAAGAAAATATTTTGTTTGCTTTCTTGCTTTTCTGTACAAAGTGATGCATTTTAATATTTACTAAAATATACTTATTCCCCTTTTTCATGTGGAAAAAAAGTTGACTTGGTTTATCTTTCTGTATCTACAGGGATGTAGATGCAGCTGTGTGAGTGTCTGTATACATTCCCTCCTAGTAATGTTTGAACTCATTGCCTGATTTCAGCTAGATTTGACAGAGGTCTCAAAGATAACTAAATTACTATAATTTTTAATATTTGTGTGTGTGTATGTGTGTGTGTGAAAAAAGGTAGCTGAGTAAAGAAGAAGTCTATAAAATTTGTATCTGAAGGGTTTCAACATGAGCTCAGCCTTTATTGGATTCGAGAGCATATAGAGCAGAGTGTCAGCTGTAGATGAAGTTCCAAACACTGCTTCAGTCACAGGATATAAGTTCATAGAAAACTTGCTTATGTACCTACATGTTTTAAGATAAGAACTCTATAAAAGTTTGTTTAGTTCCATTTGATTTTAATACTAGTATTTTTGTTTGTTTGTTTGCTTCTTTGTAAAGAAACCAGTTTCAACCCAGCTACTTCACGACCATTTTTCAATTCAGCTAGAGACTAGCAAATCCTTTATTTGCAGTGCTGACTCAGTTCTCAGGCTCCTGGGTTTGGTGCTAACATTGTGCTCCTTTGAAGAAGCTTTCACAGTCTGTAAGGTCTTACAGAAAAATACCTTTTAGGCTTATCTTATCCGCTCACTGGGATGGAAATCTGCCAGCCTGAAGCATCGGCATAGCAAGAAGCCCACTTTGCAGACACCTGTAGAACGCCGTGCTGCTCTGGGTGCTGACTGGGGCAGAGAGGCCACAGCGCTGGTCATGCCCTCAAACTTCAAGGTGCATAAGGGAACATGTGCAAGATAGCATATTCTTTAAAGTGCCTCTGAGATAAAAATTCCCAGCTCACCTCAGAAAATAAAAGACAAGGAAAATCTGTGTTTCTTCTGTAGGGAAGCCTGTTTGAATCCTAGACATAATGATAAGATCACAAGCACATATATTTGCTTGACATATTTATATTTGTAACCCCTCAGTTGTGTCTGCCTGGAAAAAACTTGCTTCCTTTTAACAAATAGCATATATTTTTCAAAAGGCAGTTTTTGCCAAAACCCTCTTGTCATTTCCTGTCATTATAATTTGTAGTAAAAAAAATTAATATCTGCAGGTGGTTTTTTTTTTAATTAGCTAATTGCAGGTTATAAACGTTCTAAAAGAGAACAAAACTTACACATATCAGATGTACGAGTGGAGGGTATAATCTGATAAAATTTCTGGGTATTTTTTAATTTTTGTCTGGATATCTGAATGCAGATAAGTACTCACACTCTCCCAAAAGGGACAGGATTACAGAAGAAATTTCAATTACATTGACACGAACTTCAATTTCAATGAAATTGAAATTTGTAGCAGCAAGCAACCAAACATCCTGTAATTACCATGTGTATATATATATACCTGGAAAATCCTCCATACAGAATTTCTTCCAACAGTCAGATTCAAATTGTTTGCGTTCATTGCTCAGGCCCATGTGGCACTGACTATTCCCGTATTAAGGCTGTGCTATCAAATGCAGGCCCACAGGGTAAATACCATCTTGTGCTCACTATTCGGCCACAGATTGCTTTATGCTCTTCAGCCCAGCATAGCTCATGGATGGGAAGTGGCACAACCAGTAATAATGGCATTTTTTTGTCGCCAGTGCTGCAAAGCTACTGATGTGTGATGGCTTGGGAAATGTCTGCAATTCGGAGGTGCCGTAGGTCTGACCTAAAAGTTATGCTCCAGGAAGCACGGGGGAAAGCCATGTGCTACCTTTGAGAGGACTGTTGCCAGCAGACTGCAAAATCAGCAAAGTTCTGCAAGTAACTGGTTTCTCTTCAGACACTGGTGTCTGAGTATAAAACTGACTTTTGAGTAGGCCCAGGCATGCAAGTCATCCCATTTCCCAAATGCAGAACGGACATACTCTAGGGTCACAACAGTCCAGAGATGACGCATTTTCTTGCCTTAGGGTTTTGCCCTTAAACTGAAACTTGTAAACAGATGAAACGTGTTTTCAAGCCAATGCGCATGCGTGCACTCAGTTACACCATCCTCAAAACCTCCTTGCAAGGAAAAAAAAAGATCATAACAAAAGCAAGAAAATAAAAACCAGCACAAATCCTTCCTTCACTTTAAATTTAAAGAGGTATTTCTCCTTGAGCAAAGAAAAAACCCCAATCCTTATATAGACCGCAGGCTGTTGTGTAAACTATTAGCCCATATCCAACTGTAAATATGGATTATCTACAGGCTCGGGTTTTCTCTTGGTTGTTTACAAGTTGTTTAAAAAACAAGGCTCAGAAACACTAGGGAAAGAAAGCAAGGGTATATCCACAAAGCCAGGAGACAAGAAGAAAGGCAGAAAAACACATAGAGTAATTCTTCTTCCTCTGATTACTACAACTCAGTCTTTGTGGCAGGATGGATTCGGGAAGGGAGGAACTATCAGCAGCTCCATCACAGACGGGTGGAGCCAGACCACCGGGGAGATGGAAACCAGGAGGTTGAGAGCTGCAGCTGCCTTTTCCTGGGAGGAACATCTGTGAAAGGCTGCACGGCAGCAGCAGGGGAGGAGGAGTGGGCACAGGCAAAGAGTGTTCCCAGGGATGTGCTCACACAGATAACTGTCCCTGGATGGTTTCCCAGGCTGCTGCAGCAGCACTTCCCTCCCCTGTCAGGGAGGAGGCAAAGACCATCATGTGGGACAAGCAGTTGAAGTGTCAGCACGGCCTCTCGCTGCAGCATCCTGTTTCCTGTGATGCTTTTTGATTGCCGAGGTGACCAGAATGGGAACAGTTCTTCCTCACTGATAACATGTTTTTTTTCTTACATAGGGACTTTTACACTCCTGGCATCTCAGAGTCAATACACAAAGTACACAGAAGACAGGAGTCATCTTGCAGCATTGGGCTGTCCCCTCATGACCAAATGTTTTTCTACAGGAGGCCACTATCATGGTACAGATGGGAAGAAAAAGAGGTGACAAATGACTGGCTGAAGGTTCACATGTAAGTTTGGAATAGGCTTAGGACACCAGCTTTTCTGGTGTCCAAACCCACGTGCTGTTCTCCTAGGCACACTGAAATCACCAAGGATGTTTGCTCTTTGAACTCAGTACAAAGATAGGAATCAGCAAGGTGTGGGGAGTGATCCTCTCAGGCTGGGTATCTACACTCACTAGAATAGATAAACCAGGCTATGGATCATGATCTGCCTCCAACAGTCAGTGCTGTGGCTGGGGACATATCCACACAGACCTGAGTTTTGTTCTACTCACCGAAGGTAAAGAACAGTCCCTGGCATATGCTACTCCAAAACCATGCTTGGATACATTCTGGGAAAAAGACACACAGGCCAAAAGCATAGCTACTAAAACCCAAGCAAAGAAAGATAAGCCTCAGCCTTGTTTAATTTATCAGTGTCACTGCAGCCTTAGAAGCTAAAGCAACTGAGATACTTGATGCCTTTGCCTCACCTCAGTCTCATGCTCTTTCACTTGTTTTCTAGATCAATCTTCTTTCTTCTTTTATGGGCCAAAACCTCTTAGTTTTGACTCTCTTTGCTATTTGTATCCTAGCGCTCTTGCTCCTAGTGACTTTTAGGCTTCATATATATTAGTTATGAAACTAATATATATGAAGACTAAAGATCACTAGGAGCAAGAAGCCAAGTTCAAGAACAAACATAACATGAGTTTTAAACAATATTATACCCTAAATTATGACATTGGAAACTTCTGTTCATTTGTTACCTAACTCGGCAGTCACCTTTTCTACCTGAGTTGCGAGTTGCCTGACACCAATATTTGACATATGCCCTCATAGGGTCTCCTTCTCACCATTGTCAATTAGCATCAAGATCTGGAATTAAGATTATTCCTCTACTTAAATCCATGGGAAGAATTCAGATAGCCAGTAGGTGCTGTCTGTGCATGCTTAACATCATTCTGCTGGGGTAGGAAGCAAGCTGAACAGGGGATCTGAGGCTAGCACCCCCAGTTTGGCTACAGAAACACAGCCCTGGAGGGAAACTGCTGAGGAACCAATGTTACTGTCTTCCCACAAATTTTTCCTCCTCATTTATCTCACACTCAGTCTTCTGATTCTACTTTCACCATGCTTCTCTCTTACTGCCAACAGAAGTCAGCATGCATAATCTGTAAATACCATTCAGTTATAGAGGTTGAAACTACAGATATGTATAATTATTGTAAAGTTTACTAAAGAGAGGTCTCTTTCTTATAGTTTGACTTTTATGCTGAGGTACTTCACTGCCATTTTCTTAATATGCTTATTTTACATTAAATAATATACCTAGAAATATACATTAAGGAATATACAGATACACACGCTATGCAATATATATGCACCGTATTAAAATGTGACATAAATATTTAATAATATATAAATATTATGTAGTAACTATATTTATCTTTTCTATAAACAACCACATAAAATAATACATGTTATGTTATTAAACAATATTTGAATATTGTGGAGCTGGTGTAAGTGCCACTTACAGCAGGGAGGTAATTGTTTAACAGCAGTGGCATGAGTTATCATACTCATACACCATCAGAGAGGTGTGAGAAGGCACAGCTGAGTTTACTGTTTCACCTGATAAACTAAGCCCTGGAGCAAAGGATTCCCTCCCTGACTGACGTCTTGCTCATTCCCTGATGGCTGCCAGCCTGGGAGATGTCTCATAATTAACCTGCAGTATCATGTTTGCAGCTGATGACCATTTCGCACAAGGTCATTTCCATGGAACATCCATGACACTGGTTGCTCCTGGGTACTTCCTCTTCAAACATGAATACTTTAATGCAGTCTTCCACTCAGACACCACAGTATTTACAATACAGCTGCATAAAACTCTCCAGCCAGCTTTCATTGTCGGCTGCCTCAGGGGGGCCATCCAGATTTCTTCTCTCCCCCTACACTTTCCCATAGTCTACCTTGCACAGGACCTTATCTGATTGAAAGTTAATCCTGTAAAAATAGAAAAATCCAGATAACCAAGCATTTGCTTCAGTCTGATGAGTGATTTTCTTTACAGAAACCTGCAGCTACAGCTCAATAACAACATAATGAAATTGCATCTTCATTCAGTCTCACTGCTGTAGTTACTGAACAAAAAACGTGCAGTGTCCTAAAGTTCAGCTTCTTTGTTTTTACTGCACTCTTACTGATAGTCCCAAGCAGGCCACGATTCCATGCTGCAGAATATCCAAGCACATGAAACACTCTCCCCACATCTCCATCTCCTCTTTACTTCCCAAACAAGTAAAATAAAGGCATAGGAGAATGAAATCATGTAGTAAGGAAGCAACAGTGTCAGCAATGGCCTCAATGCCTTCTCTGTCTGATGTCATACAGCATCTGGTAAGTTAGAACCTCATGAAGATCCATATCCCTGGCATCTCAGTCATACTAGTGGAGGAAACCATGGAGCCAAGTTATAGTTGCTTGGAGGAATGGAGACCAGGAAGAGGAGAAGGCAAGGAGAGGACAACCAGTTTTGTAAACGATACAAGTATAGAATAAAATTGTAGTACAACTGATAAACTTACAAGTAAAATTAGGTAGGTTCCAAATCACCTTATTTGCATTCCATGTTAATGTGAACACAGCTACTTGCTTACATTTGCACATTTTTCGAAATATGTATCTAAAGATGCAATCTTTGGAACACGTTCTAGTCTAAACAGGAAAAGCTCAGGCTGACAAAGCAGTGAAAACTTTGAAATGATAAGGGTTCATCTCTTCATCAGCAAAAATAATTTTCTTAATATCCAGGACCAACGGCACTATTCTGAGGAATATGTGGTAGAAAAAGTTCTACCCTGAAAAGAGGAAGCATGTAGAGACAGACAGTGGTAGTGTGTGCTTGCAAACATTTTGGTTTGAATTTCTGTAGACCTATAAGATTGTGCTGAAAAAAACCCATAAGCTTAGTCAAAATTCAAGCATCAGGGTTTATAAAGATTTTCTTCATAACTTGCGGATGTGATCAGCTATTCAGAAAAAAATAAATCAGCATCTGTTGTGACACAGCCATGCAGAAAGAACTGTCAGTGAAGACATCACAGCACTCTACCCCACTTCGGCGGTGTAATTGTAATGACTCAGAGCCCGAAGACCATAAACAAAACCAGCCTTAAGGCATTCTGTAAAAATGCTGGAGATACCGTGCAGAGTTACCGGACTATGGTAAATTCAGAATCCTGGCATCCAAAACCTTGCCTGGCTTGCCTGCGTTCACGCGAAGGCGGTGGATCGGCGTGGATCCGCGTCTGCAGGAAGCCACAGGGTGGCAGCGCTGCCCCACGCCAGCCTGCCAACAGGAGAGCGAAACCACGTACTCACAGCTGATTTGAAGTGAGAACTTGATATACTTATTTTTGACAAGCGAACCTAGTCACGCATTTCAAAGATTAAACTGACTCTAGCAGAAGAAAACACGCCAACTCTGAAGAATTCAAAATTTGAATTTAATACTGTTCCTTCTATCCTAATTAAAGCTATTTTGCTACCATGTCACATTAGCAAAGTACATAATTACAGAACCTCAGTTTCAGATAGTTGTAAATTCAGCGAATACTCTGCAGCATACCCATATAAACATACATTTACATAATTCTTATATAAAGACCAATATTCCTTATAAATCTGAAGTCAACTTGACATGTTTCATTTGTCAGTCTGGGTGATGAGTCCTTAATGGGCCAAATTGCAGGCACGCTCCTGGGCTCCCATGTGAAGCACAAGAGCTTTTCCAAGAGAAAATGTAAGTGTAGCTGAAAGGTAGCTCACTATAGACTCTACTCCCTAGGGACAGCACAGGTGGGACAGTGCCAGATTCAGAGGAATGTCCTGGACAGAGAGAACCAGTGCCATCCAGACACCCCCACTGTGTCCACATGTCCCATTCTGCCTGCCCTCTAAGCATGCACCGTGTGTTCACTTTACAAGGATGAAACAATCTGTGCATTGAAAGAGTGCAAAGTGCGGTCTTTCATCTTTTTAACATTAGAATGACAAAAACAAACAAACAAACAAAAAGTACTGAGAACCTTGCAGAACCCATGGGTCTTAGGCATATTTGAGACTTCCCAGTCACCTATTCATATCTCTTGTTTCACCTGGAGTCTGCTCATACACCAAGCTCCCACAGGTTACTGCTGTGCACCATCCCTTCAATACCAAGTTAAAGTCACTTCAAATTAAAAACAAACAAACAAACCCCACAAAAGCAACAACAAAAAAGCCTAAAATTGAAATAAATTTTAATACCAGAGGCAGTGACCAGAGTCCTGCTGCAGTGCAACATGCATGAGCGGAGCAGGAGTACCGGCAGTGTGCTGCTGCGGCGAGCCCCGATGCTCGCTGGCTCCTGTCAGACCAACGCTGGCCACTCGGTTCAGTCAGAGAGTGCGTGTGGAGCGGCCAGGCCAGAGAGCAAGGGGGCTACAACAAGCTAAAGTGGTGCCAAGGCCAGCGCCCCACAGAAACGCCCGGTGAGTGCCACGAGCGCTCACAAGGCCTGAGCTGAAAACCGCATCAGTTCTCCAGCGGCCTCGCTGGCAAAGGCGCTGCCTTGGACGTGGTCGAGCTGTAGCCTGTTATCGGTTTTTTAGGACGCGAGACAATGGCAGAAACTGATGCACAGGAAATTCCAGGCTGAACATGAGGAAGAACTTCTTTACTGTACGGGTGACCACGCACTGGAACAGATTGTCCAGAGAGGTTGTGGAGTCTCCCTCACTGGAGATACTCAAGAACCGTCTGGACACAATCCTGTGCCATGTGCTCTGGGACGGCCCTGCCTGAGCAGGGAGGTCGGACCAGATGGCCCACTGTGGTCCCTTCCGACACGCCCCGCTCTGTGATTCCGTGCGGAGCCGCGCACCGGGGGCCCGTCCCGGGGCGTACCACGGCTCCGGGGGCGGCGGACGACAGCGGAAGCGCTGCAAGCGCGGCCCCCTCCCTCCCCTCCTCCCTCCCTCCCTCCCGCCGCCGCGACTTCCGGCGGCCGCTCTAGCCGCGCCGCGTCTATGCCCGCGGCGCTGGGGGATGTTTATTGTCGCGGGGAGTCGGCCCAGCACCCGGAACGCCGCCGGGCGACCGGCACCGACCGACCGGCACCGCGCTACGCCCTGCCCTGCCCTGCCCCGACCGCCGCCCGGCCGCCCGCCCGCACGGTAACGGCCGCCGCCCGCCGACGGGCCGCGTTCCTCCTCCTCCCCCTCGCGGCCGTCTCGGGTCCGCGGGCCCGGCCCGGCAGGAGTCGCCGCCGCCGCCGTTGAGCCCCCGCGTCCCGCCCCCCTCCGCCGCCGCCCCTGCCCGGCCGAGGTGAGAGAGGCGGCGCGGGGCCTCCCCGCCTCGCCGCGGCCCGGCCGGTGCCTCCCGCCGCGGTGCCGATCGCGCCCGGGGCGAGAGGCTGTGCGTGGCCGGGGCAGGGAGGGGGAGGAAGGGGCAGGGCATCCTGCGGGGGAACGGCCCGTTCCCCGGCCGGCCCGCGCCCGGCCCCGAGGGCTTTGTGGCGGCCCCGTGCCCTGCGGCGGCCGGTGCCCGCACAAGCCGGCGCTGCCGAGCGGCGGAGCTCGGCGTGGCCAGGCCGCCCTGCTGCCTGCGCTTTGTTTGTGCCGCGCTGGCCGCAGAAGTTTCGGGCTGGGGTTGAGGGGGGAGAAGAAATAGTTTTTGACCAGAGCGTTGTGACGCTGGTGCATATAGGGTGCATAGGGCTTTGAGTGAGATTCCCAGCAGCGGGAATAGGAAGGGTACTCGCGCTTCCTCAGCTGGGAACTGCAAATGGTAAAAATGTTTGATTGAGAGGGGGTGAAAGGCTTGCCCGTTGCCTTAAAATATTTTGATACAGCTAAACATTTTTACTTTTCCTACGGTGTTTTATCATTTTCGAATGACCACCAAACTTGTTGGTTCAGACTTTTGTCATGCTTACGATGATTTTCCACGTATTATAAAGACCAAAAGAATTCTTCTTAATGCGTAGCATTCAAGTATTCCTGGATGTTCTGAGGAAAGGATGGCACAAACTTGAGTTCAAGTGTGTCTTGCTTTGAATGTGAATGCACATTTTGATGAGAGAAAGATTGAGGAAAATGGCGTGTTATGAATTATTTAAAATACGCTTTCTTGTCTTGCCCTATACACTATTTGGTTTTAGTCTTGCAAAGGGATTTGTGTTGGACAATCCCGTGGAGATGCAGTAGGCTTATCCAAGATCAGGATTGAAGTCCTGCTTGCTTATAATGTAGCTGATATTATCACTCTATGCATGGATTTAATTGAACATATCCCTGCTTTGATACTGGCTTTGCACGTATTTGAAAATTTTATCCCCCAAAATATAAATAGTCATGACTCTGCAAATCCTGAAAGGTGAGAATAGTAGCTTCAAGATGGTCTTTAGCTTTAGGCACAGTTTAACTTGCCATTGCAACAGAAAGTTGCAGTGCATGCCCCACTAGCTCAGTGGCTGGAACTAGGAAAGTTGTTTGGAGCAGAGGATGTTCTGCACAGGCAGTAGTAGCTATGTTGCTCTTGGTTTCAGGCAGTCATTCACCAGCCACTGTGACCATATTGTGTTCAAGGATTCAAGCAAATTTCAGAGGTCTGTCACCTCCAGGGTTTCATATGGACCTGTTTCCTGAGGGGCTGAACACTAATCTTTAAAAGTACATCTTCAGTGGAAGGATGTAATCATCTCTCCCCATTCCTGACAGGCTTAATTTATTTTCCATTCTTATATGGAAACATCCTGTAGAGGTTCATGTGAACTTCTTCAAAGATGCCTTTCAGGCATTAGTTTGACAAATGTCTACTGACACAGTAGTGACCAATATCCCTTCAGCTGGGCTGTGGAATTGTTTGTGGAGTTGGTCAGTTTGTGAACTGCTTTGGAGAAAGTTAAAAATAACCAGTAAAAGTTGCTTATACTTAGACTGCTGGTGAAAAAGGTGTTTATTAAACTGTTCTGACATTAACATAACTATTGTTAGATATCCCCCATCTACCTTTATAGCTCTGAGTTTATTGGATCAAAGGTAGTCAAGAGCTTAAAATAATACTTTGTTTATATACCCCATCCCAAGTGCCTTTCCTTTTTCTTTGATGATGGTGCTGTGGTTGGTTTGGAACTTTCTGAAGACAGAGTGCTGGCTTTTTTAAGATTGTAAGATTTCCGTGCAGGGTGTTTTGTCTTCACGTGTGTTTATAGAATATCTAAAATAGTATGTCTATGATTCTAACAGTGGATGTAGAGGTAATGCTTTAAGAACTTGAGTGTTCACTCCTCCCTCCAAAGTATTTCTTATTCTGTGGAGTTTCTCTAGTTTCAGTGCAGGATACATTACAGTGTCAAATATCCTTGCATTAGCTTTTGTCGTTGTTTTTATTTTTGTGTTAATTATCACGCTTAATCTATCTACGTGTTTTTTTTTGTGGGTTTTTTTTTTTTTCCTTCTAGGATAATATTACAGATTATCCCTAAAATCTATGTTGAAAAGAAAGAGCAGTCTTCTAAAATTTCTGTGATAAAACAAAATAATACAAGCTTCTGCAGAGATGTATTTAAACTTGTTTCCTCTGTCGGGATGGATTGTGTTATGGTGGTGCAAAACAACTTGAAATCAAAGTTAGCTAGTTTCTTGTGTTGGAGAAAGTCAAGTGAAGTACATAATTTAAAAGAAATGCTGTACATGTAGACGAATTATTTTCAAATTTAATCTATTATTAAATTAGCATTAGCTGGCAAAACATCATTTTAGAAATGAGATTTAGACTGCCAAAATTTTACAGTTCAGATAAGAGAACCTTCAAAGGGCAAAATTAATCAACAAAACCTAAGCTGAGCTCAATAAAATCAACTTAAGCATTTGTAAATCCAGAACTGGAAAGAACCAGATGTTTGGTTTCTACTCATTCTCCATGTTCTGCAAGTGTAACTCCATAAGTATGGAATATAAATAGGCGTATATGCAAGGAGCACTATTTTCCCCTTTTGCAGAAGATATATGGAAATGCAGAAATTCAGGTTTTGGGAAATACCAGTCAGTGTTACAGTACTGTGTTTGAATAGCAGAGAATACAAGAGACAGCTGGGAAAGAGGAGGATCAGAATGTTCCAGCTGGTCATGCTTGCTGGAGATATGTGTAAATAAGAGCAGCATCTTTCTTTCTTTCTTGGACATTGCTAGACCTTTTTTGTAAACATGTTCTTCAGATTTTTTTTTTATGTAGTACATGTATTTTTATTTTTTAAGAAAGTTTAAGTTGCTTTTGTTCTCATGGTTCCTCTGAATTTGTAGTTATTTAAGGCTTCCTAAAAATGAATGCTTAAATCAAAGATTGTGATATGTTAAGGCTTTCTTACGGCTTGATCACAAGTATCCAAGCCTAGGAACATTTTGGTTTACCCAGTCTTTCCAAACCATGCCTTGGAAGAGTTTTAACATGGTATTTATATGCTTAATAGGAATGTGTATGTTCGAAATCATTGACATAATATATACAATTTCAAATTAAAAAGCCCCTCCTTTACTGTCTGTTGTCTTGAGCTTTCAGAACACGGTTAATTAAAATGGGGGAACACCACTGTAATCTGTGTAATTTTTCTCCTCTTAATATCTATGCAAAGATTGTACTTCTAACCAAGATACATTGTAATTGCTGAAAACATCCTTACTGACAGCTCCCCAGCAGCCTTTTTGCCTTAATAATAGATCTTTTCCTTTTAAATTGTAATTTTCCTCTCTTTTCAACCACTTTTTCCTTTGTTCTGAATGACCACGTGACTCTTCTCCCTGGATCTTTTTAAGATAAGCCATGTTTTATGGGGACATTATCATACAATGCTATGGTTTGCCTAGATGTTAGCAACCTTTCAATGGTGTTATGCACGACGCTGATGTTCTTTCAGAATGTGGAGGCTGAATGTGCCAGCAGATGCTCACTCATAATTGGGAGACGCTGCTGATTGGAGGTATCTTGTTGACAATCTTTCCTGGATTCCAGTAAATGAACTCAGCAAGAGCCAGGAGTTGGGGCCAGGGTGGAAAAAAATGCCTCTCTGAAGATGCCACGGGTTCCAGCTCCGTGGTGGCCCTGTCTGCATGCCATTCAAAATCTGCACATGTGCTATCTTTGGATCTGGTGCCATAAATTACTTGCCCAATATGTAGTAGTCCATCAAAACCAGATGGGATAAGTAATTTCTAACTTTGAGGATTCATGTAATTCTTGGTTCAATAAAAAAGATTAAAAAAGGGATCTGGGAGTACTAATTAGTTACTGTTTGTTCTCTTCTTTGCCTGCATTCCCTCCACCCCCACACGTAACCTTTGGTTTTTCTGTTTTCCTCTTGCTGTTCTTTATCTCTTTTCTGTATTATCATCCATCTTGCCTTTTCTTATATTGGACAAGCCAGCAATTACAGAACAATTCTTTCAAGCAGGGAACAAGCTGCAGGGAACAAGTGTAAGCAGTAACCACCACAGCAGCTGACCCAGTACATTGTGCACATCTGCCAGTAGTTTGTTACTTCTGTGTTGTCAGTCAGTGGTAGTCAAAGATGCACTTCGAGTTCTTGATTACAGACTATGGCATGGTGTTTAGGAAAGCATAGTCACATGAAAATACTCATAGTAACATTAATGTCGTATCTGGAAGATTTCCAGTATAGAACATAAGGCCAAAACATTTAAAGTGATGTAAATACATCATAGTCTGTTAGCTAAGTTATTGTTCTTGATGCATAGTGTCCTGCTTCTTCCATGGCAATGACCCTGTGGATCATTTCACATACGTGGCAGTTTTTCTTTGATTTTGTTCTTTGCTTTCCTTTTTGTTTATTTTGGATGAAATATGCTAAAACGTTTATGTAAGTCCTTTTCACTGTATACCAATGATCTTGCTCTTGTCCCTTCTCATTTCTTCACCTGAGATCTATTTGAGATACCTGCAGTCTTGGCTTTGTATGGTTACAGAAAAGATGTTGGGTGTTCCTTGGCTGGGATGAATGGTGTTAGGATTGTCTTTCCCCGAGGGCGTGTGTGAGGAGGGTCACCTTTGATGTGCGTGGGCAGCCTGGATGTTTCCTGGGTGCCTTAGGTTTGCAGTGCATGCACTGGGCGGCCATTCTGTACCTGTGCTTTTCCTCAGAAACATTCCATCTCACTCTGCCCGTACAGTGCCTTCCTGTGGGCAGTGCAGAGGGTCAGCCCAGGCTGGTGCTGCCACCAGGACGCTTTTGTATAGTTTGCTTTAAGCTATTACTGGGGGAGATAGGCCAAGAGTGCTGGATGAAGATGGGAAAGCTGTGTAGCAGGCTTTCTACAGACTACAGTTTGTGTAACCGGTGTTAGTTCAAAGTTATTCATAGGCTCATCCATTCCAACACAAATGTCAAACTGTTCAGAATTATCAACTTCAGCAGTCAGAGAAGTGTATTTTCCTGAGGTGTCTAATGACATCCTCAAACGAGCTGAGGAAAGATTATCCACTGGAGCTATGGAAGAAGTTTCAGTAATCTTTACAGTGTCGTAATGTCGTAATGTACCTAGTAACAATTACAACAATATTTAACTGGCAATTTAAAATACTCTCATATATATGTATGTGTGTATATGCACTTCATTTCTGTTAAGTCTGGCAACATGACTTTGAACAAGTTACCTTCTATTTTCTAGCACGAAGGATGCAGATCTCCCCCTCTCCTCACACTTCTAAATAAGTCAGAGTGTGGTGATTTCTGCTTCTTCTGTCTTTTAAGGAGCAAATGTATACAATGTCATTAATAGGCAATTTTTTATTGATATGTTTAAATTTTATCATTTTTGCTTCTCAGGATGTGATCTTCGTGGTGAGCTGGTGGGAAAATTGAGTTGTAAATCACCCCAATGGATGCGGACAGTGATGTTGCACTGGACATTTTAATCACAAATGTAGTGTGTGTTTTTAGAACAAGATGCCATTTAAACTTGAGGAAGATTGCATTAGAGGGAGCAAACGTGATATACAAGCGTGATGTCGGGGTAAGAGATTCAGCATACCTCAATTATCTGGTTTTAGAAATGTTCCTTAAGCTAAACATTCTTCTGCCTAATACCTGTGTATGGTGGATAGAGAAAAACAGAATTTTCTTTCTCTATTTCTCTTACTGTAGGTATTTAGTCTCTAATACACTACTTGTATGGTAATGGGAGTGATAAAATGCTGTCTCGGGAGACAGCACTTGGTGAGGTGAATATTGGGTACAAGGTATGTGATGAGGCCTCTTACACCTCAGGGTCTGTTTTGCCTCCCCAGATTTGATGGCTGTGTCAGGAAAATGTATCTTGATAAGGAGTCAGCAGTGTCAAATTACTGTAATAAGAAAAAATTCATCATGGTGCTAGTAGTTTTCAACTTTTTATTCAGTGAAAAATACCTTCATTTAATCTATTTTGTGTACACTGAATCATTGGCTATTTCACACTTCCTTTACTCTTCTCAGGAGCTAGGGTGTTTTTATTACTGAAAGATGAAGGAGCAGTTCAAGCCTATCAAAACTAAAGGGAGTTTTAGTGTAACTTTAGTTGATTTGGGTAACAGGTAATTTTTTTTTCCAGTATGAAATTGAATTACTGCTAATTTCCAATTTTTCTACTTTTTTTTTTTTTTTTAGAAGGTTTTAATGAAGCTTAGGAAACCTAGGATTACGGCCACGATTTGGTCCTCAGGAAAAGTTATTTGCACAGGAGCCACAAGGTGAGTTCGTGGAGATTCTTTCTCTAGCTCTAAATCCTTGTGTATTTTAGAATACAACATTGTAAATTGAGAAGAGGTGGTACTTGCTGCTGCTTAGATTGGCTCACACTGGATCCCATGTAGATCCTTGTCAAGCTATGTATCTAGGAGGAAGTTTTCTACGTGAAGTGTTTGGCTCAGACAGTGTTGAAATCTTAAAGAACATAAGTTTAGCCATCTTGGGAGAGCAGCAGGGAAAACCACCTTATTAAGAAAATCCTAATGAGATTTGAGAAGCCTTTAAGAATTCTGTGTGTTTAGCTAGAAGTAGAGACTTGGGAAGGGATGGCTTTTCCTGAGGAGCTCTCTTACTTTTTCACAAAACCCTGCCTGAATTTAATCAAGTTTTACAGTGCCAAGGGACTGAAAGAAGCAAAAGCAGACTCTCAGTTCAGATACATCTGACACTCACTAAACTCTTAAGAACTGAATTCCTTTAAGATATGTCATTTCAAAGTAAGGATAAGGTAAAATAGTAAATTTACATATGTGCATGATCTCTCTTCCAAAATGAGAGAGGATTGTTCAAGATGTTAGCTCCAGACTACCCATGATGTTATTAATCTGTTAAGGCTACTTAAAATCATGTATGATTAAAACATGTCTTTCACTTCAGCTGGAGCCAAGTGCCAAGATATTCTTCAAACACGGCATGAAAGACTCCATTGGAATGGCTAGCTAGTTAAAATGTAATACTTACAGTAGGATGAAGTGAAGGCTATCCATAAGATCATGGTTGATGTGCTACATTATGTAATGGTTCATTTTGTAGTCTGAATAGTTACTGTGGTGTATATGTGCACAACTATATACTCAATTTCTGCTAATGCTAGACCCTTTTTCTTCTCCTTTATAGTGAAGAAGAAGCTAAATTTGGTGCCAGACGACTAGCTCGTAGTCTACAGAAACTGGGTTTTCAGGTAATTCTGATGAAAAAGGACTTGCATGACTCAAGCAATGTTGGTAGTTCATTTTTTAGAAAGAGACAAAGAAGAAGGAGCATAATGATTTAGCAGTTAACATGTTTTCATTCAGATGCCCCTTTTGTGTTGGAATACATTTTCCAGATGCTGGTTAAAGAGAAGCTATTTTGTTTTGTGGATTTCAGTTTTGTTTGGCAGCTCAGAGCAGTGCTTCTCCACTGGATAATGAACAACAAAATTTGTTTAATATATGAACCACTCACAGATGTGTCTTGGATAAAATTTACAGTATCTCAAAAGATTTATTTGGAAAATGCTAAAATTTTACTGTAATTTGAACATAATTTTCAGTCATTTCTGATGGAATAGCAGATACATTTCCATCTTAATAAAGGCAAGTTTGAGCCTCTTTAATTTAAGAGGCTGGAAAAAAAACCCTGTTCCTGCACTGTCATGTTGCACAGCTGGAAATTAGCCAAATAAAATACTTAGGACAGGAAACACCCTCTTTTATCTGGGTTTGGGTTAACATTACCAGTCAGGAACACCACTTTCATAGTAGGGGTTGAAAAACAGCAATATGAACCACTTAAAATGACACGACTTGGTGCACTAAAACTTCCTGGTAGATTGTTGTGCTATTTACACACAAGTTCAGTTTAGGTTCACACAATTAAATGGACACAGTAGCTGTCATTTTCAGGGAGAGACTATTTTTGATTATAGTACATAAAGGCAGTGGTGCTGCTGCATCAGACCCCAGCAAAAGTGTGGCATTGCTACTGTCACAAATGTGTTCTTTGGACCCAGCCCTTTAAAGTTGGAATGGAATGTTAAATCAGTGAGGTCCACAGTACTTCCAGGGTGAACACCCAAGTTTTCTCATAATGTGAGCAGTTCATAGTTTGAAGATTAAGTGCTTCTTTCTAACTGTCTTTTTAGAAAGTATAGATTGAAGAAGAAGAGCCATTTAAAGTTTGGGCAATCTCAGAAAATGAGCAAAAGTTTCCCCAGTGACACTGCCAACACTGACCTCTCAGCAGCAGTTTGTATAGCAGTTGTCTGTTGGCTATTTTGTTGTCATCTAAAGTGTCTGTGGTAAAGAATAACTGAAAGTTATTCAAATAATTTGAGTTGGGTTTCAGAAAGTTGCAGGGTAGAAAACCAGTTTGCTCTACTGGCCACTGGACATTTAAAGCAAAACAGTTGGTACCTTTTTTCTTATTCTTAGCCTTAGTACAAATGGTGTGTGGCAACAAGGCATTAAATGAGTTTGCAAAAATATTTAAGCTTTTTCTCTGCTTACTTTGATCTTTCATGAGCTGTTAAATTCTGTTTCTTTTCAGTGGGGAGGTGTTTAGTACAGCAGTTTGAGTTGTTTCTGTACCTCATCCTTAAACCACACTGCTGTAGTGGCCATGGCAGAACTGTGAGGTATCTAGTTCAGCAGTTACCCCACCACAGAAGGATAATGTAAATGATCTGAGTCCATTAAGTACTCTTTAAATGCCTATTAGAAAGGCATCACTCTCAAGGTTCTAATTTTGACTTATCAAAATATTCTAAGTAGTATCCTTGTCTTTTTCTGTTTTTGCAACCCATGCATCTAACTTCTGTAAAGTAAATTTCTAATACCTTCTTTTTCCCTTTCTTTTGAAAAGGTAATTTTCACAGATTTTAAAGTTGTGAATGTTTTAGCAGTGTGCAACATGCCCTTTGAGATCAGATTGCCAGAATTTACGAAGAATAACAGACCTCATGCGAGGTACGTAGGATATTAAAGAATTTCAGTCCTGGTATACTTCTTAAGTTTTTATTTTTCAGTTCTATGTCTCTCTTTTTTACTTTTCATTTTGTTTTCTAGTTATGAACCAGAACTTCATCCTGCCGTGTGTTACAGAATAAAATCTCTCAGAGCTACCTTACAGATTTTTTCCACAGGCAGTATCACAGTTACAGGTATTTTAATGTCAAAAAAATAAATATTTAACTTGTTGGGAATATTTAACTTTAGATCAAGTAGGTTTGGGAAAGCAAGATGTTTGAAACAGTCAAAAGATAATGTTGAAAGGATTTAGTCTCCCCGTGCTAGCACCTACTTTGTTTTTGAGTGAAAGTGCCAGAAGAGTTGTAGAGGAAGTGTTACTATTGTTGGTAAGTTCAAAAAATAAGTTAGACTAAATGTACACAGTCTGTTTTTTTAATGAAACCAAAAGTAAGATAGCACTTAAGAATGCAGGTATTTTTTTAATTGCTTATTTAAATATTTGAATTTTCTTCCTTTTTTCTTCCATTTGTAGAGATGTTAACTACACTGCATTTAGCATTAACATCCCTTTCATAAATACATTATTTCCAAACTGCAGATTTATGGAAGCTCATAGGATAGTATAGCGTTTTGTCATAAATGAAGCTGACCAATATTTACAGTTCTTCAGACTTGTGCTCTCTTCTGCTAAAGCTCAGCTAAAAGAACCACCACTGAATCACAGGCATTGGTGATTTTTCCCATGTAGTCAGAGACATGATTGTTCTGGGTCTTGGAGAAGCCATCCCACTTTTTTCCTCTCTCTTTGTCATTTTCATTTTTCATTCTATTTTTTGTTTGCTTGTGAGATTTTCAGCACCGGTGTCCAGGTACAAGAAGTCAGGTTTTTCAGAGAATACATGTTAAAATGCTACAGAACTAAAAAAATCACTGTGTATCACTTTAGCAGGAATTATGTCATGCAGTTGTTAGAGCTCAGCTACTGGTTCAGAAGCTGGGTAAGGATTTTTTTATTTTCACCTAAATAAATGCCTGTGTTTATGCAGAGCATATCCCACGAGATGCCAGAAGCAGTGTTTTCTAAACGAAGACAAACTTCTTAGATTCAGTAATCTAGAAATGAAGGGCTAAAAAGTTAGCAATGTAAGATAGCAGTGTATGTTCAGAGCAGTGCAACTGCTGATCTAGCCAAAACTAGAAACTAAATTTAAAGTGAATAAGAAACCTCAGTGTCACTGCAGTAATAAAGAGGTCTCAGCATGCCTCGTCAGCCTCCTAATGAGATTCAGTTTCTCTGTAAGATTCTTATAATTTCATTACTTACAAAATCACTTCAGCCTTAGAGAGAGTAGCATTTTTTTTCTGGAACTGTTTGCCTTCTCATACTCTTACTTTTTGAAGGCTTCTCCTTTCCTGAGAACTTTCTTTTCTAATAGCAGGCAAATTTAAGGAGAGTGCAGCATCTACCCAGAAGACAGGTATCTTTCACCAGGCTTGTTTTAGTTGAGTGCTTCACTCGACCAGTTTGAAAATACAAGAATCCTATTCTAGTCCATTTGCTTTCTGACTGGGCATGTAAAACAATAATTATTTGAGTAACTTAACTTACTGTTTTTGAGAGTCATTTTGAACAGTTCTCTATACTTGGAAGAAATTTTGAAGTCTAAAGTGGGCTGGGGTTGCAAAACCCCTGAGTTCCTACTCATCAAAGCATGTGCAAAATTGCTGTTCTCCCTTATCTGCATCACCAAGCTTCTCTCCAGAATTAATATCTTCCAGCATGTTACTACTCACTTATTTGCAATCTTAATTTTTCATTGAGTGAAGTGGTCTGGTACCATCAGAAAGCATTGCTGGGTCCCTTTTCCTTTCCTTTGCCTGGATACTCATAGATCGTTAATAACCATCATATGTTTCATCCTGAGATGATAAAACCATTCCCTGGCTTTCCAGTTTTGTCCTGAGATTAATGATGAAGCTATTTGCAAAACCCGGGATAGAAAGTAGTAACCTGTAATTTTCAAATCTAAAATAACCTTGCTTGAAAAGTACTTCAGTTAAATCCAGCATTATTTAACAGTAGCTTTTGTTGGTAGGTTTTTAAAGCAAGATCTAAAAGTGGCTAGGCTTGAAGAAATACAAATTCCTAGAAGATTGGCATAAGTAAAATAACTTCTTTTACCTCTGCCACTCAGCTTCTTCTCTGGGCTGTTTAAGCCAGTAAATTGAAAATCAGCCAAGTTGTTATGAAATTAAATAACAGTATTATTTAATTATAATCTATCCATTGACAAATATAGAACATCTTGCAGACTTACAAGAGAAGACTTCCACATGAAAAGTGATCAGAGAAAAGCTTTGTTAAATTAGGAGAAATGGGGAAGAACTTACTGTTTATGGTATGAAGTTGTGATTGCTTTAAGGATTCCTGTTAATGTTTTTTTAAAGGTGCTGTTGTTTTAATTTCTGATTCCCTAAGTTTTCTCTTCCTACTGCCTTTTTTTGTTTGTTTGTTTGTTTTACTGTGTCTCAGGGCCAAACGTAAAGGCTGTTGCCAGTGCTGTGGAACAGATTTATCCATTCGTGTTTGAAAGCAGGAAATAAATTTTATAATTCACCACTTGATGGTTAGGTTCCCTAACCGAGCACCTTCAAAGACTGCTGCACATTGGACTAAAAGCAAAAAGGAAAACTGGACCAACCATAGCAGAGGAATACAGACTCTTTTACTTGCTCATGGCCACAGAATAGACTCCAGTTCTTTTGGATTTTACTCTTAACAGTGCTGTATTGTAAAAACAGAAGTTTACAAGATACGAAATTGCTGCTTTTAAAAAGACATTCTATTTATTTTTGCAGTAATTTCTGTGTATTCATAAGCAAAGCTGTCACGATGTGCACTACTTTTAAGACTTTTTTTTTTTTTTTTTTTTTAGCTTGAGCTTGTGTTTTATTTGTGAATAGTCTTTTACATTTTTGTATGCTGAATATTGGGCACCAAAGAAGCTGTAAAAGTTATCTTTTTCACCTGATGAATGTGCACAAATAAAAGTTTGGAAAATATTTCTCCTCATACCTGTTCTGTTATATTCCTTCCCTTTTTATATTACAATTAAAATTGTATAGTTGCAAATTAATTTGAAACAATGTAAGAATAGTCTTTTGCTGATACCTTCTGTTTCTGTTTGTAGTATGTGTAAAACTTTGTGTGTGGATTAGATTGAAATCTATAGTAGTTACATATGTTTATCGGAGGACAAAATTTGGTTTGTTCCCAGTTCTCTTAACTACATGCCAGACTTCATACTTTCTTGTTGTTACATGAAGACATTTCTAAATACAAAGGTCTACAGCAAGTGTTTTCCTGTAGATGAATCGTAGAATATGCTGAGTTGGAAGGGACCCAGAAGGATCACTGAGTCCAAACTTGTGGCTCTGCACAGGACACCCCGAGAGTCACACCCTGTGACTGAGAGTATTGTCTAAACAGTTCTTGAACTCTGTCGGGCTTGGTGCTGTCATCACTTCCCCGGGGAGCCTGTTCCAGTGCCCAGCCACCCTCTGAGTGAAAAAGTTCTTCCTGATACCTATACTAAACCTCCTCTGACTCAGCTTCACGCTGGTTCCTCAAGTCCTCTCACTGATCACCAGAGTGAAGAGATCGGTACCTGCCCTTCTGCTTCCCCTCATGAGGATGTTGAAGACCACAATGAGGTATCTCCTCAGTCTCCTCCAAGCTGAACAAACCAAGTGACCTCAGCCCCTCCTCAAAAGGCTTCCCCTCCAGACCCTTCACCATCCTTGTGGCTCTCTCTTGGACGCTTTCTGATAGCTCAATTACATTATCAATTTATGAAACTACTGTAGAAAAAACAACTGCCTTGTCCACCTACACAATGCAAAAGAAAAAGATAAAAATTAAATGTGAACTTCAGGAAAATTGTTGTGCTTCAACTGGAGAAGATGTTGTGGTCACTCTAATCCAGCCCCAGCCTATTGCTGAATGATTAACACAGACCTTTTCTATATTCTTCTTACTGTATACTGTTTTGATGACAACAAAACAAGCTGCCAACAAGCAATGAAGCTTGATTCTGGCATGTATTATTATTGGTATTAATCTTGGACTTGGAAGCCAGTAGATGTTTCTCTCAGTAAATGCACATTTGAAGCAGAAGAGAGGTGAATGCTTAAAAGTAACTGCAAATGCTACTTTTAAAAAGATACAATAAATATGTATAAATGTATGTATGTCTTTTTTCCCTATCTCACTGAAGAGAAATGTAACACTTGCATGCTGCAGGTAATGTTCAGTCCTAGGGGTGCTAAAAATAGTAAACTGAGCTGTTACTGTACCAGCTTTGAAAGAAAGGTGGAAGAACACCTGGAGGAAGCAAATGCCTGGCGTGACATATTTCATCTACCTGAGGGGGTGGTGTAGAACTTGGGGCTGTCCATAGTGACTTTGTGCAGAAAGCATGTAAAGGAAGGAGTAGATTGGGAAATGCTTCACCAAATCCCTCGGAACAAAAAGAAACAAAGCTTTGCCATAAGTAGTAAGTAGTATGTTCATAAAAGCCTTTTGGAACTCTGTGTGGGTGTCAGAGAATGGTTTGGGTTGGAAGGGACTTTCAAGACCATCTAGTTCCAACCCCCCTGCCATAGGCAGGGACACCTTCCACTAGACCAGGTTGCTCAGAGCCCCATCCAACCTGGCCTTGAAGATGTCCAGTGATGGGGCATCCACAACTCCAGGCAACCTGTTCCAGTGTCTCACCATTCTCACAGTAAAGTATTTCTACCTTATACCTAATCTAAACTTACCCTCTTAGTTTAAAGCTGCTCCTCCTTGTCTTGTCACTACATGCCCTTCTAAAAAGTCCGTCTCCATCTTTCTTAGAGGTTACCTTCAGGTAGTGGCAAGTCACAATTTCCAGTCGCTTTTCCAGATGAACAATTCCAATTGTTTCTGCCTTTCCTCAAGACAGCTGTTCCATCCTTCTTATCATCTTGGTGGCCTCCTCTGGACTCAGCCCAGCCGGTCCATGTCCTTTCTGTGCTGGGGACCCCAGAGCTGGATGCAGCACTGCAGGTGGGGTTTCACCAGAGTAGAGGGACAGAATCTTCTCACTCAGCCTGCTGGCCACGCTGCTTTGGATGCAGCCCAGGATACAATTGGCTCTCTGGGATCCAGGTGCACACTCCTGGGTCATGTCCAGTCTCATCCACCAGAAATCCCAAGTCCTTCTGGGCACAGCAACTCTTGGTCTGTTCATTCGCAGCCTGTGTAGATACCGGGGGTTGCCTGGACCAAGGTGCAGTACCCTGCACTTGGCCTTGTTAAGCAGTGTGAGATTTACCTGGGCCCACTTCTTGAGCTTATAACAGGGCTTATAACCATGAAATTGTCAAGTTCAGTTGAATTCTCAGGGAATTTAATGTAGCACAGTATACGTAGCAAAACGTGCTATACCTAAGTTTTCCAGTTTGTATCAAATAATGTGGACCTTGGCACTCCTGACATAAATAAGGATTTTGTGTGCAGTCAAAGAGCAATGAACAAACCACCATTAGGGAACACTAGTTATTATTACAATTTAGAAAAAGAAAAAGCAAGAAGGTATTTGAGCAATGAACAAAATTGAAATGGGTTTTGAGGGACAAAGTGTAGTCCCAAATTGATGAGTCAGGATTTGGCCATTGCAATTACAATGGCTGTCATAGATTAGGCTTGCCTCTTCAAATCAATTTACAAAACTCTTGAATGCTACCAGTGAATATCTGGAGCTTTTATGAAGCATGTGTCTCCTAAATTTATCTATGGAGAAAGAGGAACATGATGTCACAGTCGATATGTGTGGTAGTAGTCGACATAGACACTGTACTTGCACTCAAGGTGCTTCCTTAGAATCATCAGAAGGCTTCCAGTATCAGCATCTTGATATTCAAAAAAGTCTCCCACACCTTTACTCTGTATCTTCCAAGAGCAGCTCCATGCAGCTCTGGCTTGCTCCTGGCACAGCCACCTAACCCTGTCTGTCCTACATACAGCAGCTTACCTTTTCTGGCCCTTGCATGACCTCCTGTCCCTAGGTCTTCACGGCACAGCCAACAGACTGCAACTGACTCCAACTAACTCACTCTTTATCATGCCCATGGCTGTGAGGGCAAGGCTGTTTCTACTCTAGGATAATTAGCACAGCTGTAACATATCAGGGGGGAGACTGCCTTCAGCAGCATCTCCTTCTGTCTCCCCACAACATTTTGCTTTGTTAACACTGTCACATAGTGTGAAATCTGTCTCTTAGAACAAAAATGAAAGCTAATAATGAGTTCCAATGTATTAAAATGGGCAGTGGTTCTTCTGAAGTGCTGCCTAGATCCATGTGAAGCCTTTGTAACAATCCATAACAGAGCCAAGAGGCACACTACCAAACTTGCAGGGTAGTATTGAAGAGAGTAATAGCAAATAAAAGATCCCTTGAAATGTATGCCCACCTGTCCTTCTAGCTCTAAGGGAGCCTCAAACTGTGAAAACTACATTTTAAAACCTCTGATGATGAAAGGCATCTGGTGGTGTATGCTTATTCTCAGGGATACCACTCCTTTTTCTATTGCTCTGAATAGGTAAGTCCCCACCTCAGAATAGGCCTTGCTGCTGATACTTTCTACTGTGTGCACACACAGCCCCCCTTTCCCATCGTCACCAGTCAGCATTTGTTCCTTTGCCGTGTTGTGCTGCCTGCACCCAGGCTCTCGCTACCAAGTCCTGCATCCCCAGTAGGAGATCCAGGCCAGACAGTGTGTCCCAGCCTGACAGCTCTCACCTCCAGTGTGGGGAGCAGTGCTCTGGATAGACTTACCTGTCAGTCAATCATCTCTTCCACAGTGAATGTGTTTCCTAGTTCCTCTGTCCCTGGTTTCTCCATGTGGATCCCATGCAAAAACTCCCCACAGTGCTCAGCTGTAGCACTGGCAGTGCCATAAAACGTTCATTTCACATTCTTTGGAGAGAAGGATTGGTTCTATTTATACACCCTACTAAGGGCAGTAGATTGATAACTCTGACTCATTGCTGGCTTGTGGGTTGTCACAGCTATTGGAACTTTTCCTGCTGCAGTTTCTAGCACCATTTTATCATTCTCTGAGTTGCAGTTAGTGTTACCAGAGAAATTTGTGCTTACATTTTCAGAATTGTATCTGCATTTTTCACGGATTTGCAAAATTCTGAATTCCAACCCAGTCCTTCCCAGCTTAGTGTTGCCTGCATATTTAAGAAGCATATTCTGTTTTGTAATCCAGTCCATTGATGAAGATACTGAATAATTTTAGATCTAGGACAAATTTCTTTGTGGAGTGCTTCAGAGATCCAGGGATGTGATTTGTAAAACGTATTCCTTTTTTCCCTTGTATTTTCATAGTTGATGAGATGGTGGGTGCCAGCTTTGTGTCATCAGATGTGCAGGCTTTATTATAAAAGACTGTACAATTATGAGTACATTTATAGGCTATATAAGGCTAAGTCTCTAGGACTCCAATTGAGACAGTAGCTATAATGATTTTAAAAATCCTTGACTACTGCATCATCACTTTTAGGAGTTATATGAAGGCCTATCACTGTCTCATCAGTAAAACCAGTATTGAAACTTCTTCAGGAATGTGGTATTTTTATTTGTTTCTGCACTAAATAAGTGTGCATAGGAAAAGTTTAGAAGAGTTTGCAATGATCCTAAAATGTGTAAACTTGGGAGACAATTTCTATGGTATGGTCTAAGTTAAGTTTATTTTTTAAGAACATTCAGAAAATTTATTACAGTAGAGGTTTTTTTGTCAAGCTGCAGTGCTGAGAAGGATTTTGCAGAAGCCCTTTTCACTAAACACAATGTAATAGAAATTTTTAAAAATCCAAGAACAAGCTTGGATTGTATGTGCAAACACCTGCTATCTAGAGGCAGCTATCAGAAATCTCTACCAGCCAGAGCAAATGGGGACACAAAAGGAAGTGCAAATAGTCCACTACCTGGTAAAGTCCAGGATCAGGAAATGGATTAATTTCCTGCAATATAATCTTAAAATATAGTAATACTAAATATTACTGGAATTAATCCCAGGCACTTGTTAGTGTAAGAATGATGTTGACAGTATATTTGGAAGACTACCCAGAGGCACCTTAACATTTCTCATTCTGAAGCTGATTCAATAGAATGCATGATACTGATAACCATCGTCTGGCATGAACATGAAGCCGGTGAAGAGATTTTCATAGACATCGGTGCTATACAATTAAGGCTCTTATCCTGAAGTAGCTAAATTTTCAGTGACTTCAGGCAAGTAATAGCCTTGGCTTCAATAGTTTGTTTTCAGGTTTTGAACATGAGTTCACTGTCTTGACTAGACTTACTCATATAAATTTGTGATGTCAGTGTCTAGAAGTGTGACCACGTGAGAACCTGATCAGAACTGATCTGCTTTGCTCAGAAGTATAACTTTATCTGTGTCAGTAAGTCACTTTTCCTTCAGTGTAGAACATAGTCAGTTGGTTTTAATGCTATGAGACAGCAAATAAAGTGGGATCACGTGCTTAGTTCAAACTAGTATCTGCCCTCCAGCTGACTCTGTCAGTCTTGCTGCCCCAATGAAATGCTGGAAGAAATGCCACTTTGTGGCTACAGAGACAGTCAACATGCTTTTTAAAGCATGCTTTGTTTTTTTGTTTTCTTTAAACAAATAACCATTTATTTATCTGCTAATAAATATTTATCTACTGATCACTCTAACAACATCTCTTAACCTGCTAAGAAAAAAAAAGACCAATTTTTTTTATAGGAGCTGTATGGATAACCTTTGTAGAGGCTTGTTGAGTACTTCAGGATACACTTGCTAAGCAATAACCAAGAATTGGATATAATTTATGATCTGCAGTGATTACGGTTTCTGAACTCTCCGTGTGCTGCCATGTACCACACAGTTCTCACCTTCTGAGTCCAAAAGTCAAAGTCTAGTGTGCCCTGTGTTGAGAAATAAAATTACTTTGGCATCAACTCTGGTACCTTCAGTTTCCAACTTTCATGGAAATGAGAGGCCAAAGAAATCCTCTTTCCTCTTCTGTAAGGCCACCATCAGTTTAGATTAATTGATTATGCAAATCATAGAATCAATGAGGTTGGAAATGAGCTGCAGTATCACCAAATCCAGTCTTCAACTAAACACCACCACACCAACTAAACCATAGCACTAAGTGCCACATCAGTCGTTTCTTGAATGCTTCCAGAGATGATGACTCCACCACCTCCCTGGGCAGCCCATTCCAATGCTTAACTGCCCTTTCAGTGAAAAAGTTCTTCCAGATACCCAGCCTGAACCTCCCCTGGTGCAACTTGAGGCCATTTCCTTTCATCCTGTCATTGACTGCCTGGGAGAAGAGGCCTACCCCCACCTGGCTACAGTGTCTACTCAGGTAGTTGTAGAGAGTGATGCTTTTAATGTCCCACATTAAACAATTTAACAATGTTTTCTGAGGAGTGTTTCCTAGGTCATTAAATCCTGGCCCTACTGAGAATATGTATGTAAAATTCCTCTTACAAGTTGACTGTGGTCTGTGTTATAAATAATTTTATCTGATTGAGATGCTTTTTCAAATCTTGTTAAGCGGAATCCTAATTAATTCATAAAAAGTTTATATTCAGTAGTTCGGCACTGTCATCCTTTGCATTTGATAGCTGTCCATTTTTTGTTCCATAGCATTGTTTTCCCTAACTTACCAGCAGAGTGTTGTTAACCCTTTCCAGCCCCATTTTTGCTAGTCCAAACGGACCTGCCTTTGGTAGGCTCCTCCTGTGAGACTCTTTCTTCTCCCTGGCACATCCTCTTTGCACTTCCAGACTGAACTCTCATTGAATATGAATAGGGGAATTGTGTGCAGTATTCCAATTTCCATTCACCTCCTGTATGCAATAGGTGAGTAACCTCGGGGGATCTGAGGAACACTGGTTTGAAACAGACAGAGCCTAGATTCCCAGTTAGTTATAAACTATAACAACCTTTAATGTTGGCTGTAAACTGCCACTGAAAGAAGTTCTACCAAGAAATAAAAGAGAGAATATCTTGTGTATAATAACAATATCACGTGTCCCATAAGAGTGTGAGCATCACAGAGCATTTTTCTGTTTTTTAATCACTCTTTCGGTGAAGGCTGCTTTTCTTGCCCCGCGTCTAGTAGAGCTGCTCTTTCTCTCTCTTGGCAAGTTCCACCGGCACCAGTTCCTCTCTGCGCTGGCTCACCCCGCACAAGGGCGTCCTCACGTATCTCCTGCAGAAGCACAAAACCCCGCACGCGTTGGCCGCTGCCTGCGGCCGGCAGAGCGCTCTCCCTGCGGCACAGCCCGGCCGCTGCGGGCGGGGCTGCGGGCCCGGCAGGACGGCAGAGCGCGCCCCGGAGAGACAGCGCAGGGCCCGGGACACGGGATGCCCCGGGGTGACCCGGGATGCCCCGGGATGCCCCGGGATGCCGCGGGATGCTGCGGGATGCTGCGAGATGCCCCGGGGTGCCCCGACATGCCCCGGAATGCCCCGGGGTGCCGCGGGATGCCCCGGGATGCCGCGGGATGCCCCGAGATACCCCGGGATGCCCCGGGATGCCGTGGGATGCCGCGGGATGCCCCGAGATACCCCGAGATGCCCCGGGATGCCGCGGGATGCCCCGGGATGCCGCGGGATGCCCCGGGATGCCGCGGGATGCTCAGGCGGCTGCTGGCGCTTCCCCGCCTGCCCACGCGGGGGCGGCCCCCGCCGCACGCTCCGCGGGCTCCGGCTCCTGCTCCTGCAGGGATGGATGCTTTTCCCTAAGAGGAGGGGAAGGGACAGCCCGAAGGCCAGCGGCAGCGCAGTGGTTAGTCCGTAAACTAATTAGTCTATAAACGAGCTCCTTCAAGCCTGGCTGAGTTGCAAATATTCTCCTGTAATCTAAAAAATACAAGTGCAGGGTGATACTGAGGTGTTTACACATTAATTACTTTTACTGCCAAAATAAAGTATCTGGACTCTAGGTTAGTTTAGGTCAAAAAAGGCCTCAAAAATCATCAAGTCCAGCGGTTAACCCAACACTGCTATCTTCACCATGAGACCATGTCCCCAATTACCAGATAATTTTTGAACATCTCCAGGGGTGGTGATTCCACCACTTCCCAGGGAAGCCTCTTCTAACACCTTATCACCCTTTCAGTAAAGAAATTTTTCCTAATATCCAATATAAGCCTTCTCTGACGTATTTTGGGACCATTCCTTCTTGTCCTGTCACCTGTTGCTTGGGAGAAGAGACTGACTCTCACCTGTCTACAGCACTCAGTAAAGACAGAAGAAAAGCTCATCTACAACAGCTATCAAAATTCACATGGAGCCTTGAAGTGACACCCAGGACAAGGCAATTTGAAATACAGAATCTCTCCTTCCCATTTTCTGCATGCAACCCAAAACACACAGTCCTAAATGCAAGATCAGTCACCCTCCCATCCAGGAATGCCAGACAGCAAAAGTGCTGGGGAGCCAGTCTTGGCTGCACGTGTTCCTCAAAGGGGTGCTCAAAAACCACCTCGCCTTTAGGGCCAGTCCTTCAGCACCACCAAAAGGTTTGGTTGGCTACTGAGATCAACATGTGCAAGCTCAAGCCTTGAGAGAATCGGAATTTTCCCACATAATTTCTTTTTAAGGGGTTTTTTTGGTTTTTGGTTTTGGTGGTTTTTTTTTTTTTTCAATATGTGGCAGTCAAAAGGCTTTGTCCCTCTGGAACTTGGGGGATGCAGTCACATGCTTGGTACTTACTGTTTAGCTAGTTCCATGGATATTTGCTCCAAAGAGCATCCTTTTGTCTCTGGTATAAACATGATAACAAAAGCCAGTGATGCTAGGCTCATTATTGTGTAAATGAAGCACACCCAGGACAAACCAATGAGCTCTATAAAGGAAGAAAACATGTCTTTTTTAATTTTCAAATATTGCAATTTTTCTTCCTGTTGCTGTGTTTTATAGGATACAGGCCCTAATGGACAGGAGAAGTTAGAAAGAAGCTAGGCTGCTACTCTTAGCTCACATATATCGAAAAAGAAGAGTGACTGTGTTTTTTCTAATACCCCTCATGAAAGAAAAATAATGAGTTCATATTGGCCCTCTTAGCATGAACCTATTGGTTTATTTTATTTGCAATCACGCTGGATGAAAACAGTGAGAAGTCATTGTTACTGGTTTGTGGGAAGGCAGTGGGGATCATGAGTGCCTTGAATTTTTGCCCGTGTCTGGTTTTGGTGCACATTCTTTCCTGGAGCAAATCCAAGCATTTTTCACACTATTACAGTTGTCTCCAGCTAATCCTCCCCACCTGTCAGTGCCCAGCCTTTCCACTGCGAGTCATGGGTGCTGTGCCAGACAGTGATCCAAGAGTGAACTGCTAATGGGGCTATCCAAGAACTGGTGGTTTTCTGAGCCTACAGTCCAGGGACAGGTAGATGCTCGGGCTGAGGGATGCACGCTGCAGCCCCTGGAAAGTAAAAGGTATACAAACCAAACAGTCTGCTGTAGCCTCCTTAGCCCTTGTCCCTGCTAAGATAAACCTGAACAGCTGAGACATTTGTCAGTTGTGTCATGAGCTGATAATTGCAGTTGAAGCTTCTAATCCAGCTGGTACCTCTGCATCAGCACCTAAGTGCAGATGCTGCTGGCCACTTTGACCTCCATGTGTATTCATTTGACAATAGAATTCCCAGTCCTGCCTTTCTGCCACAGACGAGGAATGCATATTTTCTTGTACTTACACTTTCATAAATCCAGATTAGACCCAGTTAAGCCAAGGGAGTTACTGTGGCTTTTCCGTCTTTGAAACTGAGACCGGGATAACAGCGATATGTACATTAACAAGTAACACTAACAAGAGGGGGGGACCTACTGGTGAACCAGCTGACACCGAGCACCTGAGGTCTGTACTGGGCGGTTTTGGGGACATTTCCTTAGGAATAAATCAAGTCTGGTCCAAGGACTGGGGAGGTGAGCAACTGTTGGCAGCTGGACTGCCTACAATATGCATTTTCTTGTTTGCTTTTGTCCAAAAGCTTGTGCAGTTCAGGAGTGCAGTTCTGTGATGCAAACTGATGGGCAGTGAGTGGGAGTAAGTGGACGGTTTCCTTCTGAAGGAAGGATCCAATTAAAGTGAGAGTGTGAGCACAGCGAACTTTACCTGTCATATTTTTTCTAGTTTTAATCAAGATAGTACTCAAGATGGGGGATGTGGTTTTATTACTTTCTCTCTTGCTCTCTTTTTCTTTTTTTTTTTTAAGAAAACACACATGCGAAACCCATTTTAGAACAGATCACACTCATTTTCAAATCTGTCTCAAAAAACATCTAACAGGGTGAAAACTACCTTTACTTTTTGTGAGTTGATTGTCTGCCTCTGGTGGAAAGTAATGTAGACCTAAGGGAAACCTGGAATTTCTGCTCTCTTATATATTTTTATTTTCAGCACAAATTTTCCTCACAAAAAGACTGAAAACTAAATTTTTCAGAGCCTCATATAATACAAAATTAGAATAATAAATTTGCTAATCAGTAAATTTCAGCGTCAACATTTAACCTTCCCCTTTGATTATCATCACATTAGAAGTCATATTTGGTAGTATGCTTTCTCACATAAAACATGAAAGACTTTTACCTCACAAAGACATTTTTTTCTAAAGAAAATTTTCAGAAAGCTGAGACATTCCTGTGAAAGGGAATGAATTAAATGGGATTGTGTTTAAAAATGTCTGATCAGAAAAGCTGTGGTCTGATCTAGAACAGAACTTGCACTCATTTCAGAAGATGCAGGACTTAATCCTAAACATTATGTATTTTCAGTCTACCAAGGCAATGGAGCTGCTCCACAGCCTGTGGAGTTGATGTGCAAGGTGGTCTGACAGCCAGCACTGTGAGGCTGAGGTTACTGCACAAAGATGTGGTGGGAATGGTGAAGATACCCCGACACCTAAACAGAGATCTTGTCTCCTGGGCTTTCACAGCTGCAATTTTAGCAATGCTTTTGTATGAGAGGCTTATTTTGTCCACTAGGAGAATATCAACTTGGAAGGACATGGAGAAATCTTACCAGTCACAGTCAAAAACGTCAAGGAGATGAGGAGATTTATGCCCCAGTTCATGCTAGATGTCAAAGCCATGGCCCGTCCTCTGATTCCACCAGGGAAAATTTCACTCAGGACCAACCAGGACACTGAAATACAAGGGGAAAAAAAAAGTTTCTTTGGAAGGATGGCTCTCCTTGCTGTAAATCTAGGTAGTCCATGGATTCAGATGAGGCCACCTGAAAGAATAAGTTGGTTTTCAGGGGGTTAGGTTTGTGAGGGCCCACGCTCTGCAGACAGCATGTGCAGCAATCAGCATCACCTCAGGTCACCATCCCTTCATCCCTGCCCAGTGGGTGCCTGAGCCAGTGACAGGTGGCACTGGACTGGGGAGGTGAGCTCTGACTGCACATCTGGGTATGAAACGAGTTTTGGCTAAATAACTCTCGGGTGACGTAACATTAATGGAAGTGGGGCAGCAAACCAAAGCAATCTTCAGCCTCAGAGGGGCACTGAGTGTTTATGCCACCTTATAAATCAACCTACCACACTGAAGTATGCTTGCTATTCCAGCTCTCTGCTCTACACAGATGGGATTGCTGAGGTATAAATGAAGAGAGAGGGACTGATTTTTGACTCCTTCATATCACTCCACACCACACCACAGGTGATCTAAAATGTTAGTGCTGCTAGCTCACAAAAGCAAATTCAGACAGGAAGAGCTGCCTGGGTAATAACCTTGATAGCAAGAGCAAAAAAAAAATAAAAAGACACATTTTTATAAGGTTCCTGATTATCAGAAAACAAACAAACAATACCCCATACACAAACAAACTCAAAGCCCAGCCAAAAACCTGCTCCACCCTCTCCTCCATCCAAGCAAGATGCATTAGCAAGAAGTTGCTGTGTGGAGAGGTTGTGGATCTCGTGCAGAAGACTGGCACGAGAGCAGCAATGTACACATGGCTGAGCCATGTCTTCAGACCCTTTGACATGGCCACTATAAACTGCTCATCTCTACTGTTATTTCTGCAAAATGACAGATGGGAGTTTACCCAGAACACTTTCACTGGGGCAGTCTAAAAGAGATATTTCAAAAATAGGCTCCTGCATGTCCAAGTGTGTTTCACACTGTACTATCCCTTTGGATGCTTGTGGAATTCCTGTGTGACAGCACTGGTAAAGGCAGGAAAAATAAATGTGCTCCAGGAGGAAACTAAAAAGGACTAGCTGAAATGGGGAAAAAACCCCTGAGTTTAGAGTCAGCAGAGCAGATTTGAGGAAATTCTAGATTTCTTTGTACCATAGATTTGAATTAAATTTTTTTTTGTGGATCTGGCCCAGATTTTTATATTTCTTAAAGAGAAATTAAAAAAGCTTCACTACAACCATGGTAGTGACCCAGAAGAATGATAATTTTATTACAGAGAATCAAGACCACACTTCATAATGGCCTAACCCTGCTGGGCATACTCAAGTGGCCGTAACACAGAGCCACCACATCTAACAGGAGCCATAGAGAAGCTTTTTTTTTCTTTCTTTTTCTTTCTTTTCTTTTTTTTTTTTTTTTATGACTTGGCTCACACCAAGCTTTAACACACTTGCTACTGACAAGACAAACGTTGCTGTAAAGAAGCACCCTCAGAGTGTTCTGTGGTGTGCCTACAGACAAAGCGGGAGCAAAGAAGCAGCAAAATGACTTCTCAAGCAGCTGTTTTCCCTGCCAAGCCAGCTAGCCCTGCACCTGAGCACTTTCATAGGGATGTCATGATGATATTTTGCAGCCCCTCAGCACCAGGGCTATTGAAACCAGCATTGCAAGTCACAACACTTCAGGACCTGAAAAGCAAAGCAGCAAGTAAGCGAGAGGCAAAGGAGCCCTTCTGAGGTGTGTGTTCACAGCCCCTGCAGTCCAGCTCCACAGGATGGCCTGCCAGCCAGCACACAAGCTCAGCTGCAAAAATTGTTACACATCAAAAACTGGCAAAAGGGATACCTATATTTACCTCTGTCACATTAGAATTAAAATAAAGGTTGAAAGAATCCAAACTCACTTTCTGCTGGGCATAAACCAACCTCCAGGAACAAGCAGTGTTCTGGGCACTGGAGGATGGCTCATGCTCATGCAGCTGAAATGTGTGGCACTGTGGCAACTCCAATACCATGCAGTTTTCCAGTTACAGACTGGCCCTTCCAGTCTAACTGATAATTTGTCTGGAGGTTTGAATTGTGTTGTTTTCCTGTTAAGAAACCAAAATACTATACTTGAGGATCTGCACCAGCTGGAATAGTGGCTTACTGCTTTTATTGCAACCATTTATTTAGTTTAGACAGATGCCACCAAAACACCAGGCCTGTTCTTTGTGTCTGCTAATGGTAGCTACACCCGCTGGCATGGCCCTGACCTCTGCTTAGCTGGCAAGGAGTGGATAGGCTCATTCCCCTAGGGAGAAAGAGCAGTTGTAGAAATCTGACACTGCAGTCTGTTTACTCCTTTCCTCAAGCTGAAGCAGCAATAACCATTGATTCTTTGCTTTTAGCACCTCTCTGGGATTGTGTTTACTGCTTGTACCTTTGCCAAAAAGCAGCAGCTGCTGTAGGTATGACGGGGATGTGACTTGCTCTGGGGAAGCCAGATTCAGCCAGGTTCAGGCTCCCATTCACAATGACTGCTCCTACCCTCTGCGCTGTGCACACAACACTGCAGAAATTTAATCTTCACGCTTCCAAAGTCGCTGCCAAGCCACCCCTGTGCTCTGCCTTCACCAGCGTGAGCACTGGCATTCTGCAGGGGAAATCAGCCTGTCCTTGAAAAGAGGATCCAAATACCACCCTCCACCCCCTCACCCCTCCATCTGCTGTGTAATCCAGCAGTATTTCCAAAGGATGCTGCGATAGGAACTACACTGCACACACTCTAGGTTTCAGTGTCTGCTCCAGCCACCCCTGGCTGGTGTTAGTGGAATGGATGGGAAAAGAGCTGGTGATCCCCAGGTCAGATGTAGGTAAGAGATGAGGCTAAGGGCTGGCCAGCATGGTTCTCTGTGCTCGATTCAACAACTGCAGGATTTGTTGCTGCAGGCAGTAACTCACCTTTGCTGACCTGCAGTGTCTTGTGTGTTGACAGCAGTTAAGAAAAACTGTGCAGTTTAATGGTCCTTTATTATGGTACAGTATAGAGAAAAGAACACACACTGCAAATGCAGACAGAAATACAGCACTGGATCAGGAAGTTTAACTGTTTCATTAAATATCACAGGAACTAGATGGCCTGATATTCCTTGCCCAAGTGGAAGGAGCAGAGGATTCAGATATAATAAACAGCCCCATGGCCAGATTGAGGACATCCACCTCTAAATATTAAAATCACAGGGGCTGTACAAGCAGGAAAGAGAACAGTAATGGAAGATTTCAGCTAGTCTCATTAAGACTGAATAAATTGCATAATTGAGCACACTGCTGGGACTACATTTTGCATAGCAGAGATGAAGTTCCTTTTAGCACTTTGTTGGATATTTAATGAGAGAAAAAAAGGCAAATCGTGCTTCAGTGCTGAGCCTGGGTAGTTCAAGACGCAACCGTGGCCAAGATGCTCTGTTACACTGGTTATAACATTTAAAATTTAATATTTTTGTAGAAAGGGAAAAGCCAAGAGCCTACCACATTTTGTTTTGAAAGGAGAACAGTATTAACATAAGCCTACTTTCTAGAAAGATCAGGGTAAGGGCTTCAGCGATGCTCCAGAGAATATTTAAACTACGTGGTTGAAGGCTTAAAACATACATACAACCAAATAAATGAGAAATAGCTCAGCACAAATAAACTACTAGATGAAGAAAACTGTTAGAAATAGGAAAGTGCCTTTATAAAAGGTGTACATTGTGCCCAGACAAAGAAGATACAGTATGATTACTGAAATGTTACTTGCAATATCATCCTCAGGCAGCCAGGTGTTTTGAGTGTGCTGGCTGAGAGGACAGGGACAGAGGCAGTGACATCCCAGTACTAAAGAAAACATTCCACTGGGATGCAGGAAGGCATCTGCTAGACTGTACCAAGCTCCTAGCTGGAGCCAGAATAAAGTTGACTAATATCAGCTGGGAAGGGGCGTGTGTACAGTGTCTTGAAGAAGAATCCTAAGGAAAACCCTGTCATTTTGAAAGCGTTAAGGAACACGGGGTTAGAAACGAATGAGCACTGTGCTTTTCAGTCTCAAAGAGCCTTGGCCAGGTGTTGTGCGATAGAAGACCAGTGCATTAAGTCACATTCAAAAAGATACAAACCAAGAGAACCCAAGTAAAACCAGCTACAGCCTTTAGATGAGGCAGAAATGTATGCTTTTTCACACAATGTGTATTTCAGCCGTGGAACTCACTTTCACAAGATACTTCCAATGTGAACAATATTGGTCAGTTAAATCATTAAATGATGGGTGTCAAAACGTTATTTCTCCATATGTGTGGAAAAAGATCCGTCCAGAACTACTGTTCACAATAGTAAAAATAATTCCTCAATATTTTTCTTGAAATTTTCTAAACTACAGATAGGCAGAAGGGCAGTTGTGCATGCTGCACAGGCCTCTTCCTCTGCATTGTCTCTCAGTACTTGGCAGGAGGTTATATGGTTGGAGGCAGGGTAACACACTGATTAAGTGGACCTTTTGTTGGAGCCAGCATGGCCAAACTAATGAACTTTACACCTGGGCTGTAAGCAAAGAGACATCTCAAACTTCATGTGATGTCCTCTTTACTTCCTTACTTCCTTACTTCCTTACTTCATTACTTCATTACCTTCTTACTTTACTGCTATGCAGTAAACCAATTTTAAGAAAAGAAATAAACATACTCACATCAGAGAAGCAGAAAAATCTGAGAATAACAGAAATACCATGAGGTTGAGGGTGCTCAACATTCAAGTGAGGTGCATGAATGAAAAACGTCCCTGTTTTGACCTTTTCCTGCCTGGAGGTAGAAGCAAATTGGAAGCTGCTCAGAAGCTCTTATTAATGAAATATTAGATTCCCTTGGTACTCATTTGTTGCTTAGCATTTTTCTCCTGTACCTGTATTGTGTGAGATCAAATTCCTTATGGATTCAGAAAATGGCCATTGCAATACTTGAAAGAATTCAAGTTTCTAAGGTATAAGCTCTGGAAAGTGATTAGTTGGACTTACAGATTAGGTGGGAAGTGGGCAGAAGTATTTTAGATTTTGAAAAGGAGACTGGGTTGTTAACAAAACAAGAGAAGATAAGGAAGGAATTATCCCATGAAGTAACACAGACAGACAATCTAAGAGTGTGTAAGTAATGATCAGGGGAAGGATGCAAACAAGTCACTGCAAAGCTGCCCTGAGACGGCAGGACTTGGCTAATGATTGGCTTTGAGAAGACCAGGTTTTTATTCCAGGCTTATGAAACCCAAAAAGTTTTTCATTTTCCTGGCTTCTGGCTTTGCTAGGTATTACCAGAAATAGGCAGGTGGCCAACCACTTCCCACTAAAGGCCAGGTTCTGTAGTAGCTGGTTTTGATTTCAAAGGGCACGTTGTGCCATCAAAGGGGATGACACAAGCCTTCAGAGAGTGTGTGGTGGTGGTGAGGTGTGTGCTTGTGAGGACATGCAGAGCTGGGACAGAGCTGGGCTTGGGGGACACATGTGCTGCTGTCACACACCAGCACTGTCCCAGCACAGGTCCCAGCACCACATAATACAACTCTGGCACAGGCTTTCACAGCAGATCCAGTGAAAGTCATCTGGGGGGCTGGCAAAAGTGAGGGATGGTTAAACTGGAAAAAGGAGAGGGTAGGAGGGAGTTGGTCCTTTTTCAAAGCAGATAAAGGAGATATGACATATAAAAAGTGGACTTAACTCCACCCACAGATGTGTGCAAGAGGACAAAGTAGACCATTGTGACTGGCATTAAAAATCTATGACTTAGCTTAATGAAAGACATCTTTCTCTCTGGCTCTGCCCCATAATATGAAACAGAAGTGGCTGCTCAAAATTAATAACTGGCAAATGTAGAGTAAATGAGCAGCTGTATTGCTTTGGAGAGCATGTAAGCTGCCAGCAGAGAGCCAGCTTGACAGGTTCAACTCCTACCCTGGGTGTGCACATTAAAAGAAGTGGAATTTCTGTATTGCTGAGAGATGGAGGAGTCAGGAGAAGCCTCAGCTAATCTCATGCCTCTGGCTGTATCCTGATCTCTACAGATGAAGGCAATAAATATGTATTTTAAATCTATGGCTGATGAGGTGCTTCTCTCCAAGCAGCAGATTACTGGCTGCAGGATGTCTGATGCCACTGATGATCCAGAAGAAGCTGACGTGGTGTGCCAAATCTAAATTATTTTTCTTTTCTTCTGGTACACAAATCTGTTTCCAATGGTTAGCCCTTTAGTCTGACTCCTTACAGTAACATTATTAGGACAAATGGGATTTAATCCTTTTTTCTCTGAGGCTGTATCAGAGTACATAAAAATTGTTGCCCACTGTTTTTACTATTTGCATCACTATCTTATAGACAGGCTGAGCACTCCCATGTGTTTTTTTCAGGAAACTTGCAGTGGACCATTGAAATCACTCATACTGCTTCCAGTTTATGACAGAGCAGGAGGAGGGGCTTGGGAGAAGATACAGATTCCAAAGCATTACCTCCATCATCTGTGCTCTGGGCCACTTGAAAAGGAGGGCAGTGAGATGCAATTCACGTCTGATTTTCTTAGTGATCCTTCCTCCCTTAACCTTCTCAACACTGTAGGCCTGCATTTTAATGCTTTTTTTTTTTTACTATTCAAATTTTCATCTCCATGAACTCAAAGGAAATGCTATGCACTCACATGGGCTTTCCTTTTAAATGCAAGGTGTCCAATACATTCTTAAGTCTGTTTTCAGTGGTTCTCAATTACTGTCCATTTTGGAAAGAAGACTCACAAATGAGCTTTCTTAGAGGAGGTGATTCCCCTCTGAAGTATTACTAGGCAAGTAATGATAGATACATAAGGATCTAGAAACGGTAGAATTTTCTTAATTAATGTGATTTGTAGACCATCTTGCCCAATGAAAGTTCTCAGAGGAAGATCTATCAGTACAGTTGTCCTGTTTCAGCTGGCAGAGAGTCCATTTTCTTCTGAGTAGCTGGTACAGTGCTGTGTTTTGGATGTAGTATGAGAACAATGTTAACACACTGATGTTTTAGTTCCTGCTAAGTAGTGCTTACCCTAAATCAAAGACTTTTCAGTTTCCCATGCCCAGTTTTCCATTCCCAGTGAGTGGGTGTACAAGAAAGTGGGAGGGAACATTTCCAGGACAGTTGAAAGGAACTGGACAAAGGAATATTCTATACTATAGAGCATCATGCCCAGATTATAAACTGGGAAGGGTTGGCTGGGAACCACTGATCCCTGCTCAGGAAAAGTTTGGCCATCAGTAAGTGGGAGGTGAGCAATTGTGTAGTGCATTACCTGTTTCTCTTGGGTTTTATTCCTCTCTCTCTGCCTCTTCCCTTTTCATCACACTTATTGGTATTATTGTTGTAATCATTATTAGAATCAGAATTATTCTGTTTGTTTGTCTATTTCAATCATTAAACTGCTCTTATCTCAGCCTTTGAGGTTTAACTTTTTTTTTCCAATTCTCTTCCCTAGTGGGCAAGGGGAAAGAGTGAGCAAGCAGCTGTGAGGTACTTAGTTGCCAGCTGGAGTTAAAAAGAAGAATGCATCATGGCCTTACTGTTGGCAGATATGTAATAGGCTGTACCGCTTTTCAGGTAACCAAAGAAAAGTGGTTTTGAACTGATGTGTGAGATGACAATTCTGTTTGCAACTGGATATCACAGTCACATCCTTTGCTATGTAGACACTCAAATTCTCCCATCAAGACAAAAAAATGTGCAGAGCAGCAGAAAGGACAAAAACTAAAAAAAAAAAAAAAAAAAAAAAAAAAAAAAAAAAAAAAAAAAAAAAAAAAGAGAGAGAGAAAAAGGAAAAATTTAAACAAGCTTTCAAGGGAGAATATGCTTATTATAATAAAACACATACTACCACCCAAAAAAAGGCCTTTTAATTAAAACCTGAAATGTATTCTTGTTTGCAGGTGTTTATTTGTTCAGAATATTGAATCCAGGATAATCCTTTGAGGCATTTGCAGAGGAATGACTGCAGAAGCCAGAAGCCCTAATACATGAGGAAGTTCTGTGTGAATTAGTTTGGCTTATCACATATTTCACTTCTACAAAGTATGCAGAGGAGAAATTATCCAATTGGGTGGGATAAGTGAACCTGTTTTTCCAGTACCCAAGGGTTATTGGTGGCCCTTCAGGAGTTGCACAGCAGAAAAATCCTGTTGTGACACAGAAATTGGGGGCAATTTAGGCCTTTGCTCTTGAAGAACAGGAACTTACTTGTGCACATGCCTCACAAAACTCCCAGTAGAAAGGATAAGCAATGTTTTACAACAGTGACTTATTTAGAGAGGCCTGTGGTGATCCAGGTTTTTTTTTTAAGTTCCTCACTGGAAACTGCTGCCCGTGCTTTGCTTTGGTTGCTGCTGGAGGAAGGCAGTGAGGAGGAAGGTGTGAAGGCTCTGGGTTTAACCACCTCAAAGCGTCTTTTAGTTCTGTTTCTTCCATAAGAGTTTTCTGCACTTAGGGTTGATTTTCAAAGGCAGCAGAAGCTGAGTGCCATCCTGCATGCCCTTTCCCTTTGAGAAAATCTTCCTGGCTTTCCTCCCAGAGCTCAGTGTGACACAGAACTGGGATGCCATGGGAGAAACTGTCTCCTGACCTCATGCACTGACTTACCGTGCTCTCTGTGCTTTGGCTGACAGCCCCACCCTCCTCAGCAGTGCCAGTAAGTTATGTGATTGATTACCTGTTCAGCATAACTATTTTCTCATACTTTGTAATACATATTTTAGTTTCATAGACTTTACAAGTGAAATAAAATACTGACTTCGCACTTGAAGTCCTACTGACTGTTTTAGTTTCTGTATAAAGCTAGCCCAAGAACAGCTTGCCTATATAAAATTCTTCCCCAGACCTTTTTCCTGAAGGAAATTGGATTTTATAAAGCTTGACAGATGACCTGCAAACTTGTTCACAGATTTCAGTATCACAATGGTCTTGCCTCCTAGAACATGGTTAAGGAAACTAATTTACTAATAAACTTTAAAACTCTGCTTAATTTTAAGCACAGGCTCCATTTCTCTTAAGCAGTACCTTTATGTCAATGGGTTTACTCTCATAGAACTATTAGTAAAGAGATATTTACAATACACAGAGCACCAAGCTCAGGATACTGACTCAAATCCTCTTTAAGTGGGCCATAAGATGCCAAACCACAGAAAGTCACCTACCTTTTCAACAGCAGATGGAACCACTGTCATTGCAGAGACATAGGAAGAGTGGCAGGGGCATGGTGTGGTCTCTCCCTCTTTTCACAGTAGCCAGGGCTCTGTCTCTCAGAAGGCAAAGCCTTTGGCCATAGCCACCAAGACTTTCCCTCATTAACATGTTAGAGTTACAAACAGGAACATAAACATCAGTGAAAATCCTGTCTCTGATTTCAGGTGCACTACAATATACAGTTTAAATTCAGTCTTGGGGTTGAAATATAGTAACATAATAAAACAATTAAGAAGCTCCCACTGACATCCCCATGTCTCATAATCGCAAAAGCAATTTTTCCTTCTTATGACCTTTTTGACACTTACAAAAGCCCCTCAAATTTGTAGGTTTTATCAAGTGAAATAAGAAACCTATTCATCTGATATTTTAGAAAGCACCTTCTGCAATTTGAAATCCTATAATTAACATGCAGCTATCCAAAAATATCTTAAATTGGCTTGCACTTCACTACTACAAATCAGCCTTTGAAAAGGCAAACCTATTCCTGAGATAGCTGATGTGTTAACAAGAGGCTTCAGATAAACTTTATTTGGGGCAAGGAAATAGGGAGAAATTGGCAATTTACAACCCTTACTTTATTTTTCATTTTGGTATGCCTTGTCTTTCTCCTGCAGCTTGGTAGCACAGATAAAGTGAAATAAAGGCCATGTGAGGCAGCATTGAATAGCACAGGAATGATGAACTAGATAAGCACGTGGAGTGTCATATTCAAACCACATGGATGCATGCATTAAAAGATGATTCAGTACAAATAAACAGTGCTAGGAATCTTGTCATAAAACAAAGAATCCAAGATAATTTTTTTTATTATCTGAAATAGGACTTTCTGTACCGTTTCTCAGTGAAACATGCATATTCCCAAGGTTTATTATCTTGATTAAATTCCAACATAGCATTTAAGCACTTCATTGGTTTTGAATACTTGATTTAGTCCCTGCCACTATCCCATTTTCCAGAGTAAACCACAAAAAACCATAAAATTGATGCTTCTCATTTCTGTGAATTTTAAGGTCAGGCCACAGCTGCTGTGAAAAATGTAGAAACTCAAAAAATAAAACACGGTAAACAAATGTCATGCAAGGCAATGTTGAGCATGAATGTCTGCTAACATCAGATTCCTGTACACTATAAATTAATACAACAACCACATATTCTTAAAAGCCTGAAATACTGCTTTAATGTAGGAGATATTGAGGTGAATTCTAGGTATCTAATTTTTTACTGGTGTTTTCCAAGACAGTGCAAAACCATTAAGCTTACAATATTTCAAAACACAGGAACAGCCACCTAAATCCTTGGAAGGTTCAAAATTTCCACACTGACAGTTCTCATTCCCACAAGATTTTCCAGTTTCAGGTCAAGCATTTGGTGGTCAAGATTAAGCCCATGAGCATTAAGGGGCAGAGAAAAAGCATCCTATGCAATCTGGATTGTCAGGATGGCAAGACATATGACCTCTGTGATCAAGTCCCTGGGCTGTACAGTGTCATGTGTCAAACCAGCTGTTCTGGGTTTTGTTACAGATGTATTTAGGGACTGAGGTGAAAGACACGTAAAAGGTTCAGCCTTTAACTGTGCTAATGAATCATGCTTTAACTGAGGTAGCCAATTAATCTAACAATCACAGGACCAAAGTCAAAGGGACTAAATTTGCCTGCAGTATAGTTCTCTGGGCTTTAGGGCAGTGCTCCAGCTCTGGGTCTTGCCTTGATTAATCCAATGAAACACAGAGAGAGACCACCACACACCACACAAGTTTGTATAAGAAAGACAGTGATGGATTGAGGATGGATTTACTTCCTTCTTCACCTCAACGGATTTCACTACTCTCATGAACTCTTGAGCTTTCTTCCAACCTCCTTAATCTTTCTTGCCTGATCTTTCTTCCTTCTTCCCCACTTTCTCCAACATGGGTTTAAAGCTGCATTTAAATGACTCCAACAGCTCATAATAAGATGTAGAAAAAAGTGGGTTTTTACATGGGAATAGAATAGAATAGAATAGAATAGAATAGAATAGAATAGAATAGAATAGAATAGAATAGAATGAACAGAACAGCATAGAATAGAATGGAATAGAATAGTTCAGTAGAAAGGGACATACAATGATCATCTAGTCCAACTGCGTGACCACTTCATGGCTTACCAGAAGTTAAAGCATGCTATGGAATGCTGTCTAATTCAGTTTCCCAGTCATCCTAAAGTTCCTTTAACGGCCAGTAGGGAAGGGAGCACTGTGCCAAAGGAAAGGTCACAGATTTCACAGGTTTCACAGAATATTCTGAGTTAGAAGGGACCCACAAGGATCATGGAGTCCAACTTTTAAGTGAGTGGCTTGTCCAGGAATTGAACGGGGGTTGAACCCACGACCTTGGTTTTATTCACAACATGCCCTGAGTTAGAGAGCAGGGGTCTGAAAGCCCCCCGTTGGTGGAGACAATATTACCCTTTGTTGATAATCTGAGGAATCTGGCTCCTGCATCAGTTGGATTCCCAAACACTTTGAAACATCTGTTCCATTTTAGGCACAAATTATCTCAGTTTAAAACTATTCATTCAAGCTGATATAAATTTAGCTCAGATATACTCAATATGACAAATCTGCCTAGGTTTAAACTAGAAATGGACATCTATCATAGTAAACTATGCTTTCATCGGTAAAAATTTGCTCTTAAGGTGTGCCCTCACTAGGGGCTTGTCTTTACCAACTTCTCTGCATGGGTTTTGCTCCCCCCAGGGCTGATGAACCGCACAGAGAACTCCCACAGCAACAAGATGATGCATCACAGTAGGGTTTGCTGGATGTCACAATCTCTGCACCTTCTTGGATGAACCCACCCTGGGGGGAACAAAGCCACAATCCTGGGTCTTTCATGTGTGAAACTAGTAAAACACAAAAGCAGGCTTGGTGGCCTGCCACCCTTCCCTGCATTAGGATAAAGGAAGTGACTGTAATGACCACAAGCTCCTGGTTTGTTCACCTGTGTTTATCCTCTCCTGTGCCTGCTTCAACAGCTTTGAATCTGCCTGCTGTAAGTGCCTCTGCACCCACACAAGGAGAGAAGGGAGTTGTTAGGGATCCCCAAATACAGGAGCTTTAGTCTGAGGTGGCTGTGAGTGAGTGGCTGAGAGTCCATCAGAGAGCCATCCTTGGAGGAAGTGCTGTCCCCAAAACTGCAATGTCCCCATTTTGTGGGTTCTGTGCTTACCCTCCCCTTGTACATGGTCTGCAGACATGCTTTGCATCCACTGAGGGTCTGGAGCTCACAGCCCTGGACACTGCTGTGTTGCTCCCAGCAGCCAGCTGGTCTCCTGTTTTGTAGGTAATGTGCTCACCTCTGTAGCTAAGAAGAAAGAGTGATGAGTAACTTTTTTCCAGTTTTCCAATCAGAAATATTCACCTGATGGCTGAGGCTAGCAGAGGATCCATCCACTATATCCCACTCCGAGGAGGCTTCCTGTGGATATTTAATTCCACTCTTTAACAGATTTTTAGCAATACCAAAGTACTGCCAACCCTACAAGCACCCACTCATGGGACCTACGCTTCAATGGGACTGCAACAGTGATGTGGAAAATCAGGGATTGCAGTAAGCTCTAAACACCTCTTCTAAGACCTGGTTATACACTTCATATGTTGACCATAAGTATGTCAAAAATATATTTTGAGATTTATATCTATCTAGGTTTACGGATAGGTAAATGTGGTTATTTCTTTGCCAAATCCTGAAACCCAGGAAATACTTCTCCAGCTGCAGACACTGACTTGCCTTGGGTGTGTTGTGGCCACAGCAACCTGTGCGTAAAGAAGACTCTAAGTGCTTGGATCTGGGGCATGCCTGCAGCTCTGAGGCGTCACCTGAAAGAGGAGTTTGTCTCCAAGAAAAGAGCTCTAGAGTTTATCCCTTGGCCTTGAAGAGCCACACAAAGCTGGCAGCTGCTCTAGGACGTGAAGTAATAGAACATCTTTGTCACAGGTTGGCAGAGCCATAAGTACCTTTGGACTTTATACAGCTAAGACTTGAGGTTTTGAGGATGATTCACGCCATGAAACTGCCCCTCAGTCCCACTTGCAGGTGTTTTTGTGGATTTTCATCTGCATGCTCAGCATGAAATGCCATGAAGCCAGCAGAGCTGATGTGATTTGCTCCAGCAGATTATCCCAAAGTTCATTGGCCAACTGCCTAAATGCTTTTGCAGTTACACAGAAATATGTTTAAAGGACTTGCAGAGGAAAAGCTCTTGTACAAGACACCAATGCCATACACGCACTCCAAATGCATACATTTGACATCCCTCTCTCATTAAAGGTGTTCCTCACGCCACACCAAAAAATCACTGAGGTGTTCATGGATTCCCTTGGACTTCACTCCCATAACAAGTGTAAAGAGGTCTTGTTTTGCTCGCTTGCCTTTAATTTGCAAGAAGAAATTCAGACTGGGAAAACGGACACTCTGTTTGGTCCAGACTCTGTCTGCATTACTTGCTTCTCAGTCTAGGATTTGTTGGAGCCAATCTGACTTGTTTTTGATGAAGAGAATTGCCTCTAGACCACATTGCTTCCCTTCATACCTGTGTGTGGTGTGGTTCTCCCAACTACTTACTGATGAGATCATCTCCCTCAGGGGGTAAAGCAGGAAATATGGAGGGAAGTTGTCCCTATTTAGTATTTGATCATAAATGGTGCAAAAGGAGATGGTCAAGGCAGGAAAGCAGATCTTTGGTAATGGGTGCAATCTGACATCTGGATTTTTTTCGTCAGGTGGGTGAGGAGAGCAGCAGAGCTCTGGGCACCCAGTCTGTTTCAGAGAGGCTATAGCTGCCAAACAGTTGTTAACCAAGGGAACTCTCTTGCACATGCTCCATCCAAACATAGGAATCCTTTCCTTGTTCTGACATCCCAGTACATTGTATCACACACAGTGGTGAGTGAAGGAAGTGATGCCTGTTTATGAGAAAGGACCTCTAGTTTTTGCCCCTCAAGTGGTTTGAGCAGAGCAATTGGCAAATGAGATGCTCTGAAACTATTTCAATTAATTCTGTGTCATTTAGTAAGTGGTCATCCATGGTCATGGCCCTGACCAAATTATTTCTGTGTGTCCTTCGTGTTAAATTAATTTCCAGGGCCACGTTGAGTGATCACATTTTAGCTTGGGTGATGAATTGGTGATCTACCTCCACACCACACTCATCTCATCAGCCTGCACTCCCTGATCCCTATGAAAGGCATAGCAGTGCTTCTGCCAGTCTCAGACTTCTGTTGTCCCCCCCTGTCCACATACAACAGGTTCCAATGCTTCTCCTCACAAACATATTCTACAAACAACGAGGAGCCCCTCTCACACTCCTCACCCTTCACAGGCAGCCAGGAGTGGTTCCTTTAGAGCTCTGCAGGCGTCATTCCCTCGTAAGAACAGCTGATCCTTGTTTGCCCTTTCTGACACACAGACAAAGGGTAACCCAAGGCAAACATGGGTGTCAAGCAAGCCCCCTTAGCTAGTGACTGAATGCCTTGAAATACCTCTGCAAACACCCCAAGAAAAATGGCATGTGCTGTTCTGTGGTGTGATGCAACACTGATTTGTTGCATCTACAAAACATCCTCATTATTGTGTGAAATTGAGTGTTAACAAGCAGTTGAATTGCAGTTCATCAAACATAATTAAACTGAAACACAGCAGCAGAAATACCCCTTTTATCTTGTGTAAGGGCTGATGATATAAATACAGAGCACCCCAGAATCAAAGAAAAAAATTGACTAAGCAGATGTTTGCTAGTCTGTGAATTCTTTTGTAATGCAAAAATAACTTTTATCTCTCACTGCCTCTTTTTGAGTGCTCATCACTGTGCTGGCTGGATGCTTTGATAAAAGGCAATAAATATATTTAACATATGCTTAATTTATTAAAAAATCAATCTCTTTTATGTAATTTGGCAACAAAAGAGAAATCATGGAAAATTCATTTATAAATGCCTGCTACACTAATCTGGATTGTAACTATCTCTTTGGCCAGAATAAAAAAAAAATTTAAAAAAAAAATGTACAAAGTAGTTAAAAAGAAGATGATAGAGCTCAGACTGTGTGATCTATTCTGTGAAGAGTGTCATCTCCTAAGTCCTACATAAACTCTCCTTTATCCTCACAGAACATGGAGCAGCATGGACTCAAAATAAAGTGGGCAGATTTGTTCCAATATTCCAGAAATGGTGTGGAAGGAAAAGAGCAAGATCTTCTCAGCTCTTTGTTCAAAAGAAGTTGATTTGATCTATAAAGAGAGGCATCCTCAACACCACCTTCACCTTAGCCAGCCATTGCATGGAGGCAGGCATTGCATGGAGCATGAGAGCTTCCCATGGAAAACACAGTGGTGCAGGGGCTGCAGTGCTTTGCCCCCAGGTGCCTCAGGCATCACCTGGACACAGCAGCCTCCATGCTTCCTTCCCACTGACAAGTAGACAATGGAGAACAATCTGGTTCAGACCACAGACCAGATAACATAATAACATGTGAAATAACATAAACATGTTAAAACTGTTACATAAGCAGAGGGGCTCATTTTTTTTTTTTACGCAAGGGTAAGAAAGCTAGGCTTTGAAAATACATTCAGGGATTAGGGCTCTAGACAGGAGATGTTGTAGGCTGTTTATGAGACACAAATTATAACCTTGCATCCCAATCCAGACTATTTAAGCACGATAGATCCTTTGCAGATTCCAAAAATCTCTTGGTTTTCCAACCCTTGCATTTTCTATACGCTGTAAATTTTAACTGGACAGTGTACTTGAAAGGACTTAGCTGCAGTTTGAAGTACCTGTATCTCTGCTAGACCTGGCTTTCACTTGCTAGGAAAATGCATCTGTCAGTATAAATTGCCTCACTGTGGCTTTATCCATGATGGAGCTGAGAGACCATTTTCTGTTTGAAAGCATCTGAGCTCTCAAGTCAGGAAAGAGGTCAAAAAACAAGCACAGGCCTCAGAGACTTCTCATGAGATCAGCCTGGAAAACATGTCAGCTTTTGTAGCCCTCAAGAAGATAGACATTGTTCTCATTAACTGTATATTAGGCCAACTCAAATGACTAAGAACCCGCTTACAGCCAGGTCACCAGGAAAGCAGATTGCAGCAGGAGGCCAAGACTGAACATGTGACCCTGCTCTAAGGGTCATTGAATATATGTTTGAAGCGCCCAAATAAAAGTTCAAGTAACATTTTCTTTTCAGGGTTTCATCCCTGGTTTTGAACCTATGTAATAGAAAGCAAAATTCAGCCCCAAGACAATCTTCAAGGGAAGGAATAATGCTGTAATAACACAGTCAAGCTTGCAGCCCTGGCAATGAATGCTTATCTCACACTGCCCTCCTGGTGAGTAATGTTTAAAATAAATAAATACTGCAGGGGAGTTGTTGTTAGTGCAATTGTTGGGTTGTATCCTTTTTATCATAATAGTACAGGAGAGAACAGTTTGTTTGCAAGGCAAGTTTGAGCCAGAGTGCAAAAGCACATGAAGTCTGTTAATAAATAATGGACTGGGCATGTGGGCTTTGCAGAGTGACTTAAAAAGTCAACCCCTTCAAAGTACAACATTATGCAAGTGCTATTGAAACAAAACAAAAGAAAACGGAGAGATTTAATTTCCCGTCCCTTGGAATGACAGACATGCTCTCCTCAGGAGAGACTGGGGACCCGTGCAAGTGTGATGGCAGATGCAGCAGCACAGTGTCAGCTGCACAGTGACACGCCTTTGTATCTTCCCACTTGTGTTGTTCTGCCCAAGCAGTGGCAATGGTACTACAGCTTGCTCACGAATTATGATACCTTGAATGTGTTTTCTGTATCTGAAGACTATCATACAATCAGAGGGACAGATCCTCGGCAGGACTCAGGTTGGTATATTGTGCATTTAATGATGTCATACCATACAGGGGTCTAGAGCTGATAATTATCTTGGGTTTAGGAGCTAGCAGCAGCAAATGCCAATATCTTAACCTTCCCAGGGTAAGGACACAATAGACTAGAAAAAGAAAAGATAGCCAGGGGCTCCATAATTTTCCTGTACAAAGCTAACAGCAGTTCTTGACTGAAGAGGGACCAATTAATTACACTGAGTGGAAGGGAGATCAGGTCATTGACCTTAAGGGGCAAGACCTCTTCCTAAAAAGTACATGCCAGGCCTGCCAGGATGGTCTGTGACACTAACAGTGCATATTGGCAGACAGCATTGCTTTGCCCAGCTGAGGAGCTGCCTAATGCCAAGCTGGGCATGCCATCTCAGCACCTAATAATGTACATTACAAACAGTTAGAAAAATTAAACACTTACTTGGTCCAAGACCTATGGAAAATGCAGCAACATAGACAAGCAGACTGGCCAGTGAGAGCCACTTCAGGACAACAGGAACCTCCCGACTTTCCATGTGAGACTCTGTTGTGCTTTTGTCTCCTGCCAGGGCAGTCCTGTTCAGTTCTCCTGTCCTGGCAACATCTGGGCTCTGTACATCAAATGACAACCTTTCTGTAGAAGTCATGCTAGCAAAGAGGTCCTTGAGACTCCCATTGGTGACAGTGAAGTTTCCTGGTCTCTGGAGAGAGAAATCCTCTGAAGACTGGCTTCTACAGACCTTGGTGAAATTCACGTGTATGTTATGGTTCACTAAGCCCATAGTGACCAAGGACATTGCCATAACAGAAGAGCCAATACAGAGAAAAGTTTTACTTCCAACTTGATCCACAAAAAATGTGGCTGGGACTGTGCTGACCACTTTAACCACTCCAACTCCAGTAGAAGCCAAGCTGGCAGCTTCATTGCTCTGGAACCCAACTGACTTCAAAACAGTCGATGCATAAAATAAAATGTTGGGTTGCCCAGTTGTTTGCACAAAAAACACCAGAGTGAGTCCTACCAGCATTCGGGCCCTCATGTTGTTTTTCGAACGAAACAGGTCCAAGAAACTATACTGATGTTCGTCTTTCAGGGAAGACTTAATCACAGTGAGTTCTTTAGTAGCATCTGATGTTTCCCGTAGCCTCTCCAGCACTTTTCTCGCCGCTTCATCGTTATTTCTCATCACAAGAAAGCGAGGGCTTGGTGGAAGGAAATACATGGCAACAGCTTGCAAAGCACCTAATGGAATCACGAGGCCAAACATGTACTTCCAGCCACGAGATATGCTGGCAAATGCATAATTTGAAATATAGGCAAAGAGAATGCCTATCACAATCATGAGTTCATTCAGGGATACAAGGAGGCCTCTTCTGTGCTGCGGGGCGATCTCCGCGATGTACACGCACGTTGCAATTGATGATAATGATATGGAAATACCTATGGCAACCCGGCCCACAATGAGTGTCTTGTATGATTCATAGGGCAGCAAAATCAGACTCCCCACCACAAGTAAAGAAGATGCAATAATAATAGCAAGTCTCCTTCCAAACCTGTCTATAAGAAATCCACCAGTAAGGGATGCAAATAAGGCCCCAAAAAGCAGGGAACTGACAATGACTTCCTGCTCTTTGCAAGAAAGTGTTAAAATGCTGCTTATCTGAAGAAGAGCTCCGGAGATAAGGCCCAACTCATAGCCCATCAGAAGTCCACTTATGGCAGCAATGGCAGAAGATAGAAAGGTGAATGTCCCACAGCCTGAAATAAGAGGATAAAACAAAAAAAACTTGAAAGAGTGATTTCTGCAACATTCTGACAATTAAAAACAATTTTATTTGATATACCAGTTTAAAAAAATCTCTCTGTAACTTTTAGGCAAAGCAATTAGGTACAATACACATCCAGCAGCAGAGGTGACATAAAAGCTATTTACATAAAAAGCTATTTCTGAAAATAAAAAAAAAAAGGTAATGAATATAAAATTTTTAGCTTTAATGTTTTTGTGTCTCTTATCTTCCTGATGAAAAGTCAATAAGGTTTTGATCAGGTCCTAAATAATTAAATCTTCTGCCTCAGAATATTATTGCAAAAAGAAATGGTGAGAAAGCAATTTTTGCCTTGAGATTTTTCAGTGTTTTTCCTAAACTGAGGAAGCTTCATCCACCCAACTAGAGTACCATGAGCAAGGAAAGCATAAATTTCTTAGCCAAATTGCTTCAACTTCGACTCAAGTAACAAGTTTTCCCTCGCCACTTATTATTTCCTTTGTTTCACCTGAGGATGACATTAAGGCTGCTGGTACTTGTTTTTATTTTGCCAAATTGGAGACATATTCAGTGAGCACCAGGCTGATGCAGATATCTGGAATATTCAGGGAAACTGATCTTTGAGGCAAACTCGTGAACTTTCTGGGCTTTGCTCATGTCTAAACTCAGATTCTTTTGAATCTCTTGATCAAATATTTTGCATCGCTTTTGACTGCCATAATGTCAGGAATAAGAAACAGATGATGAAAACAATGCAGATTATATGCCTTTGAATGTCCACTGTAAAACAAACTCATTTTATACAATTGTGATTCATTGTTTATTGTTACAAGATAGATTTGACTGATCATATTCTACTAACTGTGAAGCCTTTTGCACCCTAAACCTTGAGGAATATATCAGTTTGTTATTGTTGGTCTTGTTCTTTCTCCCAGCATGATTTTCCTCGCATCATGATGTTGGCTGCCACACAACTAGGAAAAGAGTAAATCAACTTCTGATTTTGCAGTTAGCTAGAGAGATGGGACATGTCAGAGGAGAGGTGGCTTTTGCAGCATAACAGAGTGCTTATTTAGTTAATTCTCCTGGAATGAGTGGGATACAGTCTAATTGGAAATGATGCACAGAGTTTGTTTATTTTTAGCTAATTTTTCTAAGGCGTTAAGCCTCTTTGATCACGCTGACTGCTCTGAGTTCCCTGCCAATAATTTTGAGCACATTGGCGAGGATCAGTCCCATTTGACAGAGGATATTACATTTCAAAAGCAAGTCTTGAATAGAGAGAAGGAGAGCAGCCCTAAGCGTACATCTGCACTGCTAAAGTAAACAGTGCTAGAGCCCAGGCCCAGACCCTGGCATGTGGCCACATACCCTACTAAATTGCTGGCAGGATCCCTGGCACATTTGCACCCTAAGCCACCCTGTGTTCTCCTAACAACTCCCAGAAGCAAACAATTCCACCATCCTGCAGACACTCCGTAGGCAGACAGGTTATTTTGGAAGGTAGCACAATAAAACTGTGAATATAAGCAGTGCCTCGGGGGTCAGGGGAGATGTGTAAGCCCATTAAACCTATTAAGGTAAATATCACCTATTAGCTCTCCTAACTTTGAACCAAACAGCAGAAGCCAATCAGCAGCAGCCCTGAGATACTGAGTGCCAAATACACCTCAACTCACTCAGCTGCTGAGGTGGTGTAGCTGGCAAACCAGAGACAGATAAAAGGGAGGGGAAAAGCACATGTTTTTGTCTTGGTGGGCCATAAGGACACAGGGGGGATGTGACTATTGTAAAAACTCTTTCAGAAGGTGGGGGAGGATGGTAGATTTATTGGGATGGAGATGGGACATCTTGAAGAAAATATCAGAAATGAATTTGCAAAATGCTGCAGTGATGGAACAATCTTTTTTATATTGTTGTTGTCCATATCTGTTAATATTTCTAAAGCTTTTTCTTCCTTTATATCTGCAGTACCTGAGACCATTTCACTTATTTTAAATAGAAGCATGGGTTAGGTCCTGCTATGCTTCCTTCACCCACTGAACAGTACTTCAGTGGAAGTACTGCTGACTACAGCTAAGCTGCTTTGTCCTGCATTCTGTAATGCACACGTGCAATATTTGTTTTATCATTGCAAAACATAATTTCTCCTTCCCATTTATACTTTTGACTTGCCTGCTTGCTGTATATAATTATATGTGGAGAATATACCCCTCCAATGAATCCTGGCCAGAAATCTGGGCTGATAACAACACAGTGTTGTGCTGAAAGAATGAGCACATCAGAAACTAAACTGCTAATTTGATTGCAGTGCTCTACCCAGTCTACTGTTCAGTGCTGACATTTGTGCTTTCTTGAATATCTCTGTATTTTATAGCACTGAGCCACATATATTTAACGTAGGATTTTACCTCAACTTCTATATTATGCAGTAGAGAGTATTGTGTTCATCCAGTCTGACACCCACAAACAGCACAACATAGTCCTTCAGACACACTTCAATTATGTTTTATCTGAACCGGGCGATTTAAAACATTCAGCTTTGATTTAAAAATGGCTAGTGATTGAAAACCAATGACTTTAAGAATTAAGTCATCCCAATGGTTAATTGCTTTCACTGTAAGTTATCTGTGAGTTGTTTCAAGACTTAATTTCTGCAGCTTCAACTTCCAGCCATCAGATCCCATTCTCCATTTCCCCACACTTAATTGTGTTCACCAAGTACAAACGTATAGCCTTTCATTGAGTCATCTCAGACATCTCCTTTTTAGCTACTTACCCCGTGAGAATTTACAAGTTTGCCAATCCCTTAAGTACTCAAACCTCTGTTCTCTGAACATTTTCCAGACCATCAGCTTCTTCAGTAAATTGATCTGGACACAGTGCTCCTGCAGTGATTACACGGTGCCAAATAGAAACTTGACATAATTTTTCCAGTCCTGGTGGACATTTCCCTCTCTACTTGTCCAAGGATTCTCACAGAAATGTATAGAAGCTTATCTTCTGGCTATCCTTCAGGAAAACCTACTTATTTTCTGAGTAGATTCTTTCCAAGGCACTGCCATGCCTTTAAATATGTCCTGCCTCATTGCATCCTAATGAGGAATGCAAATCACTTTACATTTGTCTGTATTAAAATACACAGCATGGGTTCAACTTACCTAACTGTGAGACATCAACATCATCTCTAGATTTCTCTTGTAACCACTTAAGAAAAATAGGCACTTCTAGACATCTGAACTAGGTCAGATGCCTACTTCCCTCCATTGCCTTTAAAAGGAAACTGCGGCTTGCTCAGATGCAGATGTCTAAAGTTAGCAGAGAGGAACCTCAGACAGCACATTCTCTTGCAGTCAGCAGGGCAAGGCATCCAAATCACATTCAGCCAGTAACATATCCCATTTATTGCCCACGCATCACCTTTATCACCCTGTTAAATAATCTGTTATTATTTTCTTCCAAGAAATTGAGAAAAAACATTAGGTAACAGAGGGGCAAAAACTGAGTTTAAGGCTCTCCAGCAGAAACACAGCAGCATGGACAATGTACCCTACTGATACTTTGAAGTCTGTGTCCTGCACAGTTCTTATTCTTAAAAGGTTGGAATGTCATTTTTGTATGGTTTCAGTTTCTGAATGAGAGTGTCAAGTCAAATACATTTATAGAGTCCACCACCAGCACTGTTCTTCACAATCCAGACCTGTGCTCACATCAGGTCCTTAGATCAGAGAAACTGAGACGATTATTTAGTCTGAGAGTCTGCACAAGCTGGATGTAGAGCTTGGACACTTGGGAATTGATAGGGAAGCATTCAAGCCCATATATTTCTTCTCCATGTAGAGCAACTTGATCAATGTTATGTTTCATGTTTATTCTGTTTGTTTTTACTGGGTCAGCTGGTATCCTTCCTCATGTGTCCAGGGACACATACCCACAGTAGTACAGAAATAGTGGAGGGCTGTAACTAGAGCACCCCTGAATGAAAACCAGATCCTGATGTGATTCGGTGGGAGACACATTGTCCTCCTGCATTAGCAGCAGCAAAGTCAGTAGTTAACTTGGTGTCTCTTGTGCCTCACAGGTACTATTCCACTGAAAAATATTGTTATATCCCCATGAGGTTTTGTTTTAACTGGTGTACCTGAAATTTGTCTGCTCACAACTGCCTGCTGAGTTAAACTTTGAAATCTCTGCTCAGTTTCCCTTCATGGCCTTCCTCCAGGCAAAATTCCCTCTGACTTCAGCATATGTTTTGTTTTAACATTTCCAGATAAAGAATGTTGCAGTAGTTACAGTCACAATCCTTTTAAGTGTCACTTTTAATGATGCTGCTGCCAGTTCTTAGGCATTCCTTTTTTTTTACAAAAAGCTTCTTTTTTTATATATATACATATATATTTCTCTTATTTTTATGAGATGCCAGCAAAACATATGGCAGTCTACAGCCCCAGGGGAATAAAGTATTTTAATGATAGCTTCCAGAGAATTTTCTCCTTCTGTCTGCCACTAGCACCATGGCTAATGAGTGTGTGGCTGGTATGTGACAAGTGATTGGGAAGTCTATTCTCTAGTTTCCTACGTAAACAAAGTGGTTTCTCACAACTGTTGTTCAAGTCAAAAGCAGCCCTACTTGGCAAACGAACCTATCTTTAAGAACATTCGTTGGAAGCGTTTATGCTTGGTTCCTGAAAAGGAGACCAACTGCAGTTGTAGTACAGCAGCACAGTGTACTGACATGAGGCTGGACAGGGCCAAGTACAAGGGTGTGCCCCTTTGCTTATTTTCTAGCACATATTTGGGAAAATGCAGTCCTTCCAAAGGCAGAGTATTTGATCTGTGCATTTCTTTTATGGGCATTATCGACAAATGATCAGTGCCAGGGAAGGTCTGCAGGCAGGCTGATCTGGGAAACACCACTCTTCACCCACCTAATGGGAGGGAGAGATATGGGAAAGGAGCCCTCTCCAGCTCCCGGCCACTGGGATTCTGGAGAACCCCAGATGGGACTCGAACCCACAATCCCTGGCTTAGGACGCTCCACGTTAGTCCATCACTGAGATTTCTGCGATGTGGCTTTTCTTTGCTTTCTCCCAAGAGATCATCCAGTGTGCATATAGAAAACCACTGGGAGAGGGGGAGGGAGATTACTTCATGTAACCTGTGCAAATACATCTATTATGACAGCAGGGGAATCAACAATCTCTTCCACTATGGTACTTTCTTCTGTTTACTTTGATTTAGTCTGAGATGAGCAACCTCGGTTTGGAAGAGAAAGAAAGTATTTTCCTGTCAGAAAAGTTCTTTAAATCCTTGCAATTTCTTTGATCTATTTAGACATTTGGAAAGTGAATTCAAGTTCTGTCAACCATTGGTTAATAAGCACAGGTTAGAAAACTGTAATGAGTTGAATGCATTGCCTAGATATAGGCATGGAATATCTTTTTTCCACTGCATGGAATATATATTTTTTTTTCCCAATAGAACAAGATATCTACTTTTATCTACAATAAATTTTAAAACTACAGCATCTGCATTTGAAAATTTTAAGCTATCTCTAATAACACAATTCTTCTCCATCTGAGTGTTGTCTGACATACAAAAAGTGTGTCTTTCAGGAATAAAGCATTTAAATTTCAAAAATTGTCATGAAAGAAGATTTTGCTGAAGCATATAGTGCTTTTTTTTAGGATAAATGTATTGGGAATTGCTGCCTAATTAAATCATGGGTTTGCTTCTCATAAAAGGTATTTCTCCCATTTTCATGTTATCATGACCCTTGCTGTGCTGCCCCAGTCACTTTCTCTAACTCAACCAGTTGTCTGGTATAAAGAGATATATGTTACCCTTTTTCTCTCTTCCAACACCTGAGGGTTTTAGATCCAGTAGCTGTTCAGGAGGTGCATTTCTATTAGCTATGATGCATCTGATCTACCTGTCTCTCTAGGAGTCTAGCATGGGATCTAAAACCGTTACCCAACAAGATCCTACTGGATGAAACAAATGGCAGCTTTGGGACAAAGCCATATTGCAAACAGAGATGGAATATCTCAGAAAATATTAACTTAACCAAAAATAATGTCAGGGCTATGTAGGACCACAATCATTTGACAAATGGGAATCCTCCCAACCAAGTGTGAAAGGCAAACCCAAACCAAATACTTTGTAAATTGAATGAAAAGAGAAGGTGGAAGGAAACTAATGTACCACATACCTAAACTCCTCCAGTGGTGGGAAGCACTGAATACTTTGTGCAGCATAAGTCAAATAAATGTACTTTGTAAACAATATTCACACTTCATTAATAAAGACCCCTGACAATGATGGAAAGACAGGGAATGCAGATCCTGGACAGACCCACCCTGGCCATGTCATCTCTTACTGCTCTGCGATGTAATTTCATCATGTCAGCAGGCAGCCTATCCCCTCATTACATGAAAATGCATTTGGGTTTTGTTCTAGTAAGAGTCAACAAGTTCTTTTGATTTCTAGATATGTAATTACATATTCCTCAGGTTACTGCTTTAATTTTTGAGGGTAGGGACAAATGTGTAATTTGCACATACTCTTCTAACCTTAACCCATGTGCTGCAGAAATTTTGCTACCTGTTTATTGCTAGCCTATAACCATCTGCACTGCTCTCCTCAGTCCCTAAGGCAACGTTAAATGTGTCTGCACGCCTACTGACTTTCTGTTCTTGACTAACCTCTGATTCCAGCATCAGGAGACATTGCTTGACAGATCACTGTTACACTCCAACAAAGCATTTGTACCTATGGTTGCATTCTGAATATTCCTGTGTTAAGCGGTTCATTCAGCTCTAAGAGAACAAAATCTGTTTGGGACATTGTCATTTCTGGCTTATGGACAGCTTCATGCTGTCCTGTTTAGGTACAGCTGCCTTGTGGCTGAGAAATATCATGATTGTTCCCTTCATCTTATCATCTGGGAAAGAGTTTGAAAATGCAAAACCATGCTGCAACTGAGAAAAACTGGCTGGGTAGGACAGCAAAGATACAGTTTCTGCACTTAAAGACCTATTGCAGAATAAATGTTACAGCTGATTTTTGAGGGTGTCAGCACAGAAACCCTGTTTCTTCCTGAAATGCTAGGGAAGTAAAAACATGGGGGAGACCCTGTCCCCCCACCCCGTACTGTTGCCCTGCACGGGCAGGGGCAGTGCTTGCCTGCACTCCCTCCACTCACTCCGGTGAAAAGGGCTGAACTGCCCCTGAGTGTGCAAGGGCCAGATCCCTGTTGTTAGAGGGCAGCAGGTTCTCCTATCTTTCAGACAGCTGATCTTCATAAAGCAGAAGGATTTACACAACAGACAGCACCTACAGGAGCAGAAGGACTGAGGCCTTTTAGGGAAAGTATCATACAAACCTTCATTCAAAACTCAAGCTGGCAGTCCCCTTCCTTACTCATATGTTCTTCCCCTCTCACAGCTTTAGAAACGGAGAAGGCATGTCCGAAGAGTCCCTTGGCTTTGCTCTCCCCCAGCCCCGAGCAGGAGCCATGCGGGCAGCTCTGCTGGCCCACAGCTGCACTCAGCCGCTGCCTCCTTACCTGCTGCGGCCGGCAGCCGGGAGCGGCTGCTGCCCCGCCTGCGCTCCTCATCCTCCCCTGCCCTCATCGCCTGGCTCCGCTGGCTCAGCTCCTCCGTGCTCTGCCCAGGTACCATCGCTGCCCCCTTCGCACCTTGGGCGGCAGCACTTCACACGGCTGTGGTCCTTCCCCGGCCGGCCAGGAAAGGGCAGGTTGTTTTCCTCATGGCAACAAGTTCCTGAAGCTGGCTGAAGCCAAATGCAAACCACAAAGTGGTTTGTGAACAACTTTGTTGCTATTTCAGAAGGCTTTGCCCTTTGCTGTGACACGGGCTGTTGCTATTCTGGGGAGCCTATTGCAGGCGAGGGGAGGGCCGTCTGTCGGAAGTATTGCTTTTGCCTTTTAACAAATAGTTGAGACATCAGACATCTATGCACAGCTCCATGCACATTCCTTACCCATTCACTTACAGGGTCTCTCTCTCTTTTTCCCTGTCTCTCTTTTCCTCCTTTCTCTGTTGTTCATACACACAGGTTTTCAGCAGAGAAGGCACACTTGAAGGGGAGGGTTTGCTCTGTCAGCTAAAGTTAGGGCACTGAGCACACACGCACACAGCATCGCCTCGTTCTTGTAACTTATGAGCAAGTTATGGTGAGAGGTAGTGGAGAGGAGAACAACCATGACAGCCCTTTGCAGCCTGTGATAGTGGCAACCAGGACTTAACGTGGCAAAGATGCACATGATGTTTTACAAGCAAATGCAGGGCAAGCCGCCCTCTTTTCCACAACAATTATTTGTAGAAAAAAAACCCCTGAGACTGTACCAGCTATATTGAGTCAAAGACTTGATTTTGATGGCTGCTGGGAGTCGCTCCATCCTTACTGGCTCCTGTGGCAGCAGTGGCCAGAGGCTGGATGGCAGCGGGAGGGAAAGTTTTCAGCGGGTGCAGGTGAGCTGCCTGTAGAGGCTGCCTGCCCTGCTCTGTCCCAGTCCTGCCGGGAGAGCCTCCAAGTGCTCTCAGCAGACCCGCTGCCTCCATCAGGCAAGTTCTCCAAGTTACCCCCAGTGGGAATCGCTGTTGTATAATCTGGCAGTGCTGCAGCCTTCTTGTTTGTGCTCTCTGATTGCTTGCTTGTTTTTGTTGTAATACACTAACGCCTGCAGATAGCATGGGAGGGAAAGGTAGACTTAGAAACTTGGTACCTTTTGCAGTACTTCCAGACAGGAGAATTCCTAAACATTTTTTCTTATGTAGCGTAGGCATAATAAGCCCTTTATTGATGTTTGTTTAGCAAGAAAAATGTGACAAAAGACATTGTAACTGCTCCGTCTGACAGCTGCCTCACTGTCAGCTACAGAAACTGGACCTCCAGGGATGCCACGGGGCATGACTTCCATTGGGGTGTCTGGGTTTTGGCAGTGCCTTTTACATGTAGTTCAATGTTTTAACAAGTTTTAACATGTCGTTAACTCTGCTCTCACATGCTACATACTTTCCTTGTAAAATGTCCACCCGTCAGTCGGTACAGGATGCTGTCAGTGCTGTTAACAATTTCTTGACACATCCAGAGAGGTTTGTTTCTTCATGAGATATGTGCAAAAAAAGTAATGTTAACTTTTAAAGCAATTATTTGTATGGGGTTTGGGTTTTTTTGGGGGGGAGGTGGGGGCGGGGGGGAAGAGAAGCTGTTTAGGCTGGGGAAGGAAAGGAAATGTTTTCATAGATCAAACTCAGCTGTGATAGGATTCCTCTATGATAATGTGGTGTGTAACTGACCTCCTCTAACCACCCACACCTCATATAACCCACAGCTCAGCTCAGTGCAAGCCTCTGGAAACTCAGCTCACTCCATGGGTGCACAGCTGTTCCCACATCACAAGTGCCTTTACATGTAGTGGTCCTGGAGATGCCAGAGAACTACAGAGGTGCCTGTGGCAACTTGACAGGGAGGAAAGTTTTGCTCCCAAATGTGAGGCCCTAGAGGATGCTTTGGGGTTCCCTCCTCCTGCTGAATCACTCATCAGCCATAGTGTGTTACTGGTTTTGACGGGAGGTAAGTGATGTAATGCAACTGTTCAAAACCCCCCCTAAACTAAATGCTATCCTCCAACTAAATATGTTGATTGTACACAGCTGCTGGCACATACAGACCTTAGGAGGATTTAAAGACTTGTCAGGAACTGCACCTTCCCCTGAACAAGAAGCATACTAGCCCCAGAAGTAAGTAATAAAAAGACTGTTTTACACTGAGTTCTCAAATCTTAGAATGAACAGCTTTTATGAAATGAATGTTAAGTGAACACAATAGTAAATTTCTTTTTATTTAATAAGAAAAAAAGTATTTTAGACAAACAGTAGGATTTCTTTTAATTGTGTTTACACCTAGAATTCAGTTCCCTCAAAAGCCAGAGCCTAGAATTATTTTAAATGTTTACCTCCTTTTTTACTAAGAAATCTAGTCAAATGATCCACTTTTCCTTTCTAGTTCTGTCTTTATTTCATGGTAGCTATGCCAGCTGAAACACAGCAATGGTTTAACTTTGGCCCCTGTGGTAATCTCAGAAGGTATGTACCCACTTTGCATGGAGGGTAAAGCAGCCAGTAGACACAGTACAAACCATAATGGCCAGAGAAAATATGAAGGAAGACATCCTTATTCTGAGGGCTTGTGTTTGGGCTGCCCAGAGGGCAGTGCAACCTTGCCATGCTGAGCTGTCTGTGCTGCTGGAGTGCCAGGAAGGTTCCTGAGCTTTGACCTATTCCCTCAGTTATACCCTATGCCTGTAAAAACTGTCAGTGTAATATGGTCTTTGGAAAAAAATGTTCCCAGTAAGTGGAAATGTGAAATATTTTAGCCTGAGACCTGCTGTTTGCATGGTGGTGTTATGAGGGGTGGGCTGCAGTGTCATCAGTTTCAGCTGATAGTGAAATGCCACAACTCATCTGGTGTGAGAATGTCTTATCACAACTGTGGCAAAAATCTAAGGCACTGATGTTATTGGTGTTCACTGGTGCTAATGGGGAGCCCAGAAAAGGAAGGAACTATAAAAAAGCTGATTGCAGCCAATGAAAGCAAAGAGAGAGAGAAAGCAAACAGCCTGTGCTGGTTCTGCAGTCAAGCCAGCTGTAGAGGGATAGCGTGAACTGCAGCGACTGAAACCCTCGCTGCTGGCCACAGGGTCCTGGTCCCACAACCCCCTCTGCTTCCCACCAGAAATAAACAGTCATGCAAACAAGAAAAGCTCCAGTCCAACAGATATGACTGGGATAAGGAGGAAGAAAAGGAAGCGTGCTTTGATGCTTTTCAGTTCTCTCTTGTTTTCCTGTCACTGCCTTGCCTGTGCACAATGCTGAGAACAATCCCTGGGCTGGGGCTCTGTGCCAGGAGCAAGGTGTCCCTTGGATCCTGCCAGGGTGGGGGCAGGCCAGGACAGGACTGCACCTGCTCTGGCCCTCTCATGGCTTCCCAGGAAGGGAGTCCTGCTGGAACCAAGGAGCAGGGAGAAATGTTGCCAGAAGGCAACAAACCCACAACGCTGAGATGGGCAACAGCTTAATGATGCTCTGAAGAGTAGGAGGCCTGGCTTCATGGCTGTGCTGTGGGAGGCTGGGCAGGTGGTCATACCCTTCAGGAATGGGAAACAAGGGTGGGAAAGATTTAAAAGCTCAAAGCAGGAGAGGGTCAGGAGACAGGCAAGGGGTATGAGTGCAACACTCTCACGAGATTCCCCTGTTAGTTTTATCCACATGCAGCTGGAAAGAAATCACCTCTTCTGCCATCTTCTCAGTTCCTTGCTTTCAAAATTGGGAAAATACTTTAGTACTAGAAATGTGATTAGGCCAGAAAAAGAAGATAAGATAGTCACGTTAAACTGCTGAATAATCTGTCTGGAAAATCTGCGAGGCTGATGTGGGGATTTCTTCTAAAATCTCTGGTTGTGATTTGTATTTGTATTTCTGGTGATCTAATAACTCAAATTTGGGACTGTCGAGAGACAGGGAAGTTGGTGATAAGCCAATAGAAATTAATTAAGAGTTGAAGAGTTTTCTGAATCAGTTTCCATAGACCACTTTTATCAGAGTTGGGGTAAGGAAGGTCATCTTATTTCTCTGTAGATTTTATAATTCTTAAAAAGAAGACAGTGGAACTCTCCCAATTAATTTATTTTAAAATGTAGAAACAAAGCTTTTCAGCAAATTGTGGAGAGCATTTTCTTGACATATCAGCTTAAGTTACTTTGCCTTCACCTCTGATTGTTGAGATTTGCTCTCAGAACTAATAGTTTGCCATTTGCAGAACATGTTCATGAGATAGCTGGCTTGGAACAATAGGAGGAAGGCTGGGAGGATGAAAGAATGAAAGTGACATGGAGAGACAAGAAAGAAATGGAGAAAAAAACAAAAGAAAACCATACTATTTATTAAAAAAAGTACCAATTTGGAAAAGCATGAGTAGCCTTTACCATTAGTGTTGACACTCTGATACTCATACACAAAGAGGAAAATATGCCAAAATTTCAGTTACTGAGCAATGAGAGCTGGATGAAGAAAACCAAGAGCTGCTTCAAGAAAGTAAAATGATCCATTGTTCAGGAACTTTGAATAGAAAGATAATTGTTATTACTGTTGGGCAGCAAAAGAAAATTACAATTCAGCCATCAGTTTTGCAAAGATGCTTTTTATAAATATAAGATGTATTTCATAAACACAGTGTTTAGGCTATGTCATTTGTGTTATTTTGCAACTGAATAAACTACAGATACATCAATAAATGGATAATACTTAGTAAGTAAATAAATAACATAGTCTGATGTCATATAGAAAATTCATGACAACTGAGAACACAAGTTTTTTCATTCTGAGCCCTGTGGTTTCTTACTAAGTCATACTCTTTTTGTTATGTTCTTACTCATTCAGAGACAATGATTTATACCAATATATTTTTATCTGGCTTTAAAAAACTCAAATCATAGACATAGTCCAGAGCTCATTACACTTCACAACTCCCTCCAGAGTCCCACTGACTCACAGCACAAATATTTAATCTTCTGGTCTTCTGTGAGCGTCTTCTTTAAAAGCACACTTTAAAAGTACAGTGTGGCCTTGGTCAGCAGCTCTAAGAGTTATATTTTGGCAGAAACTTGAAATCAAACTGAAGGTAAGAACTGAAGACTGGAAAATACAATACAAATAAAATTGAGATGAGAAAACAAAATAAAATATAAATTTTAGTTCAGATTTCCACTTTCATGGCTGTGTAGCCTTTCTGATGAATAAAAATAAAGGATTTTTAGCTTATGGGTAATCCAGAGGGGCCACTTGTACTTTGTTGCTGAATCACATGTCCACTGTTTGTCATCACACACTGTTCTTCCCTGTTTGCTTCAGATATTTTATATTTACCTTTTATTTTTTAACGAATCATAGAAATAGAAGCCTGTACATTTGAAAGAAAATTGTCCATCTGAATTAAAATTGTGAGGAAATGCACATTTCCAGTGCAAAGACTGAGCCCAGAGAAGCCAGTTAGCAATGTCACACACTACTTGAAGTCAGGTGATTTCTAGGAATTTCCAAATAAGGTGCCAAAAATTGAATCCTTTAAGATCATTGCACAGTGGAAAGGGAAGTTTGTTCTTTACTCTCATGATGAATTGTTAAAAATGTGTAAGCTGAAATTCCCTCTGCCTGTTCCAGTTAAGGAAAGAGATGTCCATTGCTAAGAAAAGTCTGAGTTGCTGAAGTGTATTTTTTGTTGCTGGGAAACATTTTCTCCCACATGGAATATGTCAGTCACACAGGAAATGCAGTCATTTTCATGGTTTCAATTATTTCCACTGACAAAGTGTTTTGTTTTCTCCTGAAAATCGTGTTGTTGCAAAAATAAACAAGTAAATGTCATTAATGCTGTGCTTTGCCTTCTTGCTGGTTTTTGACCGCAGCTGGCAATCTGAAAGCAGTTTTACATGCATTCATTAAAACCAAATGTCTGGGTAAAGCTTTCTAAAGTCCATCAAAATTTTCAAGTCATTGCAGGCAAGCAGGAAATGAAACCAGCCTCCAAAGCAATTTGTGTTCACCCAGCAGTCCTGGAGAAATGAGCAGTGGACACTCCTGCAATGCAATAAATGCTTCAGGTCACCTTGACAGAACCTCTGTCACCTGAGTCCATGAACAGGTAGCAAAGGCAGTCTTAAGTGGACACTGTGCATCTGGAGGTGTCTCAAATTTATTTTGAGACTACCATTCCCCTTCAGAGCTGGAGAGACTGAAAGCTCAGTAGGTGGAGTGACAGATCTGTTACAACCCAGCACAATACAGGACATACAGGCTCTTTGGAAAAAAAAATGGAGGTTTTCTGCCCCAGAATCCTTTCCTCTGCACACACCCAAATCCCATCTTTTGAAATACAAGTAGGAGAAATGCTGTGCTGGCAGCACCTTGACAGGGAGGGGACAGTTTCCCTTCTCTGCTGTGTGTCCTGGAGGAACAGGTAGGCACTTTGCTGGCAGAGAGAGGCCAGGGATAAAACAGATTATTTGTTTCCCACTTAAATGACATTTCTCTTGATGGCCAAGAGAAGGGAGTGGATGCCCTTTAGGCACCAGGTCTCTGGCCCCTCACACCACATGGTGTAGCTCCTGGAGGCAGGCTGTGCCTGTCTGGGTAGTAGCTGCCTGGTTATCCAACATTGATCAGTTGTGTGGGCACCCATGGGAGCCCTGGGGAACCTCATCAGGGAAGAAACCCTCAGTTGGGCTGTGGCCTCAGAGAGGATCCCCAACACAAATCCTCCAAAATCACTTGGTGAGGACTGCAGCCTGCTGCATTTCAGGAGCTGGCATTTACTTTTCTGGCATTTGAGGTTTTATTTGTATTTTTTTAAAAGCCCGAGATACATATGACGTCTGGCAAAGCAGATTTTGTGAAACAAACCCTCTTTTGTAATTTTCTGTTTAGTTTACCAGCATGATTTGTATGAAGGAGCTCCATGAGCAGCTGAGAACTGCAGCCTGCAGGGCCTGCTGCTGCCTCTCTCCACACCCCTGGTAAAGGCAGATAGCCTCACGAGAAGGCAGCTGCCACCTGTCACCAAGGTCCCTGTCATCCCAGCACGGCTGCTTGGCTGACTTCTGTGCAACAAGAGACTTTAGCATCAGGGCCTCTCTGAAGACTACAGAAGTCCTGGTGCACTCATTTGCCTCCTACGTGGCAGGGGCTGCCAGCCTATGAGCGACTCCACTCAGCAGACACCCTGCTCCCTCCCTTCTCATTCAGATTCAGTCTCTGTGCTGCTCAGTTTGGCTTAAAGCTCTCTGTTGCAGACTAATCACTGAAGCATTAATTGTTTAAATTCACACTGATGAAATAGGTGCTGGCAAAGCCCAAGGGACTGTCAGTGGTACAGCATGTGCTGTACTGGGCACTCACAGTGTCCTGAAGAACACTGCACTGCCTCTGAGCAGGAATGCCCCAAGGAAAGAATGTCTGAGATTGGGTTCAGAGCAAACAGGGTACACACAATGCTTTAGCCTTCCACCACAGCTTCTGACTTCTGCAGGTCTTGTCACACAAGAAAGAACAAAGCATAGTTTTGCAGTTAGCTTTGATAAAGTTTAGCCCTTGGAAAGGACTTTACTACCATGGACATAGTGCATGAGGAAGATTTTTGGGTACGTGGAGTCAATAGACGGAAAGCTGCTGACTTGGCTGAAGGTTAATTTCACACCACAAAAATAATCAGAAACTCCAGAGCAGCACTAGAGCTGCTTAGTTGCAGCTACTCTTATGAGAGCAAGGAAACATGCAAGTCTCTCCCTGGCTCCTCTGAGAAGGTGAAAGACCCTTTTTCCTTCTCCAACCTCATCTCACTGATTTTTGGGAAAGCTGGTGATGAGTTTTGCCACTGCCTTCAACTTCTCCCCCTTCAGGCTGAGGGGAATGCTTTTGAACACATCTCTCACACTTCCCCTTCTTCTCAAAATCTGTCTTGGTTTGGAAAGACAGGTATCTGCTCAGCAAAGCTGGAGTTTCCCTTAGAATGGGGAATGTAAACCCCTCACCCCCGCCAAATTATAGTTTTGCAATTAAGGGCTTTCAGGCAAAGATGTTGGGGATAGGAATAACAGTTCTTTACTAGGAATATTAACAATACAAATGTAGTAGAAAACAAAACCACCCAACCAACCAACCAAACAACCAAACAAACAACAGTTTTGGAGAACCCTGGCAGAGTCAGAGCTACAACCTGACACCCTGTTGGTCAAGGTGTTGGAAGCAGTCCAAAAGTGAGTCCTCCTGGAGTGGCAGATGTGGTTCTGTTGAAATAGAGATGATCCCTGTAGCAAAAGGGTCCAGAGGTGGTGAGAAGGGGTCTGGTGATGGTGAGATGGGGTCCAGTCTTCCTCTCAGAAATCGGGTGAAGCTGGATGCTTCCGTGTTCCTGTGTCTCAGTTTTATCCAGGTAGGAATGCTTGGCTCCCCCCACCGCCAGGGGGGATGTGATGCATCTCACAATAGGATGACGGAAATGCAGATGCACCGCTCTGGGAAGGGTATAGTCCAGGGAGGTGTTAATGGCCCATTATCAGAAGGCATCCGGCCCTCTCCCCACCCTTGAGTTGCAAGAGATAAAGAAAAAAAACATCTCCCAATGGCTTTTAACAAATGAAATAGAATACACACTCCTGGCTCCACAACCCAAGACAAAAATCTTACACTTTCCTAGATAGTCACCAGTATGCACTACACCTCTCAAAAGAAACTCCTTCCTGGTCTGTGACTTTCCTGAACTGCACCTTGCCTTTTTGCAGTGGGTATCTGCTCCTTCCTGATAGCAGCTCTGAAATTTCAGTTGTGCTCAGTGAATATGACCTCTCACTGTCTAACACTTACACACTCATTTTTTTCTTGCTCCAAGCTCTCTGACCATGTCCTCTCCTCTACCTGAGCCCACCCAAAGGGGCAAAGCAGCTCCAGCAGTGAGAAAAGAAAATCAGGGCTCCAGTAACCTTTTGAAAAAAGTCCCAGTTCACTGCAAGACATCTGACTTTGAAATGGCTTTCTGTGAGATTTAGAGATTTTTTCTGACTAACATGTTTAGACATATATATCCATGTTTACCACTGTGGGACTGGGATCCCTTGCCAATTCTAGAAGCTAATACACTTGTGCCAGCTTTCAGTCTCTTGGACTTATGCCATGGAAATCAGAATATTAAAGTGCCTAATTCCTGGAGTCTTATGATTATCACATCTACACAACCCACCCTCTTAGCTGTAAAAACTTAAAAGCCTGAGTTAGTTAAGCTTCAGTCATAGAAACCCAAGACTGAGAACATGAATGAAATAACTCAGCATTTTTTTTATTTCTAAAAGCCATGTTTTCTAAGCCAGTATGTTGATTATGTTATGAAAGGTTTAACATTTACGTGCTTAACATTTTATCTTCAGCTTGAACATACATGACATTAAAATTGATGAGAAGAATCAGTTTTATGTATAGAAGACATTTAACCCTTCAGGTTTATGACTGCAGGATAGTTGGAACAGTTCAGTTCTTGCACCATTGATATGGATGGGACAGTAGTGGGCAAGTTCCCCAGGGACAGTGCCCAGATGTGCAGCAACACACCCCAGGTCCCAGTTTTGGCTGGGATAGAGTTGGCTGGGAGGCACTGATCACTGCTCAGGAATGGGCTGGGTGTCAGTCAGTGGGAGGTGAGCAGCGGTATTGTGCATCACTTGGGGCTTTTTAGGTTTTTATCTCTTCCTCTCTCATTTGAGGATGATGATGATTATTATTATTATAACTACTTTGTTTCAATTATTAAACTGCTCATATCTCTGCTCCACCAGTTTTACTTTTTTCCCCTTATTCTTATCTTCATCCCACTGGGGAGTGAATGGGAGGCTACATGGTACTTAATTGCTGTCTGGAGTTAAACCACCAACACCCCTAAAAGGCAGGTTTTCAATTTGCCACTCAAAGGGGAGGGCCTGAGCACAGCCTAAAACTGCCTCATTCACCTGAAATCCTCCCTGCCAAGGGAAAACACCTGTGCCAGTGGCAAGCTAGAGCAGTGAGGGCTGGGCAACACAGCTGCAGTGGATTTCCCCTTAACTATTTACTGATATTTTATCCCCGTCCCTCCACCCTCCTCCTATACCCCGATTGCTAACTCAGATTCTAGAGGGCTTTGGGCTAGGATTATATCAGGAAAGGGGAAGAGACCCAAAGAGGCTCCTTACCTAGGATTGTTCCAAGGCTTTATTCTTGAAGGGATTCCAGGGGCAAGAGAGGCAGCCAAGGAGGCAAAAGAGCACGAGCTAAAGAGGCAAAGAGGACAAACCAGGAAGAACAGGGGTTTATGTAGACCCTCTGTCCCAGGATAGATAAGCTGGCACTGAGCCAATTGGTCAGAGATACCAGGGGAAGGTAGGGTCACATCACACAGTTACAGCTTTGGGGCTCCCTCTGGGGTAAACCTCCCCAGAGGGACACAACAATTTACCTCTGTCTTTTTTCAGGTGTTGAGAGGTTGGGGCAGGACAGAGCAACTTACCTCATCCAAGTCTTCACCTCTTTATTGGATCCTGGTTCCTCAGAGATAATGAGGAAGCATTAAAAAAGCAGAAGTGCTACTGCTCTACATGGTAGCTGCAGCTGGCCAGGTGCTTGCAGCCAACAGCTGGGTTTGTACCTACTGCATAGACTCTGCAGTCTGCTGGAGCTGCACTATTCTCAGATTTGGCTTGTCTGCTTTCAGACAGCTTTCAGAGACTTCCCACATAATTCCAACCCCCCAGCTTCATTTCAAAGTGACTGCCAATCAAATTGAGGTTTGATCTCTGTAGGTTGCTGTGAGTTTAGATGGGAGATATTTCTGGGTAGCCCAACAGGCCATGGGCCACTTGGTTCCCTGTAGATGGGGCTCCTGCCTGGACAGTGCCACTCTGGGAAAGAGGAAGCTAGGGAACAACTCACAACTATCTCAGCAACACCTTGTGTTGTGCCTCCCTGCTTAACTGAGTAGGGAAAGGAACCAAATAGCTTCTTCTTGAAGACAATACAGGTTTGTCTCAATGAGTCATAACACAGATAATCACAGATATTCTGAGTTGAAAGGAACCCACAGGGATCATCACATCCAGCTCTAGAGTAAATGGCCAGTATGAGGATCAAACCTACCACTTTGGTGTTGTTAACACCATACTCTGAGCAGCTGAGCCAATCTCAGGATCCTACAAATTTGTTCTTGATGTTTGTGTACTGCATAAGTGGATTTCATGTACGGGGGCACCTAGAAAAACTATTATGAAGGGTAGCTATGTGCAAGGTGGTAAATCCCAGAGGCAGAGGGTATTTGTGTTTCTGTTACTTTGCACTTGTGCACATGCACAACTGATTGTTTAAAATCTGTACTGCATAGGTTTTTTCACACACCCTCACCTTGTTCAGTACACAAAGAAGAAAATTATTAGCTAATAATATTGTGGAGGTCTGTGGTACATCAGAACTCAATCTGCAAAACCACAGACATTGCTGCCTCCTTTATAACCTACAGTGATAGTGAGCATTATGATGCTTGTTTTTTTCCAGCCTGAGGTATTAACCTTGGAAATTGAGATAATCCGTCATGGAAATATAGTTAACAGTTTCCCCACAAAGTGCTCGATGCTACAGTAATATATAAAAATTTTATAAGACTGAATTAATCCACCTTTACAATATGACAAAAAGATGAATGGATAGCATTAACTCTGCATTGGAGTGGAAAAATCAAGATGTGTCATTTTAAAGCCCAAAACATCCTTTATATTTGGACACCCAGTTTGGGAAATCTAGGCTCTGTCCTTGTGATTTAGTATTAACCAAGTCTTAAAACATATAAAGGCAGTTACCGTTGACTTTGTTCACTCTTGGGAGTCTGGAACACAGATGAAAATAAAGCTTAAGCATTTCAGAACGTGCCAAGGGGAAAAATAAGTCTGACAGCGTCCCCTGTAGGCCATCTAGCCCATCTTCCTGACCGAACAGGTCAGCTACCTCAGCCTTTGCTGGTTATCTTTATTGCTAATTTTTTCTTGTCTAACCTGCTCTTTCAAAATGCCTAAACACAGATATTTCACTGTCTTCTGAGGAAGGTCTCCTCTTATAGGAAGGTCTCTAACAACTTATGCTCGTTGTTAGATCCATGTTTATCTTAAACCTTCTGTACAAGTGCTAGTCCATCTTTCCTTGTTTTGTCCCCAGGGGACATGAAGAACTGTATATTTCCCTGCTCTTCGAAGATGTTGGATATCTGCTGCTGACTCTGACAAGACTTCTCACTGAATCACACCCTCTTTGGGGAATGTTGTCCAGAATGGGACATGAAACAGCAGTGGATGCCTCAGAGCTGCTGAGTAAGGCAGAAAAACTTCTTCATGACTCGTATGTGTTACTTCTTCTGTTTGTATGTCCCAGATGTGATCCTTACATTTCTGCCCAACAGTGTCAGCATTATTGCTCATTAATAACGTCGGGCATGCTACAACCTCAATTCCCTTTCTGAAGAACTATTAGCCAGCCTGCCACATCCCATTTCATAATTCTGTAGTAAATTACTCTTACTTAAATGTATAATTTTGTGGTCTAACTGAACTTAATACCCACACCTTTTCAACTTTCTATACTAATTTGTCAGTCTTCTGCCCTCCTGTGTGCCTGCAGCTCCCCTCCCAGCAGAGTGTTGTTTGTGGTCTCCCATACAAAGTTAATACACATATCTGCTAATGACATGAGTGGTGGAAGAGGAATCAAGAGAAAAGAAGTAAACCCAGGAGAGACCACTGTGGAAGAGACAACAGATTTTTCTCCATCTTGACAGTTATTTCTTAATAATTATTAATATTTATTAAGAATCAATAACATATAATTGCAGCATCCCTACTGAAATTATTTTCCATGCATTTAAGAAACAAGGCATGTACCAATGAATAAGCTGAGTTGGAAAGTCTGGTGTAAGTGACTTCTCTAGAATCAGGTGCCAAACAGGCAGAGGTTGGAGCTCTGCTTTCATCCACCTCCGCCACAGGACAATTTTCTTCACGCTGCTCAGTTCAAAACTCCCTGGGGTGGCTGGATGGGGGGAACTCTCTTCCTGAGGAGGGTGAAGAGCAAGGTGCAGTTTCTTGGGCATCAGGAGATGGGAAGCAAAGACATGACACACTCCCTGAAGATAGCACCTTCAGAGACTTCAACTTTTAAGCTCCAGCAAGCCTTTTCAGGAAGAGGAAAGCATTCTTGGCACAAAGACTAGCTGTCAAGCTCATCGAGTGTCCACTGAGGGTCTACTTTTCATAAACCTTAAATTGCCTTTTATATTCTTCACCCTCTGGTGACAGGAAGAACAACAGGAGAGCTGACATGGAATTCCTAAAAAGTTTGGAGGGAATTATCCATTACAGGTCCTTTGCCTTTTCTCAGAATCCACAGCTAAATGCATTGCACCAATGCCATGTGCCCTCTTTAGCAGAATCATATAATAACCTTTGCATTACATAAATCCATCAGAACTGTGAGCTCACAGAAGCTGATTATGTGCGGTTGCTTCTTGAACACAGACAAGCAAAATAAGCTTCTATTTTATGGGTTTCAGTTTTTAATACTGTTTGGAGAGGAGAAAATCCACTGCTTTTAATGGGGATGTTTTTGAACGATCTTTAAAAAAAAAAAAAAAAAAAAAAAAAAAGTCTATTTTTACTCCACTAGAGGTCACCAGCACTGTATTTTTCAAAGAATACTACAGAAAAGAACAAGCTAATTTCACTGTAAGATCTTCATTTGGGACTTAAAAATGTGATGTATTTGACCAGCTAATCATTCCAGAATAGCTGTACCAAACTACTTCTGAGAACCATCTCACATGGATTTCTGCTTTGGTAGCTGACAATTTTTCTGGGAGTAAAACCCAAACCAAAACACAAACCCCGCCCCCCCCCCCCCCCCCATCCCCCAACCAACCAAGAAAACCCCAGCACTTTAATTTTGTACTAGTTTGTTCACACCATAAAGGATAGCTCAGGAAAGTTAGATCATACCAAAAATAAGTGCAGTAAGCAGTTATTTTGAAGTGCTTGAGGCCACAAGTAAAAAGGGGAATGAATATTCAATATGAGCAGAGTAAATTAAAATAAGGATTTGAAATTAGATTCTGTGCTCCTCCTTTCCTGTAGCCAGCTCAGTAAATGAGAATGAGAGAGGATGTTTTATGTCAAGATACATTAACCCAGACTTGAGACTAGCCCTATGGTTACTCCAAACTCTGTAACACTTGGCAGTAGGCTGGCTGATACCCCTACCTGAGGCACTTCAGCTGCCTCCTCTCTGCAGCCATTTGGGGACCTATTCTGGGGTCACAGCAACAATTTAACTCATGAGGGACACACAGGTCAGGAACTGCTTTTGCTGCATTGCTGTGCTCCCAGCTACCTTGCCTCTTCCTGGGGCCCTGGAGCTGAGCTCAGCAAGTGGTTGTCACATCTCCATTGTGACTGGAATCACAGCTGGCTAAGATCAAATTTGTTGTGATAAGTTATACAACACCCTCATCAGAGCCAAGGGTGGCAGCAACAGTTATTAAATTTTTTCTCTGTCCCTTACTTATCTGGAGATAGGAGTATCCCAAAGGGAGCACCAAAACTGCCCTTCGGCTGCAGCCATCTGAGGCTTCTCACAGCTCCTCTCTTACTTCCCTGCAGCAAGGTTGCATCCACTTTTCTTCCCCCTCAGCTGCACTGTGCAGTTTTCTCTCTCCATGTCATTGCAGCAGTGTCAAGTTGAAGCCATACTTAACCTGTTATCCTAAGGCCTTAGCATGGCCTTGTCTTGACATCTCATCCTTTAAAAAGGATCAGGTCCTACAGCAGAGCTGCAGCCTATCTATATTGGTCCAGGTTGTATTTTTCCATGGATAATGTAACCACAGGCCTCAGCGTGCTTTTCCAGAGGGGAGTAGGGCCATCACACATCCTGCTGCTCCAGGAGATAAGGGTGCACAATAGCCCTGTTCATGGTGCACAGCCCACAGCACACCAAAAGGAACTTCACCTTTGCTGACAGACCAGGTCAGGGGCCAGGCAACGGGAAACAAAAAGAGTCTCTTCCCAGAAAGTCATGCCTGGCTCATGAATCAACAGATATCAACGGCAAGTACAGCTGCCAAACACCGTGCAGCTCCATGAGCCATGGCTTACACATAAACCATTTAATCACTTCATATGTACCTTTGCAGAAATCTTCCCCTTCTACATTCTGCCCCTAACATTTTTCAAAGCCTTATTCCACTTACCTTCGTGTTCTCTTGTCCACTTTTGGTTCTACCCACATTCCTCACCTCACCCCTCCATGGACATCACTCTGTGTATGCTCCACCAAAGAAGGTCAGGAGACAAGGGGCCATCCTCCTGCATGAAACTCAGAGCCACCCCCATCAGCAACAGAGAGCTCAAATTCTGCTTGTGAGAGAGCAGCAGGTGTCAGGCAGGGAGCAATTAATGATAGAGCACTAAATGTGTTTGCTGTATTGTTTCTGGGCTTTTTGAGTGCTTGCCAAAATGTTACTCCTTGCAACAACCAGCTGTGGGAGGAACATGGCAGACAGACAGAGAAGGTAGCTGCCACCTCCTAGTGTTTCTGGCAGCAAGGAGTGGTGTAGAGGTATCAGAGACAGCAAAATCCTCACCTGCTTAGCTTGGCCACTCATGTTTGGGATGGCTAGAGCAGAAACTGAAGCAGATCCTTACCAGTGCTCCACTGTGAACTAGAGTTTTGGAAGGAACAGATGAGCTGATGTTTATGTGACCAATTTTATTCCACACTTAGACAAACATCAGTTGTCTTTATTTCAGGGCAGCTAGTGCCTCTCAGTAGCATTGTCGCTGCAATGAAGTCTTGTGTGGTTGGGAAGAACACGGTGCTTCTCTAGTTCTCCTCCTGGACACTGCTAACATCAGTCTTGTCTTTCCTTGTTTAGGGTCAAAGAACCAATGTGCATAGCTTAAGTAAGGCTCCTGGATGGAATAAAATTAGCCTTTCACTAAATCATGGATGTTCACCTCCCTTTGCTCTCCTTGAGCTCATTTACAAATCACAAGTGACATGGACAAGGTGAACAGGGAGGGATTGCTCATTCACTGTCCTCTCAACACAGTAATTCTAGGTCATCAGGGAAAAGAGAGAAAGAAGAGAGATCTGGGAGAAGAGATAGTTCACAGCCACAGTCAAGCACCAGGGCTGTCTTCCCACAGTAGAAACTGACAGGCAAGACATGACCTGTGGCATTCAACTGGACAATTCTCTTTCAAATCAGGAAATGTGGGAATTCTGTTGCCACGAGAAGGTGTGATGACAGGACAGGGAAATGCACTTTGTTTAATCTGGTGAGCCAGAACACAAGCGGTAGTGAAGAACATTTTCTGTGGTTTCTGCACAAGCTCACTGCTGAAATGAGCACCGTATGTCCCCTGTGGGCCTGCAGAGCTGAGACTGAAAGCCTGTCTCACCTTGCTCACTGTTGCTGTCAGAGTTGACCATGGAAAACACTGATCAAGGCAATGATGTCCCTGCCGCAGAATTGAGTGCAGGCTGTCAAAACCAGCTAAGAAGCATAGTAAGTACTTGACCTGTCAAGCTCCCTGCTAGCAGCCCCCTGCCTAGGGTTGGGGATGCTCATGTCATCTCCTTTGCCAGAGCAGCTTACAGGTACCTTAAATCTAATTCAAGGCTGCCTGGGCACTCATGTAGGCACGCTCTGCTTACAGGTGTACACCCTCCCAGGGGCGGGTTCGACCTACAGTCTGGGAAAGAGGATTTCCTACTGCTGACATGCAGCATGGCAAAATGGTGCTTTTGTTGTGTGGTTTTGGATTAACCCAAATGGGAAAAGCTTCTTATATCACTTACCTGGAGGGTAGAAGACCTGACCTATTGGGCTCATCATGCTGTTCAGGTAAAAAGGATTAAGACAGAAGTAGTATACATAGAATGAGAAAATACCAAGGTATACCTCTGCTGATTTCAAGATGCAGCTGATACCACTATTTGGGTTTGTGCTTCTGCACCTTCTCTTTTGTTATATCTGGAGTCATACAAGTAATTTAAGAAGATGTTATTAATAAGCTTATTTGCTGAAAATCAGTACAGAGTATTTAAAATAAAGGCAATTAAAATGCTCTTTGATGGAGAGTTTAGAAAAGTTCTATAATCCTAGCTCTGGAAGTTATATTGGCAAACTGACATTATATTCAAAGGAGGCAAGGGGATTAGATTTTGTGCTTGATGTGATCAACTAGGTTCTGAATTGATTCTTGGTTTTAGTAACGGTGCTTTTCCAGCTGCCTTTTCAGAGTGCAGATTTCAATAATAATAAAAAAAGGGCCACATTTATAGAGGACTAAGCCTCCTGGAAATACCACAATTGAACTCACAAGCTTCTTAGCATCCTTTTTATATCCTGATGGTGTAATCAGTGTATTTTTGTCTTTAGCCAGCAAGTAATTTGGCATTAGCACTTCACCTTATTTAGGTCGGTAGAAAAAGCCTCCTGATTTGTGTTGAACATAAGGGGAGAATCTAAAATTGTAAAGACCGACAGCCTAAATTTAGGAAAGGTAACAGAAAGCATTGTACTCAGAGCTAATAGCATTGTGAAAACAGGGTACTGTGAGGCACTTCGGTTCTTAAGCAGGACTCCTCTATTTTGTGATGATAACAACCATGACGGCCAAATTTTGCTTTCAGTTTTAACTACGAAAACCCATAGAACTCTTCGGCCTTACTATAACTTATACTGACATAAACAACAGCGGATTTTTCTCCTTTTTTCTTTTTTTACGATTTAAAATTTTACCTTACTTGAAAACTGGCCTGCTTAAAAAAGATTTAAAAAACATTTTCAGTCTTTCAGATCGAAATAAATTTGTATTTGGATTTAGAGCCTTCAGGACTAATTTGGAACTTAATTATTCTGCAACAATTTGATTGTGAGGCTATGAATTTAATATCTGAGTTAGAATAAAAGTTTTCCTGGTAATAAAAAGTGGGCAGTAGAGTCAGGAAAAGCTGGGATGTGCAAGGCCTTACTTTTTAGGTCTGATAGGTTATTGTTAGAGATGTTTATAACTTTAAAAAAATTGGATCAGATTGTAGGGGCTTGCTATGCCATGATCAGTGCAGAGCCAGAATTTTAAAAGACTCAGAAAGAAAGCTGTCAAAGGTGCACTACAGAAAATTAAGCTATTATCTATAGAGGGAAAAGAGAAGGTGTGAGATTTCTTTGTTGCAGGGAAAATGTATCTGAATCTGACAAAGACTCAGAGATGAGGGTGCGACAAAGGGCAGACAAATAGAGGGGGTCACAGCTAACTGGGGTGATGGGCTTTCGGGTGTCATCTCTGTGAAACCAAATTCTAATGGCAATTTTCTACTCAGTGGTGGATAAATAAATAGAGAAGAATAATAGATCCTACTTTTAATATGTGGTTACACGAGTAGCTGCTGGATTCTAAACTGTAAGCAATGTGTATCTTATCTCCACGTGTCATGGGTTTGGGTACTGCATGTGCCTGTATGACTAATACAGTATACCCAAGTGTCATCCATCAGCAGTGAACACTGTGCCAGGAGAAGAGGAGCACTGAAAACTGAGTTCTTGAATTCTCGTTCAGAGAAGGGTATTGATATCTGGTTTTAAATAGTCTATTCAAAAAGGCAATTGAAGAGGATTCTCAGGATGATATGATAACATAAAGGTATATTTGCTGCAAACACATGAAAGAGCTTAGCTGAAATGAAAACACTGAATAAAGATCATATACTTGGCTACACGTGGGAAAAACAGACACTGCTTGGTTCACGTGCATCCATAAAATGCTAGAGGATAAATGCAAGTAATCTGTTTGCAATTCCTCATACTTGGTAGATATTTGTGGTTTGTCTAATTTAGAACTGTCTTATAAAACTGTCCCTAACAGAAAATGGTAACTAAATATTGTCAAAAAATATTTTCATTATAAAAATTATATAAAAACCTTCTTGTAATTTTCAAGTGATTGTGGGACTAAAATCTTAATTGCACAGGAAGCTTGGGCTAATTTCCATAAAGTCAATCTTGTACCAGAACCAAACTGACAGAAAGAGATGTGAAAATCAATCTCTCTCTGTTTTTTCTTACTCCACAATCAGTGGTGTTCCCAAAATAATTTTAGCAATTTATATTTATCAAACTTATCAAGTTAAAAGATGTGAGGGGCATTCAGACCGTCAAGAGGAGCATTCTTGGATTTCTAAAATGACTGGAGACCTGACTACGCATGAGAGGAAGAAAAACTTGGATGCATGAACACCTTTAGGAGAAGTTTATCTTCCATCCATGCTTGTGTGGAAGATGATACTGCTTCCCTCAGAGCCTTCCTGTGGACACTATAGTTGAAATATAGGAACTATTTCAAAAGGTTGCACAGTCCATGAATATCCTAAGTGCATGCTGGAGCATGGCTGTTGTGGTCCATAGCCTTGGGCCCTGACACATAGGGTTGTACACAGACAAAACAACAAGGGTCCTGCTGCCAACAGCCAAAAGCCTGCAGCCTCTGGTCAGCATCTCTAACCTCCAGTTGCAATCACAGGACTCAAAGGGATTGATCTTCCATAGCCCAGCTGGGTGACCATCAGTGGCTTTAACGCATATGTGCGAGTGCTGAGACAAAGTCTCACTCCTGCCAAAATATTGCTGTTCTGCACCCCTTTACAGCTCCGCCCCGTGCTGGACCATTATTCTGTGCCATAACAAGGAAAAGGAGGGGTGTTAAGGGACCCTTCTCTTTTGGTTAAAGGAACTGCTATTTTGGCCCAGTGGTCTGTGGAACACATCCACACTGTTGGTCTAACCCAGATGTGGAGTAAAACAACACCTAGGCAGCTTGACCCTGTTTTACTTTACAGGCTCTAGCAGGGACAAAAGCCACCTCAGCGATGGCTCCGCGAGGCAAGGGAGGGAATTCACGAGCACTGTTAGCATTTTTCTTACCAGGCCACTCTGGTCAAGGTGACATGGAAACCAACAAACATCGTACATCTGGCCTGTCCACTGCAACAGAAGCTGCCCAGTTGGAGTGAAGAAAAAAATAAATACATAACTCCTTACCATGAGGGTGGAAAGGCACTGGAGGAAGTTACTCAGATAAGCTGTGGATGCCCCATCCCTGAAAGTATTCACAGCCAGGCTGGATGGGGCCCAGAGCAACTTGGTCTAGTAGAAAGTGCCCCTGCCCACGGCAGGAGGGTTGGAACCAGATGATCTCTAAGTTCCCTTCCAACCCAAAGCATTCTGCAATTATGTGATTATATGAAAAATACACATCAGAATGTATATCAGCAAGAGCTATAGCACACACAGCAGTAGAGCAGGTATTCACCAGCATTAACTTCTATTCATGTAAATAGTTGCAGTGAAGTGAATATGCTGTGGGTTTTGTGTGTTGTAAGGCTCTAAAATCTGGCTCAGAGTGACTAACTGCAGTATTTTAGCATGAACAGTTGGTGAATTATTTTTGACCCAGATGGTAACAGGCCCCCTTCAAATGTTTTCTTTGACTCATGCCAGCTGAATGGCTCTGCTAATGATGCTCCCATGTTATATGAAAAAATGGTTTACAGGTTTACATGATTTAATATAACTCCCTGTAGATCTTGGCAGTGTTTCACACAAAAACTACTCTGCTGATTTTCTAATGGAGTGTCTCAGTATCTCATCTATTTTCAGTTCTTTGTCATTACCTGTCATAATACTGTGCATGATGGTAACATGCCAAGAGATGCAATGTCACATTAATAATTGTTAATATATAACAGGGCAGATATCCAAAGTTATAAGTATTTTGGAAATAATAAAACTTTTTTTTTTCTTTTTTTTTTTTTTCATAATTCTTCTCAAGCACTTTCCATTTTATAGGCTGCTTGCTCTACTTCTCATGGCCTTGTCAGTTGCTGAAATACTTCTTTGTAGCGGCCACAAAATAAGGAGCAGTATATCACTAGTCATCTGTAAACCTTAATTTAAAAATCCATGCTTTGGAAGCTGATTGTCAAATCTGTTAAGCCTTCTTCTGGCTTGCAGTCATTTTTTAAACAAATACAGTTTTTCTCTGCTAAATGTTTTTAATTGCTTGCAGGGCTTATCAGTATCTGCAGAGGTAAAATACTTCAACTCCCTAGTGAGCTGCATAATTTCCAGTTAGTTCCATGCCTTTTGATATCAATCCCATGTGCCTAGGATGTGATCTGCTAAACACACATAGATGTTGAGCAAAATATGCACATGCTGAATGATCATCTGAGAGGGAGGAGGAATCTGTTTTAAGCAACTGCATTTACAAGTCAGTGAAAACTCCATTTATAGGCAATGGAAAGAAACCATCTGCTCCAGAGCACCCAATATGTCTGTTTAAGACAAGTGAGATCAGTTTCTCCCTCTGGGTACCTGGAAAGTCACTGTAAAGAGAGACTAGGTTGCATGCTCAGGTCTAACCCATACTGATAAAGAGGTGTGATTTAATTAACTTAGCCATAGACTGTTAACAGACATGTGGCCCAATGTTTCTCAGTGAGATGCTACTCCATATTCAGAGTTGAAAAATTAATAACTAGATAATCTCTTATTAAGCAGGAATGGTTCTTACAAGTCTGCAAATTTATCATTCACAGTAAATATATACCTTAGTACCAACCTGATATCTGGAAGCCAAAGTGATCCTGGAATACAGAGAAACTTTGGGCCCAAATCTGGAAACATAAGTCACATTTGAGACCCTCTTTTGCATTAGCCAATTAAGCACGTCCCATGGTCTCAAGGTCATTACTTAAAAGAAGTATATGGATTATTTTGTCCCTTCAGAAAAGCTAGGTCCCTGTATACCCACACATCATTCTTATTTTTTTTTTTTATTTCAGTGTTCACTTCAGCACAATCAGTCATTAACTGTGGTTGTATGCTATATACTGCTTCTGTTCAAATCCATACAAAAGCTATTTTTTCCATCTATAATTGAATTGATACAGAGCAGTTCTCAGGAGGAACCTACTCTGTATGGCATATACTCTGTACTTCAGGAGACATTAGCTGTACAGCTGTCTTCAGAGCAGTATGTGCATTTACCTGAACTAATAAATTTATTTCCCTGAGAAAAGCAAAAATGGTAACTGACTTACAATATATTTTTGAAGATATATAGGACTGTATGCTAGATTTCTACTCTCCAGTAGACTATAAAGAATATTACTTCTTTACAAAGTAAAGATATATCTCTACAGATTTCAAAAGTAAGCCTATGGATTTTCTATATGAGTGTAGAAAATCTCAATACCAAACCACTAGAGACCAATCATAAGTATAGACTCTAGAGTGCTGAGGGAAGGATGTTTACAAGAAGTGAGAAAGCAGGATAAAGTCTAAGAAGGCTTAGGCCTTATCCTATAAACCACTTATTTGTGTGCTTCATATATTACATTCATAAAAGATGGCCTGAACTGTGGGATATCTCCTCCTCATCAACATGCGAGAGACCATCCACAGAGTACCGAGTTCTTCACATCCTCACTCAATGGGGAGAGATAATGCAGTGAACAGATCCCTACCAAACAAACAGGCCAAGGCTGTGCATCATTTCCTAAATAGTCCAACCTTTCCAAATAAGGAGCTGCTGAAGGAGCCGTGGATACAGTGCAGTGTTCTTCTTGCCTGGTGCTGCTTATCCCTCCTGCTAGAGGGGAAGGAGAGAGGCAGCACCCATTGTAGCAGCTGGCAATCTAGGCACCAGAAAATACTCAGGAGGGAACTCCTGTGTTAGCCTGGTGCTTCTCAGAGGCAGATGAGTCCAGACAGGGATGTTACAGGGAAGACTGAATCTGGCAAGGAAACCTGGGCTTGGTAAGGCCTGCACAACTCCAGGAACGCAGCCGAGGGTTAATGCCCGTCTGCAAGAGGAACCGGAGCTGTGGCATCGCTCCTGCCCCTCTCTCAGCACCAGCTTGAACCACTGGCTCATGCAGGTGCAGGAGGAGGGCGCCATTTCCCACAGGCACCCTCCTGCTCCCGAGCTCCGCCAGGCTCCCCTCAGCCCAGCGCGTCCCTCCCTTCCCACCGCAGGGTGTCAGCCTCGGCCCGGGCCGGCAGCGGTGCTCCCTGGCACCCGGAGCGGCTAAACTGGCTTCACGCAGCCGCAGGTGACACCTCACACAGCACGGGGACCGAACGCTGTCACTGCAGTGCCCCCCTGCCTGTGCAGGAAAGCCAGAAGCTACCACACTGCAGTCTCTCAAAGAAGAGACCTTTCTTTCAGAGCCTGACCTGACTCTCAAAGCAATTGCTGGACAAACTGTGTCTGTACGTATCTGTATTAATTGTTTGAAGCTTTCTTTTTCAGATTCGCCCCCGCCCCCTCATTTTCGGGATGTTTTGGAAGCATTGTTGCAGAAATTTTCCATAATCAGGCCTAGCCGGCATGGAAAATTTTATCCCGATTTTGAAATGTAGGCCTTCACAGCAGAAACTGCCACTGTGGGGAGCATCAGAAAGCATCTTTACTGTAAGCTATCATACCAGCCCTACCAGGGTAACTACAGCCACACGGTATCACATAAACATCTGTAGAGCTGGTACTGCAGTTAAATAGGAGCATAATGTTGTGCAATATTTAATTTCTCTTCTTAGAAGAGTCCAGATGGGCCCGGATTCATCTCACCTACCTTTAGGTACCCCAGGTAAGATGCTGAATTAGGGCCACTAGCCAAAGCTCTTTTCTGAGCAGATCATCCATCATTTTTATCACCCATCTGTAGAAATGTTTCACTAGAGATGCAACGCTGTACTAGAATCTTGGTTTTTTTCATTAATTTTTCCAGGCTCGTTATAAGTCTACAGAGGGTGAGCAGAAACTACTTTTCAAGAATTTTTTGGGGGAGAGACAGGAACCTCGTGCTTAATTTGCTTATGATCCAGTCTGTCCTCCAGCCTGCTAAGTATAAGGAGCACAAGAAAAAGAGTCACTACGAAGTTTCTCTTATCTCCCTAAGGCTCATGAAACGGTTCATGGCTTTTGGTATGTGGAGATAAGCAGCACATACTAAACCACGTGAGATGTCTGCATTTTCGTATTTAATGTTTTTTTGCATGTATTATCAATACATTCCACCCAAAGAGCATAGGAAAGCCCAAGCATGCTTGCTATGCAGAGTACAATATAATAAGTGTTTGAAGTTTAGTTGCATTGACCATTCTGCCAAATAAAGCTATCCAAGCTGGTGGTGGTTACAATACTGCCACCAGCAGAAGGTGTGGATGACTACTTCCATTTTACAAATGAGTGAAATTAAACTACAGGTTCAGATCTTAGTCAAAATAGCTCTTAAACCCTATGTCACCTGTGATTTCAGGAATCCTAGCCCTTTGCTTCTCAGTGCAGAGACTTTTCTCTAGAGGAAACACAGACCTTACAGACACAGAAATCCGTAAAACAAACAAAACAACAAACCAAAAACCCAGCTGACTTCCACAGATTCTCCCTACAGGCATGACTGTAATACATCAAAATCAGCAAGATTAAAATCATGGACAACTTTTTCCCTTTTCTACACCAAACATTTGAGGCGGCATGTGTTGAATATTCATTGCTAGCAGTTGCAGACTTTTGCAGCAGCATAATAAGCCTACGCATGGTAGAGCAGTTAGAATTACAATCAGACGTTGTTTTTTAAAAGGAACCCATTAAAATAATACCGTACATCTTGGCAGAGATGAAAAGCACATGATGTACACCTTCGAGTTGCTGAAGTTTTATATTTCTTTGTTATTAATTACTCCAGCGTGTTTTTTCCTTGAAAACGATAGGCAGTATTTAATGTTCTGTTACCCTGGGGCTGCAGTTCTCTGCTCGTGTATCTGCACGCAGCACCTTGCTCATGACTGGGAAATGTGAGGCAAAGATAATGTGTATGCACAGCTCCGTTGCTTAGCAAGTACAGTTTCATTTTCTGTAGAGACAAATTAGCACTATATTTTTTAACATCTCTAGCCTACAAGTCATTGGCACAAAAGATGTTTCAGGAACATTATAGCAGTGGAAGACTTTGCAGAGCCTGTCAGTACACTATTCAAAGAGTTACTGAATGCATGAATTTGAATTTGTTGGGAGTTTGAGGGAGAGGTGACTGCCTTTCAGATAATAACAGGATCTGAAAGGTTTCTCAGCTGCTATAAATTAGCATTTTCAGCTCTGAGTGTGGTCTCCCAGAAACAGTTTATAGCTAAAGTCATACACATTTTTCTGTTCCTACATCAAATGGATAATAAAAGCTGGAAAATTACTGCAGGCTTTTATCTAAGAAATGTAATGAACAGAAATATCACCCCTATTAGAGATCTGCTTACACTGCTGTTATTGCAGCAGCCCGAACAACATTTGACTGTCCAACTTTTCTCAGCAACTGCTTATCTGGATTCTCAGAACTGCTAAGACCACCAACTGAAGTACCCAATGGAAAATGGGACCTATAAAGAAGGTGCAGGTGCCCAGTTCCTCAGAGAAAAAAGCTACCCATCACCACACAAATGAAACTGAACAGGATCACCCCAGAAGTGGCTATCTTACTTCTTGTCCAGAAGTCCCTCTTGCAGGCCATCTGGTAGTACTACTCAGTAATAAAGAACTGTTTAACAGGTTTAGTCAGTTTTACCCCAGCTGCAAGCATATGACCAGTGGGTGAAACCCAGCTCCTGAACAGATTTTGGAACACTGGTAAACTTGGGGTACAGTGCACTGCCCCACCTGACAGCAAGGTTAGATACTGCAGGATAGACTTCCCAAGAGGGACTGTTTCCATCAGTCTCATGCTAGCCTGTTTCTAGCATATGTCTGCAATGCCATACTAAAACATCTCCTGTCTTTGTTACCCAAGGACATAATTCAAGTGTAGCTGTGCTTTGTCCATGCCAGAGAACAGTACCTTCACTTTGCTTGAGGCAGAGAAACTAATTTTGGGGAAATGGGAGCATTTGTACCATCAAAGAACACCCACACTGATACACAACCACCCTTAAACACCCACAGTTGGAAGACCAAGTCGTATCCATGGTAAGACTTCTATGGGTGGGGTTAGATGGAATAACCATCACACACCTAAGCAAAAATATCTTAGCTGATTGGCAGCTTGGATTTATTTTTAATTATTTTTTTAAATCTTGCTAAAATGTTTGTTTTAAAATAAGACAGAGTTTATGGAAGTATTTTTCAGGATTTTACTGCAAACCTATGGGTCTGGTCACAAAAAAATATGATACATATAACCATGTTAATTATATTACATTACAATGATGGTATACATTACAAGTAAGTCTGTAAGTTTAAATATACATCTAGAGTTACAACTGAATGTACAGATCTTTTTTACAATACATACAATCAGGAATGAAAATCCCTCAAACCCCAAGACCATAAATAATGCCCATTTTACAGATGATACCTTTTAAACTATTAAAAAAAAAAAAAAGAAAAAAAAAGAAAAAGAAAAAAAAGGAAACCAACAGCTTTGACCGACTGCAGCTGGGGCATTTTGGTCCATAAAAACCCTTTCTAAAAATAGAAATCTTTTTTCATAGCAGCAATGCTTTCTGCAAGCATTTGGATACAAGTAATTGTGAGCCCATTTCAATAATTTTAGTTGACAGTATAGATTTACAAAAGAAATTTCAAAATTACACTTAATTTATCTTCCAAATATGGAAGAAACAAACAATGCCCCACATTGTGGTATCCTGCAAGTGTCACACTGATGCTTTAAACTAAGTCCATCTGTAGTACGCAGACCACACGCATACCATTTGTTCACATAGTAAACCCACATAAATGAACTGAGAAACACACTCTGCAACAGGGAAAGCTTTGGAGCTCACAAGATCTCATCAGAAAAAAAGGCACATTTCATAAAATCCTTATCACGTTCAGATAGATCTTCAGGCAAGGCTTTTCGAGCACGAGTACAAAACAGCTTGTTCTTACTCCTACGATCTGCTGTAGCAGTCAATGGCAGCAGTCACTCTGTTTTCTCTTTCCCAAGGAGACAGCACCACTTTGGGGGAAGAACAAATGGAAATGAAAAGCCTGTAAAGCTCATTTAGAGAGTGATGTGCTCTTCAAAAAAGCTTCCAGCAAACAGTGTAGTTGAAATTAAGGCTGCAAAGCTGCCATGGTGGAAATGTGCAAATTCTCTTTCAAGGTGACTGGTCAACTGGCAGTTCCACCAGAAGGCCAAACAAAAAATAAAAATAATAGTTGTTATTATTATTAAAAAAGAATAAAAGAAAAAATGTTCACAAGAAAGAGTCCACGGGTGGGGCATATGAGAAGCCCAAGAAAGCCTCAGCGGCTTCTTTGACGCTGGCAGTGATGAGGATGCTGTCTGGGGACTGGCCAATGGAGTTAGGGACTGGCTCATCTGTAAACTCCGGATCAAAGTGTCGCAGGTCACTGGGGCCGCTCTGTGGAAAGGGCAGAAAAGGAATTTAGGCTCAAATATTTTCTGAGTGTGCAATTCAATTCAATATGGAGACAAGCACCCTTCTTTGGAGACTCACAGTGTTATCACCTCAGGCCCACTGTTTAGCAGCCTTTGACAGTTTTAGTTTGACCTTTTTTGTATCCTGTTGCACATTGTCTCACTAAAAACAAGATGATTCGATTTAGTATGGCTACACTCACACTAAGTTCATGCAACAGAAGCTAAATGCAAACACGCCACTCTGCCACACAGCAGTTTGCAGGGGAGGACTTTGATCTCCTGGTTATTAAATGAAGTTTATAAAATGCTCAGGAAACGACAGAGAACAACTTCCAGAACCTGATCCCTCACTTTACATGTTAGTATCTGACAAGCCAATTGTAACTCTGCCCTAGGGAAGCTACTTGCTGTCTATACTTTAACTTCCCCTTCAGTAAAATGGGGAGGCTGGGGATTATTTTAAATTTGCCATGCAAATACAGCGTGTGAGACAACAAAAAAAAAACCCCAGCTGATCATCAGCAAAGTCAATTACCACCTATTTTTATCTTTGTTTGGACAGACACAGGGGAAGGAAAGTTGCATTCCCCGAACACAGCCATCCGGCCGCTTTTCCCCTGGCTCCTGGGCACCCCACAAAGATAAGGGGTAAAAAGACACTCTCCATGCACTCTATAATTAGAAGTGATACGTACCACATTTGGGTTAAAAGGGGGTGTAATCTTCTTATTAATGAGATCATCCCAGTTAATTGGGGAGAAGAAGATGTGATTCTTAATCTCCATCTGTTAAGAGAGAGAAAAATAGATTAATTCAGACCCAAGCTAATGTGAACAGCACGGGCCCAGTCATCCTCCCGCATTGCATGTGGGCACTGGCCAGTTTGCACTTACAAAGTCTTCCTTGGCACCAAGTCTCTTTGTCCTGTCCTTCTGCAAGAGGCCTTCCAGGAGATGTCTAGCTGAGTTGGTAATATTTGGCTTCAGCTGCAAGGGTTTGTTCAAGATATTGTCGTACATTTCTGCGGTGTTCCTGCTGTAGAAGGGTGGCTGTGGGAAGCAGAAAAGGAGGGTTTAATGAGGCTGACATGCAGGCCTGGGGTTTCTTGTGGGGAAAGGTCAAGTAAAGTAAGCTAGTTTGATCTGTCATGAAGGATTTGTTGCTTACCAAGCCATAAAGCATCTCGTACAGGACTGCTCCAAGGCACCACCAGTCCACGGTCCGGTCATAGGGCTGCTTATGGAGAACTTCGGGAGCAAGATACTGTGTGAGAGAAGGGAAAGAGCCATGTGAGCCATAGGGATTTTTACAGTCAAGAAAGCCTCCCCATTCATGAATGAAAGCAGCTTACTGAATCCCAGCAATATCTAAGCTCAAGGAAAGCCACAATATTTTTACAAATAGGCAGATGGCTTGAGAGCTGCTCTCTCCTCCTCGGCAAGCTCCAAGTGTCCTACATGTCCTCACTGGCAGCCCTATATTAGAAGGCCCATAATAATGCCCCCTGCTCATGTAACCAGCCTTATACACACGTAGGAGAAGTCAGTTTTCACTGATGAGAACAGCTCTTGCTGTTGCTCTGAGAGTGGGGGCCTGAGGGCTGGCCGTACCTCTGGTGTGCCGCAGAAGGTGGAGGTCGTGCCATTGTGCTCTATGTTTTCTTTGCAGAGTCCGAAGTCAGTCAAGACAATGTGCCCCTGTGAATCAAGCAGGATGTTCTCTGGCTTCAAGTCTCTGTAGGAAGAGATGAAAGAAGATAAATGTTAGTTAGAGGACGTGCAGTGAGAATATTTTAGGTGCAGCTGTTTAGAGGAGTTCACTAAGCCACCATGAAATATTAAAAGCAATTCCAAGCTCGTACCGAGCTGAACTTTTAAATGCTTATTTAACAAAGCACATGTGTTTTTCTGAACAACTGAACAAGGCTGCTCACCGATAAACGATGTTCAGGGAGTGCAGATAGCCCAGTGCACTGGCAATTTCAGCAGCATAAAATCGGGCTCTCGGCTCCAGGAAGCAACGCTCCCTCTGGAGATGGTAGAACAACTACAGGAGACAGAGAGAACAAAGTTGTGTAAACGGCGCCAAAGCCTCTTAACAATGCACTTAATTAGACTCAACATATATAGCAAGGGAGAACAATAGCAGGAAATGGCCTAACGATCCTTTGGTAGTTCAAAACTTGGCAGGCAGAAACATTCAATCTAGTAACTTCTCCTCTGTGACTTTTCCCCTCGCAACTTTTTTTGTATTTAAAAGGAAGGGTGAAAATGCCTACCCTACCACCATGCACATGATATTTTATTTTCTTACTGCTTACCTCTCCACCATTGATGTAGTCCAGGACAAAATACAATTTGTCTGCAGTTTGGAAAGAAAAGTGAAGCCCGACCAGGAAGGGGTGTTTCACATTTTTCAGCAGGACATTGCGCTCTGACATAATGTGCTTCTCCTGAAAACATCAGAAATCATTAATATTTAGCACACTTGCCTAGTACTAGCAGTAAAAATGTTTTTGATGGACTTTGCAATGGCATTATGAAGGGCAGCTTACCTCCTTCTTCTTCAGGATTGCTTTTTTCTGCAGGACTTTAACAGCATAGAACTGTTCTTCTGCCTTATGCCGTGCAAGGAGGACCTGAAAGCGCAAAAGAAAAAAAAAATCCAGAACTGAGCAATACTGAAATACAGAACAACTTGTAAACACAACCAGCAACAAGCCTTTACGTTAGCTGCTGAGCACTGCCACATCCCTCTGGTTCCACGTGCAAGCCCTTCACTGGACATGCCAGGCGCTGTTACCATTCTGGCAGATTAATCTAGCCAAAAGATATTACGTCTAGTTTCTTTCTCTTCCAAAAGCAAAGAATATCTATTCTTCACAGAACTAGTGGACGGAATTCTCTGGCTCTTCTATGACTCATTCAAATGCAGCGTCCCTGCTCCTGCTCCCTTCTCCCTGCACTGCACGGCAGAATGTGCTCAGGTTTGGTTTAAGTGACCACCATTCACCAAAGGCAGTAGTACTAAACCCACTCTCCGGCATTTCATACAAGAGCTCAAGAGTAAATAAATGTAAATGAAAAAAAAGTTACGCTTACCTTCCCAAAACTGCCTTTTCCGATCACTTTTAAGAAATGAAAGTCTGATGGTTTGGCATGTGGGTTGGATGATGGGCCAAGATTGATCTGCTGTGAAGGACTGGGCTAGAAAAATAAACAGAAACCAAATTCATTAAAACTGTTCAGCAGTGAGAGTCTCAACAATTTCTCTTTTTAAAAAATATAAATGAAGTGACCTTGAAAATAAAGATTAACACTCTTCTTGCCACTAAAACTTGATCTCTAAACAGATATCTTAAACTAATAAGTACTGCCTAAGAAGAGTCTAACAACCACAGCTTACTTAGAAGTGCTTGAAGTATTAGACACATTTCATAATGAAATAACAACTCATAACACTTTTTAAGCATTTCTTCATGTTTGAAACAGCAGAAGTTTCAGTCTAACCCTATTACTATTTCTTGTTTACATTAGTGTGCTATGAGATGCACTAATGCAATACTCATGATGCTAATTTCGCTACACTTCTATTAGTGGCTGCACTGATGTTCTAAAAACGTCAAAGAGCAAAATCTGCTTACCGGAGGAGAAGGATTAGCATTCATAAGTTCAGGCTCTTGAGGCTGAGAGATTTTCAAGATAGACTGAACTTCAGGGCTGCAAAGACAAGAGCACACATGATTAGGAGAGTTACCAGGAGCAGCAGGCAGATCTTTCCACCAGAGGGCAAGCACGTATCGCAGAATAGGAGTTCTGGTGGAGCCTACTACAGAAGGCAACCAAAACAATCTATTCGATTGACTGAATAAAATTTTTCTAGAGGCGGTAAGTTCCACCATTCAAAGAAATTTATTTATACCCTAAGTACAGCACATAATAACGATTGGTCACTAGAAATCTCCTCTGACTTATTTGTCCCAAACTCAGCTCACAGAGATTGTTGCGAAGTGAGTAACACCTCAACAAGACAAATAAACTCTTCCGTAACAGTAATGCCGGAGGAATTACAGTAAACAAACATTTTTAAACTAGATCTCACAATAAATATCTAATGATATTTGTGACTGAAATCGCCTCAAAACTTCTGATACTTACTGCTTGCATGCATAGGAGTTGGTGGCTATCTTCTGAATGAAGTCGTTTAGTCCCATTCTTCTCTGCTTCATGAAAGCTATAAAGTAAAAGGAAAGGAGAAACGAGATCGTTAAGCCACCCTGACAGAAAAACCACAGCCCCTTGAGCATCTTCGAAGAAGCCCGCACGCCGCTCACCGATGAGGATGGCCACCATCCCCCTCATCTTCGAGTAAGTCAAGGTAGGACCAGACGCCTCAGCTGCTTTCACGGTCATTTTGAAGCCAGCGGGGGATAAACAGCAAGGGCACTGTACCACCAGCTCCCAGCACCGCACTGACGCGGCGAAGCACCCGACGGCGTTTAAGTGGCGGCGGTGATGGGCGGGACCGGGGCGGGGCGGCGACGATCGCGCCCCCTCGACGTCCTTTGGGGGCGGCCAGTGGCCGCCTAGGGGGACGTCGAGGGTGGGAGGGGAAGGCAATCGTCGCTGCCTTTACCACCGCCCCACCTTGGGCGCAACCCTCAGGGGAGCCCCCGCACAGTACCTCCGCAGCACCTTGTCTCAGGATGCCGAGCATCCACAGGCAAACGCATCAAATCCCTTTTTTTTTTCCTTTGACTGCAAACTCCCGTAACCCCGGCTCTCTCTCGTCCTTCCTCCCCCCCCCTTTTTTTTTTTTTTTATCCGGCCCTACTTATTTTACGGTTATATAAAGTTGAAATCTGGCTCTGTCTTTAGGACGACCAGCTCTTCCGAAAATGTGGATGTCCCCCCACCACCCCGCAGCCTGCGTCCGCTCTCGGTCCCGCCGCACCGGGTGAGCGGCGATAAGGGACGCTGACGTTTCCCTGAAGGAGCCGCAGTGACTCAGAAGAACAAAATTTCCTGCCCGGTTTTCAATAAAACAAACAAATGTCCTTTCTGTGCACTGCCCTGATCCTGGCTGGGGCATAACTAAAAGGAAAGGGAAAAAAATGGAAGTATTTTTTTAATGCCAAAAAGGGAAACAACGAGGGGAAAAAAAAATAATCCGTTCCCTGAACTTGGAGGAGAGAGCAAAAATCTGCTCCTAGAAGAGGTGGGGAGATGACAGAGGCATGGACAAGTGCAGGAACGGGGGGAGGGGGGAGAAAAAAAGAAAAAAAGAAAAAAAAAGGGAAACAGAGCGGCTTTGCAGATTTTGTTATTACTGTACACGATCATTTGGGAACACCGTGTACCCGGGATTTAACGGCTCAGTCGCTTCCACGCGGGCGCGCCGGGGGCACAGGAGCGCTGGTGCATGTACGAAGCCCAAGGTGAAAGGATGTAGCCGGGGCCCTCCTCCCGGGGGGCGCGGGAAGGCGCGGCGAGGGGTACCAGGGCCTCCCGGCAGGCTCCCCCGCCGGGGCGCATCCCCGCTCGCAGCCCTGGCGCGGGTCGGGCGCGCCCCCGGGCTGCCGAGCTCCTGCGCCCTACAGGCTGCTGGAACTTTCCACCCGACGGGCTGTTATTCATGCGCGTCTTTCGCCTCGCTGTGTGAACGAACGGCTGGGCTGCGGCCAGCGGCTCCAGCTGCAACCTGCCCCCGGTCCTCCCCCCGCCCGGAGACCGTCTTTTTACTCTTTTATTTTTTTTTTCCGTTGTACCCGCTGCTGTTGCCTATCCCCACAACCACTGCCGGCCGCTGGGCGGCATCCCTTGGCAGCTGCCTGTACCCCGAGCCTCGGAGGGGGGATGGCAAGCAGCGCAGCACAGCAGCCGCCAAAGGCAGCAGCTCACCTTGAACAGCAAAGCAAGAGTGATGAGCCGGAGAAGAGAGAGACCCCTGCGAGTTGGGCACAGGTCTTTAAAAAGCGCTGCAAAGGCGTTATAGGGAAAAAGCAAAGAGGGAGGGTTGCCAGCTCTAATCCGAGCGTCCGGTGTCCTTCCCGGAGCAAGGGGCCCTTGCCCGGCCCCGCCGTCCCGGTGCGGGGAAGTGGAAGGGAGCCGGCGCCAGGGAAGGAAGCGGCGACGGGAGAAGCAAGGAAATGCGGACTGCAGCTGGCGGGGCTCTAGGTTCTCTCACTTGCGGCTTTCCTCACTCTGTTGCACACAGAAATTGCCACTCTCATAAACGTAAGTGGAGAACAACAACAACAAAAATTCCCACAATAAAGTATGGGATTCAAAACTATCCTCAAAAAAACCTGTTTGATAGAAAGATAAGACAGTTTTCTCTGCCCCTTCGTACTGTTTTAGAGTACTGCTGTTAAAACCACTCGAGATCCACAATTTGGAGGGTCACCAAAGTCTCTGTCCCCTGCCCGCTGCCCCTGGCATCTCCAGGCTGACGACGATGCCCCTCGGCGCGTTCCTGCCAGCTGTGCACAGAGGCAAGCGGCTCCCAGCCCCCGGGCAGTCTCCAGCACGACCCACCCGCAGTTCTGCTCAGCTTGCCGGAGGCTGACACCCACTGCCGTCCTCCCGGCTCAGCCGCGGCCCCCCACGCCGCCCGCAAGCGCCCCCGCTCCAGCCGGCTACAGCAGCGCCCTCGCCCCCGCTCTGCGTCGGTCTTTTTGCAAGGGCTCCGCTGCTCTCGCCAAGTCACCTGGCCTCTGTTCGTGCCAAGCGCTACCTCGGCTGCCCCCCGCACGCACCCGCCTGTATCCGCCGGTGCATCGCAGAGCGGGGAGCCCGCTGCTAGGAGACTTATTTTTCCCGCGGAGAGTAGTTCTCGGGCCAGGGCGGTGCGGTGAACCCACCTTTCAGCGACGACTTCTCCTCTTTGCCCCTCATCTTGCCGCCTGCCGGGACCCCAGGCGCGGCGCGGCGGCGCGGAGGTTGTGGCTGGGCTCCCGCTCCCGGCCGCTGCTGCAATCCCGAATAATTCCCCTTCCTGGCCGGGCGGCCCGCAGGCAGGAGGGAGGCGGCGAGGGCGGCGAGGCCGGCCGGCGCTCCGGCTGACCCCTTTATGGACGCAATATCGAGGGCGGCTGACATGCGGGAGCGTTATAAAGTTCAGCACGGGCCGCCCCGCACACTCTGCCCCGTTGCAACATCACCCTCAAAATTACTGTAATCAGCGCGCACACAAACACACGCACGGGCGGAGCGGGGCGGGGGGGCCGCTCCGGCCCTCCCTGACCTGCCGCCCGCGGCCGGCCCTGCCCCACGGAAGCTGGCGCTGCCCACGCTCCCCGGGCCGGGGCGCGGTGCGAGCGGCCGCGCACCCACGGCGCGGCTCCCGCGCCCCCTCCCCTCCGGCACGGGCCGAGGAGGGGCGGGGGCTGCCGCCGCTGCTGCCCGCGGGGGGCGCGGGGCTGCGGCTACCGGCCCGGCTTCCCCGCCGGCCGGATAGCGCCGGGGCGGGACCGGCGCCCCGCTCCGACCTGGCACCCTGCACCTTCCGCCGGCAGCGCCCCGGCGGCGCCCCCCGCCCGCGCGGCACCGCTCCCCGCCGCCTGCCACCGCCCGGCCCGGCGCCGCGCACCCCCGGCCGCGCCCCGCCGCGGGAAGCCGCTGTGCTGTCCCTCCGGCCGTCCGGCGCACACCTGCCGGCTCCCGCGCACGGCAGAGCCCTGGCCCCCTCCCCGTGCTCGAGGTGCCTCGCAGCAGCGATGTTCTTAACGTGGAAGGGAGTAATGCCACCCAAGGGACGAATTATTATTATTTTATTAGTTAAAATTAATGCAGCGTTTTAAGCGGATGAACTGGGTTCTGCAAAGCCCGGGGTGTCCTAAAGTCGCATTTTAAAACTTTTCCTTGCAATGACGGCAACGAGCCTCAACAGTTGAAAGGCATGAGAGAACACAAGAAAGGAACATGTCATCAAAGATCCCATTTCTCAGATGCCCTGTCTTATAGAAAAACATCAGACATGGTGAATATCTCAATAAATGGCATCAAAAATTTGTATAGACGGTGGCTTAGGGCTGTAGAGCTAAAAAGTAAATACAGGAAAAGAGTCGAAGAATTACAGTGATGTCCCACACTCATGTTACTTACTCTCCCACCTCAGCTTAAAAATATGACAAACTGTCGTGTAATATTAAATCAAGAGTTTTTCGAAGCAAAATTAATAATAATAAAGAAGATAGATGCTGAAAATAAAAAGGAAAGAGAGACTCCACAAACAGAGTATTAAAAGTTTATAAAACTCTTTGCCCCAGGATATGCACACTCCAAAAGAAGGGATGAGTTCAAGAATGGATGGACAAATCAGTAGGAAAAAACTACCCAAGATTTAACTACACAGGCAGCATGTCTGACCTGAAATGCTCCTGTACCACAATTCTCTGTAAGCCAGGGATGGGTTGGAGCAAATCACTGAATAGTTGCCTGTTCTGTCCTTTTCATGTAATAATGCAATGTTAGATAATGATAACTGACCAGCTAACCCAGTAACCCAGACGGACCTGCGTGGACCTTGGGCCCATATTGACCTTCTGACAATCTTTACTGCACTTCTGAGTGGCATGATACTGCTTTATGAGTACCAGAGTTTAACCAACCCAGAAAACTCCAGGAACTGTTGTTCACTGGCAAGAAGAAAGAGAACTGATTTGGTTTGTAACCTAATGTGAAGCATTTGGCTCTGCCAAGCAGCTGTATTCCATGTCAAGGTAGCACTAGGTAAACAGATGCTCATCAAGCTGTTCACCATGACAGCATCCAAAACAGGGCCCCCCATCCAGGCCATGAGAGATGCAGGAAGACACAGGCTCTGCCGCAAGTCTCTGGGAGACTTAGGCAGAGGCCAGAGCAGACACAACATGCTGGCTTACTGGTATGGGTCACCCTAGGGTCCTGCTGACACAGAGATTGGGACATACCTGAAGTACTGCCAGGAGGGATGTGAATTGATTTATCTTAAAGAACCAACAGCAGCTCATCACTAGCATGGGCTTGTATTGCTCAAAGCAGTTCAAAGCACATTCAACAGTAGCTGAGCTGTGTAAATCTTTCTCCCTAAAAAAGCCTCACTGTTTGGAAGGCTTATTCATCTGTGGCGGGCAGGCAGGCAGGTATTGGTCCTACCTGACACTGCTTTCAGGCCACACAGAAACTTCTCCCTCTTGCCCTTCAGGAAGGTCAGAAGGTTCAGCAGCCCACATGGTAACTGGAACCTGTGAGATCTCTTCTGATTCTGTCCTGATTCTCATTGTCTGATGTGGAATTCTGTGCCTCAGTCCTTCAGGAATTCAATTCTCTGATAGCTTCTGAACTTCAGTTTGGCAATGAATTCAATGCTAAATAAATGAATTCCTGCTCGCTTATCTTGCTGAATCAAGACCTTAGGATGCAGCAGGTTCCTAGAATTACTTGGCTGACTCTGGAAGGAAACTTCTTCAAATTCTGCAAATATTTTCAGCAGTGTTTGGCTTTGGGTTAATTAAACGAAGATGAAGTTCAGGCTTTGGACTGCAGGAATGACACAGCCCCCAACTACAGAAGACAATGACACTCCTTAACAGCATCTGTCTTCTGAAGCAAAATCTCAGAAGCTTTTATTTTCCTGCTGTAAATCCTGAACAAACAGGTCTCCGACCTTGTAATTAAATTTCATGTTCAACAGCCAAAACTTTCAGTCAAGACCTTCAGGCTGCCCCCACAAATGATGTCTATGAGTATCAGCAAACAGATAAGGAACTGAGTAACAGCTTTAATGACAGTCCCAACAGAGATTTTAAATCAGGAGCTTTTGAATGCTGTCAACAGGTCTGCTAGACATTATGTTGACAGGAGGCTTATTGACTGAAGCCCCTACTGATCTGGAAACATCTAATTGATTTCAGTGTCATATTTTGTCAATACAAATTTGGAACATCTTTTATTTCCCTTTTCTGATGCTTACAGAGCAGGTTTACTGCATTGTCAATAAGAGGCTTTAGTGCCAAGGGATTATGCTCACAGGATCACAGAGTGATGGAGGGCTGTGCTGAGAAAAAAGTAATTCCCATCCTTGTAGAAACCAGTGGAAAATTACAGCATTCTTTAGATGAACTGACCTCTAGTTAAAACAGCTGATAAACGATGCCCTGACCTCCACTTTAGTTCCAGCACATGGGTTTGAGTCTAACGCAGATGTTGTCACTGTGACTTTGTGAGTAAATGTTGCAGATATTTCAGCCTATAGCAGTCAGAGAGGGATGACTGCAGAAAAATCCTATTTTTGTGCCTTCCTCTGAGTGTGTCTTCCTGGAAGTGTGCCACCCCAAGGTTAGTAAAAGTCCTTGCAATATTGTGTAGTCTGTCTAGCTTAGAGTTCTCATAAAACCACATTGGATGACAGATACTTAAATTCATTATTGGTATGATGAACTTTAATGTGCTGTGACTGCACAGAATCCGGTCTTATCAGAACTGAATAGTGCTAATATGGAAAAGGAGGTGAAAACATATGATGGAAAAGTGATGAAAAACAAGTCACGAGAAAAATGAACATTCTTAGTGATGCTGTGGGTTCAGTCTGCTGGTTTCCTTTGGTCACAAGGCAGCCTTATGTGAGCAGTCCAGAATGAACAGTGTAAGCATATACTGTCAGCTGACTCCTGCACTCAGAGTTTTTCTTCCAAAACTTGAATTTTTAAAGGGTAATAGCAGAAGGGCATTTAGGCATTTTCTATTAAGAGCATAACCTAAACATGTTTCCTTGCACATCTTGCCTGAAATAGATGTGCTGAAATACAAATGTCAGCTGAACTAACCTAGCTATGGGGTCGTCTCCTTTTCCCTTATCTCTAAATCTGGTGTTCCACTAGGCGTCGGCGACCATGCTATCTCAATGTCCTTTGTGTGTATACAAAACCCCCATCATCATGACTGTCATCATCATCAGCTCATTATCTTAAAAAAAAAGATCTCTTTAAGTCTGTGAGTCCTCCAGCAACCTTGGAGATAAAGCACTAAGTGATGTAAATAGTGAGAGAACTTGTCAAAGAGAGAAATTTTTGCTAGAGAGAAGTTCAGCTGGGTCCTAACTCGAAACAACAAGTTCGATTCTTGGCGATGTGAAAAGAGTGGCCTGATACAGGAAGAGGCACGCTGCCAGGTGTCAATGCTTTTCCTCTTGGTGATACCATCGTGTCTCTTGCCATTACACTGAGTTTCAATATACCTTGTTATTTGTAAGAGGTTTTCTTTCAAGAAGTTCTAAAAGGTGTCCCAGGCAAAAGGATGCAAAACATGCATGCTGAACAGGGCTTTATCTATAGTGATTTGTGTTTTAGGAGATATTGGGTCCTTGCAGAACCCAGATAAATGTGGGGTTATTACAGTATTTCTGAGTATGGATTAATTAGTCTAAGGTGGAGAACAAGGGAAGAAGTGTTAATTTTGCCCTAGGAAACTGGTCCAGAATAGAGTAAAAATATTTATATATTCATTCATAATATGTTTACCTTCCTTAGATTTTTGGTACTAAAGTTAGGCACACAGTCACCAAATGTACCCTCCTTGGTCAGGAAAGAGAAATAGGCACCCTAAAAGCAACTCAGTGCGTCTGTGGCCTGAATCAGGCAGTGCCTACTGTTTAGTTGAAGGAGTTTGGTCCTGAAACCCCCAGATAAGTAGAAGCTGGTTTGAATTACTGGCAATTTTTTTCTTGTTTCTGAAGCTTTACATGTAAAAGATGTGGAATCACTTTAGAGAATCATTTTGTCAACATACACTGAAAGAGCTGGTCATTTTATTCCTGATATATAGATATTTACACAGAAGAAAAAATCTTGTGGCAAGTGTAAACACCATGTATGTTAGCCAGAGATTCCCAACCTTAGTCCAGTTTAGTTATGGACCTAAAAGAATAGTTGTAACATTGTTATAACTCTCCATAGTGCTCCTCAAAGTTGAATTATACATGTTGTCTTCCAGGTAGCAGCCCTGTGTGGTTGTGTTGCAGTGGATGTACAAGACATACTGGTTTCCTTGAAATCAATTGAAATTATCTTGCCTTGCACTGTGCCTGATATCATCTCAGAGAGATGTGGAAATATTAGTTCTATTTTACAAAGGTGGGAATTGAACCACAGTGTAGACAATGTGTCTCATCTGTGGCAGAACCAAAAATTAAATGCAGAGCTAACTTTCTCCTGTTTTAGTATCTGGATTAAGATTACTGTAGAGCAATATATATTCCATATCTGCCAACCTTATTTGTGTAATTACATGCATTATAAACAGACAGTTTTAGATGGCAAGAGCCAGAACAGGCACTGCAGGCATTTGCTGTACCTTGGAGGAATGCTACTGAGATATCTGATATTACTGTAGCCCTGGTTCCCTTTCCAGCAGGAGCCACCCATCACAGTGAAAAATTAGGGACTTGGAACGCTGGCACCTAAAAGGCTGTTATTTCAGGAAGAACCCACATCTAGATTTGTGGGGAAGGAAGGAAATATAAGCATATTCACATTGAACTGGCAACTGGTAGCATCACCTGCCACCATCCGACAAGTTGGAAGTGCCAGGAAAGTGCTTTTCCCACAGCACATGATCACCACAAAGAATATTACAGTAAGAAAAAGAAGTCCCACAGCTGTTTCATAGGCAGACACAGAAAGAAAAAGCCACGAACATTACCAGCATTAATTTATCTTTTTAGTTCCAGATGCCATTTTCAAACCTTTTCAGTCATTCACTGCACTGTGAATCTCTTTGTAGTGTTCCGGTTAGTCCATTTTTTAATACTTTTGCCCTAAAGTGAATTGGAAACCTTTGATATGGGTTTTATTTACTTTACTAGAAGTTGCTTTTAGTTTTTTTTGTAAATGTTTCATGTGACTCCACGAAGAAAAGCTCAAGTGTTGTGTTCATAGGTTTACTATACTTCAAGACCAAAAGCAGATGCTGGGACATATAACCTGGCTGTCTGCGTAACAACTCTTGCATTTGCTGCTGTGTATATCAGGTCCAACAACTTTAGCTCTGAGGTTTCTTGTCTCTTCCTCTTAACTCATATTTGACTATCTCCAAATTTTCATCCAATTCAAGGATAAGGATCAGGAGGTTTGACAAGCACAGACCCGTGCACAGTCATGCAGTGGACCACAGGCTGTATATGACCTTTCCAGCCTTCAGCAAAGGCTTCCTCGCCCCTGTGCATCTGTATCTGCTCATCAGCACCCACATGGTGGGTGTTACCAACCCTTGGATCAGCTGGCAGATCGCCATGTGGGAGCTCCCACTGACTTGCATTAGTCAGCCAGGTGATGAACAGCTGGGCACAGCTGAAGCTGGAGGCAGACATGTCCCAGCCCACTTAGTGGGCAAGGCATAGTGTCATTGATCTTACATACCTTCGCTGCATTGTTATTTTAAACTTGTAAAAAAAAAAAAAAGGAATACAGAATTGCAACTGTGCCATGCTCCGAGTAGTTGTGATACTTCTGTAATGCTCCCACCAGAACCTTATAATATGGTATTTGTTTCAGAAAATGCTTGCATGCAGGAATGGGGAAGAGCAGGTCTAGCTTATTTATTGTATTGCTGGTGAATGCAGTGTGGCTGGTACATAGTTCTCAGTGTGGCACTAATCTCTATACCCTCACTGAGATGACCACAACACCTCTCTGCCTAGCTGGATATAATACCTCAGTCTTTCACACAAGACGGGCTTAATAACGCTATAGAATTTTATTTTAGGGGTTTTGGTATTTTTAATAAAAGAAAGTACACGAGAAAGAGAATCAACCATCTCTATGTATTTTTAATAGAAAAAATTTTCACCAGAAAAACTGAGTCCTGGAACTCTGACTTGTTGTGAACATGCCTTAGCCTGCTGCAATATAGCAAACATTACTAAGCAGCTTGTATTTTGTTGACAGTGGAGTTCTTTAGAAAAACAGATGCCAGGTGAAGAAATTAAAGCATGACAAGATTAAGCAAAGTACAGTCCAATGAGATAGGAGGTTGAAAACAAGACTTTCTGCCTTTGGTGTTCTAGCACTGGTGTAGACAGATGAACTACTGAGGGCAAATTTAAAGTTTGAGTGCAGAGAGGCTAAGCATAATTTAGCTGCCAATGGCAGCATTTAGTCACTTGCAAAACATAGCACTGTGAGTGCTCTAGACTATACTAGAGTTCCCTGTAACTATAGAGATTTCTCTATAGTTATAGGGAACTCTCTTACCAGTGCTGTTATTCATGATTTTTACTTAGCAAAGATTTTCACTTATGCATGCTTTTATCCTGAGCCCTTTAATTTCAAACAGGCAAATATTAACAGTGACATTTTAAAGAATGAGGAGATGGGGAAGTTGGATGACTTGGGTCACTGTCATATGGTGAGCTTGAAATAGAATAAACCTTTTGTGAGGCTTGTGACTTTCAATCCCATGCTCAGCTCGTTGGACATATAGCCCACCTCCTACAAAGCAAAACCAGACAGCAGTTTTGCTCCTTTGGTGACTGACCCAGACTGACTGACTCAAAAGAGAGGTTTAAATCACAACTATTGCACTCGGGATCAAAGTCAAATGCTGTCTTCTCCCAAGTTTCATGAGGTTTGAAAGTAGCAAGCACTCTGTTTTCGACCTATCCACAGTTTTGAGTTCCTTAGTGCTTAGTGGCAGACAAGAGCCACAGAAAGGAAAGACGTTTCTCAGAAAGGAAGAAAAAGTGTTACTGCCAGTGTTTGAGATATGAAAGTATGAAATATGCAATGATCTGCTTATGCTAGATTCACCTGAGTAGTAACTCTGCATCTGCCTAATCCTATTTTGATTTCACTACATCTGTTTCAAAAGGGATAGTATAGGGTAGTAAAGCATGCTCAGCTTTGTCTGGAGATAGCATTGTGAAGTACTTTTTACAGACCACAGTTTTCTCATATTTAGTAATATTTAGGTATATATTTATGTATTTATTTATGTACATATAACTGTGACTGTGCATTTAATTTAATATTTATTCCATCTTGTTTAACTCTTCTGTGTTGAACAGCATAGACAGAACTTACAACTCTTTCATCTAGTCTCAGGTCACACTGATGAAAGGTCTGTAAGTGCTGAAACCCCAGAACATTTGCCTTGATTATTTCAAGTATATTTGTCTTTAGGTGCTGCAACCACAACTAGTAAACTTTCAAGCCACTTCGTCCGTGTGAGCTGAATCATAGAATAATATAAAATGACTCCTATATTGCGCTCCATGAAACATACTTATATGTACAGTAGTGACTAATATTAATAGTAGTGAGCGTATTTTTTCTCTAGTTCATTAACAAGAAAATGTGTTTTGTTCTTGGAGGGGGGGAAAGTCTATTATGAACTTAGAAACTGTGAGAACCAACATTATTTCTTTAATATAGTGAGTGCTTTCTCTTTATACACATTTTTATTCTCAGATGTGGTGTTTTCAAATATTGAAGAATATTATGAGACTGATACATCAGGTCCCACTTTGTTGTATAGACCTGTTTGGGGCTGCCAGGAAAGACCATAAACTTCTCTGAGCATTTCTCAGTATCTTGTGCCTTTAACAGTGTCTCAAGTCCTGTAAATTAAGGGATTACTTAGTTTTTTAGAAAACTATCAATGGATCACCTTGCACAGCATAGCTATAAGATTCAAATTCACAAAAAAACCCCCTATAATGAAGCTAAGCTTTGGGTGTTCACTCACTTGCCTTTATCAAGAGTGTTTTGAGAATGTTATTTCATTTTTCTATGTTTCTTTTGCTTTACGATTACTTAAAAGATTTGAAGCCATTGTTTTAGGTCACCAACTGATGTTCAATGGACTTCTAGTACTGTCAAAGACTGTGAGACACCTCTGAATGGTATCTAACATGAACCATTACTGGAGATGAGATCCTGGGCCATGAGAACCTTCACTTGGAACAAAGAGGCAATTTAAATGCTCTTTAAGCAATTTAAGAATGCTAAACTAATTAAAAACTATTTTATCAACTATTACACCTGTTGACTTGTAAAAAGTCCTGTTTCGTAAGACACTGTCATTTTCACAGGAGATCTTAAAATAGATTTCAAAATCACATTTTACTCTGAATTGCCTCCACAGGAAGAAATGCAGGCTTCCAGGCTATGTGCCATCATCCACAAGCATGGCTCAGCATCCTGACACTTCTGTGGGGCCAGATTACAAGAAATGTGGAACTGCTGAGATGCAGAATTCTTTTCACAACGCAAAATGTTTAGACTGCTAAGAAAGGGAAAAAAAAAAAAAAAAAGGGAACTAATGTGGGAGTGTGTGGGGAACTCCATATAGAAAGAGGAAGTATTGTGTGACTGATCAGGAAATGGGTACAAAGCATGTGTTTTGGTAGTATTTTCACTTGTTTTGGGGGCATTTCCATAGAGAACTGGAATCTGGCCCTGCGTTTAGGTATTACTTCACTCCGGAGTGAAAGGCAGGCACTAATTTGGAGCGAAACACACCAGCTGTCAGCCTTTGCACATAGCAACACGGCACAACAGCTGAAGGCAGGTCGCACAAACACAACATCCCACGGAAATAGCAGTGTTGTAGAGCCATTCTGGGCTTCAAGAATCAACAAACAATGCTCTGACTTCTATAAAAAGAGAACGTTATTTTCCAGGCTGTATTTTCTGAGAGGAATTTGTTCTCTTTTACCTCCAAAAACTCTGGGATACCTCTATGCTACAAAAACTCGAAGGAAATATGCACAGCAGCAAGGTGCAAACATGATGAAAGCCCTTTCTGATCCTGCCTGCCAAGGCATTTCTTTACCATGCACAGATTTGGCAGGATAGAAATTTAGGCCTCATCTTCCCATAAACACTATCTAGTCTGGAGTACACTGCCAACCCTCATGATGTCAGGGCTACTCACTGCTTTGGTTTTGTCATGTGATTTTTTTTCCAGAACCAAGGAGAAAGTCCAAAAATATGACAGTTCTTCTTGTGTAAAGTAAAGTTCTGCTTATTCATTTTCTCTTGAGCAAGTTGCTGTTAGTCAGATGTTTGCAGAGTTGTGGGGAGGGTAGTATACTGCCCACAATGCAATGAAGTAATTTTTAGAGGAAGTCCTTGTATGGACAATTTGTTCATTGTTTTGGAAGACTTCAAATAGCATTTCGAGGAGGGCCAATTCGAATTCCAGATTTGATCCCCCTTATTAAGTCATTCCTCATTCAGCTGGGAGGCAGAGGTGAGCTTGGGTACGCTGGTGCAAGTGAGCTGCACAGAAAGCTGAGACAAAATCCCTAACAGAGGATATTTTGGACCTTCCACTCCAAAACAGAAACGTAATTCTCCTGCAGAGTTATAAAGGGGCTGAAATAAATGAAAGATATATTTCAAGGGCTGTCATCATAAAGCTCTTGAGCAACATGCTCAATGATGTAGAGCGAGGCAATTATTTGGAGGACCCTGGCTTTCCCCTCTCTGGAGAATGAAACTTCTTAGCTTAAATGATTTCAAACTTGACCCATTCCCATTTGCTAAGTAGATCACATTAGTCTACATTTCTCTGGATCACAGTGTAACAAAAGTGTCATGGTGTAATTTTCTACACTGCTCCCTTGGTCTTTGTCATGTCTTCTTTTTCAGCTTTGCATTTTTCCTCTGTCTTCCTTCCAACCTTTCCACTATTCGTTGGAGTGATATTTTTTTTCCTTATCTGCTTTTTCATTTCACCTTCTTTTCTCTCTCAGGCCTTCTTTCTTCCTGGCTGCTTGGAGTTGAAACCAGCCAACATCATCAGCTACAGTCATCTTCAGTGGAACATCACAAGTACAAAGTCATCTTCAAAATTACTTGAGATAATTTCTCATGTTTTTATTTCATAGGGTGAAGTCAAATCAAATAGGATGTGGAAAGTAGGACAGTTTTGGCCACCCACTTCAAGAAAGATGTTAAGAAACTGGAGGGAGCCAGAGTGGAGGGCTATCAAGGTTCCAGTGCACAGGACCACTGAGGAGAGGCTGAAGAGCTGAGCTTGTATAAACTGATGAAGAAGAGGCCAAAGGCAGTTGAATAGCAGCCTATGACTTAATGATCAAGAGCTACAATGGCACCAGAACCAAACTCTTCCCAGTGGTGACGGAAAGGTGCAAGAGGGGACAATGGCAGCAAGATGAGTGTTCAGCTTGGCCATTAGGAAACAAGATGCCCACCTGGAGTGTAGAGCAGCCTGGGTACAGGTTGCTTTGAGAGCTGGAGGAAACCCTATCCCTGGAGGTTTCTGAGCCTTGACCAGACCTGCTCCAGCACCAATCATAGTCTGGCCTTGGAGTGGGATGGGTGATCCACAGAGCCCCTCTAAACAACACTGTAACACCAAAAACATGTATTTGTCCCCTAAAAACACTTAGTGCAGAGTTTTCATGTTGTCCCTTGTTTAGCCAATCCCTCTGGAATGGGAAGAGGAAAAATTTATTTTTTTTTTTTTTAAGTGAAGGATCATATAAACCAACTAAAACAGCTAAGGTGATTCTGGTAATGAGTAGAATACCTCCTACTCTTGCTTTAAATGGAATATATCTCATGCAGATAGTGTGCCTTCAATTTTTACTCCATTTCAAAACTACATTTTTGGAAGTGCTGGAAGATGTGCAGGCAGAGCACAATGCTGAAGAGCCCAAGAAACATGCCCAGCAGAGCAGAACCTGTACTTTCTGTTGTTAAAACTATGTTGGAATTCTGATGTTATGCACTAACAGACCTAGGAGGAAAAAGGTTTGTGTGCATGGAGAAATATCTCTGTCCTGCAGCCAGGCTGGTCTTGAGGTTCGAGGGTGTCTATAAAGCCCAGCCTGTGGTAGGTCACTCTGTATTAGAATGTATACTCTCAGTTCTACAAACCAGTGCAGACACTGAATTTTATTTTTAGGTAGACAATTAGCCTTTTTAGTTTTAGTGGGATGATTCATATCCACGTAGTGATGCATAGGTGTGCTTTTAGAATGAATGCTCTTTATTTGTTGTTTCAATATTTGTGTCTTTTCTCTGAGTTATTCTAATGAAATCTTTGTTCAGTTTTTTTTTTTTCCCCTGGGGCTGTCTACAGGCATCCACTGCTTTTTGTGGAGAGGTGTTTCTTTTAAAGTTTCTAATTCCTTGGTAAGAATAAATTCACTTTATTTACTGGGATGCTGTAAATACCTTGTTTAGGACAGGTTGTAAGCCATAGTCTTGCATTTTCTTTTAACATATTTGCAATCTTTTATTTTGTCCAGCCATATTAAAAGCAACAGCAATTTTCCATCTGTTTTAATTTGCAGTAAATGAGTTTACGCTGCTGTGTTTTACACAAGAGCTTGTGCTCTTCAGTAATTGTTTCAAGACAATGCTGTTTGAATGATGTGATAGATAAATGAAAATGATAGTATATCTCAGGTAAACTAAGCAATTTTGCTAGACCATATTAAATTCTGATTATATGAAAAGGTTTTTAATTCATTTCTCTCACCACTGAATAGATTTACAGATCACCTTCTGAGAGGTACGGTGACAAAGCATATATAAGTATCTGGTTGAGACTTCAGAGAATATTGAAGAGCATTGTGATTGTTGACATAATTGAAAAGGAATCTATGCCAGTGACTGAGATCACACCCCTTAGTCCACTAATTCCTGAGAAGTGGGAAGATTTCTGAGTTTTTCCAACAATCTTAGACATCAGTCATCGCTATAGTTTACATGGAAAAGTTTAAAAAATAATTTCTTCTCCACACGAGCAGAAGTCTCTCATCTGTGCAGGAGCTGAAGAAGCAGAAGGTGTCCTTGAAGAGGCTTTCAACTCTTTCCTGAGGCAATCCGTCTGGGGACAGCCTGCTCTCTGCACAGGGCCTTGAAAGGGAATTAGGGGTTAGTGCTTAGCTGGCCTTAGTTAGCCCTTCTCTCTTCTGAAACACATTTACCTCAGAGCATTTGCATTGGTGTGAAAAGGATTCAGTGAGGCTGTTCTCTTGCTGGATCCATTTGTGCTGTGTGGTGGTAAGGGCTGATGGATTCCAGCATGCTGCTACTTTATATTCTGCCTTGGTTAGGGTTCCCCTATCCTGGACAAACCTCACCCTTTGAGAAGTGCAGTCACATAGATTTCTCTTGCAAAGTGTATTGCAGAAAAATATAATACAGAGAAACCTTGGGCTAACACTACTAAAGAAAAATTTGTATTTTTTCCTTGTAAAGAAGCAACATAAGCACATGCCCACTGTCAAGGTCACTTTTACAAGCAACATAAAAAATACAGAAAATTATAGCAACTTTTACTCTAGAATCTTCATTCAATATGACCTTTTCAATTAGCTTATGTCAATGTCTGTAAAATTCAAAGCAATAGTTCTCCTTGGGCAGGAGCCAATCAATAGAAATTAACAACCAGGAGACCCCTAATACTTCTGTTCTGTGCCACCTTTTCCTAGAGCTTTACCCTACCAATCTTGCAACAACCCATGCATTTGTGTGATTTATTGCTTGGCTATGTCCATAACACACAAAAAGCTTGTAGATCATGGCCCCTGTACTGCTTTTCAAACATATGATGTCTCCTATAAGGCCTGGAGCTCTTGCCAAAATGTGGATCCCGGCTAGGGAAACAGAACCTCGAACATAATAAAGCCACTGTTTGGATACAGTCTGGAAGGAATACTGTGAAGGAAATACTAGGGCAAGAGAAAAGGTCAGATGTGGATATGGTACCTCATCATTACCCTGCTATTTTCTCCAGTGATGTCTTTTTCATCCTCTTGCTTTCCCTTACCTTCATCCCCCACAACAGCAGCAGTGTAGCAGATCCTCTGGAAACCTCACCTAATGCCACACTCTGGAAGAAATCATCCAGGGCTCTGGTTTGACCAATTTGGTGCTGACCTCCTTCGTCATATGGTATGGTAAGTCAGGTGTCAGATTTATAAATCAATGGGAAAAGATGCAAATTAAAAACAAATGAAGTGTTAAACCCCACAAATACTTAGTCCTGTATTATATCTGCATGGGCTGTCCAGGAAAATGGACATTGAGGATTCCCCACTACTGAATATCTCCAGGAATAAGTTAAACCCAGCTCATCCTTCATAGAGAGAAAAGGACACAGAGGGACTGATTCTTCTCCTTCTCAGCCAGTTCTCCTGTAAGTCAGAAGAAAAGTGTGTGTTCTTTGTCACAAAATACAGTGACAACTGTGACAGCACCACCCCTTTTGCAGGGGTCTAAAGTCAGGGGAAACGATGCTTTTGGTTTTTATTTGAGAAAATATTTTCAGGGCTACAAGTACCGGAAGCATCGTTTTTCACAAAATAGCTTAGAACATGAAGTCATCACAGATCTTCCATACTGCGACATCTGAGTCTCCATGGAGCTCTGTTTCCTGCCTGACACCAGTGGCTGAAGGATCAGCCTCAGGTTCTCCTGCAGGTAAACCTGGAAGGACTTCCCATGTCTTCGATCCAAACTGTTACATTTCTTTTTTAGTGCAAGTTCAGTATGACACATAGAGAGAGAGGTATATTAACTACAATTAAGCTTTATTAAACCTTTGATCTGCTACCATGTTGTAGTGTATAAATTAATGCACTAAAAGAAAAATCATATGTAAAATAATTATCTTCTCTAAGTTGCAAAGCTGAATTTCAAGCTGTGCCTTTAGAACACTTTCATCACATTTTTTAATTGAGCTAGCTTTTGTGTCAGGAAATAGGGCTTTATTGGAAAAGATGAGGGAAAAGAAGAAAAAAAGCTGATGTTTCATTAAACTGAGAAATGCCATGGGCATGAAATTGTAATCTCTACAATTGGCAGTTGTGTCTTGACAGGAGAGCCCTTAAACTTCAACTGCTCTGGGACGAGGTCCCAGATTAGTAAGCCGTGAGCACTTTTTCTGCTTTAACTGAAATTAGCCTGGATACCCAATTAATGTGGGTAAGAAAAAGAACAGCCAGCATCCCCATCTCATCACCACTGCCAAGAAGTGGTGCCTAAATACTGTATTTTTAACTGGGTCATTCCCCAGATGTGGTTTCAAGTGTTGCCAGCTGTGGACTTAACTGAGAAGACAATAACTTGGTAGTGAAGAGAGAGCAGGAGCCAGCAAAAGGACATTAAGAGCCCTCCCACTGCACACATAGCTCATGGTGGGGTAATCACTGGCCTAGTGCACTTCAGGCAGAAGAAAACACCACTCAAATTAGTTAAATCAGCTTCCCTGTGTGGACTCATATATTTTTGAAAAAAAAATGTATTACCACTGCTTAGGAATCAGTGTAATTTGCAACATTCACACACTGCTGTGAGATCTCATGACTGACTGAGCGTGTTTAGCTAATTAAATGTATTTCTAAATTTGTTTAATAAAAGTTTATCATCTAGATCAGGATTTAATGTCTATGCATAGAAGCCAAGACTGGTTATAGGTCAGGGGAATTAACCAAGAGCATTAAGGATTCAGAATCAAAGCAAGGAAGTGAAAGATTTCCTCCTAATGGGGACAGAGGCTTCTAGGATTTTTCCCAGGGGAAGAGTTGCAAAAATGGCAGAGGAAGCAGGAAGAAAATCCCCCAAACATCCAAGTAAAATCTGCCTCAGGATCAGACATCTACTGTCATGTTAGGAGCAGTTTATGTTTACTGGGACATTTGCACTGTGTAATCACAGCATTTTTAGGGGTAATCTTCTCTTGGCTTAAATGGAGCTCTGATATGGCATCTCACCACAGCACCAACAACCCAAGTTAATCTGGTATACTTTCCATTTGTGAATAATATCTCAGTTTATAATCAATAAGGCAAAGGTAAATAAAGACAAACAAAACACACAGGAAAATCCACATTCCTCCAAAAAGCAGAACTCCAAGATATAAAGGAGACAGAGTAAGAAGAGGGCACATGAGCTCCACACACTCAATTTATTCTATCTATGCCAAAACGACTGAGGCTTCTCTCTGTGCACAGCTCAGTTCTCCTGCACACGGACCAGGGGTCACTGAGTGGACACTTTTGCCCTCTGATGCATTCACAAGACTCTTGCTGTAGCTAACAAGAGCTGTGCTCGCACCACGGGTCAATGCTGAAACGTGTCTGACAGCTTATTAAACAGATCTGCTAGGATTCTGTTGTTCCTCCTCATTATGTCATGGCACAATTCCTCTGGAGCCTTTGTGCTGCACGTTGTGCGCTGCAGCCATGCGCGCAAGCGAGGTGGTTGTTGTTGTTTTCGCCCAGCAAACCCTCAGTGGGTGAGAGCCTGTGTCTCATTTTGACATGACAAACATCCTTCAATTAAGCTTGGCTTGGAGACAAAGCACTTCAGCCCAGAATAAAGGCGCACCAGAAGCAGAGCGCTGCCCGCTCAGCCCCACTGCCCGCCCTGCGGCACACCCCCCGTACCTGTGTCCTCACCACCCCAAAGGGTCCTGGGCTCCGGCTTGGGCAGCATATCTCCTCTGCTCTGGGGCTCCTTCATCTGAAAAACACAGAGGGAAGGAATACATCAGGTCATGAGAGCTTCCTATTGAGGTGGGTTTTGCTTTACAACACTGAAGACCAAAATTACTTTCCATCTAAAGTGCATATTTCAGGCAATAGTGCAAGGCCCCTCTCCAGCTGTTTCTATAATCAGGAGTAAACTTATGAAGTGTGAGGTACTGTGATCTTTCAGAAAAGAAAAGAACCCTGTGAGTCACTGTATTTTGAATTGCATTTTTCCATTCAAAGTGTTGTGTGTTGATTTTATACTGTGCACCAGATGGTGCAGCCCCATTCTCCTGCCTTGGCCCTGCCAGGGTAGGGGAAGGGAAAGGAAATGGTAGGCAGGGTCCCAAAAGGTCTATCTCCTGGCATGGAATTGTTTGCAGAGAGCTACTTTGCCCACTTTCTTTCACAGCAGGGACAACCTTAACAGGGGTGGGATTTGGTGCAGGGCATGCACAGGTGCAATCCCTTCACATATTCTTGGGATATTGCAATGTGGGATCTACAGACGCATGTTCCTTCATCCTCATCCCTCCTGTTGCAGTGCCTCTAACTGCTCACCCTCTAGGCCTCTCTTACTCACACATGAGGTTTCAGTCAAGAAACCTGTGCGAGAATTTTGAGAACTAAGGAGTGTGATTGTTCTCTGTCACCACTTTGATAAAAACTCTGACCTCAGCGGTGCTGTTTCTGGGTGATAACCTGAGTGTGAGGGTGAAGCAGGATTACACCATTGCTAACCCTGTCTGTCCCAAAGTACTTCCCAGGCTCTCCACCCTACTGAAACGCTGCATCCAGCATTAGCATAGAAAGCATCAGTGAAACAGCAAATAAGGTGCTGCAGAAGAACAAGATAAAGAATTCGCACTGGACTTTTGGCTTTAGTAAAGAGTTCTGGTGTCTAAGGACAGAAGTTTTCTTGCTAGCATCAAAACTCAAATACTTCTTCATAAAAATGCACTTTTCTCAAAGTCTGCTGTCCTGACAGATTGAGGAGTTTGTCATAGTGGATCTGGAGCTCTGGCGGGTTGCTTATGCAGAGTTTTCAACTGTACTGTGCTTTGTGTTGTTGGTTTTAGAAATACTTTCATTCAAGAGTTCCAACTCAAATGGCACTTCCCCCCATTACACACACTCTAAACAGGTGTGAAGCTGTCTGGAGGATGCACAGGATTGCAAAACATTGGAAAGTTGGCTTGCTCTTCTGATTATTCATATAAATACATGACACGTGCTTATGACAATAGTATAGAAGAAATGGGCATTCAGGACAGCCACTGTTCTGCTACTGTAAAACTCCTTGATTAAAGAGCCAGAGGGGCTGTGGGAAAGAAGCAGCAGAGGAATAGAAAGTAGGTGCAGGATGAAGGGAGAAAAGGAGAGAAAATTCTTTGGTGCATTCCAGGCAGCACTGTGATAATGCCCAGAAAAACACAAACTCAGAAAACACATTTAAGAAAAAGCAAACTCTAGACCTGGATCTGCCCTTTCAGAAAAGCACATCTTAGTGTACAATGTACAAAACAGTACATATGGGCAGAGCCACCTGTCAAGGACAGAAGTGTTGTGTCCACAATGCCCATGAGCAATAGGGTTCAGACTTTGGATGCTGAAAGCTGCAAGCCCTGAACTCTGTTACTAAATGGAGTCCAGTAAACATGGAAACACTTGGCTACCCTGCCATGAGATGAAAGGGTCACTGTCAAAGCTTGAAAAAGTCTGTAAAGTTGTACAGATGGGCACATGGAAAGGCTCCCATGCAAGCAAACTCATGCTAAACATGTACTAAAGAGGAACAGAGCAGAAGGGGAACAGTGCACTAAAAGCTATGACCCCCTGGAGGATCACACGTTTCTCTCTCACCTCACGCACACACAGTGCCCTGCATGTGCAAGCAAAGGCAATTGGGGCTTGTATCAAGGGACCTGAATCACCAGTGTATCCATCACCAGGAGCAGCTCTGGGTGAGAGTGAAGGAGCACATTTGTTCCTGCTGACAGAAGGAGGGTTCACAGCAGGCACTGACTCTGCAGCAGCATCACCCTGTGCGTCTCATCATGGGCTAATGCCAGGAAGTCACAGAGCTGACAACAACCTGACCACACTCCAGAGCATGCCAGTCTTCAGGGCCATAGCCAGAGCCAGTAACATTTCTGTATTCCATGGCAAGGATGGAAGGTAAAAGCATTAAAGCTTGTGAAACACAGGGAACAGCAGGTACAGAGGTGACACAAATGGGTAGAAAACCTAGTTCAAAATAGCTTGTGGAACTCCTTTAGCACTGAGTGTGCCCACATTAATTGTGTATGATATTGCTAACAAATACATCCATTTCAATAATTTTGTTAATTTACTTTTTTTCTGTTTTAGTTTCCTCACAATTGTCTGTATGTACAGCGGCACTTTAATCACACCTTCCGTTTTTTATGTCTATGCTTCCATTTCAATTGAGGTTCTTAAAATCTGTGGCTTCCTTAAGAAGAGCAGAATGTTTCTTTTTCATGTTTCCTGGATTATTTTCACATACTACTAATTCAGTGGGTCAATTCTGTAACAGTTGCACTGAAGAAGTTTTTCTTTTCATTTGTGGCAGTGAAATGCTTACCATGGTCCTTGTAAAATGCTGGACTAAGTCTGTTTCCTAGCTGACATTGCTCAAGCCTAAAGTTCCATGAGGGGAAGGGAGACAAGTAATTTAATGTGAATGGCCAGGTCTTTGTGCTTGCTGAGTACACATAAGCTACAGCAGATAAGACCTCAGCAGATCAAATATTTTAAAACAATACCCAAACAATACAGTATATAAACCAGCAAATTTTTTCATGCCACAAAGCACAACTTCTCTCTCCCCACATTTCTTGCACTCTGGCAATGTGACCCTAAAGGACCAACTGCCAAGGTGAGAGGGACTGCTCCCACTAAGCCTTGCCCTAGGAACCAGCTATGGAAAGCTACATCCTTTGGTTTGCAAGAGGTAAACCATGTTGGAGGCTCTTTCTCTGAAGCAGAGTTTAACAGCACTAGACTATGTTTTGAGCTTTCTCCAATCTCAGTGTCATTGGAAGAAGATAAAGGGAAGTAGAAGTCAGAAGTTCATATGTCACTGCAAGCAACACAACTTGAAGTACTGGTTTTGGCTAACTTTCAGTGCTTTATATATTTTGGGCAAACATGCCATTAATTGCATGATCCTGCTTTTTCTTGTTTTGGAAAGTAAAAGGACGTCAGTCTTTATAAATGCTTAATAAAATAGCAACTGCACCACTTCCTTCTCTCCTCCTTTTGACCTAGGCACACAGTTCTCTTCAGCTGTAATGCCCCTTGGTGTGTCCTCACACAGGAGACCATCCCTAAAATAGAGACTGGGAAAGAGACAAGGTAGGCAGACTGGCTACCCATTCTTGGTGTAGGAAAAGGAGTGAGAAAGGCTGTTGAAATTCAAATACTTCATGAGATACTCTGAAAAAGCTCATCTTTCTCATGGCAGCCAGTATGGGAAAGGATGAGGGCATCCAGCCATTCATATAAGCATCTCTGTGGGTAGACATAGTTGGGTTGTTCAGTCTGGAGAAGAGAAAGCTCTGAGGAAACCTTATAACAGCTTTCAGTACATAAAGGAACCCAAGAGGAAGGCTGGAGAGGGACTTTTTGCAAGGACATGCACTAACAAGACTAGGGAGAACGTCTTTAAACTGAAAGAGGGTAGGATTAAATTGGATATTATCAAGAAATTCTTTACTGCGGGGGTGTTGAGACATGGGAACAAGTTGTCCAGAGAAGTTGTGGATTCCCCATCTCTGGAAGAGTTCAAGGCCAGGTTGACTGGGGCCCCAAGCAGCTTGGTCTAGTGGAAAGTGTCCCTGCCCATCACAGGGAAGTTGGAATTGAATTATCTTTTAAGGTACCTTCCAGCCCATACCATCCTATGATTCTGTGATTGTGGAAGCCCCAAAGGAGCTGAGACCTGGGGAAATTGCTTGCTCTTTTGCTGTGGTGTAAGGTCCAAATTTCTTCACTGCACACAGCAAGGTGCCAGGGATGGACAGCACCAAAAAAGGGAGAAAGAAGACATGTTACGAAGGCAGGTAGCACTTCTGGTGTAGAAGTGACCTGCGACTCTAATGCATGTTCTTGTAGAAGGATTGCTGCTGTTTAGCTTTCAGACAGTCCTCACTGCTCTGTTGAATTAAGAGCCAGAGAAATGTGGTTTGCAAAGGCAGTTTCAACTCTGAAGCCTAATTTACACATCAGCATTGTTAATTATTTAATTGCTGAACATCTTAACAGTAAGAGCTTGTTATTGGCTGCATATTCTGTTCACTGGAAAGGACATCAATATCAGCAGTGGAAGCAGAATATCTTATCTAGACTAAATACCACAGCCACTCTGTATTAGAAAGAAAATATGCTGCTCATAGATACAAAATGATAGTCATTTATTAAACTGTCTGCTTTCACTGCTGTTTTCTGGAGTCCTGAAGAGGATTTACCTTATTCTACAAGACATAGCCTCAGGATCCGGCATATTTTTGCTGCTGGGATGACAATGAATATCCTGTTTTTGCTTGAGGTTCTCAGTTATACAAATAAGTCACTGAATTCATTATGACAGTTAATGTGTTCAGATTTACATCGTCATTCCTGTAGACAATTTCTTCCAATGAGGACAACGTCAGAATATGACAGGGCCAAGAGTGCATTAACTCTGTGGATTGTGTTTGTGAAAGGCTCACCTAAAGTTAAAAGATTCATAAAGTTGGTGGCTAAAATTTCTGCAGCCAGTCATAACAGCCAGTTATCCACTGAAATGAATGGGAGCCATCCACACTTCTTTTGGCATGGCTGCTTCAGCGCTGCTGAAGTCTCAGTGGTGGTATCTGAGTGAAAGTCCAAAACGTCTGCCAAGACCACCAACAATGAGCATAGTGCCTAGGAAGAGCTGTCACCACTGCTGGTGACCACAGTCATCTGCAGCTTCTGAAATGAGAATGGACCAGATGTCCCCATGCTGATGTTCAAAGCAACATCAGGTGAGTCTGGAATCTGAAGTTGCCCAGACTAGGACATGGCTACAGGAGCTTCTTACTGGCAGGTTCTTCCAGCATACCTATGAAAGAATATTCAGAGGTTTACGTAGCTGTCTAGGAAGTCTAAGTTCTTCCCATGGGTGGAAAAAGCAGTGATGTAGATTTCCATAAACCAACCATGACTTGGACTGAGTTTGATTGTGCTGCATCACAGATCCATAATTAAGTGAGCTACAAAGTTGAGAGAAAGCCATTTCATGTGCTGCAATGCTGTTTCTCCAAGCTCTGTGTTCCTCCACACAGTAATGCATCCTTGCACAGCACCTCTGCAAAGGGTGCCAGTCCTGGGAACAGCCAGCTGCAGGTGCCCACAGCTGCCAGCACAGCTCCCCAGGCTATTACTACCACAAACAAACAACACAGAGCAGCAAAGGCAGGAGGTGCTTTTTTCCTTTATCTCAGGAAAAGAGTGTTTTCTAGTTGTGCAAAATACTGGGGTGTTGTGGGTTTTTTGTTTGTTTGTTTGGGGGTTTTGATGTTTTTGTTTGGGTTTTTTTTTTTGTGGTTTTTTTTTTTTTTTTTTTTTTTTGTTTTTGTTTTTGTTTTTGTTTTTGTGGGACAGCCACAATATAGATACCCCAGTGGGATCTGAAGGATGCTTTTCCATGAAGAATCACCAAGACTGAAAACAATAATTTCAACTGTGTTACTGATTTATTCAAATAAATTCCTGTCATGTCTTTGCTAAATAACAAAAAAGCATTCAGCATTGCCATAAGATATTGGAAAAAGTGTCCTAATTTCATTAAAGCAATATTTTATTCAGACTCCAACTTTTATTTTCAATAAATATCGTGCCTTTGCCTTGACAGTTGTCAAATTGTGAGAAATCTTATTATTTCTATCAATATTTTCTTCAGTTAAGATTATCAGGGAAGGGAGAAACAGATATTATTGGTGGACTAAAAACTCAGAGCAGAGCACAAAGATCTAATAGCACTAGTAGATATTGTAAAACTTGCAGCTAATCTGTACAAGTCCAAGTTATTTGGAGAAGCTCACATCTAACCTGCAAAAATGTCATGACATAACCCTCTTCCAGAGGTTCCTTGACCATTTCCAGGGGACAGAAGATGCATTTTTCTGCAGGAGGACAGACTGGGCTAACTGAATTTGGCACTGGGTTAACTGTGTTTTTGAACCAAGGGCCTTATCCCAGCCTAAAGCCAAGCTCGGGGACATAACTGAGCAACATGCTGTGAATCAGAGCTTTTGTGATTCATTGCCTTCAACAGTGCAAACCAGAGCTGTACTTGATGATGTTGGGAACCAGACCAGTTTGAATGGGACTGGTTGAGGTAACAGGAGGAAGGACTATGTTGTGGTTCACAGGGCAGGGTTCTGGGAACAACAAAACTGCAAACCTGCAGTGCAATGCTGCATCAAACAGCAATTGATTATGAGTGTACAGGATGCTGCAGCTACATCACCTGCTCAGTTAGTGAAAGAATACTTCCTCTTGAGAAAACAAAGCCAATGGACAAGCAGCAGTGAAAATCAGCACTTTTCTTACCTACACTTATATGAAGTCTCACCAGTGCTTTTTCTACAGTAGAACTACACTAGTCCAAACAATGCATATAAATGTTATTTGGACTGATCATTATAAAGCAGATAACATCTTTATTCATGTCAGATGGTAGAAATAGAAGTATTCAATAGAACATTTTTTAAAATCATATTTTTCTCTCTTAGTTTAAAAATTCATTAAAGCAGAGATATGAGGTTTATCTAGATATCAAGGTTTCTAGCCTCAGATTTTGAAAGAGTTTGAGTTTGGATTCAGGTTCATATCTGTGTTTTGTTCCACAGGACTGAACAGGAATCTTGGGACCAGACAATGCTGAATGGCGTGGAAATTCAGGTACCTAACTGTAGAGTCAGAAGTAGATGTTACAATGAACTTTTCTGATATTCTGCATAGTGCAGCTACAGAGTCTTGTCAGGTTTATCGCTACCTCACCCCCCTCACCTCTGGCGTTTCTTGCCTGGTTTGGACTTCAGGATTTCCAGTGGTATGAAATCCACCCTTCCTTATATGAGTTATTTGTTCAACCTTTTTTTTCACTTTTTTTCTTATTGATTGCTTCTGCTTGATCTTCCAGCCACAGGATGCTTTTATATCTTTTCTTTGAAGAGCTTTGTGCTACAAGTAGCTGCTCCACCAGGGAGATATTTGTAGGCCATGGTCAAGTTGCCTCTCAGATTCATTTTTGATGAAGTCATCATGATCTTCTCATCCAGGGTTAAACAATCTTGCGTTTGACACAAGGGAAAAGCAAACACAGTTCCTACAAAGTAGCAAACAGAGCTATAAATTTGAGCCCTTCCAGCTGACTCACAGTAACATGTACCTATATCCTAAATCAAGGTCAGAAAAAAAAAAAAAAAAACCAACAACCCAACCTTCAACATTGGTTGTATTTTCCAAAATAAGACAGGGTGTAATAGAAACAGAGATCATGTCTAGACTCTACAGAAATGAGACTTACTGCCATTTTTCTCTTTTTTATGAAGACTAAAGGAGGTCAAACTAAAGACTACAATTTAACTATCACAAAGAAACTAATGCCTTATACCCTGGAATAAAAATTATAAAATGTGCCTGAAGTAATTTTGAGAGTGGAATTTAACTTTTAAGTAAACATAGGCATAAAACAGCATGCAGAGCTGACACAACACTCACAATGAACAAGGTATGTTGATCAGAGTGGGCAGAGTTCCCACATGTGCACAGGGTCCCTCAGAGCTGTGGATACCTTCCAAGGCTACAAGACTTCCTTACTTTCCAGGAATCAGACTGAAAGTGTCATAAGACTGTATTTTCTGGTTCTTGCCAACTCTAACCAGAGCAATGCCATTAACTTGCACATTTTCCCACTCTCATTTACAAACAGCTAATGCAGGAAAGTTAATGTTAACTGAAGTCACTTTGGGTTTGGTGAAAGACTTGGGTAAATGTTGGAGTCAGTTCCCACTTTGCCTGAATTAATTCTCTGCCCTGGGTTGTAAACTCTCAGAAATAATTGGTGAACCTTGCATGCTTCCAGTGTGCTTTGAACTGCTTCTGGCCTGAGCAAGGAGCATTTTCCCATGGATGAGCAGGTGAAATGTCTCAGCAACAAACCCATCTGCCTGCAGTGATAACTGTTCTCTGGCCATTCAGTCACGTAGCACCTATTGCCAGGAAGAAGATACGACTGGATTGTGCTTCTTAGTGTGCTTATTGCTTAGGCAGTTTGCAGACCTTCTAGATTATATCCTCTGTCTGTCCTAGCCACTGGTATAGAAAATTAGTTGCAATATTGTTTTGTTCTGTGTTTTTCTGTATGTGGAAAGAAATGAAAGCAGTGACAGTTCATGCAGTGATGTATGCCTTCCATGAGCCAAGGAAAATTGATAGTATGTGGCATCTTGAAGTACTGAGCCTAAGGATTAATTGTATAATTACCTCAATTTTACAGACAGAAAATCTAAATAACAAAGAGTTTGAAGATTTGTTCAAACTCAAATCTCATTTCAAAGAATCTGGAATAGGCTTTATTTTCCAATCCTCCAATTAATTTTCATGATGAAGTGGTATCCCCTAATACGTTCTTACATAAGTATGACAATCAGTTTACATACAGTGGGGTTTACACCAATGGAGAAGCCCTTTCTTTCTGTATATTTTCTAGATGCTCATCAAGCACTTGGGGATCCTTTTTCCAAGGTTTGTAGTTCTGCCATGTATTCAGATACAAAGGGACTGAACTTGGTTAACTGAGACAGTGGATCTGAAATCCTGCCAACAGGATCAACAAGCCTTCAAAACCTCAAGTATATAGGATTTGCTCAGAATCGAGGGTGAATTACTCAGGAAAAGGGCTTAATTTGTTCCTGAATTATTAGTTGTGTTGTAGCACAGCTCCAGGTCTTGGCAGCTTGGTGAGAGGAGGTAAAGGATAAGGGCTCTAATGTATATAAGTTCCACACTGAGTCAGCTGAGATTTACAGCCATTGAGAAAATCAGAAGCAATTTACCTGAAGGATTCTATGAGATCTATAAGTCTTCCTGGTTATTTGCCAGGTTTCTTGTTGCACCCCAAATGCCACCATAGCCTAAGCCCTCTCATGTCCCCTAGCCCTGTGCAGAGTCTATGCTGGCAGTGGGGGGAACTCTCTACAGTCATCTCTGTCCTTGTACAAGGATGCTGGCTAGCACATCCTTTAATCTTGTCTGGAACACAAACTTATTCATACAGGGCAGATATGCTTGACTGAAGAACTGAAGGTGAGGCTGCAGGAGGAGCAGAAATGTACCTGGAGCCAGCAGCAGCAAGTGCATGGTGCACTCACCAACTGCCCTGCCACATCCAGACGTCCATTTCCATTGCCTGAGATGTAATGTCCTGAGGAAGCCATACGTCACCTGCTCTAGGGACAGCTTCAATGTCCTACTGACTGGGAAGTGTTGATATTTTCATAATACTGCAGTTCAGTCCTGTGACAGCAAGGTCAAGAATATATTATTGCAAGAAAAGATTGTCTACTGTACTTAGGTTTGACCCTTTCTTTTTAAAGTGCTCGATCATTCTCTCTTTCTTATTCCCTGCTGAGGAATCATTTGACCTGAAAATGGAAAGCAAATAAGGCTGGTTAGAAGCAAAATGTTTTTATAGAGTCATTGTCTATCTGTGCTGTGCTTGAAATCATATTTCCATTGATTTCTGGCAACTCAGTGACATAGTGAAGAAACAGTCATGTTCTCTGTTTAAAACAATGAAAAATCTCTACCTTCAGGAGTGAGACCTCTGATACAAATATCTGCAGGGAAAGAAAGTAAATTAGCAAAAAAATCTGTACTTTTTTACTTAGGTTCATTTATAGTTGCAATGGTTGTTACATAAATGCTCAGAGGAAGAAATTAAGCAAAGCTGTATAGGGGATGTAAATGGATGTCTAAATAATGCCATTGTTGTATGTTGTGTGAGTGCAAAACTTGAAATGGAATAATATACAGCTATGACAAGCCCATGTTATTCTACACCCATATTTTGCAAGGGGTGGGGGAGGTGGGGTGATGCTGGCCCGATAATGAGGGCAGTGATTGTTATTCACCATTTAGAAACAGGTATGGACACTGAAATTATTTAAATGAATAGGCTACTGCTATATGAGGGGTATAATTAGCTCTTATCAGTGGGTTTCTTCTGGCTCTCCTGACAGGAGACAAAAGTGTCTGGGTCACTCATGCAGCTTAGCATGTAACACATGCCCACTGCATCAGAGCCAGCAACAGAGGTGACCCCCACCTGCATAGCAATGGCTCTGACCTGAGGAAGCTCCCAGCACTGGGTAGAGTAATGGCATGGTGGCCACCAAAGCATTTATGACATCCATTTATGCACAGCCTCAGTATGGGCTCACCCACATTCAACAATAGTGGGATCATTTTCCAACATTTCCCACTTCCCTGGCTGTCAAGGCAGCTTAGGTATCCAGCATCCTATCCCTCCCTGCTTTTGCTGTCAACCACCCTAGATACAATACAACTTGTACATCAGTATAAACGTACATGCTGGCATTAAGACATGACTTTGGAGTAGTAAGCTCTAAAACTTCACTCACCCAAGAAATAAATTGAGAGACTTGTGGTGAATGATAATTCATGTTTTCATAATGTTGTTATTGTGGTGAATGATAGTTTATGTTTTTCATAATGTTGTTGTTTTAATAAACAGAAAATAAAATGTACTTTTCTAAGAAAGCCAAAAAGTCCCCCCAAGCAGAGTACAGGGTTTGGAAATTTCGAAAGGGGCTTTCCTCGAGAAGGAAACAAAAGAATTACAATACCAGTAGAAGGTGGAGAACAACCTGGAGATAAGGACTAATGGCCCTGAGATGATATCTTATCTGGGACATTAGGAGTACTCAGGAACCTTCCGCACCCAGGAAATCAATTCAGAGAACTGGACCCTGCTTTAGAAATTTCATCAACAAAGATGATGAGGGACGAAAGAACTTATAGAAATCCCGGACTCACAGAAGCCCTGCCAGAAAAAGTATAAAACAGCTGGCTTGGGCTCGGCTTGGGGTGAAACCAGGGGGAGTGTAACGCGGTAGAGGTTGCACTCGTGGTTTCACCCAGTGCTGGCACCGTTTCCTTGGTCATTGGCTTTGTTGGTTTCTCTGTCCGATATTTTTGCTGGCAAATAAATCACTTTCGATGGAATTGGCTCTCTGAATTTATAACAGACTTAAGCCATAACGTTCTATATTAGCATCATTCTTATCTGGATGGATGTTTTTTACACCGGTCAGCCATGCAGCAATACCTAATTTGGCTGAAACCTGGTTTAAACCAGATTTAAAACAAATTTTGCAATCCACAATACAGGCTCCAAGGAAGGAAAGAATAGGGCCTGCATGGTCCTTGCAGTCTGGCTTTGCATTTGCAAACAGTGATGCTTCTGAACATTTGGCAGTTTGATATTTGGTGCTGCCACCATTAGCAAGACTTGATCTTGCACAAAAGAGATGGCCAAAAGTTCAGCGTAAAACATCCAACTGCTTGCATGTCTGAGCATACATACTGAGCATGTACGTTGGTCCTTAGCCTCTGCTGCTGTGAACTGTCTCTAGCTGTGTGTTTTGAGGAGTAAGGAAAGAACAAGGTATATTTCACTGCTTATTTCAAATCATAAAAGCACCAAAAACAGGACTTCTGGATGTGTTAATACTTTCTCTAACGATTCACTTTATCTCAAATCATCAAGAAAAATGGGATTTGTTAAACAGGAAAACATTTAACACACCAATAAGTGTCAACAATCATTGCAACTCTGAAAAGCAGTTGCTCTTGCTTTCAAAGTACAAGTATTTGCTTGCATTCAGTTACCTAATCAGATGTGGGAATGCTGGTTCCTAGCTACAGATCTCTGAAGAAAGTTCCCACTTGTGGTTAGAGAGTCAGAGATTCAGTTTTTCCATTCCTCTGAAAGTTTTATTCAGCATGTAGGTCTTTTCCTTTCCAGCTGGACACAAAACTTCAAAGCAGATGTAGCATAAGCAGTGGTCCATTCTTATCATGAAGACCATCAAGAGGTTTAATTGACTTATGAATTTTGCCTTTGGTTAAAGAAAAACCTATGTTTTTCCCTCAAAGATATTGAAGCAACACTCTCAGTGAAATGATAGCATATGATCCCAACCCACCCAAAATTGGCAACAATCACGTTAGAGCCAAGCAGATTTTGGGGCTGTGACAGAATTGAGCAAGTCTGTTACTATCAGCTTCACCACAAGACTACTGCCAAGACACCGAAAATTCAAAACTAAGCATACACAGCAGTTTCACTGAAAGAAAAATAACATTGTCAAATGTTCTATGAAGGCATCAGATCTTCCCCTCCCCACCACCCCTCCCCCCCCCCAAAAAAACCACCTCTTTGCAAAACTTAAAGGAGCAGCATCCTCTGAAGATCTGCTGACAGCTCATTAAGGAAGATGTATAGGCTTATATATCTGTAAATATTTCTGCTGGTCTTATTTCCACTCTTCTCAGTATTGCTGGAATGAAAAGTAAGGAAGAATCAGGCTGTTAATGACATCCATGGCAGCGATACAATCTGAGCTTTGCAGCAACAGGCTTGGAGAGTGTCCAAATTGCCTTTTTTCCTGTGGTCTTCCAGTTACACACTGAGGCAAGGTAGGTTCAGTACAGATTTCAGCATGTCCTAATGCGGTAAAAACACAGATTCACAGACTATCACAGCAATTCCGTAGCTGTAAGAGGACAAAGGAGCCAAAGATTGCAAACATTGCCACCACAGGCAAGCCTGAGAGGACGAGGCAGATCAGTGAATAGATTGTCTTCTGAATTGGCTGTGAAATGCCCCACCAAAGGCAGGCAAAGCTTTGGACTGAAACCATGGCAGTAGCTGTACCTAGGGCAGGAAATTACAGATTTGCAGTTCAGTATTGTCTTCCAGTGCCTATAATGCAGGACCCTAGAAGAAGCACATGGTGATGGAGGAATTACCTGGGCATAAAAATCTTTTACTGTGTATCTAGGTCTTCTAAGGATGAATTCCCAGATTCTGATCTTCAGTGTCCACCCAAAACTATAGAGTGTGGAGAGTATTAAGCAGTGCTTTTATCAGGGTGGAACTTCGGCAGTATCAATGTTCAGAATCAAACTAAATATTGATATTAAATGCTATTTTGACACATTAGGAATATAATAAGCATAGTTAGCTGACATGCTGAATTTGAAAAACAAAAGCCACCCTCAGAGACAGCTGAAACTGAAAACCTTATAACGTTTCAGTAATGCATATGAAAGCAAAACTAAACAGAAAAACCCTGGATTTCCAATTCTGACAAAAAAACAAAACAAAAACAAAACCCCAAAAACAAACAAACAAAGAACCCCCCAATGACTGAAGTACACAGATGCCTGAAATTCTTCCAGTTATTGTAATCGGATTTTAAAGGTATTTTTCTTTTCAGATATATGATATTTATCTTGACAGAGTTTACTCAACAGTTTCATTGTTCCATGTGTTTCCCTTTGGTGCTTTGAAAAGAAAGCTGGTTTGTTCTTTTTCATCTGTAGCCATTCCCTCAGTAGCTGTCATTTATTATGTAGAAAAAAGGATTGCCTTGTACTTCTGTAAGCATTTGGCTTTGCATGTAGCTATATTTTTGGTTCAGTAAGTGTATCTTGGGGCTCGGAGAATTGTTTTGATGAAAAGAGAGCTTTTTAAGCCAAAATATCTTTATCTCTCAAAGAGCCTCAGTTCCTGCAGGCTAGATTAAAAAAAAAAAAAAAAAATCCTTAAGAAACCAAACATCATCATCTTAATAAATAGTAGCTTTTAGACATCAACCTTCTAGGGTATAATCTGTAACTCTAGGTGTATAGGAACCTCTGCAGCAGCACTAGGTGCTTCACAGTAAGAATAACAACAGCCAGTATCTTGACAATCAAGGGAGAAATGTTAGTATCAGCTGTCTAACTCCTGCCTTTTAAGAGTGGCTTTTGAAAAGCTTCTCAAGAGCATCAATCCCTGCTTTTATCTAATAGACCAAGCCTGTCAACAAATGCTCCAGTTTTGACAGGTCTTTCCAACCTATAGAAATCAGATCTGTTTCTCGTGCCTTCAATGAGTCTGCTTGAAATACAGCTGAATCGCTGATGGCAAAACTTGGCCACTCAAGCACTTTTAGGAAGCAGGCAGGAACTGTAGCTTTCCTTCCCACCTGCACTTCACCCCGCCACACCGTAATACCCAAATAAGGGATTTCAGGAAGGTTGTCCAGGGTTCAAGCAAGCTACAAGGTTTTGTGTGCTCTTACAGAGTGATACAGCTGCAAAAGGAGGCATTCAATGCCTCCATTTTCACCTGGACAAGCTTATTACCCGCTAGTAGTTAGAAGATGCTTTGGGAGTAGAGAGGTGTTTGTCTTCCCCACCTAACAGACTTGACAGTTATCTAAATTGTAGGAATTGTAGTCCTTCACACTTTCAGTAATAATATGTGGAGCTACCCCCTCTCAGCAGCTCGTTTTATCTTTCAAAGGCAAGAGGGGATTCTACCACATCCTCTTCAAGACCATTCTTAATCCTTCTTCATGCCTTAGAGAAATAACCTATTTTTTTGGTCTTTTCCATTTGCTTTCTTCACACTATTCTGAAGCACTCAAATGTGTGCAAGATTTAGACTTGTAACTGTAGGCAATAGATTCTGCTCCAGAGGGCAGATGTTATCACACCACTTGTCAAATGTTTATTGGAATTAACACATTTGTGTGTTGTTTTGGTTTTACTTCTGTCTGCAAGTCCACTTATCTGCAAAAAAATTCTCAGTTTCACAGGAAAGAAAAACCCCTCATGGTTTCACATGACAGCTCACACTCAAGGGTTTCTTAATTACAAGGTTTGGATTCATTTTAAGTTCCTTTAAACTGGCATATCTAATCTATGGAAGTCCCGTGGGCTTGAGTCCTTCTTCTTCCAGACTCATATGTCTTTTATAGACATGAGATGAGATGACACCCACTCCACAATCCCCCTGAGCTCTGTCTCAGGAAAAATTGATTTTTCTTCCCCCCCTATAAAATTAATTCTCCAACTTATGCAAACCTACCACGGGATGTTAAATGCAATAAAGCCTTTTCCAGTAAGGCTCAAAAATAATTTTGGGAGAGTGTGACTGTTTTGAGCCTGAGCAGAGTTTCTTTTTGTTTTAAAGGTAAATGTTAATATGGTGTGATACAGTATAGGCCAAACAAAGTCTTTGTGCAGCTGCACTGCTGCTTTGGAAATTATTATATTTCCATTAATGCAAATGGTAAAAAAAGTTGATTTATCAAGCATCTATCAAATCTAGAGAGTGCATTACAGAAACTCTTTTAGAACATCCTGAGCTAACTATTCAGAAGGATGAAAAGATCTCGTAAAATGGAAACTCTATATTTAGACATAGAACAAGCACACTGTATTAAGAGAAGAGACACTGAGGAGTCCTGGGGTGTGGATTCCATTAAATTACCTTAAATGAGCAGCAGACTGCTGTATTAACTAACATTACAATAGGATTTACAGAATACATGACTGGACAATGGAGTTCTTAGCCAATTGTAACTTATTGGTGCAAAGAGGATAATTGTACATAAGAGGTTATCTGGGACTTCGAGACAAATAGATATACCTATTTCTAAACTGCAAAGGAATGCAACATCTCCAAGTGCTAAGATGAGAACAAAATTCTTTGCTGTGTTACTAGCACTGCCCAGGACACTTCGGGTGCCTTGTCTGGTCTGAGACTTCTAGAGGTAGACGCACCGGGACACACAGAGTAGCCAGAGGAAGAAACAAAGTTTTCTTTAGGAAACATGTTTCGGGGTCAGAGATTAATTTCTTTAGAGAGAAAGGTCATACGAGACCAGCCCTTGTCAATACTCAAAAGCACAGTCTAGGCAGGCCATGGGATGTCTCTTGGTGGCGAGGGGTGGCCACAAACTGGCCAGGGGAGGCACTCAGCTATTTTGCAGATCTAGTCTTTAGCTGCCTGTACGCGGTCTTAACAACACATATAGGAAAGAGTTTATCTGTAGTGCTGTTACTCTTTAAGAGAGTATCAATTGCCTGTCACATTGTTTCTATGACCTTGTCACACAATGCAGCAGACTCCTTTATTTATCTACTGTGAAGCACGGAATTATCTTCAAAATGAGCTGAAGCAATGATTACAAGATGGGCAATAAACCGATCCAAATCAAACTCTGAGGAGAGCAACTCCAGTTGCTCCTGCTAAATATAACCTTTGTAGACCAAAGGAATCTAGCACAGCATTTGATTGTAAAAAAAAAAAATAATAAATGCGAGTGCTATTTTCAAACTAACTGCTTTTTTACATGTTTTGTTCATTGCTTTTTTTTTTTTTTTTTTTTTTTTTTTTTTTTTTTTTCTTTGATATTAGGTACTAAATATTACCGGAAGCTGGATTCTGGTGAAATGGAGAACATTCAGTTCTAGTGAGGAAATCTCTTGGCCTCATGTGGCTGACCACTTCATAATAAGAAATTCTGTCTTGCATGACAGAAGAAAATTAAACAGAAATTTGGTTTACTGTGTTTGGCCCAGATTCCTCATACTCACCCCGCTGTGTATTTTTGGGTTACTACCACCAGTATAGGAAGGAATACTTTTCTCTCATCTCTTTGACTGTCAGCAAAGTCATTTGAATCTCTGACTCCAAAAGGTGCTAGATAAAAAACATATTAAAAGAAAAAATAACTTAAGAAAGAGAGAGAAAAGGATGTAATTTCCAGTTCAGGTATTATGGAAACCCCATGGAAAGAATAATAAATAATTTTCCAGCTGTAGATATCCTCGGGGGAAACACTTGACAGTTTCTTTAAAATAAGAAATATTTTTATTATCTTCAGTAGTGTTGAACCAGCATTCAAAAAGGAGGAGAACATGTTTTTAGATTTTGATATTGATTTGTCCAATTAATTTGCTAAGTCCGTGGCACTTGAACAAACCTGTGATGGATGTACAAATGACTGAGTGCCTCACTGCGTATTTGTAAAGCAGATGATTGATGTATCACGTAATTTATTTGAGCCATGGAGCTGATTTATATGCTCTGTGCTATATAGACATTCTCTTTGTCAGTTGGGACTGTAAAACCCCCCACAGGCAATTGTCTGCTATTCAGTCTTTCCCATTCACTGAAATTACACATAATTTTAGCCTGTGCATTTGCAAACTATGCTTTGCCATTTCCATTTGAAAATGCCTTTGTGTTAAACATTTTTGACTTGTCTAAATAAATATTATCCATAATAACCCTATATCAATCCATTACAAACCCATGTAACTACGTACTGCATTTAGATTTAATCCCTGAAACAAAGCCTGTTCCCACCTCACTGATGTGTTGCTTTCACAGCTGATACTCACAGCTGCAGAGAAATCTGAGCAACAGAGAAATCTGTGATTGCTTTCATCTTGCTAAAGCTATAGGCTCTGCAATAAAATGATGTTTGAGTCCCCGTTCTTTGTATCTACACAGACAATCAAATCCCAAAAGCTCAGAGACCTATTACCTACAGGTAAGTAAGCCGTACTTATGGGTGGAGGTAAGTATTCAAATGTACTCAATTCCAAATTCCATCAAAACCTCATTAGTGACACATCTACATCATTAGCTGAAAGGGCTTTAGTGTAGTCAGTTAGAAACAACTATTTAGGAAACAACTCTAAGTTCTGCTGGTGAAAAATGGCCTTTTCATTAGAGACTGTCAACTCACAGGATTCAGCTACAACTTTGACCTGTGATGATCCAGAAAAGGCAGACCTTCTATAAGCAGAAAGTGCAGAATGAAATACAAAATACCTTCTTTACTGTTCTAATTGCTCATCTTGAACCGCTTTCTTCTCTAAAACTGTCTTTAATATTCAGCCGGTGCTATACTATATTTCTGGAGCAGCTTATAATGACTGGATTTATTTGTAAATGAAAAATGGTCAGAGAAGCTGTGGAGTTCCAGTGGTTGTGGATTCTGAAGTTAAATTACATGTAGTAAAGAACTATTTCATTTACTGGTTTTAACATGTTCCTCCTTAGGATTAAGTTGCAAGTATCCTTCTCAGTATAACATGGAGCATTGGAAAAGGGTTATCTGATAGATTATCTCTCTGTATGTCACTTTTATGAACACAAGGTGTAGTTTGCCAGCTCAGTGAGATAAGCCCCCACCTTCCAGTCTTAGTGGCCATAGCCCCTAAACATACCCTGAAATCTGGAGTAACTCACTGTAAATGCAGGAACATTCCATGCATTAATATATTAAACTTCAGCCAGATGTCAATAAGTTTGACTCTTCTGTTTTGGCAGACAGTTGCATATCCCTGCAGTTTTTATATTTAAACTCTGCTTATAGTGTTAAGTCTTTTATACCACAAATCTTTTATGCAAGATTTTTGTCTTGTTTCTGTGCTTAAATGGGAGTTTTTCAGTTCAGTTTTTCATTTTCTCTCTCCAGACCCATTTCTACTTTTCAATATTGCCATGGAGCAGGCAAATAAAGCAACATAGTTTTTCTGGAAGGATGTTAATAACATTTTGTTTTCTACCAGCTCCTTTTCCTAGAAGAAGAACAAAAGGGACAAAAGAGAAACCAAAACTCATCGAGATAATCTTCATAAGTCTTTCCTAAATCACTGCATAGGGCACACCAGCAAGACAACGAAGCTCACACCAAATGTCAGTCTCAGCTACAGACTCAGGGACCACTGGCCTCTTTGTCTGTCCTTGGTCCTTGATGACATCTTTCCAAAGGACCCTACTTGCCAGGGTCTCTGCCAGACACTCCAAAGCAGATTTCATAATGTAGATGAAGAAAAAAAAAATACATATATTTTGCTCTTATTATAAAAAATATATATAGTTTGCAAGGCCTTTCAGAGGCATGTGTTGCCCTAGTATTTCTGTTCTCACCCACAGCAGATCTATCTATTTCACATCCCTCCCCATGTCACTCCATAAGGGACAGAAGAGGATTCAGTGGATGAAGGGCTAATGTATGCATAGTGTCTGCTTTGCTGAGTGTGGGATTGACCTGAGCCAAGCTACTTTCTGTGGCATCCAGCTGCCTTCTAGAATAATTACACTTAATTCAAGACCCTACAGTGTGTACTGAGTAATTATAATGATTCCATCAAAGTGCATTTCTGTGTTTCTGTCTCTATCAAGTGTAATCTGCCATCAGGTTGTTATTTGCCTAGGTTTGTTAGAGCATCTCACAGTCCTCTCCAGATTTGATTTCACTGAACAATTCTGTAATTTTGTCACCCAAACTTCCTTTTTTTAATCTACTTTTCTTTTCCAATTTGTCTTTCATTGCAGCACTTTTTACGTATATTGGTTCCAGGAGTATTTTTGTCCCGTACTGGGCTTTCAGGAATTTAATTTCCTCTGTTGTGTGTGTGCATATGTTAGTGTATTAACTAGCACTTACCAGGGTGTAAATCACAGGGTGCCTCATTACCAAAGCGGATCATTAAGTGTAGGAGGGTTATTTATCTAAAATGTGTGAGAAAACCATCTCTCCCTAAAAATCCCACTCAGATTTGTCACCAAACCCTTTCTTTATAGAGAGCTAGTCAGATATTTTTTTTTCATCTCCACATTTTCCATTAAAAGGCATTTATTTTTATGATGCCCCTTTATGCAAAATATTTCATCTGAAACATATTCTTACCCCATCTCAAATACAAGTTCCTAGAAGCTGTAAGTCATTTGTAGGAGCGATTTGTAAGTAGAACTATCTCAAATAATTGCCCAGCCTTTGGCTTGGGTACACTTCTTTCAGCATTCCTCATCTCAGAATCAAGACTGAAATATGGTGAAGTGCTGAAATCTGACTGAATTCAAGAGCTCTCCCATACGCAGGAGCCTTGAACACCTTTCAACAGCAAAATAAATTCCTGCCATGGATCTAATAACATGATCCAAAAGTGTCGGTGAGAGTAATTAACCTCCACTAAGCTGCAAAGGACCTATCCAAAGAGGTGGCAGCATTGAATTCCCTGCAGCCCTAATGAAGATTTTCCTGGTGCTCCTCCACAGACGACACGTGGATGGGCTGCCGTGGGTGGAGGAAGACAAGGCAACTGCCTCGGGAGCCTCCATCTCTTTCCCATCGCCTGTCCTACGGAAGTGATAAGAGAGGGTGACGAGATCCAAACGTGCTGTGTGGTACCTGACGTGGGGACAGGCCCCTGCTGGGGTTGCTGTGGCCGAGCACCCCGCTCAGCACCCCTGAGTGCCCCGTCACGCAGCCGTGCTGCGCTGGGCACGCTCCCGGCCGTCTGAATTCTCCTGGCCGAAATGGAGTGGAGGCGTTAGCTCGCCCTTTCCCTCCTCTCATCCCTTAGCTAGGGGCTGCACAGGGCTTCTGTTTAGCTGTGGAAAGAAAAGACAGCTCTAGACATTCAAGGCTTTGGTCTACTAGATAGAGATGTGTCTGTGGTGCTTCAGGACAAAAGGCAGCTGATGGATAGGGCAGCAGGAGGTTTTTTTAGACAAAGAGGAAAGAACAGAACAGGCCTTGAACCTAGCTCTTGGCTCTGAGGAAAAAAAAAAAAAAAGATATTTTGAGCTCACTAATAAGGTCCTATCTTTTGCTTATTTAGAGAAAGGTTTGAAACAAGGGCATACAGTGCAAATGGAATACATAGGTCATGCAGAGCGTGAAAGAATTTTGTGTGTGTGTGTGTATGTGCATGTGAGTATGATTTGCTTCTTATAACGCAGCTTGGTAAACCCTCACCTGAGAGATTTAAATCACACCCAATACTCACCATGTTTGCCTCTCCCTGTTTAGCAGGCTGAAATGCAACCCTGCATTTCATGTGGGTTGCCTGCTCTTTTGAAACCAGCTTATTCACCCCAGGTATTCATTACACAGTATGGTAATTTATTTTGAAAGCAAATTTACCCTCCTCATCAAGCCAGTGAGTTATGTGCAACCTGAACTATGGAGATAGACATGGAAAAGTGAGGTTTGGTTATTGTAAATCACTACCCTGGCAGTGGTCCAAGTCCTTAGGGCTTCTTCAGCTGTTACACTACTAGAGCAGATATAAGCTCCCATATAACTAATCCACATCGGTTACAAAAAACAATAATACACCTATGTAAGCCAGTCATGTGAAAATTAGCATGGTTTTCTGGCAATGCTTGATAATTATCTAGTCCACTGTAATAAAAGCAGGGAAAAAAAAAGTCTCAAAAATGCAAAGATAATACACTATTGTACAAATAACAGAGGAGAATTAGTAGAGGTTACATCAGTAATAATTTTTATAAATTCCAACTGGCACATGCCCTAATAGAAAAGTCTGGAGAAGTGGAAATGAGGGTATATAATAAGAAAAAGCCCATGATTATTTAAAATACATTTAGTTTCAAAATAATCTTGTTCATGCTAAGTCAATTTTTAAAGACTTCACTACATAATTACAATCACAGTAAACAAGCAGTAATGATTTTCTCCCTTGTTCTGTGCTGGAAATAAGAATAAGAATACAGTCCCCTTGGGTGATATGTTTTAATCAGGTTGATTTTTATAAGGCCTTTTTCAAACTGATCAGAATAGCCTGCAGCCTGTCAGAAAAAGCTTGTTGCCTAGAATAAGCCTTTAATAATATTTCACAGCTGATTTGGTTTTGAGTTAATTTGCCCTTGAGCAAAAGAACAGGGTCAGTAGGACCCTTGTATGAGTTGGTGTTGAACACAGCACAAAGGAACTATAATAATTACACCAGTACCTGGTTGCAGTACTGAAAACCAGAGAAGGAAGAGCAGCAGAGAAAAAGAAGCAAGAATTATCCAGGAGAGATGACTGGCACAATCCAAGCTCCCTGCTGATTTAACAGAGATCACATTCTCTTCTCCTTGAAATACAGAACTGTCTGTTCAAGTTCATTGGTTTAAAGTGAGGGGAGTTATTTCACACTTATGCAGCTTCTGCCATTTGTAACTCCCGAACAGAATCTCACCCAGAAACTCTCTTTAAACCTTGAAAAGGTCACACACAGAACTCCTTCAGCCTTTATTATTAAAAGCTTCCTCCCTGGTTTTACTGTAGAGAAAAAGGCAGTGACCCTACATTTAATCACATCAAGGACTCTGTGCTTTAACTTACTTAAAAGACTCCCTGCACAGGATAGCTTTATCCAAGAAGCCTTTTGCCAGATAATGATGTTTTTAAAGCAGCGTGCAAAATATCTCTCATGCTGCAGACTCCAGCTGCTGAGTAAGCAGCCTCTCCACTGCCTGCAGAAAGGAGACCTCGAGAGAGGTCCAGGGGAATCTGCATTCAGCCAAATCTACCCCATATGCATGTGAAACCTAATGGAAATCAGTTGTGAGGCCCTACAGCTCTACAGGAGTACATGTGATTTACAGCAAGGCAAAGGATTTGCAGAATCCTGCCTCTTTGGTGCTTTCATTTTTTAATGCTTCAGCCTGAGCAAAATTAATCTTCTTAATGAAGTAAAATGGAGGAGTAATTAGCTCCTTCGCTTGCACATGTTTAACCACAATGCCTTTGCTTCATTTCAGAAGTGCACAAGACTTCCATTCTTACCTGCTGCTTGGATTTCCCTGTTTAAAAATGCAGCAGATGTAGCTTGAAAAAAATGTTTCTGCTGTGAGCTGTATGCTAAGGCTCTGATAAACGCCTTGTCACATTTGCTCTGCTTTGTACTCGGAAAGATTCTTATTTGTTTGCTTTTATGTTTCTACAACTCTCTCCTTTTTTTTGCACACCATTTCCAGGCAAGGGATAATTCTGTCAGTGATGACAGGCTCTGAGGAAAACTTTCTGTTCTGTATTTGGCTTTTCTCCACAGGGATTATGTGGAGCTGAATAAGGAAGAAAAGGTCCAAAGCCTGCCTCCTAAAAGGCCCTTCTCGACCATTTCATCTCAGCTCTCACAGTTTTGCCATCTTCATATCTGTGTGTGACTGCCCAGCACTAGAGGAGGAATGGTGTCATCCATAACATACTAACATGACTTGAGGCAAAACAGGGCTTCCCTTCTGCTACAAGAGCTCCTGAATAATTCACCTCCTGTTTGGGAAAACTCCCTGAGCCAAATTCTGGTTGCTAGAAAGATAACTAGGCATGGTTTGGGAGGTAGAGGGGATGAAGGGTGGTCTTGTATTTGTAGGACAGAAGGGAAAAAATTATCAAGTTTGTGTCTTTTTCATTATCTTAGAAAGATAATATCACCTATCCTCACCTCAGTTTCTGTAAAACAGGGAAATTATATTTATTATTATTATTTATTATTAGTGCTAAACTGTTCAAATACTATGAGAGTACATCACAGCACTTTAGTGAAGTGTCTTTTGTTTTCCACGGGTACCAAATTTCAAGGTAGAAAGCAGAGCCCAGATGTGCACAACAGCCTTGGTCAGCAGAGTTTCAGGTTTTGGAACATCTCTTCCAGTAGCACACAATCTCATAAATACCTTGTAAGTACAGACCTGTTATGAGTACAAAACATGTAAACAAAGTTCGTGGGGAGGAAAGAGTGGCTTACTTTGCTGTTTCTCTGGCTCTCCCAGGAGCAGGACTCAGCCTCCTGAGGAGCAATCCCTCGCTGGAAAGGGTGGTCACTCAGGCAGGTCTGGCAGAGCGGAGGCTCAAGCTCTGAATCCCCTGCAGGTAAATTCATCACAGTGGATCCCGGGTATTTGAGGTTGGCATGCGGATGCTTTTCAACGTTGACCATGGGGCTCTTAATCCACCTTCGTACCTGCCAACAAAGAGGGAGATTATGGACTCTTTGCTTTACAGCAGTTGGGATGGCACAGCAGGGTTTCCAATGAGGACAGCAGCACAGACTGGGGAAAATAACCAGATATGAGGATCAGGCTCTATTTTCCATAGGAAAAAGTACCAGGCGAAGTCAGGGTGAACACACATCATCATAGCCAGGCTCTTTATGCTGACAATTTTTTTACTTCTTTGTGCAAGTCTGCCATAAGTTTATCTACAAAATAAAGGCTTTATAAATATATTGCAATACACAGTAAATTGCTAAGAAGAGAGTTCCAAAGCAAGTAGTTCCAGCCTAAACAGCTCATTTTCCCCATGAAAGCAGACTGGTTTTGCAGGAATAGAATTGTAAGACTTGCTTTCTGCAGTCCATTCTTTCAACAGCAATATCTCCTGTATCATCTCTGACTTCATAAACTACTTCAGCATTTTCTGTCACTCCATTCAAGAGTCAGTTTCTCTTGCTGACCTGCCCCAAATTTTGACCCTGCCTCCTCTAACCTGCCTCTCTCCCCCGCCTTCTCCTCCTCTCTGCAGCTTCCCAGCTAGGACCCAGTGCACTACAGTAGGAAGGACACTGGTTACGAGCATAATACACTGCTCTGGCAGGGCACAGTGCCAGCCTTGTGCACTTTGTTTGCTCTTCCTTTCACTTCTGTGACTGTCTCTTTTCTGCCGTGTGAATCAAAAGTATTGGATTTTCTGAGAAGCTAAGTGGGGAGTGAGAGACCTTTCTGAGCTCTTTTCCCAAGTTATTTCGCACTGTGAAAGCAAAAAGGCCCCTATGCGAGCAGTGGTATATTTGCACTGAATCTGATCAGAACTCTGTCATCATTTGAATGCAAAGGATGGATAGGGATGTCTCAGGACACACTCTCCCAGCCCAGAGGGGGAAGGCTGAGACAGCCAGGGCTGACAGCCCTACTGTCCTCCAAATGACAGGATGCAATATCTTTGCTCTGTGATCTTGGTGTCCCTGGCCTCAGCATCTCCATTCTTCATTAGGAGGTGATATTTGCCATTAGAGGATGCTTCATATCAGGGAAAAAAAAACCAAAACCATTTTATGTTACATTAGTCATGAGCAGGATGGCAAGTGCTTGATTAGCAGTCGAAGTCTATATCACAGCAACTGGTAACCAGGATCAGGTTCAATAAACAAACAGAATGAGACATCTCTAACCAGCCTTCTGCTGGTGACTCCTCCATGAGCAAAGCGCCCGCTATTGCCCTGCTGTGCTGACCTGCCGGAAATATCAAGATTAGGAAAATTTCTCTTTCCTCTCTATGGAAACCAAGCAAACAGATTTCCTTCTGTGGGCAAATGAGCCACTTTTCAGTGCAGTCCCCATTTGCCTTTTTTAGTGTCAGTTTGTGTGGTTAATATTACTGCCTACTTTTGTGCTCTGTAGCATCCCCACAGAATATCCAGACTGCTTTAGCTTCAGGTTGATGTATTGAAGTTGTAGGGGGGAGGGATTATTTTTTTCAGATTTAATTTCAACAAATATATATTGAAACTAATCTTTTAACTCAGGTAGATTTAAAAAAAAAAAAAACTTTTGCCAAGAATAATCAATTCTCTGATTGTTAAGCACATCATTAAATATATAATTCTCTGCAAATAAATACATGGTTATGTGTCTTGATCTAATTTCAGATTTTGGTGTGTTGAAAATAGTAATTATATTCATGGTTAAAAAAAAAGCAAAAAAACCAAGCAAAACAAAACAACAACAGCAACAGCAACAACAAACCATGCCTGATTTCCCAGTGTAGTTTTATTGCAGGAAACATTCAATATATTTAATCTGATTCTGAAAGAAGTAAAAGTCTGTTGAATTTGTCCTTTTTAAGTTATACCTGGTGATCAGTAAAGTGTTTTCTGACCTAGTTCTGCATTTCTTCCTCGGCATCCTGCAACTTCAGTCATTTCACTATGGGTGTTCACAGTGTGCAGAAATGTGCATGAATAAGAACCAAACTGACAGCAGAAAAGGACCTGCAATGAGCTGCAGATTCAGTTTTGCTTATAAATTCAGGAAACATAGGCCAGTCTTTTGTTTGAGACTTCTCAATTGCATATGGAATTCACATGTAAATGTGGATTTACAGTTTCATTAAGACCCTATGATGTTTGGTTTTTGTGATATCAAATTCATGACATTTGCAGTGATACAGTTAAACAATAGTTTATATTGTAACTTCACCTGTTTTTTCAGTCTTGTTTCCATTTACACATCTCTAGCCTGCCTGTGTATGAAGAAGCATTCAAAATGTGACCTGGGTACTTCTGATACACCAAAATCTGTTGGTATTGAATGATCTTGTAGTTATACCTTTTAATGGCAATGAAATATACATTCTGCACTATAATGATCATAAATTAAAAATTAACCACCGGTGCTTTAATGATGAGGGAAGGTAAGACAGAGTGCATGTTATGAAGCTGCACACACCAGAGTATAGATGGCATTTCTCTCTCTAGCATCTGCAAGTGATTCCTGAGTTCACACAGAATTCTAAAGAATTTTTCTTTATCTATCATTTATTCCAAGCTGACTCCTGATTTTACGTCAGATACACATCTATTTTTATGGATTACTTATTGCTGTTTTAAAATGTTGGGCTAAACTAAAGTTTTCACATGATAGGTCCATATTATTTATACATTATAGTTTGTACTGAGAGATGAAAAATAAGCATGATCATGAGCACTGCTCTGGTCATATTGTTGTTTTCTTGAATGAAGCAGATTTTTGGGGAAACTAAGGCGAAAAAGATTTCAGGAGCATCCAGCTTTGAGATTGAATGGGCCAGCAGGATTTTTTTTTATCTTTCTTTTAATGGTTGGACAAAGTTCAAATAGGTTAGCACACCCACATATGCACTGTCAGAGGAGAGCTTTAAAACTAGTTTTTCTTCATTAGGTCGGACAAAGTCCAGGTTCATGTACATCCAGCCACGTCTGCTCAGTCCAGGACGCCGTGCTGACTCAGCAAGACACACGTAACATTTCTATAAACTTGACTGAGTCACTCTGAAAAGTAATAGATAACCAACAAACGTCAATAGCAACCCAAGGCCTGCACGGCTGAGCCGAGGGAAGCTGTTTTTCTTTCCCCTGAAGCCTTTGCCCCTGAGTGAGGCGCCGAGCCGGGGCCCCGGTGCCACCCAGAGCTGCCTGGCAGCCGCCCCCGGGGAGCCGCGCTGGGGCCAAGGAGCCCTGCCAGCGCCTGGCAGCTCGGGCTGCTCCTAGGGCTTGCCTGCACGGGCGGGCTGAAGTCTGCTCTCCCGTCACAGGCTGTGGAAATACACATCCAGCCCTTGTGTGGACAGCTTGGTTCAGAATTGTGGTGGGTTTAATTTGTTCTGCAAGCCATTTACTCCATTTATCTGAGTTAAAATTTCCAGTTTTGGTCTGAATTGAGAGGTTCTTTAATGGGAGGACTTTAATGACATTCAGCTCCTCTAATTTCACTCCTTCAGCTAATTCAGACTAATGCCCCTCAGTATCCCTTTGCAGACAAACCCTACATTTGCATTTTGAAATTCATAGATAACACAGAGTAAAATGCACAGAAAAGTCTAGAAAATTCAATGATTCACCACTGACTTTCAACATATATCCACGTCCAAAAGCATTGAAAATACTGTTTTGAAAGTCAGAATTGGCAGCAAGGTCAAGACCAGACACTGGAAGAAAACCAATTTCCCTGGCCATTGCTATGCAGGTCTTGGGTTTCTACTGATGCTTGTAGATTATATATTACTTTTCAGAGGGCCTCAGTTAAGTTTATTCAAATGCTATGTATATATATTAGTCACTGAATTGTAAGTCTACACTATAGGCTTTTGTCTAGCTTTAACCTTAATAGACTTCAAAGATTTTTTGAGGTTTTAATATTTACATTTACATTAGACAAGTGCCTTAGATCTATAGCTCTGTTTGACTTGGGCTATCTTAAATGTCACTAAAGGATTTGAAGTGCAAAGGTTCATTTATTTTAAATTCACTTCCACTAAAAAACCTCCTACACTGAATGGTACAAAAATAAAAAGAATTTTAAAGAAATTTCTCAGAGTTTCTTCCATGATTTGACAAATTAAGATTAACAAGTAGCAGATGATAGTTTGCTATTTAGGGAATTATACGATCACAGAATCATGGAATGATTTGTGTTGGAAGGGACCTTAGGGATCATTTAGTTCCAGTCTCCCTGTGTGAGCAGGGACATCTTCCTAAGACCAGGTTGCTCTAGGCCCCATCCAGCCTGGCCTTGAACACTTCCAGGGATGGGGCATTTATAACCTCTCTGGGCAACCTGCACCAGAGCCTCACCACTGTCATATTGAATATTTTCTTGCTGTTTCTCTTCCTGTTTGAATTCACTCCTTCTCCTGTCACTACCTGCCCTTGTAAAAAGTCTCTCTTTAGACTTCCTATAGGGTCCCTTCAGATACTTGGAGGTGCTGTAAGGTCTCCCCAGAGCTCAAATACCAAAATGCCAGGTGCATTATTCTTCGTGGCACTGTAAGGAGTATTTTATAATTCAAATACATTATTTTTTTTATTCTTCTCATGGTATTCATTACCAGTAAATAAACTAGAGCCTGCTCCTAACTGTGGGAAGCAATCCTCTCCTGAACTTCCTCTGGAGACTTCTGTACTTTTGTTTCCAAGGCAAGGCCCCTTAATCTCACCCAGCAATTTAATCCACCATTATAGAGTATAAGCAGCAGACTTTAAATGTTCTGAGATCATCCAAGTGGGATTGAGCAGAACAGAAAGAGCTCCCAGTGTCTCTTGCCCCATCGTGAGTGTGGGGCCCCATTTGTGCCGCCTTCTCATCAACAATCCTATCTGCTAGAAGCTGCTTCTATTAGATGCCTGTTGTGGAGCACCCAGCAGTTTCTGCTTCAGCTATGACTGCATTCTTGAGAATCGCTGCTCTCACACTAATTCTGTGAAGGGACAGCCCCGCAGGTCTGTGCAGATGGACAGTTGTGGGAACCCTAAAATCCCCTAAAATCCCAGGCTTTTCCCTGGAAAGATCTACCATAGAGTTTCCCTGCCTAGGCTGAAAGAGAGGACTTCCCCGGGCCGGACCGGGCCATGTGGTGCCCTGCAGAACTACTGCCAACCTTCCTTGGATTGCTTCCCTCACTGGTCACTTAACCCTGCCCACCCCAACTGTTCATCCCTCACCCCCTCTGTAGGTTGCTGCTCCTTGCCCTGCCCTTTGTACCACCCCTGTGCCCTCAAACCATTGGTTCCTGACCCCCACTTAACCACTGAGCACCACACAGCCTGGTCTTTTGTCTCTGAGCCCTTCGGCGTGGTGAGCAGTGAGAGTAGGAAACCCTTGCTGGAATTTATCATACAAAAGGCCCTTCCTTTCTTTCCTCTGCTGAGCTATCTGTGCTGTGTGCATGGATTGGAAATGACTGTCCCTGTGCCCCTACTTCAAGCAGCTTCTGCAGGAGACGTTTTGAGGAAGGTTGCAGCATTTCCACCATCCCGCCACGCTGCAGCAGACAGAGGTGTGCGTGCCTGGCGGCGTGTGCTGAGCAGGTCGGCCACCCTACTGAAGCTGCACCTCAGCACTCTGTCACACTCAGGGCAGGTGTCTCGTGATGCTTTCTGAGGCTGACCAAGAGAACATCAGTACCTGTCTGTGCAGACAGGCTTGAGATTTGTCAAATACCGCCTTACTGCTGTCAGCTAGAAGTTAATTCAAAATGCTTTAGAGAACCTTGGTCTTGCCTTGCTTGGAGAGGATGAAAAATGCAAAGCAAGAAAATGAAAGTTTACCAAAATTATCTGTGAAACATAATCAGCTTTAATATAACTACTCATCTGAATAATTTCTTAAAATAAAGGGGTTTTTAGGTTGTCAAAGCAAATAATTTCAACTTTTCCAAAGTCAAAAATTTCACATTTTCGAGTCAAATGACATTTTTACTTTCTTTTTATTATTATTAATTATTGAGATAGAACAGACTATTTGGAACAAATGCAGTCAACTGCACACTCATAGACTTTCATGACTGGGAATAAACACTTCTTCACCCTGTCACATTTTAGAATTTTTTTCTGTCGGTGGTTTTCTTGGGCCACCAAAGGAGCTCTGGAACTAGTCAAAGATGTCTGGTATTTCTGGCATTTCTTGCAAAGACAACAAACAAAATTGATGAAAATTTTCCCTGTTCTTTCAAGAAAAGTGAATTCAGAGGAGTTTTGTGTACCCTTCTATTATGTAGCCATGTTAACTAATCCCAAACTAAATTGAAATGTGACTTGTTCGAGAACAGCTCTAAATACTCTTTTCCCAAGCATGGCCTGTAGCATTGCTGAAAGGTGCACAAGTATTTTTTTAAAGGCTCATTATTTTCTGAACCTTGTTTGCTCAAGTTTCTTTGTTTGCTTTACTTTCTAAAAACATGATATCCAGCAGTGATAATCTCAGACCTGAAAATTGCCAGATGTGATTAAGTGAGATTTGCCAAGTTCCAGGGTTTTTTCACTCCTGGTTTTTCCTGTTATGTAACAGCAAACAGATAAAGCTTTTAATTTCATGTGGCTCAGTTGTCAATGGCATCAGTCGACTCAGCACATTTTACACTTTAATCGTTATCCATAAGCCAGTCCCTATCACTGTAATCATGAGCAACATTTTCCGTGAGAGAAACACCAGCCTGTTCTCTGGGGCTGCTACTGATGCAGATGTGGCTTTTGCTCAGAGAGAAAAAGAGGCTGGTGGCATCAGTGACTGTCCTGGGTTATCCTCCCTGTCTCTGGAGACTCTGAAAAACCTGGTGCTTCTCAGGACAAGACAAGCTGCTCTTCTGGCTTCACAGCTGAACACTTGACCTTCAAAACTGATGAATACACAAGAGAAGAAAAGGCAGGTTATGCAGGGACGTAATGTCTTGCAGGATTAGGCCCTTTGTGGCTGTGGCAGTCACTCCACTGCACTTAGCCCTGTGTCTGATACAGACCATGGATTTTAGTAGGATTTGGCAACAGGGTGAGAAGACGTAATATCCTGGAGTAATATTTGTGTGAAAGAAAAAGGAATAAGTTTGTAGATAAATTTGATAGGCCATTAGATGTTTAAAACTGCAGACCTTTGCTGAGGACTGAGCGTAAACTGAATGATGGAATCGCTTGAGGGAAACTGTGGAAAAAACTGCTTGGAGGTCCAGTATTATCAGGCAGTTCTCAATGAAACATCACACTCATCAACACAATAGTATCAAATGTAATCTGACAGCCTGTGCAACCATGTGCTCTGTACAGCAACATTTTCTCCTCCCAAAACTTCGGGCAGCGTGTTTTTTTCATATTTTTTGTGGCAAACTGGAATAAACCACTCTGTGCCCTTGATCTTTTCTGTACTTAAATGTCCATTCTTCAAGAAAATTTGTTTGCATTAGTTATGGGTTATTTTGGCTCTTAGTCAGCTCTTCTACCCTGCATGTTGAATTTCAAAGTCTCTGGATATTCTTTTCCCTACCGGCCAATACCAAACGCCTCGACTGCAATCTAGGTCAGTGTATGTGCCTGTGTTTGAGTTCTGCCTCCCTCTGATATCAAATGTACATTTCTCCTTCTCCAGTTGCTGTTCATCCGATCCCTTCTTTCCTTTTCCTGACGTTATCTAATTGCACCCTGGACAAGGATTTGAATTTTCATCCATTATGTAAACCCGAGGTGGACACGGAGCTCTTGGAATCATCTCCCCTGCAGTCTTGAGGGCGACTGTCAGGAAACCTATTTAAATTACAATTAGGGAGATTAGGGAATGAAAAGCTCCATTGTTCAAACTGTATACAGTCATCTACTTAAGTGGAAAATGGTAAACGAGAGGCAGGCTGATTAATGCCCCGACTGAGATCTAGCGCTACTCTCTAGCTGACTCTGACATTTAATTTGTCATGTCCCATGGGAAATGCGGCACAGCAAAAGAATCAGTTTGTCAAATCACCTCGAGCTATTTTTTTTTTTCCCTGCAGATCCCTGAAACACATCACTTTGTTGATTAATAATCACATTTCATTTTAAAAGGGAAAGTGAAGGGCAACTCGCTGCACAGTCATCATTTGCTGCTTTCCCTGCAAAGCCGAGAAGCTGCTGGCTAAAAAGCAGACAGAAGCCAAATAGCAGAGCACATTGTTTCTGTCCAAGCCTGGATGTACATGGCCTGGATTCATGGAGAGCTTAGTCCTCCCTCCAACCGTGCAGAAGAAAAGTTACCTGCGTGTGAGGAGGGAGGGACAAATTTGCCACAGCTCGGGGTGGAGAAGTGCAGGGAATAAAACAATGTTCACAGGAGCCCCAGCACACTTTGGTATTGCAGGGGAATATACAGCATCTGGCAGAAATCTATCTAAAGGAAGGCACAGCAAATTGCTCAGTACTTGTTGTCATCACTTGCAATGTTAACACATTCAGTAAATAAGGCCGATTTTTATGATCTTAAGTGTGAATGACATGTCTCCAGGCTGCAGAAGAAAGTCAGCAAAGGCAAGATTCTTTAAAAAAAAAAAAAGTCAACATCTGACTGCATTGAGGCACTAACCCCAGAAGTTGATGGGTACCAAAATGACTCAAGGAATTTGGAATCCTCTAAATATGGGTTTAAATATTTCTGCTGAATAAGTTGTAAATCATGTAAGTCAAGGCATGAAGAGCAGCAGAAAATTTAGGCACATCAGTATTGCAAATAACTAGTGTTAATGGACACACAGCAAACTGCTTGGTTGATTTTCCTGTTCCAGTAAATGGCAAATCTCTTGCCAGCTCCAGTAGGGCAGAAGAAAGTTTGTAAAACCCACATCTCACATTAATAGTTAAATCATCTTTTGCTATGCGCCTACACTGATTTTTTGTAATGTGACACCAAAAAATCTAAACAACGGAATAGGCACCACTTAGGATTTTCCTCTCTTGCTTCCTCCCATGTTGTCCTTGATAACAATTGTGAGCGTCATGCGATTCTTTTCTCTGTGAATAAATAAATAACTGATGTGTTGGAATCAGGTAAGAGCTCTTGGATCAATTGCAAGCACTGATGGCACTTGTTACTACATGAGATGAGACAATGGATTTATTGTCCATTCTGGTGTATAAACACCCTCTGCGTATTATGTCAAAGAGGCAAACAAAACAAAAAGGGGTTTATTGTGTATGTGCAAGTGTAATCTTTCCAGGCTACCAAGTTAAAAGTGCTTTTCATCTAGATCAAATAAAAACAACATGAACAATACAACCCGAAATCCTATCCAAATAGTCCGAGGCTGCTCGCTGGTACCTTCTCTTCTCTGTTTCTGCTTTATGTGAGCAAAGCCAATTGTCAGTAAACCTAGGCAATGTTTGTTTTAACTCCTGCTCTGATAAACACCACATCCCACATCTATTAGTCAAAGCCTCAAATCAGTCCACAGGGTACTGTGAGCATCTGATCCAGGCACAGGAGCCAGGGAATGCATGCTTGGATGTGAATGGGCAGCAAAGGTAGGTGAATGAAAAAATTCCAGGCAAAACAAAGATACCTTGCTGTACTTTTTCTCCATTTCAGTTTCCTGATGCAACAGTTATTTTTCATCCTTCAGTAATTTGGGCTGAAATAGGCCAGCATTATAACATTTAACTGCAGTGCAAGAATAATGACTGCAGTGGCAGAACACTATGGATGACTGGTTACAGCACCAAATCCCATTCAATACTCATCCTTAACTATTCAAAAGCTTCACACTGTTAGAGCAGGGAAGCATATTTTGTGTGGCCTGGAATTAATAACTTTACTATTTCAAATTTGAGCCAAACACTGCACTTCACCAATCTCCTTTTGATTTGGCAGAAGGTGACCCTTCTAACTTGTTATATAACTTTGCACAGCATCCTAAATTTTTGTCAATCTTTAAAGCAACCAGGACCACTAGACAAGCTGATTTAGGATGCCTGGTCCTTCTGGCCCTGTGAGAGAGACATGCCAAAACATTCACAGAGCTGTGAGACAGACCATCTACCTTAGAAAGCTGCAGTATTCCTAGAGGGGCTCCTAGCAAAAGATGACAATGGGTTTTTACAGATCAACTCCTTTGCCAGGCAAGGCTGGGCTGGGACCTGGCAGCAGGGACTTCAGCAGCCAGTGCAGGCCCACGTGTAGTGTGGCATGGCAGTGCCATGGGAGAGGCTGCCACAGCCTTGGTCAAGCCCCCCTTGAACACCCTGGGGAGGTCCTGTCATCTATTCAGACTGGGTAACACAGACAAGGCAAATATCTTTGCTTTTCTGTTCCAAGTCAAAGGAGACATTGAATAATAGAATCACGGAATAGGTTTGGGTTGGAAAGAACCTTAAAGATCCTCTAGTTCTCAGCGCTTTGCCACGGGCAGGGACACCTTCCACTTGACCAGGTTGCTTAAAGTACCATGCAATATGATTGCTCAAAGGCATATCTTTCAGGAAAATACCCACCATTTCTTTTCCTAGCTTTTTCTAGTGACCAATTTGTCTTTGCTAAGAATATTGTTTGAGAAGAAACAGAAATTCTGCGTCACTCAAATTAGCCATTTCTAAATGGCATCCCAGCTGAGATGCAATGTGCAAAACACCAATAAATTTCCATCAGGATCTAAAAGATTGTTTTATTTTGAACCATACAGGAACTTATGGCTTAAACCACCATCATCACCAGGGATTTAAGCTAGGAGCAGGATTCATAGTTCAAGTGTTTTGACAAATTAATTCATTGCCAAATGTGACCAATTCTTATAAGATCATTCACTGATTTTCATCACTGATTTTTTTCCCCACTAGGATGATAAAATGAACTTATGGAAAGCAGACTACTTGATACATACTCTGTCACTGTAGAACATACGGTCCTGAATAATTTGAAGATAAAATATACATCTTTGTCTAGCAATGGCACAGACTGAAAGTAAACCTTCTTGATACAAGAGACTCTTTTGAGGTTAAAATTTGTTGGTTAATAATTCAAAATTTTCTGTGCATGATATTCTTTAGAGATACATAATGAAATCTTAGCTCAGACTATCTGAAAGCTGGACCAAATGTATAGAGCATTTCCTGCTCTAAAAGCTACAAGCAACATTTATTTGTAATTCCATGAGGAGAAAACTATCATTTTCTGGTTACATTTCAATCTACTCTGAAAAGTGTTTGAATTTTTCCAAACTTCTCAGCACTCTGTGGTGACTAGATTCCTCCTCCATTTGAGAAATACATCTTACAAGTCCTCCTTGGAGAGGGGAAAGAGACTCAGTGCTTCAAAAAAAAACAAAAAACACCAGCAAACAAAAGATGAACTAACAAATCTGAAACCCCATCCCATTGCAATTTCATCACCTATAAAACTGCAGCTGTTTCAATTTGTGAAACTAAGCAATTTCTCCTGCACCTGTCAAACCTGCCTGGCATTTCAATAAATTGTTCCATGTGTTGTTTATGTTCATGCTTGAAAATAGCTTGAGAAATATGGTTTTAAAAAGGGCTAAGTACAGACAAAAAGTGCAGTTAATCGGAGTAAAGCCACATTTTCAAACTCCCAGTCAAAACCAGTCATTCATACGTATTAAAGAAATAAGTGTTCTTAAGTGAAAAACGTAGTAGCAGATGCAAACCAGACACACTCAAAAAGTATGAAACAAGGGAGGCTTTCTTTCTGCCATTTACATGACTTCCTTTCTTAGCTTAGTATTTTTCCAGGGGTACACTCACACACACACACACACACACACACAAGAAACATATTACCCAGGACTTTTACTCCTTGTGGTCTTCACTTTATTTACGAGATGACTGCAACAAAGAACTTTGTTTTAGAAACACGTTAAGACACCAACGCTGACTTAACAGCTTGTGGATTGGAGTCTCCCACATGTGTAGGTTGTTGGTTTTGTGAAGACTGTGACTGAGGCAGCTTGTTTTGAGTCTCTTATTCCATATGCTTGGTTATGTGTGGATTTTCTTTTGCTTAACTCTTGCAAATAAAAAATAAATATTCTGAAGTCATTTTGGGCAAAAGCTACTGAAAGCTAACACATTTTTCCTCTGAGAATGCCAACATTTTTTGAGGGTTCAATGCCAAACAGGTTAAATATGACATCAGAGAAAATGTTAAAAATACCCTGCAGGTAGGATAATTTACATGGTTTCAATTTGGTGTGTAAATCCTTTTACAGGACTCCTAGTCACCAATATAAATTACTGTGTCACAGAATAAGTGAAATGGAGAAAGCAAACAGAAATTGAGGAAGGCAAGTAAAAGGAGAAAATACCTGAGACAGATAGGTTTTTAAATGGACTGAATAATTTTCCTAGTAATATGACCATGAAACAAGGGAAATCAGATGACGACCTAGCATTGTGTACTTGGCCGGTAACTTCTTCACTAAAGACAACATTTGGAAAAGCAGCAAATGCACCAATGTCAGCTCCTTTCCATCCCAGTGATTCATTTCTCTCACTGGCAGAGCACCTTGGCATGTGGCACACCTGCTTTTGATTCACCTGCTAGGGCAAGTGAACCAATTTTCAGGTGGCACACCTACACTGGAGAAACCCAGTGTGATTGTCTGGATCCCATATAAACACCCAGGTGTGCAAAGATGTTTGGGTGCAAAAGCTGCTGGAGTTTTCCAAGGCTAACACAAGTTACTCCAAGAGCTTCATAAAGCACACTGATAGGCTGAAGTCTCTAGCACCTTGCAATGGAGAAGCAGCAATCTCTCCCTTCATCTCTGTATGGGCCTGTTCAGTACGCAGGCTACTATACAGGAAAGGTCCGGGTTGGTTAGCCCTTGGAGAGAAAAAAGGGAGAAGTAGGATGAACAGAAGAAATTTGTTGAAAAGAAGATGATTTATTTATATATTTAACTTCTGGAGGACTGCCAGTCTGCTTGGAACTTCACAGAAAGAGAACCTCATGAGGCTTGTCTCATATCTAATTACAGCTCTCTCAGGCTTAATATATATGGAATAATTGGGGAATGGAATGAACAATCTCAGAGTGGCTCTGACCTTTTTTCCCTTCAACATTTCTTAATTAATCTTAAATAGAGAAGGAAATAATTTATTTAGTCCAAGCAAGATATCCCAGAGCAGTCACCTTTGCTCTCTTATCACTGTACAAAAAAAAAAAAAAAAAAAAAAAAAGCAGCACAAATGAAGAGACATAAAAAATAAAGGAACTTTTGAATCTGAAATGAGGCCTCTACTTCTCACAGGGAGCTGGTGGAGGGACACCATAGGCTTAGGAAATAGTGGACATTAATGAATGCTTTTTATCTGACAGGGTGAATCAATCTCTTTATCAAAAATACACATCTCCCATCTCCACCACGTGCATCGTAACCCTGATATTATGCATTGGGAAGCCACTGTCACACTGAAGTGCAGGAGCTAAAAGAGAAGTGTCAGGGGCCAAGATAACGAAGAGAGACTCTAAATTCTCTCCTGATGACTGTGTTGCTTCTTACCTCTCCTCCTCTTTAGACCTCTCTAAAGGTCTTGGTAGTGTTAAAGATACCTCTGGATGGTGGTATCTTTAGGATGCCCATCTACAGAGCTGCTAATTAAGCAGCATTTATGTTCATCTTTACTTTTTGAGAGTTCAAGACCATCCCTGACTAGTAGTCCTAAATAAAAAGGCTTCGTTATTAATTATCTTTGTCTACCAGTTGCTGAGATGAACAAGAAATCAGTCTGAAGTCAGTAATATCACTGTATAAAGGGACAGGGTGTCCATGGAGCAGAAGAGAAGATGACATGGAGCCAGGAAGCAAACTGAACACAAAACTTGGAGGCACAGCACCTGTGGTTGTAATGTTTCAGTCTGTTGGCATAAGAAGAAAAGGTCACACTACTGAGCAAAAGGGTCCTTTGGTTTTTAGACCACAGGCTGTCCTCCTCCAACATTACCCTCCATTATCCTCTCTTCACATGAGTTTTCTTATAGTTATTCTTTGTATTGCAGCCTAAGGGTCAGAAATGTTTTACAGAGGATTCCCACAGTCACTTTGTTCCCGTAGCACAGAGGTTTAGTCCAACATTCCAACCAGAAAAGTTGGTGTTACAATGGCTCTCCTTGCAAGGAGCCGTCCTTTGAGTAGACCCTTAAGGAATGTGGGATCCAAAATTTTGAATGAATCAGAGTCAATGTCAATGTGCTTCAAAATGTCATTAATTTTAAAGCAAAAAATAAATTATCATTATTCAAATTTCAACCTACTTACAGTTTAGGCCATTAAAGCTTAACAGTCTTTCATTAGAATAATGCAGGGATATTTTCAGAAAACAAAAGATACTGAAAGAACTGTATATTTTTTTCACTAATCTTAATTAGCATGGAAAGAATTTCAAGTCATTTTATGGACCTATTCTTGGGTAAATTTTTGCAATACATCTAAATTTGCATCATTGACTTGCAGTTCAAGCATTTTTCTTGATAACCTTTTTCATTTATTTCTGCTACACACTTGAAAACTTTTAACAGCCCCAGTAAAAAGCATACATATGGACTGACTGAAGCAAGACAAATATCTAATAAAAACAGAGCATAAAGTAAAATAAAAGATATCTTTCCCATCTCTAAGTACAAAACTCTTTCCCAGTCAGTCACATAAAAATAATCTTGATGGCAACAGTAGCCGGTGATTTTGACTGTCTTATTTGTGTCCACGAAGTCTCAACTGAGATGTAAACCTGAGTTATCTAGGTGCTGTCAGTCCCTCTTTCTCTCACCTGAAGAATTTGCAATCTAGACAGCTGGCCAAATGATGCCTCTTAGGACAGTTGAGGTAGATTCCCAGTATCAAATAATATACACAGGAGTCTGAGATGCAATGAGTTTGTTTTCCTGGGTACTCTTTTAGCACCAAGTACTGGTACAAGGTAGCTCCTTAAAAATATCTCCTGAAAAGGTCCCAGCCCACAGGGATGCTGAAAGAGTGCTGATGTGTGTTCCATCCCCCTATCACACCTGTAGTCAGCTGGGCAGTGGGGCAGTGGGTGCAGGGTTTACCTTCCTTCTTTTGAATATTGAGTATTTTCAGAAAAGTCCTGATGTGTACTGCCTGACTGACAGGGATTTTTACCATGTGTTGTCCTCTGGATCTTTTCAGAAGACAACTGAATGCTCACGGCATGGTTTGCACATTGTACAAATATATGTGGCAAGGAAGAGCACAAGCAGACAGGTTGTTGGCATCTGAAAAAATGGCCCCTTGACTACTGAGCTTCAGCATCTGACTGTACACACAGCTCCTCCTTCACTGGAGTTGGGACATTAAATGTTTGCTGCTGCTGGTGGTGCACACCTACAGCAAAAAGAGGCTGTCCCCATGCTGTGCACAGCTCACCATCTGTGCTCCCAACATTATGCAGAAGCTTGGTTATGGGGGTTTGCTTGTGGGAGACACAAAAGCAGAGCAATAAGCCCTGGATCATGAAGCACAGCAGGCTCCAGTCTCAGGCTGTCACCTCTTCAGCCATTTCCTGATGCGCCACAGTATGGGAACAGGCTTGGTCATGCTGGAAGACACTTATAACACAGACATGCCCCTTGGCACTCTTGACTTTGCAGGGCAGGCAGAATCTCAATTTGTGACGCTTTCTCCTTTTGCAATTTTTTAAATGAGCTGAGTAGACTGTAAATAATAGCTTTTCAACTTAACACAGTATCTAGCATCTTCCGATGCCACTGCCATGTCAGCAAGACTGTATTAAACACTTCTGACCACTTGAAAAAAAATTATTTTGGTGCTGCTGTTGTTAAGCTGCTTAAAATGCCTGCATAAATTTCAGCCACACGAACCCGAGCAGATGTTTGCTGCTCTTTCAAGAAAAGGAAATTTTTGGTTTAGTGGTGGAAACTTAGAGTAAGGGTCAGGAAAGAAAGAATAACTTTTGTGTATGAATTTGTCTAATTGATTGAGTTACCTATTTTCTCTTTGTGCACTTATCTGTGAAATGGGTATGATTATTCTACCTTGTAAGGATATTTTGAGTCTTGGTTAATTGCTTGTGAGCTCATCTGGAAATCTCTCAGTGCAGTCTTCAATAAACATTAAGATTTATTGCTTTTGGAGCTATTGTTTTCTTACTCCCTCTATTTAATTGTCTTGCTATAAAAGCAACTGTTGTAAATAACAACCACTAGCAATTATTTTGCGATACGTGCTATTTAGAAAAATAAAATCTGTGTTATTGATTTGATTTTGCAACACTGTTTTGTGGGTTTTGGTCTTGCTTGGTTTTCCACTGCTTTAGCATCTGCATTTACAGGTTTTTTTTCTGTGGAGATGGTTCCTGTCCTCCCATTTTCTTCTTTACATCAGCCAATTTGTTAGAAAGATGTAAGCATTCCCCTTGCTTTCAATTCTCTGACTCCTTTCTCTATGGACACAACCCTTGACTTCCCCTGAGCTTGTAACCCTCATCAACGCCATGTCTTTAATTAGCAGAGAGGGTAACATATACACAGAGTTGCTCCAAACTCTTAGTCCTTCCCAGCCCCTGCAGATCATATTTATCAATCTCCTCATTTGGCAGAGGAATGACATTGATTTTTCAGCAGACACAGCTGTCTGCTTTCTTAGTAGCTCAGTTTGCATCACCAGTTACCACAGCTAAGGGTGTCCAAAACCCTCTGTGCTGTTCTTCTGGCTGACATTTTCTTGCATCACAATGTTTTTCAGACAATTTGGATGTTTAGACTAAGGGTAAATGATACTGAGGCTGCTGAGCTAAGTTATGATAGCAGTGACAACATTGTGTCTGGGGTAGAATTGCACTAAGAATTTGACTCCAGACTCAGTGGCATTTAAAACACTGTTAATATGCACTTGGCAGAAGGTTGGGAGATCTCACAGCTGGCCCTTCCCCAAACAGAAGCCATACTCAGCTCTGAAAGCGTGTAATGAAGGCAGACCAAAGCACTCTTCTGGCTCAAGCAATATCTAATCTGATCTTGAAAGGAATGAGCCAGAGCAGGCTCTCAAAGGAACCTCCCCACATTGCTATTTGATTTTAGTAATGGTGGATAATGAGGACCTGAAAGTGGTAAAAGACCTGAGAGTGTGTTGGGAAAAATCCAGTCCGAATCTGAAATGAAAACAATAAAGAAGTCCATTTCTCAGAAAGAGTGAGGTGAGATAAAAAGTAAATCTTTAGATGAATTCTGTGCTCTGAGTTTTCCAGGAGGACACTGATGTACAGCATAGAAGAAGAAAACTTATGGGACTATGTGAACAGAAACAAAATTTATCACATCTGAAGGGAGAGCAAATTTTGAAGAGTTCAGTAGAAAATGAGATAACATGCAACGTGCATTTACCAGTATGCCAAACTTGCCTGATGTCTTCCTTTGATGAGGCAAATGTGGATAATCTAATCCATATGGTCCCTGGTAACTCAGTAACAGTGATAACACAGAGAAAATAATTTAAAATGGAAAATAAGAATAGTCTTACAAACATAAAAACGAGACAAAGGAACAAGCTAGAAGTGTATTGTCAAGAGGAACATTACTCCTGGAGATGGGTTTGATACAGAACCTAGGCTTGTGCTCAGGAAATTTGCCAGTGACACATAGAGCTGCTTAGCAAAAGAGGACTAGAGTGGGAGGAGAAGAGTGGGACGGAGGTTAGAAGTGGGTAGCAGACTTCATGAGAAGGAACTTTAGAAGAGGGCTATATGGATGCTTTGGTAACTCCAAAGATTTCTCTTGGCCAGCAAATATGACAGCTACCTCTGTCTGCTAGAGTTACTGGGCAATGGAAAGTCTGCCCTAAAGGAAGTGTCTAAAAGAAGTTGTCTTCTTTAGCCTAGACAAATAGAGCTGAAAGAAGAAATGACTGCTCTCTACAAATACACCAGTGTTTGTATATATGGGCAAGATCTGTATATGTTATTGCTTTGTGTTAGTAAAAGAGCAAATGGGAATAAATTGGTCATGTGTAAAACTAGGCTGAAAATGAAAGGAGGATTTCTAAATTTTCAAACAGAGTGATTTTTCCAAAACTGGAAGAGAACTGGGAAGCTTCAAGCATTAGCTTGACAAATTTGTGTAGGAATTATGAGATGTGTTTAGGAAAGAAGATCAACCTTAAGCTTAAGGAGTATGGATGTGCTTTCTAGTATTACATTTTTATGAAAGAGTAAGGGAGAGGTTAGAGGCAGGAGAAAGGATTAAGAAGTAAGAACACTTGTCTCTCTCTTGATTTTGTTTTTCTTTCCTTTTCTCTCATTTTGCTGTCCTTCCTCTATTCTTCCCTATTTCTTTTTTCCTTTTGTTCACTTTGTTCCAAGCTATTATACTTTATTATACTTAAGTTTTAACAACACTTTCATATTTTAATTTTGAACAAGGGACACACAGATATTTTCTTGTCTAGATGTTGCCACTTTTGCCTGATAAATCTTTTCCTGTATGCTAGCTGAAAACCAAAATATTAGCAGTGATCCCAACCCAAAGCTCATCTTGGTTTACTGGGAAGACGAAAAAAAACAGTGGTTTTTTTATGGAAAACCAGTACTAGGGCCTCACACTGTTTCTCACCCATTCTCATATTCCATCCTGTGTGCTTTCTTAATAGGCTTTTTCAGGAAACAGTTGATAGACAGAAGATGAGAAAACTATTGGTCAGCTCAATGACAGTAGCAGGTTTGAAGTCTGATAGAGATATAAGCCCACCTTCATCTCAGTTACCTTAAATCCCCATAGTAGTTGTGATCTGCAATGCTCAGGTTACAGACTGATAAAGGTATTTGGGGCTGTGGTGGGCAAGGCTGGGTGCTTACAGCTTTGTCTGATGCTAAGAAGAGCCACAGATGCTCAGCACCTCTTTACACAGTACAAGTGAGATGGGAAAAAAATTCTCTGCTGCAAGTCCCTGCCTTACTTGCAGTCAGCCAGGATCCTTGTCTCTGGAAATCAGCTTTAAAATTTATGTACTTTTGTGACATTGGCCCAAGCAGCTAAGAAAAGCAGCAGCATAATCAGTCATCCCATATAAAGATGCAATTTTCCCATGGTACAGACATCTTGTCTCTCATTTTCTTCTAGGTAAGCTCCCAATTACCCTGAATAAAAGGCAACTCCAGCCCTGAAATGAATTTCTAGGCTTGTAAAAGTGGCAGAGCAGACAGCAGTACCCCCACAGCACAATCTACCAGAGGGACCATAATCTGTAGGAACTCAGCTGGAAGTACTGCATTCAAGGGCTTTCTGTATCACTAAATTACTGTAGTCCTAAAAATGGTATTCAGGTAATTCTGCAGTCCCCTCAGCCATGTATTGCCTTGAGCTCTAATGCAGCCTGAGCTGTCATCTTCATGCATGGTGAGGTTTATGAGTTAGTCTCTTCAGTGTGTTTATGGAGAAAGCTGCTGGTATGTAGTGCCATAAAATATCAACCTAGAAAGGAGGAGGACACGGCTTCCACAAACTATTTGTTTGAAAAAACTGCATAGAAACAAAGGTTGCTATTTTTTCTCCATTCTTGCACATTCACTTTGGCTTGACCTAAATTGCTAATTAATGTAAATTTTCCCGGTGAAAAAGGATTATGGATATTCTTTTCCTTATCAGGTTTCAGACTAGCAAATCCTTAATCCCTGCAATAAACTTCCTCTCTAAGACATGCCCTGTTTCTTTCCCCCCCCCCCCCCCCCTTTTATGGAAGACAGCTATTTCTTTTCCCATTTATCACTAATTTATCTTCTTCACATTCTGAATAAATTTATGTTTGGTCTTGGTCCAGACTTAAGAGGGTAATGAATTTCTGTATTCACCGAGGTTACCATATCATGAGTACATATTTAAGTAGCAGGAACAGTTCATCATCACTCATCCTGGTTTAACCATGTTGGTTTGTGTTGTGATATATGACATGGCATGTTATTTGGATATGAAGGAGGTCATGTATTGTACAATATTATCCAAAATCTTTATAAGGTAGACCAATGCAACAGAAGAGGCAGTGCAAATACCACAAACACTCACTTGCCAGAAAACGTCTGGCAGGGATGGCAGTAGGTGAAAATGAAAGGCCCCTCTGCCCTGGGATATCCCTTTGGCCAAAAAGGAATAGCATGTCTGTAGGTTTACCATATTCAATGACCTCTTGAATTGGTAGCATCCTGCTGTGTGGGCAACTCTGTACAGTTCTGATGGATGAGTCCTGCAAGCCCCTCATAACAGGGGGATGTGACTTCTGCCAATTAGCAAACCATTTTTGTCTAACTTTGGGAAAGTCAAACTGCTGCCAGAAGATGAAAAAGAGAGATTTCCCAGCCATTTATAGCCAAAGAGGTTTAATGGGTTATTTATGTTGGTATCCAATATGCAATGTCAGTGGACAGGGAAAATGATGGTAGTAAAAATGAAGGTAATTGTGTGCCATCAGATGACAATGTCTTTTAACCTCCTAGCCTTGTCAGGAGGTAATCCTTTTATACCATGACCCAACATTATTTGAACAATAGTGTTTATCACTTATCTTCATTGGATTAACTTCAGATTTCTCCCTTGTACCCATAGATGATCTTCTTCTCTCCCCTCCTCTTTTCAGATTTGTGCCATCTTTAATTAAAACCCAATATTTAACTATGAAAATTTCTGATTCTAGGCACAATTACTTGTTACACCTCTTGCAATGAAAAAAAGACAGGCATTGTATATCCATTGGTTTTCTTCCAAGCTGCACCCATTTTAAGTGGGTGAAGTCCCTATTTTGTTGTTCCAACCCTGCTAGAAGTGACTGCTACAGGCTATTCTGCAAAACAAATAGTTTCTATTTTCCCTTTTATTTTTATCAAGTGTACTGCCCTTTAATTTCAGCCTTTCCTTCCTGTTCTCTGACCTCTGGACATGGTTAGCCCATACCCTGAATCATCTGACACAGCAGGCAGCATCCCAGAGGGTCAGTACTTTGTCATCAGAGAATAAGCCAGGCTTAAAAAAAAATCTGTTCCTCAAATTCAAGTCAATGTTTGAATGCACTTTCAGCCTAGTCTAAATCCACAGAGCTCTGCCAGTCCTTTCTGCACTCTTGGACACAGCAACAAACAGGATTGCAATTTAATGAAAGCATAAGGCTCAATGGGAAATGACAACAATGAAGATACATCTGGCACTTTCTTCCAAAAAAAAAAAAAAAATCTAATGGAGTTGAAAAAATAGCAGCATTTCCAAAAATTTAGTGTGTTTTACTCTACATAGATTTGGATTTTCCAGAATTAGACTTGGAAAGCATGTCTACTAGAAATGTGTGATTTTGAGAAGACAGACACAGTGATTTCAAACTGGAGAGATGGGAGCCCCTTGTTTCATCACAGACCCTGCTGGTGATCTGGGAGAAGCCTGTGCTGTACCCAGGTAACAAATCTCCTTCTCTGGGTTTCAGGCATGTGTCAGTAGAGAGGGATAGCAATACCTCACCCAGCAGCCAGGACTGCTGGGTTCTGCAGTGCAAGACCTGCCTCTCACTCTGGATGGGGAATGCCTGCACTGGGTTGCTGGTTATGGAGCACTGGTGCTGTGGGGATGCAAACTGTCAAACAGCTCTGCCACACGCTACACTCAGACCAAGGAACATCGCAAGCATGCGTCTGTGCATGCAGGCTTCTGCTGGTGGTTCAGAGTGTCCAGATCACTGGCAGGGGGCCAAATCAACTCTTAAACCGTCTCTCCCTCTTCTCCCAGTAGTTAACTGGTGACACACCGCCAGTCCAGCAAATGCAAGATATATTTCTGGGAGCCAGCAACATGTTATGAACATGTAGCTTTTCTTGTTTGTGTATGTTTCAAACACTGACATTGGACAATGGGGATTTTCTGCTAGGAAGGTTAGAGGGGTAAGAGAAACATCAATGAACACATATATCTATTAACAGAAAAGTAGAGGGAGAGAATTCCCTTCTTTGTGTCTCTAAATTGGTTTTACTGATTTCATCTATCTTCATCACAATAGCAAAAAGGCAACATCTATTAAAATTAAAACCTTCAGAAACCAAGGACAGCTATTTGTCTTGATCCACTGTCCAGGGCTGTATCAGTGTGCTAGTTTCTTCAGTTAAGACTAAAATTAACAATCTCTTTCACTGAAAATTCACTGATGGCTCTGAAAATTCACTGTAGCCCTGTAAATAACTCCACAGATCACAGTTTTCCCTTCTTCTACAACAAAATTAGGTAGAGGTTTCCAATGATATCTTCTCAGTGGTTCTAAACAGAGATAGAAGACAGTTGCCAATACAGGAACCTTAGACACAAATTGCAAGCCAATCACTTTCCTCTTTAAAAATACAATTATATTAAAACCTTCAAGCATTTACAAAACAAAACAAACAAACAAGTTAAACCCTGCTGGTAAGCTGAGTATGAGACATACGTGTGCCAATAGCAATGTACTTAAATGAGAACCATTTTTATGGGCAGAATTTACATGCTGTTTGAATTATTAGTCTGAGGCTTCTACAAACCACCTTAGAAACAACAATTGTTGGCTAACACTGGACTTTTTTCCTCTGAGTGACACAGCTAGTATTTTTCACATCTGCCCTTAAATGTGGCATCTTGGTGCCCAAAAGGGTTTGACCCCAGCTTACAAATTAGTTACTGGTGTAGGCTTCATTTTCTTTGTCTGAAGGGTTAAATGGACTGACCATAGTCTTGGCATAATGGAGAGAGAGAGAATGAATGGGGATGAATGAATGAATGAATGAACTAATGAGTGAATGGAGCAGCTTATCTGCTCCTACTCCAGTCTGTTTAAAGAGAGGGTTGTTGTTTTAACCACTCAGGAAATCCTTTCCATACTGTAGTCCCTGCTAACCATCTCTTTCTGATGCTTTACTTCTCCTGTCTGGGTCTATTATTCAGAATACCTGAATCCTGCTGCCACATGGAAATGACTGTTGCTCAAGTTAAATAAAGAGTGTGCAGTATTGTCACTATAAAAGAGTAAAAGAAACAGAAAGGACTTAACTAAAGTGATGAGATAGAGTTACACTTGCATTTCCTTGAGGAAATCATAAAATAAAATGCATAACTCATATTTTCTAAATAGTGATATATCTAAGTTAAACAGTATAAAAGAAAACTAAATCCAGGTGTAGCTCAGTCTTTTTTCTCCTGCGTTAATTATGATTATAGGCAAATTACAAGCTGTGAAGTATTTTCCTGAGCTCACAAATGCTTCTTTGTTCTCTTTTTTTCCCTACTTTGTGAGACGATGAGTAGACGTGGGCAATGCCACACTTCAGGAAACTAAATGGAAGGTGTGGAGGGAGTCATAACCCTAGGTGGATGCGGAGGAGCGAGTCAGAGACAAGCTGCAACATCCCTGCACTCTCCTTTGGAGTGCATTATCCCAGCCTGAATAGCTGCCTGTATTGCGTCAAGCCCTGGGGTCAGCTGTGACAGAGAGACACATTCTACAGCAAGGAGTGCTGATGTAATGCCTTTCCAGCCCCCAGCCTCATCCCCCCTGCCCAGCTCCTCTTCACCTACACTGCTCTTGCCCTTGATGTTCTGTAGAACTGCCCATGCCATGGACTCCGTAAAGTAGGAGACCCATGTAAAGCACTTTCCTTCTTCAATGACTTTCTCTCTGCTCTGGCTAAGTAAGAAATGCAGCAATAATAAAAGAAAAAGGGAAAAAAATATTAAGAAAGAAAGAATTAAAGGAAAATCTTACCCTCTTTTTAAAAAACTGAAAGGCTGAGCACTTCTTGACTGGAAATCCATTCATGTCTTTGTTGACCATTTTCCACAGTGAAGGGTACACAGTGATAGATCCAGTGTGCCAGTGTGGCACTTGTTTAGTGCATCTGTTTTCTCTGTATCCTTTCAGCTAACGAAGACAGAGCAGGGCAGGAGGCTCACCGGCACGGCTCAGGCAGCTGTCCTTTACACATTCATCCTGCTGCACCAGCTACTGCAGCAGCAGCGGCGGCAGCAGCAGCAGCAGCAGCCTTTTCCAGCTTTCAGATGCAGCTCTCTATTAGCTTCTTAAACACATCCCCTAAATACATATACTCCTCCAAAATCCCGTGACAGCTCTCAGATCACAGGCAGCAGACCTCAGGCTAAGTGGGTCTCACATAAACCCAGGTCCATCCATCCTGTGAGAGTTACTGGTACCACATGCTGCATAAGCATAGAGGATACCGTGCTCAATTTGCCATTCTCCTTCTTCAGGTGGTGTGATTCACTGCTGTTTGAGATGAGAGCTGGTTTTGATTGTGCAAATTTCAGTGGGAGCTGCAGTTCAGCAACAACAGAGAAAGAGAGAGAGAGAGGGAGGGAGGGACAGAGGGAGGGGAAGGGGGGGGAAGGAGGGAGAGAGAGAGAGAGAGAGGGAGAGAGGCACAGGAAGAGCAGCTGAACACAAATAACGATACAAAGGACAGTAGGAAGGTTCAGGGAAAGAAGTGCTGAAAGGCAATGTCTTTCCCTTGGGAGAGTGACAGGGGTAGCTGTCATTTTATTTGTGAACAGTCTTTGAATAAGGTGAAAAGAAACACAGGTCAATTAAAAAAATGTTTTTCCTATGTTGTTCTGATTTAAACAGTGGTACTTTGGAAAAAAGCCCATCCGATGATCAATGCAACACTGGGTTATGTGACAGGACATGCCGTAGAGTGTTCAATGAGCTTAAAGGAAACCCTCAGTTCCTATAAAGTACATTTGCTAAACGTGATGCAGATAAATGTGATCCAAGCAGACACAGACACATTTGTTCAGATATTTCCGTAGAAACTTAGATCTATAGCTTTTAAAACCAGAAGGGTTCTTTCATTACAGAAAAATAGGATTGAAAGAATCTTGAAAGGACACCTCTTTTTAGCTTCCTTTTTATTAAATTGAATTGAGTTAAATTTCACCAAGTCCAGTGAATCCAATAACATGTGTTTAAGTAAACTGTAAAGTATCTTTTAATTAAGGTACATTTTCCAGCAAGGTTTGAAAAATAAAATAGGGTTTTCATGACCTCCTATCAACCAGGGTTCCAGGTTAATAAATCCCAGTTTCAAGAAAGGACCTAATTTCTAATATTGATCTGGCTTCTGGTTCTAGCCATAACTTTCAAGATCAGTCAGCTGTAATATAAAGTATATTTGAGAATACTGGTCTAATATAAATCCTATTTACCTATGTTTAGGTAAATAGATAAAGCATTTCACATTTTTCAGTGGAAGCCATTTTCAGTAGCCTTTGAAGATATTTTGTCACTTCTCCCTGTCCCTTTAATCCCCTTTTTTGAGGATCCTTTAATAATAAGAGCTGTGTATCCTATCCCAGCACAAGTTTCCCCTTATTGCAGGCAGAGGTCAAACTATGAACTTACATCTTCTACCATGGCTGTTCCCCAGAGAATCCCACAGGCCTTTGGACCTGTGCAACTCACTGGAGACTCCAGGCTGAGCAGCTTGTAGGCTATAGGCTTTTTACAAGTCAACCACATATATTTCCCCACTTTGTACCTTTAGCTCTCCATCACTGTTTGTAAACAATTTGGCTGCACTACTCTTAGACTTGGCATTTCTTTCTGAAGGATGTAGTACCATAGCATTCATTCAAAACGTCTTTTGCTCATACTTATTTCCCCATTTCTTCATTTTTCCTTTCCAATCCTTTCCCATCCTTTTTCTGTCCTTTTCCTGTCTTTCGCCTTCGTCTTTAATTGCAGCAGTCACAGTGGTAACTGCTGAGAAATATCTGAGAAATGATCTGAGAAATATTTCTTGGGCTGAGGTTAAAAATTCTGGTCACAGCTATGAGGGGAAGGTACAGCCCAATCCTGGGTCACAAATGAGAACACTCATCGGGAAGCTACAGTTCAAGATCCAAGCAGCACAAAAGACATAATTTGGATTTTGGATGTTCTTACAGGACTGTCTGAAGCAAGGGGCTGAAAAGCCACTATTTCATCAGAATTGTTTCACTTTATATAACTAATTGTCACGGAGCAAGGACAGAGGGAATTTTCCACTCTGCTCCTCTGTTTAGGGCTAATGGATTTTACCAAGGAGCAATTCACCCCAGCCCTTGAAAACTGATCAGCAGTTCAGAGTGCCCAGCTAGAGGGACACTGAGGAGATTTTTAGAAAATATGGAATTCTCAGTATGCCTCAGCCAGGCTTCCCTGAAGCGAGCACCACCCTCCTCCACTTTGCAGCCAGTCCCTCAGTCTCACTGATCTCTCATTAATCCTCTGCTGTGCTTTAGAGCTGTCAGAGCTACATCCTGGTGCTTACAGACAGAGATGTAGAAAATAGTGAGTGCCCAATTTTTACTAGTGGCATCCCTCACTACTCTATTCTGAGCACCACGTGCTTTGTTGGCTAATCTGAAATGCAAGAAACAATTGTCAAAAGAATGACTTTCACTCAGGCAAACCAGGCAGCTCACTGTGCATGTACATTTATTTTTGAGATCTTTGATCTATTCAGCCACAGCTTTGATCTGTCTCTCATCCTCAGATACTTCTCCTGAAATAAGCAGGCACTGTCTTCTCTTTCACAAAAGCATTTGTGTTGTCTCTACCTCCTCCATAAGATTTCCAGACTGCTGACTGAAACACCATTCTCCTTCCAGCCTTCTAAACCTGGCAGCCTGCAGGCTGCTGGGGGTGGTGACTGCCCCTGTGAAGACATGTGAGTCCTGGTGCCAGGGCCTTGACCTCCAGACCTTTTTGCTGTTTATTTTGTTTGGGTGTTGGCCTCTTTCAGCTGAAAAAGCTATGCTCTTAAGTTAAGCGTATTTCTATTAGAGAGAAAAACCTCCAGCCTGATAAAGTACTGTAGGAGTTATTTTTCGATGCAGGTGTGTTGCTGCAAGGAGAATAACCAAGGACGCTATCCCTGAATCACAGAAACTCCTCCTTGGCCTCTCCAGGATATCCATATTTTGATTGGAACCCCTCTAAGTTGAAATCCTGTAGGCTCTAGGGCCTCCAAAGATTTTATTTGCATTTTTTTTTTTTTTTACTGCAGGTATCAAAGGGCAATTAAGTGCGTGCAGAGCTTGTATCTAGCACAGGAGGTCAAAAATCTAAAAGAGGAGGAAAAGGGAAACACCACGTATTTGTCTTTACACCAGAAGCCAAAGATTTAAAGCCAGACATATTTTTCCAAGAAAATGTGTTTCACTTTCTTATGATGTCAAAAGCATGGCTTCATAATTAAAACTAAAATGAGCATAAAACTCCATGTTCATTTCATTTAACTTCTATCAAAAGGCATAAAAATTGAGTAGGAATATAGGAACTTCAGCCAAGCCAACCCACTCAGCTGTGCTTTATTGTGATTGTCACGAAACATCAAGGGCTTTCATCAGCTTGGTGGACTGCCAGATATACCAAACACTTTAAACAAGTCCTGTAGGTACTTCATGCTTTAACAGCCTTTAGCCATCCCCATTAAATTGTCATATACTCCCCCAATGATAAAATAAGTTTTTTATTAGGGCAGTCAGGAGAGAAATACACATTTATTCTAGCTACAAAATTTTGGAGAGCTGCAAAACACATGGTAACATTTGAATCCCTGTGAGGCAGCCCCACAGGGAGAGCATGAAGATGTTTTCTTGAAGATCTTCTTGAAGAAATAATATAAACTTAGACAGATATAGTATACAAAGGGCATTAAGCCTGGACCAGAATTCTCATTCCGTTGTGCCTCTTACGAACACAGCATACCAATAATTTGCCTTGCTTTTAAATGCTTACAAGTGTAATGTCACAGACAAAAGGTGGTGAATCAGTCCAGGGTTTATCATGGAACAAGTAGATTACATTGACTAGTTTAATTAGCTACGACCTTAACAGACTAAATCTTTTTCTTCCACTGACTAAGAAGAATGCTCAGTGTGAAGTCACAGTTTTTAGTACCACAGCCCTTTTTTGTTGTTCCCTTTGCTGGTCTTTTGAAGTTGCTTATGTCTCTGGCAGGGGCCAAAACCACATGTGGCAAATAATTTCTAGAATGTTACGTGTTCTCACACAGCTGCTCAGTCTGTGAGTGCTGCTTCCCTCACTTCCTTTGTGGGCAGGGAAAGATGGATAGCTTCCAGCACCCATGACTGATATTTTACCCTGGTATCCCATGAGGAAGAAGGGCACAGCTCATTTACCAGAGTAACCCACGACCATCTCAGAAAGTAAGAACAATAACTGAAGAGAGGAGAATGGCTGTTTGAACAATTTCTAGTCCTTATGCTATCTCCAGAAATAAAACTAGTTGAGTGTCCATATGGCTTTCATCTCATCTCTGCCTTAGAGCAGTTCTGGTTGCTCCTGTAGCTATTGGCCTGTCAGCCTGTACCTTGAAATCCTGTTGTGTGGACACTACTCTCATGTGTTCTTCATCTTGTATTGCTCACAAGCATCACTTGTCCCCCCCCAGTTTCTACTTGTATTTGCCAACCCTGCCCCTAACCAGATGCAGCTCAAGACACCATGGACTGCATGGTGCAGCTTGTCAGCCAGATTTTCCCACAGTTCTTCCTCTGTGCTTGCTCCATGCTCTCCCAGTCACTGGAAGGAATGGGGCACTGGGTGACACGGTAACAGCCCCAACCAACAGCCCCACACTCACACACCAAAACTTAAAGCTGGTGATGCGATGCCTAGCAATAAAAGACTAACATTAATGAAGCTGTTACAGAGAAAGAAAAGCATTTTAGCACTTTGGAAGCTTGCTCAAAACGAGCACTAGTTTTTTAGGGAAAAGCTAAGGTTGGGATCCTAGGGAAGTTATGGTCCTTTCCTGCAGTAAGATAACACTCACGGTATTGTGGCAAGACAGGGTGTTTCCTCAGCTAGGAGAAAAGAAGGATGAAGATCCTTCTGTCCAGTGCTGTCCAGAAATATGGCACAGCTAGAGGTCCTCAGCTGGGCCCTGACAGAGCACTCCAGTCTTTCCTTCACCTGACCCTGTTGATTATCCCAGTCTTTCACAGCTTGTGCTGGTTGAATAGAAAAGGAAATCTAGCTCCTCTCTAGCACTTCGAACTTCTTAAAAATGGCTTACAACACTTCTTATTCATACACAATATCAGAAGCAATTTGAAGGTCTGATAGTCTGAAATCCTTCCAGGCCTGGAAGCAATTGTTCAATATTTTATAGGGGAGCTGAAATCCCCTTCTGTCCAGCTGTATGTAGTTCCCATTTCTAGCCTACAGAGAGCAGGGGATATAAAACCTATTCCACAGGAAGAAAACATCAATCTATATCCTACAGGCCACAAAACAATCACCAGAAAATAATGAACTTTGCTTGCTGCTGACCTGAGCAGAATTCAAACTGTGAAAATTTCCATGTCCAAGATCAGTCAGCTTAGCTAAAGTGCCTAAGTGAGTTTAATTTTTGCATACTTGACTTTCATTCTTTGATTATTTCAGGCATCTCATTTCCTCGAGTATTACTTAGAGGAGGAATGAAAATAAAATGATACATGAAACCATGAAATGAAATAAAACTGACATTCACAAAAGAAAGAGGAGATCTGGTTCTAAAGCAAGCAAAACTTCACTGGAATAGACAGAGAAGCTTTGTTTGTGCCAGGACTCTGGGGCTTTGTTTCACAGAGAAGTCCAACTTAGAAAAAAATAAACAGGATAGAGGAAGGTCATCATTATTACTGTAGGCCCTAAATTAGATTTCCCAACTGTACCTCGATTGATCTGTAAGGTTTTTAGAGATAGGGAGCCAAAAAGCATTAGGGGGAAAAATCGAATTTTATGGAACCCCTATTGAGTCCATCATTTCCCCTGGCTTCTTTTTCCTCTCCTTGAAGCCATTCACAGAGCAAAGCCTCCCTCCAAGGCCAGCAATGCCTGCTGGAGTGGGAGCCAGGGCTGAGTGAGCTCCCTGTCCCTGCAGATCTCCCTGCCTCTCCCAGGGCACCCAGGCCACTGCTGGCCCCAGCACAGCGCTCCTGTGCCACAGCCCAGCAGCACTGGGATTTTCCCAGCTGCCTGCAAGCTGCTGCAGGGTGTGTTATCCTGGCCAACAGATAGAGCTTGTCAGGTAGAAGGAAGCCTGCAGGGAAGTAAAGCCCCTACATAATGCCTTCACAAATGACAAATAAAAAAAGGCATTAAAACTGAAATAAAGGTCTTACCATGAGAATATTTCACTTACACTTACTTCCCTTACTATCCGCCAGGATAGGGCTGAGTCATAACATTTACAGGGATGGGGATTTATGAACCATACAGCTTCTGAGCAGAAAAAAATTGGTAAAGGTCCAAGCTGGGACAGATTTAAACAAATCCATGGTGTTTTTAGAGTGGGATAGCAGCTGCTCTGGACCAAAATCCAGGATTGAAAATCATTAACAATACCTAGTTACCCACAGAAGACTTGGTCTCAGTCCTCCACCACTGACAACTTAAACGTGGAGTCATTACTGGGTTTAGATGACATTACGAATAGGCATGCTTTGTGGAGCACATCACCATTTTGTAAGGATTTGGTAGTCTAAGCTTCCTACTACAGGTTCATTTAAAAATGTGCATTTTGCTTAAAAAAGAAAAAAACAATCACATCTAGGACACACACCTCTCTAGGACATTTGCCACTGCTGTCAAGGTGGAGATATTGCTCATTTTCCTCAGCGGGCTCAGCATGCATGCTTGAGTTCTCATGCTGTGGAAATCTGCTCACTCTGACTAGCAGGTGGAGAAATGAATTACAGTCACCATCCCTCTAGGCAAAAAAAAAAAAAAAATCTATTTGTTGTCACAGCAGTTAGTGTGAGGTCTCATTGTCCTTCAGTTTTGGGGGAATTCTTTTTGTCTGCAGATCAGCTACTATTACTATCTACTCACTTCCCAGAGTGTTTTATCTCAGCTGCCCTTTTCACTCATGTCACAGAGCCATTGGATACAAATTGTACTGGATTGCCTAATGAAACCCAGTGATTGCCACCCTCAGCTTTTGCTCCCTCTCCCTAGCCAGCTGGCCCTTGGGGAAGTACCTCTAGACATCCCCTTCTTGATTCCTCTTCACCTATTCTAGGTCAGTGTCTCAACACTCCCTAAACTATAGCAATTTCCCTGTTTCTTTAGAAAAACAATTCAGTAGAATGGGAGTTTTCTAGCTACTTCAGTCAAGTAAATAACTACATTTAATTTGGGACCTGAAATTCCTTTGTTTCAATCTGCCTTGCCATGTAGAAGCAGAAGAAAAATGCAATGGTACAAAATCAACATCTTGTACACAATAGTACATAGTCCATCTGAAATGGGCTGGCTTATGACTCTCTGGCACGGGGATGAGAAGAAGATTCTGGTATGACCAATATCAACTTAGAAATATTTTGAAGAAACCTGATCTCTCAAAAGTATCAGATGAGTCACAATTACTCATTTGCTCCTTCAGCTGGTTGGGGAGGGGGGAACAGAGAAATAGCTTATTAATGCTGGCTCATAATATCTAAAAATTTCAACAACCCACATGCAGTACAGTTACAGTGTCTGTCATGCAGGGGAGACAGAGCCAAGATCCACCCAGTCTCTGTTGCTTCTCTCCCAAATTTGCAGCTCCACCGTTTCCCATTGCAGTCAGATCCAAGGTATGAGCTGTCTGTGTAGGAGTGTTTGAAAGTGGTATTCCTCCAAGGCAGTGTAACACTGACACATTCTGATAAACCACATCATCATCCATCCCTGCAAAAGGGCAACTGAGGATGGCTGATTTTTGCATTATAGCTCCAGGGTTGCCAACCAATCTCTGCCTGCTTGTAAGACCTGGGCTAAGAAGCGGCAGGGTCCAAATGAGCATGTGACATATTCTCAGGAGGAGAGGGGGATAAGTTGCCTATCCAGAAGACTATGCTTTTTGTGGTCTGGAGAAAAAAAAGAGGCTTGTATCAGAAAGTACTTGCATACAGACCATTCGAAAACATTCAGGTAATGTTACGACTGAATTACTTGATTCTATTTTCACAGTAAACTCTGCTATAGCAAAACTCCCTTTATAGCAAGGCAAATTAAAGTCACTAATTGTTTCATATGTTCAATGTGGGAATTGCAGTCTTATTTATAATGAAACTTTGATTACATTGTAATTGTTCTAGCAGAAAAATTATTCCATTTTCTGAGGCTTCTGCTGTGTTTTCAGACTCTGTGTCCGCAGTAATTTATATATTTCTTCACTAGCATTGTGTAATCACACATCTTTAGGCTTCCCCAGATCTGTGATTCACATTGCCTGATTCTGGAATTCTGGATAGACTCAAGGGAAACACTAACAGAAATGCAGTGTTTTGGATAGCCTGCTAAGTCCTGACCGTTCTGTGCAGAATCCCAGGGGAAATAGCAACTCATTCTTTTTACTTTACTCAAAAGTACTTTGCACTTGACATGTCCTCTAGTGCTTTTCCTGTTACAGAAAGCCACTCTTCCCTTCCAGAAGGTGCTTCCATGGCTTTATACCAGAGTTTATTTAGTAACTGCCTACAAAGTGTGAGCATGCCTGCACTGCACATCTGGAATGAGAAGGCATCATTGAAAAGACCTCCATGAGCTTGTTCCTAAGGTAATTAAATGCATGAATCACATTCCTCATGACCTGCTCCCTACTGTAATATGTTTTTCTTCATGCTCATCCATGAAGATCACCTCCAGGTGGTTACTGGCATAACTTTGAATGTTACAGATGTTGATATTTCTCCTAAATGTTTGCAGTGAAAGGACTGGTGTACTGGTTTAGGACTCTGAACTGTTTGTAGCAGGGATCTAATTTTCTTGGATTTCTATGTCCACTGCCTACAGGTCTGAGAGCTTCATAGGATAATACATAGTAATAAGCTGATGTTTATCACTTCTGCTTCCTTTACAGCTTTTCCTATGTCCTCTCCTATTACAAAGGAATATTGTAGCTATCAGGTGGCATAGGAGGGCAGCAGCTCTACACCTTTAGTTCCTTAGAAACCCTAGGGTAATTACACATTTTACAGTGAAAGAAGAAGTATTTGTAATTAATGTCAACAGATACAGGCATGAAGTGACTGACAACAGCATGCAATTGTGGCCCAAAGCAGGGAGACTTGCAGCTGAGACCAAGGGTGTTGTTTCCATGTCACTGATATCAGGACCAAACCACGAAGTGAATATTCACATCACTGCAGTGAGAAGTACTCAATTTCCTCAAGATAAACTCTCTGTAGTCTGAAAGTGTGAAGAAAATGTGTCAGGCCACTTTCTGGACATCCTTTTGTGAAAATGAAACAGGTTTTCAAGATATGAGAAAATTAACACCCCAGATAAAGCTGTTTTGACTTCAGCCTTTTCATATTAAACACTCTTCCACAGTAAGACTTGAATCCTTCTGACTAACAGTTGTGGGCCTCAGCAGTAATGTCCTTTAGCACTTAGCTGGCATTACTAATGAATTTTTATGTGTGACCTACCTCTGGGTGAGAAAGCTACTATATGAACCACTGAAAAGTGGAACCATTTTAACCTGGATTATGTGGAAGCTTTTCCTATGCTTCCATTTTATAGATCCTAATGACATGTTCCATTACTCATGTTATAAATTGCCCATGTGACAAAGGCATTCACTTCTAAACATTTGAGTACAGCACTGAATGAGATCTGTCACTATTTTTGATCTCAGTGCTGTCAATACCAGCTGGAGAAGCTGGTACTTGTAAAAGTCTGTCCATCCCTACATAGGCCATGCAACCTTCTGAAAATCTCAATGATGGAAATCTGGTGCCATTAAAAATCTGTGTTCAAATTTCTTCTTGTGATTTGTGTTTTATTCTGAAGGTTTTTTATTTGTCTTATATATATATAAATCTCCTTGAAATTTCAGTAATTCCTCATACACAGAGGCCAAATTTAGAGCAAATACATCTGCATCTTTCAGTATGTCATGAAGTACCAGGTAGGCTAAAGAAATCCTTTGATCAGTTATAATAAATGTCTTGGTTCAGATAATGTCAAGAATATCCATTAACAAATAACATTAGTGCTGAGATACATACCATAATGGATTATGTCCAACTGTATTCTTGATCAAACATAGAGGCATCTGATGATGCTGGAAAAATATAATTAGCAAATTTGATTTTAATAAATCACAAACAAAATTAATATATGGAAAATGATTCAGATAATGCTTTAGGAATCTAAAGAGAATTCTTATTATATTGCAATGTCATATGTCAGGCATTACCATGAGAAGAAAAAAAGGTAAAACTAATTAGAATGTTTCCAGTAAAAAGCACTTTTCATTACCAAGTTCCATATGTCGAAACTGAAGCTATTCACAGAAGGGGGTTGGTTTTAGTAAGTCCCAGGATAATTTAAATTTGAAATTGTCCAAATATCTCTTTTTGGTTCTTTAAAGCAAAAGTCTTCTTTTCTGACATAAGATTCCCTTTTTTTTTTTTTTTTTTTTTTTTTTTTTTCCCCACAGCAATTTTCATTATGTATCATGAAAAAAATTTAAAAAATAGAAGTTAGTTATCAGGAAAAAAAATCATGTTTTGACTAAAACAGCCTTTTTTATTATTATAACATCACACTGAATTGCTTTTCCTTTTCTCTTTGTCCTGAGTGAGCTTTGAAATCTCAAAAATTCCTATAGATCAGAGACCTGCTTTGCATTCAGCTCTTGCACAGATGTCAGCATTTGATTAGCTCAGGTACTATACCATTGGTTTTAGTTAGGAGTCAGGAGACAATGTCAACATTGTGAAACCTATCCAAACTTACAAATCCTTCATTTGAGGGCATATTTTTTAGCATCTCTTTTCAGACAGATATGAGTTTAAAATGATTAACACTTAAGGGTTTTTTTCCTCCCTACACCTTATTACATCATAAAAACAGCTATTGTCTGATGTTCAGCCTTTCTTTATCATCCAGCAATAGACAGTTGATTCATCAGTGTGTATTTCATGTGCAAATCCTTTGATTTTCTGTTATACAGTCCCATTGCTGGTTTCATGATTTTTTAAATGTCATTCCTTTGATCTTAAATAAATTAATTTGGAATCACAAGTAATTGACTGATTTTCCTACAAAAAAGCATTTAACATATTACTTTTTGACCTCTCTCACATGCTAAGAGGAAAGTTAAAATTCATACCACGTTTAGCAGAACAGCAAATCTGGGCTTCTCAACTACTCACTGCTTAACTGGATGTTTTTAGTTAAGACTACAGTGATGTCATGGCCAAAAAGAAACTACTCCTTCAGTAACAGTCCTGAAATCAGTGCAGGGACTACATGATACAAGCAAAACTTTGACTTCACACATATCCTTGTCACGAACCAAACCTAAGCACCAAAAGCACTAGTTCAATGCACAACTGAGACTTGAGTCAGAGGCAGCTGTCTGCTGTATCAGCTTCAGTTCTGCAGGATTTTGTCATGAGCAGGAGAGCTGCCTGTTCCTAAAATGACTAAGACTTATGGTCAAGAACAACAACACCTGTGTGTGTGTTGAGGCAAGACACAGGGTTCCTGGCTGGCAGATGCCTGGAGGCCCTGAACCAGCACTGTTACCCAGTGCCACACCTTGGCTTTCTTTGAGCTCCATGGGTCTATGGCTGCTCAGTGTCTGTTTTACTCAAAGTGCAGAAAAAGAAATCTCCCTGTATGCCATGCAGTCCTGTCTAAAGAGACTGCAAGGAGCCTTGTACCTCTTTCATCAGCTGCAGGTGGAAAGGTCCTCACAAGTATAAGAACCAAATGCCTGGTGCCTCTGGGCCAGTGGCACAGCTAAACTCTTGACAGTTATTCTGACACCCCTGTAAGGTAACTCAGTCTTTATCTGTTTATCAGCTAATTACTGCTGGCAGGACAGCCACTGAATCTGTGCAGGCACCATGTCACTGGTGTGTGGCATGGCTCAGAGCAGATGGGGCCAGGAAGCATTAACATACTGATACATATCTATCACTTATTAATGGAGTAAGACTCTTACGCATGTTCAACAGGACAGTTAAGAGGTCCCAGTGCTGCACAATAATGCTTTTAGGGCAAACTCTGATCTTCTCAGGCACCTAGCAAGGAAAAGAACAGAGGCTTCAACTCATCAAAGAACCAGTTAGGGTCACCTTGTCAGTTGCTGACAGATTCTGCTGATGTCTACACTAAGCTGAATTAACCTAACTTTGACTTGGACCAAGGTCTCTGTTTCTACGACTCATATAGGAAACCTTGGACTTCATCTCCATAAAGCAGATCTGATAGAGTTTTCTGCAGGATCTGGGCAGGCTTTAGTTGGGGGCTACATAGAATTTAGGTTAAAATACTCTCCCACACCAAATAATCTTTCAAATCTCTCAGAAAGGCTCTTCTGAGAGAGAGAAATGCTCTCGTGGCACTGTGAGAGCTGATGAGAAGTATTAGCAAAATCAGTTACTGGTGAACTTCATCTCTTCTGAGTGTGGATGGACAAGTGAAGGGGAGGGAGGACACGGGATGAGGTGTAATTTTGGCGGGTGTTCATGTCCAAGTTAAGGTAGGTGCTTAGACTCTGGCAGCCAGCGTACAGGATAAACCAAAACCCAGTAAGTCCCTATCTTACTTCACTCTTCTGAGAAATAAACTAGAAATAAGCCAGCCACAACCCATAGATTGTGTAACATGTGCAAGAAGGAAATCGAACAGTTGCTTAACCTGTCATTAACAGCACAACCATCCACTTCATTATCTGATAGCCTGTAGAGGCACCCTGAACAGTCCTAAATACCACTTGGCCTTCTAATGCACCATATTCTTAACTTCATTTCTCAGAAAAGGAATGGGTCTAGCTAAAAAGACTCACACTTTTAGTCTACTGTTTCACAGAAAGGGACACACAACAGCCTCCTTCAATCTGCAAGCATCCAGTTTGTGGCCAAAAACATTCTAATGTCTTCTTCATCTCCATAATTGCTGCTTTTAATATTCCCTGTCTGACCAGCTGGGAAATCAGGCAAGAAAGAAAATCAAAATACATTGATATTTACCTTATTGGAACATCTTATTGGGATGGAACTGTGCGGAAAGAAGCGCACAGATACAAAGGCATCTTCACGACAGAGGTAAAGACAGCCATAATTTAGCAGCTCAGTCAGCAGCAACACATTAACAACTAAATCCAAAGGCAGATGTCTTTGGCTCTGTAGCCTTGGTGTATGGTATCATGGCTCACCTCCAGCCAGCCACCCTGCTATCATAGGAGATGAGATTTTGCACCCTTACCCTCAAATTGCTCTCAGCACAGATGCCTCTCTCAGGTTTTGCCATGCCCTTGAGGTTATGTTAAATATGAGAAAATTATATCAAGCATGTAGCATAACAGGAGGTGTAGCATGTTAGAGGCTTAGCATGCACATCTGTGCATCACTATCCAAGAGTGCCCATTTGAAACATATTGAAGCAGAGAGGGTGAGTTCTGACTGGAAGTCAGGACTTCTACCCCTGAATTTTGACACATCTGGCCTTTTCTCAGTACTGCCTCCTCTGAGATACAGAATCAAGAGGTAAGAAGGTTTGGTGTATTTGAGGTTAATGCTGTATGACCCTCTAGCATTAGACAGTGCTCACTGTTAAAAGGTGAAACCTTATCACACCAACCTCAGGACCATGCATGCAAATTTTGGATTAATTAAAGCCAGATCAACTTTGAAATTTAAAAGTTTTCCACCTGATACAGATGTAGATGTGAAGAAAAGAAGAAACCATAAAGAACAAAAAAGCAATAGCAGAAAATACCAGCATCTGTTCAGGCTTTATCCAGAACAGACATTATGTTATGCTATGTTATATTTAATAGAATCCAAATTCTATCTGTGACTGGGTCAAATATGCTGTAGTTTGACTGCTTCCTGTCATTATGCATGGGAATTCCACTTAGTGATGATAAGTACTGAGCCATAAACCTCTTTAGAGTTCAGAAGAGATTCCTTGTTTTCAGAATGTTATTCTGATGTTACAACAATGTGACTCAGGACTTATTACGTACAGCTGTTTCTTTTAATCTAGTCTACTTAGCTTCAATGTCAATTTTAGGCACTCCCCTTGGAGCTACATGAAAAAAAAGTTCCTCATCATTGCCCAGCTTTATGGAAATTCAATGCAAGCAATCATGAGCTGAACCCTGAGAAGGTCACACTTACAAGAGTGAATGAAGGAGCTTAGAGAGAATGAGTGCTCAGAGTACTGAGCAGCACAGCCGAAATGAAGTGTAGGTGTACTCTGGGTGCTCACTGCCTCCGTGGTGCATGCTGGCCTGATACCAACCACCCCCTTACCCCCAGGATCCCCTCCCCTCACCATTGCCCAGCTTTTGAAAGGTTTGGGGCAGGGTTACCTTTTCTGAGAGATCTTTGGTTGCAACTTAAAAAAAATCCTAATTTCAGTGTTTATGTCATATTGAATTAATTTGGCAGGAAAGAACTTAATGCCTCTCCTCCTTTTATGTTATCTTTATTTAACGCCAAGTTAAATTAAAAAGCACAGATAAAAAACCAAAAACTTGTTTGTATTTTACTTGTCCTCTTTTATTGAATTTCCTTTTTGGCATTCTACACTATACCTTTAAATTTTTCCACTGTTTTTTGAAAAGTTGCCTAAAAGTTGAAAAGTTTCTTAACAAGTGAAACAGGACATTGCAGTGCTGCAGTAATTGATTCATTTCAAATGAATACCTTTGTTACGGAACGTTTTTCAAAGAAATTCTTTTTACTTCTCCACTATTCAATTTGTAGACTTGAAATTAAATAGATGTATAGTGTACTGTCAGTCCTGAGTGACTTCTGAAGAATTAGGATGACTTATATATTTTTAAATTTCATTTCATCAGTCTTTAAGGAATATTTTGGGAACTGTTAAGTGTCTGTAATTTATTACAAGAAAGAACTGTTGAATGAGCAGAGGCATCATTTATCTCTTCTAGCCTACAGCAGAATTGTTGTATTACTATACTGTAAACATACTGAGATAATTGCTAATGTGAGTGACAGAACACTCAACAGTTTGCCTATGGACAAGCTCACTCTGGGTATCACTGATACCATGAGCAGTTCTCATGTACCACAGTGAAATCAAAGAAAATATTGTTTCTTTATGTGCTTACAACATAAAGCCACATTTTTATACAAACTGCAAATGCAGTAAAGGTCTTACATAGTATTTAAGGTGTTCCATTCACAGGGTTGGGTCGGGGCTTTTTTTCTGTCCTTATGGCTTTGTATTTGGGCTGTAAAAGAGATGTGAATTGCTACTGTTCTGCTCTCATAACGTTTCTTTGGTTTTTTACGAAGAAATAAACCAAGTAATTACGTGGCTTATATGTGTGAGGTGATTGGCAAAAGTGCTGCAAAAGGTGGGGCTGGGAGTCACAGCATGGTTACAAGACACATGACTTTGTAAAAATTATGTCATGTATTTTCTGGTTATATTTCATAAGGATTTATTCTATAGATCTTCTAACTTACTACAAACAGTACGTCAGCCTGCCACACCTCATTCTTTTCTTCCGGCACAAAAAAATTTCTACAGTTCCTATAAATTTTGGCAATCACAAGGATGATATTGACAAACAGGAAATAGTCTCTTTTCATATGCACACTGCTTTGTGCCAGGAGACTTGCCATCTAATATTACACAGCTGATTTCATGCTTGACACAGATTAGTAGTGCCTTAGACCTAGCATCTCTGGACCTATATTTGTCCATTAAATATCTTTGAATCTTTTGTAATGCAAACTATCTGTATGATAGTTTCCCAGGCATACAGAATTTCTCATTATGTCAGCATCAATGTCTGATTTGTGCTTTCGGCTCCAGCAGTAAATGGACCTGCAATTCCCATTTGTGCTAGATGAGTCTTTCTTGAAGGGGAAGAAGAAAATGGAAGGGGTTTTTTTTGGTTTTCTTTTTTTTACTTCCTTTAGTCTTTATTTTTGTTGTCACTAAATAGTAACTTCTACCTTCAGATAATAACATGGAAATGCAGGTAATTAAATAAAAGGATTGTAAAATATTCGGTGCTGAAAAGAAAGCTGCCACAAAATCCATTTGCACAGCGTATGGAGAGAAAAAGAACAAATGCAAGTGGGCAAATTAATAAAATTGATTCCATTGACCACTGGAATCTCTGAGAGAAGATTCTTGAGAAGTGGGTCTGCATGGACCTCTTGAGGCTCAACAAAGCCAAGTAAGAGTCCTGCAAATGGGCAGCTCCAGGTATCAACACGGGTGGGGGGTGAAGAGGTTGAGAGTAGCCCTGATGAAAAGGATTACGTGTGCTGGTGGTTGGAAAGCTACACATGAGCCAGCAATGTGCACTTGCAGCCCATATGGCCAACCCTGTCCTGGGCTGCTTTGAAAGCAGCGTGGCCAGAAGGGTGAGGGAGGGGATTCTGCACCTCTGCTCCACCTGGAGTGCTGTGTCCAGCACTTCAATATAAGAAGAACGTGGATTTGTTGAAGTGGGACCAAAGGAGGGCCAGGAAGTTGATTGGGGGATAGAGTAACTCTCCTTAGAGGAGAGACATGAGTTTGTTTAGCCTGGAGAAGAGAAGGCTCCAAAAAGACCTCATTGTGGCCTTCTGGTATCTAAAGAGGGCCTACAGGAAGGCTGCAGAGGGGCTTTTCATTGGGACATGAAGTGACAGAACTAGGGAAAATGGCTTTTAACTGAAAGAGGGTAAGTTTAGGTTAGAGAGTAGGAACAAATTCTTCACTAGGAGAGGGCGATGATACACTGGAACATGTTGCCCAGAGAAGATGTGGATGACTCACACCTGGTTCAAAGCCAGACTGGATGGGGCTTTGAACAACCTGATCTAGCTGAAGATGTCCCTGCACATTGCAGGGGGATTGGAACAAGGTAACCTTTAAAAGTCCCATCCAACCCAAGCTGTTCTATGATTCAAAATGCTATGGAAATTCTCTAGGGTCTGATGTTCTGAACAAAGTAAACTTCTTAGGTTATGGCTTGGGCCTAAATGAATGGGATTTTTAAAAATATGATAATATTATTCAACATGATTAATTTATTTTGAAAGAGGGACAATTCATAAGTACTGTGAAGTGAGAGCTGCAGGATGTGATTTGATAAGCTGGAGCTCAGTGATTTTTGTGTTTCTCTTCAACTGCTAAGATGTTCATCCTCCTTGCTGCACACTGGGTGTGCAGGATGGCTTCAGCCCAGACTGCACAGGTAACAGTGGGCAGCCATGAGATCTGCCTCGGCGCACACCTGCAGCTGCCGACTTCGTGCCAAGGCTGCAGGCACATTCAGCAGATGGCTGGGAGCTTCTAGGGCATGACAGAACACATGGAGCCATTGTCCACATCTAGACACAGGCAAGTAAGAGAGATTTTCCCTCTCGCACACACACGCACAGTCTATTTGGGGAAATAAAAAGCAGATTTTAAAAAAAAATCCAACCCCAAATTTGGTAGAAAAAATAAGACACTGACACCAGAAATGAAGCTACAACAGGAGTTTTATATCAGAGGTTACCCCTAAATAGCTGCAAGTTGCATTAATATTTCAAGTTTGCATTCATAGTCCTCTAAAAGTCTTACTGCTTCTTTTTCTTCTTTAGCTTCAGACCATCATATGCCTGTGAAATGTTTTGCTTGACTTGGGAAGGAAGTACACTCTTCTGCTTTTCTATGCTAGATTATGTTAAAGGCTTTTTCTGCCTACTAATGAGAGAAGGAGAGGATGAGCTTTCACCAAGAACTTTTCTTTGAAGTTGAAAATCTTTGGTAGAGCCCTCTCATTTCTAAGGACACTATAATCATCTTGATGGGAGAAAAAAAAAAATAATTCTGGCTCTGTACCTATCTTCCTCCCACTCTCCCCCTCATTTTCTCTCTCCCTCTCCTTCATGCACATGTGCACGTCCACACACACATATACAATCTCTCTCTATGGGGTACAGGAACAGCAACCTACAATGCACGTGGGTTTTTTAACTGCACATTTACATCGACACAGGTACAGATTTTTTTTTTTTTAATGGCTCTTACCTGTAGCACGTGCACGCCAACATTCATACACCATACTTCAAGGACTTTACTTTTATCCTTTTCAGTACACTTTTATGGTTTTGACCTTTATTTTCTGCACACATCCTGTCAGATCTTTTGCAAATGAATTTTATAGACACAAATATTTGCTCTAAAGGAATCTGGAATTATAAACACCCACACTCAAGGAGACTTGACTTTAAACATGAATACTTTGCTATGGAAATACTTGCATTCTTCACTCAGGGAATAAAATCTGCATTTTGTGTGACCGCTTCCAACCAGACAGCACAGCTTCAGTTACAATTATGCACCATAATTCCCTGCGATAGAAGGATAGTGACAATAATCAATTCAAATGCATTCAGATAAATAATTTTAAAGTAAATGCATACTGCTGGAGCATGTTCAGCAAGCAGAAAAAAAGAGCCCAGTAGCCTACTATGTTATTTCTTGGGAATAGTTCTGTCTGCCCTTAGGCTGATATATTCTTTGGGAACACTTTAATGCAGTTCCTATAATTAGCGAGTACTTCATAATCACCTCCTAGAGAATGAAATCTCTCTGTAACACTCGGGTGTGCTTTGAAGGCATCGAGGCATACACGTTCTTGTATCAGCAGAGGAAAGCTTGCTGGGCAGGACGGGGTGGGGGGCTTTAAAACCTTGCCAGGAGGCAGCAACATCATTTCACTGTAGTAGACTACATCTCTCTGAGAAATACTAGTGAAATCCTGGTCTCACTGAAGCCTCTGGGCATTCTGACAGCTGCTCCCCCAGCAATCCAGCTCGGGGAATGGCTTCATTTGCATTGCGCAGGGGTGGGGGGAGAGGTATGTAGGGACAGAGTCAGGTGCTCCTTCCCTTACCTGGATAAGGAGGTCACACGTGGGCTGTGTCCCTGGGGAGGCAGCTGGCAGCTCTCTCCCAGCCATCCCCCTTGTGCCCTTCGGCCACTCCCGTTCTGCCCCGCTCACCCCTCTCCTGCGCACACCCCGGGGCTCTGATGTCTACAGGCGAAATGTGTTCCTTCAAGTAAGATTAACTGCCTGTGATAGCATGGAAAGATTATTCTTTTGGGTTTTAACTCTTTGAGTGTCCTGGGACAAACTCTGTCTATGGGAGCTCCCCCTCCGGCTGCCACTGCTGCTCGTCACGGCATCATCTGCTGAACTGGCATGCCAAGAGATGTAAAAATCATGTCTGAATATCAAGCTGATATACTGTCATGCTTGGTAATTATTCTGTCAAGTGTCTTACGGGAGGCGAGAGCAGAAACAGCTGTGTAAAACCGGGCAAAGACTGTTGTTCTTGTAAATATCTCTGAGCTTGTTGTTCGGTAATTGCATAGCTGTAGAAAGGACCAGAGTTTATATGACGTATTTCATTTTGAGTGTAACATTGGCCTGGTGAAAGAAATGTCTAGAAAGGAAATAGTGCAAAAATTTTATTTCTGGTGCTGCATGTCAGGTGTCCGAGAACGTAAAAAGAATAAACTGAAAAAAAAAAAAATCCCAAAACTCTTTTAATGCCATTTACTCCCTTGGGGTTTTGTTTGGGTTTTTTTGGGGATTTTTTTTTCTCTGCAAATTTGAATTTGCTAAGAGAGGGTTGCACACTTACATAATGCATTACTTGATTACAGATCCATCCCTGGATCTGACGGATTCACATCAGTAAGCACTCCAAAAAATTCCCTATTTCTCATTTTGAACCAAAGAAGGCTTTTATGACATATCATGTTAAAATATATTTACCTAAAATAATTTCTCAGAAGTGATCTACAGGATTAGCATTTAGACTGCTCAGGAGTATTCTGTGTGATTTAGACAGTGAAGGGTGCTCTATGTCTCAAAAACCAGAGTAAAAAACTTGTAAACTAAATGTCTCTGTGGAAATCTGAATAGACCAAGCCTTCACCTTATGTGTAATATAACACAGCTCTTTGATTTCCTGTAGAATTTCTAATGTGCTCATGTTACTGTGGTTCCACAATTGCTGGAATATTTGGAGCCAAAAGTTGAAGACAACTGATCAAACACTAGGCAGTATTTTTGAGAGATTAAATTAAAATGTTTATGGGGTCTATGTTTTTCAAATACCTGAGATTGGCTGCTTAACAGGGTGATTCATTCATTGTTGGAAGTTGAGGGGAAAAGCATTTGTAAGACTAACCTCTCTTGCAAGGATAAGTTAGATTAATGGTTTACAAAATGTTCTGGGTAGTGTAGCTCTTTTACCTGCAGGGTTTTATGTAGGCAGGCATGTGAGAAGTACTGCAGGGTTGGCATGCATTGCTTATTTAGATGCATACCTGCAAAGCTGGTAGTGATTTCATGCCATCAGAATGAATTTGGAACTGAATTCATTTCTTTTTCCGAGAGATAATTTTTGAGAAGCCCTCCTGGTGCAGGTTAGACTTGTTCATTCTTTCACCTTCACATCTTTTGAACCATATGCCTCTGAGGAGGATGACATAAGGACTTTGGTCAAAGCATGAGACCACATTCCTAAGTCTTAGATGCTTTGTAAACAGCACAGACGTCCTGTGAGGCTTGGAGCTTGTCTTTTTTTTTTTTTTTTTTTTTTTTTTTTTTTTTTTTTTTTTTTTTTTTAATGTGCCTTAAGTTAATTTTCTCTGAAATTGTAAAATTTGCCCATCTCCCAAATAGGTGGCTGGCATTAAAACTTATTTTTACACTAGGACATGACATATAGTATGGACAAGAAGGGGCTGGGAGTTTCACTTCATCTCTGCTTCTATCACACTTTCAAATTATCAATTCCTAAGGTGTAAGTTGAGGTGGACACAGCTCTGGGAGCTGCCAAGCCACATATTCCACTAACTGAGATGCCAGCAGAGAGAATTGAAAATCTCCCATGAAAGTCCAGACAATTAAATCATACTGTAGAGCGGAGTCGGTGTTGGTGCACACGCACACATACATATGTACATATTTATGCACAGATATCAGTCAATTAACTAGACTGATAAACCTAAATCATTCTGTGATATAAATATAAAAATTAGGGGAGAATTGTTTTAGCTATGGGTTAAAATGGCTATGTAAATCAGACATTTCCCTCTGCAATCCCAGCCACTGTCAGAGAAGGTATATGGAGCTTATCCTCTTAAATACAATAGGAGTAAAGAGCAGACAGTCCTTTCCCTGCCCTCCATTTTCAGCACTGCTTTTCCAGAGTTCCTACAGTAAGAAAGTTCTGACTTTCCACCCCAGCTGAAGGTGACTATGCTTTTATTACCATCTGTATACTTCTTTCACAGCTTTCTAGAGGTGCAAGGACCATGAGCCCTTGTTGTGGACAGCGTTTGCCATGTGATGAATTGCCTGGGGCAGCAAGTTTTAGAAAGTCCCATTTTCTCTTCCTACAAAGGGCTGTCATTGTCTCTTCTGCTCAGTCATAAATGTGTCTTGCATGTGTGGCAGGGAGGAACACAGTCCCTAGCTGTACGCCAATGAAATTTTCTCCAGATGGGAACTTGCCCATACTTAATAGACTTTAATACTTTGTCGTGTTCTGTAACAATAAGCTTGACACAGCATCAAAAATTCATTAAAATGTACTCATAACCCTTTCAAAAAGAAGGCTCAGACAGGATGGGTAACCATTAAAGAGGAAGCCATGCAACACTGTAGGATCAGCCTCTGCATATATGTCATCTGAAGTCATTAAATTCCACACAACTTTGTAAAACTTCCCCTTCTAAGTGAGGAAGAAACAGGTTACCTGGTTTGTTTGGGTTTTTTTCCTACTAGAATAATTGCAGTATATTAAGACACACCAGGTAAGCCAGAGCAAAGCTTGTTTGGAGTTCTCATTTCAAGTACGCATTATGCACTTGCATTGTAATATATTCAAACTGACAGCTTCATTATGGAGAGTTAATCTAAATTATGTCTAGACATATATTTGCAAGAACAAGCATCACAGAGGCTGTTTGGTGGCTGACTGTTCAGACCAATTAAACAAGAAAATCCCAGGCTTAAACCTTACAAATAAACTGTTAAATTGATAAACAAAGGAACAAATGAATTTAGGTCCTACTTCAGGAACAGTACCAAAACCTTCTCCCTAGAATTTTACTAGAATTTTCACATTCCTTCACTGGTTTACCATTTTAATTATCATCCCCTCTGCTGTAGGGTTGTAACCCTGCATTTCTCCTAAATGCTAATGTTACCACAGAAGCCTACACAGCAGGAGTGTAGGGAAGTCACAGCAAGTCATAGGAAGCATTACATGATTCCTGCTTCTGTGCAGTAGAAGTGCCTGGATATGCCCATACTTTGAAAGAATATTGTGAATCTCATTTGGTTATTTTATATCATGTGTGTTGAGAGGCTTAGCTATCATTTTAGCATTTGTGAAGTGGCAGACAAATTTAGCACTGCTCCACCATTAATGGCGGTGCTAAGGATGGGGGAAGGAGACTTGTACCTCACAATACAATTATTATTTGTAAAGACAAAGACTTTAGGACTTTCCATCTGGAGATAATAATTCTATTACCCAGCTGTAAAAAATCCACAACACTACCAGTGGATCATACAACTGACAGTAAGTTTAAAGTCTCACTGTATACAGTACTTCAGACTAAACTCACTGAAAGCTAAAAGCTTGCAACTGCTGGGCAAGGGATGGCATATGAAAGGTTGGTGTTTCACTGTAGCTGGGGCAGTATCACATGCTGGACAGGAAAAATGTGAGACTTGAGACAGCTTCAGGACCATGACTCTGTATTTACAACAGTAAATTCAACTCCTTGACATGCCTCTTTTCTCCATTGGGGAAGCAGGAAAAACTAGCATGGGCACAGCTCTCAGTAACACGTCCTAACAGCTTCCAGCCTGGAGAAGGCTTTCACTCCTCTGACTCAGAGGGAAGGCAGAGCTACTGTCTGTACAGATGTGCCTGCAGATACACCAGGTGGGAAAGGTGCAGGGCAAGTAGTGTACATGTCCTACAGAAATGGGAATGAGGTAACAATGACGGCAACACAGGAAGGTCAAATTGAACTTCTGAAGATTGCTCAAATGGCCTGTGCCAAACACAGTGTTTGAACCCCGGCGGCACTACTGCTGCTACCTTTAATAAGTGCTTTAAGTGTTCTGTCAGAAGTGTTTAACAGCTATTTAGAAAGCAGAAGCAGACAAGTGGGCGTATGGCATTAGTTAGCCACTGCCATGGGCTGCTTTGCCTTTCTGGTCCCTGCTGTTAAGGGAGGCTGAGGAGAGACTGCAGAGGTTTCAAAGGGAGCCACAAAGCTGGATTGTGGGCTGCCAAGCAGACTTGTAGGGGAGGAGACATAAAGACAACAATTTATTTTAAAGAAAGAAACTTGAAGTGATTTGGGTGTTTTGTACAAGTGTTAGCACACAGGATGAATATCTGAGAGTAGAGAGCTTTTAAACCTTTACTGACAAAGACGTGACAAGATCCAATCACTGATAAATGTCCTTTGGTGGAAGAAACTCCAAATCACAGCCTGCAATCAGAATACCTCACATGATTGCCTTCAGGCTATGAAAGGATTCCTTCTCCCTGCCTCCAAGATATATTTTGATTATTTCCCTATCCACCTACCACTTTCTGAAGTGTCAGAACCTGGTTACCAGCTGGAAACAGGACAATGACAGCATAGACCACAGGTAGAAGGCACTAAACGTTCTCAGCAGTCTGCTTTGTGTATCTTCCCCTCGTGCTCGGAGTCACAGCAACAACCAGATTTGAGGTGGGAAAAGCATTTTTCTCCTAAAGATAGTGAAGCAGGATCCTGAGAGGTTATTTTTTTTTTTTCCTTTATCTTCAGCAAGGATTGTAGTTTGCAGGCTGGAATTCCTCATTGTCAGGGGTCTTCAGGGTTCAGTACTCAGTTGTTTCCTTTTTGTACCTGGTACAGAGCTTTTTCTCCAAAAATCTGAAACACTCATTATAACCAACACTTAAAATTAACTGTAGTCTTTGGGTCATGCAGGAATTCAAACAGTTCTCTGGGGCCATTAAGAGAACATCACTACCCAAGCAGACCTTTAAAAGTCACACAAAGTCCTTCTCAGCCATTAGTTCACCCTGACAATGCCCAAACTCCTCATGCTAGTCTCCTGGCAGAGATGAGCCACTTGATGCCCTCTGTTGCCTATCAGAATCAAGAAAATTGAACTCTTTCTGCTCATCTCCATTTAATAACTCAATCTAGCTGGAATTCCAAGAATATTCCAGTGTGAGCACACTGCATTCAAAATGTAATTTAACACATAGCCGGATGAGAAAAACATCTTTATGTTTCTGGTAAAGGGTTAAAATGTCCAACTGAGTTGTGGTCAGTTGGCACAGGTTCAATTGTCCTTTCTTTGCCTGGGGGAATTTAAACTTCAGAGGAAGAAATCTTTGCTTCTGGCACACCTCTGAGCACTAGTTAAAAGAACTTTTTACAACCAAATAAATAAATGCCAACATCAATCATGGTACTGAAGAAAAGTTTATTGTCCACTCAATGTGTTTGAAGGAAGAGCAGTGACTTCGCCTTTCTAGTGTAAATTAAAGCTTGGGAATACTAAGTGAAAGTACTCAGACACCTGTCTGTAGGTAGATTTGGAATACAGGAGTTTTGGCCTCGTTGTGGTAGTGCTCCATCAGTTTGTCTTCCCTTCTGCTGCTATCCACTGTGGCGTGCAGGGCTCCCCACAGCACCGTGTGAGCAGCCTATCCCAGGACTAGCAAACAACTACGAGTTTGTGCACAGTAGCCCTTCTGTGGATTTGAAGATTAAAGTTTTCAGAAATTTACAGCTGGATAAGAAAGAAACAGAGAAAGGCTATGCCAGAACAAACCTAAAATCACGTTCACTTCTCTAAGGTGCCCATGAGTAATACCTAGGTTTTTACAAAATTTTTTGACACAAATGAATTTATTCAGTGAGAAGAAGGAGAAGAGAAAAAAAAACAACAAACCACCCCAAAACCTTAGGAGTAAGCCAAGAATTATTGGCATGTTTCTGACAGTCACATTTTTAGCCTTTTTTTTTAATGGGCTGTATCTAAGTGAGCTGTAAGCACAAACTTTGTTTCACCTTAGCTTTTGAACCTACTCCTTGATTTGAAGTGAATTCAAGAATGAAAGAAACCCTGAAAGGTTTTCACTGCTAGAACATTATTCTCGAGGAGAGCTGAAAGGTGAGAAAATACAAGGAGAGGGGACTTAATATTGTTCTTTTAAATCAGCCAGGAGATTAATCTCTGTAAGAAGACTGACTTAATGTTCTGTACTCATTGCTTTTATTTGACTTTCTCTTCCTTTCTGCAGCTAATACCCAGAGTTTCTGAAGGTCTGAGCCTGACTCATAGGGCCCTCCAATAGCTGTCTCTTCTTGTGACCCTTGCAGGAACTTTGCAGGAACAATATATCCAAAGGTTGTCAAATTTGGTTCAAATCAGCCAACAAGTTCTGTGACTACTGAAGGGGAAAATATATTCAGGGTGCAGTTCAGGCAGAAATAGAAAAGCTTGTCAGCCCTGAAGCCATGAACAAACCACCTGATACCAGCCGGAGCTAATGAAAGGAGAAGGAGGGCTGAAGCTACTTTACCCATTCCAGCATATTCCCCTTAAAATGGCAGGTTGAAATGCAGGCTAGTAGAAACTGGTTTATTGGTTTCAAGTGCTCCAACTTCTGCTTGTGATTCATCAATAGGAGAGCAGGCTACAGCATGCAGGGTGGTTTGTTTGGCCAGCTGTGAGCCAGAGCAAGTCCACACTCATGGAGCCAGTCATCACTTCCTCACTGTTAATATAGCCATGCAGAGCTCTCTGTTGTTTTTCTTGGAAAGAGTGGGTAAGGATGGAGGGAGCATGTGGATGAAATCTAGTTCTAGGACAGCAAACATCATTTGATCAGCATGAGGAAAGACATGGGAGAGGATCATCTGCGCTGTGCTATCATACATAGAGATCTCTGTATCCTGGCTGTCTGAATATCACAGACATATTTCAGAGGCTGCAAATTGATAACTAACTTTCATGTCCAACATTACAGGGTAAGAATCTTACTGAGCATTCATGATGGTTAATGTGCATTCATTTAAAAAGCCACATTTCTTCTTTTTATTTTTTCTGTCTTTCAAAAAGACTTAGAAGAAGAAAGAACAAAAACATTTTCTAGGCAATGCAATCTAAATAATTATAGTAATAATAATGTTTGGTGTCTGCTTCTGTGGTATAAATATAACCCATCCTACCATGTAATAGACGTTAATTTTAAACAGTGAACATTTACACAGCTCATGTGAGGTTTGATTCTATTTTCAGTTATTAGCCATGAAAGCTACCACTGTACAAGCTCTCAGTTCAGTGACAACCATTTGGAGGGTAATTGCACGACTTGCATTAGCTCAGTGCCACATGTCAGCTAAGGCATGAAGCCATTGCTCAGGAGTAGCTCAGTGTCTGATTGCAGTGTTCTATTAGACTTCTGCTGGCTCTGTTTGTGTTTACACTAATGACTTAATATGTTGTCAAAGAAGAGAAAAGGAGCCTTAAACCACATACAGTTTTCTCATATTTCCTCCCCTGGATCCCTTCACAATTCATGAGCTATGTGATTATAAACTACTTACCTGGATATGAAGGAAGCCTACAAGGAAGGATACAGGGACCTTTTTACAAGAGCAGCATGTGGTTACAGGATGAGGGGGAGTGGATTCAAACTAGAAGAGAGTAGGTTTAGATTAGATATCAGGAAATAATACTTTGCAGTTAAGGTGATGTGACAGTAGAACAGGTCTCCACGAAAAATTGGAGGCAGATGCGCCATCCCTGGAAATGTTCAAGGTCAGGGTGGTGAACTGGACCTCATAGCAGCCAGGTCTAATGGAAGAGGGTTGGAACCAGGTGGTCTTTACATTCCTTTCCGACCCAAACCATCCTATGATTCTACACAGAGCAGATGGATCAGGCTCTGCACAGATGCTTTGCAAAGCTATATTCCTGTCTGGGAAATCTCTGACCCCACCAGAGATCCTCAGTGATGCAGCAAGAGGTAAGGATTGGGATCAAGTATGAAGAAAGGTGAGTATAAGTGGCATTATAGCACCTTCACAACTCAATATAATTTAAATCAATTTAACATTTCCGTCCAAACTGATGAAATATTACCTTTAGCACAATGTATGCACACTTTGCTCTGTCTTTGCAGTCAGCCTGCATTCCCACTGATGTTGAATTGACTGCATGTTTGACAGCCATGTCACCTTCTCTGACATCTAAGTAGGTATTTTCTTTGCTCTCTGACCAGCAACTTGACAAGCAGTGCATCAAGAAGATGAAAAGGCAGTGTTTTTATGAGCAAAGGACAAAGAAATGCAATAAAAGCTGTCCCTTTTACTGATCACAAGCCTCTCTGGCAGACTCAGCTTATAATGTTGCAATGCTGAAAGGCTGGAAATTATCAAAAATGAGGATCCATGCTGCTGATCAGCTGCAAACAGCCTGGGATGTCAGTGGGTGCCTGCTGGACTGTCTGGTGGGACTACAGGGGCTGCTGTGCTGATCGGGTGCGTGCGGTGCTGGGGAGGGACAGGCACAGAGAAATGGGAGGGGGAGGGAAGGGAAACCCCCATGGCAGCACCACCGTGCTCCAATAAAACCCAGAGCTGTGATGCCTGGGCAGAGGTCTGTTTTACAGGGAGTGTGGCACGTGGTGGGGTTGTTGATGGTGCTGCCTGGCCAAGTACAAAGAGCTCCTTGTAGGGCTGCTGGTGACTTGTCCTGGAGTGCTGACACTCTGGCTGTGTTTTCTGGTTTCAATCACTTGGTCACTTGCTCGTGAGTTTGCCCCTGCCTCTGGCCACCGTGATTTTAGCTAGAAATCCAGTACATCAGCTATTAAAAGGAAGTGTTTGGGTGAGGGGCATGAGCAGTGGCTTGAAGCTGTTAGGGTCCCCTGCTTCCCAAGGGGCCCAGGAGGCACTTTTGGGCTCCCAGAAAGGCCACAGGTCTGCATTCCACATGGGCACATGGCAGGAAGCCCACCTGCATGTCTGGCCTGTGCCTGTGCCAGTGCCAGCTGCCCTGGTGGTGGCATTCTGGTGTCCCCAGCATTCCCACAGCAGGGACAGGGGGTGGGAGGAGAATGGGGAGGCAAATAAGTCATGAGGCCCCAAGAACCAGCTTGGGAACTGGTGGCCATCTTAAAAACCTGGTCTCTGCTGCTGCTGTGATCCAGGGACAGATAGTGGCTAGAATTTGTTAAGGGGCTGAGCTCGCGTGGTCCTGGTGCCAGGGCTCTGCAAGGGTGGGTTAGGGATACCTGAGCAGCTGCTGCCAACTCCTCATCCCACTACAGCCTTTTACTTGGGGCTAAAAGAAATCAGGTCCTGGGAGCACCTGTTGCTTGGCCTTACAGATGAGTTACAGCAACTCTGAAGGGCTATCTTGGAAGCACTCGTGTGCAAGACAAGACTGCAAAGCTGCAAGAGGGATCCAGGTTCTAATTTTCATCTCTGTTAGCTTAACTGAGTCTTCCCAGCAAAAATGGAACCCTAAAATTGGTACCCCCAAAGTGGAATGATTTGCTTTAGTATGGAGCACTACCAGCTCCTGATGAACTCATTAAGACTTGACTGAGGGCAACACTCCTGGAAACAGGTGGCTTGTAAAAAGTTGACTGCCTGTCAGCATCATGTCAGGATACACTGTCCTGTGTGTAGGTCACCTCCACAGGCACAGCTGCTCTGGGTGGGCATGATGGCCATGGCCCTGGGCCAGGCTTTACAGTACGCAGCACCACACCTCTGTGTATGCTTCATCTGTGAAGCTGTCATCAGGAACGATGGGCAGGGCAAACAGAAGATTCAAGTGCATGTAGCAGTCTGCTCTTCTGTCCTGCCATATTCTTTCTTCTTGACCTCTCTGTCCATGACTGCAGAAGCTGTCCTGGCTTGCATATCCTCCTGCATACCAAATTTGTAGTAAGTCACACCAATGGGGTCTCTCACATGTCAAATTCCCAGGTATTCAAGCCTCTTCTAAACTCTAGGCAGCAGGTCAACCTGATCTGTGACCCACTGAGCAGCTGCAACTGGTGAACGGGATCTCAGCTCTGCAGGTGTTTGTGATACGGGGCATTTGGGAGAAGGAAAGAGAGGGGAAAGGGGAGAAAAAGCAAGACATCCATCATCTACTTCCCTAGTCTCGTGATCTGCCCTTGAGATCTGACTGCTGCCAGCATGGCTGTATAGGGACTGAGTATGATGATAGAGGTACTGCAGGAAGGCTCAAGAGAGTCATGAATCTCCCTTCACCCTGTGCATGTGACCTGTTTTACTGGGAGTAGCTCTGGCATTTAATGGAATCTGGTGATGAAAGCAGACTACAGGGATTTGGAAATGTGTAGTTAAATTGAGCAATTTCTCCCTCTTACATTAAAAATAGTTTTGGTATGCTGACCTAAAGGCTAGGTTTTGTTCATTAGATCATTTAATCAGAACTATAGTCCACAGGATAATTAAACTTTAATAGTCAATTAAACCAGCAATGATCTAAGAATAAGTCTATAAGGAAGGTAGGGAATTCAGACACCTTATATCTCGTCTTAGAAGTCATGACTTCTATCACATATAATTACTCTCCCCTGTGGTGTGCATGGAAAGGATCTGTTTCTAAATGAGGACATTTTCTATTAAAAACAGCAGGAGAAAAGTTCAGACACCAAGGGCTTAATCTGTAAGGCTGATTTTTGAATGAAATCAGCTCCATTCTGGCCAAGCAGTGGCACAAGTGTTTATTTATTACTGTGTGAACAGCTCTGTTGCCTTTAACGCTACCACTTCTCCTAACTCAGGCATGTACTCCAGTACTTTGTTCCAGCAGCCCCAGAACACCCAGTGGAGGCTTGTTTAATTGGCAACACACAAACCAAACACCTAAGGAATCATGATCTTCAAAAATGTGCCAGCAGAATACAGATCCCAAGAACCTGGCGCCTCGCTCTTGCTCTAGCAATGACATGACTGGCAGGTGGGCTGTGAAGGAGGTGGGACTTGGGGAGCAAAGCTCTGTGGAGAGTTGAGCACTCATTGAAGGGAAAATAGGCTGAGGATGAATTCCATGGGTAAGAGAGTTGACCTGTAGGGTTGTTCATGGGACTGGGACAAAATGGGCTGTGTGGAAAAGGGGTGAATTCATCAGAGGTGGGCTGTGGACTGGGAGAAAGGTGGTGTAAGGTTGGATGAAAGTCTGTGGTGCTACATAAGTATGGAAGTCCATGGCAAACTACAGGGAAGTAAACTGAGGACTGTACAGAAAATTCTCCAGCTAGCAGTGACAGCTGTAAAGAAACATCTGGGGATTTTTTTTCTCTTTCTATAAACACTGCCGATTTTTCTTTCTGTTCTTGCAGAATCTCACCTTTTTTTCTAGCAAGGTGAGATTCTGCACATATTACAAGCTGACCTAAGTCAGCACGGTAGCATGAGTTAATAATGCATAATCCCACTGTACATGCAGGTAGTTTCTACAGCCACTTGAGTTTTGTAAAGGTACCTGACATCATGATCAGAGAATGAGACTGTTGTGGAAACTGCTTCAAGAAGCTCTTGCACTTCAGATGAGGCAATGACCTCAATGCTCTTAAAGGGTACAGGGAGCGGTTTGTGCTGTAAACAAGTCCATCAGTGAAACTGCACTTGAAAACAGACCTAAGGAACCAAAGCACATTTTTTCTTAAGTAGTCATTGTTTGATTTTTTATAAATGAATAAATGGCATTTCCTCTTTCTTGCAATCGTCAGTTTCTCACACTTCAGTTTTCCCCCAGCCTACCTGGCACCAAGGAATGTCACTATTTGATTCTTCAAGTCTCAAGGCAAATGATGTCTTCACTGTCTGATTCTTGATTTGAGAAAGTGAGTAGAAGATTGCATAGGAAAATGGCTTCAATAAGCATCAGTTTAAACTACTCTCTGCCTTCCCCATTAAAGTAATTTCTCCTTCTGCAGGCAACCTTACTGTGTGGAGTCTTGGCAATTTGTTTCCCTCTTTTTTTTTTTGGTTCAGAGGATGTGTGGATAGCTTGTCCAAGCAGCTCCAAGATAGTATCACAATTTCGTTGTTAATTCAAATCATTTGTCCAAATACTGAAGAATCTGGGAAACATGGCAAAGGCATTAATGGCTAAGCAATGCGCAGAAGATAACAATAATACTCACTGGAAACCACTTAGTGCAAGAGTGAGCTCTGTTTGCAGTAAATACAGAGTTTAGATAGATGTATATACACATATGTGTGTATATCAACAAGATCTGAAAAGGTGTCTGTCTGTTCACATGGTGTGCCAGCCTATCCAGAGAGAAGCAGCAAGAATATTGCATGAATTTCATGTCCCTGAATTAATATCTTCGGGCACACTTGACCTCTTGCAAATTCCTGCCTGTAGCAGAAATGCATTTCAGCAGTCTAAGTACTTCAGCCTCTTTCTATCTTCTTTTGCTGACTTAGAAGGACAAGAGTAAGTGCTGCCAGGACACCTGCTTGGGATCACTTAGCTGAAAGCAATCAGCCAACATCATCTGAGCTTTTTCAGTCGTTGCATGCAGGTGTACTTTGCCTTCAGGCTTTGAGAAACCAGGCTCATTGGGCAGGCTTTCACAATCATGTTGGTATCTACCCCTAGAAGGAACTGCCTGCCCATGGACTATAGCTGGAGTTATCAGAAATCAGCTAAACTCTGAGCTTGCATGAAAAGTTACCAAAGGCGACAATGACATGTAACCAGATGATTGCCCTATCCTCTTGGGAGACAGACTGACCTGAGCTCTGCAGGGTTCCCATTTTATATTATTATATAAGTGAGCTGGTTTGTGACTACAAATGTCGCTCAACTTGCATTTTTTTCAGCCTTCATGACCTGGTGGAGGTAGAGCTCACAGAGACAGGTGAAACCTGAGTGTGGATGTGGGGGAAAGAAAGGCTCTGCAGTCACAAGACTGCAGCATCACATGACAGGGAATGTGTGTGCGAAGCAGGGAGGGTGGTGGCAGGAAAGGGCAAGAGCCCTCATGTTTGTTTTACAGACCTGCATCACTGTACTGCTCAATATCACAATGACCCCAGCTTTCTTGAGGAAAGCCCCTCCTTTCAAAGCAGCTGGCAGTATCTCTCATATTCCAGCAATGACTATATTTCAATCAACCCTGTTGACCTTCTGGAATGAACTTCTCACCAGGTAGAGGTCACAAATGTTTGCCTTCCTGTCGAAATACCCCAGTATTCTCCTACATGTGCTTATTCAATACATAGGTGTATACACGTAGCTACATCCAGAAACCAAGCAGTGTTTCAGTTTTGTGAGGAAAAAGAATTACAGAGGTTTGGTGAGCAGGAAAGAGGCCCTACAGTGTGGGATTTGTGACTGGACCCTCCCAGGGTCCTGACATTGGCAGATAGCTTGAAGAATCATTCTTCACTGTCTATCCTCCTCTGCCCTTTGATTGCATACTCCTAGCTCTCATTATATGCCAGCAAAATCCCCATGGATCCATGCCCAACTAAATAGAAAGATGGAGTGGGAAGGGAGAGATTGGCTCCCTTTCTTATTCTGCAAGTTAGCTTTAGTCCATATCACCCATGGGACCTGCTTTAATGCATGCTGCATATGGGCAGATGCAGTAAAAGGGAACAAACATGGTAACAAAAAATTGAGTGTGAGAGTGGACAGGATTTCTTTTTCTCATCTAAATGTCAGGTTCATTTATGAATTCCAGATAAGTAGACAGAGAATAGAGTGGGTCTATGAATTTTATTTCTCAACTGTGGTAATGTTCTTAATGTAGAGAAACAAAGGTGGTGATAAAAAGGGAGGAGTAAGTGATGCTGAGCCCAGCATTTCAGCAATGCCCTTGAATTCGTGTTTTACCTGTTCATCTGTAATTGTAGCTTATCAGAAGAACATCAGAAGCCTCAGGTAGAAATAGACAGATCACTGGGCTTGAAAAAAATGAAGCATGGACTCCCAAGGAGTACAATACAAGAACCAATGCCATGCTTTCTTGAGAACATAGTGAAATGCATGAAAGTGAGATAAATCCTCAACTTACGCAGAGGAATGTTCTAGAAACTTCCTGCGTGCTTCTCTCCTCAATTCAAATACTTATTTCTCAAAGTGGAAAAGAAAGTAATTCTCTGTTTTCATCCACTTCTCTGGCTTATGGCTAAAACACTTGCCAGGAAAAACCCCTAGACCCTCATCCTCAGTTTAATGAAGGTAAGCACATCATTGCTCTTGGGGGTCTGGGCTTCAGCATGAGCTTGGAAGTGCACTTGCAAATAGAGTATCTGCTCATCATACAGGAGTACCACTAAAATTACTTCAGTGATTTTTCTTTAACAAGATGCATTGAGATGAGCACATACAACTCTGTCAGTGCTAGAGAAATCCAGTCATAAGGTCAAAATGAGCACTAGTTTTATTTAATCTGGAAAAATCATAAATGACATGAGTATCAGAAATTCAGGAAAATTCTCACAAAGCATTCAATGTCTCCTCAGAGATCACTGGAAGGGAAAATGCATTTTTTTCAGAATGAAAACCAGAAAACAGTACCTTTACTACAGGTGGCCTTTCAAACGTCCTGCAAACCTGACATGATTCAGTACTGCAGATTCGTGTTTTCTCAAAAGGAAAAATATGCAGAAAATCTGCAAACTTCTGGAACTCTCTCAAACAATCCTCACTACTCCATCAAATGTTTACGTACAGAGATGTTTCTCTAGAGATGGACCATTCAGGAAAACAAATTTAAAAAAATGGAAGTAAATCTTTCAGACAAAAACGTAGTCCTGTGATTTCTCACACTTGACTGTCTTGTAGAGTTTTTAAGTAATAATCAGTATGTAAAGACAGAACCTTTACTTTTTTTGTGCTGTAGATCTCAACATGCCAAGACGCTAGTGTGCAGCAATATAAACCAATCTCACACTAAGAACTTGTCCCCATGTCTTCAGTGGCATGAAAGGTACATGACTACACTTGATTCATCTGAGGACAAGATCTCATTAAACTACTTTTGTTATCAGACTGGAAATAAGAATAGATGATCCACATGAATGCCACAACACCATAGAAAACATTATATAAATTAATCCTGATTCGATCTTAATTAATATGGAATTCTGTATCATATCCTGAAAGGGATTCAGTTAGGAACTGTGATCTGAGAATCCCCTCTTTCCATAACTGCTCTATAATACTCAAGTTGGAAGCAGAGACTGTGAATAAGTAGAAGCAGATGTCCTTTTGGAAAGGCCTGAAACCATAGAGTAGGGAATTCCTTGCCAAAATCTTAAAATTCACACACAAAAGGAGAACTTTACTGGAATATTACTGCATTCACTGATGTTTAGAAAACATCATATCGCCACCACCACCACACTGCAGATTTTTAGGCTGTACTACAATGTATCACAGAGATGATCTTCCAGATTTAGAGACTTTGTATGTTCAACCCAAACATTTCCAGCTTTAAAGAAGTGCATCTCATGCCTTCCTTTGCTGAGATAACCTGGAAAAATGCACATTGTCATGATACTGCACAACCTGTTTGGTTGCAAACTGACTTTTGCAAAAACGCTGTTTGTTACAGAATAGCAAAGCTCAGGTTTGAGAAAAGCAAAATAGAAAATCATTTCTGTCCTGTGTAGAATGACAAATTTGTAGATTTAACAGGAAGGTTTAGAGACAACAGAAATGGTGGCTTGTCTCCAAGTGGCACTGCCTGGGGCAGCAAATGTGTCTTTCATGGGGTCAGAGGAGATGATGTGCAGGGGGTCCCCACCCCCTCCCTCAGATCAGTGTCCTGCTCTGCTCAAAGCTCTGATAAGCAGCAGATTATTTCCAGATCTTTAGATGCCAGGGATATCACCTAAGTGTGGTACCACAGCACTTCTTATTTAATACTGTCATGACCTTGTATATAGTAATTGCATTAAGGTAATTGGTTACATAGACACAGTCCAATCTGTACATGCTCAAAGAAAAGTTTCCTCTTTTTCCTGATAAATGAATAAGTCTGTCATTCACTCAGATTGTCTTCTTTTCCCTCTTTTCTGTCCTCTGAGACTTTTAGATTTTTTAGGTTTAGAAATGAAATGGGAAGAGCCTTTCAGTTTTACCAAATGTACATATGTTCCTATTGAGGGGTTTTTGCCCAGCTGATGTTCTAACAAACTGGATGTTTTGTTATGAGCACAAAGAATCTAATCCATTTTTTACAAAAGGCAATGGAAAAAAACCCTTTTGTTTTTCATGGGGCTCAGATTCTGCACTAATTGTGGTTCCTCTCTTGGCCTAGCGGATACATGAATAAAAAGCTGCAGATGTGGTTTTGATTGTCATTAGATGTTCTTTAGATCATTTTATTCCTCTAATGAGCCCAGTTATATTATTAGAACTTTGGTTTATTCCAGATTTTTTCATTTTGGATACCTTTTCATCTCTATTTTTTAAAAATAGAAGTTTTTCTCCTGGAGAAAAAGGAAGAAGTCTAACTTTTAACACTGTAGAGATACAAGAGAGAGAGAAAAAAAATAAAAATAATAGCAGCATTGTTTCAGGGACAAAATATTTCTGCTTCTGAAACATGGAAGAAAATTAGGTTTTTTTCAAGACACCATGCCTTTCTCTTGTATTTAAAATTCAAGTGCCTAGTGTCTTAGCTATTGTATCTGTTCTTGTCTCTTGAGTGGTCTCCCCGTCCTTCCCTATTCAGTCAGTTTAAGAAAGGAGCCCTTTCCTTTCCTGTTCTCAAGGACAGCATGCATCTGGCTTCTTTTAGAAATCTGGGTATGGATGAAGAGATACAGGTCCTGGCATTGCCTATTCCTCACTGTTAACAAGTTGATTTAAAACAGCAGAACCAGATGCAGAAGACAGGAGTTGTAGATACCTTGCTTAGGTCAGCTGTTGAACATCTGGATCGTTACAATGTCAGAGGATAGATATAATATGATCCTAAAGAAAGAAGGAAGTAAAATTATAGGTAGCAAAAAGGTGGAAAAAATATTCTCTGAAAAACATTATACTCCAGCAATGGCAGGTTAATTCACAATGACTATTTATAAGGATTGGCAAACAGAAAAGCTCAATCACAGAATCACAGATTGTGTTGAGTTTGAAGGGACCCACAAAGATCATCAAATCCAGCTCCTGGTCCTGCACAGCACCATTCCCAGGAATCAACATGTGCCCAAGAGCATTGTCCAAACACCTCCTGAACTCTGTCAGGCTGCTGCTGTGACCACTTCCCTGGGGAGCCTGTTCCAGTGCCCAAACACCTTCTGGGTGAGGAACCTTTCTCTTAAACCTCCCTGACACAACTTTGGGCTACTCCCTTGGGCCCAGTCACTGGTCACCACGGAGATCAATGTCTGCCCCTCCTCTTCCCCTCATGAGGAAGTTGTAACTGCAATGAGGTCTCTCCTCAGTCTCCTCTTCTCCAGGCTAAACAGACCAAGTGACCTCTGCTGCTCTTCATATGGCTTCCCCTCCTGGCCCTTCACCATCCTCATGGCCCTCCTTTGGGCACTCTCTAATGGCTTAATGTCTTTCTGACACTGTGGAACCCAAAACTGCCCCCAGCACTGGATGTGAGGCTGCCCCAGCTCAGAGCAGAGCAGGACAATCCCCTCCCTTGCCCAGCTGGCCATGCTGTGCCTGATGCCCCCCAGGACAGGGTTTGCCCTCCTGGCTGCCAGGGCACTGCCGTCTCAGTTTCAACTTGCCATGGACCAGGACCCCCAGGTCCCTTCCTTGGCACTGCTCTCCAGCCTCTCATTCCCCAGTCTGTACTTCCGGGGTTGTCCCACCCCAGGTGCAGAATCTGACACTTTCCCTTGTTGTCCTTCACTTGGCTGGTGACTGCTCAACCCTCCAATTTATTGAAGTCTCAGCTCCTCCCAGTTTTGTATCATCTGGGAACTTGCTCAGTATCCTTTCCAGTCCTGCATCCAAGTCATTTATGAAAATGTTGAAGAGCACAGGGCCAAGGATGGAGCCCTGTGAAATCCCACTAGTGACACATTGCCAGTCTGATGTCACCCCATTCGCTACAACCCTCTGTGCCCAACCCGTGAGCCAGCTGTTCACTCATCTCCAATGTGTTTATCCAGCTGCGTGCTGGACATTTAGTCCAGAAGGATCCTGTGAGGGACAGTATTGAAAGCTTTACTGAAATCCAAGAAGATTACATCAGCTGGCCTCCCTTGATCACCTAGGTGGTCAAGGTCACCTTGTCATAAAACTAAATTAAGTTTGGTAAACTGGATTTTCCCCTCATGAAACTATTCAGGCTGTAACCACTGATAACATTGTCCTCCAGGTGTTTCAATTCCTCCTAGATTAATGGCAATGGGTAGTATCTATTTGGCAGTATGTAATTGTGTTGTACATTTCACTTGTATTTCCCATAATTTTAATTTTAATAGTTTGCTTCATTCTCAGCTGCAATTTTGAACACTAGCCTGCTGTGAGGTCACCAAAAATACCATTTTATTAAAGTTGATCTTCTGAAGCTGCAAAACATGAACAGAATCAATAGGATGAATCTGTACATAATTTGTTCATTTTCTCCAACCATTTTCCACCTTCATGTACATTTTATACTATAGACTTCAGTATTCTGAAAGCAGAAGTGTGTGCATACCTCTGATAAGTTATAGAGTTATATATATACCTCAAGTAGTAATTATGGAAAGTCATGAGGGAAGTGTGTTTGGAGCCTGGGCAGCATCAATCTCTTTTGGTCACTTTATTGGACTCCTCTCATGCAAAGAATATTGGCAAAATCTGTTAAAATTCCTGCAGAAGTCAAAACAGTTTTTGGTTCTGTTTGCCCTCCTTCTGTGGCAAGCACAGCAAGAGCCAAGCTTCTTCTCCAGGCCCATATTTGAGAAGGGGCATTTGCCATGGAACCTCCCTGATTAGGCTGTGCAAGGAACCCATGCTGGATGTGGTGCAGGAATGCATGGGTGGTTGGATGATTACTGCAGTGGTTTCCACTATGGTCTTCTTCATTGTTCCCTCTTGGTTTGCCAAAAAAAAAAAAAGGTGTTTTTTATGCAAGCCTCTCTTCCCTTTAGACCCTGCATTGGTTTCTTAATGAACTACATATCACATTGACACTCTTTCTACTGGCCTGAAAGACTTCCTGAAGCTCTCCAGACTGCAACTTTAAGTGCCTCTTGTGCTTGTTCAATGTTATTTCACATTCTTCACCTGGGCCTGGATGACCTCTTCTATCCATCCCTAAGCTGTCCCTAGTGGAAGGGTTCTTGATGTCCTACTCACAGAGGTGTTGTGCCCCTCTTTCCATATATCAGTAAAGTTTGCTTCTACTGTGATAAAGCCAAGTTTATTCAACAATACCTTTAAAATGAATGGAAGCATCAACAAAATATTACTTGCATCATACCCAAGCAATTACCTTTTGAGGTGAAGGCTGTGATTTTCATATTCCCTTAGCCCATAATGACCATGCTCTCATTGTGGCAACACATCTAAATTTAGTGTGCAGATTCCTTGCCCATTAGATTGCTTATTTGCTGTGCCAACTGCAGAGCACAGTTTAAGCCCTGCATAGTTTGGCTGTGGGTTGGGATTGCTTACAGCTGGGGTGGCATGCTGTTGCTAGCTTGTTGGCCAGGCTTTCTTAAAGGATGCACTCTGTGCTATGCTCTGCTTCTATTTCATTCCTGGCTGCAAATTAGGGTATTGCCTTTCATCCTTAAACTTAGACCAAATCGGGAAATGGCTCCTTAAAGGCTGCACCTTTGCTTGCGTGAGACCATGGAAGTAGCAGACTCTGAGGTGTTTCATAGGAACCTCTCATTTTCTATGCAAAAACTCTTCACGGAAAGAGATGAACTCCAGGGCACCTTTTCCTTTTGCCTTGAAATGGCTAACCTGCAGAATAACGTGTAGCCAGTTCTGTTTTCTCCAGTGTTTGAGTGGAAAGGTTTAGTTTCTGAAAAGCTGAAAGTAAGCTCTGTTTTGTTTTGAGAGCAAAGTAACCATTGCTGGTGATGAGCAAGCAGAATTTTCTGGATCAACTAACTAGGTGTACATTTGTCTAGGTCATCTTAAAAAAGAAAGAGAAGAGCAGTGTAGTATATAAAACATTTGTTAAGAGGTTAATGATAGCATTAATGATAAGTTCTGACTGATTTACTTAGCACAGCCACATACTTTTCACTACATTCTTTAATTTGATGTCAACACTAGGCTTATGTTTCATATAAGACACTATTTAGTGACTTTTCTAGCTTAGTCAGTATTGAAAAAAAAAAACCCAAACCAAAACATTTAAGGCCTAATAAAATGAAAGTACAGTTTAATCCAATTAATTTAAAACTAAATCCAGGTAATATTTGTTGAAAATTTTCAAAGTAAAACATTTGAACTGAAATAAGCGCATTCCTTTATTTTTTGTCTTGCTGAAACAATTTCAAGAACTTGCTAGGGATTTCCATGCATTTTTTCTTGATCCAACACCCCCTTTTTTGCAGAATAAGATACACAGACAGAAATATTTCCAATTCTTTCCATATTTAGAAATACGTAAGCAAAAAATTATGTCTGTCAGTAGGTCTGGGCATTCTTGTCTTTCTAGAAGTGTTGCCTTCAGGGACATGACTGGTCATTTGTGCCAAGAGCCACAGAAAACATGAGATGAGCCTCACGGACGCTGATAATATTTTCTACAGCTTTGACTGGCTGGTGCAAGCAGCTGTTGGCTGAGATGCACAAGCTTTATCCAGGGCTCTTTGTCTCTAGTCTCCCTTGGACTTGCCTCTGATGGTTCCACTGTCTGTCCTGCCTGGCCTCCTCTCTCTCCTTCCTTTGCTTTGTCTTCTCCTCTCACTTGTCATGCTCCTGTCCCTCCCCCAGTGAAACCACGGGTACCATAGTGTTTGCTGGTGTGGATCTCTGTTTTATCATCTTTTTCTATTTTTTGTGTTTTGTCTGTTTTGACTGCAAGCAATTCAGGGCGAGACTGTCTTTTCCTCACTCACACAATGCCTAGGACAGTAGATCTCCACTCCCAGTTTAGTCTTAACAGCATGAAAAAGAAGTATGTAAATAGAATGGAAACAGAGTTTTACCCACCTAGATAGGAAATGGTGAAAAACAGGATCCTTGCCCCAAAAGATCTTATAATATAAAGCAAAATAATTCTCTCTTCCTATACTGAGTTGCTTACATGCCAATTTTACTTTAAGTATGTTTTGTCTTTTTATCTTCCACTGGCAGTCTTATGTGGCTCTGCACAGCAATCGTCCTAGCACAATAATTTCTCACTTATATTTTTCTTCCCTTTCTTCTGCAGACCAAATTCAAATTCTTCAATCTCCATATCCAAAGCCTTCTATAAATTCTCTCTTCTATCCTGCTCTGCAAACCTAATTAACAGCAGAGTCCTGCAAGAAGTCAGCACATGGAAAAGCTGGGGTAGGCTTCTGCACTGCAATTTCATTCTAAATAGTGAGGAAACCAAGGTGACAGAAATATTCAGTGTTCCCTTATCTCCTGTGAGGTAGTCTCTCACACAGCTGCTTGCCAGCCTTCTCTGACTCACCCAGCCAAGCTGGGATTGGAACAAAATGAAAGGAGCTGTTTCCAAATTTTAGGCCTAATGTCCTACACCTAGTTCCAAACCTGCTCTTAAAGGGATTGCTTACATCCTTCCTTCTCAATCCACAAAGTCTCTTACATAAAATGTTTTCTTAGGTCACTCAAAAATCATTTAATGATGACTCAGTGGTCCATAATCTTTAATGAGCTCTTGGCAGTTGTCAGTGACTGCTTGGAAATTTCATGAGTTCAAGTGTAAGTTGCACTGCTTAAGCGTGTGAGGGAAAATATTTCTTCTGTGCTCATCATTTATAGTTCAGCAAAGATCAAGCATGAAAATAGTACATTCTCAATTAGCTGCTGGTCTGGATGGTGCTGGGAAGCTGTAAATAAAACCCGTCTGTGTGCTCTGTGTGCTTTGCCCGACTGTGAATAGGCTGCTTTGAGGAATGCCTTGAGCTGGCTGGCTGTGACAGGCTGCTGTCAGCTGTTGGCACTTACCTCATGGTTTGGGTTTGGTTTTCTTCTTTTAAATCAACTTGTAATAAAATTCAAGTTAACCTTAAACTGAGGTCAGTTTGAGGCTAGGTGGGTGATATATATGTGCCTGATGCTAAAAGTATCTAAAGGGTTCTGATTACTTTAACTCCTGTTAGTCTAGTTACAGACCTTAATATAAGATAGAAAGTATTCTGGTCCCACAAATCTCTAGTCTTCCTAGCAATAGGATAAGAATAGGCCCCTTGGCTATTTTTTTAGATCCTGGATTTTTTTTTTTTTTTTTTTTTTTTTTTTTTTTTTTTTTGTGTTAGTGATCAACACACGGTATTCATTTCCCTCCTAAAGTGGAACAACCAGAGCTGAATGCAAACATAAATGAAGCATGTTCACAGTAGACTAAAAGGAAACTTCCTGCCCTTACAGAAAAGAAAAAAAAAAAAAAAAAAAAAAAAGAGAAGGGGAAAAAAGAAGGTTGTCTGACTTTCTTACATGTTTCTAAGGTCCATTTTTACAGAAGAGCCAAAAACCACCTGCAAGTTTTTGGGTGATGTAAACTGCTTCATTGAGGACTGTGATATAACTGATTTTCTCAAACTTTATCAAAGCTTGCTGTCCTAGGGTTTGTTGGAGCAGGGTTTTTCTGATGAGAAGTCTTTTACTGAACATTAAAAGAAAGTTAATATCAAAATTACTCATGAGTGTCAGATGATTTAATTAGACTTCTACTTTGGAAAAGCATTAGAAGAATGTTTTTAAACTATTCAAGTACCCACTTGTGTCAAAATATTTTTCTGGTTAAAAAAATTAGCTTGGTTTACAACAAAAATACTTGGTCTTTATAAAATTGTTAAAAGTAAAGTTTGTTTAAAAATTACATTAATGGAATATTTAGATTTACGAAATCAAAACTTTTTCAAACCTCACAAAAATAGTTACATATTCTACTTTTCTCTGAGCAAAGTTATTCAAATCTAGAATGTTCTTGTAGAAGCACTGAGTGTGAAATAATGGCTTTTTAGGCGACATAATTTCATTTTGCAGATCTGCCAAATCTATTCTTCTATCCCCATGAAGTGTTTAGGTGTTAATCAACATTACCCTATTAACTACAGAGTTCTCTGTTTTAATTGCCTGGGGATGGTATTGTTTGCACAGGTGCTCTAGCTGGGGAACTGAATTAATATCCATTTTCCTTGGCTAAAAGGCTTGTTTTTCATGTCTTGTCTGTCTTCTTGCAAACATAAATGCAGAATCTCTTATGGACTTGCATTTACAATTAGCTGTTTCCACACTACAGGCTTTCTCTCCTGCTGATGCTGCTTCATTAGTATGTAGATACCTTTTCATGCCTTCACCTAAGGGCCTGATCCTTTCCTCACTGAAATGATTAAATGCCTTGCCATTAATACCAGTTTCTGGCAGTTACATCAGTAGTCCTCTTCTCCTGAAGAGGTTGTGGGCTTTCCCAAAATTAGTGATTAGACAGCAGATCACTCTTCATTAAACACGACATTAAGGTGTGCAGCTTTTCCTAGTTCCTACTTCCTGAAGTTTTCAATTGAGTGTGCTCTCTCAGTTGACAATACTCAGTCTGTCATAGTCCTCATGTGTCCCTTTCACTTGGATTTGGATACACAGTTCCAAAGTGGAAATGTTTCCAGTCAGATTACCTTGCTTATCTAACAGTCTGCCACTGCTTACTGCTCTAGTTTATTTAACTTTCCTGCAAGCCAAGAGTTTTCAAAATCAAATCCTGATTTTCTCATTTTTAGTCTTTGTTTCTAGTTTGTATTTCTGTAACTTTATGAAACAGTAAATCAAGAGAAGTCAGCCTTGTATTTAGCATTGAAGGTGGAAAGGCTGATTTGCTCTATAGGACACATCCAGACTCTATGACTTATCCTCTCCCCAGTAAACTTGGGAGGGATTTCTAAATGAGCTAGGTCTTCTATTAAAAAATTATGCAAATTTTCCCTGACACAGAGCCCAGTTAAACCAAGTGTGAAGGTTCCTGTGGTTTCAGTGAGATTTGGCTCAAACTGTGAAAGGAGGCCTGTTCCACAAGGCAAATATGGGCTATCTTTTTCAGGATATTTGGTCTTGTTTCCAAACAAAATGACGTTTATTTGAGTCTACTACCAGGCATGGACCAGTTCTGTGCAGGGTAAGTTTTGTTATTTATTTTTAAATCCTAGCAGTCTTACAGATTATTTAAAGCAGTGAAGTGAAAATAATGTTATGGCAATAAAATCACCAACTACTCTGTTCAAGCACACCTTTTCCAAAGAAATGGCTTCTTTCTGCTGCAGCAGACAGCTGAACCCCAAGAACACTGTGCAAATGCAGAGAGCCTTACATGCAAGGGCATGTGGTGTACAAATGACTCTGCTGCCTACACCTGCTTAATTTTACCTCCAGTTTTGAATAGCTCCCTTCTGTGAAGGTGATGAAAAAGAAAAGAAGCTGGCATATTATTTTATTCTAATATTCTTATTTTACAACATAAGTGCCAGACATAAGGCCAGGCTTTGTCCATAACTCCTCTAGAAATCCACATTATAATGGCAGCTGAGAGACTAGGTAATACATGTGGAAAACTAGGTGTGTAAGGATGACTGTGGTCTACCCTAACCAGGCTATATATCAATAGGTGGTGAAGTCTACAATGGTAAAGGCAGAGTCGTGATCTTGTGTACTTCACCACCTTGTTGGAGAGCATTTCCCCCACTCTGCTGGGGATGCCTGAGTTTTGGGGGAGGGACAGAGGGAGGTAGGGGTGGAGGGACAAAAGCATGGGAGGACCTTGGAATCAATATAGCATCCATCCTCCATCAGTCTCCAGTCTCTCTGCTTGCATAGATGCCATTTAATAATTCCTGAATCAAGTGAAACTTTCCTGCTTTAGGAAGGGAAGGAACAAAATGGCTGACCCATGTCTTTCCTATCCCTTGGCAAAAGTGAATATGGAAAAGGGGGTAGGACACAGCAGGCTGGACAGAAGTGCAGTGGCTGGAGAAGTTGATTTCTGGAGGCAGAAATTAAGATAGCCAACATTTCCTTATCTCTGATTTTTGAAAGATTATTGTGTGCATGCTAACTACTTCATAAGCTGGTATTTGTAATTGCCTTAAGATATTGCTCTAAGTGTTTTTGGAAATTGCTTCCAAGGGGAGAATTTTCTGAGATGTTACCAGATATAAAGTAAATGAGGCAGAGCTGAATTCCTTGCCTGCTTCTTCACTGTGCCATTCCAGTGACACAAGAAGCCACAGGCATGCATGCACAGCTCATAGGTCCTGCACCCCAGCTGCCACTCCCTTGGCACTCGCCTGCTTCCCCCTCCTTCTATCCCTTCCTCCAGCAGCTCCATCCCTCCTGCCTCGTTTCACTTCATAAACTCTTACCTCTCAGTTGTCAACAGAGTGGTTCTTACCTCTCACCTGAAGCCCATAATCATAAATCAATAATTGCAGGATGACCCCTACATGAATAGAAGTCTGGTGAAGATGCTTATTTATTTAGACGACATAGAGAGTGCTTCCTGTTTATCTTGTTCTGGTTTTATGAAGGATCGTGCTACAAATAAGTGACTTGGCTGAAGCATCAGCTTTCATTGGATCAGCCTAATTTCACCAGGGCAGGTCCATGTCTTGAAACCTGCAATTATACTTTAATACTCTGGAAACTCTTTTCTTGCTAACAAGACTTTTATTTGCATTGTTATGGTGCAGGCATGTGATGCCATTGCCACAAGCTGCTCTGTTGTGATGTCAGAGAGTAGCAAAGTGACACACTGGCACTTGCAAAGCAAAAAAATTACAAACAAAAATATGAGATACGGGAGGATGTAATTTTTTTAGCCAAGACTGGTGAGTCAAAAACCAATCAGCAGTTTAAAGCATATCACAGAAGTATCTAAACATAACTTCAACAAAATGTTGTTTATTAGTCATTCTTCTATTACTAAGCTGCATCATAATTATGGTTTATACATGGGAAGCTTGCTAATTGCTTTTATATTGAAATCTCTAATTAAATATTTGGCTTAACTAAATCATAGATTAAAAATGACATGATGTGAATAACTGACTTTTCTGGTAATCTGGAGAAGATGCCTTGGGAGAGAGGGTACAATAGCAAACAGCCTCTCTACAGTGTGTGTGCAAGGAATTCATCTATTTCAATATAATTCCCCCCTAAAATTCTTCACACAAGTGGACTCCTGTCGTTGATGCAATTTTTATTTAGCTATTTCTTACTCTTAGATTGCTTGTTTTTCAGCAGTCAAGCTGGACCCCACAGACTCTCCTTTTCAGCCTGTGTGTAGGGAATCCCTCTGTCACGCCAGCTACAGCATGTGCCTCGGGGGTTCCCACTTTCTTTGCAATAACTTGATTTGTCTGCTATCAGTGGAAACACCTTTATTTTTAAGCACTCATTACATCAGGTCTGGGCTATTTCTAGAGCCTCACAAGCAAGGATGAGCCATTTCCTCTCTGGTAATCTAAATGGGCTACTAAATCTAAGATTAGCAGTCTTCCTGCCTTAAATGATATTAGTGTCTCTGTCTATAAAATCTTCTATGTTAAAATAAGAATCTACCTGGGAACACAAATCCAAATAATTGAATTTCAATTATCCTGTTAATCATCTTAAAGAAAACATTGTATAAAGTGGTAGGACTTGTTCATTTGTTCAATGAAAGGATTCCTTCTAGTTGCACGCAATTATTTTAATTTAAAAGTGAATGTATTGTAAGGTGAATTCACTTGCATATGGACTAGCACACTAAAAGGATTTCCCTTTAAAACATCTCATGTGTGTCAGATGTTGAAGCCAGAGCTTCACAGCTCAGTGGCCAGGCTGCTTGAAACAAATGAATTGGATCACTTCATTGATTCAGAGACAGGCATCAAGACAAAGTGTTTTCAGGTTGCTATTTTTAGGACTGGCATGGACTCTGTCAGAGATCAAAACGCTGTATTAGCCATCCAGCTATTGAATTAATGTTCATAAAGATCACCTTGCAATGACAGTGCTCAGAAGATTTAAGCCAAATTGCACAGGTGTACGGAAACAGAGTGCTGTATTGAAAACAGCTTTGAAATTTATATAAGGTATATTTCCAGGCAATTCATGGTTTTTGAAAGAAGAATTGTGACAGAATTACCTTGGTGTTTGCCATTGTCACCTGTAGTTAGTGCACATCCCTGAAGTATTCTAGCAGCCCCTTCTCCCAACAGCAGAATACTATGGGAAGTGGAACCTCAGTGCTCCACATCACAACATTGTCATCAGAGTTGGTTTTGCCATTGCATGAAGTGGGAGTAGAATCTTGAGACAGAAGGCGTGAACACAACAGAAATGGATACCTCAGGGATTATTTCTGCTTTTTATTTTGCCCTGTGTTGGACAGTCCTTTCAAACATCAACTTCCCCTGATCAATAAAGGCATATCATGACAATTAAAAGTAGACAATGTCTTCTAGGACACTAGATTTTAATCTTTTGTAGGAGAAGTTAGAAGAAGACAATATGATTTGTGGGAGAGTGAGTCAGCATCATTTCCTGGCCAAATTCTATTTAGAGTTATTAGTTTCCTTTTGTCTTTGTATTCCTCCACATTTTCAGAGACACTAGTTTACATTCAAACACAAAGCACTTTGGCATTCTGTTGAAGGTCTGTTTCTCCACTGCACAGGTGACTGTGCTGAGGTTAAAGGAATTCTTAATTGTTAAGTCATAGCACTTTGCATTCTAGGGCTAGTGGTTAGATCAAAAGCTGCTGTATAGATTTCAATAGATATGTATTATCCTTTATTGACTCTATTATGTTATGTTTGTTTACTCCTATTAGGAATGAATACTTTGAAATATTTTGTAATGTCAAATGTCTCTTAATTCTGGCTCTGAAAACAAACTAAACTCAGTGATGTCCAGCAAGATCTCAGCTGTGAGCTTTTGTCTAAATATAAGTATTTTAGATCTTTCAAGCAGTGTTGACATGACTAAAGGGTAGAACTGCTCCAGGTCACAAGCCCTATAGAGTCAGATTGAATTGGCAAAATAATAGTATTTATTGAGGCCATCAAATTAGGGGTGGTAGCGTGACTTTGTATAAACATATCTTAAAACCTCAACCAGAAGTCTGACAGACAGGAACATGCTAATTGGTAATAAAACCAATTACATTTAAAAAGAAAAACCTCATCCTCTCTTTAGCTATAAAGCATGAGGAGATTGTCTTCATGATCTGATGACAGACTGCCCTTGAATTCCAACATCATAAACTAAAAATGGCAACAGATAAACCTCCAAAGGGATGAGCCTCTCTTCTGAAATGCGCTGAATATACACCAGCTATGTTTGAGTCACTCAGTGAAGTACTTATGGAATCTTAACACATTGCCACAGTATGCCTCAGGTCTGGTGTCACATGCAGTAATAGCAGGGTAGAGAGATAGAGCTAATCTCACCTTCATGCAGTCAAGGCATGGTCACTGCTTACAGAAGTAGTACCATGGTGTTCAAAGATCTTTTCTGAGACTTCTGCCCTGCAGCATCCCCACCAATGGACAGGATGGTGGGGCTGAGGGGTGTCCCTCAATCAGCACATCCTTTGGCAGTCCTGGAAGAGCCCTCCCCTGTGGATTGCTGCCAGGGAAGATGGTGCCTGCCACCCTGCTGGGCTCCTCCAGGCAGGCTCCTCTGAGGTTTCTTGACAGATTGGCAGTAGTCAGCATGAACCCTATGTACATTTGTTTTCAGATGTTTACAGGCTGCAGGTCGCTTTGGTAACATGATTAAATCCCAATCTGGGTCTGTTTGATTTCATCTGTGTGGTTGTCTTTATTAGAGGACCAGGATCCCTTTTCCCTTCACACTCATCTGTTTTTTATGTGGGGCTGTGGTCAGGCAGCTCTGGCAGACTAAGCCTCTTGCAGCAGTGTTATTGACAGGACCTATGCCACAGATTCATCTGTTTTATTTTCCTCAGCAATGCAGCCAAACTCCCACAGCGAGTGGATGTCAGCCACACACCCCCTGTTTGGGATGAGGGGACAGTGCTGCATTTCCATAGATAACTCAGCTCTGACTATGCCCTGTGGGGCCCAGCCCAGTTCCTCTGTAAGCCTCATGGTCAGATTTTCCACGTGTGGTAGAAATCTGATTTTACTTCAGCCACCTCAGCTGATCAATATGCCGACATTAGTTATTACAGATGCGAGATCATGTGGTGAGAGGTATTGTATCATCAGACATGTTTGGAACAAATTAAAGAGTTGCTGTTCCCTGCTTTACTTAGCCACAGTCACCATCTTATTTAGAATATAAGAACAGTAACAAGGGCAGTGAAGTGCCGACAAGAAGGACTCATCCCTTTCATTTCAAAAAAGGATCATGTCATTGTCATTTAGACTTGATCCTCGTTGTGAACGGAAATATTAAAGGATTAGTGAGTCATTTATACCTGGGTATGCCCCCAAACATTGAGGTGGCTTTCATTGCTGGTCAGGGTCACTGCTCCCATGTGTGTGCAGAGAAGAGGATTGCCCAGTGTGACCGCCACACCAAGAGAGGGATTGGCTGATGCTTTATTTTCAATGACTTAACAGGCTAAGGGAATCCTGGTTCTGAAGAGCTTCCTAAAATAACACTGCTTACTTGTTGTGACAGTAAATCCTAGGCAGAAGTCTCCTTTCTACCTTTCCTTCTATTTCTTTCTCTTACAAAAATAAAAATATTCTCCTACACTTCAGGTAGGAAATTGAACATAATCGTCTAGAAATGTGTCTTCCATCTGGGAACATGGGACATGCAAGAGAAAGCCAAAATCCTAGATTTCATGGAAGCTGATAGGAGCAGTGCCTGAAAACTATGTAAGATTTAAAAAAATTGGTCTGAAGCTAGACATGGTGCAATTTTTTTAGAATATCAGAAGTTGTGATGGAGTAACATCACAGACTCAATTGTTTTATGCTACACTCTTGAATGCAGTCTAGTGTCAGACATGTGGGGAGGGTTTACGTACTATTTTGATTACTGAGCATTGAGACATGGCAGACAGCCATTCCAATCCACCAGTTTCAAAAGCAGGAGCAGAGCAAGCCATGTCACACAGCTTGTGAACCTGTAAGGCTGTAAGGCACTGTCTTCAGCTGTGGCAGGATTTGGATGGCTATAAGTCTCTGTTTACAAATGATCAAGTAAAAGAATCTGGCAAGAATCTGACTGAAACAGTCTCATTGCACCCCTAAGTGACTAGCTGTGTACCCAAGCCCTACTCAACAGTGTATGTACATAAAGTTATTCTATCATAACCACACTTTGGGAACCTGAGCAGCCCAAGAGGGGGAAGAGGACTGCACCTCACACTCACACTTTCCAGTTCATCTGTAAATAACCTGTGACTCCCTAATTTCCTGCCTTACTAAGCTGCTCAGGACTGCAGTGGAAAGGCCTCACCCCATGATCCTGCTGTGCCTGGCAGGTGCCTTTAGGTGTTTTGTGGGGTCCGTAAGCCCAGTCTGTAAGCCCATCTGGTGTGGCCAGGTCACTCAAGCAAAGCAACTGCTGGGGAAAGTGTGTCACTATGGGTGCTGCCAGGAGGAGTCTCTGCATCCTGGAGGAGTCCATCCAGCAGAAGAAAGTAAGGCTGATAATGGAGTTAATGAGATAAAGCACTTGTGGCTGGTATACAGACAAAGTCCTTTCTTATCTTTCCATGATGTTTCTTAAAAGAGGAATTCAGGTTTTGAATAGAGGTTTTAAATTTATCTATAATTACCTAGAATTCTTCGTTCAGCTATATAATATGTCAATAAAGATTCATTTAGGGTCTTGAAGACCAGAATCCTTTGGAAACAAAAAAAGTCTCTGCTTCAATTGTGGCAGGAAAGAAATATTTCCTCTTTATTTCTGCCTCTGAGTTTCATGCTTCTCTCCTTCCAGGTTGTATTCATTGCAGTATCATTAGTAAATGCTGTTTCTGGATGGACTACACAGCAGGAAGAAATAAAAAGCAATGAGATACCCATCATGGTTTGAGGATCTGAGAGGTGCAAGAAAATTTTAAGAAAATTCTCATTGCTGGGACAGGGTAATATCCAAGCACACTCAAACACTTTTGATCTTACTATCCATGATGAATTTTGGACTTCATACTTTTGCCAGTGGACAGCAAGGTGGTGTGACCACGTTGTGCAGGAGCCTGCTTATAGTTGTCATTGGCACAAAAATTGATGCCTAGTTACCCAACAAGATTTTGGTGCCACAATCCCCAAAGAGTTTAGCAGGAGTTCAAAGTCCTTGTTTAAGTATTCAGACTCCCCTTGCTCTGTATGGAGATGGTCAAGTAACTCAGGAAAAAAGGTGCAGAAGGGAAGGGATGCAGTGTGGGAATTTGGGACTATGGAAGTCAGGGTGTATTTCAATGTTCCCAACTTTTTTCCCTGGCTGCCCTTCCACCTTGCTCCCTCATTGCCAGACCAGAGAGTGGTGGGGGCTGCCAGGAGGAGAACCTTCACCCCCTGCCTCTTTGAGGGGAACCTGGGGACTGAAGGTGGCTGCCTCCACAGTGCTCTAGCTGCTTTCAACAGGCAGGGCAGGGCCTTCCTGTGAACTGCTTTTTAAAAGGAGCTAACTGAAGATTACGAGTTATGCTCCGATTATGTATCCTTTGATTGAGTGAGGATTAATCTCCACCTGAGTGGAGGTCAGCAGACAGTCAGATCTGTGCTGTAATCAATGTTCTCTAAGCAAGCAGGTCACGATGACTCCATCAGGTGACAGGGGGAAGAAAGAGAGTACATGGATCTCTCTTGAATTCTCAGTGGTATCTCTCTGAACACAAAGTAGGAATGAATGTACAGGTCCACGTGGTCAGAGGTCAGGTGAATCCCAGGCACAACAAATCAAGGCATGGTTGAGGGGTGCCTTTGGTGTTAAATTGCAGCAGGAGAAATCACCTCTCCTGCTGTGTCACCCCAGATATGAAGTGTGTTGGATGCTGGAGGAACAGCAGTGAGGCCAGGGTGTCAGATGCGAAAGGAAAGGAAAGGAAAGGAAAGGAAAGGAAAGGAAAGGAAAGGAAAGGAAAGGAAAGGAAAGGAAAGGAAAGGAAAGGAAAGGAAAGGAAAGGAAAGGAAAGGAAAGGAAAGGAAAGGAAAGGAAAGGAAAGGAAAGGAAAGGAAAGGAAAGGGAGAATCATCTGCATTGGTGTGCATGGGCTTCCAACCAGGCATTAAGTCCAAAGGCTATTAGAGATTTTTCCTTTCAGAGAACATAATTTCTGATACTTCAAGAACTTTAATGTTATAACACATAAAGTGCCTCTGGATATCTTTGAGATCTTGTCATAGCCATGCAGAAGTTACAGCTCTAACAGTGGAATTAGGAGAAATTCAGGATCCTCCATTGCTCCATAACCATTTTATACAATTCTGAAATTTTAACATCCTATGGGAGTAATAAAAGGTGATACAAGAATCAGACTTGAATTCCCTGAGTTCATTGTTCTTACCATCATCGACACACCAGAGGAAGCCAGATAAAGATCTCATATGAACCCTTCAGGGATAAAGAGTAATACTTAAAATTGTGGCATGTAAAGTCACCCTGCCATTCACATTTGCTTGAACTCAACAGTTCCTTTTTGCCTTTTATTACTATTTTATGTATTTTCCATTTTTCTTTCTTTATATTTACTTTTGTGTTATCTCGTGGCTTTTTTTTATATTGCTATTACAGCAAGTTTTGTATTCAGCATATTATTCTGTGGCAAGAGGATATGAATGAACTCTGATTCAGCAAGTCAGCAGTACTGCAAGAAAGACTTCAGGGTCAAAGCAATTGGCTGCCATAGACATAAAAGCATTACACTAAAATAGCATTGCAGCATTCACAGAAGGCACAAAAAATCAATTTCTCTTTAGAGACTACAGAAATAATTATGATCTATTTTTACAGTACAAGTAGAATGCAATTTTTTGATGATGTCAGGTCTTTTAGGTACTTGGTGATGTCATTCCCACAGATGATGTAGATAGAATAAGAACAATTACAGTTCTCATCAGTAGTGGCTGGATTTGCAGTTTCATTTCAAATAAATGCAAGGTAAAGTCTGGAAGTGAAATATCATCTAACCACAAGGACCACACTGACCTGAAGGACAAAAAAAAAATCTTCCAAGGGAAGTCAGTGTCTTGTTCACTTAGGATTTTTTTGTTTTGTTCTGTTCTTCCTTAAAATGAAACAAAGAAAATCCAAAAGCAATTTGTCATTTTGGTTCAGAAAACACTGAGGCAGAGGAAAAGATTTTTTTCCTAAGTGGCATATTTTGAAGTATTTTCCAACAACTTTGACTCAGCCTTGAGATGAAGGCTCTGGTTGGTTCCTCACACGTCTGACCTCATGTGTTCACCTCTGTTGAGGAGGTGATTGCTGCTCAGCCCCTCACAGCCCACCCCCACAGGGCAGGGCAGAAGTGTCCTCTGGATCAGAGCTTGCAGGAGATGCTGGGTTTGCCTTTTCTCAGCGACTTCTGTTCTGAGGATAGAGATGCAGGGGACTGTCAAAAGAGGACACTCTTTCTCAAGAGCCTTTTTTTCTGCGGGTCAAGTAAGCCAGGAGGGGCCCTAGGGTTTCAAATAAGCCGCTCAGGGGCTGGGCAAGATGTAGCTCCTGCTGTGTTTACTTGTTTGCAGGTGAAATAAAACACAGCCAGTCAGTGAGGAATATAATGCTCTGATGCACATTACCATTTCCCTTCTCAGTTTACATCACCAACAGCATTCAATCATCTCCTTATTACATACAACCAGGTGCATGCACTTTCTTTAAATCTATTTAGTCATAAGACTACCTCCACAAAGTTTAGGATACAAAAGGCATTTGACCATGCAGGGAATAGAAAAGAACATTTGCATCCCAAGGTGGTATCTTAAAAGTGATTACTGTAAACAAATAAAGTCCATCTAGAGGTATAATAAAAACTGCAAATGAAATGGAAACAATAAAAAACCCCAAAGCTTTTCCACTGTAAAATTGCCAAAGCACATTTAAGTAACTAAAAAATGACTTGTTAAGAACAAAAAAGTAATTTTTTTTCTACTTTTCCATTTTGAGGAAATTCTCAATGACTTAGTAAGATGTGAAATTCCTGATTTACAGAACTTTTTTAAAATAATGCTCAAAAGATGATGATGGCAATTTAGTCTGTTAACAAATGGCTGTTTGATTATTAATGATGCAGTGAAATAATATATGCATTGGTTTGTATTTTTGTTCTATGTGAGCACTTGGTCCCGATTTGCATATCTGCATATGCAAGCAAAACCCCCACTAGTATAAAATGGGTTATTAAAACCTTGTTCAAAAGCACATGCAGGTGCCCTTGGCTTTCTCATTAAGAGATTGTTTCACATCCCAGGTCACCATTTTAACACCTTTTCTGAAGTGATCGGTTACCATTACAGACTTTTTCCAAAGGGGGAAGTGGCCTCAGCCTCAGCCTGTCCCCATGCAGAAATGCCCATTGCTTGGGCTGACCTTCATAGCTCCTGTGGTCAAAGCTGAGCTCTCTGAATGGGATGGAAAGTCACTTCTGACAGGGGGACAATGACAGGAAAATGGGAGGTGCTGGGAGGGTTTTTCCAGGCTGTTTTCAGGCAGTTGGAACATGCAGCTAGGAGTGATGCATGAAAAAACCCTCAGCTTTTGGCCATTCCCAATGCTTCAGAGAAGGAAGCAACTGCCAGGCTGAACTCTCTTGTCTGATTATAATGGAGACACAGATGGAAAGAAAAGATTCCATAGCAGCCCATTTGAAGAACAGCTCGATCTCCACTTGGGAGTTGTCCAGCTGGTGGCCAGGAGCCTGGAGCTCACAAGCTCTTGGTGGCAAACACGGCTGAGGGACTGTGTCCTGCTGCGTTTCCTCAGCTGTAATTTCTGAGCGTCTGGAAGGTGCAGTTCTGCATAGATGTAATTTGATCTCTGAGTGACAAAAATCAATAAACACACCAAGATCCCTAGCAGGACATCAAGAATAAAACCTGCTAAACACCTAACACAAGGAGCTTGGCAAATCTCTAAAGTTCATTATATTAACTCACTATATTGGATTTGCTGTGCATGTTGCAAATGAGGATTTTGAACTATTGAGAGTATCTTTCCTAATGGTCCTCTAGTGCTTTCAAGGGCATGGTGGTTATGGATCAGATTAATATATTTCAGGGTTGCCCATCATAAAGAAAGAAATAGAAAAAGCCAAACACAATGTCTTGACTTTCTTCCAGAATGTTGTATGACTATTCAGAAATATGAATTTGCTTCTCCATGTATAAAATGTTCAGAATGAAAATGCTTAGAAGACTAGATAACTTGGTATAGTTTTTCAAAAAGTGTTTCTTGTTGTCTTTTTTTAAGCATAAGAAATAGGTTTTTGTATTATGAAGGGTGGCCTGTTGACAGATTTTTAGCTCTGTTACTTAAAAATAGACAACTTTTTTTATGGTTTTCTAAATATCTTTATGTTCTGAGAATATATGCTATACTTCTCAAATCAGTGAAGGGATGAATCCAGTCCTATCTGAGGCTTGGGGGTGTTTGAGGGAGGGGTGGATTTACCTTTCATGTGAGCTCATGGTTATTTATTTTCTCTTAATACAAGTCACTACCTAGCTGTCGGTAAAAGCAAGAGCTCGAATATCCCATTGCATGGATTACTTTTAAGAAGTGCTGCTAGAAAAACAGCCACACTGGAGTAAGCATGAGAGTTTTTACTTCTTTTGTTGCTTTTAACCCTTTCAGTCAGAGTTCTTTTGCTTAACATGGAACAATTGCATGTTCCTAAGGACAGAGATAGCAGGAGAGAGACCATTTTGGTTATCTGGTAGATGGAGCAGGGAGTGCAGGGGTCCAGACACTGCATTAAGAGATATTTCCTAAAGATATTTCCTAACATTGTACCAAATATTTGCAGGTAGAGAGGGTGGATCACAAGCCTCCCTTTTCAAGGTTCTGATTCATTAGACACCAAAGCGATTCCAGTAAGAAATTTAATGTGGAGCAAAGAAATGTTGTATGGTAGACTCATGCAGGCCCTTGACATGAAATTTAGCTTATTCTGCATCATTGTGCCTTTAATCAAAACTCTTTATCCCCTGACTCCATAGGAGTTCATACTGCTTGCAGGATGAAGAATGTTTATGCTCAGAGAAGTGGACATCAAGTTGTGCTTTCAGTATTCCTGCTAGATGACGCTGTTAAAGACCACAACAACACAGACTCTGACTTCAACAATGACACCGTTTATTTCCAATATAATTTCTTCCCTTTTACACTGTTCTACAGAGAACAGCTCAATTGGTGAAAGAATGACAAACTTCTTCAATCACATTGGTCAAGTCAGAGAGACATCAAGAAGAAGTCCCTCCTAGGGAAAGGAATGTAAACAAAGGTTACAGTTAGAAAAACATGTCTATTGTTGACTGAAAACTCTGTGAGAAAGAGTTTCAGAAAAACCAAAACATCTCAGGCATGAACCAGGGCTACAGCTAGATGTCATGAGCATGGGGCATGAGATGACATGCACAAAGGCTTACATTATCTTTGAGAATATCAGATGAACATTATCTACAATCAGTAGGTTCTTTATGGATAATTTGCCACCTACACACATACTATTAAAGCTCCTGATGCACTTGAGTGCTCATATTGAAATTACAGCAGTAATATGAAACATCACCAAGTAACTATTATACAATTTTTCTTGCAAATATGGTATTTTTCTGCTGTAATCACTTCCATCTAGGGGATTCCAGAAGAGGGTTTCATCTCCATTATTGGTGATTTATAGAATCAACTTTGCCCACATCTTGAGCTTTCCTGTGACCTTCTGAAGCACAATTTATGGAACCTGTAACAAGGGAAGTTGACTTCCCTCTCCCTACTAGAGAGGAACCTTTGCAAATAGGGCATATTTGGAAGTTTCATACAAAGTAAAATGCCAACAAGTCCCTGCTCTGTTAGGGAAGGAAACAGGAAGGGGAGAGAAAACTATTACAACAAGAAGAAAATGTAGAAGAACAGGAACATATTACAATAAGAACAGTTGTGGGGAGCCTGTCCACAATGTACTAGAGAGGTGGAGAGAGAAGCATTATTGTAAAATAAAAATACTTATGCTGCTCAGTAAACCCCTTCTGGCAAGGATTGTTTTTACACAGAGAACACTTTTGGCTTCATTTTTAAAGTCTCAATGCTTCATATGTTAACGGGAGAAAAAGTCCGAGATTTATTCTTGTGTTGAAAACTATAGGAGCCAAACCCTGGCAAAAGAGGCACTGCCCTCTACACAGAAGAGTGCTTGCTGCACAATTACTCTGAAGAGAGAGGTCAAAATCTAGTTGTCTTGAGGGGTTCTTTGGCCAAAGTCTCTCCTGATGAGATTAGGTCTGGAAATAACACCATGTTCTTTAAGGACGGGGAATAGAGGGTGGAATTCGATAAAAACTCCTCTGAGTGTGATATTTTCCTTCATTTCCTCTTCCACTCTGCTGTAGTGCAGTATCTCTCCTCCTGGCTACAAACCCCAACAAAACCTGTCTGGGGAGAATAAGGTTTATGTACAATGTCTGATTGCAATAAAGCTGGCTGAGCTAGAGAATGAAGCCCCACATAAACCTGTTCACTCACTTTTAAGACTTATCTTTGTTGCTTCAAGCCTGTTGCACCAATGGGATTTGTACTTCTCTAATTCTGCAGCAAGGGAAGGCTGCAAAACTCACATGTGGGGTATGATGAGATGTTAAACATTATTGCTTTTTAGGTGAAGTCTAGTGTTATAATTATTCACAGCAAGAAGTATGCTCTTGACTGCTGTTAAATCTTTTCTGGAACAGATTCCCTCTATGACTGTAAGCTTACCAGTTATGGAAAATTAATGCTTTCCTTAATGACCTTCATAAGTCCTTGCTTTACTTTTGTTTAGCAGAAAGAACATTTAAGAAGAATTTTCTGAGTCTTTTTTTTGTAGCAGGTCCCCAGAGATCAAAATTTACAGACTTGCTTTCGTCCTTGGAAATGTATCTGCAAGTTCACACCTTCAGATTGAAGTACAAATATTTTGGCTGTTCTGTTAAAGCCCTAACTTAGCTTTCCTGCTGGGATTTTGCAGCCAGAAAAGAAATGTCTCTGTTTTCTTTTTACTTTCGAAATATTTTGTGTACTTGAGTTGTACTATCTTTTGTTTAGAATTAAGTTTTCTGTTGTTTTGTCTTAAATTAGTTCAAGGACTGGGTAGGGAGGGTCAGTGTTGGACTTTAAAGAATATATGAAGCAAATGGTTGCAGAAATAAGATCCTAAGGTGAGACAGTTAGAAGATTTGCAAAGAATGTATGATTGCATTTTGTGAGGGGGCTGAATTGCAATTAATAATGCAGAATGCTTATGATTAAGTGGGTGATAAATCTATGTTCTGGAAGAAGTCATCAAGTTTGCAGCTGAGGTTATGGTACTATTTGTACCATAGTACAATAAAGTTTACATAGCTTCCTTTGTATGTGTGTTAATTACTTGTTCCCACACAGAGGGCTTTATTTAGGCCCCTTGTATGAGTGGGATGTGTCACCTGTTTGTATGTGCCACCTTTGTTTTGGCTTGGTTTTGTTTTTGGCTTGCTTCTTACACAACTTTTAGCTTCCAAACTTAATGTAAGGTAAGCACAAGCATGTGTTGTTGTCACACCGAGTGCTTAAATACTGCACTGATGTATGTATATATCATGTATAGGTATACTGCTCCTTAAAAATGACCAATTTGCCACCACTTGGCAAAACTAGAGGTCCTCTTTTACCTAGAGGTAAAAGAAATGTGCATGCCATTACCATAGTAACAAGTGAAATTAATATAGTGAAAGTATAAAACTCAGTGATAAGCTATTTATATGAAAAACCTTTTATCCTGAGAGAGGTAAGTCCTTCTCAAGGTCACAAGTTGTATCTCCTTCATCTCCTGGTTATTACATGATTATAACTAAGAATCCAAACACTAAATAAGAAAGAAGGAGAGAATTTGGGAAATAAAAAAAAATTATGAGCGAATAAATTAGTTACTGACTAAACTTTTTCAGCATTTTGATAAGATGTTTCTTGTGTGCCAAGAGACATTGCTGAGTAGGTGTCAAAAGTCCAAGCAGATTCAATCTAAAGATAACCTCAAAGAACATTCCCTGCCAGCACTTTGTTTATTTTAGCAGTTCAATATGTTTCACAACATGAGATGAATTTTCATTATGTATTGCTGGTAGTGTATCACTCTGCAAGAACCTGCAATGACCTCACTTAAATTTTTCACCCACCCAGAAGCGATTTCTCTGTTAGCCAGGCTGCATGGGGGCTGGGGGTGGAAAGTTCCTGCTGCTCTGAGGCTGAGGACAGTATGTTATAGTATACAAAAGCAGTCAGACTAAGAAAATGCAATGCTTTAATTTAATTTTCACCTAAGTCTGTTAGAGCACAAACACCATCTAAAATCTGCAGCAGTGTTTCCTAGATCTTCATTAAAACACGGGGTTTTTTTTACCCAAACAGGACAAAATATCTGACACAGGCACAGTAAAATTACTCAAACGTTGCTTATATACTGCCTTTATGACTATCAGTCTTTGTTTTAACCAAGAGAAGCACACCAAATTTACAGAAGAGACTACACTACTCCCTGGTCTGTAGACCACAGAACAAAAAACTACTATCATGGAATCATACAGTGGGCTGGATTGGAAGTGACCTTAAGGATCATCTAGTTCCAATGTCCCTGCTGTGGACTATAGAGCAGATTACTCAGAGCTCCATCCAGCCTGGCCTTGAGCACTTCCAAGGATGAGACATCCACAACTTCTCTGGACAACCTGTGCCAGTGCCTCACCACCCTCACAGTAAAGAATTTCTTCATAATATCTAATCTAAACCTTTTTAGAACCATTGTTTCTTGTCCAGTCACTACATGCCTTTGTATAAGGAGAGTTGAAAACAAGTTCTACTTGAAAAACTGCTAGATGATTTTTTGTTCACACACAAGCACAACATGATTCAATCATTTTTTATAGTGCAAAGTTTGAAATGCCAAAAAGCAGGGAAAGGAATTTCAAACTTACCAGTAAGATTTCAAGTAGGGTGTAAAATCAAAATAATGAATAATACACCAAAGAACTTCTCTGTGTACAGGCTACAGGCAATCCTTAGCTACTTGGCTAAGTAATTCATATAGTTACTAAGGAAAAAAAAAAACTTTAATGCATAGGATTAAATACGAAATGGCTCTTGTTCCCCAGTTGTATTTTGCCATTTGGCTGCCCAAGCACCTCTTTTGCTAAGTTTATATAATGTCCAACGGCCCAGAGACCCTGCCTTTGGCTGGGGACTCTTTTCTGACCCAAAGGCAGGGTCTCTGGGCCCTACTGCAGTAATATTGAATATTGATACCTTAATATTGCACTTTGGAGACCTGGAATTAAGTATTCTGTTTAGCTGCTATTGTTTGTCATCACAGTTTGAGACACAGTTTGACAATACAATTTAAGGTTATAAATGTTGCTCTTATGGTTAATGTCCAGGTTCAGCTCATGGCTCAAGCACAGACTTCAGCTGTTCAAAAAACCTGTGTGCCTCAGCATCCAATCTGTAAAAGTCAGATATTAACTTTTTTTTTCCTATACTGTGTTACAGACCCTGCTATCTGAATGTGCCATCAGAATGTTACAGTCCACTGATCAAGTGAAAGATCATAATTTAGTGTTACGCATTCAATTAAAAAGATAAGAAAAAAAATGCACAGAGAATATGTTCAAAGGTCATCATTACCTGTTTTGCTTTGCTTTTTTTTTTGCTGCAGAGTGAATGCCCCCTTTTTCTGCATTTTTTTCAGTGAGCAGTCAGAAACCATTTTTGAGGAAATAACACCTCTCTAAGAGAATTGTAGTGTATTGACAGAATATCAAAATGAATTGAATTCAGATCCAGAGAGGTGCTTGTACTATGCCACAAAGTGTGCATGAGTACTCCTCTTAGCCATGTTTTCTTATCCTCATCAAAAGAAATTTCTTCCTCATAACAATGCAAATGACTAGAAAGTTATTAAATCTCAAAGAGACTAAACACATTCATGCAAAGGTGTTTGTAATATAATTGTGGACTCTTTTTATCTGTTAGGCAGTAACTACAATACTATGCAATGCCAGCAAAATATATTCCTGATGTTCATTAAAATAAGTATTTGTTTTTCATTTTCTGCAGGTTCTAGACTACTTTGATTCCATAGTCCCGTTATATTTGGTGAGAAAAAAAAATATATCTTTTGCCAGTTTTGAGTTTGTTGCCTCTCCACCTATTGAATGTTCCCTTGCTAATGCATGAGCAGAGATGTTCCCTATCTATCATCTCTAGGTCTTTTATTTTTCTATAGACTTGTATTATGTCCCTTCCTATTATTCTCTTTTCTAGGGTCAATTATTCAAATCTTTTCAATGTCTCTGACATATGAAAGATTTTTCTGAGTGTGTGCTCAGTCCCATCATACAGGTATGAACTCCTTCAGTTCTGTCATGACCTCTCAGAGACAACATGGCCCATACCACATACTGGATTCTGCATAAGTGCTGAGCATTGCTTTACAGACAGACATCATAAAGGGATCTATATTTTTCTCTATCCTGTTCTTCTTTTCAGCTGGCTTTAAAATGTTTTTATAGTGTGCAAGTTCTTCTGCAGTGATGCATAGGAATTTCTGAAGTTGGTGCAAGAGTGGGCTTCTTGGCTGCTAGAGAACATTTTGCTCCCTGGTAGATGGGTTTTTTAGAGGACTTTTATCAGCAGCATGCATACCTACATCAGGTACAATGAGATTTCCTCCCAGAAAAGAAATCCTTCATGATGTTTGAAGTATTTACAGTCAGTTCACATGCTCCTCCTGCTGTACCCCAAACTAAATTATTTTACAAAGAGAGATTCGACTGATGAGATCTTGACATGACAATCAAAAGTCAAAAAAGAGAATAAAAGAAAAATCCTGGACTACTTGAAAGTGTGTCATGGACTTAAAATTTTTCAGGTGAAGGTCTCTCATAAGATACTCCTCTCTGCAGAAAAAAATCCTCAGATAATATTCTGTCTGCAGAATATGTTTTTTCCTGATTATTTATCAGCTACATTTCAAAGTGAACTGTGTGCCACTCAAAGATGCTAATTCAACAGACAAGAGGACTGAAGGTCCTTCAGAAGGGCAGAGAAACAAACATGCAGACACGAGATATTCCAGCTCCAGCAAACTGGCAACGTGGCTCAGTCCAAAGGGAACTTTCTCATCTAGAAACAATTCATCTTCTACCTAGATTATATATTTACATGGTCCTAATCACCATGTTATCTAAATTATTTGTAATCTAGGACTGTATCATTGTAGAATAATGGGCCATTTTGCAGACACAAAAGCACTTAACACACGACACACTGGAGCCTCATGGCAACAGCCCTTTCTTCAGCCATGGCTGCTGCCAGGGAAGGTGAATGGGAATGCATGGTTTTGCTGTGGAAGAGATGCAGCAGTTGCTGAGCATGTGCTTGGCAAGTATTTGCCCATGGTCTTCTTTTTCCTGCCCAGCTTCTGAACATTACTCAGACTGCCATGTGAATTGCAGCACACTGGTTATCTATCTGGCTTTTCTGCTGCACTTGCCAAGCAGTGCATATGAACACGGCCTTTGCTGTTTTTTCAGTATGGGAATATGCTTTCCTAAACAAGGGAGAAGCCATGATCTCATTTCATAAAATCCATCAGGTTTTTTAAGCATTAAACTTAAGGATATGTTGGGTCAATCACCGATGGCGAGTTCTTATACTTCAGTCCACTTAATTCTCAAGACATTCTCTACTTCCCCTGCAGCCTTCTAAATATTTGTTTCATTTTCAGTTCTCTTGGACAGTAAGGCCAGAATTACATACCATGCTGAGAGGAGGAGGAGAAACAGTCTGACAATGCCTGAATTTAATTTCAGTACCCTGTTCCTTCTTCCCGAGCACCAAGTGTGAAAAATGTTCAAACATCCATTTAAGACATGTTTGTGCACCACCCTAGATCCTCTCAGCCCTCCTAATGGAGCACTCCAGGTGGTTTGGCCAGGCTCTGTCCCTGCTGTGTGGGCTGCTGTGAAGGGCAGCTTTTCCCCAACCCTGTTCATGGGACAGGGCAGTCAGGAACAGCCAAGCACTGAACAAGACAGAGCAGATGCCAAGAAGCAGAAAGGATGACAACGGGCTCATCCAGTCAGATGTAGATATGCTAGTCTGAATGATGTCCTGGCAGAGAACCTGCAGTTCCAAGGTTTCAGGCAGCTGGGCATACCAGACAACAGGAAGGGATGGAGTTTGCCCAAGACTGAGGATATGTCTTTGCAACACAGCTGGGATACTGCTGTCAGGGGACCACTGACGGCTCTCTTAGCCATGAGCAGCTGTGACATCCTCCGTGTCCCTGAGCACCTGCAGGTCACATCAGGGATGGCAGAGAGTGTTGTGCTTTCACCCTGCAGCTGCTGCTGTTCTTAGTGCACATGGCCATGCATCTGCACTTACGTGACTGACCGTGCACGGCAATCACTTGGCACACAGGCACATTTAGTTATCCCCACTTTACTTTGTGTCACCTTTCTGTGGGGACACTGAGGGATAGAGCAAGCAAATAAAGGGTCATTCATTGTACATGAGTTATAACGCTCAACCCAAGTCAGACACACAGAACAGAGAAATGACACACACATGAGATATTTCCTGTCAGCCACAGGGGTCAGGCTGCTCAGGTTTATCCTCAGCCATCTCTTTCTAATGGCAATCTGTAAGTCTCCAGCTACTGTGCTGTGAACATCTCTCAAGAAATACTGGCAGACATCACATCACAGCTTCGTTCACTGCCAGCTCTTATATCACCTGTTGTTGGCAGACTCCATCAATGAGGCTTTCTGGCAATGATGTCAGCCAACCTTCTTCTTTATATGGCTATGTTGTTCTGCGTTTGTTATCAGCTGCTGTGGTTTATGAACTGCTTTCTTGAGAACTTTCAATTGACATATTTGCCTGTAGTTTCTAATGTTAATCCACCTTGACTGCAGGTGAGATGCTGTCTTTTGGACATGTGCTACTTTTGGTTTGGCTTTGTTTTGTGTAGATTTTTTTGGGGTTTTGTTTGGTAGGTTGGTTTTGGTTTTGTTTGGTTTTTTTGTTTAAGTGAACTGTCAAACAATTAAAGGAAAAGCTAAAGAGCCTCTTTGGGGAAACAGCAGCCAGAATCCCTCTAAAATGTTCAGAAAGATATAGGACGCGGATCCTGCAAACCTCTCAGTCAGCTTCCAAACTCCCCAGTGAGGGCTTGGAGGCTGGGGATGGTTGGTTGGGGATTAGGTGGAAGCTGTTATCACAAGCTGGCTAGGTTATGCATTTCCTTCAATTCAATCCCCACTGTGCACAGAGCTGCAATGTACCTAAGAGAGGCATGTTCTTTGCTTCCCTTTTGAGCCCTGCTCTGGCCAAAAAAGCCTTTATCAGAGAACACATTTAAGTACTGTTATTCATTAATGATAAGTGAAATGGAATGCAACCTCTTTTTCATCTCTATTGCCTCTGCTGTAATTCCTCATGGAATAAAATCTCCTGGGACTTTGCAGCACTACAAGTTGATTCCTAAAGGGGATTTAAATAAACATTGCCTAAGTTTGATAGAAGTAATCAGTTGGGTTTTTTCCCTTTGATGTCTACAGCCTGCAGTTGCAGAAAGTCTTAATCTCCTAGTTTAAGAGAAAGAGGGAGAATCCTCACTGCAATTTTGTGCTTTTTTCTTGAGCACTTGCCTGCTTGTCTTTCACTTATTCATTTTAATGACCAGAGGTTTGCAGCCAGTCATCAGTATGGGAGGGAGCCTGAGTGCTATTCTTGTGGGAATTCCACATTCCCTGCAAGTCTTGCATAATGCAGACTTTCCCTCAGACTCAGTCAAGGATTCCTTCCTGCCAGACACTCTTTTCCTTTAGCAATGGGAACATAAGAGGAAAAAAGTATCCTTTATTCTTTATTAGGAAACCTTAGGAAAATCTTCCTCCTCAAACCTGAGATACATTAAAACTCTCATGGTCTAAACATAAAGCACCACTTTAATAAAATTGTCAGTGTCTTTTTATGATGTCCCAATATTCTGGTTTGACAGGCTTATAAAACAAGTGTGGACTTTGCCAGTCCCCTTAAAGTGTAGCATCTTCCCTCTCTGCCAATTAACGACATTACTTAAGTAGTCTGCGTTATGACACTGAAGGTCACAGGTTCAAATTCTGCTGATCAGTCAGAGCAAATGTCATTGCAAAAGCAGTGGCTTCTTTTCTTACCCATTTTTTATCTGAGAATTACTGGTGATGAGCAGTGCACACCCCCCTGGCATGGATGCCTCAGCAGGTGCCATTCTTGTTTCAGTACTGGAAAAACAACCTGTTATGTAATTCTCATACTGCCAAAAGTCCACACCACAGATGAACCATCAAAATACCAGCTGAATTTGCTACATGGTCAGATGAGCAGCCAGAAAACAATACTTACCTACCACTGCAAAAAATTATAAAAAATAAACCTCCAGAGCGCATAGAAGCTAGTTACAGCAAAGCTGTGCAGTATTTTATCAAAATTATGTTCTAAGCACACATTTAGTGGCCAGGAGTATATTGAAAAGATTTAGTTATGTTTTGGACCATAAACTCTGGAGGGTGAACAAGTAATGAGAGAAAATCATATGGAGTGGAACACCAATCCTCTTGTCTGTGATAGCTTGCTTTTAATTTGCCTTGTTTCTGCTTGTGAACAACTGTGAATTAGACTGTGTGCTTATAGTGCCAGTGCGAAGTAATAGTATGTTGCATAGTTTTATGTCAGCTGAAAGCTAAAGCATTTTTCACATCACTGAGTTTTCCCAGAAAAGTTGCAACATTAGCTTGTGAGCATTATTGATAGGGAGCTCTCTTACCCAGGAAAACATAGAGCTGAATTTATGCAGCATAATTCACTGAAAGATGTAGAGTTACAGTCCAGGTGGGCTTCGGCCAACAGAGAGCCACTGTCCCAGAGGAGAAGAGGTTTTTGTCATTTCCAGGCTGCAGTGAGTGCCAGACTGTAGTGGCTGGAAGTCCTCAAGGACAGTAGATGTTCCAGTGGGAGGTGTTCCCACTTCTCCCTTGTTTTCTCATCTATCTCTGCTCACTCCCTACCATTCCGTCTTTGCCCTGCCAGATGCCAGAGGGATAACAAACCTCTTCAGTGCTGTAACACTAGCCTTTACCACAGAACAGTTCGGTTTTTCCAAGTAAAAAGCAGGGCAGTACTCCTGCTTATGCTTTTTAATGTAGAGAAAAAAGCCAGGAAACACAGTGGAAGGAAAAAAATAAAAAGAGAGAAAAAAGACCAATGCAGCTGTCATGTGGCATCTCTGTAGCAAAGAAAAAGCTGCTGTGTAAAAGAAGTTGTGTGTTCATGTGAGGAAGCTGACACACAAAACCAGAATGGATGGCCACTCCTCTTCTAGAAAATAGCCTAACTCACTCTCTGACTCTTCTGCAGAAAGGAGGAATATTTCTGGCCTTTGTGAAAAAAGTATTTTTCCTATGAAGAAGTGAGACAAATGAACCCTGTCTCCCCTGCACATGTGTTTTGGACTTAGTTGCTAGCTGTGGCTGGGGTCAGCACAGGTGATACCTGTGAGACACTTAAACAATTCCAACCACTGAACACATTTGTGCCATAACACAGATTTCATCAATACCTGAAAAGTCCACAAGTTCAACAAGGAAAATATTCCTTAGACTTATTAGAAAGTTAGAGTCTTTCAGAGCCTTGAACTCAGCATTGGAAATGGACTTACACCTTGTTTGTTCCACGGGCTGTGAACCAAAGTGCAGTGGAGTACATGAGAAGCTGACCTGATGCATATATCATTACTTTAACATGGCAAACCACAGCAGGAAATCATGACTATCATTTTGACCAAGAGTCTTCTTATAGAACTGATATTCTCATGCCTAGAGCAGGTTCAAGCAATAACACATGTTTTTCAATGTCAATTCACATGTGACAATGTTTTCAGATTTTAAGCATTGTAGCTGCTTTTCCTTTTTCTCCTTTTCCTCTTTTTTTTTTTCTATGCACAGTGACCATAAATGCTGAGCAACAGTATAAAATTAGCATAGAGGGAGGTGGCAAGGAAGAGAACAGAGCAATTGCAGTAACAAGTTGACTGATCTGAGGAGTAGATGCTCAAAAAAAACCCAGAAAATGGCTGTGGCCTTGCCTTTTCCTTTTGATAGATCTAATGCTCCCTGCATATCAGTGACAGAAAACATTAAAAATAATATCGTATAAAATAGTCAGAACAGTGAAAAACTGATGGAGATGGACAAAGTAAAGCTGTTGTGAAGGCAAAACTGGGAACAGGAACCAGTGTGCCTGACTGGCCATGCCTCTGCCAGCCTTGAGTGCCCCAAAGAGCCTGCAGGGCCAGTCAGAGTGTCCTTAGAGCACTCCTTGGTGGCCTTGCCTGCACACTCATGGGACGCTTTTAACCATTTCAAGGCTAGACTGTTGTATGTGGTTTTTATGGCTGGGTGCTGTGTTTTACAACAGTGCTGTGCTTTGGCCTGCTGCTGATAACAAAGCTTTGAGTCTGCAGGTCTGTGTCATGATGCAATCTGGCCAAAGGTCGGGGCTGGTGACATGCCAGCAGTGACAGTTGTTTGCAGTATGAACATTGCCCACTGTCACGCTCCTGATGCAAAAAATATCCAGCTGTTTTAAATGTGAAACTTGCCATTCCCCACCTTTTGGAGAGGTGACTTTTTTTTTTCCCTATGGGACACCAGAGAAGTCAGACAACCATGAGGACAGGAAGATATACTAAGCCTCTCTGTTGTGTGACTATGTTTAAAAGAATGAAGAGCATTTCATTTTGTCTTGAATTAGATGCCTAGGGTGGGATTTATCTTTCCTAGCTTTATATGTCTGTCAAGTCAATCATCTTTATCTGAGCTAGGGAACTTCATAGTGCCCACATAGACAATTGAGAAGAGCAGGAGCTTCCAGAGGGCAAATAGCTCAGTCTTACTTTAGACTCACATAGCAGTCAAAAGTAGGACCAAACATCTGCAAGTTTTTCACTAAATACTGTCTCTGGTCTTGTCCCAGGGGCAGTTTGGTCCCGGGGGCAAACTCCCAGTTTGCTCCCATAGGCAGCCAGGGCACATCTCCAGGAGACTAGTTTATGCAAGCCAAGATGATTTGCAATATGATAGCATGGAACATGTGGGGATGTCTGTGGGAGACCCATTCTAAACAGGCACTCCTGAAGTGGGCAAAGATGGAAATAGAGACATGCACACTCTCATCTTTACAGAAGACAAGCCTTTGGATGAGCCTCAAGTACAGGTTGTACCAGACAGGATGTTCTCACTTGGTCCTTATGTACCACTGCCAAGTGTAGATGATCCACTTGCTTAGCACATCCACTGAGGAAGTATTTCTCTTAAGGAGTAGACATGAGCAGTCTTTGAGGAAGGAATATTTTTTTCTCTGCCTTCAATAAACTACTTTTCTGTGGACATAGGGATGACCTGATTTGGCACCTATGAACATCTTGTTCCATATTTTAATCAGTGTTATTGTTGCTATAAATACATATTATTGCTATTTACACTCTGCTTACAGTAGGTGTAGCCAGGACAAGAGAGTGAGACGTGGGAAGTGCGGTGCGCAGATTCATTCCTGATTTATTTTGATTTAGTTTCTGCCATAATTAAATAATTTTGATGGCTCTCCAGATGCAATAGACACATAATTGTAAAGATCATTGTCTTTGCTGATCTAACAGCTACACAGAGAGTCCAATACAACAGACAGGGAAGAAGGTAGAGCACGATGGTAAATAATTTTGTCTCTGAAAGCTATTTCCACATACTCGGTTTTTCCAATTTGTTTTATACTCTCTCTCCACACACACACACACACATGCCTAACTGGCTACTGCACTGCGAGTGTGTTTAGGGGAGCTCTTTTTGCTGTTACTGTGCATGGTGAATCCGGCTCAAGCTGATGAAATCCTTGGAGGGGAGCTGTTTAGCATGGGTCACAAGTCACTAAAAACTATTCTAGGCATATCCCCCCTTTCACATCAACAAATGCCAGGCTGTTTTTCAGTAGTTCTGCAATCTCTCTTTCTCCACTTAACCCAGACTTCCCCTGTGATAATGCAGGGAGATACCTTGTAGCAGCAGGCACTGTCTGTGTCAGCACATGAGCCACCTACACTGGAAAGAACAGAACGCAAACAGAGTGCACTGGGACTTGGAACAGTTCTCTGGATTTGGCATTTAAAGATGACCATTAATCTCAGTGAAAATGAATGAAGACTTTATACACATTGATTTGAAGTGGTAATTTGGTACTTCATGCTGAAACTGCCAGCAGGACATTTGCACGGTGCACAGTGTCTCCAAGCAGAGAGTGCAGAATTACTTAGTGTCACATGCTCCATGCCAGAACAGTTGGAATGTCTTGGGAAGTCTTTTGTTCTAACATTATTTAAGATATGGGTTCAATAATGCCCTTAATGAGAATACCTAAAATGTACAAAGGGTCAATCACCCTGTAAAGGAAGAGGAAATAGTTGCAAAATGCACAGGGAGGGGCTAATGTTAGAAGTCCAAGGAAATGTGTTGCCTTAAGAAACTGCTGATGTCTTCTGTGACTAATGTATTATTGTTCATAAAACAACACAGGTTGTAGGCTTGCCCATGCTGCTAAATGAGGGGTTGAACCAAACACTTCCGTACCCTAAAGAAACCTGTTATTTTTCTTCTGGAACTTACATGTAAGAACCAGATTCAAGGGAAATATTCTCTCCTCTGAACTCCTGCAATGTCCGAGAAAACAAGAAGATACAGAATAGTGAATTGAGAGGAGGAAAGTCTTGTGTTTTAGCAGCAAAGACATTTTCTCAGTCCATGAAAGTAGAGTTGTAACTGTGCAACTTTGAATTTGCTCTTGCACTCAAAATTCCCTGAAGGCATTTGCAATCTAATTCAGACAAGTGCAAAGACAAGAGTAGCAGTTTCACTACAAATAAGTTAAATGTTGCATGGCATCCATGTATATGTGTGTGTGTCTGTGTATGTCTGTGTAATAAGAAAGACTTAAAGTATTTGAACAGTAAAACGAGAGGCTTACTTCATGAGAAAGTGGAGGGAAGTACCCACAAGGAGAAAATGAATGGCAAAACAGCCAGGAGAACCAAGATCCCAAGCAAGAAGTCTGCCTGGAGCTATAAGAATAAATGATGCAAAGCTCCTAGAAATGTAGTTGGAGAAGAAAATGTATTTTAGGTCTGCTGTGGAGGAAAAAGTAGAATTTTTTAGTTTTATTATTGGACACTTGTAGTAAATGTTGCTTGACAACCAGAAATATGAGACTGAGCAGTAGGCAAAAGGTCAGAAGTGAAGAGAGTCATCATTTTTGAGTCATCATTCAGGTAACACCCATAAGAACTGGAGCACATGAGGTCATGAAGAATTGTACACATGGAAACCCATAACAGGCTCTTTGCTCCTTCAGTCCAGTTCTGGGCCCCTTTCCTCAAGGAAGACATTGAGGTCCTGGAGCATGTCCAGAGGAGGGCAATAAATCTGATGGATCTAGAGAGGAACTGCTGAGGGAGTGTTTATTCTCAAGAAAAGGTGGTTCAGGGGAGACCTTATCACTCTTTGCAGCTACCTGAAAGGTGGGGTAGCAAGGTGAGGGTTGGTTTCTTCTCCCATAGCCTCAAGCTGTGCAAGGGGAGGTTCAGGATGGACATCAGGAAGAATTTCCTCATGGAAAGGAAGGGTTGCTAAGTATTGGAACAGGCTGCCCATGGAGGTGGTGGATTCACCATCCCTGGAGGTGTTTAAGAAATGGCAGGATGTGGCACTTAGTGCTAGGGTCTAGTTCACGGTGTGATAATCAGTCAAAGGCTGGACTTCAGGATCTTAGAAGTCTTTTCCAAGCTAAATGATTCTGTGTGATTCACCTTTCAGTTAGGTGGACTTATTCCATTTCATAGCCAGATATTCTTTAAGGTCTTGGTTGTCTTCTACCTACCTTAAGCACCTTAGATCCCATTCTTCTTTCACTTTTATACCATAGCCATGCTGAAAGCAAAGCACAGCCAGCTCTTAAACTCCAGAAAGTGCCTCAAGCTACCTTGTTTACACACAGAAATATCAGGTGTAACATCTGAAACACCTTCTCCTCCCAGAAAGATATTGAGGTCAAAGCTTTGGAATTCCAGCAGTGCTATGTGTATGTAGCAGGTACTGGCACAAACAGGAACATCTCCTAGTCATGGTTCACCACTGTGAAAGGAGGGCACCTAAGCGGCTGCTGCTTTTCTGTTTCTCACATGCAGGGTATTCAACTGTTCACCTGTAATGCAGCAACTAGATACAGGCTCTGCAGAGATGCTCAGAATAGCTTATTAAGGCTTGTCACATCATCAAAACTGGCAAATCCACTTTTTAAAGTAATTGGGATTAATGAATTTGTAAAAGAAACCGTTACATACAAAAGATGTCCTTAATCCTTGAATGCCTTAGATGCAAGCTTGTTTTCTGCTTCTCTACATAGACTGCAAAACTGACACCTTTATTTTCTCTGTACTTGTTAGGGCTGAGAACATTGCTGCTGTGGTCCAGATTTCAGGCTTCAGGAGCCTGGAAACTCAAGTGAATCCCATTCCACATTATTTTACAGAGAGACTCTTTGGATGATCCTTTACTGAAAAACTCTCCTACCCTCTCTGTTTCTTGGAATAGGTTTCATATGCATACACAGTCTGAAAGAAAACAAATTCTACATGAGCAAGTTTATGGAAGAAGGTCATGACATTTCCATCAAAAGGACATGATCTTGTTCCTGTTGAGATTACTAGTTAAATTCCCATCAGTTTCAGTCACTGTTAAAGTGGAATGTGAACAAAATCCAGAATGGCTTCCTAAACTACCTAATAAATTTTACACAGTTGTTGTTTTCTTTAGGTGTTTGGGTTTTAGACAAATGATAGAGATATGGGAAGTGGGAAAACTAGAAGAGAAACAGAGAGAACTGTTTTGTCTGGACTGAAGGAATGCTGTTACAACATGTCCTTTAAATAATAAATTGATATTTTGAGCTGAAATGAAAATGTTTTCCTTTCTCAATTTCACTTTGAAAGAATCACTTTTTTTGCTTCTTTCTTCCTATGAAATGCAAAGTTTTCATTGGAATTGAAATGTTCTTGTGCAAAAATGCAGTGCTCCCATACTCCATATTAAGCAAGCAAACTTTTTGACAGAATTGACTAGATTTGTTTGTTCACCGTTTCAAATTTCCCATCACATGTCAGGTATGTCATCCAAAAGCAGAGACAGCTGTTCCTGCTCTGTTGAGTAAAAAGAGAAAATGTAAAGACAATGTTCCCATACCCAAGTAGGTAATAAGGGTTCTGTGGTGGAGATGAGAATAACCTCCTCAGGCTTTGGAACTTCTCTGGTAGCCTCTGGAAAGCAATGAAGATGCCAGGGTAGAAGGACCAGGATTATGATCCTTGCATCTGGCTGGGTTCATTTTTTGGAAGAACACAGATACAAGATGAAGGCCAGTGAGAAAGACAATTCTGCCCCTTTAGGACAATCACAACACAAGCAGAGCAATCCAGGCGTCCAGGCCTGAAAGTACCAAGGAGACACCTATGACTCATGTCCAACAGCAGACCCTTCTGAAGCAGCAGCAAAAGGTGAAGTGGTATGGTCATAGATGACCTCAGATGCCTTTGCATCGGCATTTGAATTGCTCCTGGGGTGTTTTGGCTTCCCCACTTCCTGCCTACTGACGTAGCTCCGGTGACCACTCAGCCTTTGGAAGCAGCACTGGAGCGTGAGGCCACAAACTGTTTTTCCAGGGAATCATCCTCAGCTGGAGAAAAACAGACATCCTCTGCTGGAGAAAAACAGCTTCCCAGTCGCTGTGGGCTGGAGAGGCATTGAGCTGCCAACCATGCTCAAGTGCAGGTTGTTACCTGCTCTTGGCAGAAATGTAATTAGTACAAAGCCAAGCAAGCAAGTTCTCTTTACTGGCGCTTTATTCTTTCACCTTTTGATAGTGGCTGCTAATTAAGCTGTTAGCAGGGCTGTGGTCACATCAAACCTAAAATCAGATTTGCCACTGGCTCTGTGATTAACCCTATGGTGCCCAAAGGAAGCCTAAGTGCTAAAAGGAGAAGCTACTTACAAGAGGGTATAATTCTAACAAGAGAGTAAACAAGACAAAAGCTCATGATTTTTTTGGTCGACTATAAATGTAGACACTATTTTTAGGTATTTTCTATTCCTAATCTGTTCGACCTGCAACTTAGTGTCTCCATCTGGATGTCCTCAGCTCATGTGCCTCTCACATAACTAGGCTCACTGTGGAAATCTGAAGAGGGCCCACAACATTTGGAGGCTCTTATACAATTACTGCAAGTACAGAAAGATCCACAGGGCTTGACCATTAAATTGTATTAAATGCAGACTACAAAGGGTGAAAGCCATAAGGGGAAAAGAGACTGTACATCAGCTTCTATAGTATTAGACTGTGCAAGAGTAACCCAGACAAATTAGGCAATCACATGGGAAAATTCAACATCATCTTGTTAAGAGCTTGGTTTCAATACAGTTCCTAGAGTGCAGTAGGACCCAGACAAATAGATGCTCTTCAGTTGTTAACCACTCATGGGGTTGCACACTGTAAGGACTTCTCCAGTTATTTTGATTTGCTTTAACTCAGCCCCAGGGAGAAAAGAAATGACAGCGTAATCAACTTCAGGAAGTTGGTTATATGGATGAAAACATGAGGCATGAAGTAGTATGAAGACACAATAAATCTATTTTAAATTGATAATTAAAACCACCTATGACTTGAATCTCTTCATCAATGTGCTTTTGCTATTATTTTTCTGTGTGCCATTAGTAACCTCTGAAGCTATCAAATTGTAAGCTGGGTTTGTTTTGGTAACATGATTACTTCCTGTGTCTGTGACTACCTCCTTCTGATCGATGGTGGGAGCTCTTGAGGAAGTGTGGGGTCAAACACATGGAATGACTTCAATTGACTAATTAAGCAAGTTTAGGATGACATTCCAGCCTGAGGTGTTCCTCAGACATGGCACTTAAATGTATGTGTATCTTATAAGCACAAAATGACCAGATCAGGAAGCTGTGTCATACCTCCACTTTGCATAATTTGCTCTTAGAGTTTCAGCGGCTTGTGACACCACCACAGATGAAGGAATTAGAATGCAAACTTCCTTTAATTATGCAAAACTAAACCAGCATGGCACTGCTTCCAGAAGTATTTAACATCTAGCAATTGTGGGCAATTCAGAAGGTCAAGGGGTTCAGGCTAGCTGTCTTTATACTGAGATAGGTATTTATTTAGGTCTTCCACATATTTCACCTTTCCATTAATCTCCCCATCCTTCAGCTCCCTCCTTCCTGGGTCCTCTTAGCAATCACATGCCACTTGAATGATCCTTAAAATGCTTTTCATGAAGCTCCTACAACAGCAAAAATGGACCCCAGGTACATGATCTGATATCAAATCCAGTGACTATTGTCAGAAGCTTCCCTTTACTCATCCATCCCTTTTGATAACATTTACTGTGTTCTGATACTTTAAATCAGAGCCTGTCTGCTGACTGGCATGTATCTGCTAGGCACATTTGGTTTAGGTGACTGTGCCTTATCTGGTTTTCCCCTACATCAGGTGGTGGGCAAAATCCCACCTATAGCAAATATTTAGAAGGCATTATCATCTGCTGATCTTTTTATTTGCATTGAGCATCCTTTGTTCGGGACTTGGAGGAGCTGCATGATTCAGGAACAGGAGGAGTCGGGACAGACAGACTGGGACTATACAAGGTACTGAGGAAATTCTAAAGAAGAACAATGTGTCCAGTGTTGTGTCCTGATTTGGCTTCAGGGTAGTAAGCGCTGAATTATTCTCTAACCCTTGGACAGGAACTGCATGCATGTCAGCCAAGAGAGTTTGGAATATCTGGGCAATATCTGTGGACTGATTTGCTTTCTAGATATGCTGGTTTCCAGCCATTCATCTAGCTGGGCAAGAACTGCAGACCCTATTACTGTGATTACAGTCACAGAAGGATTTTTGGTGTTGTGGGGCCAAAGCTTTGCTTTGAATTAGAACACTTCTAGCTCTCCTAAATGCTTATTGCTATTTTGAAAGTAATACATATTTTCGCAAATGTTTAGAGTATGGTTTACACTTCAACTAAACCAACTTTGTGTTGGACCACTGGAATAAAATAATCTTCAGATGATCCTAAAGTGTATTACACAGTGTAGGCCTGTCATCCCCAGAGGTGTATGGGGACACACACACACACACACACACACACACACTCATACACTCTGAGCACTTACTATTAAAACTGGAGGAATTTTGTTTTAACAAATAAATAGTGCATTGCAAGAACCTTTCTGAACTTCTGAAGAAAGTTTTAAAAATAGTAGTAGCCAGGTAATTACACGAAAGCTACTTTCAAGGGGAGAGAGCACACACCCTACAGGGTCAAGCTGGTAATGGCCTGCAATTATTAGTTAATGAAGCAATCCATCAGGAGAGGCGACTTGGTGCTTGAGTGATGTTTATTATGGCAACAGTCGTTGAAGTCAGTGTGAATAACTGTGACAATGGCCCTGTGGAATTCCAGCCTAATTTCCATATCAAATCATTTTCAGTGACAGGTGAAAGGGTAAGGTTTCTGCTTGCCAGGTACACAGTCACAATGGGCAATTGAGGTTATATTGATGCTTTCTCTTTAATATGTCACCTATGATCAAGATAATGGAAGTCAGATTCTGCCTTCAGATAAAAGCATGCAAATTTGTCACCTTAAAACTTAGTCTTTGTTCCTGGGAATTGCAGCAGTCACTGTGCTCAGATTGTATCTTCAGTAGCAGCTTGGGCAATATTCACAGCAGCTTGCACAAGAATAAAGAGACTTTAGTTAAGAGCTCTCTCAGTCAGTTATGCATAGGATGAAGTGAGTGATATCTATATCTATAGCAAACTTGGCTATGCTAATGTAGCTATTTTGCATATCTTTTCATTATTCCTATTAGTAGCATCACAATCAGCAATAAATACCATTTTGGTTATTTTGATAAGAGAAAAAAAAAAGGTGTCTTTTTTCCTTTTCCCAGTCAGTTTGCTGACTGGACCTACCTCTGAGCAATGTATTCACAAAGTGAAGATTCTGAGAAACCTGGTGACTCAAAGAATGATGGTGAAATCACAGACTTAGGAAATAGGCACAGAATTTCCACAGACAGCAGAAAATAACATTTTTGAATGAAGAATCTATATAAATGATTAACACAAGGCTAGTCTGAGATCTATCATTAAATATCACCTCCTTCTAGTGCAAGATACTCCATCTCATATAAATGCACCTGAGAGTTCTGAAGAGGGAAACTGTCTAATGGACAGTCTGATGGATCACGAGGCTAAACTTACTACTTTGGGAGTTTGAGATGTGCTTGAGCATAATAAATGCACATTGGGTAAGACCTGTCTAAAGTTTGTCTTTTGCGAATCATTCAGAGGTTTTCCCTGGAGCACTAAGCCACCTAAGAGTTGAACAAGTCTTACAAGAACATTAAGTTTAGAAGAAGCTCATGTCTAGGATGAGAGCCATCAGACAAGTCTCAAATTTAGAAACCTAACATGCTGCTACTTACAGGACTACACTTACTTTATAGGTGCCTGCCCTCAACAACCACCTCCCTAACCTGATGCCTCCCACAGAATCATCTTCAGGCTCTGTGTGTGTTCCAAGGCCTCATCGGGGATCTGGCTTGTGAGCTGTGTCCAAAACCTCCCTCTCCCTGACTCCAAAACCAGTAATAGTATCTATTTCATCCACACACTTTCTTCCTAAGAAAATGCAAGGTCTTGGACTCTACAGTTGAAATTCCCTTTCCATCATCTCCAGAAGGTGGCCTAACTGCAAGATTTCACATATGCCAGGGGCTTACACCTCCCCACCTTCCCTCTGAATCTGTGCCATGGAAGAGACAGGAGTGCCGTATCTCAGGGCCTGGGCTGCAGCCCACATCTCTGCCTAGTGGTTATAATCACTTGGCACACAGGGTAGAGATGGATGACCCACCTCTCTCCACTCCTCTATGTTGAATCCTTCATGGCTGAGGAAAAATACTGATTCCAGGAAGCACAGCACCTCTATTTCTGTGAACCACTGAGAGTAAACTCTACATACTGTGTATATGCTTGTGGTCTCCATTCTTTGCTTCTTTTTGTTGTTATGAGCTTTGGGCTGATCCAGTACCCACTAATGCAATGGGAATCATGCCGTAATCTTGGATGGACATACCATCAGGTACCATCTGACTGGAAAAAGTGACACAAAGCTTCTAATAACACAGATATTATGGATAGCTTGGCTTTATGTGGTGCTTTTAATCAGACAACATCATGTAGTTTTAACCTCTGTGTGCATGATTTGCTTTTATGAACCACTGGAAAGCAACCACATGTGGGGAGAAATGTGACTGTGATGAAACAGGTCAGAGCAGAGTTTTGTTATGATAGCACATCTCTCCAGTTCATGAAGCTCCAGGCAGCAGATGATGCACTAAAAACACAGCAATGATATGCAGTGCAAAGACATGTGAAAAGTGTGTTCTACATTGTTTTTGAAATCTGAATTTATTGCTCAGGTTGGTGTTTTGAATAGAAAATTTATTGACAAATCTTTCAGGTGTTTTTGCTTCTTGTCTTCTTTTATGAACTTTGATTTCTGAGCAAGTTGTTTCAACTGTACTTTTAATTGAACTCATATTTCTCACTTCATCTCTTTTTGCCTTTGCAAAGGGCTAGTAAGTGAAATGTATGATCAGTCTGTGTGCATAGTGTCACATTTTTCAGTAGGATGGGTACCATTGAAAAATTCTTTATGTTGTACAGTCAGAAAATGAAGAAAACTTTACGAATTTCAAGTTTTGAAACACATTCTGCATCATTTGCAGATGGGCTCAAAATGCAAAAGGAGTATATTTTTTTCTAAAGAAAAAAAGGACTATGCCTGTCCCTTGAGATATTCTAATATTGGAACTTAAAGAACAAAACCCCTGCTTTTTTCCTCTCTCTTTCATGCAGCTCTGTTCCAGCACAGTGACACTAAACTTGTGGATTACATGCACCTGTCAACGCTTTCTTGCATTTTTGCTTCATTCCCTTAACAATTTTAGGTGTTTTTCCCAGAGATGATGTGTTGTGATGAGGAGATGCTGATTCGAACTTGCCCTGATACAAACGAGGAGAAAAAGAAGAGCTGTTTCCGAAGAGCTGAAGCAGGACAGATAAAAGGATTGAGTGAGTGTTAACTGTCCAGGTCATCCATGTGTTTGAACAGCTGAGTTGGAAGGGGTCTGTGTTATGAGAGTGTTGTAACCGCAGGGTACCTATAAAGGGCACTCAGAGGCTGGAAAGAATTTCTTGGAGGGATTTTCACTTCTAGAATGAAAGCACTGGGATTTAATTTCAGAGAAAATGTTACAGAAGCCTACCCTTCTCTAAACACACGTAATTGAAGTGATATGCTGAAGCACTGGATAAAAACAAAAGACATTGCAAAGTCAAAGCACTGAGAGATAGGAGGGGTTTGTCAGCAGATTAGTTTGCTGCAGGCTACTTGCCATATGCCTCCCAATGCTGCCTCTACTGGATTGAAATTTACTTCCATAAGATAATGAATTAATGTTATTAATGATGTTATTATGGATCTGACATTAAGGATGAAAACCATGCAGCTAGGATGTAAGTCAGCTGGAGAGAAGGGGCTTGAAAAATTTCTGTCCTTAGGCAGTAACAAGGCAGAGTAGGAATGGCATTTTCCATCAGATGTGAGCGGAAAGCTTTGTGGAAGGTGAAGCAGGACACTTCCATTGCTCTCCATCTTTTTTATAATTATGGGCTTTTGTCCTTAAATGCCCCTCATTAGATTTCACACTCAGGACTTCTGGTTTGTATAAACTGTCTTTCAGGAGTAGATGTGAGCTCCTCATCCCCCTTTTCAGCTCCCAAATGAACGTCACCTAGACTTACTTAATTCTACAGTGCATCTGCTACATGTATCAAAGTTTTCTTCACCACAGTGGCTGTATAATATGTAAGAGCATCGTAAGCTTCTGCTCCTCACAAATATGATTAAAACATGGGCATGGAAATATTAGGTTAATGGTTGGACTTGATGATCTTAGAGACCTTTTCCAACCTTATTGGTTCTGTGAGTCTAATGATTACAAAACACTTAAAGCAAAATCCTCCTTTCCTTTCTGCACTACAAACCTGAGATTACTCTTACATTTCCTAACAAGGCCAGTGTTATATTTATTCCCTTTCCAGGACTAGACTAAGCCAAGTGCCTGTCCTAGGCTCCCTTAAAAGACTGGATCACTTGGTTATGCTGGAGAAAACAATGGATTAAACTGGACTGAGACTACGACCACTAGTGGCTTTTATAAGATGAGAAATGCACACATATAGAATGCCAAAAGAACATCATATTCTTGAGTTTTCACATAAAGTTCATGATGTTATATGTTAATGCTAATATTTGAAGGAGATTTGCTGATTTACGTACCATTAGCATATAAATAATTCCTGCTATAAGAATGAAAAAAATTACTATACTTCTGGAAAAATTCTAGATTTTTTTTTGCTCTTTTTAATTAAGGCAGTTAAATATGAGTTCCCACAGGAACCTAAAGCTTTTTTTATCATTAACATGAGTTTCATTTGGCTATGTTAAGTACTTTTAAGAACTACTCTGAGGGAAAAAAATAGAAAGGAAAAAAAATCATCCACTAGATTTTGTTTTGCATTTATTCTGTTGGAATATGTACAAGGGTTCTTATAGGATGCGACAAAGCTGGACTGGGCTTCTCAAGTTCAGTGTTGCATATTTGCTGGCATTCACAGCAGTTTCTAAACCATTTCTTTTCCTGCGGGTGTCCAGGACACATTCCGCATTTTTTGTCCCATCCCTTTAAAAGAAATGCTTAGGAAAATGGGACCTTTGGGATTAGGCACTGAGCAATGGTCACCAGCTGTGAACTCTGTATAAGAAAGCAGTGGATGACATTGCCTGGTCACCTGTTGGGCCTTTTCTGCTGGTACTGACACAGCATTAGGTCAGTCAATGTCTACCTGACTATAGCCAGAATTGGGCTTAAAAACACGCAAATGCTACCCTGGGTCACAGAGGTAACATTTTAATCTATTGAAGAATATGGTTATAAGATTGCATTTTTTAACCAGTTTATTTTTCCCATTCTCTTTTCCTTCATATTTGCCAACAATGATTTCTGGTCTAGTTGAAAATGCCACATCCAGAGAGCCTGTCTAGCAGGAGTGTGATGGTTTCAATGATGTTGTCCCAGAAGGTCCCAGGGGTTCTAAGAGGAGACAGAATCATTGGGGTGTATTGCATGCACAGTCATGATTTATACCTGAAAAAGAAACTAGGTTGAAAAGCAACAATTATTTCTTACAGTCTGTTAGACTGTGAAGAGCATCCCAAGAAAAGTATGCAGAAAACTGTGAAGTTAAGTTGTTTAAAATCAGGCATAAATCTGCATTACATAAATTGCTGTGTAGGGAATACTCTTGCATTGTTACAGGAAGAAAATAAATGGGCAAACCATCTCCAGTTTCTCTGAGCCTATGTCTTGACCAGTTTTTAGCTTGTACAATTAGAATAATTGTTTTGTTAACCACTAGCAATTCCTTTTCACTGAAGAGATTGTTCTTGGCTAAAAGCTCCAGGGAAGATCCACTACTGGTATGACAGGAGAGTCGTAGTCCAGTGAACAGAGCAATTGTGCTCACTTGTGCCATATGTAGTTGTCTGTGCAACAAATTGTGTTTAACAAATCAAGCCACTCTGTTAAGTATCTTTACCTTAAAAAATCAACAAGAAAGGAAAAAAACAAATAATTAGAAGTTTGGCAAACAAATCTCACAGGCTTTTATGTTAGTCCTACCTTTGGAGTCCTGTACAGAGGAATTCTTCATAAGGCTCACTGTGAGTAATAAAATCCAAGTTCCTTAATCTCTGATGGATGTCACAGAAAAGACTTCCTAATGGCTAAAAGATGGAAATAAAAAGAAATTTACATAGAAACATGATTTTTAGCTTGTTCATTTAGTATGGACTGATGTTTGCAAGTTTGTAACTGATGAGCTTTAAATGAAAAACTTTAGACAATGGGAAGAAGGAAAATTCTTGGCTTAGTTTTTTTAAGTACAGCTGTTTATAACAGTGGCTTTAGCCATGCACCATTTAATAACTGCTGATATAGAGAGTATCACTAACATTTTTCTGACTGAGGCAAAGTTGAATGGCCTGAAATGTTCTTGAAGACTAACCTCCCACTGCCTCCTACAAACTTCCTATGAATAGGAAAGACACTAGCATGTAAGAAATAACATTTATTCTACATTCTGTGACTTGTTTCTCTAGAGCAAAGGTAACCTTTTTGGCTAAAATTAGCTTAAAAACTTTAGCTGGGATTGAGTTTTGCAGAAACACACTCAGGTGTTTACAACTTTTGCTGGTGACAGTAACTCCAGTTCCACCAAGGTCTGCATTGTCTAAAGCCTGTGAAAAGTGAAAAGCATCTGGTGATTTGGTCAGCCTCAAGGAAGTGTAAGCAAAGAGAAGAAGACTGTGGCAGAGGCACTTTTGACTGCAAAGGGATTAGCTACAACAGGCAATATACATTTGGAAAAGGTTTGATGATACAAAAGTGTAAAAACAGATCATTGTATCTGATTAACTGTGTGAAAACAAAATTTATAAAAGAAGGAGAGAACCAAATCTGAGTTCTAATTCTGGCTGCTTTTAATAGCTGAAGTAGAGAGTATTTTGGGGAGGGAAAAAACAGTACAAATTCAGTCTTCCGTAAAAAAATGGCAGCAAACATTTGCCTCAACATTCTTTGGAGCCTCAGAGCTGGGATAAGCAGCACAGCAGAGAGGCTGTGGGGTTTTCCTGGAAGACTGCCTTTGGAACAACATGGCAAAGAACGGTGGACAATCTCTCCTCAGTGCAGTTCCAAGGCAATGACAACAACTGAAGTCAAAAGCACTAATGACTAGTTGAAACAACAGATGACCTAAGGCCAAGAGCTCATCCAGCCAATAACAATGTGGAAATACCCTTTGCCAAGATGCATAAAGGAATCATTTTATTCCCTTTTATAGAGGCAGCATAGTATTCACATTTTTTCTGTTATCAAAATGTCTAAAAATGTGTGTTAAGTATCTCAGTCAGTCAGAAAGCCACAGTTTTAACACTCTTTTTACAATATAAGCTGAGCAACTTTAGTTGTTTTGCTTTGGGGATTTTTAGGAAAAAATATTAGAAACTGAGACGTGATGTCTAATGCCAATTTCAAACATCCTGCTTATTTTGATGGAACCAGAATGTCACGTAGGTATCCTAATATTTCTTATTTGCTTATGTCCTGCGTCAGCTGAACCATTGATTGTTTGTTGGTGGCTTTACAAATGAATTCAAATAAGTCTCATTCTCTTAAGTGGGTTGGTCCTTCCTTCTTCCTGTGCTGGGTTTGCCCTTGTCATTACAGGCATACAATAAGACGACTTCTCTGCCACAGATGTTTACAATATAGTCTGTAAATAATGGATTCCATTGTTTACTCAAAAAAATACTTTTTTTTTATGCAAAGCTATAAGGTTTGCATAGCTGGCGTCAGCCTCCCCACACACAGAGCCTCCTATTTTCCGGGAAGAAGCCTGGGGCATCCTCCCCACTTGTAAATTGTTTCTGCCAGAAGCAATTTAAAAACATTTGACAATGAGAAACGTGCAAAATGAAGCATTTCAAAGGAGAAGGAAACAAGAAAAAGGGGGGTGAAAAACGGAACTGGCAGGAAAACCCTTCAATATTTGTAGTGATACCAACTGATAAAGTGTTCCACGTCCACTCTGTAAATAGTGACTCCCATACACAGAACTTGTCTTCAGAAGTAGTAAACATTTATACTAAATTAAAACTCCACATTTGAAAATTCTGTTCGACAGATTCTGTTATTCCAGCTTTGTACCAAAGTATCAAAAGAAATAACTCATGTCAGAAAAAGTTTACAGCTTAGAAGGTGTGAAAAGGTGAAGAGAACATTTGTTCCTTTGAATTTCTTTAATTCCTAATTCTGTGAGAGAAATTTATGCTTGGGAGTAGATAGCCTGGATATGGGATCTCAGGGTTATTTCTTGGGTAATAGTGAGTTTACAGGTGACTTCTGTTTAGAACTCTGCCCAAATATTTGCAGTATTTTTATTTTAATTGAAATGATAGTTTGAGATGCACTGGTCAACAGGGAAAAATTTTGTTACCCTTCCCACACCTGTTTTATGATAACATTTGTTTCCAGAGGCTATTTTTCTACTTCCATGAACTAAAGATTATATAGGCATGATGTTTCCACACGTTCTTACACTCTAGTGTCAAAGGTCTTGGCTATGAGAGTGGAATTCACAGCCTCGTAAGCACCACTTCTTTCCCCTGTGCTGCAAACAGAGGGTTCAGGGGTGGGGGGATTGGACACACAGCACCAGAGCCCATAAAACAGCCAAGAGGCAAAGATCAGAGTGGGATTTGTCTGAAATGCTATCACACACGGGGGCTGAGATGCTCCCCTCTGGGTCACTCTGAAGAGTTTGTCAAGGAGAAAGAGAAAACTGTTCTTTCCAAAACTTAAGCACCTCACCCACCCGTTCCAGCATAGACAGTCATCTCTTTCTTTTTTTCATAGGCCCTACCAGCTGCTGATCCTGGATGAGATGTTATTGCTCCTATTTGTGCTGAATGCTTGTGATTAAACCACTTACCTAGAATGCAAAGACCTGTGTGTTCTCAGGTCTCTTCAGGCTGAGGAGAACATGGTGTCACCTGCCATATCCTCAGAAGATGCTTCATGGAAGGAGGCTTGATAACTGTGAGGTGTCTCCTGGCCCTGATTAGGTACTGTAAAGCCAAGAGGAAGATCACAAGTCTGGAGGGTGATGGCAAACTGGAAGAATATAATTGTATCTCAGTGACATCTCTTGAAAGAGAGATTCCCTACCTTTGTGTGTTATATTCATTGACTTTATAATGCAGAATACACAAGCACATTACAAAAGGCTTTAAGTATCAGACAGATACAAAGATGCTCATTTTATTCACTATGCCTAAATCTGTTCTTGGATTTGTTTCTTTTATTACTTTTATATCCTATATTGAATGAAAATGTTAGGTACCTCCTTTCATACTAAGATAAGTTTATCTGAGAAGTCTGCTACAACCTTGAACTAGTCTCAGTTTTTCCTTCTTTTAAATATTGTTGACATCAGTGTGGTAGTCTATCCTACTTGATGCCATAATAGTACCTTCATGGCAAAAAAAAAAAAAAAAGGTCCAAGCATCTTTGCTCTTTTCTTAAAACAATTTGTCAAACACAAAGTTACAAAGAGCATGAGGCCCAGCATGAGACATCGTGCATGGAAACATGAAATATGGTACCCCACAGCAGAAGGAGGGGAAATTCACATATCTGAATTGTTTCCTAAACCCCTTTTATCACTGATTTAGACAAAATGTATCTGTCCAGTGGTCTGAGCACTCTCCTAAGGTTTTGGGCACTCTCCTAAGGTTTAGCCATGATCAAGAAAGCAGGCAGTGCTAATGCCCCAAAATCACTTCCCAAAATCAGCTTCTTTAGCCATGCCTCATCCATTTCTTCCCCAGAGTCCAATGGAATTGACAAACCTACTGGGATTTCCAGAAAGACATCCAGCCTGGATGCCATCAGAGAGAAACTGTCATAACATTTCTATTTTCTTCTCTTAACACTAGGCTATGGAGTGTTTGTACTTGTAAAGTCCAAGTCCTCCCACTGCAACCATCTTGCCTGTCTCAAAAAGAGGCAAGCACTCTCTGGTGTGATAGAGGCTCATGCTGTTAAATACCATGGAGTAAGGCAACAACATTTGAAGCACAAAACAAAATCTAATTAGGGAAGAGTGCAGATTAATGCTGAATGTTGGCCTAATATGTTTTCTTCCTGACACAAGGGTCTGAAGTCAGACATATTCTGCACTGAGTGTCTGAATATATATCTTGATAGAGCAGCTCCATTTTTTTTTCTTTTTTTTAATGCCAGCATTGACAGCAGTGGGAAAAGAAGAAGCAGCAGACGTGCTGCTTGTCCAGCAAGGGGATGTGGACAAGTGGGTCAGTGCACATACAGATCTTTCAAACAGCCAGGACATGGACAACTTAGGAGACCTTTCTGGGTAGGGATTTGGCAGCATATTGCAGCAGGGAGCTGTAAGAGTCTGTCACAGAGCTCAGCTGAAGAGTCCAGCAGAAGACTGTCAGTCACCATCATGCACCCAGAAACAGTCCCAGAAGCTACAAGAAAAGGAAGGATACAGGGCTGAAGGGCAGCTAGAATTCTTGCCCTAAAGAGCAGGGTATGGCACTCTGTTTAGCTAAACCAGGACACCATCTGATTATTAGAACCAGCCATAGATTTTGGACAAAAGACAGAAAAATATCTCTTTTTAGAAAATGATGCCACAAAAACATGTTAAATACCACTACATTTTCAAAACCAGATTCCAATCTGCTGTCCCTATTTTCCCAAATATGCTTGATGCACTCAAAATATTTTGAATTCCTCATTTAGATATATTTTTGTGTTTCATTGTTAAGTCTATATATCTAAATGCCTCACTAAACTAAATTTAGCATATTAATATTTAATAAATTTTTTCCAACATTATACTTCAACTTTTCAGCATTACTGAAGGAAAATACTGTTACCTTATCAAATGCTGCAGGGTTATGGATAAAAAAAATACTTTCCTTGAGGCAGCACTAAGAATTTCAATGACAGGGAAAGTCTGAGTGTGTTGAGCTTTCATTCCAGTTCAGAATGGAAATGAATGTCAAACTGCCGTGAATTCTTATGGAGTAGAAATGCTGTCCCTGACTGGATCGCCAGACTAAAATCGCAGATGGCCCTTAGCTGAGAATATTTTGAAGGTCAGCAGAGAAATGACAGAGCCTAACTCTACTGATGCCTTTGATTTCAAAACCAGCAATGTAACCAAGCTGCCAACCAACAAGCAATAAACAGTTGCTTCCTGAAAGGGGAGAAAGTATTAGAGGAAAGGGACATGAGATCATTGCCTTGAAGCATCCTGAGTCAGCAAGTTAGGTGAGAAAGTTTTCTCTGGTCCCAAGACCATCTGCCTCCAGAAATGCTGACTGGGCTCATGCTGAGACTTGTTCACTGACCAAACACCTGATGGGGGAAGGACAGGGGGATGGCAGCTGTACCCCAGCACCCAGGCAGCATATGGGCTTTGTAGTCACACTTGAACCTAGACAACCCCTGCTGATGTAGGGCACTTTTTGATAAGACTTGTAACAAACTGGTGTCTGGAAAGCAGTGACTACAGTGTGCAACAGCACGTCCCCAGCTGAACTGCTCATTTCTCAGTCACCTGCCTGCAGGAGCAGCCAGCAAATGGCACTGGTGTCTAGCAGGTGCCACACTGGCACGTGCGCCGCCAGCAGAGACAGTCCCTGCCCTTGTCTGTCTGACCTGAAGAGAGGAGTTTGGAAGCCAAGCCTTGGTCTAACAGCCACTGTAAAAATAACTGGGTCATTAAAATAGCAAGGCAGTGTCTACCTAGGATCTAAATCAGAGTTTTTTAATTGTGATGGGAGTTACAGGGATTAATTGTGTCTGTAATGTGGCCAGACCAAATCAAGATGTATTTCCTGCTGTCTGTCTGGTGAAGAATTGTCTTGGGGTGTTGTTACTGTCAATGGAAAGTAAAACACTGTCACTGGCTGCTGCCTGACAGTGAGGACAGGGAGCTGTGTGCTCTCTACTCCCTTGTGAAAGATCACAGGTGTGAGGAAAGGCTTCTGTTCATCTCTGATATTCTCAGAAATTATCTGTATGCCAGCACACACAGTTTGACTCTTAATCCTAAACAAAACATTGCTTTATTTATTATTTTCATTCAAAAAGAATAGCTCTTCTATGTACACATAGATTTTTTCCCCCTCTATTTTCCTAAATATTAACAAGTTTTGATTTTGAAGAGGCAGGAAAAGAATTTTTTATCTCAGACCTACCTCCTTGCTTGCTTCACAGGCAAACTAAAATACCTTCCAAACAGAAGGAGAGAACACAGTTGCCCCATGTCTATCAAAATATCCTATCCATTTCTCCTTCTGTAGCTTGTGTCTGTGTTGCAGGTTTAATCAAGTCCTCTTAGTTCTGTCACTCACAAGCTGCAGTTACATGAATCCTCATATCTGACACAGGACTACAGTGCATGAGGAAAAGCTTTTATTAAGTTTTGCTATTTTTTTTTTTTTTGTCTTTTCATAGAGTTTGGGCTACTGGTGACTCATTTCTTCTTGTTTATTTAGTGATGAACCCCAAGATGTTAAGAACTTCTGGCCTGGATTATTATCCTGACCTTAATGACAAATTTCAGTACCCTTTCTTCCTGTGACACAGAAACAACCTCTTTCTCAAGAAGTCCTGGCTGCTGTGGTAGCAGAATTTTCTTAGGAAAGCCCAAAAGAGTTATGCTTTCCTCTTGCTGTGGTCAAGGAAGGCACTCTTGAGTCACTGAGAAGGCTTTTGCATTCCACAATGTATATTCAAGAGAGGAATCCTTTCCAACCCCACATCCACAGCATTTCTCATCTTCTGTGTGTGGTGCAATCAGTAAATAGAATTACAAAAAAAAATCCATCCTGCTTTGAATTTGGGAGACTGAAGTTAAAGAAAAGCCCACACTGTGTCCCCAAGGCTCACGAGAAGGGGACAAAGCTGCAGCAATCTGGAATTCTCACTACATCTTGAAATAAGTAGAAAGTTCCAGAGGGAGGAGGAGGGGATAAGAGATGACAAAAGATGTCTTTCAGATGGTGGTCTTTGGCCCTTTTTTCTTCTCTGAGTTGCAGTAGTGGCCTGTGCAGACACCTTACTGCTGGCCTCTGTTGCTCTGAGAGTTGTCACAGTGGGGTGATACTCAGATTATCTCATGGACATCTTTGCTCAGTGGCTCCCCAATGACTCTTTCAAAGGATGAGTATGTCCCTCCAAGTCCATGGTAACCCCACCAGGGAGGAACTAAGAGACACAGAAGTGTCAGTACCATCAGATATGTGCCACTGCAAGTGACCTTGTGGACTCCCTGCTACGTGTTTTTCATATGCCAGAACACCTGATGCCGTGCTGAGGACAGCTTCAAAGCAGGCTCAGAAGGTCATATTGAAACAAGAAGTGAACCTGTCCCAGAATGCTCTCTTACCCCTAACCCAAGGATTTTGCCACCCAGATGAGGTGACACAGACTTGGGTGACACCATTTCTTCACCATCCCATTTGTCTGGTGCTTGTCTGGCTGGCTGGGGTGCAGGCATAGGGCACAGCAGGCACGTGTATCCTGTGCTGCCAAGAGCCTTGGAGCAAGGCTTGAAGTCGCTGCCATCCCCAGCAATACTCCCTGACAACACTGGCCATCTGCATGGGCTCAGAAAAACCACCAATTACGGTGCACCACTGCGCTCCAAACACTGCCAAGGTGGTGAGCCAGGGCGTGGGGAAAGATCGCTGGATGGCAGCCAGCCTTTGGGAATTTTCACTTGACTTGTAGGAATGCAAAGTAACACTTGCAAAAACCAGCCGGGGTGTCAGGTGAGGCCTTTTCCGTCCCTTTTATATTTATAACTGTAATATGAACTGTCATGGAGTTCATTTATATACAGCTTTTAGCAGGCTGCTTATAGTTTAGCTCTGCCATAGAGGTCTGTGTTTTTGTAAGACCTTACTCTGAAATGTATATTCTTCCCCTCAATGTAAGGCAAACAGCACCATAAACCAGGCAATTTCTGTGCAGAGCAGTGTACCTTGAACCACTGCAGTAAAGCAATTTGGTCTGGTTTGGCTCCTGTTACCTTAATAGGAAACATTGTTTCTTGTTTTGAGGGGCAGGAAGAGAAAAGAAGGAAGGGATAAAAGGAATTGCCTCTGTAATTCACCTTCTCTGACAAAGCTAGAAGTGTCTGGATACTGTCTGGATACTCATTAGAAAATGAAAAAAAAAAATCTACAGGGAAGAGGTAAAGACTTTATCTTTTTGACTGGGTAATGTGTCCAACTGCAGCTTTCAGTAAACAGAAAAGGAAAAATAAGTTCAGCTGCAGGCTGGACATAAGGCCCAGAGGGGTCTGATTTATGTAGCTTGATTGAAGTATGTATTTGAAGACCTAGGAAAGAGTCTGAGACTGGCAGCCCCTCTGCAAGTTATTAGTACCCTACCTTGCCTTCGCCATAGAACAGCAACACTGCAGGGAGGGACCAAGGGGCAGATATTCCACTTTGGATGCTATAACTGCCCTGGCTGTGGAGTTATATAAACACAGGATAATGCACAAAGGAGACAGAGAGAGATTAAGTTATTAATTAAGTTATTATTAAGTTTATCCAATGATGGAGGGGGAAAATCAGTGAGGTATGAAGCAGCCAGCAGAAGCCAAAAGGCCTCTTTGGCCCTTCGGCTGCTTTCCTGCTGGTGGTCGAGCTCCCTTTTCCCGGAGCACTGGCACGGCGTTAGCTGACTCTGCATGTCCTGTTCAGTCCACGTTTTCAGCTCTGACTACTGGCAGCCTGGAATCCTTAGGGCTTCTAAAAACCACTTACAGCTCTACTTACTCTCTAATGACTGTTCACCTTCCATGTTCACAGCGATATTTCACTGCTTTTATTCCTGCTCTACCTGACTTGTTCTGGAAAGGTTTCTCAGTTAACAAGCAACAGTGTGTCAGCAGTGAGTCAGTATTGTATTGTATTGCATTCTATTCTATTCTATTCTATTCATTATATAATTTTGCATAATATTGTGGTGGTGGGCAGTGATGATTTTCATGTAGAAGGATACAGCATATTCCTCACATTACATAATTATATCCATTTTAAAGCCTTTCACAGCAATAAATTTAAAAATCAACTAAAATATTATATATCTATATATATAATATGCAATATATAGCACATTTTGCATTGAACATACAACTAGGATTATAAAAAGTAAGAACAAAAAGCATCAGATGTTTTATTTGTTTGCTGCACCCTTTGCAAAGAAGCTATCCATGCCATCTACTCATAAATAATTGGAAAGGTTGCTTCCCACTGTGTCTGGTTTTCCTAAGGAGGTTAAAGAGGATTATGAACCCATGAGCTACAGCTACTGCTGAGCTAGTCACCAGAAGTGAAGGATAGCAAGCAAAAACTATTAGTTGAATTTGGTTTGGATGTGCAAGTTGTGATGCTGACACTTATAGTATGTGAGATACAGAAACATCCAAGCTCCTATCCCCTCTGCCTAGTCAACAGCCAGAAGTGCCAGGTCTTTTACTATGCAGAAAACAAGCTTAAAAGCCATGTCAGCCAAGTGCTGGCACAGAGTATCCTCCAGCTAATGAATTCTGGGCTGCACAATGTGTGGAACTTACTGGTTTGGGTCTTTTTACTACACTAAATTTCCTGGGATGAGTGCACCCTGAGTAACAACTATTGGCTCAAGGATACTTTTAAGATTATAATATTCACCTAGACAACATCATTGGCTGATATCTCAATCCATATTTGATTGGAAAATAGTCTGTGCTTTTACAAAATAGTATTATTCCAGTTTCTCTAGGTGGTTTCTTGTTTGTTTGTTTGTTTTAATTAGCAATACAGAAAAAACCCTGGTCATATGTATCTTCCATTTTAGCATATGTATGCTTTGATTTTTTGTGGAGTAAATTTTTATGTCTGCTACTCCATGCTCATACCACTACAGCTGGGAGCAGAACTTTGCTCTAATTTAGGCTGGATCTCTAGGGCACTCATGTGTCTTAACCAGTTCTGCTGATTTCAGTCAGCCTTACAATTCATTATTCCTAAAGGCTTCCTCAGAAGTTCAATGAGTACTGAGAAATCTCAACTTCCATTTAAGTAAAAGCTAAGAGATTTTAGACACACCACTGTAAAGTCCAAAGCGCAAAAACCATCAATTAATTAAAAAAGAAAAAGCAAGAAAAACAAAGCATGGCTATTCTTTAAAATTATGTGGTTGTTAATCACATAACTTTGTGCATGATGGTAGTGTGGTTTCAGTTCTTGATTTGGGACCAATGCACTCTGCATTCCTCTTTGTCTAGTATTAATCAAGTATTCAGACATGGTAATAAACCACAAAAGGGTCATGGCAGAATTTAAAAACACAGGATAGTGTCCCCTCTCCTCAATGGTGTTCGTCTGACCCAGCTCACCCAAAAGGCTGATGGTATTAAGAGGAAACTTATAAAATGACCTCTGAAGGGGGAAGAAGATGAAAGGCAAGCTCCGTGTATGTAGAGCACAATTTGTAGCAAATGGCTTCCCAAGCCAGCTGAATGAATGGGTAGCCTCAGGTCAGGGTTTATCTCAGAAAACTGTCATCTCCTTTCTCAGTCTCAGACAAGACATGCCAGTCTAAATAAGAGTAGCAGAAGATTCAGTTGTCTGCTGATCCTCAAAGGGGTGCTCTCTGGTGAAGTTTGTGATATATTGATTCACAGCTGTAGTGAGATCTTGCCATGTGCTCACACTGCTCCAGGGTTCCAAAAGAGCAGCAGTTTTGAGCATACTCCACCAACAGCACATTTGACCAAGTTCTCTGTCTGAAAACATGAGTGACTTGAGGGATCTAACTTGGATTTTTTTTTTTCTTCCTTGCAGTCCTTTTTGGACAAGGGTATGTTTGCATATTAATGCTGTTCATTTGCATTCCATTTTTTGTGGTTACATTTTGCATATAATGAGCCAAAACCAAACTCAGGAAAAAATGCAGATGTAAATCTGCCCATTCAACTTTTTCCACTTCTCTAGCTCAGTTTTTCTAATGCCTGTTGGTTTGTTTTAGAAAGCAAAACCCATATATAAATTTACTGTTCCCAGAAATCTCTTTTAAATTCGAAATGGCACAAGTTCATACAATGGGAAATGCTCCACTAGGAGCATTTAGGAGTTGCATGCAACTAGGAGGTGGGAATCTGTCTTTCACTGGTGCAGTATTATGGTAGGATAAGTCCACTCATGCCAGTTGATTTCATGAAGAGGAAAACTGGAGCTGTAGTGATCAATCTGTAGTGATCAATCAGATGGAGAGGTTTGGTTCATATGCAAGCATGAAATTCCTAGGAGTTACTGTGCCAATTGCCCTGTATTTGTGAGGGAAGATACCTTCCAATCACCAGTCAATATAATACTCCTGCATCAAACAAAAGGCTCTTTCTTTCATAGGGACAGCCTCTGAAATACAGAGTATCTAGAGAAGCAGCAAGGACTGGATAAACTAATGTCATTTCCTTGTCTGAAATATTTTTCTTAGTCATGCAGATCCTCTTCACACATAAAATATATGTCAATATTTTACTAGAAAAGTAAGATGAGGAACACCGCAATTTTATCTGGGTCATTCCTATAAATAGGAAAACACAGGAAATCACCGCAGTTGCAGAATGTTCTATCAGATTTCTCAGATCTGTTCACTCAAGGATTTTCAGCATGTTCCCCTTTCTTTCCTGACTGCCATTTACCATTCTCATTATACACAATCCAGTTCCCAGCATTTATTTCTTCTCTCACTCTCTCAATTCTCTGTCCTTCTCCTTTCCACTTTGGGATCATGCTTCTGTGGCTGTTTGTATTTTACCCTTTCCAATTCAATCTCTCCCTGTCTCTCATCAAGCTAAATGCAAATTCCATACCCCTGTCACCCACCTTTGGCCTGGCCTATCCCTTCTTCACCTTGCTACCAGCCCTGGCTTCTCTCCAGCCTCATACTCCTCATACATCTGGTGCCCTTAATATCTTCATCATCTCATCCCTGTTAGTCTCCTGTATTATTTCTTGAGACCCAATTTCTATCCTACAGTGATCTGGCACTGTTGAACTCAACATGACCTGATGCCTTCAGCTACTGGCTATGCTACACACCCAGGCCTACCTGATAGTCTTTCTGCTGCTCTTTTCTTCCCCATACTCTCCAGGCTGTAATAATCAGCCACTCCTCTTCCATTTCACCTCTCTCCAGTTTTCCCCACTATCTAACTCCTTATCTTCCCTTCCCAATGTCTGTCATCACTGACTAACCAGGTCCTTCCTTGGAGTAGAAATGAGAACTTTCATTTTTCATTTCATGCTACCCTTTGCATTAGGTATTTAGCACTAGGAAATTCTTTATAACCAATCACAAAAATCTGTTTTTCAGATTCCCAAGTACAATTACTTTTCTCAGAAAACTTGGCAAAAGCTAAGCTGCTGATGTGCTGAGGCAATTGTCCAAGATATGCTGGTCAGTATTGAGTTACTGGATCTATTATTTTGGATGTAGCCATTTTTTGCCTCTCACTTTTCATCTGCTTTGTAAACCCACACAGACACCTTTTTCCCCCTCAGTTATATTGCTAGACATTAAAGACACTTGATCTTTTTCTTGGGTTTTCAAATTTCAGAGCAATGCAAATGATGAAAAATCTAATTTCAAAACATGATAGCAACAGTGGCAAATAAATAAAATTAAAAGGAAAAAAAACCCAAACCAAACAAAACCCAAAACAAACAAAACTCAAACCAAACAAAAACAAACAAAACAAACAAACAAACAACCCCAACCTTACATTGCAAGTATTCAGTAACATTGTTCCTTTCTATTTGGGAAAATATATCTGAGAGGATGAATCTATGGTCTTCTGGCTATGGGAAAATCCACTTTTGAAGGATGATACTGAATTATGTTTTGGCAACTTAACAGCAATTTAGTGTTTCTGCACTAGTTGTGTGACTGGCCCTAGAATCAGAATTGAGGTGAAATTTAACAGGTCCTTTGTTCAGCTCTCTAGATCATTGCCAGCAATCCAGCAGAATTCCAGCAGCACAGGAATTCTGCTATTTCTTGTCATGATGGCATTCTACAGGCAGAGAGTGCAGAGAAGATAAGCCAGGTGGTTTTAAGTGGAAGAGCCTGGGTACTGGGAGCTGTTTTGTTGTCATAGTGTGCAGCAGTTTTTGGTTCAATTTAACATGAGATGGGCAACCTGCCGTGTTGATACAGCCACAGCAGCACTGTGAGAATGAAAAAGTGCTTGTCTCTGATGTAATATAGCCTCAGAATCTTTCATTTTCTACTGCCAGAATAGCTCTAATGAACATATGAATGCAACTTCAGCTGCCCCAGATTTAGATAGATAATAGTTTTAGTGTTAGTGAGCCTCAGGCAGACTTCCATAACATTCAGCAACCAGCAGGAGACAAAAAGGAACAGAAACTTGATTTCTTCTGAGATATTTACATCTTTTCTCTATGCTCTGGACTGGAAAAGCATCTAATATTAAGAAACACCCTTTATACTTACTTCTGGTAGCCCAAACTGTCACCATTTCTCTCCATTTAGTTTTACTGTTTATGTTTTTAACTAAGAACAGATGGAGAAGTGGAATTGAAAGGAGACTTCACTGTCCCCCACACGTTTTAAGAGAGGCAAGAGGGATATGAGTTTGTTCATTATCTGGCAGTGTAAAATCCTGTTCTGTCTATGTTCTGTCCTTTGCCTCAGGGTTGGAGCTACCTCTATTTCACAAATTTTGAAAAAAAACCATAACTTTTACCAAGCTGAAAATCAAATACTTAATTCTTGCCTTGAAGATTGCATGCAATAGGAGTATCTATAAATTAAAATTCCTGAGAGGCAGGCGATGCAGAAAGATCAAGATCCAGCACATACCAGAGAATCACAGAACAGTTTGTGTTGGGAAGTACCTTAAAGACCACATAGTTCAAACCCACCTGCTGTGGGCAGGACACCTGTCTAGACAGGTTGCTCAAAGCCCCATCCAACCTGGCCTTGAACACTTTCAGAGGCAGAACATCCATAACTTCACCAGGCAGCCTGTTCCACCTGTTTACTACTCTCTGGGAAAAGAATTTCTTCCCAATATCAAATCTAAGTGTACCCTTGTTGAGTTTGTAGCCATTCCTCCAGTCCTGTCACATGTGCCCTTGTAAAACATATCTCTCCAGCTCTCTTGTATCACCTGCTCACCCCCAATAGGAGCTCATATCAAAAATGAGGCAGCTAGCCCTTGTTAAGCTGTGATGGACTTCTCTTGAGAGATTCTTCCACTTATAGGACGTGATAAGAGGATCTTTATCACATCTTGGGTTGTGGTAAGAGGTCACTTTATTTTCTGTGCCTATACACTACAAACCAGTCCTAACACTGAGTGTGAAGAAATAGCAACATGAACAGTTAGAATAGAAAAAAAAATGTCTCTGTAGTGCTCCTCTGGCACATTTTGCAGTAGCAGTAAGCTCCATCAAATGTTTTGGAGATACAGATGTAGGAGGATTCTAGTAAGTAGCAATTAATTTTGACAGCTGAGCCTCAGCAAAAGAGCAGCTCCCAGCCCACAACATTTCAAATTTTCTGAACAGCTTTGTAGGGATCTTGTTCAAGAAGTCTGGGAGCTAAGGCAGATTCTGACCCTCCCCAGCCACTTATCCTTTTTTTTTTCCGGGAGATGTCCCAGTCAGCCAGCAGGTTTGTTGTTTTGTTTTGTTTGTTGTTGTTGGTGGTTTTTTTCTGTTTTGTTTGTTTTTTTGTTTGTTTGGGGGGGGGTTGTGGGTTTGTTTGTTTGTTTGTTTGTTGTTTTTTTGAGAAGGAAAGCTCTGTGTTGGCCTCTCCTGTACCTTTTCTGTGAGTAAACACAGGAGTAATATTCTGGACCACCAACCAGTGATTTCTGGAAACTGCATTTACTTCATATATCAGGCAAATTGAAGCTCCACAGCACAGCTGCATTCAGATTCAGGACTGAATCACCACACAACACAGCATCTCTCAGTCCAGCTGTTTGCCTGTTATAAAGATTCAAATTCATTATTGAATATTGACCTGGCTGAACTCCCATGCAATTGAAATTTCAATTCACTGCTCTCTTGTGACCAGTGCTCTACAAAGCACACATGCACACACGCCCCTACACTGGCTCTTGCCTTACTCAGGGCTTGAAATACAGGATGCTCAAATGCTGCAGTTTTTCTTTGTCATCTCGTAGCTCTCATTCCCCACAAGGCAAATCCCCTTCCAAGCACAATATTATTTATTAGCTCATGATCTGTTAAATAAGCTCAGCAAGCCACCATCAGTAGATCTCAGAGTCTCTACAGTTAACAGAGTGATTTGTTCTCCTGTTGGGAGGAGAAGATCAGGGAAGCTGGAAGGAATCCACCTGAACTTTCATGTTTCAGTGCCCAGTAGCAGATATCTAGAACATGTATCCAGAACACATACCCAGAACACATCCCATAGAGAAATACTGTGACCAATTGCAATCTGGAGTAAAAGCAATTATCCCAGAATCACTGGGCCCATTTGACCAAAAAAACAAAACAAACAAACAAACAAAACAAAACAAATAAAAAACCCCAGCACCTGTTATTTTATGTGATAAAAGTACTTATTTGCAGTTTCCTCTAATCATAAAATTTATTACTCTAGATCAGAAGCCTAACTGAGGTTAAGAGTCTTTTGATTAACCATTTTGCTAACATTTTTGGAAGGACATGTTGGAAAAAAAAAATGGGGCAAGAAAACAAGACAGGGTTTTTAACAAAACAAAGTAACAAGCACCTGACTTTAATTACAGCTGGTGCCCTTGCCTTTCAGGTATATGCATACCAAGCCCCCAACACTCCACATGCTGATTTCCCTCCAGTACTACATCTCTAGTTCTCAGTAATTTCATCTGGAGTTTCAGGTGCCTCTGAAAAGTCCTGCTGCCCCTCTCTTGCTGCCATTTCTGTTGGTGCTGGGAATCACAGACATGTCATGTGCTGCCCCTCAGCTATGAGTACTCAGCTGGGTTATAGTTCCAGCCTCCAACCAGAACTGCCACCTGTGAGCACTGGATGACTTGAGACAGAAAGTCCTTGGCAGGAGCTAAGCCTTAATGAGCTTAAAATGCATTGAGGAGCTTGGCAAATACAAAGCCAGGCCACGGAATAAGTAGTTGCAGAAAGTTTCCAGTGCGAAATGCTTACAAGACAATTGTTTACATTATCTAGATGGTTTTAATTACAGAGGAGTTCAGACCAGTTGCTTAAGTTTTCCCAAGGGGTAATTAGTCACCCTGTGAATTTGCATATTTTCCACTGCTGTATTGAGGCAAATCAGGCATACTTATCAGAAGAGTGACCTGGCAACCTCTGTTCTTGGCAGATTGTAGCCTGAGTTTCATCATGACAGTATCAAATGTATTAGCAAATGTTCCACTGCAGGGCTGCAGCAGCCAAACTTTGGGGAGATGACAGGGTTCCTTGTTTTAAATGTAAGAAATTCCAAGCACAGACAGAATGAAGAGGACATTTTTTATAGCCTCTACTCATGACAGATGCGGTATCTGTCAGCATCTTACAAATATATTAATATTCTCCCCTCTGCCACATGTTATACAGACTATGCTTTTAGTTATGCTGAGATTCACTAAACTGAATGGAGGTAGATTCATTTGCAAAAGGATTATTCCTTTCAGATAGCTCCCTTTAGGGTATTTTATCAGCTGTGTTGTTTGGCTTGGTCATAGGAGGCACAGACATACCAATAGCTGAGATTGGCAGACATTTTTATTTAAAAATCAAAACCATAATAGACATACAAAAATACCAAATACTATCAATATGTAAGAAACTACATATTTACCTATTCTTACAGATTACACAGTAGAAATAAGTGGGATTTTTTCAAATCAGTTTGTAAATGGCAGCATTTTTAAAGATTCTCATATTGTTACATTTTACTCACATCTCTCACTGGTTTTATATCCATTGTCAGAGGAAGGGTTGCTTCCACTAGAGAAAAAGAAGTAATGGCCATAAATCACACAAAATGTAAACTGAAATAGGTATTTAAATAAATAAATTACATTTTTTCAAAAGTACTGAAAATTATACTTACCAAAGTAGAAAATTGTAACATGACAACTGACATTATTCAAGTGCCATCTAGCTTGGTTAGACAGGTTATCCTTGAGCCTATGTACACTTGTGTTATGAAGTGAAATGCAAGCTACACAAAGTAGAATATTTTGGGTCTTTTAAGTTACTTTTGTTAATATTAAAGTTGAAATATCTGAATATTCAGAGCAAGCCAGTCTTAAATTTTTAGATACATAAGGAAAAGGGAAATTAATGAGTGGCAGACATATTTTCAGATATCCTTGTTTTATGAAGCAAGTCAGAATCTGATACAATAGTTTACCCATGTATATACATACAGACACACATATATAAGCACAGAATGTCTCCAATAAAAACCATATGGCAAGCTTAGGCAGATTGTTTTCCATTGTTTTCCACGTGAAAACAAAATGAAAAATCTATCTTTTCTTGACATCTGTGCCTTTGCTTTACTATGAAGCTAACCATTTAAATCAGTTACTATTTTCCTGGCCCGTTTTTAAGCCCCTGTTATCTTGAAAGTCAGGTGTCACCACCAGAATAGTTTCTTTACTCTGAAATGTGGGGAAAAGCCTTGATTCTTAGAGAAAAGAACACTTGACCAGATTCTCCTCTGCTGATATCCTGCAGCAGGTAGAGGGGTATCTTTAGGATGCTGATGTCTGCTGGCACCTTGGAGCACACACCAGCAGCCCATTTGTCTTGTGCAAGGGACAGGACTGAGGAGGGGCTCATATAGCACACACCATGTTTGTGATAAAGATATCCTCTCTGCAGAGTACAGTAGTTGTTAATTACTGCCCTCCAAATGCTTCACAGGTTCACACCATCTCTTACAATACAGTTTGCTCCAAGGAGTAGGACAGAAAGCTGGCCTGGAGCAAGAGCCACTTCTCTATACTCTTCTGCAGGGTCTAGCTGATCTTGCAGGAATTCCTGGCTGAGCCAGTCTTTTTCTCCTTCAGACCATCTGAGCACTGCCAAGACCCTGGCTCTTTTCCTGCCTGCCACACTGCTAATCAGAGTGCTTATGAAGCACACAGCAGAATGTCTCACTTGTTGTCTTTTGCTGTTACTCATATCTCACAGTGATTGATGTAAACTAGAAGAGCTGCAAAACCTGATGAAGAACAGCAAGAAAGCCAAGGTGGACTTACTTCTTTTCTCAGTTGGGATAGAAGCATCTGGATATGCACAGCCAACTGGACAATCAAGGGGAATGAGCAAAGTCCTGTAACCTGTGAGTATACATCTGTGTAAATTCATTCTATATGCAGTTATTCCTTGCTTTCTGAAATAGTATTCTCACTTATTTTAGATTCAAATAATATATAGCAAGAAGAAAAGTCTTGCCATTCTCTGGGGTTAGCATGGAAATCAATGACATTGAAAGGGTGTTTTCTGGAGTGACAAGCGTAGGGAGGAGGCAATTCAGAAGAAGAACTCCATCAAGTTAATTTGATGCTGTAGAGGCAGAACCTTCACTGTAACTACAAGCTGGCACTAATGGCTAGATGCTTAAATAGATGATCTAATTTTTAAATTCAGTTTCTTTAAACTTTTTATTATGTACCAATTTCATGAAAAAGAAAACCATTGTTTACTGTATGTATCCTTTTGTGAACCATCAGAATTGGAAATGTGTCACATTGTAACCCCTAAAATATTAAATTAGTAATAGAGACCTACACAGGAAAGTGCTTAGTGTGCCATACCTTCTGTTCTTGTTATTTAACAGAGAGAGACATTTCACAGCTTGTGACAAAAAAATAATTTCTTCTTTTTAAAATAAATCAAGGATGCCTGCTTCATTTGAAGTGGTTTGTGAAAGAAGATGTTTTAATGAAGGCTTCAAGAGTCACCTGGAGTGCTTTGGAGTTTCAGTCTTGCAGTACAGCTGGCAGAATGGCTGTGATTTTATTGCCTTCTTTGCCAGAGAGTTAGGCTGGCTTCTGCTATGGTTCATGAAGAATTTTTTAGAGCTGGGTACAAGATACCTACTGTGCCTGTGGAAGCTGCCTAGAGGGGCACCTACCCTGGAGGGGTACCCTACTCTACACAGGGTCAACTTGGCCCAGTAGCTGCCACGGCCCATCAGTGGTAGTCAGTCACTGGTGGTAGCATGGTCAAGAAGCCCAAGTCACCAGGCCTTTCTCCTCCACCTTTCTTTGTACACAGATGCACGGGATTGACTCTGTCTGGATGCCAGGCATCCACCAAAGCCATTCTATCACTCCGCTCCACAGCTGGACAGGAGAAAGAAAATATAACAGAGGTTCATGAGTTGCAATAAGGACCAGGAGAGATCCCACACGAAATACTGTCACAGGCAAAACAGATTCAACTAGGTGATAACAATTGAATTTATTAGTAACAAAACCAGAGCAGGATTATGAGAGGAAAAACATTTCTTGAAAACACTTTCACCCCACCCCTCCCTCCTTCTCAGCTCTACCTGCTCCTCACCTGCAGCACAGGCACATGGGGATTGGGGGTTACGGTCAGTTCATCACAGAACTGCTTCACAGTTCTCCAAGAACTTCTCCAAGGTGAGTCCATCCTTTGAGAAACCCTTCTCCACAATCTGCTCCAATGTGGGCCACTCTTCCACTAGGTAGAGTCCTTTGAGGACAGTCTGCTCTAACATGGGTCCTCCACAGGGTTGCAAATCCTGCCAGGAATCCAGCTCCAGCGTGGGCTCCTCTCTCCATGGATCTGCAGGCCCCTACCAGGAGCCTGCTCCAGCACAGGTCTCCCATGGGTTCCCAGCTTCCTCTCAGGCATCCACCTGCCCCAGCGTGGGCTCCTCCAAGGGCTGCAGGTGGATCTCTGCATCCCTGTGATCCTCCCTGGGCTGCAGGGGCACAGATGCCTCACCAGGGTCTGCACCAGGGGCTGCAGGGGAACCTCAGCTCCAGTACCTGGAGCAGCTCCTGCCCCTCCTTCTGCACTGACCTTGGGGTCTGAATAGTTGTTCCTCTTGCATGTTCTCACTCTGCTATTCGCTGGCCACAATTACATCTCACAATAACTCTTTTTTCTTCTTAAATCTGTTATCCCAGAGGCATTCCCACCATTTCTGATTGACCCAGCCTTGGCTGGTGGCACATCCATCCTGGAGCCACCTGGGATTGGCTCTGCTGGATGCAGAGGAAGCTTCCGGTTGCTTCTCACAGAAGCTACTACTGTAGTCCCCCTGCCACCAGAGCTTGGCCATGCAAACCCAGCACAACAGGTTATCAATTCATTGTCCTTCTATTCTGCTTGTACCGCAGCAAACACAGCAAATATCCACAATTGTAGATACAGTAAGTACAGCCTAAATAGTAGCAATTCCATCCAAACAAAAGTTAAGATGTTCTGTATGTGTGTCGATAGTAGAAAAAAAAAATAGTGAGAGATCACATTAAGCTGAGAAATGATTCAATTTTCATAGAGCATATGGAGAATGCTTTTTCCACAAGGCATCCTGCTCTACTCACAAATAAAATTTGTGACCATGGCAGTCAAACTGCACGTGGTTGCAGTTCACTGTTTTTTGATGAATGAAAGTGATGGGAACGTCTCCATCTGCACAGCACAGAAGTTCACTGGTCAACCCAAACCCAGCCCTTCACAGAATCTTCAATATCTGATTAGGAACATGGACACAAGAATAATTTTTAACAAACACAGGAGAGCCACAAAACTTTAGCAAAAATTTCTTGCTGTTGACAAAGCTAACTCTACCTGTCACTAGGACAGAGAAGGGCTTATGGGTGTAGTTCTGTTGGTTAATCCATGCCAACAAACAATTTGAAATGTGGTAACAGCTCAAGACTAAAGAGCATAGTTTATTTGTAAACATATTTTTTCCACTGAACATGATATAAAGCATTACTCTTCCTGCCTAATGTTACCCAAATTAAAGGAAGGGTATTTTTTTCTCTTTGTTTAGAAACCATGAATACGTACAGAATAATAATAAAGTCATGCATAACTCAAGAGCTGCAAAAGGCACTTCAAAAAAATTCTAGTGGCCCCTTCTTGAGTCACTGTCACCTGCCTCAAAACTGCATCTGGAAAAAGGATAGAAGTGTAGCCTCCTGAAGGAGCTTGTTTTGCTGAAGTTGGCATGGGAGCACTGGGCAAGCGTTCAATCCCAGGCATCAGTTTAGGATTGCATAAGGTCAATTCTCTTCATTGTTTCTGTTGATCTTTAAGCTGTTAGAAAAGAGTCAGTGTGACTTGATTCCTTTGAATGGAAAATAGCACAATGGTTCCATGATGGAAATGGTTGTGCTGATTAGGAAAGCAGTTTTCCGTCACGAAAGCAAACATGTGGCCACACTTCCATGCAAGCATGGAATGCCACGTGGTTACTTTTTCTTTTTATGCAGCCAAAACAATACCCTCAAGTCTTGCTTGACATGGAGGATTTTATGTATGATGTGAACTCCAGAGCTGTTTGAAAACCAGGGTTTTGGGAAAGTCATCAAAAGCTGTGTGTTTTCTTCTGGATTTTGACATTTTAAAAGAATTCTATTCATTTCTGTCTTTTCACCAACTCATAACAAACAAGCAAATCACCCTTTCCTCCTAGTAGCTGAACCAGATTGTCTTGAAATAATAAAATCTAACCAAAGAAGCACAGTAAATGATTTTTGAGAGCATTGGTACAGGGGAATTAAGGATCTATCTCAGTTCTTGTTCCTAATGGCATGCTTTCCATCATCTGTAAATCACAATACTCCATGGAGTGATACTCACAGGCTGTGCTGGAGGAAGACAAGCATGTTGTTTGGTATCTTGTACCAAAAGCAGGTGAGGAGCATGCAAATGGTATGGATGGTATTAATGTATGGATGCCACATTGCAGCAGGAGCCATGGCAGCTCATGAAGGCCAGGTCTTACAACTCTCATCTTTGCTGCCTTATTAAATCTGTGCAGCTGCCCAAAATGGGGTTGAGGTCAGTATGATGCTTACTCCTCCTATCTGACCCATCTTATGTTGTAATGAGCCTAAGTCTCTTTCTCGTGTCTCATAATTAATGAAATTTGCAAAGAGTTAAGTACCTTTGCTGTTAAGTACCAAATCTGCAGTCCAGACAAGACAGCTTCAAGTCAGACAGTGATCACAAAAAAAGTTGATGGTACCTAGTCTAGGGGCACACAGTTATACAGAGCTTACACATGTAAGCTTGTATTTCTCCAGAAAGCCAAGCTAAGGCTGAAAAATCCCAAGTGGTTCAGGCTATTCACAATGGACCTTTTTTTTTTCCCTTTTTTTTTTTTTTTCTCTAATGATATAGCTGCCTAATATTTTCTGCTAAGTTAAATCACTGATCAATTGAAAATAAAATATTTAGGGTTTTTTGGGGAGATACTTTAACCAGTAAAACCAGATCTGTTTCAAAACCAGAAGCTGAAATTCTTGGAAAAAGTACCCATGAACATGTTACTTTTTTTTTTACTTTTTTTTTTCTTCTTCTTTTTTTTTTTTTTACGTGTGTGTGTAACACAACACTTTGACTTCAGCTGATAGATTCAAATGCAAACTGCCTGCATTAGATCCAACTTCACAAATAGTTTCCATTCTCGCTGAACGCACTTTCTGGCAAAACAATTCCTTACAGCTCTGTTGGCTCCAAATATTTCAGTGTCGTCACTCTCAAAAGCAAAGTGTATGAGGACAAAGCATAAATGATAGCTAAACACAAAGAAGGAACAAAGCTGCATAAAGTTGTGGAGGAGGTAAGGAATCTTGAATTAGTTTTACTCTAAATTCATTCAGATTGGAAAACATAGGAAGGCTGGTTCTTATGTGCCTTCATGAGTGGGACAATGAATTATTTATTTGAGGACTCAGAGAGGCTTTTCCTCCCTGCTTTTGCCACAGTTGTATTCTGCCCAGAAGTAACTGGCACAGAGAAATTCCCATGTGTTTCATTTCTGACAACAACCACAGAGACTAACTTCTGTCTCCATGTGTCCTGCTGCAGCTGATGAAGCTCACTGGTCCCATGCAGCCAGTGCAGCAGGCCACAGGGAAAGCTGGGTGCACCACGGAAGGTGAGGCTGCTACCCTCCAGACCCACCCCTTATTTGCCAGCTCTATGTGGTTTTTCGCCAGGGAGTAATGGGCCACTTCAGGGCTGAAACTTGTAAGGAGGAAAGTCCTTGCAGAGAATGCAAGAGCCACACTGTATGCCCATATTTTGGGAGAGGGATTCTGTAATCTTGCAATGCAAGTTTTATCTCTCTTAGTCATGCTTGCAGAGACAATTCAACATCTCTGAGAACCTGTTAGACCTAAAGATCAGCTGAAGCATGCAAATCTTCTCCATGTGACTGCTGTTTGGCAAACCTTCCTTCAATTCAATTACAAATTACAGCGCAGGAGCAGGAAATGAAAAACAAGCTCCAAACTATTCAGCAAAGAGCCAAGTCTGGTCTTTACATAATAACCATGACTTGGTTTTGGAAAATACTTTAAAGCAAAGGTTGGACAAATCAAAGACCACAGAACAGCAGGAGTATATTCTCTTTTGCCCTGTTCACTCTAACACGCAACTTTCTGACCAAATATTGCTAGAGCTGGCTCTTATTGGCATCAACAGATAATTAACTGACGAGTATACGTCATGAGATGAATTTCTAATCCTTCAGAAAAACAGCACTATTGCCTTGCTTCCAAACAAAGGATGAAAGAGGTTTAGAGGAAGAAAGTGCAGTGCACTCATTAACTAAGAGGATTAGAAATCCTAAGGTACAGGCAAGCTGGAATAACATTTTTTTACAAGATATTTGATTTGATTTGATTTGATTTGATTTGATTTGATTTGATGTGATTTGATAAGCCATGTCAACTAGAAAAATATCCTAAATCATAACCAAGCACTAGACAAAGAAAATTAATGCCATTTCCAAAGAAGTATAAGAGTAAAAAGTTCAACAGACATCGATAAAGAATGTTTGGGAACCAAGAGTAAAAACTGTTGAAAACTTTCTGTTGAGAACTACTGCGTTAGGAAGAGGTGACTTAAGAAAATCAAAACATTTCACAGGAATGTAAATAACTGTTGGTCCCTTTCTCTAAGATTTCATAAACATACTTATGCAGCATCTGATGGACTTGAGTATGAACAAGGAGTCAAAATGAAACATTCTGACAAAGTAATTTTGCAAGGCACTTTTGATATTCTGTGATATAGCCATATTTTGCTGTATTGGGACTAAAAAATAAAATTTTAAATGCTTATATTTTTCACAGATGAAATTAACATAAACATTTGCAAACCAATCAATAGATGAGTAGGTTTGTTAGCAGTCACTGCCACCCCAAATGCTCATTAGAGACTTCTGAAAAATTGTTCACAGAGATAGAAAGGAAGTGAATAGAGTTTCAAATTTTCAGTTTACCATGGCAAATGGGGAGATTCTTCAATATGAGGGTGGTGAGGCACTTGGAAGTGTTCAAGGATGGGGCTTTGAGCAACATGGTCTAGTGGCAAGGGGTTTGGAACTAGATGGTCTTTAAGGTCCCTTCCAAGCCAAAGCATTGCATGATTCTATGATATCTTAGTCATCTGCAAAAAGAGTACCCACAATTATATGGTCAAGCAACCAACAAGAAACAGCACAAAACAAAAATACCATGAATTTTACAACATCAGACCACCAGATTATGCAGACAGACAATCTCTAAGTTAGACCGTATAATATTGTTACAGTGGTTCCAGAACAATTAAGTAGAGTTATTGAAATTATGTTGTGCTGAGACTACAATTAATTTTACATGTCCTCCTTTGTTTGTACTTTCCCAGGTCAAAGGAATGGCAGAATCAAATGACAGTGTGACAGTTGTGTCCAAATTTCTGTGTGGTATATACAGATGAGAGGTTTGATCTTGGAGGTCTGGAGAGCTATGCCTCACTGATGCATGAAATCCGCTCGGGAAACTGCGTGCAAAATTCAGATATGTACTACTAGGCAGCACGCATAAAATGTAACTTTAAAATTATTATTTTTATTATTTTCCCATGGCAAGTTTTCTACTATTTAATTGCACACTTTTAATGTAATCTTCATTGCTGTATTGCTGTGACATGATATCTGCTTTCATCTCTTAGCTATAACCTCAGAGGATCAGTTCTGCTCCATTTAGGACCAAAGTCTGGATTGTGCTGACAGCACAGAGACTGACACAATCAAAAGATTTTGGAGTGAGCTTTGCATTGAAGTTCTTTAACCTACAAAATAAATGAAAAGCAGTCACCATAGCGCAGAGATCAGGCAGGCTGGTTGATCAGGCTCCTAAGGTGATTAGCCAGGTATCTGTAGCCTTTCTGTGCCTCCCTCTCCAGCAGTGTAGACACAGCTTACTATGTCAGAGGGAATTCAGAAGTACAAGAATAGCAAAATAGCACAAAAAATACTGACTTAAATCATGCTTGACAAGTTTCAGTTCTGTTGAGACAGTGTTTATCTCCATTACACCCTTTGCAAATAAGCTATTTGTCTTAGGCAATATTTAATCCTTTTCCAGTGTATCTGGGGTGGGCACCTGCTTACATAAGTAAATGTAACACCAGTGTGTGCAGGAGGGCCTTCCCAGGGTGTTACAGATTGCGTCTCATTAGCCTGTAATTCTGTGCGGTAGGAGGGGATCAGTGAATTAAAGCTTCCTCTTTTGTTCCCAGTCCACCGCGATGCAAACACAACAAAAGCAGTCTGGGAACAATCAGGATAAGTCAGAATGTCAGCAAAACCACACTTGCTTTTTCAGAGGGCCTCAAAAAATGCAGTTGTTTAGAGAGATTTTACTATGAAGGAGATGATACAGAAAGGTCAGGCTTGCCTGTAGACACCCTCCTGCTTTTCTACACAGCAGGTAGCTTTGTTTCCCTGCCAGAGCACACGGCCTGTCAGAAACAGGGGTACTTGTTTTTTAAAAAATCATGCCATACATACAGTTCTGGGGTGAGTGGGTGGGTGGGTGGCTGGGTGGGTGGGTGAGTGAGTGAGTGAGTGCATTTCAAGGTACCCTCTTAGTCACCTGACAAATTTTGCCCCTAAGGTTCTGTATCAAATTACTCTCTACCCCAGAGCTCACTGAAAGCAGCAACACAAAACCGAGATGTAACACAGGTCATTGTGTTACAACAGTTATAATCAAACTTTTGTTCATGCTGTAATTGAGTAAAGGAGATTTGAAAAAGAGGGTTAAGAGTAGGTTTATAAAACTTAAGCATGTACCTAATCTGTCTGGGAAAATTCTTAGCGTGCTTCGCACATTTTTGAAGCTGTCTGTGACCTTAATGTCAGAGCAACAGACAGAGTCTGGAGGTATGTAATTAACGTTTCCATTTATAAAAAAAAACCAGAAAAGTTTATATTTAAAGCTGTCTGCTTCTATGCTAAATATATGTACAACGGTATAATGTATGTTGTGTGTCTGTATAATAATACAACAGCTAATAAAACAATACTGGTTAGTAATCAGGTTGCCACTTGCCAGAACATCACTGTAAAAATTTCAAGACCAGGATTCAAGAGCTCTGCCTGACCTTTCTACCAAGAATATGAAAAAAAAATAAATGTGCATTGACCACTTCCACATCACCAAGAACCTTCTTTTCAGCTGACATTAACCCATAGAAACAGTGGGACTCTGATAATCAGCTGAGATGCTGCTTTCTGACACTGTCCTATAGTGAATCCAGCTTTATATTATTTGACCTAGCTGTCTGGTTTTTGTATCACTCTCGGTCTCTGACAAATGGCTGCTTCCAAATGGCCTTCAAGGCAGTCAGCAAAGAGAGGAGTTCCCTACAGTCTCCTAGGACTTAGTGTCACTGACATTTGCTGAACAAACTGTCACTTAAAAACCAACTAATAGGAAAGTCTGGAAAACAGACCACTTCCTAAAATGCATCCCTGCTTGTCCATCACTTGCTGGGCAAAGTTGGTGATACTAAGATAGTGTGATTGATTAAGAGTGGGCTATGGCACCAGTCCCCATTTGGCCATATTTCTTGATAAACATCACAGCTGTCCTAGGAAGGAGTTTGTTAACAATCAATTGGTGTGCAAGGTATACTCTGAAAATATTTGGTGGTTGGCTAGTCACCAGAAGATGTGGTGGAAGAATATACAGGGTGGGAATTAGCTGAGCAGGGACTGTAGTGTAGAGTTGGGATTCCCACATGAACTGGAGGTAACTACCAAATCATGTAGATGGTTTGAATATCTAAGCCTCTTCCCTCTGGCTTTCTATTAGGATTGAGTGTTACATTGTCTTCAACTTTTCCCAAACCCATGGGAACAAAACTATCTTTGAAGATACAGTCATCTTCCAAGCACGATGTGAATTCTCCCAAGGGTTCAAAAGATATGATGAGGTGAAATTATAGTCGAAGTTCAATCTCATGGACTTTCTCCTTAGAAAACCCGAATAGCAAGCCTGTCCAGGAGCCTAGGTACTTTCACGATTTCACATGAGGTAAGCAGGAGTTCTGAACTTTGTTTAAATATTTTTCCAAGTACTTCCTTTTCTAATGTGTACTTGACTACTATGTAAGTCCTTCTTCAATCATATTCTTGAATATCTTGGCTTTTATTTATCCATTGCAGTAACATGCAAGTTCATGGCACAAAGCCTCACCCACTGAGGAATAGCAGACAAGCTTCTGCTTACTGCAAAGTGAACCTTTTATCTCACTGAACTGCTGAGCCAGGGAGGCTGGAGCAGAAGGGTGGTGGAGTGCAGAAGGGGAAATGGTTGAAGAAAGTGCAGGTTATGCAAAACACCTCCTCTGGTGCTCATTCTGCCACAAGACATTTGAGAGTGGGCTTTTCTTCTTCCTCACAAGATAAAGAGTGAAGAACAATTTAGTATCCTATAGTTTTTGGCTGTTCCCAGTGTTCTGAGGTTTGACCTGAGATTTCAGGAGGAGTTTCAGCACAGTTCAGCAACAGCTTTCTGCATCAGAGCAGATCTAGAGTAGCATAAAAATTCCTTCCAAGTGTGAAGTCAAATGTTAAGCCAGTCCAAGATGATAAAGAAGGCACTGATGTGCTGTCTGCTTTTTAAGTTGTTTTCAGCTGTTATTTGTGTAATTAATTGAGTAAAAGGAGGGACTATGGCAACAATTTATGTTTCATACAGCTCACCATTGCAGAAATCATCCCCATGCAATTTTATATTCTCAGCACATCTGGGTGAGTTGCAAGTGAAATCAGTCATTTTGAAAAATTACTACAATTTTCATTAATTTTGCAGTGATTTTTCAGTCATCTAGTTAGCATAATGAGTAAAAAGTAACAGACTTTCAATGAACTCAACTGGTCTTCTTGCTTGGTTTTTATCCAGTTGTTGTATGAAACTCCTAAAAATTTCAAGCAGCTCCTGAAATATTTGGATTACTATTCCCATAGCACCATGAAACCTGACATTATTTTGCCTCCACAGAGAAAAGTGACTGTCCTGGGCTGAAAGGGTCCCAGACTAGGCATAACTCATGTGTCAGCCCCTATGGACATGCCAGGACTGAGCCTGGATTTTGTGCAAGGCTTCTCAGGCCTTTTCCCAGTAGAGAAATGCTCTGTGTAAAATGTCACTATACACTTGGCACACAGGAGGAGAAAACAAACAGATGCAAACGTTCAAAAAGGAAGTCAAAGTGTAACAAACGAAGTCACAGTAGTCTAAGTGGGGAAGATTAGCACTGGCTCCTCTTCAATTGCCTGTCAACAGGACTGCTCGTATCTCCAGCACTTGGCCTGGGAAAGTGGTTTCTCCCTTTGCAGTATCTGTCCCCCATGCATGTGCTGCTTCCCACACATGCTGGGCACACTGCTCCTTACCCCTGGCTTGGGGACATGCTCCCTTTGCTTGCCTCCTTCTTAAATCCTCCTGCTGGCCCTTTTCTCCTACCTGTCTCTGCCTTTATAGTTATTTCTTTTGACTCGTTTGTGAGTTAAAAACAGAAATCGATAATTTCTGTCACACAGAAACCTTTGTCTCCTAGGTTAGTTTCACACTATATTGTGCTTCTGCAGGTTAAGGCCTCTCCACCCACTTCGGCCCCAGTCCTGCACCTTCCCTCATCTTTCCTTGCTTCCCTGAAGCTGTGGAGACAAAAGTGTCAGATTATAGTTTTTACCTTCTCTTTCAACTGCATTTAAACTGTTGACAAATCTTTCTTGGACCAATAACGTATGTATATGAATCTTATATGTATATATATATATATGTATATATTAACCAAGGCTCAACGATGACTTTAATTAGGCTGTGTGCACTCTCTAGCTTCTTCCATGCCCCTGGGATTCCAATCTCCGAGTTTGGAAGGGGGAGAGACTCTCTAGAGGGGGTCACTCTGAAGTCTCAGGAGCTGGTGATGGGTGCTCATGATGTGTGTTTTATTGCCTCAGGGAAGTCCCGATGTGCCCAGCCTGTCACTTGCCTGCTCTGAGGCCTGCAGCCCTCAGGCAGTGCCGGCATCCCAGCATGACTGCTGCGGGCTCAGGCAGCTCCAGCCGCAGGCACAGCTCCCACAGAGGGGAGGGAACTGCCCCTTCCCAGTGAGATGATGCCTCCATGCTGGACCCTCTAGATCAGGGAGTGCATCCAAGCTCACATCCTGGTGCCGGGGGAAGGCAAAGGCTTTCCCCACTGTTGCAATCTCCCAGCGGCTCTGAAGCCACTGAAAAGAAGGTGCTGTGCCCTGGGGTGAGGGAGGCAAATGCAAGTTGGCTTCTGGTGCTCGGCTGAGTCCTGGCAGAGATAATGGAGAGGGTTTTAAAGCTTTCTTCAAATCCTCTCCTTGGGGAAATCAAAGTATCAGTGTAGTTCATCTGTGCCTACACATTCAGCCTTCACAGAAGCATGCACAAAGTCCTGAGAGCTAATTGTATATAGCTCTCTCTGTTGATTAGCTAGGCTGCTCTCTGAATATGAAAGGTAACCATTCAAGTGGTTGGATGTATTACAGCTCCCGCTCCTCACGCCTGCAGTTTCCTTGAGGTCTTCATGTACTTCTGGAGGTATGAAAAATAGAAATGCAGCAGATCAGCATGTTCTTTGTTTACCTTTTTTCCCCTTTTCACCTTGCCTATTTCCTTTTTAATACTTCATGATCCAGTAATTAGTGTTGACTTAGTTGCAGTGGATTCTTTGGCTGCAGTTTGTTTAATTGAAAGAGCTCTATCTAATCTAAAGACCAATCCAGAGCAATGCACAAACAATCTCTCCAGAGATGAGGATGCATGTGGATTTATTTATTCTCTAACACTACTTCACTTTTCATATATTGTTTGATGCATTAGGTATGGTAACCAAAATGTGTATTTATTAGTCCATCTGAATAGTAGAGCAACCTGGAGAAGAATTGTGTTTTCTTTTATGTGACAGCAAGTTCTGAAAGCAATAAAAATCACATATTGATAAGAAGTAGGAGGAGCAGATAACATTTTTAATAATATTTCAGAAGTCTCCCAGTCACCCTGCCCTGCAGAGTTAGTGACTTGCATCAGGGGCCCATTAGGGGAGGATCTCTTCAGAGCAGCACCCCCACAGAACTGTGTAACAATCACTTTTTTTCTGGAAGGTTTAGTAGTTATTTCAGCTTTAATAACAGATTTAAACAGATTTAAAAAATGGAGAGAAGTGGACTGGTGGAATGAAGACCCATGTTACTATTTTTAGGCAGTATAAACCTCAGTGGCTTCTGATTCCTTTTTTTCCTTCTTCTTTTGTCTTTTCCCATTTCTAAATATTGCCTGTCTTGAGGTTATGAAAATATTTGTTATTCCAGACATAGGGTTTCCTCCTCCGAAATGGGGTTCATGTAGTCCTTTGCTTTTCAGTTTATATGATCTTAGAAACATATTTCTCAAGAGTACAGAAGGTCTTTAGGATACTACAAAGTGGCTTAAGAAAGATAGCAGGTAGTTCCAAACAAGTAGCAAATTATAATGGTTGTGCTAGATGGAAAATTTTCTTTCATATTTCATTAAATACCACAGGACTGAATCAGCTGAGTCAACTCAAGTGGCTCTTCTCAGAAAAGATAAGTGGCCACTTATTTCCCATTACCATATGAAGTATTTCTCAAATGAACCTGAAAGTTATAAATAAAGACAAAGGACAATTAAGAATTTTCCCCTTTTTTTTCTTTTTTTTTTTTTTTTCTTCAGATGGGACAAAGTTGCAATTCTTAGTGCTGTAAAACAAACCAAAAGTGAGACCCTAAAATAAAAATGGTTTTCAAGGAAAATTAAAGCTTTTGTGCAAATTCCTACAATATTTTCCAGATGCAACATCCAGCCAATCTGTCAAATAACTGATATAAGGCAGCTTTGGGCTTTCTGTTTCTAGAGAATATTTCCCCCCCTTGGAGACCTTCTGACTGTTTCTCTATTTTTTACTGTTTCTAGATTTCTTTTGTCCCCTTTGCCAAAGGCGCCTTTCCAATTACATTCCTTCAAGAGACAGATCCCAAAACCACTTCTCCCACTTGTCAAGACAATGATCTCTCGTCCCATCAAAAGGTGTCTCCTGTACAATTGGTCCTAGTAATATTGCTGGGGGTCATTTCTCATCACAGATATTTAGGGTAGATGCAGGGTAGTATTTTGCCTTGTCAGTGATCTTGCTGTGTCGTGTAGGTGAGCAGTGCTCAGAATAAGTGAAAGAACATCTCTTGTAGAACATGAAGGCAGCTGTTATCATTTCTACTCATACTGGAGAAATAATCACCAAGCACTCAGCGTAATGATCAGATCTTTGTTTATCTGAGGATTATTCTAAGGAAGAACAAAATGTTATTTACTTAACGATGTCAAAACCTTGTTGCCCTTGATTTCCACCACTATAGCATTTCAAGATGGAAAACAACTCCTTTGCAGACACTGGGTAGGGTCTAGAACATCAAGTTATACCTTCAAAGTCAATTTGGCAAGGGACTAAAGCAGAAAGCTCAGTGGAGGAGACAAAGGCAAGATGTTCGATTTAAGTGTCTGTAGATTAGATCACTGCTCTACTTCCACTTGTGATGCGAATGACAATTAATTGATCCACCTACAAGGGCATTGGCCTGTCACTAACAGTCATTTGTGTCACAGAATTACAGAATCATAGAATATCCTGAGCTGGAAAGGACAGACAAGTATCATTGAGTCCAATCCCCAGCCCTGCACAGGAACATCCCTAGGAATCACACCATGAGCCTGAGAGTGTTACCCAAATGCTTCTTGAACTCTGTCAGGCTTGGTGCTGTGACCACTTCCCTGGGGAGCCTGTTCCAGTGCCCAACCGCCCTCTGGATGAAAAACCTTTTTCTAATATCCAATCTAAACCTCCCCTGACACAACTTCAGGCCATTCCCTTGGGTCCTGTCACTGGGCACCAGAGAGCAGAGTGCCTGCCCCTCCTCTTCCCCTCATGAGGAAATTGTAACTGCAGTGAGGTCTCCCCTCAGTCTTCTCTTCTCCAGGCTGAACAGACCAAGTGACCTCAGCTGCTCCTCATACAGTTTCCCCTCAAGGTCCTCTACTGTCTGTTGTACTCCTTTGGATGCTCTTTAACAACTTAATATCTTTCTTACATTGCTCTTTCAGAAGCAAAAGACAAGAGGTCAGAAGAGGTCATAGTAGCTCCTAATGGTTTTATTTTTCCCCATGTTTCCTTCTCCTGTGGAGGATAACAAGCAGTTTTAACAAGCCCTGAAGCTTTACAATCACTTAGATTTCCCAACATCTTAATTGCTTTCTGTGGTATGTATCCATGAGAGCATGATAAGGCTAAAATTCAATCTGAAATCCCATAAGTGTTTACAGATGTAGGAATCTGATCACGATTCAGGACACAGCTGTACCCTTTCCGCTGGGTTCTGCCAACACCACAAGCCAAACACCCTGAGTTTGGGAGAGATTGTAATCAGACAAGATCTGCATCAAAAATGTGCAGCTCAGATCCACTTTTGGTCTAAAATATGACAGGCCACGTGCCAGAGGACACATACCTAATTACCAGGCTGTGTTGATTATTCCTTCTTCTGTACTTTTCTCAGTAATTTTAGAATAAATTATATCTTTGGCAAATTACACAAGGAGATGATTATACACTTAATTAGATGTTTACTTCTGGTTTTCTTCGTGCAATAGTATCTAGTACAGATTACAGGAACTCAGAATAATATTTCTGTATGGTCACATTTTCCCAGGGTTAGATTTCTATGAAAAAAAACAACCCCAAACCCAAACCAAAACAACAAAACCAACAGTAAGGCTTTTGGTTAGGGGAATATTTACACCCTATTCAGCTTTTTTTCTTCCTTTAATATGAAAATGAATAGCGTCAAGGGATGGTGTCCTGGCTACTTGAAATCCATTGGAAAATGCATATTTGAAGGGAAAATACATAATTTATTAAATGTATTGCTTAAAGTGAGAAACCTGAAATTGAGTTTAGAAAGTCTGGGGATTTGAGGTTATACTTGGCATAGGCTACTCAGTCTGCTGAATTATTCAATGCTAAGCCTGCCAGTGGGAATAACAAGAAAACAGACATAGATTTCAAAATATGTTTTCATTTGATTGGAAAAAAAAAAAGTTTAAAAATTAAACAGCTACACTCAAAGAAGATTTATTCCATCCTCATTGAACAACTGTTGATGGATGACTGCAGTTCTGGCTATGAAAGGGGTACCCGTGTGTATTCACTTAGTGGCACTTAAACAAGAGTAAGAGACTTACAGTCCATTAAACTGACAAAAATTTTAAATATAATTAGAAACTGCTTCCCTTTGAAACCATTTTTTTCAAATTAACTAAAAAGTAGATATATATTAGAAGATAAGGACAAAAGGCAGTCACAATGGCGATGTCTTTTACACCTGTTAGAAGAAATCAGCTTAAAACAAAACCCCATCTTTAAGGATTGCCCTTTTGCCACAAGATTGGTTCCTTATGTTAGGAAAGCACCCTGATTTCCTTCAGAAATTGAAAGACTTGTGCAAATAGTAGTCATTATCCTCTAGTTTTAAATGCTATCAGAGGAAAGTCTGCTTTAATCAAAGCTACATCTGGGTTTTTATTATGTAAGTATCAGATGACCAAGAGTCTGAAAGATTTCTTATATGTATAAAGAAAAACAATTTCTTGGCAGCACATATCTTCAACCACCACAAAGAAACAATTGTTTCAGGAATTGAAGCAAAACCCCTAATTTTGTCAAATTCTGTTTTTTTCATCATTAGTAGGGGGTAACTCCCTTGATAACAGCAGGCACTTTTTCTCCTCATCTCAAGGTTGTGTAAGACCTCAGGAGATAGAAGAGATCAAAGTCACTGAGTGCACAGTCCATCTTACCTAAGCCAAGTCACACTGTTTGGTTGGAACCAGGAACTGCTGGCAAGGAACAAAAACATCTATCTGAATCTTGAAGCCTTTCCTTCCTGTCAATCTCATTTTTCCCACACCATACAATATTCTACTCACTGCTCTCCTGTGCCCTACAACCAGCACTCCAAATAATCTCATTGAGAAGAGATGAAGACAGAATCTCTGCACATGCGTTCAGTCTCACACCTCTGGCTCTGCTCTTGCTCAGCAAAACTTAATCCCCCAAAACTGAATTGACATTTCATTTAATATGCCATAAATTTGTACTACAATTGATTGGTGTACATCTTGTTACCACAAATTGTTCAATAATACACTATTTTATCTATTCTTCATCATGTTTTGGTAAAATGGCTAATGCTTTTTGTGTTTTCTTTGATTAATTTTATCAATAAGGGAAACAATTGTCAGGCCTAGAAACAACACTTCTGCAAATTAAAAGGCCATGGAAAATGTCTAGGCTTGTCCTAGGAAGGACATTCTAGATGACAAAGAAACCACTGGAATGATTTGAAGAAAACACAGAAATATTCATTTTATCAGCATGCAAAAGTCCCTAGGAAGAAAATGTTCTGCATTTTTAATACAAGCAAACACCAAGCTAGCTTTTCTCATGTTCAAGTGGTTCATGAAACAGTGACTAACAAACTGCAAAGCTTCTGAATATCTTTTATTTAGCAATATAAGGCAAATATTTCAGCGTGATGACAATAGATCAGAAGTATGGAACAACAAATACAAATTGGAATTTTTTTCAACACAGGGCTTGAGAAATACCCCCAAACTGACTAATAGCTCTAGTCACTTCTGTGTCTCACTCTTGTCAAGTCTGTGAAGGGTTCTGAAATAGGCAGATGCAAACAAGAAATGAGAAATAAGAAAAAATAGAAAAGGTAGTGCTGTATACAGAGAAGAGGACATCTAAAAATTTTACAAAAAAAAAAAAAAAAGAGAGAGAGAGAGCAAAGTAAAAATTACAGCATGTTTTAGGGCTATTAAATTTATCTGGAGCTCTTCCATCAGCCTCAATGACCTTTGGATCAGATTCACCACTGCTTCAGAAGAGCAGAGTTCTCATCTCTTGCAGAAATTGTCTATTCAAGCCAAAAGCCAGTCTCTGTGCTGAAGCCCTCCCACTCCAGGTGGGGCTGAATTCAGACTACAATTCAGTCAGAACACCTGAGCTGAAATACAGCCTCTTTAGCAAACACAGGACATTGTTTATTGAGGCAGATGTCCCACTTAAAATGCAAGCATCATGTGGATGGACTCTGTCCAATCTCCTTTGAGTCCAACAGACTGGAATCAAATTGATCTATCTACTGCTGCTGCTCGGTGACAGTCTGGCTACACAAACCAGTTGTGAATTTAAGGGACCCCTTGAAATGTATTTGACCCAGGTATAAATGGCTACAGTGAGGAATGGGCAGGCTAGGATGATCTACCCAGCACAGTTGTCTTAAGGTAGGGTCATGACCTTTAAAGCTTTTCTGTAGGTGAGCCCTTGCTCTGGGCAGCAGTGAGAACAAGGGACTGGACACTGGACAGCAGCTTGCATATGCCATAGGAAATTTTCCAGGGTGTTTCATGCTCTGTAGGTGAAATAATTCACCTGGATTTCCCCAGCTCCTTTGCAGTTCTATGAGATGCAGAACTGATATAGAAACAAAGTGCTTACGGGCAAGATGAAAACAGTATGAAGTACTTGTGTAATCCTTTCCAAATACAATAAATTAGTGGAGTGGTTTGGTGTGTGTGTGTTTTTTGGTGGGTTTTTTTTGTGTGTGTGTGTGTGTTTTTGTTGGTTTTTTTTTTTTTTTTTTTTTTTTTTTTTTTTAAGTAAAACAGCTCTTGAAAAAAATCTGATAAATCAGAAATTACTTGAATCTTTCCCAATTTGAAACCTTTTAGCAACTTAAAAGATGTAATCTTTTTGGCAGGAACCTTTTCTAAGCAATTCTTAAAATCATTGTGTTCTGAAATGTTTTTTTTTTATTATTATTTCTTTAAGTGAACCTATTCAAACTAGAAACAAATTTAGGCTATTCTGGACAATCTGTATGTTCTTTTACTGTGTAATGAAGTAACCCCTTGGGCTTAACAAGAACTGAATGAACTTATATGAAAAATAATATGAGCTGTTCCAGTCACCTCAGCTTAAGTGAAAAAAAGGTGTGGGGTTTTCTTAAATATTCATCCATTTGGAAACACAGTTCAGTAGGTAAATGAATATGTGAATCCTCATATAAAATCACTCTCCATAACTCCTGTAATGAACAAATTTCCTGTAATTTCCCTACACAACTCTCCATGCTGTTTTCGTCTTCTTCCCACAGCCCTAGAAATCATGCCAATTCCATGTGTAGCTGGTTCTTACCAGTGTGCAAGAATCTCAGCACTCCACTAGGCCACATTTCTTCTTGCTGACAGTTATACACTTCCCAGCACAAACCACAAGATCAAAGCAGACTTCTATCGGCTGTGCAACAACTCAACAATTTTAGAACATTTGAAAAACCTACAAGTTTTCAGAGGTCATTCACCTCTCCCTTTTTGTTGCATCACCACACTCGCTGTTTTTTCATAAAAATAAGATAGGTTGGGGTCTTTCCATAGTTTGGTCTCTTCATGTATTTTCATATATAATTTGCATGTTTTAGCTTCACACATTTAGTTATTTGAAATGTTAGCATATTTAGTCTTGGGAAGACTATTCAAAAGCCTAAATTAGAAAAATTATAACAGATCTGGTTCCTGAGCCCAAGACAGCTTAATAATTTTGGTGTAGAAAATTAAGACCATATTTCTGAGTATTAATTGTATTTATGAATGTCAAAGTATTGATGGCTTTAATCACAATGTTGCAACTGATGATATCACTTGAATCAAAATGAGTTGTGATATATGGAGCCAAATTGTCATCTTGGCACTTCTGTGAGAATAAAATCTTTGGCAGTTATTCCTCATGGATGGTTGCACCAGCAGCAAAATGAGCTCTGGAGGGCTGGCTTGTATATCATGTCACTCTCTATCAGTCTTGAAAGCTAGGGCCATTCCAGTGTGATGTGCAGATGGCTAAGAATGGTCGTCTGGCCAAGATGGCCTTACTAGCCAGCACAGAGCAGAAAAGCCTTCAGGGTGCATTGATTCTTCTTGAGTGTTGGGACTCCGAAACTGGAGTCATAGATGACTCCCTTCAACGAAGAGAGCAGAAGCAGAATATAAACTTGCGTAAGTATATGTACACATTTATACTTGCTTACATTTTCTGCCAGGAGCTGGATTTTCCTCTTTTACATACTAACTTTCTCTCTCTGCCTCTGTCTCTGTCTCTCTCACACACAGGGGTTCTGGGGTTCAGTCCCCATATGGGCAATTCACTTAAGAGTGGGACTTGTTGTTCCTTATGGGTCCTTCCAACTCAGAATATATTGTGATTCTGTGATTCTTTAGACTGTAATTCATCAGTATTTGAAGGAGCCTTAAGTTTGTTGTGTTTCTACATGGCCTACAATTGCAGTAAGTACAGAGAGCTTCCATTGCATCAGGGTAATGTAAAAAAACAACTTTTACACTAAGATTAATAAATGCAGGATATAACCTACAAATTAGTGCTGGAAGGCACAGTTGAAATTTCTTTTAAGATCAATTTTATTAAAAAGTTATGCTCTCCTCAGGTAGCCCTTCACATTGGTAACCTTACTAGACATTTAAGGTATGACACAGCTCATTAAATACATTAAAAAGACAAGATTTGGGTAGTTTTTCTGACAGCTGCTTTTCTTCTGGCGACAAATGTGCTGTGGGAACACCATTCATGATCCATGCACGCTCAGCCACACGCCTCTGGTGCTCAGTGGTTGTCCTCCCAGTGCTCCTGGCGTTGTGCGGCTCTCCATGGCTCCGGCACAGGCTGGTGCTGGAGGATGGCAGCACACGGCACGGGGCACGGAGCTGTGTGAGCAGCTCCTCTGGCAGCAAAGGGTGCCTGGCCCTTTGCAGCCGTGCCTTGGAGCCGCGGCGGCGCCGGCTGCGGCAATAAAAGTCCAAAGCAGGGAATGGAGCCTGCAGCCCCGTGTACGGGGAGCTGGGGCTTCCCGTCTCGGAGGAAGTGCCCACTCTGTGACCTGGAGCTTCTGCTGGCTGAACGGCTGTCTTTGAGCTTCCTGCAGCAAAACAAAACAGCACTGAAAGTGTCTGTCTCTTCCTTTTGTTTCACTATTTTCCTTCCATGGGGGCTCTCTGAACTTATGTGCCCAGCTGGAATTAATACACACAGAGTCTCTGCAGAGAAGACTGGGGAAGTGGAGGAGGCCCAAGGGGGTGGTGTGAGTATTTGCTGTTGATTTACACATAAATCAGAACCAGTGTATCACTCCATTGGGTGTCTGAGGCAGATCAAGGACAAAGGAACCTCAGTTTTTGACCCTGCTCCAACCTTTTATGTGCCTGGTCCCCAGACTTGTATCAACCTTACTGTAAGTAGTAACAAATGCCAAGGAGAGAAAGGCAAATCTTTCTGCAGCTCAGCATAAGCCAGGATGTATTATAGGCAGGCTGAAAGGACTGCATATCTATCTGAGCTTCAGAGCTGGCAGATCTCTGTGGAAGAATCTGAGTCAAAAAGTGAGATAAGCAGGGAGGGAGAAAGGGAAGGCAACTGCAGAAGTATAGAGCACTATTCTCAAGTTAGTTTTTCAATGCCACTCATAGGAGGACCTTGGCACCAGCTGGTGAGTAACCCAGCAGAATACTGCCCTGGTCAAACACCCCACTGCTGCATCTGTGTCACAGGCAAGCATCTGGCTTCTGGTTTTCCCCTCTGCAGTGCAAGGCAGGTATCAAGAGAAATGGGGAAGGAAATGTGCCAGCGTTCTCTCCAGACATTCTTCTGAGAAAATCTATCCTCTTGTGCAAACAGAAAGATATTTCAAAGGTGAGTGGGATTTAGAGGGTTTTTTCTGCCATTTCACTGTGACTAAGACTGTAGAGGTTCCTGCTCTAAGCCTTTGCTTTAGCTTTAGATCCTTGGCCCACTGGTGTCCATGAGAAATTTATGCTAAATGGAGGAGATCCAGCTGAGCACTATACATACAAGGACATTTAAGTGTTACCTCAGTCCAGTTTGGATCACTGCAACAAGATTTCTCAGAGTTGTTTGAATGACAAGTCACTCAGCAGGCCACTCTCAAAAGTTTTAATAGATGCTCTTGAGTTGTCTGCCCTGGCTTACCTAGCTGTGCAGTAGGCTTTGTCTTCTGCAGTAGTTCATGGCCTCTAGCCTCGAGCCATGGCATGCATATCCTCAGTGTTAGAACACTAGCTGGGTGGAATACAAAGTAATCCTGTCATTATTTAGGTCATTTTGAACTCAAAATAATTACCCCACTAAAAATTGAACCATTATGTCTTAATGCCTGAGACATAACTCATGAGACCTAAACAATCTCAGGGCCAGCTGCTGCAGCATGCACATGTAGCCAGTCTGCTCTGGAAACACTGGGTTGGAGCAGTGGGTAGCTGGAGGACATTCTGCTACCTTTGTGTCCAGGAGCCACTTTTTTCCGTCTGTGGTACAGTCACAGCCACCTAGACTTGAAAATCTCAAAGATCTTTTCCAACCTAGTTAATTCTGTGATACTGTGTGATTCTGTGATTCTGTGACCCAGCCTTGACATCATGCTGTAGTAGGTGGTTCTTACTGTTCTCTGATCCTTACGAAGTCTAAGAACTGTTGCCAGTTTCATTTATAAATTATGGAAATGAGGCAGAAATTAGGTGATGGGCTGGCTCAGAACCAACCCCAGGACTTTTGCATTTAATGCTCAGCTAAGCTGTTCTCTTCTGTTGCCTAGAACCGTGAATGAAGATACAGTCTTTAGAAGGGAAGTCCACAGAGAAGAGAGAGATCTGCTCCAAGAGGGAGTTCTAGTGTTAGAAATAGCAAGCTTGTGTTACAGAAAGACAAAATTATGAGGTCTTAATTTTTAAACAATCAAAGAAGAAGATAGGAGTTTTATGGCAAATTGATTATAGAAATAAAAAAAAATAGGTTTTCTGAGGTAACAAGTAGAGTAAATTTGATTCAATAAGTCATTGGTCTGATTTGCATTTCTAAAAATTATTTCAGAATATAGATTTGGCCCAGTAGGTGAAGTTATTGGTCAACCCTATCTGGTATTCAGCCTGTGTAGTAACAAGTAGCATGTGGTGATGAAACAGAATTACAGACAAAGCGTGCTGTCCTTACCCAATCAGACATTGCTACACATGGCATGAAGCATTTCTTTCCAGCTCTCACTGCTAATGACCTCGTGCCTTCAAGTATCAGGCTGAATTATCCTTATCTCCTGCAAAGCTATATATAGTACTTTGCTGTTGTAAAATCTGGCACCAAGAGGGTTTTTTTTTTACACATTAACATCAGGCTGATTGTAGTGGTTGGGACTAGTGGACTTTCCAACACCACAATATTCTAAAAATACCACTGAAAGCATTGACTGTTCACGTGGAAAACATCAGACACTCAAACTTTTGGAACAAGGTGTAAACTTTGCTCTCAGGTAAGTTATGGTATCATGATTGCAGCAAGTCATCTGGGAGCAAAGCTGAGCAAATAGAGCTGGTGGGAGATTCATAGATCAAATGAGAAGAATGAGTGTGTGCCAGACCTCCTACTCATGTACTGACAGATCCTGACATGTCCATTACACGTGACCAAGAGAGTCATTGGCCAGAGTCATGGATCAGAGCCAACTAAGGGGTATCAGCTGAGAAGCAGCAAAAGTAGCCAGCAGTTTCCTTTTCCTTCTTGTGGTAGTAGCTTTCTATCACAACAGAAAAGCCAGGCACATGCGTTCCTGAACCTGTATTTGTCTTAAGGGAACATCAATGACAAACTGTTCTTCAATATTTTTTTCCTGACTGCAAAAACTGCCTGGAAATGATGTGAAGATGTAGCTTGCAGGCAGAAATGGTGGCATTAACTAAGGGGAGTCACCACCTCAGTTTGTTCCTTGGACCTGGTGCATCTCTTTAAGATTGCAAATGCTTTTAATGCTCAACCAGTTTAAACAACCCTAGTGGTAGATGCCAACTGGTCACTGAAGTGATATCTAGGCAAGGACAATGTGTACAGTATCACAGCTACTGTATTCTTTGAAACATACATCTCCAGAAAAATGGAACAGCCAGGAAACAGGTAGGTAGTCAGATAAAAAAATCCTACTTTTTCTTTTTTGTTGTTTTTATTTAGCACCAGAAATACTGAATGAGAATGATCTAAGAAATATTCATGCCATCAGTGACACAGTTTTGTGTGGAGAAGAAAAGGACTACACAGCCAGGAAAAGGGTATCTATTATGATAACTTGTTTTAGTATTTGTTTTCCAATTCTGTTAATGACTTGTGCCATGTATGTCTGTTCCTATTGTCAGACCTGCTCAATCTGGAATTGCCTTGAAGTCACTTTCAACTTGCAGATTAGGAAAGTGACAAAAGTACATAAATTTTCTCAGCAAGTCACTTTTGCTGGCAGCCCTCGAGCCCAGTCCAATCCAGAAGCTATCTGTATTTATCATCATCTCACAGAGAATTGTACTGCTTCCAGAGGAGCTCTTTGCTTTTGTACAGAAGAGCTGTCACTCCCTCAATATCAGTAAGTCTAAAGTGAGCAGCTAATATCCCCTGGCAGTGCTTCCAGGAGGCCTGGGTGCTACACAATAAAGATCATGTTTTTCCAGAAGATGAAGGGCTTCCTATTCTGGTTAACTGGGAAGACCCCTTCCTGACACTCCTTCCAAGCATGTTGGCTTTATTTTTAACCCCATTTGCTATAATCTCATCTTTGGCACCAGGGATAAAGCTTTTTTCCATTGCCAGCTAAAGGTGTCAATGCCTGAACACGTAGCTACGCACTGATCAAGAGTCTTCAAAGCACATCACTCTGCAGCTCACAAATCGGTAGGAGTTAGACAGTGCCAGGCATGCAAAGTTTAGATATTTAATTTTTATCCTACCTCTATTTTGGGGCACTTAAATACAATTCCATAAACCTCCAGCCAGCCACCACCTGTAGTAGTGAGCAGCAATTCCCATAGCTGAGAGACATCATGGAATACTAGGTTGGAAGGGACCTCAAGGATCATCTGATCTAACTTTTCTTTGCAAAAGCACAATCTAGACAAAATGGTCCATCACACTGTCAAATCCTAGAAGTGGAATGCTGGGGAATTTACAGCTTCCCTAGGGAGATTATTCCAATGGCTCCTTGTTTGCTCTCATTGTGAAAAATTTTACCTCATGTCCAGTTGGAATCTCCCCAGAAGTAACTTGTACCAAATACTTCCTGTCTTTTCTATATGACTCCTTGTAAAATGGGAGTCTCCATCTTTGGAGATGCTCAGAAACAGCTCTATAGTTGCACAGCTGAGCAGAGCATGTTGTTGGACTTTTATGTCTATCTCACAGTGCACTCAACTGGGTACATACAGACTTGCCTCGAGCCCTGTAGAACCTTAACTACTGAATTGACCCATCATGGCCCAAGGACCCAGTACTCATTGACATTCTACAGGCTGCTTTGGCATGCATTAGGAATTACCCACCACAAATCGATCTGTAACATGGAAAAACAGTTATGGATTTATTATTTTCTCTTTTGTTAAACTGTGCCAAATATTTACAGCTCAGGCTGTAAGTGAACTGGGGATTTCATGCAGGGATACCTCGAATTTCACAGTTCCATACATTTGTAATGATTTCTTTCGTCCTTCTGCCATCATGTCAGCTGTTGAGAGTTATCATTCCTTCTCTCTGTGAGCTGTATAGGATACTCCAGGAGCCACAGAGGTTTTACCTGCACTGGTTGCTGTGCTCCTGGGTCAGAAGCTCTCTCCTGCCTCCAGAGAAACAACATAGCATCCTTGAGAAAGTGGTTTAAATACAGCCACAGGCCAAATCCACTCCTGTGGTAACCACTAAACTGAAAAGTAATTCCAGGCGTACATTTGGCCTTATTTGTCAGCAGTTCTTTCAAAACCTCTCTCAGTTTCAGTCTGGAGGAAACTGGTGGCAATATGCCATCAGCAGCTGACTAGTATGACACTTGGTCCAGAAATGGGGTGAGTGAGGTTATCAGAAGGTAATTCAACATCATTGTCACCATTCAGTCACCATTTTCCCTGGCTCCGTTGCCATGGAGTTGTAGCATCTGCTACACAAAATAACAACGTTATTTTAGGAAAACTATGCAATGAACTTCTGTCCTTAGTCCACCAGGCTCCCTGCATGCTGATTGCTGGGATGCTAACTGGAGTTTGCAGGCTTGCCATTGATGGAAAACTCAAAAGTTCACGTTTTACCAAACAATATGATACACCTCTATGGCGTGGATATAAGGCATAGTTATGCATGACCAGTGTTAGCTGAATATCCTTAGACTGTATCTGTGGAAAATTAACATTTCCCCCTGATGTGCTTGACTGGCTTCATGTCATTCCTCTGGCAAGAGAAACAGAATTACAAAAGCTTTTTTTCTTTTTTTCCATGTGCCATAGCCAACAATGTTGTACGTTATTAGCCTGTAGCACAATTTCTAAAATTGGAATTTCCATTGCTTGCAAGGCAGACTAAAAGTTTTCTTTCTGGAAAGGCTGTATCTCTTTTTCTCTGCTGCCCCTCCCGTACCTCTCCAAAACATATGTTTTCAATCTTTTTCATTTATATGTAGAAATTACTGCCGACAGATATTTTTGCTTTGCCGTTTATCTTCTACTGACCTCCTAAAAAATAAAAGAGATAAGGAGGAGAAACTGGAGATGGATTTACTGGTATGGCAGGAGAGAGATGAGGAAATAAAAAAAGTAAATTCATCAGTTCAAATGTGAGCCTGCCAGACTGCAAATCGAAGATTTGCTAAATTCCGGAAATGTTCATGTCATTTTTCCTTTTCCTCTTTTGTGCTTCGAGGTGCAGTCTGGAAGACAAAGCCAAATCATTGTGAGAAAAGTGATTGTTCCCAGTATCTTCAGCTGGCACAAGAAGTACCAGTTCTAGGAAGTCTTCCAGGGAAGTTACTTTTTATACCTTCACTCTAATTTTAGAGACAAGATGTTAAGGCAATGTGAGCATGCATCCACCTTGCAAGAGGCTTCTGCAAACTGAACTCAACTAGAGCCTTTCAAGGGTCATGTGTGTCTCACAGAAGCCCTGGATTTCAACTGATGATCTTTAAAAGTATGGATTACTCCTTATTTCCTCATTTAAGGTGGCTGTGACATAACTGAGCTCCAAGTTGACAACTATGGGAAAGAGTATGTAGAAATCAATAGTGCCTGAGTACATGAAAAAAAAAAAAAAAAAAAGGACAAAGACATCTCAGTTTCTAAAGCTTAGCTGAGGAGCCAAGATTTACATCTGATTGCTCTAAATGGTACTCACTAACTATACCCAACTAAAAGGGACACATTTCATGAATCAGTATCCACTTCCGTGATCGCTATGGACTTGTTTAGCTTGGTCCCCCAGTATAACTCCCCCATAGCCAGCGATCTTTGTCATGAGTCTGGCTGGCTTCCCAGCAGCACCTACTTCCATCTGAAGTGGATGCCATGAGATCCCACCCAGAGGAGTCAAGCCTCCCCAGGAACAATGAGTAATTCTTGGGAGACGCCACTGGAAGGCTGCTGCCGTGGCACAGGAAGGCCGATAACATCTCCCAAGCCACAGCAGCCCTTTGTGTCGGCAGACACAAGTGGGATGTTCCTTCTTAAGCTTTCCAGATTTGGAGGAAGTGGACCTTGAAACACAATGCTCATTGAAATAGACTTTCATCTGGGGGATCTCGCAGTGTAAGTGCCGCTCGCTGATGTGCTTTCCATCTGCAGCCGAGGCCTCCTGATGCATTTCCTGTGTTTGTTCCAGAGGGACGGATGGCAGCACCTTAAAGCAGGCACAAACTGTACTGGAGGGTGGGCATTATTCTGGGCTGCGGAAAACAGTAGACATTAGTAATAACAGTATCCTCAGGAGCCTCTGGTGGAAGTGGATGACATGTCGAATTACCTCCTCTCTCTCCTTCCCTCTCCACAAGAATAGTGCTCTCATTATAGAAGGGTTTAAAAGCATTTCGTATCTGGCTGTGCTGATGTGATGTGCCCTGTTGCTCACAACTTCTCTTGGAAAGGAAAGGCCACCTACATTTATGACGCTAAACAGCCTTGGAGAGCAATACTGTAATTGGGAGTAAAGTGCAAGGGCCAGAACACCGAGTGGCATTCCACTCTGATTGGCAGACTGGGTGGTACAAGAAATGCAGTTGAGAAGGACACTGCCACTAAGAGAGGGTCACTTCAGCCATCAGCTTAGACACTGTGAAAGCAACTCAGCCCAGCAGTACTTTTCTTGTTACATGGCTACTGATCAGTCTTCAGGCTGTGGCTTTGCAGGATTTCTGGTTGTTCATGGAGTCTTGTAATTAAGCCTAAGCTGGCTGCAAGTGCAAATGAGTAGTACCCTGTGAGTCTGCCATGTGGACAAGTGTGTAACTAAACATGGGAGCATAAGGACAAATGTAGCTATTTCTGAGGAGTAAATGTTCTCATCAAATCCTGTGGAATAAGTCCCCTTTTCTGTTATAAGGTCCAATTGAAAGAGATAGAAATGTGCTGTACTTAATTGGCATCTCCCTACCAAAAGTATTTCAGGAAGTCTCAAACAGCAGGGGGATGAAGCTGGTAAGAAGGAAATAGAAATAGCTTCTCTTTCACAAATCAATTACTGAGTTTTAGGCCTGAGCCCAGGGCATGGATCATGAACTGCAGGTTTTGGAAACTGGAGATAGCTCCGCTACTTAATCATCTTGAAAGGCTCATAAAAAGAGGAAAACATTCAACCAAAAAGTCATTGAGGGTATGTGGGGATGGATGGTGTGTTGTGTGGGAGGAGGAAATTCTTACAAAAAAATAGTATCAGCCTCTCACAGTCCACTTTGGTTGCAAAATCTATTTTTACATTTTCATGTCTAGAAATACTTATTACTGGCAGATCCCCTCTGTGCTGATTATTCAGGCACTCTAAAAAAGCCTCCTCACTTCCATCTACCTCTAATGACCACATGCCATCTGGCCTGAAAGGGAGAAGAATGTCTCTTTTTACTGTTGTCTGTCTCAATCTAGACATCATGAGGCTCCCAGGGTGGGCTCAGAGCCGTGGGGTGAGGCTGAGCTGGGGCAGGGACAAGTCAGGGCAAGCAGGCAGGGGTGCCTGCCCCAAAATACTGCTGGAAAAGAGTCACTGGATTAGAACTTAAGGCAAGGGCAGAATGAAAGGAAAATCACACAAATGAAAATAACAAGAAAGAAAATGAGAAAAGGGGAAAATTAATTGTTTTATAAAGTTTTGTAATTTTTTTACCAAGACAGTTCAGGGTATGCTAAACAAAGGACATCAGGATACACATTAGAGAAATCAAAAGACTTATTGAATTATTAATTTATTGTAGTAAGGGGAAAGCAATTCAGCTCAGTGACCAAAGGAAAATTTTGCTTCAGTGTTAGGAAAAATCATAGCCAGTAAGAATTTGGGTAATAATACTGAGGATTACAATGATGCTGAAAGACTTCAGTCATGTTAGACCTTTGCTGTGAGTAATGGTGTGTAAGCATACAACGCCCATCCAAGAACACCACATAAAAACTATTCTAAGAGCTGAGTGTCTGATGAACAAACAAGTACAATGGCCACTACCCACAGAAACATGCAAATGGTTATCCTCACAATGACATCTACTCAACATGAGTTTTCATGGCTGACATTTGGGTACCATTAGGAACTTTAATGCCTCACACGGGGAGGTTTGGGGTCAACTGATAGCCCTGAACTGGGAAAGGACGAATTTTCTTCTTGATCTGAGTTGACTGAAGAGGGTTCCTGGCTTAGGCTGAGGCTACTCCCATTACTGTAGAAAATTAAAACTAGGTGGAATAAATTCCAGCCTTGAAATCTTTCACCTGAAAGATAGCCATGCTAGAAATAGTATAGTGTTTTTATGAATAGAATATAATAGAAATCAAACCTTTAATTTGCCAAATTTATGAGATTAAGACATTATTTTAGAAATTAAGTGCTGCTGAAGTATATCGTTCCCACAATGCAGAAATCAAGGGACCAGACTGGTAAAGAGTACCATATGGTAAAGACTGTCTTAGTGTGACTGTCTATTTTTGAAGTAAAATATATCTTCAAGATAAGCACTATTTAGAAAGCAGCCATGTCACTTCCAAACGTGCCTAACCATTTTCTGAAGTTTCTCAGATGCTCTGTGTTGAAAGAAAATGCTCTGTGTTGGAAGGGCGAAGATGTCAGACATACTTAATATAATAATTCTTTTGATTAATTAATTTAGGCTCATTGTATTTTTCTTTATTCTCAATGCATCTCTGAAAAGTCATCTGTCTAAATCCCAAACCCATTTTTCTAGAAGAAGTGGCTACCTAAAAGACTTGCACCGACACTTACGAGCGTACCTGAAACAGAGAAGTTCAGCAGAGCAAAGAGAGATTTCCTGGCAATGATTTGAAGGAGGTGATGGAGGAATACAACATTTTATATGAGTTTTAACATTGTTCTTTATGCATTTCCAGCTTTAGCCATCCTCCCCCAAACTTGCCAGACTAAACAGCTGCTTCTACTTGCTTTCACTGAATGTGATATTCAAAGCATGGTGGAAGTTAAACCGTACAATCATCACAAATGAGACCAGTCTATTAACCAAAAGTCTAGAATGTCAGAGTAGTAAAAGTGTAAACATGAAATCCACAGATTTACTTAAATTATACCTTAAAAAACATCCCATCACACAGGGGCTATCATCCCTTGGCTTCTCCTTTCCCTTAGCTGAAAGCATGTCTGAATCACTTCATGTAAAATTCATTGACTAAGTAGCATATTTCATCAACATGGATCTCAACTGTTTTTTCACAGTGCTGCATCTTCAGCAATTTGCCAAAGCATCTGAAACTACCAGGTAGCAGGAGGTCTGTAAAGCAATGCAGTGGGACAGGATATAGCATCTCTTGGATGCCCTGGACTGGGCAGGCAGTGAATAAGCAGCATAATACCAAAAGTGGGTGTCATTAGATAAAGTATGTCAGTATAACTACAGTCGAAATATTATAAGCCTAAAGCAGCTTAAGTCCCTAACTGCCTCCCACAGACACACAAATCCATCTGAAAAACCCTAACTCTGCTGCTGGTTAAGTCTGGAGTTGCTTAAATTCTTCATGATACTAGAGTTCCTCATGGGGCATGAGCTGAAACACCCAGGGACAGAATATGGGGGGGTTGTGGGGGTGTGTAGCACAGTGGCAGCAGGATGAACTCCTGGGAAGAGGTAGAGACAGAGGCAGCTTACAGAGCAAGGCTCGCTTTCCTCTGTGTCTGTTCCAGCCAATTAATTAAGATCTGCTTCTTTTCTCTCCCCTCTGTCTTTTCATCCCTGGTTGCTGCACTGGAAGAAGATGAGGAGAAGGACTTTAATGGGCTTTTCAGTGTCCTCCCTCTGTCGTCCTTCCATCCATGTCCCCACTCAGTGCTCCCCATATCTTTGGAGCTGGCTTTCCTAGCTGATTTAACAAGAATTGCAAGCATTTCCCTACTGACCTCCTCCCAGCTGGCTGCAGTGTTTGTGGTTATCTCTTTTCCTCCATGAATTCAGTATACATCAGTTTAACAAAACTCGTGGTGTTCAATTAAACCTACAATTTTTCTTGCTCTCCAGGAGGCTGTTTGTCTGCTTCATTTTGTTCTCTGCATCCCTGTTCCGTGAACCAGTAAAGGCTGAAGCTTTTCAACACAGTATGCTTTTAAGGAGCTCATCCTCAAATTGGCAACGTTGCATTTAGCATTAATTTAACATTTATCTCATTGTTAAAACCTGTAACAAAAAAGGCTGCAGAGGGAACACACATTAAAGCACTAATAATGAAAATTTCCTCTTTAAACTGGAATACCTGGGAGCAAGCCCACAGAGTCAACAAGAAACAGAAGGCCACATCCCAGGTCCACTGCAGAACATCAGTGACTGTGTCCCCAGAAGTGCCTATTAGGTTGACCCTGTGCCCTTGAATCCCGTGTTCCCTGGCAGCCAGAGCTCAGGAACAGCAGGGCCCCTCAGGGTCCCTGGCTGCTGCCTCTCCGCCGCCCGTGACGCACGCACCCGGTTGTAGCAGGCCAGGGGGGGTTTGGTGAGCCTCTGAACAGCCCTCGGGAGCTTTGCCTTATGTACAAAAAAAAAAAAACAAAAAACAAAAAACAACAAAAAACCCAGAAAAAAATAGAGATAGGGGTTTGGAGTCCCTAATCAGCAATGATTGCTTCCTGTGCAGAAGTCAGCTGTTTCCATACAATAGCCAAGCTGTTCAGGCTCCAGGCGCCATCCCAAGGTCATCACTTCTCTATTGTTGCTCCCCACCCCCATGGAAAATTCCTGCGCTCTTTTATGTATATAAGCATGTTTGGTTTGGGGTGGTTTTTTGTTGTTGTTATTGGTTTTTGGTTTGGGTTTGTTTTTTCTTTAGCTTGCAAAACTCACTCCTGCCCCTCGTGGTTGTGGAGGGTCTTAGCACTTGGCGCTGACCTGAACTTGGCTTTTCAGAGCTTTTCATTTGTTTTCCATCAACACTGCCTGATGTGCCTCTTATCTCAACATTTTTTTATGGTTTTCAAGCAAAATACTTATCTGCACTGAGGTCTGCGGAGGATGTAAATCACATTCAAATCGGACACATTTTTTCAAATTTTCTTTTCTAGGAATTCCTGTGTGTCATTGCCCTCTGAGACAGTGAGAAATGAGGCCTTGTAAGTTACTAGATATTGTTCCCTTATGAAATAGCTATTTCCTTACACATATAAACCCATTGCTCTTTTACATCTACCTAGTGGAAACCCTGTGGAAGGAAATATTTCATCCTAAGAAGCCATCAAGATATCATTGCATTGGCTCATTTAGAGACCTGCTGAACAAAATTCTACATCCTTGAGAATTCAGAAGTCCTGTAGAAAAATATTCATTTTGAGCAGCTTCTCTGATTTCTCAGAATTCTCCCAAATCCCCTTCATTCAGCCAGAGCTGATCCTGGGAAACACTAAGCAACTTCTTAACAACTATGACCTGTTGCTGCTGGCGTTAATTGGACACAGCAAATTTGGTACCATATAGTCCAGTCTGCAGATTTGGAAGCATTGACTAATTGACTGAGAATTTATCCAGGTATGTGTAGTTTACTAAGCAGAACTAGTAAAAAAATGTGGATTTCAGGAAGGCCCTGTTTGCTTGCACCCTGTGATGTGCAGGAATGCCAAATGGAAACAGTTTATTGCCATACCTGCTGCAGGATCTCTGCCTGATGTTGTCTTCTCAGGAAGTTTAGTGGTGATTGTGGTCTTGTGACGTCATCTCTGGTATCACTGCTAATAAAACAATTGTGCTACTCAGTCTGTGGTTTGCTTGAAATTTAGGACAACTCAGTGCTTTAATGTGCAACAATTGGTGGAGACCAAGTCAGGCAAAAACTCTGCATTTAGTGATGATAAATGTTTTCCAGATATATGTTTGTTGGGGGGGGGTGTGTGTGTTGGTTTTTTTGGTGTTTTTGTTTGTTTGTTTGTTTGTTTTTGTTGTTGTTGGTTTCTTGGGGTTTTTTGGGTTTTGTTTGTTTGGTTTGGTTTGGTTGTTTGTTTGTTTTTTTCCTAAATGAACATGGATTGATTGTCTCTACTACTTGCCACAGAAGGGCACCTCTCTGTGTCTAGGTTTGGGGGTGAAGGCATTTACTTGGATATGCAGACTCCTTTCAACCTGGAGGCTATTAGTGCTTGTAACTCACCCTTTAATTTCTCTCTGGGTGATTTTTTGCAGTTTGTACTTCTCAAGTTCCCTCAGGAGCTCAGAAATCTGCTGCTCAGCTGCCATCCAAGTTCATGAATATCTGTGCCTCTCAGACTCCTCTTCAATAGAGTATAGCCAGACAGGCTTCATAGTTCTGCTGGGAACAATCACTGTTAAACACTTCTGTTTGAGGGCTTCTTCCTAGTTCTATGGGCTCTGATTATATCTTTTCCAGTACATTATTGCACTGTAATAGTTTCTTTGGGGCCCTTTCTAGCTCTTGAATAGATTATCATGCTATCATTAGGCAAGATTCCACAAAACCCCCCTCTGATAACTGTGTCACTTTGGAAATCCTGAGTTACTGTTAAATGTGAAACCTGTGTAGCATACATAGAGCACAAAGTTATAAGCTTTTTAGCTTCTGTGAGTAAAATTTTGTACTACTTGAGGTTGTATAAAATAAAATAAAGTGTTTTGGTTGTAAACCATTGCTTTGTCATGTTAGAACAGATTCAAAATGATAGGCAGAAACTTAAGCACAAAAGGTTGCAGAGATTGACATATGGCATTTGTACAAAGTCCTCTCACACTTTCTCTGATGACTGTCACTGATATTAAGTTTCAATAGGACTGTACTTCTACTATACACAGCTTTTAATTAAATTCCCCTTTTCAGTTTTTTCACAAAAATTCAGCTAGAAAAGGCTTTTCTTTCCTAAAGATGATTTTTCATGTCTAGCATTTAATATATTATATTAAGCCATATATATATGCCTATATATAGCCATAGGACAATGCTCGAGCCCTTTCTGCTAAGTGTGGTATTCTTTGTCACTACTGAGTGCCTGCATTCTTAAAGTTTACTTGTTGCTGCTTTCCAGAAACTCTCAAGCCCTCAGTTACCCACAATGGGACTTAATACAAGTTCTCCTACAACCTCTACAGTAATGGTTCAGAGCACTACAATTCTTAACAACACTTAGGGTTTCATTAAGCAGTGTTACAGTACTATGTCTGGCATTGATTCTTAATAGAAACAGTGAATGTACATATTCAGATACTTTAGTACAAAACATTGTCAAATAATGTTTTAGAATTGTGAAAGAAAGTGAGAAATTTCTGTGAGATGTATGAAGTATTCAAGAAAAGAGGCTGTAATGGCAATAATTTGGAATGCCCAGAAGATGAACTTAAATTTCTCTTTGCCCTCATATGCATATATTATTATATGCTGTAATAATGTTTCTGAAATGAATGAACAGATTGACTTCCTCAACTGTGCTGGGAGGGAGCAGCATCTGTGCTGCTATTTCCCAAATGGGTTAATAGGTAATATTCTAATAATTTTTGTGTGTTTGTCTTCTCTTCCTAGGTCTCATTTATACCTTTGAAGAGGATGATTCCTTCCTGCCATGATCCAATACCTAGTTTTTAAAATCATGCCAGTTACATCTTTATGCTCAAAATTGCTGTTGTTAGAGGTGAAGAGTCTTGGAACAATGACTATAACACAACCTTTAAAAATCCCTCAAGTAGTTAATTACATTCCTGGAGAGCTGGAGTAATAACAGGAATACTCTGAGTTGTTATAAAAATGTAAGAAGATTTTTAGAAGGGCATAATTCACTTTTTAACTACAATCTGTTTTGAATTATCAAAAGCAATAGAGAGAGAGGGAAGGGGAGCAGAAATGAGATAACTCACATGAAGAAATAGCACAGGAAATGTAAACCGTATGTAGCTAGGCTATGAAAACACAGCAACATATTCACCTTCAAAATACTTGTAAGCACATTTCCACAGAGAGCAGAAATACCTGTAAGCAGCAGCTGGTCACCTGGGGCCCACCACAGGTGGTTTCCCACGTCCATGGCTGAGCTGAAGGACATGGCACTACCCGCACGCTGCTGGGGTAAGGTGGGAACTGCTCACAGGTGTCTGAGGGTGGCTGTGCCAGAACAACCTGGCAGGTGAGCTCCAGGAAGGTTGTCCATGCCCAGGTGAAGCCACAGCACAGTATGGTGTTCTCTGCATGTGTGGAACTCAGTGGCTCTGGTGGATGCAAGGTCTCCGCGGTGCACTGGGACTTTGCAGTGCAGCATCCGCCACCGCGTGGGAACTGTGCACAGATGTTTCCCCCCACTGCCAGAGAGGATGGGACCTCACCTCGCCACAGGAAGTGGCACAGGACAGGTTTGTGCAAACACACAGGTCCTGTGGAATAGCTGGAGCCAGGTATTTGCACATAAAATGCCTATACACATTTTAGTATTTAGCATGTGGAGGTACCGAGCAATAGCTGGACGTCTTGGTACTGTTAACTATTTTTGAGTTTGCAGCAGCTGGGTACTCTTTAAGAAAGGAAGATAGAGCTGAGCTTACTGGTGACGTGATTTTAGGCAGCAATTTCTGTGCGCCTGCTCTATATTTTTGGCAGCCAAAATACAGCTATAGCATAAAGGAGTATTCTGGATGCTTCTCTTTACCTTCTGCTTTCCAAGAACCCCAATGCATGGATGAGTTCCTGTTGGCACTCTATACAAATCACATTTTTTTCTCCCTTGGCCTCTGGCTCTTGTACAAAAGAAGCTTCTTTTATCACTACCTAAAAATAAAGAGCACTAACAAAATGCTCTGATCAAAGTAATTCATTCATGAGCAGAATGATTTTTGCATGCTGCTACTTTGTATGTGAGAACCATTACCCAAGGAGAGAGACTGTGAATAGACGTAGTGTTTACATAGTACCAAAGTATAAGGTTGCTCCTTGTGGATAAAACAGAAGTGAACCCTCATGATACACTAACATGTGCGTGGTAGCCAATGACACATCACTGCTGCCTACATTAGCACAGCAAAGATGCTTTGTTCTCTGATGTCATGAGTTTCAAATCCCAGCTGGGGATTTACTGACTAAGCCACAGTGAGCTGCTATGACTTCCCTCCCAAAAGGAGAAGGGGAATAAAATAGAACAGCTTTCTGCTTTTGATTTCACTTCAGAAATACTGTTAAGCACTAGGAGTTATTTCCCTGTTGGTACCAAAATATTACTACAGTTCTTGCTGACAAGAACTTTCCTGCAGAAGCAGAAGAGCTACATAGACCCCTCAGTGGAGAAAAGGTTCATTAGCCACCTCAGGACAAGACATAATAGCAATTCCTCTGAACTCAGATATATAAACCACAGATCAAATCCTCATTCAAATAAAATTCCTACCACAAATTGGAACTGGTAATTGCTCACCATTTCTCTGTGGCAGAACACTTATTCTCCTGCACAAATACAGACTGAGCAATTCCAGTTTTACTGTCTGGTAGCTCTCATGTTTCTTCAGGTTCTTGTCATTAAGTAATGGCACAACATATTTTGTGCATGGGAGGTGGTAGAGCATGCAAGCTTTGTATAGAAACTCACAGAGTTTCTATACAAATAATACTGTATTATTTTTTCTGCTTGTGAGATGAGGGTAGTGCAAGTGTGTCACCAGAGCTGAGGCTAGCAAACCCTCTGCAGGAGGTTCTTCATGCTGTGAGCTAAAAGAGTTGAGGACACAGGCCTGGACTCTTGCCGTCACTTGTGACTTTTTTGAGTGATGATCCCAAAGCATTATGTAATGGTTGAAGCATTATCCTCACAGCATTCCTAGAAAGAAGGGATTATTACTTCATTGTTAAAGTGGAAACTGAGCCACAGAAGTATTGTGACTTGTACAAGGTCACAGAGGAAGAAGTTCAGAAGAGGAAAAAAGGTGTAACCAGCGACATAAATTCTTCATCTTTTCTTCCTAGTTATTCACTTCATGGTCCTGGGCACTTTCTATATACTAACATGCCACAGAAGTGCTTTAAAGCTTTGTTGGTGCATGGACAGCAGATGAAGATACCTGGATGGAAAGGACAACTAACTGCTCCTTATTGCTGCTGTGAAGAAACATGGGCTGAAGCCATGTGGCAGGTCAGGGTCAGGCAGAGTTTGTAGAAACCTGGCTTCCCAGAGGGGTGTCAAGAGAGTGAGTGCCAGTCTGCCTTTTCCTGCAGAAGCAGTCTGACTCATTCCCCAAAAACAGTGTGAAAAAGGGGCAAGTGGGTGCTGGGGAGAGAAAACAGATTAAGCAATCCCAGAGCACAAAAGCATTCAAAAATCATGTGTTCTGTCACGTCTTTCCCTAGAGTGAGGGACAAGTAGGAAACAAAAATCTCCATCTTGGTCCCCAGGAATGGACAAGTCTGAAAAACCCAGACTAAGGGAAGATCTGAAACAAGACTAGGCTTTGACGTGGGGAATTGACAAATCTGGGTGAAAATAAGGACTGAAGGACAGTGTGAGAGAAGATAGGAAAAATAATGAGAAAGAATTTAAAAAGGATTATAATTGATTTTCTCATTTTTTACGCTAGAAAAAGCAATGAGAACTTACTTATTTAGGGCACAGGAAGAAAGAAGTCTTTTGCTGTTGCAGAGATTGTAGCACATCAGATGAGGAGGTTAAGAAAGTTCAAACACACACAGAATTTGTCAGCTTCCTCACCTCCCATTTTGGAGTTAAGTGCACACCACGCTAGATGTACAGGCAGGGGTGTTGCAGGAAAAGTGCAATGGTTGTGTTTAAAATAGCACCAACCCTTCCTATCTTACCGGCATTGACTACAGGGAGAGGCACACCCACCCAGGCCTGCTTTGTGCTTCAAATATTTTACTGGTCTGACTATTTAGATTAGAGATAGAATTTCTTTTTGACTGGAATTACTGTGGGAGTAAAAGCCCTCAGGTAGAGGCCACTGTACAGACAGAAAAATACGACCACATTAATGGACATTCAACATTCCTTTCAGTTTCCATATTGAATTAGGCAAAGCAGTATAAAATAATACAGTATTTCTAACCTACACAAGTGCAGAGACCGCTGTATTATTTTAAGTTCAGCAGGCAGCAGTTAGTTTCTGGACTTATCACTATACCTGGGTGGAAATGGTTGTCTCACCTTCACCATAGCTAGGCTTGCTCACAGCAGCTGAGGGTATAAAGTGTGTCTGACCATACTGTTCAATCTGTGTCCAAAGCCAGGCTTAACCTTGCATGTTAAGTTGATTCCAACCTGAACATTTAATCTGGCTGTCCTCTCTCTGGTGACTGTGGACTGTCTCTAGATTACTCCTCTAACAAAAAAAAAAAAAAAAGGTCAAACCTTTTTGATGATCCACTTGCAGTGAATTTAATTCAGTCACACCATTACTTAATAAAGGCTGACGAGTCATTATTAATTTAATAATTGCTGTCTCAAAGTACAGACCTGGGCTCGACTGTACCTGGCCAGACAACCCCCTACAGGGGCAGGGGGTCACACCTGGGCACGGCTCAAGGTGCTCAAGGGATCTTTGTGGCAGGAGCAAGATGATGGCAGCTGGAAGACAGAGGTTTGGGCTGTGAGGGTCCTGCCTCAGGAAAGGGGGGAAGAGAAGGGGTGCAGCACTGCAGCTGGGGGCTGCAGGGAGGGATCTGATGCTGCTGGTGCCAGTGCTGGCATGGGAGGCAGTGGTGGCCTCTTCTCTACACTGTCCTGGCCCTTCTGACATTCCTTTCCCTTATTCCCAAAGTGTAACCTCAGATCCCAAATACTCTCAGTCTTGCTTTCCAGGTGCCCTTTGCTACAGGGCTGGGCCATTTGCTGACTCCCTGCTCTTCCCAGCTGTGGAGCAGCTCTGATGGCTACTGACCACCTGAATCATAGAATCACAGAATGATTTGTGTTGGAAGGAACCTTAAAGATCCCATTCCAACCCTCTTGTAATGGTGTCATGGTTGGTGACACCTTCCACTGGATTGGATTGCCTAAAACTTCCAGGATTGGGGCATCCAGAACTTCTCTGGGCAATCTGTTCCAGTGCCTCTCTACCCTCATAGTAAAATTTTTTTTCCTAATATCTAATCTAAACCTACCCTCTTTCATTTTGGAGCCATTCTCTACAGGTTTTTGTTACGTCAGTCTCCAGCTTTTTTATAGCTCCTTTTAGCTAATGTGTCTAGAGTGAATCCCAGGAAGACCTGGGAAGAGGCTGCTATATGAGTTGGAGGCTTCCCTTGAGCAAAGGGATCTGACACTCACCCCTGAGTGTCCTGCCAAGCTAGCACTGAATCCTCAGAGGGGAAACTGAGGCGAGGACGAAGACAAAAGACAAAAGATGCTCTTAGTCTCAGGGACAGTCCCACAGTTTAATGCAGAACCTACACCTTGGAGTCCTGAAGAGAGTAAGAGGCCAAGCACGTGGCTCAGAGTGGTTTTGTGTCCTTTGGGAAAGGGGAGGGGGGATGCAAGGGGAGGCAAGTCCCTGCCAATGGGGACTGACCCAAGGGGAGGTGAGACATAGGTGGTGTCAGGTGAGGGGAGTGCAGGGATTTCTGGGAAAGGTAGTGTTGTACAGCATTTTGTGGGGATCTATATATATATACAATCCAAAACACTCAGTGCAAATATGACAAAACTACTTAGTGCAATACAACAGGGATTGAGTCTCCACCACACTGCCACCTGCTTGGGGCAAGAGAGAAAATGATCCTGCTTGGAGAGCAGTGAAAGCAGGCATCAGGGGATCTCTTCAGGTTTATCACTGGTTTGTTATTTTATATTTATAGCCCAGTTTATGTGGGCTATGGATCTGGCCTGAGCCCAACTCACAGAATTTTGTATGTGGGATCTGAACTGCACTGTGCAGTGTGCAATCTGCCTCTGGTGTCATGCATGGTGGGAAAAGGCTGTTCTTCTCCCCTCTGCACACCGAAGTTGTATGCATATATTCAGGTGAAGGGATTATCTGAATGAGCTGGCTTACCAAACACAGCAGTAGAGCTGTGCCTGCACATTGAAATCAACTGTGTCATTCTGGTCTAAAATTAGGAGAGGGAGAATCAGTCCCAGCTTGAACTGGGTCCTGAAAAAATGAATGTATGATATTATCTGCTGCATGAACTGTCCTGCAAGCTCAGTTACCCACTGCATTTATCCCAACGTAAGTTTGCCAACAGCAAATTTCCTGACTCCTGCCAGCACAGGAGTCCACTCTACATCTTCTATCTCCAGTGGACACAGAAGCAAGCCTCCACCACAGCCAGTATTTATTCTTGTGTATAATGATGTCCTGTTCTGAGCATGCATGGACAAGATTTTCCTTGAGGGGCCACAAACTGGGTTATACTCACTCTGAGCAGAAAACATGGAGGTGAGGGAAGGAGGGCAATGCAGAGCTTCTCTCTGCCCAGCTCTGAAGATGAATGCTAAGGGTGTCCTCATTCCATGTAGGCCTCCTATGTTGTCCTAATGGGTTTTCATGGAAAAAACACCACTGTTTGAATGAAAAAATATATTTACATATCTCTTCAATCCATTCCCAACCAGACACCCATCATTTGCTGCAGCTAGCAGTACACGCAAATAAAGGGTTTATTTTTGTGTTACACCATCTCTCCATAATTATGGAGTGTTTGGGAAGTGCAGCATTTCTGTGTGTATGTTTGAAGAAGTGAGGAAACTGCCATTTTCTCCATTTCCTACTGTATCACCCACATTTTCCTTCCTGTCCACACATCATTAGCTGCCTCCCTTCTACCAGACAACCAGCTCCATTAAGGTAATTTTCTGAAAAAAAAAAAAAAAAAAGGCAAAGATGAAGCTGCTTGTGAAGTACCTTCACAGACACTAAGAGAGGTATCTGACAAGGCACCATTTGCTACTGTGTCATTTTTCTCATCTGTAAGTCTAGGGCACCTTGAAATAAAAAGTAATTATATAAAACAGAGTTTAGAACCAGGAAAGAATGTTACAAATTATTACTATTTTGTAGGTCAAACAGTTACAGAAACGTTACTTAGAACTCCTATAGAATCACTATAGAAAAAGAGTCAGGAATAACTGAATTTCAGAGTGATAGAAGAACCCTGCAGCGTTTCTCCACTCTTCATTCAGTTCCTCCTTCTCTATAGGACACAGTCTTAAGCTGCACCAAGGGAAATTTAGGTTGGATGTTAGGAAAAAGATTTTTACAGAAAGAGTGATAAAGTACCGGAATGGCCTGCCCAGAATCACCATCCCTGGATATGTTTAAAAAAAGAATGGATATGACACTCGGTGCCACAGTTTAGTTGAGGTGTTAGGGCTGGGTTGGACTCGATGATCTTGGAGGTCTCTTCCAACCTAGTGATGCTGTGATAGGGTGCTGGCAGGAGGATCAGTCCGTACTACCAAACAGAAATTGAAGCTGTGAAAAAAAAGAACCAAAACCTACAAAATTTAGAAATCAAGGGACAAAATATACAAATGTCAAAAATAAAAAAATGTCAATAGTTAGCTTTGTACCTACACAACCCTTAAAAGAAAATTTCACCAAAGTCTTTTGCAAAATAAATACTAGTGATGTCTACTTTACATTTATCCAATGCACTTTATAAAGCTGTTCATTAGGATTCCTGGGTTATTTTATCCCACATATTTGCAAAATGTTTAAATGGAGACATTTGGATTCAAATGTAACAGCAGTAAAATAGAAAAATAGAAGGGATAACAGAAAAAAAACCCCAGCATTTGATTTTAGATAATAATTTTATAGCAATAAGCTAACTTATTATCTTAAATTACAAAGAAAGGCAAAATAGATGAAGACATGCATATCTTCTGATCTTTACAGATATTAGTACTATTTTATTACAGTCTTTCACATGCTTAATTTCCTTTTAGTCTTAACAATTAACTATAAAGTTATAAAACCTGCACATCACAGATTTGTTTGCTACTAGCAGCTCTGACAGGAATTTTCGGCACATGGATCACCTGCAATTTCTGTTTAAAATGCTGCTGCTTCTTTGTCTTGTGTGACTTCATACATCTTAATTCCCAAATAATTTATTTTCTTAGCAGGAACTTTGCATGCAAAGTTGTCATACCTCAGAAAAGAACAGCTTTGTTTACAAAACCATTTTTAAAGGAGTAATTTAAATTTGACCTAGTAAAATATCAAGTGCTTTCTTATCTGTCAGCAGTGGTATTCTGCAAGTTACGCAGCCATTAGGACAATTGAGAAGTAGCATGCCTCTGTGTTATGATGTCAATTATTTATTAGTACTGCAGCTGCAATATTGTCCCTGGAGGCTTCCTATAATTGAAGTTACCACTTTCAACAGCTAAATCACTTGAAACTCTTTTGATACAAAATTACATAATAACCTAATTAACTGGAAAGGGATGTAAGTATTTCATATTTTTCTTTGACAAAAACAATAGAGGTGTCCCTCATGTTAGATACATTTCTGCGGAGTAAGTAAAGCAGTGGTGTAGGATCTCCTGTAAAAGCATACAGTTCTCCAATTACACTCATCACAGAAAGCCTGAATGGGGCAGAGAAACCCATTGCTGGCTCAAGGAGCACTGGTTTTGGAAACATTACTCAACTCCACACATAAGCTGGAGTGAATGTCACTGAAGTCATCTGGGACCCCAGTGAGCAGCTATAAGGCAACTATTTCCTGTGCTCATGTAAATTCTGTGACACAGCTGCAATTTCAGCTCAGGAGACTTTTCCCAGACCCTTTTTTCTTGCCAGAAAAGAAAAACAAGGCAAGTTATGAAATTGTTGGCTGCCTTTCTACCGTAATTTTCTATATAACTAATTTTCAGGCTTTTTCAGGCTTTTTGAAGGTGTCTGTACACAGTCTTTAAGAAGGTATAAAACCTTTTTATCAGTTACCAGCAAAATTACACTTGGACTTGATGATCTTAAAGGTCTTTCAAACATGAATGATTCTTTCCTTCTATGAAAACAACACTTCCGATGACATGATTTCAATAAAAGAGTGCACGTATGCTACACACAGTGCTGACTTAACGCAATGCTTTTGCACCATGGGTTAAAAATGTGTGGACACAAGCTACTTAAACATGGGTTAGAAATGCTAAACCTTGTCTGGGATCATTAAATAGCGTTTTTACAAAAGCTACTCTTTCAGCTGTGATAGGAAAGGGCCATGTAAGTGAATATATTTTTCCCCTTTATCTTGTCATTTCACTCATTATTTTCTCTTATGAATATTCATTTATGATGACTTTGGCTTGGCTCTTTGAATTGGTATTTGCTTGAATGCAAAGTGGGTAGAAAAAATTGCCAGCTAATAGAAAGGAATTTGCTTTAGTCTTACCACTGTCACAAGGTCCAGGATATCAGAGAATCAGGCCCTTAAGTCCTGCTTACCAGATAAGAAGAGCCTGCTTGCCATAGGAAAGCCTGTTTTACCAGCTCAGCTACACCTTTTTTCACTTCTTTCTTCATTATCTCTATTTAGCCAAATTGCCTGTTGAAGAGAACAGAGTTGAATAAAACAAAAAGCACATGCCAGCCAATGGAGACCCTTGAATATTACTTGCATCTGAAATTAATTTACTCTGGCCACCTGAGAGTGTTTATCCACTTAGGGAGTGGGAAAAGCACCGTCTTACCTAGCCAAGCAAGACTGAAGAACATGGTTCACATGCAAAGGACGTGCAGTGAATCTATTCATTACTATTTAGCAGCACCTGAAGGAATCAGTGGGGCTGGGATCCTGATGTGCTGTACAAACACTGAGCAAAGGTACCTCCCACCTGCAAGAGCTAACAGCCTAATGAGGCAAGACAAACAAACAAATGCAGGAGGCTACACACAAATGGGAGTTGTACTAAATGTTCTTCAAAAGTCCCTTCCAACCCAACCTACCCTATAAGTAAGTCTATGAGTACACAATGTAAGTGTGAGCCTACAGTTATATTTCAGTCTCAGGGACTGCAGACCTGAGACCAGTGCAGCTTAGACCCTGTGTATCCTGCATCCCAAATGATGAAAAGAGGTCTGAACAACCATGTGACTGCCAGAGGAGCCTGCCACAACAAAAACCAGACAGTAACCATATCCGTCAAAGCACAGGTCAATGACCTTTTGCTTACTACGAGCTCAAAGCCCTCTTGAAGTTAATATACTTTTTAAAATCAGCTGGTGATTGAACATATGTTGCAGAAACAGCACATCAAACTGCCATCTTGAGTGTCTTGAGTGTCCATAAACGTTCCATGACGGCAGCAGAGGAAACTGTCTCCTGGCAATGGACATTAAGTTCCTGCAGAGTTCAGGCCTGACTACTCTAGTGCTTAGGTCATACACTATGCTCTGTTTTAGATAAAACCTACCCACGCTACAGGGGACACACCAAGAAATATAAACGTAAGCATTCACAGTGCAGAAAAAAAAAATGCTTCAGTTCAAGCAGAACAACAAGCAACAGTTACCCGAGGACAAGGGAAAGGACAGAGGGTTCATTTGGCTACCCATTGAGGCCTTAGCATAATTACACAGTGAGATCCTGCTGTGTTATTGTGCCTTCATTAAGCTGAGTTTGAGTTTATGTTGTTGGATTTGATACAAACTTGTGGGCATAATAGCCTAATTAAATCAAGAAATTAATTTATGTAAATACAAATAGAAGTTCATCATATTCTTATTGCTCCTGTTACCAAATCCTGAACTTTGCTGTCTTGATCAGCTTTCCTCACTCGCTTGTTCTCAAAATCTTCTTCTACAGTGGGTTTTATGGTCAAAAAGATAAAATCTCATCCCCTCTGCAGAGCTCTGTGTTTAATAGGTGCAAGTTCTCAAAATCTGACTTCTGCATTTTTGAAGGACGTGACAAATTGCTGTAGACAAAGATGCCGAGATGGCACTAAACACATGACTGAGGCTTGCTGGGTTTTGATGATGGAGTGTCACATGCTGCCAAGCTGTCTCTAAACAAGATAATTTATACAGTAATACCAGCTGAGATGTGAAACACAGATTAGACAACTTGTTGCTTTGAGGTATTTTTTTCTTCTGAAGGTCTGATATGAAAAAAGAAACTGGAGAAAAAGTAGAAAAAAATGTTGATGCGATGTTGTTTTTCCCTTTGAATGGGAGAGTAAAAAAATTTGGAAGTATGTTTCAAATCTTCACTGCTGCAGCTGAAATACACAAAAGATCAGAGCAAAAATCAAGATGAGAATTTTCAGATCCTGTTTTGTTAGAGAAGTTACAAGGAAAAACCTTTTTTATGAAGGCATTACAAAGATTATCTTCTTCCATAAAATGTTTGAATTTTTTTGTGTTTGTATACACAATGCCTAATTTTGCCTCCAGCTCTAGCATTTTGCCTATGATGACAAAGCACTGTGTAGGTACGTAAGACTACTAGAAAATCTGGTATCAGACCAGCATTACTCTGAAACCTTAAAACTCCCAAAATTCAATACTCTCAATACTCAAACCCTCAAAATACTCAAACCTCAAGACTCTCAAAACTCAATACTCTCAAATACTCTCAAAATTCAGTCTTAGACTGAGCTAACCTCACTGGAGTGCACAGAGATATCCTTTTGCAGACAACTTTCTAGAAACATATTTCTTCTCTGTATTCATTATAGCATTGTCTATTTCTGAACACTAAGTCTTATAACAAGAACTGGCTGAATGGCAGAGCTCAAAGGTTGTGATCAGTGCAGTAGAATCCAGATGGGAGCCTGTAGTCAATGGCATACTGATCCCTGATTCCCCAGGGATCAATAGCAGGTCCAATCTTATTCAGCTGGTTTACCAACGACCTGGACAAAGGGATGGAATTTACCCTCGGCTAGCTTGGTGATGATATGAAACTGGGCAGTGGCCAATACACCTGAAGACTATGCTGCCATTCAGTTGGACCTTGACAGGCTGGAAAACTGGGTGGAGAGAAACTTAATGAGGTTCAACAAGGCCAAGTGTAGGATCATGCCCTTGGGAGGAATAACCCCAAGTACCTGCACAGGTTGGGAGCTGACCTCCCAAAGAGCAGCTCTGTGGAGAAGGACCTGGCAGTCTTGGTGGATGATCAGTTGACCATGAGCCAGCAGTGCCTTATGGCCAGGAGGGCCAATGTTATCCTGAGGTGAATCAGGAAGACTGTGACCAGCAGGGAGGTGATCCTGCCCCTCTACTCGGCCCTAGAGAGGGTGCATCTGGAAAGCTCTGTCCAGTTCTAGAATCCTCAGTACAAGAAAGAAAAGACATGACTGGAGGGGGTCTGGTGGGGAGCCAGGAAGCTGATGAGGAATCTGGAACTTCTCTCTCATGAGGAGACACTGCAGGAACTGGGCCTGTTTAGTCTGGAGAAGAGAGGATTGAGAGGGGATATCATCAATACAGACGAATATCTCAAAAACAGGTGCCTAGAGGATGGTGCCAGACTCTTTTCAGTGGTGCCCAACAATAAGACAAGATGCAAGGGCCATAAACTAAAATACAAGAAGTTTCACCTCAACATGAGAAGAACTTCTTTAGGCTGAGGGTGGCAGAGCACTGGAGCAGACTGCCCAGGCAGGTCATGGAGTCTCCCTCTCTGAAGACATTCAGAATCCACCTGTACACATTCCTGTGACACAGCTCTAGGTGACTCTGCCTTGCAAGGGAGTAGGACTAGATGATCTCCAGAGATCCTTTCCAAACCTAGTGATTCTGTGAATTTTTAAGTTAAAAATAAATGGCATTTATGCCTTTTATTTGCAGCACTTGAATTTTGTTCAGTGATATGGCAGCAAGAAAATTTACTTGTAAGGACTTTACACTGCCCTACACATCTACTAATGCCTGTATTTGTCCTTATGCAGAGGAAAAAAATTAAACACATCTAGGAATATACCTATGGCATAGGCAGTATGCCATTTCCACTTCCTAATAGGCAAGACATTTCTTGATGTTAAAGAAACAAATGGAGCTTCATTTCTTTGACTAGATATTTCATTTTCCCCCCACATTTTTACTTCTGTAGTTATTTTTACCCCCAAGAGATTTTTTAAGAAGGGAATTTTTCCCTTGAATTTACAGTTATTTAGAATATTGCATGTCTAAATGTCCCCAAGCAGATAACCATTAAGGGAAAAGCAGAATAGAGCTGCTAAATATTCACAGGACTATAAAGGAGCCCCATGAATCCCAGATGGGAAGGTGTTTGTCCTTAGAAAAACAATTTGCATACAGGGAACTAAAGGACAGAAAATACATGGTACTCCAAGAAACTGTCACCTCAAATCATTGCTCTGGGCCAAGGTAAATCAGTCAAAACTCAGTTTATGATGCAGGACAGACCTTCTGAGACTAGCTCTTAAAAGGGAGTCTTCTTTGCTCCTTTATTTTTACGTAAGAGAAGAAGAAAACTTAATCCCTCTGTGAAGCAACTTGAAAGGCAAGCTGGTGTGTTGAGCTGGCCAGAACATGCTGATCTGATTCGTGGATGTCATCTCTGGGATGACATCAAGACACACTCCCTGCCTTGTGGTCTCAGTGCTAAACTTGCAACATGTATCGTCTGATCCATCCTCATCTTACTGAGGGCACGAACCAGTGTGGGTGTCACCACTGTTTGAAAAGGCTCCCAGAGAAACAGCTGAGAACTACCGAACAGACAAGTCAGGATGGAGCCTGGACATGTTATGGGATAGCCCAAGGCAATGGATCACAGCCATGGCCAGTCACCAAGTCTTGGTCTGCAAGGATGAGGGAATTCTTTGGTTGAGAGTTGAGATAAAAAAAATCTGATATACTAGCAGAGTTATGAACATGAAAGACAACCAAAGGACTTGGGTGACCAGCTCAGACAGGAGGCAAAAATATTTTAATATGGTGTCTTGTTCAGCACTGAGAATGTTGACATTAGAAAATGTGATGCATAATTTAGCAAAAGAATAGGAATATAAAAGCATGACAAAACCCCCTCTATTCCATTGAGACATCTCTTTTCCATACACCACATTCACAAAGAAAAATGATACAGGGTAGATGTGGCTGAGGGCTGTGGTCCCCCTCATCCCTTGAGATCTGCCTACTCTGTGACATGTGATACTCTCTGTGTTTAACACCCACTGTTCATAACACATGAGAGGAGGGTGGCCATGTCATCATGGGTACATCTTCTAAAAATAACTAATTTGCAGCTGGACTGTCTCTCTCACAGTTTGCACCAGCCTTTAAGTGGAATATTAGCACCTTGTTCCCCACAAGTTACTGTCATGCCCCAATTCCCGGGGATTTTTTCAAAGCAGTGATCAGAACTCATGCAGATATTCTTAGTGGAGTTAACCACTAGATTCTGGATAGCAGCAAACATTGTAATGTTGTGTTGTTTTTTTTTTTTTTTTACAAAGCAGAACTCTCTGAAGTGAAAGACCAATGAAAGGTTGATAAAATACTAAGTTGAGTGGAGAAAGGTTGAAGAATACATCACAGGAAAAGAAAAAAAATTAGGTAATTTGAGATTTCTCAGGGGAGAGTGACAAGAAAAAACAGAGAGAAGGGGAGAAGCCTAAAATTATGGGAGGAACATGATGGGAGAAGAAGGGACCATCAGTATGTGCAGCCAGAAGAATATGGTAAGGCCAGTACCATTCACACTCACAGGGGCATGAAATTATAATTACCACAATTCATGTAGGATCTTCATAAACCCTGGAGCAAAGTCATTGCCTGTGGGACTATGCAGACCACTGCTGACCTGTAGGAGAGATATGCTCCTGTGTTTCCCCTGAAATGCTGCTGCCTGGGGAACCATACCAGGGTAACACTGTGATGAGGGAGGCTACACTTAGAGATGATCCTACTGATTATAAACTCCATGAGGGAATGTGGCAGGCCAAGCAAACCCTGAAGCTCTGCCAGTGTGACTTCAGGTTCATGCAGGGTGAGCAGAGGGCTGGGGAACAAGATGAAGAGATTGTATCTACAGAATTATTTATTATGCTCTGAAGCTATAAACAAACATGTGAGAGGCATACATTCCAAACTGAAGTGCATTCATCATTATCATTAGCAATAATGATTGAAATGATTCTTTGTACTTCCAATACAAGTGCAAATGTCAGGGAAAAAAAATCCTGAAAACATGAGAATATTATAACGATTGTAGCTTAAAACAAACTCTGTGAAGTAGGCACCCTTATCTGCACATTACAGAGGAGGAAATGTTGGCATGGGCAGATTGAAATTTGCCCAGGGCCAAGCAGGAAACCCAGGGAACAGATGAATAAAGTCCTGAGCTCATGAATGCCAGCCCTCTGCCTTAGTCACAAGATCATTTTCCCTTTCCTTCATTTGATAAATTGCAAAAGAATTAAGTTAGGCAAATCCATAATTATGGGTTTGAAAATAATCTTCATGCCATCTCCCAGCCCAGGGTATTCAGAAATACATGGGAACAGAAGTCTGGTAAAAGACTTTCCATGTTGGTCAGGAGTGCAGATCAGCTAGCAGACCTAAGCAGCAAATTGGGTAGTCTTTATAGGCACACCCAGAGTCAAGACTTTGAAAGAGGTACTGGAGTACACCCAGAACTTCTTTAGATTCACTTTATATTACAAGCATTATTTTTTTTAGCTCTCTCTCACCACCAACACATGTTTAATTACACCAGGGAGTCTATGCTGCCTTGCTCAAGAGACCCACTGAGCCTCGCCACAGAACACATGGTCAGTCTCTGCTTGAAGAAATTATTGGGAGGCTGGATAAGGTCCAGGATCGTTTTCACCAAGGCAGGACTCAAACATTGCTCATCCTAATAACTGAATGCTTTCAGCATTAAGCAATTTATCAACAGGTGGAATTAGTCACCATCTTCCCTGTTTAGTTTTCAGCCTAATCTGACAGTCATTTCCAGAAATTCTTATCAGCTCAGATCTCATAGGCAAGAAGGGGCAGGAAAGATTTATCCTGCTTGTGACAGCGCTTCAGCATGGCCTGAGATGGGCACCCAGCTGCATGGCTGAAACCAGACCTTCATCAGCTCCGTTCAGCCCCCCAGCAGACACTCGGGGCAGCCTGTCGCTGTTCTCGGAGCAGAGTGCACCTAAGCCAGCCTGGGAGGCATCTTAGTGCAGACATTTGCCCTAACTGCTCTGCCTGCTGGCAGCATCAACCCAGCAAGCCTTCACAGCTTCAGGTTTCTGGGCTGCTATTTCTGCACAGCACTGTGGTGTGGCAGATACAGGTGCAAACCCATCTGAAGGCAGGTTGGAGACTTACCCACCACTGTGTTGCATGTAGGGTGTGCAGGGAGACACAAGTGGTATTAGTGATGTAAGTACAAAGGTTTAGGGACTTCATGCATTTATTCCCAAGACTAAGAGCAGCCAACAGACAGATTCTGCAGATGTCATTTCAGATTTGACAGTTAACAATCCCTGTCTGATATCTAAGTCTTCTTGCAGATCTAAACTGAAGCTTTTCACAGATTACTGCCTGAGCCATGTCAGGGGGAGAAGAGAGACTGTATAGTGCAGCTATTTAGATTTCTTGTCCACTTCTTACATAAACATATAATTTCCTATATGTTCTTCCTTTAAAACTGTCATCCAGTAATATCTTATTTGTATGTTTCTGCACCTAATATGTCTTGTACCAGCCTCAAGTTTGGTGCACTTGGTAGTGTTAAGTTTATGACTGGAATCAATGATTTTGAAGGTCTTTTCCAACCTGAATGATTCTATGACTCTGTGACATTATTTTTACAGCGTGCTAATAACCTGGCAGAATAATCTTGGTCATTGTAGCATGTGTTAATCTCAGGGTAACCATGCTTGGTGCAAGTCTTATTCTGATTTAGCACCACTGCTGACTGCTTGTTGTATCACTCCTATCAGCCAGTTTTTGATGCTATTGACAAACAATACTCTTTCAGCATCTTGCTGAGCTATTGGTGTGCTTCTGTGTCCATCATCCATTTTACCTAAGATAAATTGTTTATGCTGGATTTCCCATGTCCTCCACATCTTTCACTAAAAAGTTTATTAAGCTTGTTTGGCAGAGACTCAAATCCAGTACCCAGACCCCTTGATCTCTAAGGTCAGCAGGCCACATTCAACTCTAATAAAATATCTCTGAGGCTGGTGACATCCCTCTGAGGAGGAACTTGTCACAATAATTTTACTTTTTCATGCCTGAAATTAGAATTTTATTTTCCAGGAGAGAACTTTTTTTTTTTTCCCCCACATCCAACCTAGAGAGAAAGCAGAGTACTTAGAGTGCTAAAAGGCAAAACAAAGAGGCTTCTATGAGGAGTCATTCTGGCACACCACAGCAGCACCAGAGATGTCTCCCTGCCTGCCCCAGGCAGTGCTGCAGAATGGCCCACGTGTCACACCAGCCGTGGGGAGCAGTCAACACAGAGACACCTGACACGCCGACGGGACAACTCGCAGCACACAGGGATGTGCTGGTATCACAAAGCCAGAGCGCAGGGTCTCACATGAACTACTGTGGCCTCAGATCAGCTGATGGCATCTCTGATCAACAGAGCTGCTATCTTTAATCTTTACTCCTTTAGGATCATATTTTAACCATGTGAGTGTGATCCTCGGCATCCCAAGCAGAAAAGCACGTCTGCAGCTGTCGCTTACCTAACTACTCCTTTCTCCAGCAGTTTCCCAAGTATTCCTCACATGACATCAGGAAAATAATTTTATTTATGCTATTGCTAGTTATGCCATCTGCAGTGAGAACATACATCATTCTTGATCTTTCATCCATGTGCAGAATTTATCTTCAGCTCTCCTCAAATTAGTGTCAGTTTCTAATCTAATCTTCATCACTGAATGTTTTACAGGTGGCAGAAAAGAGAGCAGAGAAGTATCAAATCCATGAAGAATGTTAAGATGCAAGACTTTGACCTCAGAGGAAACAGACCTGCTGGGAACTGTCCATGTTAGGAACAACCAAAATCTGAAAGTCTTTTGAGGAATAATGTTTTACTCTTTAAACTGTACTCCTTGGATTACTTGCTGAATTAAATACCAGCCACTGTAAACATATTTGGCTGGATCATAATATAACAAGCCAAGGGCCATTTGATCCACTTCATGAAAGGACTGTGCTGGATGTCTCTTGTAGCAGATCAAGGGTGATGAATTGGCCCCCTGACTGCTGTGACAGCGGCTGCAGGGAACAGCATTCCTCATCTCCATTGTCCAGCCACAGGCTGCACAGAGAAGCTGGGCAGGAGCTGTCTCCCAGTGGTTGTGATGGATGTGAGGGCTGTGGCACTGTCTGCTGTGGAAAACAAAGCAGAACAAGAAAAATTATCTCAAGGATAAATCCAGTAGACCTGCACAGTGTTGGGCCCTCTGAGTCAACACAAGAGCAGGAAGGGCACCTTGTGTTGCCAGTTCTGAGAGGATTTGTTGCCATACTGCATGTCCTTGGGGCTTCCTTCCCTTCAGCAGCTCTGTGCCGTCAGACTACCACACTGCAGCACCTGGGTACAGGCTGGCTTCCTGCTGCTCCCCATGACTGAGCTGCAGAGAGGACTTTTGCCAGTACTCAGGACAGTGTCTGCCTGCAGCAGGTTCTCCTGCACCAGTGAGTCATTCCTGAGTCACTTGTCCTCTTGCCAGGAAGAGCCAGTCTTCTCCCAGGGAATACAGCAACCCTCCTGGCTGATATAGAGACCAGCTGAAAAGGTGAGACATCAATGTGCATTTGTTCCCAGCAAAATTTCCTAGGAATTAAACAGTCAGCACAAAGCAGTTTTGGAGACAGGTTTAAATTAGCTGCTTAACCTTTCCCTGTTGTTTTTATCTCCTTTTTGGATTCTGAGAAGGAAGTTCTAAATAGCCAAGGTGAGGAGAAGAGTTGGGGGAAGATGAGAGGCAGCTGTTGCCAGCTCCAAGGACTTCTGCTGCCAGATTAAAGTGTTTGTGCCACACAGCATTAATAATGCCCTCTAGAAAGTCTCAGATGAACAAACCTCCAGAATAATGAACAGTTCAGCCCAAGCTCTTTATTCGCCTCCTTCAACTTGATTTGTAAAACTTTAGATCACTCTCTGTGAACCTTCCTGCTAAAATTTCCATTTGCAAAGGCCACTGACTTTACAGAACAAAACCTTTCCTCTTTCTCTGTTTGATGATTAATTTTCCAGCATAGGCCAAAAGTGTCTCTCTTTATGCTTGAAGGATCCGTTCTGGAGTGACTGGACCAGGAAGGCATTGCTCAGGGGTAACCAGTCCAGGTGGCAACACAAAGTCTCCTGACTTGCTTTCAGCAAAACCTGCAAAAACTGCCCTTTTAAAGATGAACCTACTCTAAATTGGCTGCAGTGGGATGTTGGATGGGTACATTTAGGAGCATTTACTCACCCTTTATCCAGGGAAAAATAGTGAGGTCTTCAGAACATACCTGTTTGCCTTTTGTGTTGGCTGTTTTCTGACAGAAATATTTAAATATTTTTTTTAATTACCCTTCAGTAGGCATTTTTTATTCAAATGCCCATATCTTTTTTACAAGATGGAATACATATAGGGAGTACATCCTGGTTTCTGCTCTACTAGGTGATCAAATTAGAAGGTAATGCCAAAGGATACAAAATCTAACAATTGCTCCAGAGGAGCTGAGAAGAGGCTGTTCTTGAGCAAGCAAAGATGATGTAAAACCCACTAATTTGAGATTCTTAAAAAAAAAAAAAAAAAAAAAAAAAAGATGTAATGAGAAGCAGAACCCCACTAATGTGCTTCTTCTTTAAGGAGCCTGTGGGAAGGTCAACAAGCCTGTGTAGAATTTTCACCTGGCCAGTTGTGCTTCAGTTGCCTGGAAGATTCCCCTCTTATCTGCCAAAGAAATTCTTTTGAACTTGTCCCTTTGAACTTCTCATTGCTAGCACATGAAATGCTGGCATGAGGAGAAGCCAGGCCCAGGTGTCAGCTGCCATTCCAGTGGTGAAGGAGCTGAGCATTGCATGGGCTGGGTAGTGGTTTTAGCTCAGAGCCCCATTCTGAGAGCTGTGTAACCCTTTGCTTTCAGACACCCTCAGAGTTCAGGAGCTGTTTAATACAGAATGCAAAGATGCAATATCTAATGTAAAGATATTCACCTTTACTAATAACTTAAGCAATGTAGTTTTAGGCAACTACACTGTTACCCAAGTTGTGCTTTTTTGAAATGTCCCACAGTAGCAATCTTTAGATTTCCAAGTCTCTGCTTCTCTCATTACCCTGGCTTCAAGATTGTGATAAATGTATCAGCTGATCATCCCACACTGGCTGCTTTGCTTCAGACTGGAGAAGAGAACTGTCACGAAGTCATGGTATTGTCATGAAAGTAGCAGCTGAATACACACCAACACTGAACTTACTGCAGCTACAAACTCTAAACCCCAACAATAATAGGAAGTCAGGAACCTTACTCGGTGAAGAAAATTGTATTCTGAAGCCTGTCAACTTTTTAATATTTGATCAAGTTAGAAATAGGTTCATAGTAATTAATTCTTCCATTTGAAATTATTTTTTTTGAAAACAACACAATCTGATTTCCAAATAATGCAGTGGGAAACTTGATGGCATATCATAAGATCTCAGATGAAAAAGTGCAGGCATTGATGAGTTAAATAAAGTTTTGCAGTCATAGTGGCAAGGTAAAGAGCAACAGATAAAATACTTTATTTCTGGAGCAGCAGCTTATACCTGTCAGCTGGCAGGGAAAAGATAAAGAAGAAAATATCTCTATAGCTAAGCCCTGCATAAATGTGATAAAGATCACATAAAAGCCCACAGACTTGAGTTTTTTCGGTAGACACCTACCTACAACAACAGATGCTGAGATTACCCATGAGGCTGCACAACCCAATGGGTGTTAATTCCAGGTTCTGTCTACCCATGAGGCTGACACTTTCTAAATCAAGATCCAATCCGTTCCAGCCCTGTCCACTGCATGGGGACTTTAGGGATTTCACTGAATGCTTTGTACCAGGAAATGTAGGCTTTGTGTTAGAATTGTATTCTACCTCCGAGCCTCAGTGAATTCACCTCAGTTTGAGCATCATACTAGGGGAAGGCTGGCTTTGTCTCTCAGGCTCTCAAATCTACTTGCATATTGCTACACATGCAGGGGGAAAATACTCTCTCACAGGTTGTCTTGGGATGGGGATTAGCAAAAGCCTCAAGAGGCAGAGCAGCATTTCAGAGGGGTTATCCAGGCAGAGACAATGCCCTGAAACAGCTCAGAAAGTGCACTGTTCCCTCTGGAAGAGGGGGGGGGCGGGGGGGGGGGGGGAGGGGAGGGGGGCAACAGGGCTGGCCTGGAACATTTGTAATGCCATCCCCATAGGTGTTCCTCCCACCCATTATTAATCTCCAGTGTTGGTCTTGATGTTTGCCCAGCTACATAAGACCTACCTGATCTGAAGGTAAATCCTCCAAATAGATATCTCCAGGAAGGTTTTTCGCTAAGTGCTTGAGTGTTTAAATCAACCTATAAATACGTCAAAACAATGAGACACAGAGAAGCAATGATCTCTTTTCAGGAAAGAGTATCCCACTAACTTGATTCTCATCCACTGCTTATTAGGCCTGGTAATGAGGTTGGGTGTACGGCTATTTAAAATTTGTTACATGATGTAGTCCACCTCTCTGGGATACCACAGCAGATGTCAATAGGTCAAGAATCATCCTTTTACATTTCTGTGTACACAGGACATTGTCTCTCAGCAGTATCACTAGCAATGCAGCAAAGTGCTCATCAGAGCATTTTGAAAAGGAAAATAGAGCTGTTGCCCATGAGTGTTGTCCTTTGAAGTGTGGGACTGAAGCCTCTTGGCTGACATCTATTTCCTGGCAGACTCACTTTGTGCATGACTGCAGTAGCACTCTGCAGTCCCACGGGACCTGTTTATTAATCCCGAGTAAACTTTCCCCCTTCAACATGGGAAAATGGATTCACAATGATAGAAGGCTGGGACATTCTGCATGCTTAAAAGCATAAGGCTTTTAAAATAATTTTAAAATCTTTTTTCTTTCTGTCAAATGCCAAAGAAAAGAATCATGCTAAGCCGTGATTATAAAACATGCCTTTGATGGCTTGTGTGTTTGCCTTGTAGTACCTCCAAGTCAAATATTGTTTAAATCCCCATTGGCTCACCAAGATATATGGAAGAGACAGGGTTCAGGAGGCTGGCAGGGAATTAACTGCACTAGCTGCAAAACAACCAGCTACCACAGCACCAGTGCTGATGCACGTGGATGAAGGCACCTGTGAGGAGATGCAGCTTCTGCATCCCATGGGTTTCTTTTAGGCCAGCAGCCTGGCCAGCTCAGACCCTTTGGTCTCCAACTGCAAGGACACCTGCAGCCACCTGCCCCAGGGCCAGGTGATGTCTCGGGCCTTGCAGCAGAAGGGAAGGAGGGACAGACCTCAGGACATTTCAGGGAGGTTACATGAGGGAGCGGAGGAGAGGAGTTTAATTACTTAGTCTTGCTGGCAGATGGATCTTGAAAGTAGCTGCATCATATTATGACTTCAGAGGACAAATTGATCCAACATTTGGAATGACTTATAAAGTAATGCCTCCTGAATGTATTTGCTGTGCTAGGTTTAAAAAACAGTTTGTCCTGGAATTCCTTAACTCCTCCAGTGCAGGCAGGTGGCCTGGGAGAAGTAATAGGATATTTCTTTCCTGGCTCTCACACCCCTTTTTCCAAGGAAAGCTGTGACTATTCATATACAAGTCAAATGATGCTGACATTATACTGGAGTGGTTGGTGCCAGTGGTGAATCAGAGATCTTTTCAAACCACTTGCATTTTAAGGCGACAAGAAAGAGTGGATCTAACTGAAGGCAAAAAAATTAATAATAGATGAAAAATGAAAAGTCAAGAATCTAACACACACAAAAAAATCATATGTATATATATATGTATATGATTTATGCCCATTTTGATGCCAACCTCTACTTACAGAAAGCAACAAAAGGTAGAAGTTATAAAAGGTGTAATGTAAAGTAAAAGTCAAACATCATTTAAAGTCCCAGTCCTCCTGCAGTGCCACCCATAAGGTGGTATACCTTGAATTGTAGATCAGGGTGAGAAAAATGAAGTAAAACTCCAGGTGATTGTTTAAATAAGCAACTGTAATAATGTGAATAGGATTTCATGAGGAATCTTTATTCTAATGAACACAAGAAATAATCTGTCATTATTCCCAATCGCATTCATTTAGTTTTAAAAGAATTATGACAAAGAGAATAAAAAGCTAAAACACTTGGGTAGTTGGTGTTTAAGTGAAAAGAAACCTGTAAAATGGTGTGTGTGTCCATGTAATCCCAGATACATGCATGGACTTTGTCACCCAGGCATTCCGAGCACCATGTACTACTCTGGAATCAGGAATGTACAGTACATTCTGAGACGCTATATTAAGAAAGTAGCACAAGGTAAATAAATACTGAAATTTTTATGAGTGAACTTTTGTGAACCAGTATAATATGGGAGCATGAGAGGAACTCATAAAAGGAGGGCAAAAGCCAAAGAACAGATGAGGATGAGAAAGCGATATGATGAGTGCAGCAGAGAAAAAAATGTATAAACAAGCATGTCTTTTATTTGAGATACATTCAGGAGAACATTCACTGAAGCCATGAATCTATTTTAGGATTCAGGAAACTAAATTCTTGGATTACAGTTATTCCCACTACCTGTCTCTGGAGTTACAGCCTCATTAAATTCTACTGAAATTATATTATTATTGTGTTCCAGATATGCTTTAGAAACTCTTGGCTACAGTGCAGTGCAGCTGAAACTGATTTATTTGTATCCAATACTGTAACTACATTACAGCCAGTACTCTGTGTTTGCATACAGCCTCTGCATGTAAACATTTTACAACAGAGCAAGAGGATGACTGCAAAAGTTAGAGTCTGCAGATGTGGCCTTGGAAAGCACTCCACAGGCACAGCTTCAGATGAGAGAAACTAGGGGTGCAAATGAAGAGAATATTACAGGCTCTAATTAAATCAGGCTCATAATAAAGACAAAAAGCCATATGCTACAGTAAGAATCCTGACAAGCCATGTCTACTGGTCAAGCAGGCGTTCAAGTACAATCAAAACTACTATAATATCATGGAACATAAAAAGGGGAAAGACTCAAAAAAGTCACTTTTATCCAGAGATCAACCTGCACCATTCCTGAGGTGTCCCAATTGTTCGTGGAGCCTCCAGAGATGGAGAGTCAGCAGTCTTCCGTGGTTGTGAGCTAACCTAGCTGCACTGTGCCAGGACTCAGCCACAAACCCCAACTCTGTACAGGCCAACAAGGAAGGTCGTGCAATGACACCCGGCAGGTTTGGCAGCTGAGCTGTCACCTGCAATGATAGGCTGGCTGGTGTTGAACTGAGCATGGGGAAACTGTGAAAAACTGTTCTATCCTCTTGGGAAAAGCAAAAGTCCCCTGGTGTTGGCAACCTTAAACAAATACTTGCTCTTATTACTGTGTTTAAAGAGCATATGAACAACGATTATTACCAAGGGTGGCATTATATTCCTGAGTAGTTTTCTTATGCCTAGTATGAATCATACATCTGAACTGATGAGCTTGTAGCAAGTTTTATAAAGCTGTTGTTATCATCAAGATAATTAAAACAACGTGTGTTCCTCCAATATAGAATTTCAGGTCAGTATAAAACAGTATGGCATAATCATAAATTAAAAGTCTGCGTAAAGCATTGCTGTTCTATCAGAATGTCTGTTAATAGCCTGTTTATTAAAGCAATAAAAGTGTAATTTATGCAACCTTTAGCCAACCAGCTTGAAAAAAAATATATTTCTGGGAAATGATTTCCAATATTTACAGAATCTGGCAAGTTTCTGATATTTACAGAATCTAACACAATCATGCCCAATCTTTTGAAAATTAATCATGTCAGCAGGAACAGTGAGACGAATTATGGAGATTGCTGATGCTTTTAAGTGCCGAAATGGATGCATCCCATTTCTGCAACCCCTCCAATAACAACAGCCGTGATGGGCCGGCCGGTTGTTTTTGCAGCTTGCGAGCAGAGCCGCCCGTGCGGCAGCCCCGGCCCCAGCACAAACACGCTCCAGCACCAGCAGCCCCACGCCGCTTCCTCCCGCCGTGCTTCCCAGCTGCTCTCAGCCGCAGAGAGCACGGACCCATCTCCAGTTTCCTCTCAGCGACACCGGAATGCCCGGGTGTAGCTTACGGAGATGTGCGCCAAAGACAATTCCCGAGCTACCAGACGGTTTCCATTTGAGAAGTCTCCTCCGCTCAGCTCTCTGCTGCAAGAGCTGTGGCCAGACTTCTTGCTGTGTCTCTGTGTACCAGCAGAAGGAAAATCTTCAGTCCTGGCTTCTCTGACTTTGTTTGTTTCAGCGTTTTTGTGAGTGGACAACGTACCCCCCAGCACACAGCAGGGTGGGTAGGATCTGACCTGTGGCTTTATTTCTTCTGGAGCGATCTGATGGCAATGCAGAGACCCCAGAGACCACCTGGCAGGCTCCAAGTTAGGGGTGTTCTCAAATCTCACCTGCCAGGGGCCTGCCAATAAACTGGTGCAGACCCAGGTAATGCTGCTCCAAGTTGTGGCTCTTGTCACTTGCCGTACAATTTCTCAGCATTTTCTGCACATGTGCACACAGTATTATTTCTGCACATGCACACACAGTACTTTTAAAGTAAATAAACAGGAAATATGGGAATCTGAGAAGTGAGTGGCTATAAACAGATTGGTAGCTCTGGCTTCCATTTGGTGAAGAGAAAGTGAGGAAAAGAACAGACAGAGAATAAGAGGTTATATTTCAGTACAAAAGGCAATAAGGATAGCAATTCCAATAAACAGTTGAGAGGGAGAATTTCAGAGTAGCAAAGCAAAGGCAAAGTCCTCCACAAGGAAAGTGGGGTTGTATAAATGGAGAGGGTCAAGCTACATCACTCCAAGATGCTGAAACTGTCACTTCTTGTATCAGACAGGACTAAATATCAGCACAGCATGGGAACAATATCACAGTGTTGCTAACCCTCTGAAAAATAAAGCTCATGGGCAATCTCTAGCCAGCCACTGGTTTTTCTCTTGTAATAGACAGTAGTACTCAAGGCAGCAGCTCTCTATTTTTATTTTCCCCAACAAAAGCTGAATTGAGGGCCTTGCAAAGTACAAGAGTAATGACCTGCTCTGAGTGCTCCTGCCACAATTATTTCCTGACTGGTTAAATCTTGGGTAGGTTACCACAATCCTGTAAACATGACATTGCAGCAACCCCCAGCCCTTCAACCCCCTGGACATTGTTGGCTTAGGAGGTCACCCAGGCCATGCACATCCAGAGCCAGCGAAGCTGATTCTCCACTGGGACAGCTCTGCTCGGGTGCCAAGCTGCCCGGAGACTGTCCTGGCTGACCCTGGAGGGATTGCTGGCAGCGCCACACACAAGTGGGCAGTCTGCCTGTGCCCTCGGGGACATCTCTGGGAGCCTGGCACCACGCCCTGCAGATAGTTGATGCTGGCTGCTTCGGCTGTTGGCACAAGGCAAACCCCCAAAATGCAAAGTGGAAAAGGTCACTTGGAGCGAGCTTTCTGCTCCACAGCCTTTGCAAGTGCTTAGTAGCATTTGATGAGTATCAGTTGGGTTGTGGTTGGTTTTCTCGTTTGTTTGTTTTTGGTTTGTTTTTTTGTTTTTTTGGTGTTTTGTTTTTTTTTTTTAAATATTATTCATTGCAAATGTTAAAAGGAGGCTGTTTACAGCATCTGGTATGTCTTTTATTACTCTGCGTGATTTTGGCTCAGTTAGTACTGTAAGCCTGGATTTTTACAGTTCTGCAAATTATTTTCAGCCCTGCGCTTTCTCTCCTGGTCTTACTCATCACAATGACAGCAATCCACATCACTGCTGTGGGCTGCTCTTTAGGAAGTGGGCACATGATGACACACTGAGAAAATAAAGAGCCAAACCTCATTTGGGAGACACTCCACTTACTCCCCGTTTAGCATCACGTCATGCCATCATGATCAATCTTTGCACAAAAGGGGTGACAAGCAGAAGATGAACGCGGGGATTGAAAAGGAGACGCCAGTTTCTGCAAGGAAGATTGGAAAAGAGATCTTTTCTGCTTTTATTCTGACGTTCCTGAAGGTCACAGAAACGAGGCCGTTTAATAAAAGCGGGGAGACCTTTTAGCAATCACACCTGCTGGTGCTCCATCAGGCTGCCCTGCAGCACTGCATGGTCGCCGGGCGCCCCGTTCTGGGCCGGGATCGGCGCCGGGATCCCTCAGGGCCCGCCGGGATCCCTCAGGGCCCGCCGGGATCCCTCAGGGCCCGCCGGGATCCCTCAGGGCCCGCCGGGATCCCTCAGGAGCCGCCGGGATCCCTCAGGGCCCGCCGGGATCCCTCAGGGCTCGCCGGGATCCCTCAGGAGCCGCCGGGATCCCTCAGGGCCCGCCCGGGCCGGGCAGCGCCCGTGGCGGCCGCCGCCTGGCGGGGCTGCGGGCGGTTCGCTCTGCCCCCTGCCGGCGGCTGCGGGCACTGCGCGGGCCGCGCCCCGGCGCTGGGGGCGGCAGGGACGCGCTGCTCTCCAGCAGGGCTGGCAGGGCAGAAAGCACCTTCTCCTCCTCCTGCTGGCCACCGCTGGCGAGGTTTTTCAAGGACGCAGCGCAAGTATTCTTGTGTTGTTATTATTATTTATTCCAGATATCACAGAACGATAGGATCATAGAAAGGCGTGGGTTGGAAGGGACCTGAAGGATCGCCTAGTTCCAGCCCCCGGCCGTGGGCAGGGATGCCTTCCGCTAGACTATGTTTCTCAGAGCTCCATCAAACCCACCCTTAGGCACTTCCAGGGATCCACATCCACAAATTCTCTGGACACTCTGTTTCAGTGGTTCACCACTCTCATAGTAAAGAAGTTTTTCCTGATATCTGATCTAAACCTTATCTCTTTCAGTTTGAAACCATTCCCTTTAGTCTTGTCACTGCATGCCCTTGTCAAAAACCCTTCTCCATCTTTCTTTTAGGCTCCCTTCAGGTGCTGGAAGGTCACAATTAGTCATCCCAAAGATTTCTCTTTCCCAGGCTGAACAAATCAAATTCTCTCAGCCTTTCCTCATAGGAGAGCTGCTCCATCCCTCTAATCAAATTGGTGGTCCTTCTCTGGACTCAATCCAACAAGTCAGTGTCCTTCCAATGTTGGAGATCCCAGAGATGCACGCAATATTCTTTTCTATCCTAAACAGAAATGCAAGGAAAGGCAGGAAAGAAGAAGGTAGAAATTACTTGACACATCCAGAATGAAAATCAAAGACTACCTGAGAAGTTAAAAGTACAGTTCAGTAAAAAGATGGGGCAATTTGCCTTTTTCAGGCCATAAAGGAAGGGAAGTCAAGGTCAGGTGGATACAGGACATGCAGCCAGAACAATCCACGTCCAGCACTGTTGCAGAACAGGCACTGGTACCAGAGAGGTTCCTCAATGCCTTTTGCCACAATTCCTATTCCAGTAACACAGTGTTATGTTATCAGCAGTTCTTAGTGGTCAGCACCAGGAAACTCTCCAGCACAGCATGACATTGTATTCTTTTTCAAAATGCCCTAAAGTGACCCTAGCAAGAAGTTCAGTGTTTAGGCTGGGTATTCCATAACCTTATTCTCCAGTGCTCTCCTTCTGAGACACTAAAATGCAAACACTAAACAGGAAGACTAAGAGCAGACTGTTGCAATTCTACATTCTCCTCTTTAAAATGCAATTCTTAAAGGAATTGTATTTTAAATGTTCATATTAAGTATTAATTATTTTAATCAACAATAAGCATATTCAGACTGTAATAGCAAATGATCAAATGGAATTTTAGAAAAAGAGATAAGGTGGGAAAAATGTCTTGGTAAAGCATTCTTTCATTCTATTTTCTGTCCAAAAGATAGGTCTCTTCTAAAAGTCACCATAAATGGCAATAAGTACCAGAGGTCATATCTTAATCTCTCCGTGCTAAAACTCACCATTAAAACATTAAGAATAAATAGCATCTGAGTGAGGGCTATTTTGGGAAGGTTCCAAGCAATTGGAAGGTTAGTATTCCAGTTGAGTTAATTTGGAAATAAATTTTCAAACAAATGCTGGTATGCTTATGGTGCTTCTTGCAGTGGTAGAGAGGATGTGTGCCCAGTGTGGAAGGTCTCTGTCCCACCATGCTGACCCTGGGTGGTGTTGGGAAGACTGGCTAGGGCTTCTCTTTTGTCAAGCCATTATGTTAAAGAGGCTTGGCCTCAATACATGCATTGAGGAACTGTTGCCTTCATGGCCTAATGCCTAAATATTGGTGAGATGCACTTGGACTCCAAATATGCAGCTGAATGAGGGTAAACACAATTTGCAGGTGATTCAAGTCTATTATAGCCAGTCTGTGTGCTTTTAAGCCATGGTGATTTGGAAGCTCTTTCCATGGTGGAGTTATTAAAAATTACTGCATAGTTTTGATTTAAAAGCTTTGGAGTACATTCACTCAGTGATTAACTGAAGCAATTTGATGTTGCTGTAATTAAACAGTATTTCATCAACTTCATCTTCAGTCTATAATATTTTTTCCTGAGGTACTAAATCAGCAATAGATCACTAATCTGCTGACTAATTCCATTTACCCATGCCCTACAACTACTGGCAAAAAAAACCCAAAAACCCTTGAGGCAACTGAAAAAGAAAATGCAGTAAAATATGGAAATAACTGTAGCCATTAAAAGATATTTTTGTTTCTTAGTCTTTTGGGAAACAAGTCAAATATCATAGCTAATATCTTCTGCTCAAAATAATGGCAATTCTGGTTTTTTTAAGGACACTAAACTTGCTGATATTCCAGTTCCTTTCCATTTCTAGAAAACAGAACAGATTTCTGTGCTTAATTATTTTTCAAGTCTAAAAGGGGAACCCAGTGTTTTGAAATAAGCTGAGCAGTCAATCTGGTTACATATTTTGCAACAGCTGACCTGCAGCCTACTCCGCATCTATTTCCACTTACATCTTATACCATTTTGGAGTTTCATAGCCTGTGACATCCTCCCTGTCCTAGTTCATCACTGCACCTCAGGTCTAGACCCTGTCCAAAGCCCCAGGGCCATGCCTGTCTCCCTCAATTCAAATGGATGCTGGCACAATCCAAGAACTGAAGCATGCTGAGATTTGAAGCTCCCTTGTAAGTTCATCCAAAGGGACATGATGTAGCAGTGCAGTGTTCAGAATAAGGCTGCATCCGTAGCCACAAGGAGGACAAAACAAAAAGTGGAAAATATCCAAACAAAGACAGGAGAAAGCAGAACATGCCAGTACTAGTAGGCACATTTCTACCATCAGGGATGGTAGAAATGGTGTATGTTTGTTTCCTGAGCCATGCGTGTTAGAAGGAGCTTTTGTGGTAATATTTTTATGAGTGGATTAAAGGTAGAAAATACCTTTTTTTCTGTTGAAACAACATCACTCTGAAGTGATTCAGCGCTACAGCACATGGTTCAACTCATAGAGGAGAATTAATAAAAACAAGCCTTATTTATGTGTGGAAATAAAAGCTGTGGGTTTCTCCCTTTCACCCTGCCCCCACACTGACACTGCCAGCTCTTTGCACTGTTCAGTCTCATCCTTTAGATTTGTAAGTAAGCTCGGGGATGAAAAGTGTGCCTTTGTTCCCTGAAGTATCAAAGGAACTGTGATGTTCCTTTCTCATGCCAATCATTATAACAGTCATTAAGTCAGCACAATGGGTGCCTGGCTTTCATGTCCGTAGGGTTGATGGCACACATACAAAATATGACTGTTATTGTTATTTTTACTATTTTTAGGCATACTTTGTTAAGACTACAGCAAGCCTATGAAAAGAGCAGACATTCAATTGGTGGCCTTTCTTGGGAATCTCCCTCAAAGCCCCATGTGAGGCAAACTGGGTGAGGAAAAAGCACCAGGTGAGGGTCATCAGCAGGAAAGGAAGAAGCCAGACCAGACCAGTGCTGGTCTTGCTTCCCTGGGATTTGTCCTACACTGGGACCCTGTTGACATTGGAGGGACTAGAATGAAGCACCCAGGCATCAGCTGAGAGCCAGCTATGCAGCACACTTTTTACTAAATTCTGCCAAGGAAGAGAAGACCTAGCAGAGGTAGCTTTCTTTTAAACATGCTTAGTTATCGTTGCAATTAAAAAGAAAATATCTTGGTAATACAAGATTATCAAAACATAGTGACTCATTCTCAGGTGTGTTGTGAAAGTCAGGGCAGATCTCTGCTGGGCTTTTCCATAGTGGCAAACCAAAAATTTTATCTCAACTGGATATTTAATCTGATTTAATTGTTAGTTGTGGGGACTTTTTTGTTTGTTTTGGTGGGGGGTTTTATTTGTTTGTTTTTTGGGGCTTGTTGTGAGCATGAAGGAAAGTGTGAATCTGGATCTTTCAAGGTGTTTTGCAGTGTGTTAGATTTGAAACTAAATGCTTATGATTATTCATATCAGCCATATCAGTAACATAGAAAACCTCAGATCTAAACAATTTAGCAGCAATAATAACAATTACAGTGTCAACTTTCTTTCACATTCATTACAGTGTCACATTCTTTCATCTTTATCTTATCAATGGAGAAACTGTGATCCAGAGTAGCTAAAAGATGCTAATATGTACAAAAGAAATCATCAGGGAGTAGAAATTAGTTGTTTCAGGTTTCAGTTTAAAATAGATGATTTTTATTGGTCCCTCCCAACGCAGAATATTGTGAGAATATTCCCCTTAAGCAACAACAACAACAACAACAACAACAACAACAACAACAACAACAATTCTGATTTACAGCCAAGAGATTGTAAAATGCAAAAGACTTAGACCCAAGTAGCAATACATACCCTCTAGTACCCAGACGTACAAGATTGCCCTTGGTATATCTTACTAGTGGTATCAGATCAGTAAAATAACTTGAATGATCACATAATTTAGTTTCCAAAAGCCTGACATTGCAAATCCTCTGTTGATATAGCACAGAACATCCAATCTCTGTAATCCCTACGGGATAAAAAACAATGGAAACAGATATTCAAATACACCTTCAAGCCTCTGAGTCAAGTGAAGGTCAACAAAAGTATGAGAAAAAGCAAGACAGAGCAAAAGTTTGCCCAGACATACATTACTGGAAAAGCTGACTGAAGTATCTAAAAAGCCTTTTTCATGGTCCTTACCAAAGGTTTGGCACAGAACTGATGAATTCTGTTTTTTAATAAACCTCAAAGCTTGCTGTTATAGGAGCCCATGTGTGCGTGTGGTCATTTCCACAGAAGTTTAGAAATCCAAGCAGAGTGGATGAATTGAGGAAAGTTATTTGTGTTAATCATTAAGTGCTACCATATTAAACTGAGGTACTCAGACATCTGTGATCAAAAAAGTAATTTGACCAACTATTTTTTTACCTTTCTTCATATGTCAGGCAGTTCTAGACAGAACTTTCTGCTTCAAAACATTTTTTCGATATTCTACTCTACTTTGTACAGGTTTGTACAAAAGTATTCATTGGCTGGACATAACACAACTATCATGCCTGCCAAGCATAACCTCCTTGATTGGAAATGAAAGCAGCACTCAGCTCTCACTGACTGTTAACTCATAAATCCATTGACACGAGGCAGGAACACTGATCAGCAATTAAATGTCTTGAGTTTGCAAATGCTTATCTTTACATGGCATAAATTATGTGGATATGGTAAAGTAATATTGATTTAGTAAAATCAAGCTAATTTACTGGTGATTTCTTTGAAAAAAAAAACCAACAAATCTACACAGTACATTGTAAAGCACTGTAACATGTGATTGGCAGTTCTTTCTGGATGGATTGCAGAAACAAAAACAGCATAGGCCATATTCCTGTGAGCACTGCTGTCACTTCACAGAGACATTGTCAGACCAGGCAAATTTCACAGACTCAGTGCTAGGTGCTCATCATTATATTTCCTCATGCAATTACGTTGATTTCCCCCACTAGCCAGTATTAAAAAATAAATAAATAAATAAATAAATAAAATGAAGCCAACCAAAACCAACAAAAAACCTGAAAAAAACCCATCCAAACAAGTACAACCCCACTCCCATATACACAAAAAACCCAAAACCACTTTGTCAGTGTACTCCTCATTCTTTTGACCTGCCACACCCAGCCAGGGAAGAAGCCACCAAGGTAGACAGCACCCTTGCTAGACCTTGCTGTGCCTTCCTAAGAGAGTCTGTAACTTAGTATTACCTAATCCTCTAATAACCTTATGTAAGTGCTTTCCTGTCCACCCACTTGACACAGTGCAGACACACAGCAGTACAAAAGAAAATGCATTGAGTCTGAAATGTCTCAGAGAGGAGATAAACAAATAGTAATCACTTTTTGGCCATGGGTGGCTGCTGTGCAGTCTGCAGCAGTCAATTCTAGGACAACAGACTTCTGGTGAATGGTAGCTGGTGACTTGTTTGGTTTTTTTTTAACATACCAGATGACACAAAATAGATACATCTTGCATAAGAGATGGATTAGGAATTAGTTGCCCCAGCATTTGCTCAGAGTTTGCATGTTTGGATATTTGCATGACAGCTTCAGGTCTTTGCTGTCTGCAAAGCAGCCAGTAATCACTTCAAGAAGGTGCACAGAGGGCAATAGCTCCTGAGCAAGGACTTTTAGACTCAGGGGCGCTCACAAGCAGAGACTGGGCAAGAGTTGGTTTTGGTAGAGGTTGCAGGCAGTCAAAGGGAAATCACAGAGCCACAGGATCACACAGCATCAACTAGGTTGGAAAAGACCTTCGAGATCATTGAGTCCAACCTGTGACCTAATACTGCCTCGTCGACTAGACCACAGCACTGACTGCCAAATCCAGTCTTTCCTTAGACACCTCCAGGGACAGGGGCTCCACCACCTCCCTGAGCAGCCCATTCCAGTGCAATCACTTTTTCTGCGAAGAACTTTTTCCTAATGTCCAGTCTAAACCTCCCCTGGCACAGTTTAGGACCATGTCCTCTTGTCCTTATCTGTGCCCTTGTGTAACCAAATCTTCTGCCTTGAGGACATTCCTCATAAACTAACTACTTTATTCCACATCAGCAGGAACTGTTCCTGTTCAGCCTCCCTTGCTTCTCCCTGCTTCTCTCAAACCATATGAAACAGAGGAGAAAAGTCAGGATTTGTGTTCCATTTAGGCCAATTTCACCCACTGATTGATGGAGCAGATACGCTCCATGCCTTCAGTCTGTGAACACAGTCCCCTCAGTCACTCAGAGAGCTGGTGCAGTAAAATCCTGCTGTGGTCCCTACTTTGCAGGGTGCACAGAGAAACTGAAGGCCAGGTCTTCAAGGGTATGGAGTCATCTAACCTTTATTGATTTCCTTTGAGTCATAGAGGAAGTTGTTGCTAAAAGAGAGGCTCCAGAACCCAGGTTAGGATCCTAATCACTGTCATTTTGCAGTTAATCCAATTATCCTTCCAATTTATATAGTACTTCTCAGTCAATTGCTTACAGTGGAACATTAGAATGCAATACTGGGAGCACAGTAGCCAATTACCAGGATGTATCCACATTCATGGAGACTAATCAAGCTATTAAAATTTGAAACAGGAGAATGCCCTAGAAAAGTCTGTGCTGTAATTTCCATGCACTGTCAGAACAAATCGATCAAGAGTAGCAGTTCAGGATCCTGATCTACCACAAGGAATGAGGGAATAAACAGTAGTCCCTCTCTACTAATCAGCTACCCCTCCACAGGCAGCTGGCAATGCAAGCAGGACACCTAAGGGCAATCTGTAAAAAGATTATTTACTATTAATGAAATTTTGTAACCTCTAAGGTAAGAAAGTGTTCCTCAGACAAGGTTTCTGGAGTCAAATCCCCTGCTTCCATTTGGAACCCATTAAGCAAAGAACTAATCCAGTGGGAATGGCTGCTTATATAAAACCAAAACAGACTCCTCTCCCTGAGACAGATTTTGTAAGCCAGACATGTATTTTCCGTGGGTTTATGTGATTTAATGCAGCATGCTGGCACTAACCAAGGGGTTATGATGCAGTGTATATTTGGTCCAAATTCTCACAGAAGTGATTCTTGATCTGTCATCAAATTCAGAGGTCCCTGGGAGAATGACTTTGTTCAACACAAAGATAAATAGTATGGAAAATAAACACTCCCTCTTATAAAATACTTTGCAGGTTGAGGGACTCATATTGATTCATGGATCTGTGTTATCAGACCTGCCTTGAGATGATGCCTAAGCATCACTCTTTATCAATTAGCAGTATGTTCAATAAAAGGCACAATTTACCAGCTGACAGGCAGCATTAATTTGATGACACCCTGAGAATACTTATAAAATTCAATTAGTCTCAACATCAGTTAAAAAAAGAGTACAGAGAAATAGACCAGGGTAAATACAACATGCATGTAGGAGAGGTTTCCCTCAAGTTTTCTCAAGAAAAGAACCCCACATTACTACAGAAAGTATTCCCTGTTGTCTTTGGACTAAACAAAATGCAAATATAATTATGGGGGTGAAGGCTGCAATGCAGAATTTTGATATTTTTACTGGGAGTAATGTTTAATGGCCCAGTAAAATTCTAATAACATACAGAGCTATTCATCTCCAGGCCTCTGAGACAAAAATGTTCCAGACACAGCCACAGCGAGGTTGTTATCTAGTGAACATCCAGGAAGACAAAAGTTGGATGTGTTCCAATCACTCCCAAATGAGCACCGTGTGTAAAGCTGGTAGTTATAACATGATTTTCAGTTTCCATCCAGAAAGGTAATGAGGTGACAGGGAAATTCAAAGATGTCATCTGTGGTCTTGGCAGACCCAGCAAGGGCTGCAGAGAAGACTGACCAGGGGAGCAGTGAGTTTGTGTTGTGAGGATACGCCAGGATATATTGGCTTCAGGTCCCCCACACACAAAGCCATTTAAACTTTATGGTGCACAGCAAACCTGGCACTTGAACTAAGCTCTCTGTGTACAGTGTATATGAGGGGTGACCCCAGGACATGCAAAGCTGGTGCTTGGCAGGACTGTGTGACAAGATGTACAAGCAATTGCAAAAATTTTAAGCAGCTGTCACAAAGAAAATATCTTCTTACAAGCCACTTAATTTGCAATTTTCATGAAAATGTAAAAACTTGCAACACTTGCACTTTGACTTTAAAACCTGTAATCTCTGTCCCAGGCTCTTTTCTAGCAGGGATATTGTAGCTACGGCTCAGACTAGACTTTCTGCCCAGAGGAAATAACATCAGCAAAATGTTTCCCCAACAAGTACACCAAATCATACTGCAAGAATTAGACTGTGCATCCTTTCCCTTGCCATGGGCACATAAATTAACCCAGCAACCCAGGGAACAGGAGGGATTTATTTTGTAGCTGTTAGGACTTGCCTCTCACATGAAGGAGATAATCTCACAAGATTTACTCCTACGATGGAATATTCCAATCATTCCATGGATTTCAGGATTAGTCATATTTGAGGTACAATTTTTTTAGCTGTTTCAAATGTCAGGATGGCGAACTTTCAAAATTGACTGCTTGTTGGGCTGCTTCCATTTAACTCAGTTAATCCTTCCCCATGCTTTTACACAAAAGAAAAAAAAAGGTGCAACTGAATGGCCTATTTTCTGTGGAACATCATTAGAAAAGTATTGGGATGGGGTAAATCAACTTTGAATTTTGCAATGAATTTTAAGGTTTTACTGAACATCCCCATGGAAAATCTAGTGTGTGCTTGAACAATAGTGTATATTACAGATAATATTTTCTATTTCTTTGTTCCTTCCAAACATAAGGGTCCCTTTGCAGGAGGGTGTTGTGCACTTTGATTTCCTGTCAGTCCATGGAGGGATGGCCAATGAGGCAGAATAAAGCATTTTCCTTCCACCTCCAAGAAATTTGTGTTCACATCCTGAGTATTGTCGGAAGCAACATAAGGCCTAAGTGATTTTCTATTGATATACATGTTCCTTGTATCAAATCAGTGAACAAAACCCATCATAATGACTGAGGCAACAGGCCTCATCCTTTTTCTTAAACAGCAGGAAGTAACCAAACCAGGTGATCCATCTAAAATTTTGACTGAAGTTGGCCACAGCCTTCTAGTTAGGCATTTCTGTCAAACATGAGAAACCAAGCTGCTTGATTCTCACCTTAACAGACCTTACAGCAAAACAGTTTCATTGTCCTCCTTGGGTATGATGCAAATCTAACACACAGTTCATGTCCTAAGTGAAATTAAAGGGGAAAAGGGAGCAGAAAAAAGCAGAGAAAGAATTTAAAACCCTCAAAAAACTGCTCAAAACTAATGTCTTTGCTTTTTTTTTTTTTTTTTTTTTTTTTTTTTTTTTTTTTTTTTAATGAATAGGTAGGTTTCTAAATGACATTTGCTGAAAATATCTAGAGAGACTTAGTTCCCTGTATTAATACAAAGAGCCTGTCATTAGATGGAGAGACTTGACCAGGAGGGTTTCCTCCTGCAACTGTTTGTGTAAGGAACCCTGTTGAGGAGTCATCCCCCTGGGTTCAGGAAGAGGTTTTGATTTTATTCAAATGAGTCATGAAATTACAGTACTATGTTCTGTTTGGATGTTTGATGTTTATGGTGATGTCATTTTTCATGTTTTGGAGTGTTGTGCCCTTTTCTTTTCCTTCTACCTGCCTGTTCCTGAGGTAGTCATCAGACAAGGCAAACATTCTTCTAAAGGAATACTGAGTTCTCATAAAAAGATACTCTAATTGTCCAGGCACTTGCACAGCCCAGCCCTGTTTATAATAACCTCAGGAGCAACCTCTCTGCCAGAAATAGTTTACTAGGGAAACTGGAAGTGTTTAAGTCACTGTAACTTGCCCAAGGTCAATGTAAATGTTCCACCTGGGCAAACAAAGGGAGGACATGCTGTTACAAACCTTGAACAAGGTATGCCAGAGCAAAAGCTGAACCAACACAGAAGAGCCTGTCAGACTCCAAAGATTTCAAAAACTAAGTGTTTAGGAACAAACCCTAGACTCAAGCCAGTCAGATCCCACTGACTGAACACAGCAGCTTCTTCTTTACATCCCATTTTGGCGCCCCAGCTTTGCATTGCTCTTACTCGCCGCACAGCACCACTGTCTCCTGCAGCAGCACCTCTGCTGTGGTGCCAGCCTCGGGTCTTTGGGACAAATGTGAGCCAGGGCTGTGACAGAGTGCAAGGACAAGCTGCAGTGCAAGCTCGGGGGGACAGGTCATTCTCTGTTCTCACAGTTTCTCCCCATCTTGACACGTTATATTTTGGCCTGACCAGCATGCTTGATGCTCTCAGAGATATCAGAATTTCAGCATTTTAGAGGACTGGTCCAGTTCAAATATCCATACGATGGAAATTAATCCAAAACAATCTTGCAATTCCATGAAAGCACAGGTTGAAAACACCCCCCTTCATCCATTTTCACAATCACATTTGCTCCAGAAAGCCTACGTTCAGTTTGAAAATTGAAACATGTGGGTAAGCTTGTTACAAGCATTGGCTCTGATCAAATGAAAAGCTTTATTTTTTGGGTCTCTTTAGATTAGGAGAAGCAAAGTTTCTTTCTCTTACTTTACATCTCTAACTCTTTGCATCTTTTCTAACTTAGACAGTGTCAATATTGTTTTGCAATGCTGTTTTGGCAGTGGTGAAATGGCATATGCTAACAAAAATATTCATTCATAATTTATTCCTAAGTATTCCAACCAACCTTTTGTCTTCAGCCAAGGCAAGCAAATGGACAAACATATTCAGGCTTCAGTTTTCAAGCACTTTATTCACTGCACTTAAAAATAGCTGTGCTTCACTTTTCTGAAAACATTTGTACCCTCTGTTTCTGGCAGATGCTTCCTTTTGGATCATTGCAGTAGAACATTAGACATAATTCAAGAGTATTCTTAGAAAACTCAATGACATTTCTTCCCTCCATGACCTCTTCTAGCTCGTCTCCACCTTTGCAGATTTTTTCCAGTGCATAGTAAGGAAAAAGAAAAGGTAATGCTTTTAGGCATAGCTGCATCTACTCAGCATTGTGGGTTAGCCGCTCTCACATACACAGGGTCTGTAGAAAGTTCTAAAAACAGAGCCAAAGACATTGTCAAAGAAGCTATTTACACATCAGCCCAACTTTTCTGCACAATTATCTTTTGCCAGATGCATGTGCCTCTTTTTACAAGCATGTCGCATGCTTCCTACAGTGAAAGTAAGAGAGTGATGTTGGACCCCTAGGATTCAAATGTTATGCGTGCTTTGTGTCCAAGTATTGTCTATCTAACAATGGAGCTGTTGCACGGAAGCAGCAGAGCAGCTGCTTCTTTCCCCCTAGTCTTTGTAGAACAAAGCACCACGCTCCTCAGGAGTCAGCTTTGTTGTTCTGCTGTTGTATAACTGAGCTGTCATCCGGCCGCAGGCGCCAGGGCCACAGCCCCCCTTACGGGAGCAAGCAGTTCAAAAGCAGGGCTGGGGTTAGGCAGTTTAATTTGATGTGTCAAGCATCTTTATTACAAGCATTTCTGCAATGTTTGCTGTTAACACTCAGAGAAGAACATGTATCAAATCTAGCCAGGACATGGGGAGGGGCAGAGAACAATTTGGGCAGCATTTCTAACTTGCTCCGACAGAAACTGCAACTTTCAGGGCCAGCATGCAAATTTAGCAGGAAAATACTTTTGCATGCTGTAATATTGATTTCTCTGAACTTCAGATGGGATTTAAAAACAATAGTGTTTGGCAATGGTAATCCAGTGTTTGCCACTTCTCTATGTCCTTGAATGTCACTTCCAAGGAGAGAAAAAAATCTCTTTAATCTCTTTGCAGACAAGAAATTTATGGCCTAACTAGTCAGGTCAGATGTGAGTTATATAGTATGACACACCATCCCACTCAGTAAATGCTCCCTAGAAATCCTTCTGTGAGAGATATATATCATGCCATATAACTGTAAATATTACTGTGCTCACTGATCTCAGCATAGGAAGAGACACTCCTCATCAACACGTTCTTCAAGGATTCACAACAAAATGAAAAATCTGGAACCACAACCATAACCAGTTGTTGACAGTTAGACCAAACCCTTCTGGAAACTTTCTTCTGCCATGTCTATTGTACAGGCACCACAGCAATAAAGGATTCATAAATATTTCTGATTAAATCCAAGGAAGATTAACTACTTCATAATAATGATATGCAAATGGACAGAATGATTTAAAAAGTAGTCTGTTCGTTCCTGTTTCTCACAATACCTGCATGCATTTTGATTCACAATTTAAACTTCCCATCTCCAGCTAATCCTTTCAGAAATAAAACTGACATACCGGGCAATAACAGACTTCATATAAGTGGAAAAGCTTTTCTATCCTGTGAACCCAATGACTAGTTCATCTTTCAAGTCTCCACTCCAAACACATTTCCTACAACAAATCCTCTGCCACTAACATTTGTTCATGAGCTGTCCATCATGACTACTGACAAGAAAGAAATGAAAACAAGCTCTTTGTTTGCACAGGAGCAAGAATGGTCTTGCAGTTGCGATACTTTTCCTGTGATTGAATTCTCATCTTTATGCAGAGAGTATGGATTCTCGTCTAGGCAGAGCCACGATTTCTGTGCGAGCTTCTACTATTTACCTTACCTTTTGCCTTGCTTCTCCTTCTCCTAAAGAGACCATTATGACACCAAGGCATTCGAACCACCCTGGGACAATGTCAGTATTTACTTCATCTTGATAAAGAAAAGGGCATTAATCAGGTTTAGTTGCAGATATGAGTAATCTACAGCAACTTTCTTAACCAAACTTTCCCTAAAGTCTGTATCTCTGCTAAGGGTGTTGGGCAAGCAAACACCAGCTGAGCAAGAAGACCAAGCCTTGTTATGGTAAATAGGTAGGCACCACCCAAGGAAAGTAGCTCAAGGCCATGGGCAACTGGATAGAAAACAAAGAAAATTCCTTTTTCCTAAATGAGCTCCTCCCAGGCAGCACACAAACACGCCTGAACTAGCTCTCTGCACTTCAAAAAAGCCCCACCCCAACCTTCCAGTCTTTTCTACCTGGCAACAGCGTCCTTTACAGGAATTGTATCCAAGCATATATGGACCACTGTGCTGTGTGATAATTCCCTCACTTTCCTTCAAAAGTGTAAGGCAAAAATCCCTAATGAGCATGTTAAAGGATAAACCTTGTACATTTTTATGCCTCCTTCTAATGGCACATTGATACCAGAGAACTGACTAATCAGCGGCTTAATAAAAGATGTCCTTCCCAATACCAAGAAGAAAACAAGCGTGGTCTCCAATTAGCAAGTTCTTGGAATCCTTTGCAGCAAATATGGTTTGCCCAACCTCATGTTGTTCCACAAAATTATGCAACTGTGAGAAAATGTGTTTGCCAATGGTAAAAGAAAGGAAAGGTGGTTCAAAATCTTTACCCCCAGTTCTTACACACTTCTTTCCAAACAGTGCTGTTTCCCTTTCTGTTCCATGCACTCCCCAGCCATTACCCCTGTGCACAACTGGAAGCACTTAACATGACCCCACATTATTCATTAAAAGGTAAGCAAAACACTCTTCAGAGAGCTGCTCTGTCTGCTTATCGTAACACCAATCTCACCCACCATATTTTTAATCACTCTGATGTCTTCACCCGTGTGCTGCATGCCCTTGGGCTCATGAACCTTATCATAATGTCAATCTGTATAGAGCCATGCACACTCTCTGTCTATAAATAACAGAAGTAATTATTACTAGTAAATAATATATACTAGCTCATCTAAAATGAATCATGTTCTCCAGTCACCCTGGAGAACGAATAAAATAGGCAAAGCTACAAGGCATCACTTTAAAATACTTCTTATATAATTATTATGAAATTGCATTAGGCTATGACTCATGCCTGCAAATGCAAGGTTCATTGAGAGTAATTAAAATAAGTTACTATCTCTTCAAGGCAGTGACTCAGAGGCTGCTGCCCATAGTGGAGTGCAGTGAAGTCAGAGAGAAGCTCCTCTACTCCCACCAAAAAAAGCAATTGCAGCTTCTTAACACTGAGTAGGCTCAGTCTGCTCTTCCCTTTGGTCCATTTAGCCACCGGGTTTAAATTTTTTGCATATCCGAGAAGTTAAACCAACTACACATTAACTAAGTGTCTTACTGGGGCTGTAGGGAAAAAGAAGGGCCCTAAACACAACTGTGATATGCCCCTTCCCTAACTAATTGTTTGTAGGACTTAAAAACATGCTGCTGTCTGTGTGTAATGTGTAACAACATAGCAGTCGTCTGATCAAACTAACAGCTTGCTGAGAGTAAGCTGCCATCCTTAGTAGGCATATATGGACCATTTTGTGATAGAAGTCAAGCTGCAGCTGAGATCATCCGCTGTGGGAGGAATTACAAGGGATGTCAGACACTGCACCCGTGTATGGTGCTGCCATGCACCATAGCTAACAAGAGTTTATATTATCAAATCTTCTTTAAAAATGCATGTCTTAACTGAGTCACATCAGAATAATTAATACAGTTTAGGAACTTTGTCACCAAAATATGAAGCTACTGAATAAAAATGAGTGTAAAAAACCAGGAGAATTTAGCTGCACTTCTCTTCCACACTCCAGCACTAATGACAGCTCATAAGTAGTTCTTTGTTTATCTCTGTCATGATTTTCCAAGCTCTACAGTTGGTGTTCTGTATTTTCTAGTATGATTTGCTTTACTAAATGCATTTTATTTTTCATAAGTATATTCTTTTCATGAGCTTTTTCGTTCTTTTGATGTGGGAAAAGCCAAACATCAAATATATTTCTCATTGATATCCTTAACAGTATGTCTTATCAGCAGATGGCTGTCCACATGATCAGAATTAACTTAGGGAAAAGAATATGCTTTCAATATTTAAATTAAATCAATATATACATTTGAAATCTGAAAGTGCTGAGAAATGTTTTTCTTGGGAGCACATGATTAAGCCAATAGCAGGTGAAAGAGTGTTTTCTCATTATAAAACCCTTTGCAATAACACGGATCATAACTGTAGTAATCCGTGACAGTTCAATATTAATTAACCAGCTTCTTTTGTTTAAGCTTACCAGTTCTTCAAAAGCTTGAAAAAGTGTTGTGCAATACCACTAAATGGAACACATGCAGAGTTGAACCTGTTTATGAGCCCAAGTAGAATGAATTTGTTAAGGAAGCTGTCAGATACACTGAAGGAAGTGGAGAGTTCACACTGTCCAAGTCGGTTAAGTGTAAACAGTGCTTCAAAAACTTACCTTCTCTTTCAGGCCTTACAGGCACTTTGCAAGTATTGAGTGGTTGCTTCATCACTTTTTCTCTACCAAGGGGGACACTTAGAAACCATCTTGCCAAGACCCATTTGAATATAACACATTATAAAGTCCACTGGCCCCAGGGCGTCAAAGCCAGGGTGGAATTCATTTAGCAAACTAGTTTTCAAAGAAATTTAACTGCCAATTATATATGTGTGTGTATATACATATTTTGTGTCTGTGTGATTGGGAACAGAGATTGTAACTGTTAGAACCAATCTGATTTGAATTCATTCATCTAGGTTTCCAAATAACCATGGTACGTCATTGGGTATAAGCCCACTGGTGTAAAATAGCCGTGCATTTACATTTTTGTGATTGTACAGGATCTGGCCAGCTTTCCTTGTGTAGAGCAGTGCCCTGTATTTGTAGTTAGAGTGGTGTTTAGAACACCCTGGTGTTTTGGCTACTGCTCAGCAGTACTTGTAGATGATCAAGGCTGCCATTCAGCCTTTCCCACCAAAGGCCGGTAGACTGGAGGTGGGCAAAAGGTTGGAATAGGGAACAGTCAGGACAGCTGACCACAACTGACCAAAGGGATATTCCATACCGTGTGGTGCCATGCTTGGCAATGGAAGCTGAGAGAAAGGGTAATGAGCTGGGGGAGGGGGGAGTTAAGGCATTTGTCTTCCAAAGGAATCGCTACATTTGCTGAGGCCCTGCTTTGCAGGAAGTGGCTGGACATTGTCTTCTGATGGGAATAGAGAATACATCTCTCATTTTGCTTTGCTTCTATGTGCAGCTCTTGACTTTCTCATTAAGCTGTGTTTATGCCAACCCATGAGCTTGCCCATCTTACTTTCTCCCCCCGACTTCTTAAGAAGAGGAAGTGAGAAAATGAATTGTGCAGGGAGAGGTGTCTGGCATCCAGACGAGGTCAAGTCACCACACCCCAATAATATTCACTGAATTCAATCTCCTATGCCTTGATAAGACTGATCTTTCAGTTCGAGTAGGAATAACTGAAAGGTGTTTTGTAACTCATCATCAGTTGTGTTTAGATGCCTTGAATCTGTCTGTTCTTCAGGCCTCATCTGTACATCTTCTTGTCAGGACTTCATGTGATAAGGGCTATAAGCTCACCCTTAGGTTAATTAGGTGTTGCACCAATCTGTTACACAGAAACATGGCATTACCTTTTTGCCAGATCACTTTGCACAGTGGCTGTCTTCTATAAAATAAAGTTCTCTTGTTTAAAATGAATTTTTCATTCCAAAGCAGTGAGTCATGGATATGCAGCAGTACTCTAAAATAATCAGCATAACAAATAATCAGCCCCAGTGAATAAAATTCTGTGGACCTTTTAGGCAGAGAGGTGATAATTTTGTGACAGAGAAGTACAGCAGTTCACACTAAAATCCTTAATTGACACATTCTGTCAATGGTAATGATATTAATCAGTGTTCTGGCAACTGTATCAAATGTTTCCTTCATATAAAGTTAGTCCCTCTCTTTGTTCCTCAGAAATCTTTGAAGAGCTTAACTAGACAGAGCAAGGAAACTTACTAAAATACTGTTTTGTCCCACTTTTCCCGGGCATGTTCTCAAGCACTCTTGAAAAAAATTTTCACTAAAATTGCTTCTTAATTAAAAAAAAAAAATCCATACTAAGCTATATCAGTCACCTCATATGCAAGAAACCCTTCAACTCTGCTCTGTATTTCTCAAAGAAATAGTTCAAATACCAAATTCTTTGCCTTTCTGAAACAGGCTGGACTTCTCTCCTCTTATTAGTGCCCATCCTATAAAGCATCCATTGCTTCATCAGTGGAATTTCATTAGTGTGAAAAAAGAACCACCAAAGACATTACTGCAGGACCTGGAAAAAATGCATATGAATTATGTATGCTTGTGCATTAAAGAACTGTAGGAGATTGTCTTTATTATAACCATTATCTTGTTCTTCACACTCCTTCTTTCCTATTTATGTTTTTGATTTGTCTCAATATAAACTCCTAAAGTTAGAGACCGTGTCCCTGTAATATCTATAGCACTAATGGGTGGCACTAAGACATCAATAACTACAATTTTATTGCTTATAATGCTCATCCAAAAGACTTGGAAGCAAACCAGCATAGGTACAAAATTAGTTAGGGCAGACATACGAAAAAAGCAATTTCCTTTTATCAATACATTACTTTTATTGAACAAAACCGGGCATTCGGCTGTCTGAATTGTATCTAATGTCTGCATTTAGTGCTGTTCTTCATGTCAACCAGTGCTATAGTGAATATCAGAGCATGTTGGTCAGTTTTCATGTCATCTTCCAAGGCAAAGTTTTTGTTTTCACCAGCAAAAGCATACTCACGGCCAGATCCTGATCAGATCACTACAGATGCAGTTTATACCCTGCATTAAATCACTACAGATGCATTTATAAAGAGCATACCTTTTGAATCACTTGTTGCAGTACTCCAAGATAAACTGAAACAAAAAATTCAAGTTATTCTTGATTACATATGCTTTATTTAATCCAATGTATTTAATCCAATGAGTTAAAGGAAGAAATAACCTGTTCCCCCTGTGAGTTTGTATCCATTGAGACAGATTTCAATAGAATTTTATTTTTATTCCTTCCAGCTATGTTTACGTAACACGACCAATGTTTAATTTGTGTCATTTTTAAAAGTTGGTTTGATTTGCAGTGTAAAATCCCAGGCATTGCCATGCCTCAGAAGCTCTGGAAGGCATTCACAAACTCAGTGGCCTATTTATTTTAAACTTGAGCTGTAAGTTGTTTCTGTGCCACAGAAAACATTTGCAGTTCTGTTTTCAAAGAGTGCAAGAAATGTGTGACAGGCATACTGCATTAACACATGTAATTAATCTTGTCACTGAGGAACACAAGCCCAGGCCTGTGTGAAGATGAGCTTGATTACTATTTCCATCTTTTTATTGGTCACTCTATGTGTCACCTTTTTTTTCTTAATAATCAAAAAAAAACTAAAAGTGGACAACAAGTACTTTTTAAGACAGGAAATTGGTTTGGCACAAGGATGTCTGAGTAGGTTGGGACCCTTCAGTTTGAGGAAGAGACAGCTCATGACAACAAATGACAATGACAACATGACAATGTTACAAGTGCCTTGGAGAGAGTGAAGAGGCATCAGGATTTTAGCCACTCTCAGTAAAAACTGAGGGCCCATCAAATGAAGATGGTGGGAGGAAGGTAAAGCAAGGTAAAACAAGAGCTGGTTCTTTGTGCAGCAGGTGCTAGAACTATGAAATTCACTGCCCAAAGAAGTCAGACTACACATCACCCAAGTTCTCCAGGAAACTGGGTGTGTGCATAGAAAAGATACCTTTTATTCTGGAGTCTCTATCAAAGAAGTTCATATTGTTATTGCTGTTCCTGAAGACTTACGTCCAGTGTTCCAGAAAAGATAAAAGACTAGATGGCTCTTTTGTTTTATCTCTTTGTAACAATTTTAATGTTTTTATGCCATTTATTCTTGCGACTGGACTTTCTAGGAATTGAGAAAAATGTTCCAGTGCCATTAGCCGACTGGGAGAGTCCTTAAAAAGGCTTTTGAAGCTGCTCACCAGCTTTAGTCAAGGCTGACAGCTGCAGCAACATTTCTGGAATAGTAACAGGGTAGAAGTTTTTTGAAAATCATTGACAAGAACAATAAGCACATCCAGATTATTCATGGAATTGCAGAATGGCCGGGCTCAGAAGGGAATTCTGGAGGTCATCTTGTCCAACCATCATGCAGCGAGGGCCACTTAGAGGCAGTTGCCCAGACTGCATGAAAAGACATAAGCATTCATCCAAAACAGCAGAGAAAGTGTACAGAAGAAACACAGGGGGAAAGGTCTGTTAAATTTTATAGCTCATGGATCTTAGTTCTTACTGCAGAAATTTTACTCTGAAATCTTTGGGAGGGCAGAGCTGATAGGAATTGTACTTTCAAAATCTGAATTTTACTTTATCGAGCTGGTTAGTACTTAATCTTCCTATTTACCTCATTTCCTTGGCATAATTGCACTATGCCCTATGACTAAGATGTTATAAATAAACTTAATCTAAAAATGACTCATAGCTCTCAAATGTAATATATAATAACAAATTATGAAAGTAATACATACACAATGCATTAATATTTCAGCAGAATCCAAATAATTGTAGTATGCTGAATTGAATATATCTAAAAATACACAGATCTGACCATAACTTTGACTCTTGTTGTAATAGTGCAAAATAGCATGATGAACTTCAAAGAAATCGTACTGTCAGGTCCATGAGGGGCTTTCAAACACAACAGATCTGCCCTGGCTCACAAATTCTCCTTTTGTAAAGAAAGCAGAAGCCTTTCTCTCTGCTGTTATGTTCAGGATGTTGCTGGTTACCTAATATCCACTCAGCCTTCCTTCATATAATTTAGAATTTTAGTTCAAAAATACGCCTTGGGATATTTCAAGTATGAAGGGAACGATTTAAATCCCATTTTTATTTTCTGTCATGCCAAGGGGAAAATGTAATAGCCTTACACAATGTTCCTGATGTGATATTACATAACATTGTCTAGGTATTGAAAGAAACAAATGTTTCCAACATACACACAAAAAGCCCCCAAAGCAGGGGTCCTTTCAGTGCTGTGAATGAGCACAACAATACAGACACCAGGAGGAACAAATCTGGCTTTCAGCCGAGCTCATTCAGATTAGATGCAAGGCCAGAGCTCCTACTGTGCCTGCTTTGGCCAGGAATGGATCAGGAAATGTTCTGTTTAATCTCCCAGCAAAAGGAAATGGATCCTGCGCTGTAAAACAGTGTTCCCCTTTTCACTCAAAATTTACACTGTTGGTAAGTTTGACAATTATTTGTGTGTCTTCTATTTCAGTCACAAAACCAAGGTCAAAACTGAAATTCACTGTTTGTCTACATTCCTGTGGAAACATAAGGGGTGTTCAAGAAGCCAGCCACACTCCCTAAGAAACAAGGGTCACTACTGGACCGTTACCAAGCACCTACACACTGTTCCCACGTGGGACTGGTGGGTTTCTCACCTTCCCAAGGCACCTTTGCAAAATGGCTTTTCTGGGGTTGTGTAGGAAAGACATAGTTCCCTGTGTGATATTTGGGGCTGTCTTGTGCAGGATCAGGAGCTGGACTTAGCAATCTTTGTGAGTCCCTTCCAACTCAGGATATTCTATTGTTTTACTGTTCTACAAAGGTTCAGAGAATGACTTAATAATCTGTAACCAAATTTGACCTTTTTGTTTACTCTCTTGTACAGGTTCAGCATTCTACCTCTGTTACTCCAGACACTAAATGTAGCCTCTGCTCAAGGAGCCTCTGCTGCTGCAGCAGGGAGCCCTGAACCGAGATCATCCTTTTGAATAAAGACCTGTATGTGAGCAACAAGAGTATGACTTCAGAGTAAGACAGTTTTTAACAATCTGACTTCAGACACTGTTGAAAGAAAAACCCAAAAAGATTAGACAGCAAAATTTTAAGCCAAAGGTAAGACTGTATTTTGAAGCATATGTCCTCCACAAAGTACTTGCACTAAGCCATTTGTGCAGTCGTGTTAGAGAAAGATGGTAACATATCTGGCTAAAGTTCTCGTGAGGGGTTTGTATGCTCAGATACTGTAATTGCTGGCTCCCTCTGGGATAACCAAGAAAAATAGTGGTATTTCAAGCCATCATTTTGCTATTAAAATCAGAACTCTGTTCTTGCAAAAAAAATGCGTATCATAAACCCTGAAAATCTGCTGTATTTTAATTTCCTAATGAAGGATGCCATGAATCAATTACAAACCAATCATTTTTCAAAGTATTGGGTTTTCTCAGATGATGAAGTGAAAGAAAGTACAAACAAAAGCTGGTGATAGACAGGTCATGGAATGTGACAATATGAAGCAAAGCTGTGCTTCCTCCTGCTTGGCAAACTGATGTAATACAGCAAACAGAGCAAACAGATGCATTACATCTTTAGCAAATAGAGCATTACACATTCATAAGTAAAGCTGGAGAAAACATATGAATATTCATCTAATTATCTATTCAAATACATGTCCATTTTCTAAGTCAACATGTTCAGTTTTCTTTCTCAAGGTCTTGAAGAAGCTTTACCCATTGTAATGTCAAGTGTGATATTTACAACAATAATGAGGAACCACTCTTCTACAATACTGAGTCATGAAGGATCACTGGAGAGTGAAGGCAAAAGGCAGGCCAGTTTAGAGAAATGCTCAAAGAAGCTGTGAGATCTTCCCTAGGGATACTTCTTCTCTTACAGTCTGTGAAACAAACTCTTATTTATGCAGTGCAGGATTTTAAAACTCTTTCTCTAACCATAAAGAAAGATGTTCTGATGATGACAGCCAAAATATGTCCTGAAATCGGTATGGCACTTCAACTCTAAGTGGTGTTATAAACAAGTGCATTACAAATAAGTGGCTGTCTCAATTTAGGAATGGTACTGCTCAGTTTAGTGCCCCCACTGACACTCTCCAAACCATGTGCCAACCTCTTGCTACCCTGCTTTCCCCTCTGTCTCTCCTCTGCATTGGGACAGAGAGGAGAACTGGGGGCATGAAAGGTAAAGATCATGGGCTGATATAACAACAATTTACTGGAAACAAAAATTAGTTGAAACAATGAACAGCAACAGTAGCAGCAACAATACCGATGACAGAGGATAAAAGAAATAAAAAATTCACATGTAACATCCTCCCCCCAACAAGAGACAAAACCAGACTACCCCGTCTGCCACATTTGACTGGACCAGAACCCCTTCTCCCCAGAAGAGACTCTCTTTTCCCTACCCCAGGTAATGATGTGAGGTGGCATAGAATGACCTCTGGGTCCTGGCCACTGCAAAAAATCAACTGCAAAAAATCAAGTCTGTCCTAACCAGAACCAGGACAGTGGTTAAATAAAAACTCAGCTCAAGTTTATCAGAGTTCATGCACTTCAGTGAAGTAAGATAAGTGTCCAGCATCTACCACAAATTTTAGTTTAAATAATGGTTCCCCTTGTAAACTGTTAAAAGTCTGCTTTTACACTGTTTTATATTTAAACTAAGCCAAGCCAGCAATACCACAAAAAAGCACACTTGATGAACTCAGTTTGATGGATGTCTCAAAGCTGCCACAATCTGCATGTAAGGTACAATTGCAAGGTTCAGCTGCTGATCAATGACAGCTGTCTCTTTCATGTCCCAGTCTGGGAATTCATCTTCAATTCTAAGTTCCAGAACAGAGAGAAAGGTGACGTACAGGTTCAACTAACAGAAGAAAGTTTGGAAGGAAGCTGAACACATCACTGATTGTTCCTGCTTCCTAGAGCAGGGCAGGCATCTGGTAGGTGAGGTGCTTCCACAGAGCCTTTCCCTGGGGTATTCTCAGGGGCCTCCCGGCACTTGCAGCCATTCCCCAATCAGTCTATTCCAGCACTTTGCTATCATTTTGAAGAAAAAGGAAAAAAGGAAAAAAGGTAGAACGGCTGAGTCCCCTAAAGAACAGTTGTTAGTTTTATACAGTTTCATATATTCTCACAGTCTGAGGATAAATCACACTAATACAGTCTAAATTGTCACAGTGTCACAGCCTAAGATAGAAAACATAGTATTTTCTTTCCAAAGAAAAGAAAAATGCTAGATCCCCAGGTGCTTCTAGAATATTGGCAAAAGTTGTCTCATGGGTCAACAAGAGTCTGTCGTAGAAAAGAAGAGCAATTTCTGTAACAGTTATGGCTCTCTTGTCCAGAGCCAAAGGCCATGTAAAAGTGGTTCTGAGTTAGAGAAATGCTTATGCCCATGAAGGAAGCTCCACACAGTCTTTTTGTTCACAAAAAGATGAAAGGAGCTAAGGTTGATCTGAGCAGGGGCTCAACTCTGAAGAAAAGGAGGTTATCCTTAATAAATAGCAAAATACTGAAAGAGCAAGACAGAAGAGTTATTGCAAAGTTTTGAGAAAAAAGGGTAACACAGGACAGGAGAGAACCACCTGGGATATGGCAGATCTAATTTCACACTAATAGGGCCAACAGTTTCATATAAATGAGAGTATGAATATGCTGTGTTCCATCTTTGCTTCCCTGATTATCTTTAGCTATAGGCTGCATGAATTATGCAGGCCTCCAGATAGGGTGTGCATTTACAGTTGCAAAATAAAAGCCAAGTCAAAAAGCTTGCTGCCCTTTTTTGCTTGTTATTTTCATCTCACCCTCCATTTACTATAATGAAGGTGATGATATCTGAATCCTATACAAAATAGGGGTGAAGGATCCCTGAACACCAAGACATGCCCTGGTGTAACAAGGCAGTTACTTATGGGCCTGACACTGAGTGCAGAGATGGTCTCAGTGAACCTGGAAAGATTGTTTGAATGATGTTCTGCCTAGTCTTAGGGTCTTTATGGGATGTGTCTTTGCAGCTACTAGGGGACAGGCAGTAAATCACACACAATGCTATCTGTATTCAGGATGTATTATTTTAGTGTACTGCAAATAGTCTGAGCACACACCCTGCTTGCTTGCGAAGTGACTGCTTGTCACTGAGGGTATCATAGGCCCACTAAAGCAAGATTACTCCCATACAAGGCAGTGATGAACAGCTTTCATTTCACTCACATCCCATTTTGTGTCTACCATAGCCCCAAATGATAAAGCGACTACAGACACCACAGCAATTAAAGATTTATAGTAGTGTAAATAATTAACACTCCCCCTTTCTACTGAACATAAAAGTCATGCTTAGATGAATACAAAAACAGCAGTAAACTCATACCAGGCAGTTGAAACCAATTTCTCTCTGATACATCTCAGAAGTCTCACATCATCTCTCAAAAGAGCATTCTCTGCTAGTCAGGCTATATTGGATATAAAGTTATATATTGCATATTTACTTGACTTTGCAAAACAATGAAGACATCCCCTATTTCAGAATTCCTTTATAAAACCAGTCTGCTTTGTGTTTAGACTCAACATAGTTATGTGCTGAGCTCTTCACATACTGGAGACTGGAGACTGAATCATCTTTTCATCCAGACACCAGCAATCTTGTTGCCATCTGGAAACTTCATGATAAGAGATTTTTTTTCCCCTTTGCAATTTAGGTGTTACTCTATTAGGTACCACTTTTTTTTTCTTTTTTCTTTTTTTTTTCCCCCCAGTCATTTTTCCACCATAAAAACCACAGCCATGAGTTTTGAAAACAAACTCTTGAGCAGTACTTAACACAAGTGCAGGCCTTGGTTTAGAGGCAGGCTTTGGTTTAGAGGCATGCATTGTTATATCCCTACTTTTGTCTTCCATTTCCCTTGTATCATAATGGGATGGCTTAAAATTCCTTTAGGTCATAAAATGGGCTTTCAAAGAACTGTTCAAAAAGCAAAAAGTATTAGCCCAAACTAAAGTGTTACAGTTGCAAAGAGCAGCAATCAGAAAGAATGACGAAATGCCAGAAAAAATGACAACATGGTAAATTTAATACAGATCCATCTTTTGCATGCATCATGGTAATTTTGCACAGGTCATTAGCTGCTTGGTCACCTGCTCTTAATTTTCAGGTTTTTTTCTTTCAATCTCTGCACATAACAAAGTTCTTCTGGTATGAATGAAATGTGCAATGATAAAGGTTATTCTCTACAATTTCTCTGCCTCAGTTGCTGCAGAAGCTGAAGCATGAACAGCCAAGTTGAACAAATTCAAAATTTCTGTCTCCTAGGAATTCCAATGTTCTCTTTCAGGAGCTTCGAGTCACAATTAAAAGGAATAGCAGTACTTCCTGCAGGATGGAAATTATGATGAGGTTTTGTTCTGTAAAACTAAAAAGCCAGGTAATTTGTTTTAGAAATGTGCTCAGAGCTTGCAAGTTTCTGGTTTCTTACAGGGCAGACTGTTACCAGATTGCCTAGTAGTCGAGAGGAAAGGTGACTTCATGTATCTGGATTTCTGTGTGGCCAGAGAAAAGGCCCTCTCCCCAGGTCCAAGGGGGGACCATTTGCCCAGGAAAACATGAGGACACTGCTGACAAGCAGTCATGTGGAGGGGGTGCCTGCCCCAGGCTGGCACTTCTTTCACGGAAGGGTTTGGGTATTCTTGTACCTGGGCCAGGATTTCTGTGCCAAAACCCATCTGATGAATAAGCCTCTGGGCCTTCCTTCTAAACCGGTTTCATTCCAGAGTCATTTTTTACAGACAGGGAAACATTATTTTTTGTGACAGTCTCTTTGTAATATGTCTTTTTTCCCTTTGTCTCCTTCTCTTTCCTTCTTTTCAGAGGGGTGTAATGTAACCCTTGGCTACTGGCACCCACATGCCCAGCAGAGCCTGCAGGAGCCTTTCATGTACAGAGCGGGTCTCCAAGTACACAGGGGTCATATTCATTTCTCTTGAGAGTTTCTTAAAGGCATCTGATTCCTGTGACATGAAACTGGTTACTAATTAACAGAGATTCAAAGATTAGTGTTACCAATTCTCCTCCTCCCGCTGCCAGGCAGCAAGGGAGAGGAGGAAGGCCATGATGTGAGCTGCAGAGGACACTGAGCCTGCTACTGCCAATGAAAAGACTCATTATTCATCAGGGTTTCAAGCTGAAAAGTTAAAATGGTTTTTTATGGCCACTATTGGTTCTCTACATTGCATCACTGACAGCTCCACAAGGTATAACATTGCCTTGCTATCACAGTTTCACTTAGGCTTGCCAATGGTGAAAAAAAAAGCCTAGATATTAATTTGCTGTAACATGAATTTGCAGTGCTTTGCTGGTGGAAGAGATGGAAATTAAATGACAATTGAGAAACTTTCCCTGTTTCATAGAATCATAGAATCATCAAGATTAGAAAAGACCTCCAATATCATCAAGTCTGACCTTCAACCAAATTCTGTCATGCCCACTAAACTATATCAGTGAATATGTTTCCCTGAGACAAAAAGAGATGTACATGGAGAAGAGACTGAGACACAGCAAAGATTAGGCTCAGTGACTGTGTATACATAATATATTATTTATGTATTATCATACATACATATATGTATATATAATGATACATGCATAATTTCTTGTACTGGGAATGGTAGAAATATTTGCAATCTAAATCACACTCATCAAGCAGACTGGATATGGGTCAGCTCGGCTTTTCTGAGCATTCTGCTTTGAATACAGACTCCCAGACAGCATGTTTGTCAGTGGGTGCGAGGAGTTCCTGTTCTGAAATGCACACAATGCAAAACATGAAAGGTCTGAAAAGACAGAAGGATTTTTCATTTTAATTAGTGAATAAAAAACATTTTTAAAACCCCAACAACCACCAATGAAGCTAGCAGGTGTATCTTTTTGCCTCCCTCTAAACTATAATGATCTTCTTTACTTCTGTTCAAAAAAACTCTGAAGCAGTCTGCAGATTTTTTTAAAGACTTTCATTGCATTAAAATGCACTCAGATTAAGACATAGTCTCAATAATATCCTTCTGCAAAATATTCAGATATTCATATAATGAGGAAAAATGGCTGTAAGTATGTTTTAGTTATCTGCAGTAGTAGTTCAGGTGTTTAAAAGTCTTGTTTTTCAGGCAGCCGTTCACTCTGCCTTTAATCTCTGCCTTTAAGCACAGAAAATTATCCCAGTACTTCTTGAAAGCATTCCAAAAAGCTTTACGAATGTACAGGTTCATCGGAGGTTTTTCCTAGAGTCAGAGGATGAACCCTAGGACCATTCAGAAGCACAAAGTACCTAAGAGTTTTGTACTTTGGGCTTGTAGAGCACATACAAAAAAGCTGCTGCTCCAAGGAGTCTGGGAAACCTACTCTCAAGGTTTTGCAGAGACTCCCTGGATTCAGCTGGTGCTTTCTGCCAGCCTGCAGTACTCCCTGAACCAGCTCTGACCACACTGAGCTCCAGCAAAGAGCAGGATTGAGTGCACAGCTGACTGCTTTTCACCTGCCAGCTTACATCCACATCTCAGAAAGCTGATCTCCCCCTGTGTACTGCTGCCTCTTTTTCTTGCTCTTGGGACAGCAAGGAAGCAGCTTTGAAAGGGCTGAAAACAGAAGCTAGATTGTGACTAGGATCTTATTGTTCTTGTACACATGCCTCATCTCAGCTGCCACTTTCATTCCAAAACACAGGAAATCTTCTTAGAGAAAGGTGTGTGATGCATAGGGGTATGATTTCCCTCAGAGTTTACCAAATCATTTGGTATCTATCTGAAGAAGGCACGAAGGAGGAAGAACATATTCTAATTGTGATTTTAATACATGTAGTGAATAAAAGAAACATGTTGAAAAGCCAGAACACTTTAAAAATCTCATCTCTATCTCTCCATTCCACAAATTATTTTTTAACCTATGTAGCACTTTCCTAGCAATTCCTAAATAGAATTAGAAGTATTAGAAATTATCAAAGAAGTCTGTTGATGATTCTGAAGATAATTGTGCATGTTGAGGATGCCTGAACAACTTGAATAACTTAGTTTTCACCTTGTAGCTGCATATTTTACTAACTTAAGCCAAGCTCTGGATTTATTCTTGTACTTTACAGAGCCAAAAATACCTCTAAGGTGGTCAAAGTCAATTTCAGATAAAACGAATTAGCTAAAAAAAAAGATGCATTACTGTATAGAGGTACTAGGACTTCTCTTTGTCTGAGACCTGGATAAAAAATTATAAATTAAAGCAATAAAGAAATTTAAATGAGATGGTAAAGACCTGAAATCCTTCCATATGAATTATGACTATCTGTAGTGCCAAGAACTCCCTCAAAAGAGCCAAACAGGTCAGCATCTGAAGAGAGGCACAGAAGAATCCCAGCCACTCTGGCCAGAGAGTCAGCTTCATTGGAGGCCAAATTTAAATGCCTCTATGCAAAGGCAAGCAGCATGGAGAATAAACAGGAGGAATTAGAGACATGCGTGTGCCTGCAGGGCTAAGTCTTACTGGCATCATTAAGATGTAGTGGGGCAACTCCTCTGACTGCTGGAATGGAGGGATACAGGCTCGTTGGGAACAGGGAACAGCAACCACCTGGAGAGAATGGAGCTCCCCCTGGGGAGGGATGAGGATCTGAGAGCTTATGGGTCAGAATTAAAGGGAGGGCAGGAACAGGTGACATGTAGGGGTCTGCTGAAGGTCACCTTACCAGGAAGAACAAGTGAGTGCAGCCCTCTAGACACACATCAGCATCCTCACATTCACAAGCCCCGGTGTTCCTGGGGGACTTCCACCACCCCAAAATCTCTTGGAGGGACAACACAACAAGGCATAAACAGTCCAGGACCTCCTGCATTGATGATAACTTCCTTCCTCAAGTGGCAAAAGAACCAGCAAGGAGAGGTGCTGTGATGGATCTTGTACTCACAACAGGAAGAGACTGGTGGGCAATGTGAACTTCAGCTGAGGCTGCAGTGATGATGCATTGGTGAGGTTCAAAACCCCTAGGATAGGAGGGAGGTTGCACAGCAAACTCCCCGACCTGGCCTTCAGGAGAGCAGACTTTTTCTTGGTGAAGCACTGGAACAAGTTGCATAGAGAAGTTGTGGATACCCCATTCCTAGAAGTGTCCAAAGTCCAAGGCTGGATGGCACTTAGAGCAACCCAGTCTAGTAGAAGGTGTCCCTGCCCATGGCAAGGGGTTTGGAACTAGATCACCTTTAAGGAAGGCCCTTTTCAACCCAAAAACATTCTTTGATTCTATGATTTTATGATAAGTGCTGATGACAAGGACTGAGATATCGTGCTGGTTGGAGTAGGTTCTAAACTGTCACCCATGAGTATTTAAAGTCTCCAGCATCATTCTTCTCTGGCTCAGTAACCAGAAAAACAGAACTGGCTAGCTCTTCCCCTGATGAAGGATAAGTATTTCATCCTGCAGGCAGCAACCATCCTCTTCTTTCACAATTATTCATTGTGCATGTTCACTGACTTATTAGCAGAAGAGTTATTTTCAAGGAGACATCCTGAATCACAACTGTGTTATTTTACTCTTGCTATTGCATGATACTTCAGAATTATTTCAAAGAACAGAAAGAAGTTGTTCAAAGAGTTTCTCACAGAAGCATACATGACTGACAACCCCTTCCTGTATCACTTGATGCATTTTTAGTTTGAGAACACTTTGATCCCATGATCTCTTTTGGTTCTCAGTTGAGAACATGACATTGGTATACCTCTCCTGAGACTTATTTGCCCATTTCTTGTGCCTTCTTTATTTTCTTGCCAGTTTAAAAGGTTCTTCAGACATGAAGCAAAGAAATGCCCCTTCCTTTCCTTGTGATCAAATTACCATTCCTGTTCCACCTTCAGACTTGTTGTCTCTTTCGTATTTCATATCACATTGGTGAGTCAGAACCTTTCTACTTTCTACTAAAAGCTGCCATTGTGTCCACAAAAGAACACTTCTCTGCACACCTCACATCCCCTTCTTTCTTGTCTTTAGTTTCCAGCCCTGGGTGTGAGCTACCCCAAGCATATTTCCTTTACTAAATTTAACTGCCATCACAATGTCTTTACCTTCTGGCAGGTAAGAGAGATTGCTCAGGGTGAATTTCACCCAACTTCAATGCTTTGCTTTGCATGTAACAAGGATTGTGGAAGAAAAGTAAGCACTGTCTTGTCTTTACTACTGAGACCAAAGTGGAGATTTGCTATATTCGAGCTTCAAGACAAGCCTTTTATGTTCAAGCTGCTGCTGTTGATAGTTGGAGCTGTACCTGTTGCACTGTTTCTAATTTGGAGAATAGCAAGCATAGGGGATTATTGGATGCAGCCATGTGGTCTACATTTTCCCTCTGACACCTTTTCCTGAATGACCCTAGCCCCCTCCCAAGAGCCAGACTATATTTCCATTTGAAAACACAGAAAAAAAATCTTCCAGTTTTAGTAGTCTTCATATTTCTCTTATGTGAAATAAACACCATACCTTGAATTTGATATGAGAGCAGTTAGGTCATTAAAAACCTGGCAACATAGCCCAAGGGGTACAGAGGCACCTATATGAGGAAATTTTTATGTAAACATTTCATTCCGATAGTGAACAGCCAAAATTAGTCCTTTAATATGTACTGTGCATAATCATCAAATGATGTCCAGCCTTCTCTCATATTTATTCTTTTTTCAAACACTCCTTGTCACCCATATGTGTGCATTGCCATGCAATAATATGCTGTAAAACCACTAGACAGATTACCCAATTTTGCAAACTGAGCTTCACTGTAAGCTAACACGTATCTGATAAATTAAGTTTGTAATGAAGCCATTCCCATTGCAGATCACCTTGGCTTTTAAATGTTGATGGATGGGAACTTACTTCACAAATGCTTTGATTTTTTTCCACTATTTTCCAGTGCCAAAACACTCAGAATAGCAGCTTTCGTGCAACAAATGTATTACAGCACTGGGACCATCTAGCCTCCACTTTATAATTTTAATCATTTTTCTGCTTTGAATTTTTGGCTGTGTTTTATTCTATTCACATATTAGTATGAGATTCTAGTAGGTTCTTATGATGAGAGGTCAAACTAAAAAAAAACCAGCCCTGCTGTTTCTGTCAACTAAATTCAAACATTACTGTGAAGCTTTATAACAATAATACCTTTCGTGCTACTATATTCTGTAAGCAATTCAAGTGGAATCCCTCTTCTGTGTGGTTTATTATAACTCAACCATAAAAATGTGCTTTGGGCTGAAAGTGGATTTATAAGATTTCTGCCCAGGAGCATACGCTTTGTAAAATTTAATTTAAATCAGCTTAGCTATTTTTTTTTTCTTTAAAGTTTGAAGAATAAAAACAAAAATAGATTGGTATTTTTTTTCTTAGCAGAAAAAACCCTCACTTTTATTTCTATAACAAGTAGTCATTTTTCTTGCCCTTCATGAGTATACATAATTCCATCATCTTTGGGGAAGACATGTGGAAGACCATGAAAGAAAATGTAATTTTCTTTTTTTTTAATGAAATATAGAGGCTGTCTGTGCCTCTGTATTTCCTGTAGACTAGGATTTTCTGTGGGCACAGGGTTCAATATAAAAAATGATATTTTTATTGGAAGAAAAAAAAAAAGGCTACTGCACTTAACTACTTTCCATAATAGTGAAAACAGAGTTTTATAAAATGGCACTAGGAAAAAAAAATCTCATTCAATGCAGTATAACTCAGCTTACATGCCCACTATTCTAGAGATTTGTGGACCCAACTATTTTTTCTGCTCTGACAGGCGTATGCTGAGTTTGAGTACGTTTATCTGTTTGTTTGCTTGCTTCCACAGTTCCTCTGGTGATATTTAAACTCTTGCTGGAAGTATGAAGATCTGCAGCCTTGGGTACATCTCTCTTCAGATTCTGGTTACAGGAAGACCTCCTTGATGACTTGCCAGTGGTCATGTGGGCATTGAGCAGATCAGATTGAACAGAGCAGCTCATCAGACAGGGCTGTGTCATTTCATCTGAGTCAGCAAGCAAACTGCTCAGTAACTGAAAACGAGCTTGAAAATGTGATTCTGCTCATGGAAACTAGGAAAAAAAACCTGTCTGATCCACAAAGATGCTCTAATTCAGGGATCTCGTCAGTACACCTTCCCTTCCCTTCCCTTCCCTTCCCTTCCCTTCCCTTCCCTTCCCTTCCCTTCCCTTCCCTTCCCTTCCCTTCCCTTCCCTTCCCTTCCCTTCCCTTCCCTTCCCTTCCCTCTCCATAAAAAAGTTAATCCAAACATAGAAAGTTTTCTACAGTGAAATGAAGCTTTAGGTGAAATCACTTAAAGCAAATGAATGAAATCCTGTGTTGGGAAGACATTCTTACCTTCACTTTTTTTAGTGCTTTAGCCCTCGATCAACAACTTCCAGGGAGAAGAAGATGAGTTGTAATAAATCAGCTGAATAGCAGTATAGAGAGAAAACAGGTTGCACTGAAAAGCAACTTGGGAGTGAGGACAATAAAGAAATTATGTCAAAAGAGCCTAATGAGTTTCATCAATACCAAGATAAGAATATCTAAAAAATCTATTTCAATATGTAGAAGTTATTTTAATATGTAATACATTGTTACACTCATCAACATGTGTGTATACATTTACAAATACTCAGACATGCACATACATATACATATACATGAATAGTCTTGATGCTAATTTAATCTTAAATTAATCTGATATTTTAATACTCTCAGGTGTTCAAGCTGTGTAAACACAGTGACACCTATCCCAGGAGAGGAAGAAAGGAAGATGCCTGGAGGCATCTGGCTTCCTACAGGATGCCCACTAGCTGTGTTTGATGCAGGAGGCAGTGCAACAACTCACTGGTGAGCTGGGAAGAGCAAGCCAAAGTGGCATGGACAGTGAGCAGTCAGTGAATAGAAGACAATGCTGCATGTCAGAGATCCTGCAGCTCTACACATCAGATCATGTAGCTGGATCCAAACATCCACCTTAAATTTATATAGTGGATTTCATGGGACGAAGAACAGGCAAGTTCATTCATGATTAAAATCAGATGGATCAAAAGCCAACATGCCTTTCTGCCATGTGGTCCAGACTGCTTCCTAAGGGATAGTCTTTAGGTCTATTCACATACCTAATGTCTTTCTCTGAGTTCTCACATCTCAGTAGTTCTCACATCCCACATTAGAATCCTGTCATGAACAGGTATTTCTTGTTCCACTCAACTCTATTCATACAGCTTGCTCCACTATGGCCTGTGTTCATCTGGGCTATGTTTCATCATCCTTCTTTTCCTCTTACATAGAAATAGAGACAGGTTCTTTTATCTTTGTAGCGTTTCAGAGACCATCACATTTCTTCTCAGGCTCTTCTCATCACTATCAAGTGATGGGAAAAGAGGCAATGGAAACATAGTGAAATACAAGAAAATTCATTCAAACATTAGGAAAAAAAAAATTCTTATTCTGAGTCTGTAACAGGTTGCCTAGAGAAGTTGTGGAGGCTCCATTCCTGGAGATGTTCAAAACCCAGCTGGACATCATCCTGAGTAAACCATCACACTGACTCTGCTTGAACAGGGGTTTTAGACTAGATGACCTCAAGAGGACACTTCCCACCTCGTGATTCTGTGATACAGTGATCTTGAGGGCCACCTCTCATTAATTACTGGCTTGATGACTCTTCCTTTCAAAAACTATATCTAGCAGGTTATGACACCTAGGAAGTATATTTCCAAACTTGGAAATCACCCTACAAACTTGTGCAAATCTTTCCTCTTCAAGATTCTCCTGAAAGCCCTTTGTTGCAATAGCCTATAAAGGGAATTTGTCAAGAGGTAGAGTGTTGCTGTGTCTAGTTGTTTTTCCAGCTGTTCTTCTATGCCTGCTCCTCCCTTTATAGTTCAGGCTGTAAAAGGCCTGTGACAGAAACTATGCCTGAGTTTTTAAAGCACCTACCACCACTGTTGTACATAAGCAGGACTGCTGGGCACTCACTAAAAACAAAAAATAAGTGGGTAACCCCAGAATAATCACAGTATGTTCCAGATTGGGTCAAAATTAAAATAAAGGCCTTAACTATTATTTTCATTGTTAAGGGATTCTTTTGCTTTTACAAACACACAGAAAATGTAAAGCATCTGGAATCCAAAGGATTTCTTTGTTTTCTTTGTTTCTTTGTTTCATTTAAGTTTTACCAGTTCAATGGAATTCAGTCTGAACTTTATTGGTTACTATGGTGACTAACTGTAATAAATGAAGTGACTAAGATGCCTCAGACTTTATTTAGTGGGGAATAAGGAGCAGCTAGAAACAGAGACCTCTACTTTTCACAGACGGGTCATTCAGTCAGCCACTTGCATAGCTGTTTAATACACAGATGGGTTTTGAATCCTTTGCCTCCTGCATAAACCAGTCTGAACCTTATTTAATGGTGGTGTGCTGAGTGCAAGGAGGCAGGTGGTCTCAATGCAGATGAAGTTCTGAAGCTGTTCCCATCAAGTGGAGTGACACTAGGTCCTAGACAGATACATTTCCTCCAACTTACCCCATGCATTGCAGCCTGAGCCTAATGCCTGAGCAGAAGTTGTTTTCCCATGTGTTTCTAACTTTCACTGGCAGCAGAGATGATATTATGTTGAATGTAACTAGAAATATACATCCTGCTGTCCTATTTCTTTGATTCAACAAGGGTAGGAGGGACAACCTCAAGCAGGACTGCAGTTGAGGGTGACCCATCTAGCAGGGTGTCTGAGAAAGTCTTTTTGCTGTTTGTACTTCCTTACCAATGGTGCAGAAAGCAATTAATACTTTGTCCATCTTCTTTCATTTTTGATACCTGTATAAACAACAAAAAGATTGCTGCAAGCAGCAAAAGAAGTCCAGACTGACCTTTGTGATGAGAGTGGTGAACTCAAGTCCTGAGGCAACAAAATCAGCAATGTTTGTCATTGTCTCATACTGATTCCATTGAAGCAAGGTAGCAGCTGGAATATTTATCTCAAAAATAATACTGTAGCAGCTTTTAAGGGACAAAATTAGTAGCTTGATTAGAAAAATAAAATGTTCTCTTAAGATTTCAAGAGATATGCAGTAGATATTGCTCATTTTTGGCTAAATATTGGAGTGACAAAATACCTATGGTGTCATGTAATAAGAGGTTGTGTTATGTTTCATGGGATCAGCTTAAGTGTAAATACACATATGTGTAAAACTCACTCTGTGTGTGGAAGTCTGACCCATATGTCACCAGAATTAATTTCCCTGCCTATGTTTGTCTGTTTTCAATATTCCATACCCAAAGTCTACACTACATTGTGTAACACTACACTGCTCAAGGAACCAGCATTGACTCAATCCTGCTGCATGGACAGAAATAAAAGCCAAACCAACCACTTTCCTATTGTATTACACCCATATTCCTCAGATATAGTTCATTGACTAAAATATAAGAAATGCTCACTTCCTCCTGCCAATGCATTTTTTAGGGGGGAGTGGAGAGTTTTTTAGGACAGATCAAAGTAGGAGAAGTATGGCATAGGCATAGGCAGAGTAAGTTCTGAGATTTGCATGCAGAACATAAGTCATATGAGTTTGAAACATAATGTATGGCATACAAAATATATAATTAGTACTCAGAGATGTGGTTTGAAAAATAAAACAGCTCAAGCCCCCTGTCAGCTTGGTGATAAAACCCAAGGCAGAGTTACAGGCAATAAAAAGCTCACCTGAATATACCTTGTGGCAGTGCCTTCCTCTAAGAAACAAAAGCATGTGGCTTTAAATGCATTTCATGAATGGCCCAGATCTTGTCCTGGTAAGCCTTTGACTCTGCTGGTTTACCATCCTGTTAAACTGGTATCTGACATTTCAGCTGAGAAGAAGTAGCACCACGCTTGCTTTTGAGGAGTTCAGCATCCCCCTTGTGATGAGAATGACAGGTGGCTGTGTCACACTCCTCTTTTACTCTCTCCCAGAGTGCAGTCCAGCTAGTGGTCTCAAATCACACACTGCTTTAAGACACTGTTTAAAGTCTGTGTATATTTAGCCATGAATCAGAGTATTTGATTTTACCCTATGTCTAAGGAGTTGGGAAGACACCTCTCCCATCTGGCCTGGGAGAACTCCCAAGGAACCTTTGAGTGGTCTGTATTTTTTCTCTAAGGCCCCAAATAAATGTCCAACTTTCTAACACGCACACATCTTGGGGGTAAGCAATTATTCATGATACAACAAGAAAAATACAAAAAGTATGTCACTATAAATTCTTAAATCAGCTGTTTTCACTTTCTAATCTTTAAGCATTTTCTTCGTTTGATCATTTGATCTGTCATAAATATTTCTCTAAGCTCTTTAAAAAGCATTGGCTTACTGACATTTGGGGGAAGATTATTTATTGCAGTACTAGAACAAAATTAATTCACTTTTGAATGTGAGCTAAGTTTTGCAAAAGAGAATGACTGCTTCAATGCAAGATCCAAATGTCAGTGTCTCAGCACTGGTTCCATAACTCTGAAGGAAAAAAGTTAATGTTACAAACAGAACAACATCATTGTTGAGATTTACTCACTGGAAACTTACTTTTCTTATCACTAAGACCATTATTTTTATTTACACCTAAAGAGGAAAAAAGTTATGCTGGGCACCTATCTTTTTTTCACAGATCTAGGGAAATCTGGAGATTAACAATGATGTGAATAGCTATATAATCTCCCCTGATTTCTAAAAAACTCAGCTACCATTCAACATCAGCAGACCTAACATCTTCCTGCACTTTTCATCGTGTTGATCTCTAAACTTTGTACAACTTTTTACAGGGCTGGGTGGAACAAAAGAGGATGTACAAATGCATTGAAATTATGCTTTGACTTGATTAAACATAGTGTCAACCAGCAAGCCTGTGATAGCAAGTTACCTAACAGTGATAAACAAGTACCATAGGAGAAAAAGTATGTATAAAACAAAAAGTCTTGAATGTCATTTCTGATCTACACATCAGGATTACTTTATTAAAAATAAAACTTTTTAATCATGCCTACACTGACTATTATTTATGTTGCAACTAACCAGAGAACTGGGCAGCAAGATCTTGCATTTCCTAGCTCTGGTCTTATCCTGCTGGAGCTTTCCCATACAACACTCTGTCTGAAGCACTGAAGTTTTATTCATGTTCAGCTGTCTCAGCTGCAGGCAGCCCCAGAGGTCACTGTATCCTCTCCAGAGCTACCAGAGCAGTGTCCAGTATGGGAATCTCCTCCCCTAGCTCCCTGCTGAACATCCTCCCTGGCAAACAGCTTGATGTCAGCAGCCCTGGATCTGCCAGATGTCCTCACCCACCCAAACCCATTTCCCGTCTGTTTAAGCCTGAGTAGAAGAGTGTCAGTAGGTTCCTAACCTGCCCTAAGTACCCAGGGCTTTGCTGTGGCCCATATTAACGGTAAAATGTTTAGCAGGCACTACAGCTGCCCCTTCAGCATTCACTGTCCTACTTCAGTGCTGCCTGTAGCCAGCATTGTTTCCTCTCCCCTGGCTCCTAGCACTGGATGCTTGACCAGGTTCATTAATAATGGGGTTCCTAACTATGCATTATGGCACCCAGAACAGAAACCTACATTTAAAGATCCTGTGATTGCTGCTGTAAAAAAATCCTTTTTCTTGAGGAAAAAGTGAAATTGAGGTTCTGACACCTTTATAATGACATAAAATGCATACAAATATTTACCTTTAGGTCTCTATAGTACATTGAGGTCAGTAGGAAACATATTACATTGTGATCAGGGGTGATACAATTCCCTTACAGTCAGTTCTCAGAACTAATATTCCCACTCTCAAAGCCCAGTGGGCTGCACAGAAAAACAAACTCTCTCACACCATTTACCAGTATGCATGCATACAGTCTAGGTTGCTCTGCTGTCTTTTGGCAGCCCATTAGAACCCAGGAGAAGATTCCTGTTTACTTTTCCTAAAGAAATGCCTGTTCTGCTGTGACTGCCAGAGCTCCTCAGCCTCTGAAGGCTAGGAAAAGAGAAAGCAATGTGGGTTGTATCTGACCTTTCATTGAAAAAAAAAATAAATAAATAGCATCAAGTGGGAAAACTCTTAGTTTCCTCTGTGTTTTGGCAATATGCAAGAATTGGACAAGCAGATCTGCAGCAGTATTTCCAGTTAGGACTTCATTCACATTTGGAGCCATCAGATAAGCTTACATATTAACTCTGCTGATTTACGTTAACACTTAGCCATGGTGACAAGTACCCTTTGCACTCACTGCACACTGACACTTTGTCTTTCTGCTTGCAAGGAATTCAAGTAGACATTAGTGACGTTAATGAGAAAGAATAAGAGTGTGTATGTAAGCAAAGCTTGAGATATTGGCAGGTACCAAGTCTGCAAAGGCAGCAAGCAGAAAATACTGATTAACGCAACATGGTTTGCACTTTCATCAAAAGATTTGCTCTGGTTTTGCATTTATTCCTTAAAATATCGATAAGGTTGTTTGGTTTGCATGGGGTTTTGTTTGTTTGTTTGTTTGTTTTAATGGAAGGAATTATGGTTTTTATTAATTTTGTTACAAATATTGGAATTTTTTAAACTTGTTTTGTTCCAGCACAGAGGTTATAAAATTCAAGCCAGCAAGTCTATTGTTAAATAGTAGAAGTCTCGTTATTTGGATATAAATGCTCCCCCTGGAGATCCACAGAAAATATTTTCTCTGAAGAAGAAAATATACAGTTGTCATTTCTGCTCAGAAGCACAGAAAATCAGTTTACTCTGTCTTTACATTGCGCAGGATTTTGTTATTGAAAACAGAAACACCTACCTGTTTAGCCGTGTCAATCAAATCACCAGCTGCTATTCCTTTGCCTGTTTGCTACTCCAAAACACCAGCATGTGCACAAGTTTTTCCCCAAACACAACTGTGCACATGTCTCCTAAGCAAAAGCAGAACCAACTATTTCATATCTATGGCATGTGTTCCTACCAGGACAATTAGTGCCGAGGAGCCACAGTGCTCTAAGCTCACACCCAAACTGAGACACACTTTGGCTGTAGCAGTGACCAACATCAAAAACAGAGCACAAATGTCAGGTTCTGCTCTTCAAGGGGCCAAGACTGGGCTGTGGCAAAATAATAAGTTCAAGGGACAGAGTAGCTCTGAGTTTTCAGGCAACACAGGGTACAGAGGGAGGAAGGCAACAGGAGGGAGACAAAAACCTGCAGGAGATTCCAAGAGTGGTGGTCCTGAAGGGCATATGGAGAAAAAGGCAGAAACTTTGAGCCTTGCATTTAAAAAAAAATTAAAACCCCTATCATTGCACTGTCACACTGACCTCACTTTACTGAACTATAAATTTCTTCAGATTAAAGGTCAAAGTTTAAGTGAAGAGATGACACTTATCAGACTGTCTTGTCATGGGTCACTTAGAAGGCAGCCACTGATTCATTTTCCTGAACCAGGGGATCAAATCCATGATTCCTAAAATGTTTCTGGTTAGCATTTTCTGCAGAGCCAGCCTTGGCTGTGTAGCAGGTAGTTTGTAGTTTACTCTAACAAGCACACTGCTGCTAGAGCTAACATTTACATAGCTGCAGGTGGATGCCAGTGACGTTAATAGAGAGGGATAGGAGGGGAGATGGAAGCCAAACCTAAGATAGCAGCAGAGATTAGACAGGCATAGCAAGGTAACAAACAGAAAATATTGATTGCTGCTTAGTATAGGACTGTACTCCCAAGCAAGAGCACTCAGCTGACTAAGGACGCTGTATTTTTCCTCTCACAAATTCACTAAGTCATTTCAGCAATTTTACCCTGTTCTCCCTCTTTGGCAAGTAAGACTAATTGCCTTCCTCATAATACACCTTTCAAAGCCGGATAAGTAAACATGTCCCTTGCATCTTTTGTTGTTTTAATTTCTACCACTTTTGTCTCATTTCGGTTTTATACATAAATGATTTTGCTGAAGTCTTCTGAACTCCCTGACAGTTGTTCAGTTTAAAAGAGAAATGTCTGTGCTACTGCTAGTAATCTCATCCAGACCTTCCTCATACAGTATAGGATGGGTTAACTGGACAGCATGCATCTCCCACTGGGGTAACATATATTCTGATGTATGTATATGTGCTAACAGCACATTGGTAACTCAAAAAAGCACATGCCCTAAATTCCCTTACAGCTGCTCTCCCCCAACAGCACTGCCCATATTTCCCAAGCCTATGGTGCACTGTCCCTTTGGAGTCAATGAGGGAGAAGGGACAAGGACTTTACAGGATTTCTGACCAACCAACAAAGCTCAGCTGGAAAGGGGATATGATTCAGGGAGCAAGTGATGCAACAAGAAGGCAGGTGAGAAGTTGGTGAGCAGTCAATGATAAATACTGACTGTCCAAGAAACTAGCAAAAAGAATACTTTATGCTCAACCTCCTTTGCCTCGGCAATGTTGGCATTAAAGCAGAACTTTAGAACATCGGAACAGAAAAAAGTAGGAAAGTTGTTTCTTTAATTTATCAAATTGGGAGCATGATGACTTCGGCAGCTGATCTGAGAATTTACAGCTCAGAATCCTTTTTTTAGGGTCTGCTCTTCCAAATACCAGAAAAAATGCAGAGGTTTTATTGTATTCTTCATATATAGTATATTGGGCTCATAGCTATGACATATGGCAAAGAGGGTTGCTGTTTACCTTTTGACTCCCTGGAGTAATTTACTGCATCTACTTTTTAGCTCTTTTTTCAAGGACCCTTGTCCTAGAAGAATATACACTCAGATCCTCTAATGTATAAGCATTTAATTTACATTACAAAGACAATATTTTTTACTAAAAGACAATCACAGACAAGCTGAGAACATCTGCTGTTAGCAGTCCAGGTCATGCTGCCCTCAGACAGCTGCAAAGGCAGGAGGAGAAGCAGGCTTGGACTTGTGGAGAAAAGCCACAAGGCTGCAGCCTAGCAGTTAGTACAAATCACTGAATGCTCATGCTGTGTGTGTGTGTGTGTGTGTGTGTGTGTGTGTGTGTGTGTGTGTGCTCCTGACACAACCACAGGGACTCTCAGGCTGTGCCTGCACTAGACCCTGATGAAATACAACCTAATCCTTTCCTGGCAAAAGTAAGGTGGAGTAACAAAGGTGTGCAAGGGCTAATATTTATATTTAAACAACAAAACTGTCTAAGTCAATGCTGCAGACAACATAACAAAGGCTTCAGGAAAGCTAAGATTAAGGCAGGGCTCCAGGCACCAGGGCCAGAGAACAACACAAATTTCACACAACCACGACAGTCTGGACCAGTCTTAAATGAATTCAAATTTCCTGGCCTCTGCTTAAGCCTCTCATATATTAAAATATCAGATAAAGACTGTTAAGGGTAATTTCCTCTTTTTTTTTTTTTTTGAACAAAATTAAAAAATCTTTCATGTAAGTTTGCACCCAGAAAAGAATTGGATTTTCCCATCATCTGAGCTGGAAAGTGAAGGGAGATGACGTATGGCAAAGGAAAAACAAAAGGATGAAAAAATAACTATGAGCAAACAGTATTGGGGCCAGGCCTGTTTAATATCTTAATGATTTTGGCAAGGGGATGGAGGGCACCCTCAGTAAGTTAGAAGACAACACTAAGTTTTTCGGGAGTGTTGATCTGCTGGAGGGCAGGAAGACAGAGGGACCTGGACAGGCTTGATCCATGGGCAAGGCCAAACGCCAGGTCCTGCACTTGGATCACAACAACCCAGTGCAGCACTACAGGCTGTGGGAAGAGTGGCTGGAAAGTTGCCCCTTGGAAAAGAACCTGGGAGTGCTGGCCAACAGCCGCTGAACATGAGCCAGTGTGTGCCCAGGTGGCCAATGGCACCCTGGCCTGTGTCAGCTATAGTGTGGCCAGCAGGAGCAGGGCAGTGATTGTCCCCCTGTACCTGGCACTGGTGGGGCCACGCCTCAAATCCTGCGCCCAGCTGGGCCTCTCACAACAAGAAAGACATTGGAGGGAGTCCAGAGAAGGGCAATGAGGCTGGTGAAGGGTCAAGAAAATACATCATATGAGGAGCAGCCGAGGGAGCTGGGGGTGTTCAGCCTGGAAAAAAAGGAGTCTCAGAGGGGTCCAAATAATCTCTACAACTGCCTGGAGGGAGATAGTAGCCAGGTTGGGTGGGCCTCTTCTGCCAGGCAACCAGTGACATGATGAGGGAATTGTATTAAGCTCTTCCAGGAGGTTTTCAGACTGGACATCAGGAAGAACTTTTTCACTGAAGGGGTGATTAAGCATTGGAACAAGCTGTCCAGAGAGGTGGTGGAGTCACCACCCCTGGAGGTGTTCAAGAAATGAGTGGACATGGCACTAATTGCTATGCTTTGTTTAGCATGGTGGGGTTTGGTCAAAGGCTGGACCCAGTGAACTTGAAGGCCTTTTCTAACCTTAACAATTCTATGATTCTATCCAAACAAACAGAAAACAAAAGTGAATGGCTGGAAGAAGGAAGAAACCTGGAGAAAGAGTGCCCTGTGCTGCAACTGAGGGCAGAGTACCTTGCTTTCCTACGTTATAAAGCCAAGTCAACACGAGCTCCAGGGTCACAAAGTCAGCATCTATGTCCTCACACCAAAATATGGAAAGCATGAGGTTAAGAGCAAGCAGCAGGCATGTATGACTGCATAGAGAAGAAGGATCTGGACTGAAGAGCAAGTCACAAAAGAAACAAAAAGCCCTCTTGAATTGTCTTCTCTCTGCCCATGAAATCAAGGGCCCTTATGCTACAGTCAGCTGCAGCAGTTGGGTACCTGTGGCCAGCCATATATGAAACTTTCCAATATGGGGGGACTGAAGTATATTAACAAAATGTATGAATGCAACAATATTTCAAAGTAAATTATTTTTGTTTTTACAATTCCCCTCCTATGTCCATGTTACCATTAGCAGTCAGGACAAAGCCTTTTTATTTCTTGACATTTGTAACTGTTAGTAAAAATATCTCAGAGACTCCCATATCAAAAGAAGTTAATCATATAGCTGCAAAAACTTCTCAGTTATGTCAGGACTTTATTCTTGGCCCCGCCTTCCCCTTCCCGTCCCCCTCCTCCTCCCCCCCCCGCCCCAGCAGAAATAAAAATTTAAGCCTACAATATACTGAGCAGGAGATGGAAAACATCTTTATCTCTACAGAGGTACAGAGAACCTGGACCAGGAGATCCTCTGAACATTAGGGGAGGAAAACTAACCTTGGGAGATGCTTTGAAAAAGACAATGTGAAGCTTATAGGCCCTGGTTTCCAATACCAAAAAGAAACAAACAGAGTGAAACTTCACTACAAAAATAAATACTTGGATCTCCATTGTACCTCTGAATGCTACATTAAGCATCAGTTCTTTTCAATTGAGTGACAGCATTTTTTTTTAGATTTCTCAAAGGATTTGGATGCTCTATTGTGGCCAGACTGTGATCTGGCTTCACTTCCCACAAATCCGTATCAAATGCAGAGAAGCAACCTGCTACAGAAGCATTTTGCAGACAAAAATAGTGCAGAGCCTAATCAGGAATCTCACGGCAGGAAACAGGCCTTCCTATAACAGGAAGCGTAGGAAAGACTACTGGAGACAGCCGTCCAAAAGCAGCTGCCTTGCCAAAAAAGACAAAATGGCTGTATACTGGCAACTCTTGCAGCAGGAAATCACTGAATTAAGTACTCAATCTACTGAGCAATTTAGTGTGTCATCTGCTTCCTGGCAACAGATATTTGGAATCACTTTTACATTGCGTTTCAGCTGTATCTCATAATTGGGTTGAGTACAGTGTCCTCTCCAGTAAGCAAAGAGGTCAAGGTCAGAGGCTTCTCTGACTCCTACCCAAAATAAATATTTTTAACTCTTTTCCTTTCTTCATTTTCATCGTTTTATCATTTCTAATTTAGGGGGCTGACATTCCTGTTTCTGGTTGGATTTGGGGCCAGGGCAGACTGAGTCACTGACACAAGTCTGCCAAAGTTAACTGTGGTCTCCATGGGACAGTACAACAGTATGATAAGAGACAAATATCAAGTCACTGTGAAACAGGGAAAAGAAGACCCATGGATTCTCCCTGTGATTTTTTTGATGGAGTGTCAGGAAACTTTCCAGAAAGTTTCTTCTGCGTAAAAAGATACAGAGTGAGAGTGAGACAGAGAGAAAGACAGAAAGGGAGTGAGATGGAAGAGGAAATAAGAGGAAGAAGAAAGAAGAAAGAAGAAAGAAGAAAGAAGAAAGAAGAAAGAAGAAAGAAGAAAGAAGAAGGAAGAAAGAAGAAAGAAGAAAGAAGAAAGAAGAAAGAAGAAAGAAAGGAGAAAAGAGAAAGGAGAAAGGAGAAAGAAGAAAGAAGAAAGAAAGAAGAAAGAAGAAAGAAGAAAGAAGAAAGAAGAAAGAAGAAAGAAGAAAGAAGAAAAGAGAGAAGAGAAGAGAAGAGAAGAGAAGAGAAGAGAAGAGAAGAGAAGAGAAGAGAAGAGAAGAGAAGAGAAGAAAATTTTTTCTAAACTTGGTACCCATGAATTGATGCAGACAGTTGACAAATTTAGTTATTTATTCAATCCTTGCCTAATATATGCTTATGCTTCTCACTGAAGACACAAAATGCAGTTTCTGTCCCTTCATTGGTTCCTTAACACAGAACAGTTGAGGTTGGAAAGGACATCTAGAGGTCATCTGGTCCAAACCCTCTGCTCAAGCAGGGTCTTCTAGAGTCAGTTACACCATAACCAAATGACTTTTGAATGTCTTCAAGGATGGAAACTTTACAATCTCTCTGGCCAATACACACCAGTGATCAGTCATCTTCAGAGTAGAAAAATGTTTCCTCATATTCAGACGACATCCTCCAGTATTTCAGTTTCTCTCTATTGCTTTTTGTTCTGTCCCTGGTCACCACTGTAAAGAGCCTGGCTCCATCCTCCTTACATCCTACTTTGGGTATTAATATATTGAGCTATAGTGTATTAAGGACCCATTGAACTTGCTCTTCTCTAGGATGAACAGTCCCAGGTCTCCTCCTAGTGTTTCCTCACAGGAGGGATGCTCTCGTTCCTCAATTATTTTTGAGCCCTTCACTGGACTCTCTCAGGTGTGTCTTTTCTGTACTGGGGACCCCAGAACTGGATCCAGCACTCCAAGTAGGGACCCACCAGCAGTGAGTAGAACAGCAGGATCACCTCCTTCACCATGCTCACAGCACTCCTCCCAGTGCAGCTCAGGATACCAATGGCCTTCCAAGCAGCAAGATATGTCTAACATAATCATTGTGGTTTTGGCTTTGGCTTTTGAAAATGGACAAAAGACTGTGGATAAAAACGACTGCACACACGAGAAAGAAGCCAGACAGCAGATAATCGCAATGACAGAGTACAATTTTCTGCTGTCGCACAGCAAAACGTGCATGCCATATTTAAAAAGAAATCATGTCATTGTGGCCAAAGGAGAGAGAACGTTGCAGCCAATTAGCTGTGAATTTTTTAGCACAGTTATATAAAGTAACTGAGTTTGCATAAAGTGACTGATGTCAGATTTGCTGAGGTCAGTGATGTCCATCTACTAGTTTGGTCACTTGAGAAAACCTCTCAGTTCAGGAGATCTGGAAGTTGTGAAGTGCTACAGGCTAGAAATGTTTAGATATCTTTCATATTTGTTGAGTCTCTGGTAAAATGAGGTTAGCAGCAATAATAATCACCTTAATTATGCTTCAGCTATCCTGAGGGGAAAAAAAATCTAGTTTCTTATTCTATCCTAATAGCTTCAACATACATTATAATTGCAGGGGGGTTTTATGTCTGAGAAGACTGGCTAACAACATTGTATTTACAGCAAGCAATGGAAAATACGTTTTTGAGGAAAGCTTACTCTTACAGAAAGACTTGTACCAAGTTTATAATATGCATGAGCCAGGAGGATCATGAATACTCCACACTTTTGTAGAAAGAAATGGCAAGCAAGTTTTGAACCATAACTTTGTTAATGCAGAGACTAAAGTTTTAACCAAAACTTCAAAGAACAGTCTGACAGTTCCTAAATTGTGTGTTTGCTCCTTTCATTTTGTTTTCTTGCTTTTTTTCTGTCACATTCTTTGGTTTATTATTTGTCATGTTTTTAAATGCTTCCTGTGACAGAAACAACCTCCTATGGCTATGAACATTAAACCCTTGGCCAAGTTTCAGTGATAGAATAAGAAACTGCATTTAATGCTTTTGCATCCAAGAGTTTTTTGACAATTAAACATTACCAGGCAATTCTGGAGAAAAAGCTGATGGGAGACAGGACTTGATGCATTTCTGTGTGTGCAGGTTGCTGTTCTATTTTACTCCATACAGCTGGCCTCTGCTAGGTAAAAATGGGAGAGGATCAGGATGAAAGCTGAAGGATTTAAGGATGGAGTAAACACTTCTGAGGTCTAGGTCTTGTATCAGAATAAAACTTACTCATTTTTTGCAGTTTCCATTGTTTCTGTTCTATCACATTCTTCTGCTTTGCTTCAGAAATAGGAGGATGTGCAGTTTAGTGAGATGGTTTTCCTGTGTTAATGTGAAGGGATGAAGCATGTGCCTTTTCTTTCACTCTGCAATGAAAATACACAAGAGTCTGTCTGTTGTCTTATCTCCTCAAGACCCTATCCCTGGGCTTGGGGGCATTTGAGTCACCAGTGCTTCCTCCAGCTACTTGCTACATGTCTAGAAGTTAAATTCTCCAAATATATATAAATCAAAGCAGGGCCAAGACTACCTGTGTCTAAACAATCCTCTGGCTCCCTGAGTTGTAGTAATAGGGCAAAAACCTTGAAAACAGGTGTTTTCAAAGCAAACAAACAAGGACCTTGTCCTTGTCCTAAACTCCCTGCCAGTAGCTGAGGTCCCTGGTCCATCTGAGTAGCACTTAAATTTAGGACTTTTGTTCAGCCTGAGTATATCTAAGACAGCATGGGTTCTGTGAACTCTAAACAGACACAGAAGGGCAGCTCTGCCTGAAGAAATTCCACTTTGCATAGACCAGTTGAATAATTATTAGATCAGAAAGAGAGAGAAAACAAACCTACAGCCTAGGAACTGGGACAGCCTCTGGCAGTGCAAGCAAGGTAAAATGCAAGTTCACAGTAGACAGAGGAAAAAAACAGAGGCCAGTCCCTGCTGTCCCATATGCAGCCAGGCTTGCTCAGACCACTGATATAAATGTACCAATGCTGTCACCTCTGCCTAGCTCCTCTCCTACACATTTAAGTGAGGCCCTGACTCCAGAAAATATTCAGTCAGAATTGAAGACTCTTCTATGGCCTGGAATAAAACTTGTTTATCTTTCCCTAGGCAGGGAGCCTTGGCCAGCTCTGCACCAGGAATCTCACCTGGCTGCTATGCCTTGGTCTGCTGCTGAACACATCCTCTTGAACATCCTCTCTCAGCAGTTGATTGTAAAAACAGGCCAGGCTGCAAGTACCATAGAAGTTTACAATGCAACCTGATGCTTATTTCCTGCAGGATGCCCTGTTGATACTAGTTCAGCTTTGGCCTCTCCTGTCATGAGGGAGATTTACAATAGAGCAAAGGAGTGAAGGAAAAGGAGGGAAACTAAAAGGAGAAGGCAAAACAAAGAAAAAGTGAAGCTTGAACTGAGAAGGGAAAGTGAAAAGCCTTTGGAAGAGGGTAATGTAGATAAGGTGTGTAAAGTCTGGTGTTCCACTGTGTTGCTCTAGTTCTGCCAAGACACAGGTAGGAGATGAGAGGACATAGAAATATGGCAAGTGTTTCTGGAAGGACTGACCTCTATCTGGCACCACACGTCTCTAATGCTCCATCAGTGTTAATGACTGTGCAGAGTTTGCAGGGCACACAGAGCACAATTGCCCAAGGTCCCACTCCATTCAAATCATTATCAGTTCCCTTTCTGGCCCTTTCCTTCCTGCTAGACACAGAATTATACCAAAATCCCAGTATCCAATGTCCCTGAACCACAACAAAGTTTTGATGATTGGCCGCTCACTTCTATGATCCTTGAGTTACACACACATGGATGGAGTCCAGATGTTGGCCCACATCAGGATTTCGCAAGTTGGAAACACTTGAAAATCAAAAGAAAGTTGCAAATTACAAAAACAGCTCAAGTCTGCCTGCATATTGTGGGAGAGACATCCATTAGCACAATTTCACAGGGAAACTAGGTGGGTGGGTGAAAGGATTGAGTTGAAATGCAAGGGTGGATGATGAGAGGTGAATAGGGAGCTGAGGGTGGAATGTTAGCAGCACCACCCTTGATTTCCTTTTAACCTACTATAGCCAGACGCGTATCCACCAAGCAGTGCAGCACGTAACCACCAACTCCTCCATCTGAGAAAAACAGAAGGGAAAGTTTAAATTAATTTTCAGAACATTCTCTTTGCGCTTTCTATTTTCTCATGTTTTTAACTTTCCAAGACAGCTTAAGGCAATAAACGCAACTACAAAGAGGGAATTCAAGTAAGTCCTAAGTATGTTGCAAGTGCCACAGCTTACACGTTCATTGCAATGGCATTGTTTCTTTCAGTAGCAGAGCAACAGAAACTGTTTTAATGGCAGTGGTCAGCCTAATCCTCCAAACATGGGCTTATTCAAGTAGGCAACTTAGAAACATGGCAGAGCCATTCAGAGATGCTCAGCACCAGGTAAGCTCCTCAGAAAAGAGCTTGGACACTGAGTTGGGTCAAGAAGTCCCAAAAGTCTGCCCCGCTCTGAAAAGTTCCAGTACTGCATAGTCACCTGCCAATTTGTGTCTTTGATAAACTTTGGCTAGTAGGGAGTGTTGCTGCTTGTGTCAGTGGTCTCCCACTTCCCAGCCTAAGGCTTGATCCCTAGAATGTCATAAGGAATATAGCACTTGAGCAAAAAAAGCAGTAGACTTACACAACAGTGACTGTGGTGCAGAGCATGGAACTGCGAATAGGACAGGGTAAAAATCTCCCTTTCAGTCAGAGACAAGACAGTGGTAAGGAAAGAACATTAACTTAACATCAATTTTTTGGGTATTAACACCGCCAGTAGAGATCTAACAATGAAAGCTTTACCCCTTCCTAGCCTGACCCTGAAACTATGAGAGAAAGAACTGGCAGGCTGAGGACATTTGTAGGATGGACAAGCACACTACTTCAGAGGTTCTGACATTTTCTCTCTGAACCTTAGTAAAGAAACTCAGTTGTGGAAGTAGCACAGTGCAGAAAGCACAGCATGCCCTGCTGTGAAAGAAATGAGTCTGACACTCAAGTTGGAAATTACAGTGCCACCCTGAATGAAACTGAAGTTGTTATGCAATACCTATTAGGGCATTTGGCTTGAGGGCATAAAAAGGTTTACCTTTCTTCAACTTTTAGAGACAAACTTCACTTGTTCTTTGTGTATTCATGTCTGCACACAATACCAGAAACCATTAAACGCAGGTTCTTGTGTTGTGTGTATAAAAAATAGTACTCGTTAGTTTTTTTAGAAAGGCCAGAAAGGCCATAGTGAAAGCAGTTTGAGTGTTACAAATGAAAATGGCAAGTTAAAATCTACAAGCATAATAGCCCATAGCAGGACCTCTAGACAAAATCCTCAAAGGTCACAGAACCATTATCTGGTAAAAAAGTGCCAGCAGGCATCTTATTCCAAGTAACTGTTTGTTTTTAAAATACAATTCTTCTTTTCTAGCACAAATAATTCTGCTAAGGAACAAATGACCACTTCCACAAATGTTTTAAGTACACCTACTTTGTCACCATTATATCACCACTTCAAGTTCATCATAAAAACATTTTGTAACAAAATTATCTTTACCTATTATTGTTCAAAGCCTTCTTAACTACCAATACTGGCACAAAAACCCACTGAACTGAATCTGCTAGTCCAGCAAAAGGTGCAGGTGAAGTCCCCTAACTACCTAAGTAGTAGGTAGAATGACAATACTCATCTACATCTTGAAGTGATTGCGTACAGATTGTTTCCCATCCACAATTCCTCTGGCAGAGTAATGTATGGGGCATGACACTCTCACTTGCCTCATGATTAATATCCCCAAACCCTGAGAACACAATTAAAAGCTCAACAAAATATTGCTATGTCGTCCTTACCCTTTGGCTTCCAAGTAGTATTGCTGATCTAATAAAACACGATTTCATACCCAAACACAAAACTACTGCTGACTGGGTCTCTTAGACAATTGACTGAAAAGTCTGGCAGCTTCCCTATTATCTTTAGCTGCTTCATTTCTACAAAAAGAACACAATGTTATGATTTGATTAGTGTGAATTTTCTCCTCGCTGTTTAAGAAGCCCAGTTAAGCATGACCAGTAGTATTAAATATCTGAGGAGGACAAAAAAAAGCACATCACTTAAATAAAAACTAGGGAGTTTACGTAGTCCATTCTGCGGGGAGCCTTTATGTCACAACTAAATCTTTTAAGTCCCATTATGCTTTGTAGCTATTTATAGCCATGTATGTCCATCATTTGCATCCTATAGTTTGGGGTTTCTTTTCCAGATATAAACAGAGCTTCCTCCCTCCCTTTGTTTATGTGTCTGCCTGTCAGCATAGCGCCAGCGACTGTCTCTGCACTTTGCTGCTGCTGCTCCCTCATCCTGTTTATAGGTCAGCGACGGCTTCCATTGCCTCCCCGCTGCTGGGCAGAGCTTCCCATAGCACTTCAGGATGTTTTAGTCACTTTAACCTGTGCCGCCTGTCTGGAGCCAACTGTCTCCTCTTTGAGCTAGTGATGCAGGCACCATCTGCCTCAACCAAACTCAGCTTTTGTTTCCTGGGAGGCCCAAACTTTTCAGCTGTTCCTTGCATGGAATCGCCGCTGGGTCCTATTCGCTGTCCCGTCCCTTGCAGGGACCATAGACAGACACACAGCTGAAGGGTGAAAAACTTCTTGAACCCTTCAAGTTCCAAGCACATGAAGCCTCACAGTGGACAGCATCCTTGTCAGCCACCAAACATGGAGGGAAAAAAAAGGTACCTCTTAGCTGGATATCAGGTTTTATTTTTCTTATCTAGCAATGCGAAAGGTCCTTAATACAACAATTCTTTAGGCATTTACTTCAACAGGAGACACAGCAAGAGAAACAAGCCAGCAATGTCATGTGATGAACATGTACAAGACAAGGGAGGAAGGAGCAAATCAGCTGTTGAGCACAGAGTCAGTTGCTGAAATTAAGCCAAAAAGAAAAGTGTCTATATCCCCACAGCACTGGGAGAGGATTTTTCCTCCAAGAAAGCCAGAAGAAGATTAATAAATCCAGGACCCCAGATGAATATTAGGACTTTGTGCTTTATGAAATCCATAGGAATAGGAGTGCAGCACTTGTACAGATCACCTTTTCCAGTTCCAAATACATAGTAGCAGACAACTATTAGTAAATTCAGAATATTTTGGTAGGAAGTTGTTGAAAGAGAATAATGTCTGTCTCCAGAGCCCACAGCCTCCTCTGTATTACTGCATTATAATTCAGGGTCCATCTGTATCTGTCAGGCAGGAGTATGCAGACATCTCCTTTAACAGCAATTTCAACAATCAATTTTACAACACACCCTGCTGACAATTGTTGTGGGGGTTGTGATGTGCTTCACAATTGTTCATGTGCTCCCTTGGCGCACTTGGCTATTTATAGACACCCAAAGAACATACACTATTTAAACTCCTCTTTAGGCTGGAAGATGGGGTGCAACAAATCAAAATAACAATGAATGAGGGTGACCTGATACCTCCTAGAAACTACTGTACACTTTACAATCTCTGCAGAATTTCCAAAAAACCTAAATGGCAGTAACACACCTAATTTTCACAAGTTTAACATTGATAGTGAGGTTCTTAGCTATGGTTTGTGTCTTTTAAGAATTTTCTTCCCAGTCTTTACAATAATGTCAAAAAACATGATGCACAAGAAAAATCAACATCTCAAATTAAAAGTATATTTTATGTACAGTTGAGCAAAATTAATATATCATCAAAGCATTGTTGGAATGTAGATTAAATTAAGCACATGGCACAAATGCATATTCTTAGAAAAAAAAAAAGGCTGATCTAATCATTATGTTTCTTTAGATTCCACTGTAAGCTTTTAAAAACCTTTTACTATAATAAAAAGTTGATGATTCAGACATCCAGGCAGCTTCCTCTGCACTCAACAGCCACTGACCTGTGTTTGTGTGACAAGACCACAACTTCAGATGACCCAATGTGACCAAGTTTTGCAAATGCTGTTATGAACCCCATGAAATACTTTCTCTGTGATAACACCAGCTCCTGGAGTCATATGAACAAGTATGAATCTGTTTGGGTTTCCTGCTTCATAAGAAAGCATATCTTCATCCCACATTTTGGGAAGACGACGTTGAAAGATCTCAAATTATTAGAAAACACACAAGATATTTAAAACAGTATTTTTCACCCCCAGAGATGCTAAGATTTCACTTCCTGTTCTACTCCATAGATTTGTTACAGTGCAAGAGATCATAGCTATGTTTATCATTTCCTCACTCTGTACCACTGAAAAAAATTCACTGTACAAAAAAACTTCCTCACTTCAGAAGTGCTGAAGGAGAGAGGTCCATTTTGATTTAATTTAATATCTTATCAGAAGATTAGTGTAAGAGCTAATTGCAATAATTTTCATTAGCATAACCACAACACTGTCTTTCTGTGGTAGATTCTTTTGGGTTTTTTCCTTTCATATTGTTCCCCTCTTCATTTATGTAGATCTGTATTCATTTCACAAGCAGCTTCTCTCTGAATCTATTATTCAACTGCTCATTGTCCTATTCTCCACTTTCTTTTCAAAGGTTCCAAATACATGTAAAAAATTTGATGGTCCAAAGAGATGCATATACTCGATATGTTCCAAGATGCTCATCTGTGCATTACATTCTTAGTTTCCTAAGCAATCAGGACAACAAACCAGAAAGGATCAGTGCACCTGAGCATGCCCCTGTCATTAACGAGCACCAGCTGAGCAATGCTAAACTTGCCTAATGTCTCTGACGAAAAAACATAATGACAAGTTACAGAAAGGCAGAATGACACACAACTCATTTTCCATTACTTCCCTGCCAGCTTCTGATGGTGTGCAGTGATAGAGCTCACCAGTGTCAGGAATGACTCTTCTGTTTAGAGTCACTCTCAGTGCCAAGGCCCACAGATGTTCAGATTTTTCCCCATGTGGATGGGATGTGAAATACAATCTTACCTTCACATCTAGTCCTGAGAGAAACCAGAGGTGAAGTCTACAAAACAAAATGGGACCCTCCTTTTTGAAGAACTGGTAATAAGGGGTTAATGGGGAGGAGGACAGGGGAGCAGCGATCAGACTCGGGCCTAGAGCTCCCTCAGAAATGATGGCCCAGGAACAAAATAATTTCTCACTGATTTTTTTAATGCCATTTCTGCACATAGAAGGGTGCTTGTCTTTCTCTTCTGGATACTCTTGGTGATTTGGGAGAAGAACATCTAGGAAACTAATAAATTTCAAAATATGTCTAGTTAGCTCAGGGCATGCAAGGGCAAGGAGCATTTCAGTGAGAGAGGGCAAAGCTGGAGTCCAGTAAGTGCTACACACCCAGGAATTAAAATTGAAAAAAGAAAAGTAAAAGAAAGTGAGCTAGATCTGCATAAAAGGAAAGCATGGGAAAGAGGGAGTCATTGGTCAAATGAGGAGAGGAGAGGAGAGGAGAGGAGAGGAGAGGAGAGGAGAGGAGAGGAGAGGAGAGGAGAGGAGAGGAGAGGAGAGGAGAGGAGAGGAGAGGAGAGGAGAGGAGAGGAGAGGAGAGGAGAGTTTGGTGGTTTTATTTCACCTCTACATCTTCCATTGGTGTGATCTAGCTCATGGATATGTCCCGCTCTCCAGACATAATCAGCGTGTGTCCCTGGTTCTAACTCACTCTTAATTTTTTACTGCTTTCAACACGATTGTAAGGAAGAGTTGCTTTTCAGTGTATACACAGATATACACTGCATACAAGCATATGTACATCTGCACACATATATACACATATGTACATATGCATGCACACATTTATCTACATATTACATTGCACTCTTATATGCCTATCAAAACAATTTCACACAATTCAAACCAGTGCAAGTGAGCCAATTTGAACAGCTGAAAGACCTATCAATAAACATAGATTGATTGGCAGGATTTCACCCATGGGTAAGACATCATGGGTTAGAGCTACTCACAGCTTTTTACAATGGTATTTCTCAATGGACTTTTTCTTTCCCTAAATGCAAATACCTTTATTTACTTTTACAGAAAGGTATTTACCTTTGCAGAAATACAGATTAATATGTTTGCTTATTTGTTATCGGCTCTGCCTTGTGTCCTGGGACAGGACCATTGGCGCTTTACTCGGCCAAAACCAACAGCTCAAACAGCGTGCTGCTCCAGGAGCAGCTTTTCCCAGCTGCGGACGGCAGCGTAAGAGCGCCTTCTATGCTTAGGCAAAAGAAATGCAAGGCAGAAAAGCCATGGAAAACTTCAGTCTACAGAACTAGAAAAGCCCGTGTCTCCTGGGTGCAAGTTGTTCTGTTCTTAAATCCGAAGCAAGAAGGGTAGAAGAGCTTTCTCTCTGTTAAAGGAAATGGGTCAGACTCCTCCTCAAGGTAGAGGGATATAGCTGTCATCTTTGGAGTATGATTGCAAGTACTGTAGCGTAGGTGTAGTTCTCTGAGGAGTCTCAGTTCTATTGCCAATTAAATCTTAAAATATTTTTTTAAATGTTTATCATTTTCTCTGTGGCTTTTAAGGAACTATATGGACATTAATGTGGTGGCTTCACAGGGCAAAATGCCAAAGAGAGGTGCGAAGGAGCTCTCATTTCAGAGCACTATTTTTTTCTCCTGGATCACTTTGGTGATTCAGTTTCCCAGGCAGCTTTACAAACAGCTGTAGTTGCACAACTCAAGCAGCAGCAAGCTGTGGTGGAAAGACAAAAAAAGCAAACACACAAGTAGACAGAAGGACAGGATGACAGCTACCTAAGCCAACACAATGCCAGTGCATATAAAATTAAGCAGAATTTGAACACCCAATAGCCACCTTCTAGGTGAGAGTTTAATCGCTAAGATGGAAAACCATGTTTTTCTTGGTGGACAGACCACCCAGCAAAGTTGTGGCTTGGCAAAACATTAGGAATATGTTCAGTTCAAGCTGCAAAAATATGCCATGTCAATGGGACAACCTGCATCCTTAAAGCTGAGTGTCCTGGCAGCTGGATTTACTGTAACCCATACACAAAGGGTCAACTGCACAGTAGTCTTGAATTTCCATGCAACAGTTCTACCTTGGTTTTAAACTCCCTATAATCCTTCATTTTGCATTTTCTGTGCACCTTGATTTTGATACAAAGGCTTTAATCTGTGCATGATCTCTGTAAGAACAGAAATAACTACAGTCAGAGTTACTTTTCTACTTCTCTCTGACCTTCCATCATTCTAGTACATTCAGTACATCCAGTCTTTACCCATCAGTAAATTCTTTTGAGATACAGCTTTCATGGAGCTGAAAGCAGCAGCACCACAGCACTGTAGCAATACCACTTTGCAACCCTAACAGCTGTCTGTATACTTCTAGCCAAGACAAGAGTACTGAGCCCACACTACTGTCCTTACATACCCTAGAGGAGATTCACTAGCCAAACTATCCTGGAAAACTCTCTTAGTAGAAATGAGACATGTATCAGTGAAGCATTTCCCCTCCCTAGAGCTTACATAAAAGCTTTCCACATCAGTTCCAGGTCTTAGCCAGGCAGTTCCTTTCTTCCGTTGCCCGCCTTGTGACATAGGTGTAGTCTACTTTTGCCAGAATATTATTTTTGTTAGGGAGTGGAATAGGTGAGATGTCAGACCAGCAAAAGTCATATTATAAATATCACTGGATATCATCTGAAATGCCATCTCACTGATTGCAAAATAAAAGGTTTAGTGTAACACCTAAAGGATATTTTCTTGGCAGTAATAAAGCAACCTCACAGACACACACATATGAAAGGATGGGATGAAAACTCAGCATTAAGGCAAGGTATAGATTTTTTAACTTTATACAGCCATTTCAAAATACATCTATCTCAAAGGAGAAGAAAGATGTGACTGACTGGACAGTATAAAATCTAAATCATATAATGCTTCATGTATTTTGGCTGATCCAGTCTTCATCTATGACTCTGGCTTTTCTATAGACATTTTCATCTTCTTGAAAATTAATAATAGAGGCTTTTTTAAAAAAGTACTTTCATTGTAGGCTGCAGGCAAGGGATGGTATGTGATCTGTTGTCAACCACAATGAAACAGGAGGCAGGAAAACAGTTTCTATGCAATCTTGGGCTTTTTTTCCCCTCCTTACACTTACGTGTTTCAAGCTTACCACCCTTCAGACAACAGACAATTCATCCAGGGATGTGCTGGAGAAAAATTAGTTCATATTTTAAAAGAGTGATGAGAGGTGGCTCTTTTGTAAAGTTCATAATACTCATCAGCCTACCTCTGTTAGTTATTTGATCATCAAAAAGCAATTCAGTTTCATTTTAAATACAGCATATTAATCATACAAATCTGAAACAAATTAATTTTTTTTCTCTCTTTTCTGTCACTCACCTCTTGACTTCATATGTGGGCAAGTCATGCTGCTTCTCTCTTCCTCTTCATCCATCTTACTGATTGATGCTGAAAGTTCTTTGGAGCCATTTCTGGACTATATTTCATCTATGGGTCCCATCAGCTGAAAGATGTCCTAGGCTACCTTGCAAATTCTCTGCATCACTGTAAAATATGAATAATTAAATGTGCTTGAAGAGGTTTGGTCTGACAAAGGTGGTAACCAGTGATTCAGCAAGCAGTTAGTTGGCTTTAAATTATCCTCTCAGATCTCTCACAGAGTTAGCTAAGCATTCAACTTGAAGAGTTTTGTTATTCTTGGAGTATATTACAAGAAATAATTCAAATTTAAAGCTCTTGTGGAAGACAGGTAGAGTTGAGAAACTGCCACATGATCAAAACAAACAAAAAACCCCAACCAACACAGCATTTTCTCAACATTTTTTTTGAGGTGAGCATAAAGATAGATGGTTTAAAAAATTGCTTCCATCAGAGAGATATCGATCTTTAATCTTAACAGATGAAGGAGTTACTCTAAATGCTATGTGCTACAAAGTTTCAGTTTCTTAATTACACAGCTGGTGTATTCAGGAATGCACAGGTAAATTTTTCAGCTTGCAACACTGTTCAATAAATCTTAGGAAACTACATAGAAAAGAGTAGAGCCAAAGGTTAGTATTTCAAAGACTAATGAAGTTTTTGATACTGAGGAGCTTTACTTTGGCCCCTGAATACTTACATTAAAAACCTGTCTCAGATTGAGAGAAAACAACCTAGTTCTCACAGCACTCACTTGAAACTTTGAAGATCCATAGTGACTTCATTATTCTGCCACTAGGTACCATTTTACCCACTTACTGAGAAAATTTATGCAGGGTAAATCAAGAAAGTCTGCAGTTTTCAGAGACAGAGTTATCTATTTCTAACTATCTCAAGTTGTCTCTAGAGACATGAGTCTGCTCAGTTCTGCATTCTGTGGCTCACTTTTGAAGGGTTAGTTAATTTTTTTTGTGCATAACAGATTGCAAACCCACATCTCCTGGCACCAAGACAAAAACCTTTCCAACTCTGTACATAAGCACTGCAACAATGAAACAAAAAAGTCAAGATTCATTGAGGCAGAAATGACAAAAGAAAAATTTGGAATTGGTGTTCTTCCAGGTTCATCTGGGAAGAAGGAAATCCTTGTACCTATGAAAGCTTTTTACATTTTCTATTGGAAAGTTATTTGATAAAGAAGCAGAAGTCTGACCACCCACTGATTTAAACCTCCTCACTCCTTTGAAGTCTCAGCCATAAAATTATACGTAAATTAAAAAAATTAAATAGAGGAATTATTCAATTAAGCATTGCAACACTAAAAAGACCAGTGCCCAAGTCCCTGTGTAAACAATGGTCTATTGCATATGGACCATGCCCTTAAACACATCCAGATGCCTAAAACTGCCAGAAGACAGGGCATGTTGTGTGTTAAATATTTTGGGGATCTATGGTCTCCCAACAGCAGCACTCCATCAACACAAGGATGTAGGTAGCACCCAACAGAAAGACTGTAGCATGCTTAGTTGTAAACAGTCTCAAACATGAATACAGATTCTGCTTCCCTCTTCCTGCTTGGAAAGATCATACAGACTATTTTTCACAGCCTCAAACCAATACTGCTGCAAACACCAACATTTTAATGAAACCCATTAAAAACCACAGACTTGGATTGCACTGATGCAATTATGGCAAATCCTGCTTCAGACCCTCTATGTATCCCACAGCAGCTCATGCAACAATGGTCACGGTGCTAATAACCAAATCCACTTAGACAAAAGCTGTCTTTGTGTCTGTTTGGTGTGCTGAGGAGTGTTTGCAGACATACCTTGCATTCCTACCCTACCTAAACCCCTGTCTTAGACGTACTTTCTGTGCATGGGAAACACATGTGGCTTCACTGAGTGGGAGCCTATCCCTTCATCCCTTTTTGTCAGTCCTTGAGAATGATAAGAAAAGTATATCACAAGGTTTGGGTACACGTGATGTTATCTTGCAGATTTTCTGCAAAAGCTGCCAAGGACAGTTAAGATAAACCAGGACCTGACATTTCTAGTATAGAAAAGCAAATGGAAAAAAGTTCACATAGAAGGTGTAGTTCTGCCATGCAATATCATACTGAAGTGCCCACACATGGTGGATAAAACTACACCATAAAAAATGTAACAGACACATATATGTACTTTTATTTTACTGTTTTGACAATTGCCTTCAAAAAAAAATCCCTATGAATTTCACTGTACTAGCACAGAAGTATCTCAGAAACCCTTTAACTTTAGCTAGGTAAGTAACTGCATGACAGAGGTTCTTGTTTGTTTGCATTTCTTTGAATCAGTAGCATGGAATGTACCAGAATATCAGACCACAAAACATTCCTGACATTTTTGAAAAACATGTTTTTATACTGCTGCTGTCAATCTTTCAGGTGACCATTTCATATCTCTTCACACAAACACCCCCCAAATAATGTAGGGAAACCCCACTTTAGTGGTTACAGGCTTTATGTATGTCCTCAACAGCACTGCAGGCAAGTTCCACGAACATGTAGAAATGACCTACAGAATCCCACTGCAATGCTGAAAACTAATTTTTGCCTGTACATTTTGATAGGTACTTGATTTTTTTTTTTATTTTTTCCTCTTTGGTTGGAGCACATTTATCTTTATTTGCAGGTATGTGTGTATGTACTGCATACATACAGACATTTATAAAAACAAGTCATGCAAGCCTTGAATAGACTAAATGTTACAGCAATGCACTTAAATGAAATCAGATGCAGAAATTTTCAGGCTCAGGTCAATGTTTAACATCATTAATGTGATTTTTAAGCTGTCCTTCTAAGTATATGCACCAAGAAACCCTTCAAAATCATGCAATTTTTGTTGCACTTTTCCACAAAATTGTAGGAAAGTAGGATACCTTTACCTGGCAAAAACCCCAGAGCCGAGTTCAGGACTGATGTGTTCAAGAAGAGGCATTGCTTAATACACCTCAGTGCCCACTTGTTTCAGCTACCTGCCGAAATATAATTTCTTTTCCATTTCTTTCCTTTCTTCTTGCATTGTCTTATGATCAATTGCCTCCAATTCCATAAATCTTTGCAGTTCTCAATATGTAACTCACCAAATAGTAAATAACAGTTTTCTGTCACACACTTGATACAGCCTGTCTTAGAACTGGTCCTGCTGACTGCTTTCCTAGTTGAGGCCAGAAATTATAAGATATAATACTGCTTGGTGGCTGGTTTACAAAGTATATTTTTACTCTAGTGAATACAAACACGCAGGATAAACAGTAACAGCTTCCTAAAACTTGAAATAACCTCATGAATGGTGAATTCATAAAAAAATATGTGTTGGGAGAGCTGGCTGTACCAGTCCGTTAGTGTAATCAATGTAAAAGAAGATGGTAAAAATTCACACTTGGAACCAGGAGCAGCATAGGTCCCCAGGACTCCATTTGCCATCACTATTCAAATTAGTATCTCAGGTGATATGAAATAATGAGTTAAGACTTCTCAAAATACATTATTAGATGTGATCATTCCTCTTCTACTGCTGCCAGCTAGTGAGAAAATTCCACATAGTCTATTCATATAATTTAAGGCCTAAAGGGACTACTAGGTTATTTGTTGTTCCCTCTAGTACATCACATGTGAATAAAGTTTCATCCAATTGTCCCTGTGCTAAACTCATGAACCTGCCAAAAGAAAGACATTGGATTTTGATTTGAAGAATTTAAAGGGCAGCAAATCCACTTCCTAGCTTGTTCTCAAGGCTTATGTACTTCACTGATGAGTTGTTCCTCCTTGAAATTTGTCCCCGATCAGGTGCTAGAATTCACTCTGCTGCCTTCCTCCTCTGTGCTTTCTTATAGCTAGCATGTGCTTCCTAGGAAGACGGATTTTAATCAAACCACCTCCCAGACACTTCTATATCCACCTGCATATTCTTCAGCCGTCAGATCACTTACACACATCTATTCTGCTGTCTTCAGTTTCTCATCCTTTTGTTTCCCAAACAGCCTCTGTGTCGACTGCCAAAGCCAAGCAGCACTGTCACAGAGGGAGAAGCTACCCCCCTGTTGTTTTGAACAGCACAGCCTTAGCTGCCACTCTCTGCAGAGGGCTGTTGCTGAAATCTCTGCACAGGCACCTCTCCAGGTCCAAAGCCCATGTTCTGAAGCCATGTCCACCTTTCTATGATCCTGGATTATATAGTGTCATTGGAAAATGGCTGAACACATGAATGCTGAATGCTTATCACATTGTTGCTACCCCTCAATTTAACAGTCTGCTGATTCCTGTATTATCTCCACATTTTCTCAGTAATGAACTTAGACTGTTGCTAAAAATAAGCACTAGTTTCAGTCTTGTGACTGTCTTGACAATATCTCGCTTAATCTGTGAGGGCTCCTCATTTGTAGAGTTGTAGGATTCTACATTTACCATGATTTTGAGCTTTAACACTACTTCTACACAAAACAGTACCCATACATAAATCAGAATGTAGCAGCGTTGACAAAGCATCTCGACAGTCACTGACCACACTGACATACATCAGTCATCTCTTTAGCCAGCTTTTCCACACTATATTAGTACAAGTTAACCATGCCTACTGGCTTTAAAAGATTTGCCCGTAGATATTTGCCATCATCCTTTTCAGATAGTAAAGGTCTGGAAGAGTCTCCACCAGGTGAAAATGAATTCTTCTTTTTTACAGGCACACAGACTTATATTTAATGGGGTATTTTTTCCCCTTTCCAAATATCTACCTAGTAATGTGTCACCTAATTTTCAAAATTTACTTTATTTTACTCAGGTATTTATGCTCTTAACCCTTTGTTTTCATGGAAGTTGTCTTTCTCTTTTTTCTTTCATTTCCCTAATAGTTTTTTTGCTTTTACATTACCTGCCATTTATTTGATTATTATGTAATTCTATAGATTTTAGTTTTGTGTGCATATATATATATATGCACATACAATTTTTTTTTCCACTTTGTCTTCAGGTAACAAAGTCTTTTTCTATCTGACTATTGGGTACACTACTACTTCATGGAGTTAGCAAGCTGCATAGCTACACCAAGAACACAAAAAGTAGTAGTGCCTTAAACAAGGAACGTGTTTTCACTGACAAAGACTTAGCAAAGCCTTACCTCTGCTACAAAATTAAGAATCTCAGTGACTGCATGAATTTCCAATCTCCTAGAATATGACATACATGGTTCCCTGGGACTGCAATATTCTGGCCCACCCTGAACTACAAAAGACAGCAAGAGAGGAGGCTAAAGGAATTCCCTTTTCTTCTTCATCCTCTAAATGCCCTCTCCTTGCAGCCAGGCACCTCCAAAGACTTTACAAAGCAAGGCTAGTCAAGGCTGAACAAAGTGTTTTAACACAGGAAGAGACCTCAAAAGGAAAAAAAACACCACCAAAATACCTTTAAGATACATAAATTGTGAAACTGAGGTGAAAAAATATCATGAAGAGCTTGGAGGTCATTTCACAGGCAGCAGAATAAAGCCTTTGCTTATGTGCTGAAGGAAATCCAAAACCCAAGTTGAAGCAAACATGTTCTTCAGCCAGTATTAAGTTTATAGACACAAGTCACTTTCTTCCCTGTGCAGATAACATGTCCAATAAAGCAAGTTTTTAAGTTTTGCAGTCAGTCAGGGGAGAGTGAATCCATTCAGAGAAGAAGCACGGAGTAAATTTCAGCTTAGGAAAAAATAAAGGCATGGGGAGACAATTGCAGAGGATATATTGTAAACATTGGAAACTAGTATTAGGTCAATTACCAGCTTATCAGTGTCTCATTTATCAGATACTCATTTATCTGTACAAAACAGAAGCTACCGATAAAAGTCATGAATATCCCACCCACTTTTCAGCTTTCTCTGCCAAACCTCTCCATTCACCTCAAATGTTTGTGAAGTTTTGACTCAGAAACAAATCCTGTTTTAACAATAGTTTTTAAGCTTTTGGAGGAAAGCAGTGGATTAATCATGAAAGAGATGTCTTTATTCCTTTTGGTTTTTGGGACAGTAAGATCAGACAGCATTATTGCTTTGAAACACAACTATAGCACAACGGTCCCTGCCTTCATTATCAGGAAATGGAGCATTTAAAAAGAGTGATGAATTTTTTCCCAGCCCTCTCTCTTACTCTCTTACCAGGATGTAAAGCTCCATATCCCAAACATAAAGATTTGACATTTAGGAGAGCAAGAGATAGCTAATAGCAAGACCAGGTACAACAGCAGTCTCCTGTCTACTTTTCTTTTCATTGTTCATAAATAACTAGTACAGTGGTCCAAGGAGGAGCCCTTCCAGCAGAACTATCACAAGACTCATCTGAAAACAGGCTTTGTTGGCTCTTTTTTTTCTCCTCTCTTAAAGAACTTGTGTATTTTTATACTTTCATTTTTGCAGGTTTTGAGCAAAGACAAGTCGGGGAAGTCAGAATGCAAAATGCCTTCAGTGTTAAAAAGGGAAAACGTAATGAGATGTCACACCCCAAAGTGTCTGCATGGATATGACTTCGCTGTTTATGTCTCAGCTCTAACCAGAATTATGTTGTTATAGTTCTGTCCAGAAGCTCTTCCCCAAAGCACACGCTTTGTAAATCCACAAGACAAATCCCTGAAGTATCTCTCAATGCCTGAGAAACAGCCAAAATCTCTCCTGTATAGCAAATGAAGGTGTGTTAGAAGTACAGGTAGACATCATTCCAGTAGCTCCAACCCCTCACCTGCAGTGAACAGTAGCTGTTAAGATATGTCAACGGGAATTTTGGAGTTGTACAGTGTGCCAGAGATCCAGGAGATTGGGTCCCTTTTCATCCACCCAGTAATTTTCAGCACTACCCACAGTTGCTAAGTTAAAGCTGAGGGGGTCAGCTAGCCTTATTACAACCTGTCCTTTTATTCAGCTTTCTAAAAATGCCTCATCTGACCAGAGCCTTGTGTAAATTCACTATCTAAAAAGCTAAGTCTTGTTTTAAAAGAAGGATTGCCAGTTCTCCCTGCAACCCTGTGTTTTACTTAATGTGCATTATGAATCATGCAATGCTCCTGTGTCACCATTTTGCATCAGTCATTCTCAAGGATTTACAGGGAGTGGACACAGATGATGTGACTGGATGAAGTAACATGGATTTGCAATTATCCCCTGGTATACACTTTCAGTCACTGGCATTAGGAAATGAGAGTTCATTGCACAGAGCTAAGCTGCTTTGGGAAAATACTCAGGAAACATGTGGAAGAGATATTAACAGAAGCATTTCAGCTACCCTCATTGGTGCCAGATGCTGAGTAGCCAGCAGAAGCAAATTATTTTTAGGTTGCTGCTCATCATCTGTCCTCAGGTCAAGAGTTTATGCCCTTCAGAGAGGGAAAGCATGGCACACTGGGAGGCAGCAGGGTGGTGCTTCTGTAGACTGAGCTTCCTTCACTTGCCTTTCAAGTATATGATAGTCTTTCATGAGAGTACTCTAGAAGGGAGAAGAGTTAGTGGATAGAAGCAAAGAAGTCAGAGACTTATGAACCAACAATTCACTCATTTCTCCTGCTGATTTCTATTCTGTGTATCCAGGATTTTTCTGCCATGTTCTTACACCATGAACTATATTAGATTTCAGGGCCCAGTTAACCAAAAAAATATTCCTCTATATGGATAGATCTGTCACAGCTCTGGTTCACTTGCCGCTAGATCCTTTTCTAATGCTAATAAAAACCAAACCCTTTTTCCAAGATCAAGTGAGTCCCCCTCAAATACTGTAAAACCCCTGAAGAGAAACTTTTCTGGAGAGACAAGAGACTGTATAAGAAGCTTCAGTGAAAGGAACTACTTAAAATTCCATGAGATCTCATATTGAAATAATATTGATATAACACTTTAACTGTATGTTATCAAATGTGCTTACTATATTAAACACATACATTTACTTTTATACATTTACTAATGTTTTCACTAATATTTGGTGTGAAAATGTTATTATTTGTAAAAGTACTTACTCCTTTGCATAGTTTCACATTACATAAAGAGAGGAATGCAAGGGTCCTAAGGTGAGAAGGAGAACCAGAACATTTCGTTCTCAGTTACTGACTCAGCTTAAGGTCAGTAGCAATCAAAGTTCTTTCCAGATGGGTGGAGTTCAATGGTTCATATGAAATATATCATCACTCTCAGCAATCAGATCCACAAAGCCAATCACTCATGTTCCCAAAAAACAACACAAAGAAAAGAGAATCCTGAAGCCTGTTCCTGAGCACACATGTCCTGCAAAACCCCTTGCTGCTAGCCCCTGTCCCGAGTAGCACTGGCATGATGGGGAGGAGGAGCCATGAATCTACCAAATTCCTTGAGCCTATTACACAAATCAAGAGGTTTTCTTTTCCCAGCATGTGAAATGGTCCTTGTCAAGGGAAGAAAATCTTCAAATAAATGAAGGCTTTATTTTGAAGGAATAGGAACTTGTTTCTGTGTACCTCAGGAAGCAATTTGCATCAGCACAACATGAGTGGAAAATGCCAGAGTCAGTAGCGTCACAACTTTGAAAGAATGCAGGAGGTGAAAAATGCCCTCCCACTATCAGCCAGTCCCTGTATGCTGATCACTTTTGTCTTGGCCAGCTTTGGGGCCAAGCTTCTTCAATCTGATAGTGGTTTCCAAGACATCATGCCACTGACCCACAGTCCAGATTTACTAGTGACAGCAATCCAGTGTCATGGGCCAGCATTTGGTACGAACTAAGAAGTCAGTGGCCAATGAATGCCTTTCTCCAAGGGAGCAGATTTCTAAATCCAGGTGCTTCTACTCAAGGCTCACCCCTGCCCAGCTCTGAACTCCCCTTCAGTCTAAGAAGACCCAAAACAATGAAGGAAAAGAACCAGAGGAAATGGAATGTAGAGAATGAGGAGAGAGGAGTCTTTGATCCTGGCCCCCTGAAGCTCGTAACAGCATCATTGTGCAATCTAAGGCAACGCTGATGGAGACAGATTTTTAAAGGTGCTTAGCAAGAGGTTGAGCAGACCTGATTTCGGACTCCTTTGTCACGCACTCAGTCTGGGTCACTCAAAGGGATTGCTGCACATGGCAGGATTCCTGAGAAATTTTTATTTTAGGCAGAAGTGACTGGGATAAGCCTTAGTGTTAACAAAATAAACTGAGGCCAGTTGTTAAGGCACACAAACTTTGTGATTTCTGACAACAAGCAGAAGACAAACTAGCTTAGTATCCCAACCTTTGTTCCCTTTTGTTTGGAAGAAAAGTATCTTTTCCTCCAAAATGGGAAAAGACTGACTCACACCCCATGAGAATCTGAGAAAGTTATAGCAATAGGAGGAAGAAAATCAGCATCTTTTGAAAACGATTTGTACATATTTCCTGGTAGCTTCACACACTCATTTGGAAAAGGTATTGATGACAAACTTTTTAATGATCTTTCTGCCATAAAACTTATCTAGGTGAGGTCATAATTCATATAGTTGTGCTTCAAAGCAATAATGATGTCCAATCTTACTGTCCTGAGTTTCTCCAAATTACCATTTTATTGTTTTGTTCAGACACTCTAATTTATAGAGGAAGGAAGAAAAGTTACTGACAAACTGTTCAAGGTGTTGTATAGACAGTGTAATGAGATCTTGGTTACGTTGTAGCTCTCCCTGGAGAACAAATCAGCTCAGAGTGTCTTCTTGTGGCACAGACCTGCAGTGGAGATTTTATCACTGGCTATCAAAAAGCACTGGGGATGATTTCTTCTGGTTTGATATTACAGCTTTGCTTTTTAAAAAAAATGGTACACTCTGATGGTGAGAGCTGCCAGGGGAGCAATTCAGAGAGGAGAGCACCAATTACTGGGTAATTTTAGTTCATGCTGGGTTTAAGAGATGTAAGCTTAGCACCCCAAAATCAAGAGAGAAGATATACAAAATAGTGAACATCAGATATTTCATAACCAGACGACTTTTGTATTAAGCCTATCTATTTGGTTGTTTGATTGACTTATGTAGGTCAGACTCAGACAGTGTTGAGCAGTGAAGAGGGAATCCAGCAGCAGTCACTCAGCTTCCCTCACAGATAGCATGGCAAGGCAATAGGCTGACAGTTTTGTACAATCAAATATAAATGACTCTGCACAAAACCTGCAACTTGAAACTTATAATTGCTTTGGCAATCCATTTCTATGGCAGTAGCTACTTTCCTGCATCTACTTCAGTGACTAGTACTATCAACTATTATTATCAAAAGACTCCTCTCCTCAACAACCAGAAATACTACATATGCTAAATATTTAGAAATGTTACCTACACTCCTGAACAGAGTCCCTATTGACATGAATAAATTTGGTATTTCTATGCTTTCAAACTTTTGTAATGAGTATTTCAAGGTAAAAGAAAGAAAGAATCATGTGAGATTTAATCAAATAAGCCTAGCTCAGCAGTCTCTATGGCACAAGAAGAATAACCATAGTAATACAAGGAAGAGAAGGAGGCTCAAGAGGAGACCTTATCACACTCTACAACTCCCTGAAAGAAGGTAGGTAGTGAGTGTTGGTCTCTTTTCCCAAGTACCACAGGAAAGGACAAGAATAAATAGGCTCAAGTTGTTCCAGGAGAGGTTTATATTGGATATCTGGAAAAAATTCTTCACCAAAAGAGTTGTCAAGCATTGAAACAGGCTACCCAGAGAAGGATTCACTATCTCTGAAGGTATTTAAGATGTGCACATGTAGTTCTTGGAGCATGGTTTACGGGTGGGTTTGGCAGTGCTGGGTTAACAGTGGGACTCAATGACCCTAAAGCCTTTTCCAACCTAAAGGGTTCTGTGATTCTATGCTGGCTCACAGAAAGTCATCTAGTGACTGCAGTGGAAGCAGGAATTACACAGCAGGGACACCACTGAAGAATTAGTCTCAAACACTGAGCATTCCTACCTGAGTGAAGCGCTGAGGACAGGAAGAAGGCAAACAGAGCCACACTAGTGTCATCCTCCTTGAGACTGGACCTCTGTTCACACCACATCTGCCATTTACCCCGTGTAGTTTCTGTATGGTGCAGTAGGGATGCCTTGAGAGCTGCTGCCAAAAGGTGCTGCTTTAGAACACACACACACAGTAAAGGGGGCAAGGCTCTTCAGAGTCCTCTCTCTTTTCAGGCAGATGATGCAACCAATAAAAAATACATCACTCGGCCAGTTATCCCTTACAGCATTCCTCTGATTTATTTCCCAAGAAAAAACACTATTTTGGTTTTGGTACTGAAAGGTTCAGAATCTTATTGGGACAAGCTCTGACTACTAACAGCAGTCTGTTGCCTTATTCACAGCCCACATGAGGTTTCTGGGTTTGGGAATGGGAACAATTCAAGAAATCTTATCTCTAGAAAAGCATTTACAGGAGATGTTCTGCAAGAATGATGCTCAAAAAAAACCAAGCAGAATTTGTTTTGAATGAGAACAATATTTAAAAATATTAAAAATTCTGCAATATTTATTCCAATTTCCTTCAAATGAAAGTATAAAAAAACCTGCAATTTTGAACTGAAGCATTCTGTGTTGAATCAAACCACAAAAAGTTGATTAATTTTTTCCATTTTGCTTTGGTTTTAATCACAGATGTTCCCTTTTTTTTTTTTTTTTTAATCAGCACAATTTTATCCCAGGGAATTTAGACTAAATAACATTAAATCAATTTTAATTAAGAGCTTTAGCTATTTCCCTGCAAGTTGGTTTCAAAATCAGACAGAGACATGGAAGGAAGTTACTGGCATTATTCAGCAAATAAATTTTTACTAAAAGTGTAGAAAAATTTGGGTTGGAGGGAATCTCTAGAGGTTGTCCGGTCCAATCTCTCATTCACAGCAAGAGTGAGTCTTACTCAAGGCCTCCTCAAGCTACGTTTTCAAAATCTCCAAGGATGAGGAGTCTCTAACCTTTCTGGCATTAAGTTGACTGTGTCAGATACGTTTGCTCCATGAAGTACCTTCTGTGGTGGTTTCCCGCTGTGAAATGTGACCTGCACAGTTATCAGAGGTAAAGTTATAATGGTTGCAAGTAGAACAAACTTCACCTGCTTATTCCGCTGGATTAGAAGTAAAGGTGGACAGCTTTTAAGGAAGCTTAAACCTTCAGTGAGTTTTCCTGAGCTGCGAAGTTTCACAAACTCTTTCTCAGGAAAGCAGAAATTAGTGTCCTCATAAAGAGCAACAGTTCATTAGCCTACCAAATCCCCATTCAACTTACTCTTAGCATTATAATTAAAGAATACTAATAGCTTTTACCTAGTACATCCCTGAAGTAAGATCTGAATCAGACTCTGGAGGTATCGATCTCCCCTTGCTGTGGAGGGAGCTGCCAGTCAGTGAGGGGGCAACCTTGATTATTTGCCCAGATATGATTAGGAGGAATCAAGGTCAACATGTATGTCTATTAGGAAACATATGCCCTGGACTTGCATCCAGCAGTTAAGAAGAAACTGACAGTTTGCCATTGTTTTCCTTCTTTACAGCTGAAAAACCAAGCAGCTGTAACTACAACAGCATAACAGGAAAATACAAGACCATTTAAATCTTTGCTCTTGTTGCGCATTTCCTGTTCATTTTTGGTGTGCTCATTTCCACACAATTACCAAAAATTTCTCAAAGCTTCCAAGAGTATTATCATAACAATTTAAAAAGCAAGTTACATCCAGGTTTATCAGATGCCAATAAAGATTCAACTGTTTTTCATAAATCTCTAAAAATAAAGCCGATGACTCCCCACATATTGATAGTGCACAATGGTCCCATGTTGAGCAGCAACATATCAAAATTCTGATTTTTTCTTCTGTAATCTCTTTGCTAACTCCTATTCATCTGGGATCTTCAGATTCAGACCTTCAATGTGTTTCACGTACTGATAGTAATATCCTGCAGATGTAGGAGTCCTTGACAATTTTCTTCCCTTGATGTCTAGCTCCTTCATCTGGCTTCCTTCATTGCCTATTTCTTTCTGTTCACCTTTATGGTCCTCCCCACATCCCCTGCCTTCATTTGTTATGCCTCCTTCTTCCCAGCTGTATATCCCAACAAACTACTTTGCTGTGCTTTTCCCAGTGCTTTTGTCCTGTATTTTTTAACTCTCTGTCCATAATTACTGCTAACATTCTTTCCTGATGGGCATGCTGTCATTCAGTCTTGAACATGTACCTCTCTGAAGATGTCTAGAAACCATAGCTCCTCCCCTAAGAAAACTGCTGATTGACCAAACGAGTTAGAGAGAACAGATGTTCTTGGGAGTGAGACTGGGGTCAGCAGAGCACAGAGCAGGAGCAGCAACTGTTTGATACTCTTCTTTCTTTCAATACAATGTGTGTGCCAGCAGGTTCCTAAGATATTAATTTCATAACTATCTGTAAAATGCCTCATTAATAAGAGTAATAATAACCATAGTCATCAGTTCTGTCCAATTAATCACAATTATCACTCTTAAAATTTTCAGGGAGGTTTTCCAGACTGAAATCTGCCAGCAGTGCACAAGGCAACAAAACCTCAATGCTTTACCACTCCTTGCTTCCTGTTTCTGAAACAGTCATCCTGCAGAGCATCTCATCTTAACAGCCTCATGCAAGAATTGTCAGTGTCTTTTGTACAGTTTTAATTGGCTGGAAAGTATTTTCATATTCTCAAGTCTTTGAATTCCAGCTTTGCCAAACGAAGTAGTCCCAGCAGGGTCCCATCGCTTATTTCTGCATTGCTTTATTTGAAAGGCTTATTCACTTGAGAATGAATTATGTAACATGTGGTAGTAATTAGCTGTGGAAGTACCATCAAATTCTAAATAAATTCCTTGTGATCAAAATCAGATTAGGTAAATAAATACCAAAAAAATTGATAGACAAAGGCTTCTGCAGGAGTTCATTGTATGAAGAAAAGTTAATGAAAGTACTGTGTCCTCAAGAACTTCCCTGAAGAATGGAAAAGCAGCAGGCACAGAAAGGCAGCAATAACAGCAGGATTAATATGCTCTTAATAGGAAACAGAAATTAAAATAAGAGAGGTTTGAGGAGCTGGCCAGAGGATGTGGATGGCAGAAGGGTGACTCATTCAAAGACTCCTGGGCTCGGAGGTTACGTGATCACCCCTCAGCCTTCTTTAAATGCACTGAGATGAAGTAGGCTGGATTATTTAGTGCAAAAAAAAATACAGCTTTGTTGAGTTTAGTCTACCTCACTAGGGTAGTACTGTTTTACACCAGATGAGAACCTGTCCTACCCATTTGACTCATTCTTGATACCAGCAGGTTGTTTGCTGGCTTTACACCAGACATTAGAGAACATTGCTTGCCCATTTAATCCAGATTTTGAAATAAAATAATCCAAATCCATTTGGTTTTTTTTTTAATTTTCTTTATACTCCATGTAGGAAGCTGGGGGTCTGGGGAAAAGCAGAAGGGCAGGGGCAGGCCTTTTGCAAAAGGATAAAAAACATCTGGATTTTCTATATTTTGTTAAAAAGAAAATGAAGTATGAAATTTAGAGGAGCAAATTTTTTCAGTAAGCATCAAAATCCACTAGACCATGATACAGTCTCAAGTTTTCCCTTTGGGGATTCATAAATCTTTGGTTAATTTGAGGAAAGATACCCTCTAGGGAATAATACTCTTAATGGAATTGACAAAACAAGTGGAAAATATCTTTCCAGTCAGATTCACACTATTCCTTACTCAAGAGGAATGAAGACACAACTGAGAGCTCAAGGCAAGGAGTTCTCTTGAGGTTTCTTATGAACTGGAAGCTGGAATAATCTTCTTAGTCATCAAAAGATGAGTATTTAATTGGAACAAGAATGTCCTGGATTTTAGAATCAGAGCATGCAATACTAACTATAAGCCATATTTATCAGACAGCTTTGTCATTTGAAAGAATATAAATAGAACCTTCCTAAAGCAGAACAATTTTCTGTCCAAAATTCTTTTTAATTTGAAGGTAGGAAAAACAAATATGTATAAATACAAACAACAGCAGGTAAATGAAAGGCTTTTCAATGAAATATTTCTCCTCTTTTTGCACAAAGGTTTCATGTTGTTCATCCAACAATGAATGATTACACTTTCAACCCAAGGATATTTTTTCTGGAGAGAGTGCTATTCAAAAGGCTTCAGCTCCATCTCTGAAGCAAGGTGTCTAGATCTGTGTCAAATAAAATAGTGCCAAATTTTTTGCTGTGATGATGGGACAGTCCTACAACAAAGACCAGACAAAACAGTATGGTATCCTGAATGGTACTTTCCCAAATCATCTATTTCTGGGCATCAGGGAGAAACACTGAAATTTTTAGCAGGGAAAAAGAACATTTCTCTAAAATGTAGAGGTGAACAACTTAGTCCACATCAAGGTTGGATAAATTCAGCAGATGGAATGGGCTGTGCTTTTTGCTGCATCTGTCATCTTCACCAGGTGAATCAATACAAAAACATGACCAAAATCTTGATATTTGGCAGCTAGCTGACTGGATTTGCTAATAAGTCAGTCAGTGCATTTATAAAAATCTTTGTGATGATCTTCAGGATTCAAGAATAAAATCCAAATTTCCTTTAATTACGTCTTCAAACCAAACAGACAAAATATATTTTTGATTACCTTCTTTCAACGCACAACCATGGGTTTTCAGCATGATATAAATGTTTCCCCTTACTGGAAGGAGATTCAATTTGGGTTTAAACCCCAAATCTCAGAGCAGCAAGGACATACTCAGAGTTAATATAGCCAAAGCATTCTTGACACCACTTCATTTTTCCCAATTGTTGTGCACACTGTCTGCATGCCGATAGCTCTTACACAGCAAAGTGTGCCTGGAATAAGTCTCTACAACAGCTCTCAGAGCTGCTGGAATGATCAGGCAGGAAGGTTTTGCTGCTAGGTCACTAGTTAAACACTAGCCTCAAGATAATAATGACTAATCTTTTTTAGCTAGTGTTTTCATATCATGTGCAAAGCAGGGCAGTGGTTTCAGCCCTGTTTCCAGCAGCCAGAAGTGACAACACAGAATCCACTTGCATACCAAGAAATTTGATTGTTTGTTTATTTGCTTGTTTCATTGAAAGCCTCAAAAGACAGGAGGATATAAAGGAGAAGGAAAAGAAACTCATCAGGCATAACTGTGACATTTACTAATGATGCAAAATGTTAGAATACTGGCACAGGTGAGCTTCAGAACTATCCATAGGCCTAATGAGTTGTCCCACTCACTATTATGTCAGGGCAAGAAACTGTATTCTAGTTTTCTTATACCAGGGCCCAAGAAAATTAGGCTTTTCTTCTACTGGCATGTAACGAGGGTCAGGACCTATGTTCCCTCTCGCACATTCCACTGTCCTGCAGCAACACATGCTACGTTCTTCAGGGGTGTCCTCTCTCATGTTCTGACTAAAGTCCACCTTCTGTACCTCCAACTCAGCCTCATTCCTTCTCCTTTAGGAAAGCAAAGGCTTTGCCTTGGAGCAAGACAAGAAGTGATTTTGATTTGGAGAAGCCCTGAGCTGGGGTAGGAGACCTCACCTGCTCCTGTCCCAGCCAAATGGAGAGCTCACCCACCCCAGGCTCTGAATCTGTCACGCCACCCACGCACCCCAAGCTGGCTGTCACGCACCACTGCCTGATGTCTGGCTGTGGGACCTCCCCCGTCAGTCCCTTTGCAAAGTTTTCACTGTAAGGGTTCATAAAGTAATTATTCTAGGATAAGAGCTTTGCACTGCCAAGTGTAACATTAAATCCCACAACTACGTACAATGGTGAAGGAAACTTCTGATCGTTACAGTAAATGTATTTTTAAATTCAATTTGAAATCCCTTTGGCACTTCTTCAGGTATGCGGCTTTTTTTGTTTTTTAATAAAGATTAAATTGCTAGAAAATTTGCTTCTGAAGACTTGACCTTGGAAAGAAATTCAAACCCTTGCATGTCTAGACTGTGCAGTGGAACCAGTTACTTCCTCTTGTTAAGTCCAGCATTTCTCAGAGGCCTGCAGTTGAAGAAAGGCAGCTGGTGACAAGGAGCAGTCAGACAAATGTGTACACTTAGGATACTTTCTGTCTGAAGGATTTCAGCTTTTTTCCTACATTCCTTTGATGAAAATATGGAAATGTCAAACTTCCAAAGCAGCCTGGACTTTCCTCTGGACCTCTTAAGAGATAAAGGCACTCAAGACCTGGTTAGGAAATGACCTTTAAAAAACCCACAAGCTGTACCCTGCAAAAACTTACCTGCTCCAAAACCCCTGCTGACGTAAAAGAAGAGAAAAAACACAAGTTGTTTTTCAATATCAACCCTGTTAAACGACATCTTACAAGCACTTCAAAAAAGAAATCCACTCGACTATACAACAGCTGTAGAAATTTACTTTGCAGGCATGCATCAAGGCACACTGAAAGCTGTGCTCAACATTCCTCCCCAGTCACATGGAAGCTGGCTGCTCCTGTGGTCACACACGTGAGGCAGGAGCACTTGGCTGCAGCCTGTGGAACACTCATCCGTGACACGTGAGGGTGGCTCTCCCCCAACACCAGACTTCCCCCTGGCTTTTCCTTGCTCCTGCAAATGCCAATTATACAGTTATCCACTTCTTGAAATATTTTCATTTATTTATCACTGCTATTTTGAACTATATAACAAATTCTAAACCATCTCAGCATATACATGAAGGGTTTTTTTTGAACAAAAATCTCGGAGGAGCCAGGAAGTCTGGAACAGCCATCTTAGTGCTGAGGGAGCCTTGCAGCAAAAATCCTCACAGGCTGCTTCATTAATTAATTATCTGTAAGCATTTAATTGGTACCACTGGATATGTTCAGAACATAGAAATGACAGTCTGAGAAATGAGGCAGCAGGGGTAGAGCTCTTTCAGGAATTCTTTTCCTGCGAATGTTCTTATAACTTGTAGCCTGACACTTTAACAACACAGTTCTGCCTTCCACATAACATCCAGGGTGTTTCTGTGGGATACATCTCATGCTTACTTCAAAAGCTGTCATCAGTATTCTTGGGGTTGTGGAGCAAGAAGAAAGGCCTGTCCTTGGGCAGTGCCCAAAGGTCCCAGAGAGCAATGGAAAAGTTCCTGCTGACTTCAAACACAACTTTTCCTTAGCATACCCCACTCAAGAGGGGTGATGGGCTTTCTGCATAATGACTTGAGGGTCTGCTCCAGCAAAGAATTTTGGTGTTAGTAAAATCTTACCCAACTGAAGGTCATGACAGTGCCGTGAAAAGGTCTTTTATTACCTAAGGGTAAGAGTTAGACTTGTTGAGGACTGTTCCTAAAGTATCAAGGGCGAAGGCTGAGCCCCTTTAGACGCAAGGACATCACTTCCCACCCTCCCTCTTGCTAAATGTGTTCATGACCTAAAAAAAAAGCACATACCTTCTTTTCTGAAAAATAGAATTGACCAATACATATTAGGGCTGCTTTGAGTAGGATTGGAAAGCATCTTGGTAAACTTACATCTTCAAGTAAATGTATAAAATGTTAATTGATTCAAAATCCTTTGTTGAAGTACTTCTTTGCTTCCTCTACAAAAGGAACCATGTCTCTGCATTGAGGCAAGCTCCCAAAGGACAGAGTGTAGGAATGTGAGCATAGCTGAACCTTCCCAGCTGGACTGGCAGATGTGTCAACAGGGAAGCTGCCATGGTGCCCACTGCAAGACCAGAAAGGCCTGTGACACTGGAAACAGAGGTGTGAGACGTGGAAGGGAAAATGCCTGCTGCCTGAAACCTCTTCTTGGCTCCTTGCCTCAGCACAAGTCCCACTGCACACAGCAGGGACAGGAAGACCTGAGAGGATTCCCTCCCCCTGCCACATCTCCAGGAAGATCCGAGAGGACTGAGAGCTTTGCCCTGTGGAAATTTGTTGAATCCAAAGCCTTTTAAAAAACACACTGTACTTTCAGAGAGAAGACATGTTTTGTTTAAAGTTCTTTGCCAGAAGTTTTCCAGCTAAGTCCAATTACAACAAGAGCTTTCAAAATTCAACAGCCCCCAGTTTCTTGAGCTGTTTTGCTAATCTTTTTCTTCTCCTCTCCTTCAAACTTCAGCTGAGCCATAGCATCATAAACACTCTTCCTCTGCTGAACCCTCTAATTTGAAATCTTTTCTGCAGTTTCCTACTTTGCCTTTGACCGGTATGAAACCAAATTTAAGCTCTGTGCCCGCATTATTCAGGTTGTTGCTGACTAAAAGTCTCCCTGTACTGTCCAGCCTACTGACTTTGGCTTTCAACTACCCACTCACCATCTCACCCAGGGCTTTACACTCACGGTTAGGAGAGGGATTCAGCTTCTGGGTGATGTGAAATGGTTTCTATTTCACTTTGCATCACCTGCAGCCTGAGAGGGGAACTTGAGCCCCACTCCCTGCTCTGTGAGCAGAGCATCAGGCAAGGAGCAGGCTCTGGACAGGAAGAGTATGGAGGTCTCCAGGTAGGGCAAGCATGGGGCTGCCGATTCCGTCTGTCAGTGTGCTCAAGGCACGCATGGTGGACATGCACTTCAGGTTAAGTTATCCTACATAACTTAGGTTGCCATACCCAAACCTCCTTCTCTGTTCATGGCCTTGTTTTTCAGCTGAGCCTTTTGGAATATTGACATTTCCCTGGCTCAATTGTGAGTCATGGCAATATTGTGGTGAGCACAAAATGCCTGGCTTCCCAGATCAGGGCACTTGTCCACACATGCCTGGGCTCAGACACTCACTCAGGGCATCTGTGCTGTGCTCTTCTAAAGAAAGATGATCAAATTCAAGGTTGAGTTGAAGGTCAGGACTGCTTAAACTGTCGTTTCAGATAAGTTCCAGCTAATTCCCACCTTAAGTACGTAAGACAAGAGTCTTATGTATCAGTCTCTATGCTTATTTAGAATTTGTATGTACAGTTTGCATTAGGAAATCTGATTCATTTGTCTGCCAAAAAGTATCTGGCAAATATAAGGTTAATGTAAAGACATAAAGACATTCCTATGAATGCTTTTCAGAGGTGGTTAAGGAATTTGCACAATTGTTTTCAGAGGCATTATCTTATACCTGCTGAGTTATGTCAGACAGGTATAATAGCAAGGACATTCTAACAAACAATAACTCCTGCTGAGGAAAATAATATTTGCTCCTGAGATAAACCAGGTAGGGTATGTTCTGATCATCTGGTGACAAGAACTTGTGAGTGTGTATAATAACTGCCAAAGGCATAACTTCCAGGAGGCGGTGATGTGTTCTCAACGGGTGACATATTTCTAATCTCTTGTGATTTTTCCAGGTTTTTTTCTATACCTGTTATTATATTGAATTTAGTGATAAATACTATTTGTGGACAGCAACACTTAAGTCAACCACAGCGATCGGTGGTCACAGCATATTAGCACCATTACAGACGATAGGGCAGTATAGCAGAAATTATATACATGTTTTATATTAGACACCCATTAGATTACTCATTGGATTACACCCACCTCACACCTCCTTTCTCCCCCACTGCCCCAAAAAAAGAAGACAGAACTAAAAACCTAGAGTGACAAAACTAACCACTAGAATGTTAATTCAAACATTAAACTACTATTATGAAACCTGTGGAACCACTTTCTCTCAGGAGACAGTTATAGGCCATAGGACCACCACTTAAATGTATTAAATGGCACTACAAACATCTTTTCAAGCAAGAGAACATCTGATAAATAAGCAGTAGAGAAATAAAAGGATTTTTTATGGGTTCTGGAAATTGTTTTATAGATGTTCTACTTTTTCACGTAATGCTGTTTCCCACAGGTCTTTCTCTACTGCATTTTAGAGCAATTTACTAAGGTTTTACCTCTGTTCACCTTTGTGTTGCAAACTCCGCATGCCACCACCTCTCAACATCTGCTTACCAGTATGGTGACAGACTGCAGGTACCTTCAGACTTGCTGAAATTCTAAATGCAAGGGTGGCGGTGAATTTAGAAATTGCAAATGGATGTATTAAAAAAATACAGTCAACAAAAAAATCTGTGCAAGATGTGGTTGAAAAAAATTTTCAGAAGCCTCTTTTCCTTGCCTTGTCCATGGCATTTGTTACACTGATAGCTCATTTCCAGTAATAGCAGCTGCAGAGTTTGTCATACACGTCCGGAGCTTCCCCAGCCTGTCTAATTCCCTGAGCTTATCCCTTCTCCTAGCCTAGATAACATTTTTTTTAATTGACCCTTTTTTTTTTTTTAAATTCAGAAATTTCTGCATGCTTTCATTCATCTGAGGACTTACATCAATCCTTTATCTGTGCTCAGGCTCAACTCTGCTCTGGGAATATTGCTCTGTGTACCCAGCTCTGCTCCTGTCTACACAGACTAGCCCAGTCCATAAAGGTTTCATTCAACAAAAAGTCCTTTAAAATAATCAGCTCCCTAATACCAAGTCTGCCTTCTTTTCCCTAGAAATGCAAAGCTGAGAAGTAGCCAGAAACTTTAATTTCCAGAGATTTAATTACCAATTTTAATTTTAGATATATCTGAATTCTGATGTCTTCAGTGGGAAGGTTTCTGACATAACTTGTACCTACACTTTGAAGTTGACAGCATTACCTGTCTCACCTAAAGTATCAGCTCTTTAAGTGCTTCTTCTTCTCTTGGTGGCCAATGCCACTGAATTTGGGGATGTACTTTTTAGACACAGGAGGTTCTAGACAGCCCTTCTGAAGTTGGGTCCAAACTTTTTCAGCTGCTGGTCCTATGCAGTGGCATAGGAGGCACTTCTTTTCAGAATTTCTGGGTTGTCTCTTAATTATCTTCTGACAGTATAAAGTTGATATTCATAGTTCAGGGAAGTAGCTAGACAGTAATTTTAAGGGGCAAATACGTGGTAGTGTTAACTGATCAATAACCAGTGCTTTACTGCATTAAACAAGAAGCAAGTCCACTGTAACCACAGGTTCTATTCAGTCAGGCCTATCAATAGAATTCTTTAGTTTCATACTGCTGAACTTCCTGAGCTACGTACTTCATGAAAAGAGGAATGAATCTGACCTCTGGGTATTATTTGTAATGCTCCAGTACTTGTAATTGAGCCAAAGTCTTGGACAATGTTATCTGTCTAACATAGTCTTCTATTTCCTAGAAGTTTTGCTATGGGGCCCACCGTTTGTTACAGAGATTTTCAAGAGGCCCGTGGAGCAGAGTTCATATGTCAATAGATACTGCAATTCTTTGAGACTCTGTTGTTAAGAATTGTGCTGTTGTCTTTTGAGCATCTCTTAACACCAGGTTTTTAATTGTTCAGCTAACACTATTAATTACTTTCCTAAGATCTGAGTCACCAGTGTTGTACATCTGGTGCTGTCATTCACCTTCCAAAATAGTGATAGATTATGAAATTTCACTGTTCTGATTGGTAACAAGCCAAGAGAGTCACTGTATTATTCATCCTGTTAAGATGCAACCTTGTCTCTCTAAAAAAAAACAAAACAAGATTACTTCAGCTGACATAACATTCACTTGCCCTAAAATTCCTCTGATATCTTCTGCTGGTCCTATATTACAGACGGAAAATACCACTTTGGCAATTTGGTGCAGAGAAATTTAAACTTTAAACTAAGGAGGCAAGGTTTCACTGAAGTACAGTGAATGGCAAAGATTTTCTATACCAAAGTTGATCACAGTTTTTTCAGAGCATTTGTGAACATCTCCTACCTTTGCCAATTAAAGCAATGCTACGCCTCCACTGCAGTCAGTAATCTCCCTTCTGGAACGGCAGATTAGAGAGCACTGTGCTGCCTCACCTGCCCACTCCCCAACAGCCACCCAAGCCACCTCACAGGGCTGACAGGCAGCACAACCCTGGCTGACAAACTACCCTAATGGACTTAGCAGCATTCTTGGAGACCAACCAGAGTAGTGACATGACAGTTTCTTTTTTCCACAGAGCACTTTTACCTTTTATTTCAGCGCTGGCTTTAATGGTTCATTAAAATTGTGCTGAGTAATTGTGATGTTCTACTAAACCAGGTCCAGATGTTTGTTCCCTTGCTCAAGTCCTGTGACCCACCTCCCTCTCATATCAAAACCTCTTCATTCTGAGCCAGCTTCACATCTTACCCTCACGCTCAGCAGTGCTGCCAGCACTGTCATTCCCTGATGTCAGCTTTGAGCCTGCTTAGTGGGTCTAGGTGACATTGTAGCAGCTGTCACCCTTTAATAAAGGAGAGAGATTATATATATTCTCCTATGCTAGAAGAATGGATGGCCAAATGTATATGCAAATTGCATGGAAATGCATTACATCCTTTCATAAATAACAAGTGATTGCAGTGCCTTGAGAAACTGAATTCAATTAAGAAACATTTACATCACTGTTTTTTTTTTTGTTCCAATCCTCCTGTGTTACAGTTCTCCTTGGAAGTCTGCCTTCCTAGCAGAGAGCTGCACTGGTATAAGCATTTTATAAAAGCACTTTGCAGAGGCATCCACTTCTAACTTGATATCTGGGCTATTATAAAGCAGTTTTCACAGAAGCGTGTTGATTCAAAGGAAAAATCAGAACAGCTTCTGCTCTCTTCTTTTAAAAACAAAGAGTTTTTAATGATGGAGAGCAGACATGTATGCCTAAGGGAAACCATCAATTCCACTGTGTGCAGTCAGTGGAATATATGAAACCAAGAGCAGCTATGAGAAACATGAGTAAGAGGGTCACTGTTGCCTAGGTTTGCATGAAACATAACAGCTGGTTTTGTGTTTCACTACTATCTGATTTCTCGGTGGTCTGTTTTCTACTAGACAAACACTGAATAATCCACTGTTTCTCTAGGGTCCTATGCAATCATATCTGGAATTTAAGATTATTGTGTTGCTTACCATAATTGCTCGTCCCTTGGTTAATAACTACAGTTGTAGATGGACAAAAAGCCTTTCATGTACTTACACAATCTGCCAGACACAGGGCTGTATGGAGCAGGGTTCAAAGTCCAGTTGATTCTAATTCCACACACTGGTAATTTTCACGGCAGCTGTCCTCTGAGGATTTTGCTGAGCCTCCCTATATGTTCATGAGAGTTTGAGAGTGACATGATTCCACCAAATACAATAGCAGAAAGTGCTTACCACCCGTAGAGCACTCTTTGCCTAAGAAGGGCACATTCTCTGAAGAACATCATAACCATCCTGACTACTGCTTTTCCCACCACACTGGCAGACCCCAGAACTAGCAGGAAATTATGAAAGAGTTAGTTTTGATGAGAGAGTACTCCCAATAATGAGAGAAAAATACTTGATCCACATCATTTCAAGCAAGAAGAGGCATACCCAAAAATAGATGGTTAACCAAAATGTGAATCAGATGTTGAGAATTTTGAGAACTTCTCAGACTCTGGGGGCAGAATTGAGTTTTGGTTGCCAACTGCTAGCTGTGGTCATAAGACTGCATATAACCCTCCAAAACCACATCTACAGCACAGTCTTCTGCCACAGCATTAAACTGTACACAGATGAGTCTTGGCTGCTGCTGGCTTTGTCTAAATTACATTGGTGGCTCCTCCATCTTGCTTACACCCAGGCCTGTCAGCCAGAACAATGAATGAATGGCAACATGTTTGCATACATTCTGATATAAGCTATAGCAGAATTCACTCTAGGTATAATTTATTATGAACGTGGAAGGAAATAACATAGCTCAGACAAAATTTTTGTCTAGGGGCAATCTATATAATACATGGGATGAATGAGCACTTTGTCTGGTCCCAGGCTGGGATCACGTGCCTCCCCATTTGTGTCCTAGCTCAGTACTAAAGGAGACATGGTTGTGACCCCTCTCCCTTACACCTCAGAGTTCCTCTGCATGGGAGAAGGGAGCCAGAGCTTCTTTAGTTGTCGAAATACACATGTATTGCAAATACAATTGTGAAATGCCTTAGTCTTTTCCTGAGCACTACCATCTCTCTACAGCTTCTCATAAAGTAATCTGGCATCACAAAAACTCTGCAGCTCTCAGTGTTCAGGCTTTGCATTAGGGCGATCAATACTTAGCCTTTGAGGAGGCATGATCCACCAATACTATGGCAGAGACCCTTAAAAAATGAGCAAATACCTCATGAGAGGAGAAAAGAGTAAGTCCAGATGCTGGTTTTCTTATGGCTCTACTACATCATTGTATTGCAAATGCCAGCTAGGACAAGTTATGGGGTTTTCATACTGATATAAGCAGCAAGTCTGTGATAATGCAGACAACAGAAGGTCTTTAAAACTATGTCATAGAATAGCTCTCTTAGTGAGCTTGTGAGACAAAGGTGCACAATAAAGTATAACGCTGCAGCATTTCTCCACCACTGCCACTTTCCAAGCACAGAGTGTCAGGAGAAATCCCCTCACTGGGCAGCTTCTGATTCTCATTTTGAAGTTATTATTGCAAGTGCAATCCCCAGCAATGAGGTAACAGAGATATTTTAGTTTGTCTGTGGGAGGCCTCTATGTATCAGGCTTGTGATTGCAGGGATCTTCCAGAGCATTACACTTTCCTTGCCTGACAAGTGTGTCACATCAGAGGTGTGCTGGAGGGGTGGAGAAAGCAAAATGATGCTCACGCAGCAATGTCACCCACAGCAATGTCACCCACAGCATCACTCTGCTCTGGTGACGTGGATTGGAATGCCTGCAACCAAACTGAGAGGAGCTGAATTTCCATCAGAAGGCACAGGTTCAGAGAGGGAGCCTTACAAAAGGAATCCTATGAGATATATGTATATGCATCTATTTGTATATGTGAGTGCATATATGTGTGTGTGGACATGTGTTTCTGTAGGTGATGCCGTATGGGATGCTGTGCCTGTGGCAGGCAGTGGTTGTTAGAGCCTGGCTCCCCTCCCAGGAGTGAGGAATCTGGCAGCTTCCAGTGCAGGGCTGACTTGCACGCAAGATTGTCCTTGAAAGAGATAAGGAAGCATAAGGGCAGTTCCTGATCATAAGCAGGTCACTGAACTGTGTTACAATTGAGCAGGTATTATAGAAATGTTTTTTTTTTATTTAAAATTCCAGTCCCACAAGAACAATTTAAATTTCATAGATTCATTTTTATGTATAATGTTTGGTTGTAAGAGGACTGAAAAGAAAATCAGTTCTGCCTCAAACCCACAAGCTTTCTACAGTTTCCTATGTTAAAATATTGTTGCTGAGGCACATTGTTTCAAGGAAACTTGTTTTTCTGGAAGCATCTGGGAGTTTAGAAATAATTAAAAATAAGATAAAAAACCAAAATGACCGTTAGGTTCACCGATCAAGCTAAGTGAGAAAAGAAGCTTTTGAAATCCTTCAAGCCACAATTACAGAAAAAAAGGCAGTCCTTAGAGACATGACTGACAGTTTTGTCGTTTAATCCCAAAAGCTGATTTTGTAAATTTTAAATTTTTAAGCAATTAACGATGATCTAATGTTGCTTGGGGGGTAACCTGATTAAACTATCAGTAAGACATATATGCTCTAACATAATAATTAATAAACAAATGTTTATTAATTGGAGTATAAAGGTAAGTGCCTGTTTTGACTACTAACAGTATTTAGCTTCATGTAATTATTTTTATTGTGAGAAATAAGCAAAGCTATTTGTAAATATGAGTGAGTGAAACCTTGCCATGCCTTTCTGGTCGTTAGTCCCACTTCCCTGCTGAAGATACCATGTTGTGCTCTGTACACCTGCACAGAAGGGTAACAGGAGCATGTCACAGCAGCAGAGAGACTCATTGTCAGGCTAGAAACAGGACCAGGGCAACCAGAGTCCTTGGCATGCATGTTAGGTGCAGAAGTTCAATCTGAGTCTTCCCTTCCCATCTAACATGAGCAGAAAATGCTTCAGACTATACCTTATACCAATATATCTGTCTCTCAAATGGCAATATCCTCCTTCCTCTGGGCCACCCAAAGTGGTCTGGCTTCTTCTTCCCTCATCCACTGGAAACAAACAGCAAAGCTCAGCTGTGGCTGGCTGGTGGCAGCAAGGGCACACCAGGTATGGAGTCAGTCCATCACTGAGCCAGTCCATCACTGAGCACAGTCTGGCCTCCTTGCAGCTCCTGAGGAGGATGTGCAGGATCCTCATGGCAATTTAAACAGCCAGGCCTGCAACCAGCACATTCTTGTTAACCAGCAGGAGCACAGAGCTGGTTTCCACAGTCACCCAGTTGAGCCCCTGGCATAGCAGCTACTATGAAATGCAACTTGAAATCAGCAACAGTTAATAGAGGAAAGTGTGAAAGTATGTAAAAGGACTGGCAGTGAAATTCTGAAGTTAAGTTCTAACTTTTCTAGCTCTGAGTACAAGTACAGGGACTTGAGACAGACATTTAACATTATTTTGCCTGCCACCCCTAGATTTCTAAGCATAATTCTGCATTTCTCAAGGCCTTTCCAAAAGGAAGAATGAAGATCAGCCTTATGGAAGAACAAATTTTATCTGGATGAAAAAGGTCCATTTTATACTGTGAGAGAAGAGAGATGTGTAACTGCACATATTCATTTAGAGCAGGGAATATGGCGAAGCAAAACAAGGAAAACTAATGCACAGACATGGTTATCAGTATGAAATCTTCTCATTTACTTCCCACTGTGTAATTTATTCATGTCATAGCATAAGGGAATATCAAGGAAAAAAAGTGGTTTGTCAGAGTTCAATCAGTGTTGTTGAAAAAGAAAAAAAATTCTGTATCCTCTAGGCAGCCATTAATTGTGAACACAGTCCAACATTCTTACAAGGATGCTCATTGCAACTTCTCAAAAATAATTAGTGTGGATGAGGTTCACAACTATCAGGAACTGAGATGTCAGTGTGGATTCCAGCTTCCTGCTGCACAGCACTGGAACAGCAGCAGACCAAACCAGCCTGTTCACCTCATTATGCTGCTGATGGGGAGTCGTGTCTTCCACATCCCCCTCCTGCTCTCACAATGAGGGGGGAAACAGGTATGCAATAAGGACAGTCTCTCTTTGTTGAATATTTTATGGGAGTGGAGGGATCCAGTCACTCTATTTCCTTCCTCTGCCTCCAGTGCAATGAGAAGGAACTTCAGGGCAGCAGAGAGTAATGCCCAAAGAATTTGATTCCTCAATTTTTTATGCCTTTTAAAAGTTTTTAAAACCCTACTGCATAAGGATAATGGCATTTTCTACCAAAAGTGCATTGCTGCTGACAATGGCAAAGCATTGAGTATTCAACCCCTGCTTTTATCCGATTCCCCTCTGTAATCTCCCAGATAAGAGCAAGCAAAGCGCTTTACTTGTAGACCTTTTATATCCCTCCTGGGAAATTAAAAGTTGCAAAAATCCACCGTGGGATACTGGGAAGCTTAAGGGAGAAATAATGAATGCTTGTTAGTGAGAAAGGAAGGAAAGCCTGAGGAACCTGAGGACAGAGCTGTAAGGAAAGTCAGCAATGACTAAATGGCTCTGGAGAGGAGGATATTAGCCAACAACAGTGAACGGATCATTATGTATATGGCCTTAAGGGACTCCACCCAGAGGAGATGGCAGGGAAAGTTTCTGCAAGACAGGAGGGAGACATAAAGTTTCTCATCCTTTTCTTTCAGATTCATGAGAAAAAAGGAGCATCACACCCTAAGGATGGCTCCATGCTGAAGAACAGCAGTAACCCATCTGGCCTGCAAAACTGTTGGGAGGAGGGTCAGGCTTTTCAACTGAACTTCATTTCAAGTAAAGTATTTACTTTGAAGAGCCACATAAATTTGGCATCCCTTCATTTTTATTGTTGCAAGTTATTTGCAACGGAAATAAAGAACAATGACAGAGAGGATATACTCAGTTTTTGAAGGAATTTTTTATTATTTATAGCTGAGGAATGAACACCAACATGTTTTATATTTCCCACTTGCAGATGTCATTTGATGCCCAGTGTTAAGTGTCCACGTTGCCCACTGGAGCCTGCCTGTGGCCCTGGGCTGCTGGGCATTATCTCCTAAGAGTTTAGGGCACTCACACGAGCAGCAAGTGCTCCCAGCAGAGGTGAGCTCCATGGCCCCACTCTACAATGCCCAGCACTGTATGAGACAGATGGAGTAGAAAAAAGCAGAGGGAATATGTATAAGGGAGGCCTAGAGTCTGGGAAAAAGACATTGGGAGATGAGGGGCAAAGTGAAGAGCTGAATATCAGCTGAGAAACATCACCTCATGTGGTACCACATTCCTTACTTTTACCATTACTGGTTGTTCTTAGCACTCTAAAACACACACACAGAGATCCATTTCAGGCAGTTGTCAAATCATGAGTGTTTAATAGCACCCTGATGTATAGGGCTCAGGCAGGGTCCTGTGTGCTAAGACAAGCCAAAACAAAAAGTCACTCCTTATGTGTCAGTCCATAATGAAATGAATCTGAAAATTCAGAGTGTGTTATTGAGCCATTAGTGAAATATAAGTATCTTTTTCACAAACCTTAGATGACAACTTTCTAACCTGCATACAGCTGGCTATTGACCTTACTATAGCAATACAGGTATAATGAGTAAAGAGTCCAGAGACTAACAATTTCTCAGGTACAACATATGGATGAACAGGTCATCTCCCCCTCTACACCTTGCCCTTGCTCCATAAGCAGGAATCAAAGGAAATCAGAGAATGTCCCAGTGAGTAGTGTTCACACTTCTCTTTTCAAATACTTCATTTGAGGAAAATCAAGAACAACCTGATTGATGATAATGAAATACTTCCAGTTAATTTGCAGCCAAGTAGGAGGAACATTATAGAATTTTAATTGGAGAGATATGGATGAATAGATTGAGACAATTCATACCAAGGAGTGCCAAAAGTGATGGATGAGGTGCTAGCTGTTGAGAAATTTTCATGCTTCTGAAAATTTCAGACGCACGTCTGTGTTTTGTATTTTACTAAAGAAAAAATTGAGGTAATTCATGTAACTATAACTGACATCAGTTTCAGGCAGAATTATGGCAAACGAGGCCAGAAGTTTATTACTACACAAGATTGGAGTGCAATGGAAAAACAAAAAAAACAAAACAAAAAAAAAAAAAAGAGAAAAAAAAAAAAAAAAAGAAAAAAAAAAAAAAAGCCTGATCCCACATTCCAGTGAGATTTCACTTATATTTGATAAAGTTACCAGCACTAGTGTAGAAAATTCTAGCAAAATCAAGAGAATAGTGGTACAAACTTGTGATGAAGAACATGTACCTGTAACCCTCCAGCCCCACAGGCAACAGTATGGCTGTCAGAGAGGGAATGACACGGATGTGGCTTTACATGCCCTGTGGAACTGGGTTGCAAATTCAGTTTGGAGACTAAGGACCAGAATGCAAGCCTGCCACTCTTTATGGTACAGATGTGACGTTTCATATGGTTATAAAATTAGGAGTATCATGGAGTATGGAAATGGCCTTTGGTGCCAAAGTTCAGATTGACACAAGAAGATCTGGCAACAGCAGAAGAAAGGAACAAAGAGGAGGGAAATATTGCAAATGAATAGTTATTTCTAGGAATTGTTTGGTTGACAAGAAATGAACTGTGGGCTGATAAGAAATGACTATGTGGTTGATAAGAAATGACTATGTGGAAGATACACACATTGTCAGACTCTATCAGGTCCATAAATCCTCCCCTTTTGACTAACAACCTTAACTAATAAGCAAAAGTCTCAGAGACCTGTGCAGAGTTGAGAAATGAGCTTTCCAATGCACAAGTGGTCCAAACCCCAGAGAGAAACCACTCCATGTGGGACTGGGACAAGGATGCAAGAGGACACATGGTACCTTATGGTGCTCCCTGGAGATGAGAATCCGAGAAGTTCAAGCCAGAAGAGATCTGCAGCTGCCAGCTGAAGCTGAAAGAGACTTTCCACAGATAGGACTTGAAGTAGTCCCACTTTAGAAGGGCAGAGACAGCTGACCTGACTGCAGGCTCAGGGGGAACTTACAACACTTGTGAAGCTGAGTTCATCTCTAGATTCATGCATGCTGGTCATGAAGCAGTAACAGAGACTTTCTGCATATCCCAGTGAAGGATTTATTCTGATGTTGAAATTTATTATTTAAAAATAACTAAAGCTATTTCACCTTCACAGACAGCTATACATGGATTTTCCCAGGCACTGATTTGTGAAATATGCAAGATAGATAGATATGAAATACATATAGTCAGTGATAATGGGCCAAAAAACTAACCTTCATATTCAACTTGTGGTACAAATCTGCCACAGTCATCAATAAAGGCTTGTTAAATACTAGTGAAGAGAGAACAAATGGGGAAGTAGCACACCAGAGAGATACCACTTAGATTTCTATTAGCTATCAAAACCCCTCTCGTTTTAACCCATGGCCTCCAGCAATCCAGCATTGTTTGGTACTGTCATTTGTCTCCTTTACTTACACACTCACTCTTTGAACGCCTGCAGCAGTCTGATGGGAAACATTAGTGGAAAAAGGATATTTCTGAAAAGACTTTGTTGTGTTTGGAAAAACCCAATTCAATAGAGCTAAGAAGAAAATGTGATTCAAAAGGGCCATATACATGCTTGCATTTTTATTTTTAATCACAAAAACAGAAGGAGAACTAAAAAAAGGTTTGGAGTGTTGCTTTTTTTTTTTTTTTCCCCAAACAGAATTTTAGTGAAGTGGGAAAACTGACTGAAACTGGTTAAAAACAGTGAATCTGACCAGTATTGTCTTCTTGTTACCTCTTCTGAGTATTCTAGCTTTAGCACATGCCCCAACCACGGAGCACAGCATAGCAGTGAACGCCTCCAGCTTTGAGCAAGCTTCCTCAGGCAACCCAAGCAGACTGTGCTGCACTTCATGCTCCCACTCTGGAGAGGTCAGGCTCACCAGCAGTGGGTCACAATACCAGCAGCAAGATGGTTGCTCAGACTGAAGCTGTCCACAGTGATGCCACAAGCCTGGCAGTCCCCAGGACATGGGTACTGTCCTCACATGACACTAACAGAGTAGATGTGCTGTGTTATAATCCTCCCAAAATTCAAGATCTTTTGAAGAATTTGACCAGCCTTACAAAATGCCTCTCTTCTCAAACAGCTCCTCTGTTTTAGAGGAGAGTGCAATTTTTCAAGAGGGAATATTCTCCATTCAGTGGGTCTCTGTGATAAAACTAACCATTAACATCATGGGGAGATGAAGCCCCTGAGGATGGTGCAGCCACATACCATTGCTCATTAACTACCAACAGCAATGCAAACCAAAGCCTTACTGGCAGGATTTTTTAATCTTGATAATTTGACATTTAACAGCTAGGAAATGCACCCTCAGGAAAAGGATTGGCAAATCAGGGTGGTCACCCGGGAGCAGGATACGAAAAAGGAAAAACAAGTCATGATTCATAAACTGCTGTAGTGCCACTGAATGCAGCAGAGCTCTACTGGTCCGTGTAAACTCAGGCTCTGTCTGGCAGGACCAGATCCTGTCAGGTCTCTACAGCAAACAACAGTGGGCCACACTGCCCACATCCTAATTCTTTATGCTGTCCCACAGATTTTCCCAGTCTATCCACCCCTGCACAGTCCTTTGACAGTGCAGTTTTGCAGCACAAATATTCACATGAAATACTGCTCACTGCTGATAAAGGATCACACTGTGATTTTCACCCAGGGCAGGTGCCAGGGAACTAATGCTCAGACTAAGTGGGGAAATAAGATATGCTTCAAGGAAAGAAATCATGAGGAGTAAATTAAACACACTGAAAGTTTCTTTGAAGAGTCATCTGCAAGCCCTTGTGCTTATCCAATGCTGACTACACAATGAAAAGCTCATTTGATTAGGAAAAAAGGCTGACAAATCCATGTGACTAAGAAAAACACGTCCTGAGGAGGCTGTCCCTGCTTCAGTACAAGAAAGCACATTGTGAAACCACCGTGATGTGGGTGGGAGAAGCAAATTCCAGAACTGCAGATGGTATGTGGCAGCATATTGATCACTCCCAGACAGGACTGTCCCAGCTCTGCACGAGCAGTTTGCTTGAAGGAGATAGAAAACAGAGAAGCAAATACTCCTGCAACACAGGAACTATTCTAAACAGTAGATTCATCATCTGCATGAAATTGTCCACCATGGTTAGAGTTGTTTAGTTTCTTTGAAAAGTCTTCATACTCCTGGGCTTTGGGCTTTGAGACTACAGGACAGTGAAAACGACTTTCAAAATCAGCTGTTAAACTGCAATATATTTACTTTAGCTCATTATATAAAACTGAGGGTTCTTTTCTTATAGTAATGTAGATTCTTTTGTTTTTCTAAAGACCTATGCAAACTTTTAACTATGTAGCATTAAACTTCAGAAGACTTGACCTTGTTCTTGTAACAAAAACCTGTGGTAGGGAACCTCTAAGATGAAAGGCCTGCATTTCAACCCATGCACCATATTCAGCTGTAAAAACAGTCTTCACACTCCTCTTGAGAGCTATTGAGCAGGTTTAGCAGTACAGTGCCTCAAAAGAAATTGCCTTCATGGCCCAGAGAGCCAGCAGCCCTGTTGTAGCTCATACCGAGGGAGAAATCTGAAGGAAATGCTGCTAAAATGCCACCACACACTAGTAAGTGGAAATGGGAACAGACACAAGTACAGACATAAAGATTTTGCTCCTCATGACAAAGGGGTATGCAGACTTTTTGCCCACATTTCAGGCTTTGTTTGACCCAAAATTTCCCAAGTGATGAACCTACAACTCAGAGCCTGAGTTCATTCACTTACTTAAGAGATGGCAGCATCCCCTGATTCCAAAAAATTACATCTGGAAATTATTGCCATGCTTTCTGGGAGACCTCTGGTGAATCCTGGACCTACTTCTGATCCATACAGACTGCCTAAAAAAGCAGACTCAGGTCTGCAACATATCTTCAGTATAACTGATGTTCCAGGTCTCTAGAGACTGGGGTAGATTTCCAGTTGTGCAGAGGTAGTGAACAGATCCAGTCCCTGGTCACACACACAGAAGTTACCAAAACATGTTCTGCTTCTCATGCCATGTTTTGTCTTACTTGCCTGCTTGGTGGTCTTCAGAGTTCCCTGAGGTAAAATAACAGTATTTCCTATCACTCTTCACACACCTTTGCAGATAGTCACAGTGAAATTTTCTTGTAAATGAACATTAGAAGTAAGCCTTATTGGGGTGAAACACATGCCATGAACAGTGATAGAGAACTTCAGGATGAAGAAGTAGCTCCAGCTCAAACCAGATCTTGTCAATGCAGACACAGACTCAGGCTCTATCAGCCTTTCCCCCAAGCTCTATCCAAAGCAGGCAGAAACACTATTCTGCTTCAAGCTGGATCAAGCAAACAACCAGACAACAAACAGACATGAAAAGCTCAGCTATTTAATTTTTTAATAGACAATTTCACAAAGCAACTATTCCACAGCAGTAGGGATGATGTTTCATATCAGTACATCAGCTATATACAGGCACCATGACACATTTTTGTAAAGATGAAAGATTAAGGTTTGTGGTAGTCTATTTCTGTTAGGCAATTGGACCAATTGTCAGAATTATCAGATGCCATTGAACTTAGATGCCTCGTAATCTGGGTGCCAAATTTAGGACATGCTGACAAAGATTTTCATGTTTCAGGCACCAGGTAGTGGCAAGATGGCATCAGACCCGTGGAAAATACAAGCTGCCCACACCTCAGAAAGAGTACTGACCTCTTTATGATTTAAACCAGTGATACAGCTAGGGACAAAAGATCAGACAATCTTTCAGGTACACAAGCTTTTGAATGGAATGAAAAGAAACTCTATTTGCCTGATGCTGCACACCTGCAGACTGAGTCACAGCACAGTGCAGATGCACTCTTTCACACCATGGCTCAAGGAACTGAAAAAGCCATTTGCTTGTTTTACGTGACAGCTACTGACGTCCTACTGAGAAACAGAACCACTCTCTTTTAAGCTTCTTTCTTTGCTTTAGTCACTGGATCGTGCTCTCTGTATTGGAACAGCTCGGTGAAGAGTGGGAGGGCTGAAACACAAACACCAAATGGTAGGATGTTTCCTCCAAGAGCGCTTTAAAAAAGGAGAAAGAGATGGTGATTTGAGCCAGATGATAAAGTAGAAATATAAATGTGTTACACTGCTAGAACAGTGGGGAAATAAATGAAGGCAATCAAGGATTATGCCTGCTCAAGATGTAGTCATGTCCAGGTAAAAATGCACCCATATAGGGCAAGGCACTCTTTTCCTTCTATCACAAGTATACAACCTCATAAGACCTCACAGACAAGTATTAGCCCTAACTGAAATAATTTTAAGTACTTCTAATGATGTGTACTGAAAATTTCTATGGTCCAACTTAATGATTAGGTGGTAGATAATTTACATTTTTTTTATTCTAAATAAAGAATAAATTCTCCAAATTAATTCTAGTGCCTGCTAAAATGTTCCAGTACTAATTTAACACATTCCCAACTAGGCTGAGCCATTAAGTATAGCTTACTGAATATCTATAGCTTATATAGATAATCATATTATCCTGTGCACACTGTTTGTAACCTCAAAAGCTTTTAATTCAGGCCATAGAAAAGAGTTATAGATGGAACAACAGGACCTTTTGGGCTTGGAGAGGCTAGAAAACTGGCAGACAGTTGTTTCCTCCCCAGCAAGCCTGGACTCAGACTGCTCTGGGCAGGAAGAAATCCTGATCACAGGTGGAAGTACACAGAAGTGAAAGCATTTCTGTGGTGTCAAAGGTCATATTTATGGCTTTCACTGAAGAGCTGTGAGCTGTAAATTGTACATTCTAGCCATTCTCCTTTCATTTTTCGTAAATAAAAATGCTTTCTTGCAAAAATCAATGACTCAGGGAAAGGTTTGTTTGCTCTCCAAGGGATTTGGGAAAGCAGAGGAGAATGCTGCTGGGGAGTTCTTGGCACAAATTTACAGTGCGGAGACAACAGCCTGCAATGGAAGTTGGGAAATATTTAGAAAATTTGAAAACAGATTGTGTTATATTGTTCTTGTCTCAAGTGATGTGTGGACGGTGTTCACCTCCCAGCAGGAGGGAAGGGGGTGAATGTCTGAGGAGGGAGCCGGTGGAATTCACACCCTTCCATCCCACTGGCTTGTGTTTTGTTTTGGTACAGGGGAGGATGGAGGGTGAGGAAAGGATACTGCTTGTACATTTGAAAAATAAAGATGTTTTCTAACTGTTAGGAATATATTATCTTGTATTAATAGTTTGTGGGCAAGAGGCAGCAGGGAGAAAAAAGGTGGAGGTAATTTTTACCCCTGAACTAGGCAGTGCAGGAAAACACACATTTAGACAGTCAAAAATTTTTACCACAATCAATTCTGCTAAAATTTTGCCCACTTTGCAAAACATAAGCTGTCATTGTTTTGATAAGAAGAAAGGACGAGGGTGGGGTAGGGGAAAAAAGTAAAGTAGAGAGGAAGACAAAGCACATGAAACCAGACACATGTAGCGCTTCCCAAACAGTTCAGAAAAATATGCATAGCCTAAGAAGAATTACAGCACTTCAGAAAGTTTGGGGTTCAATTAGGATCACCTGGCAGTTTAACCAAAGCAGCCAGTCCATAGTGACCCCTAGTAAACCACCCCAGATTTTCACAGCATTACCAGAGAGCATTTTCAACATGATTGTTTGCCTTCCAAATACAATCTGTGATGCCTTGCTTACGTAAGGTTACCCCTATTACATCGGGTGTAAAGCAGATCAAGGTCTTAGAAAAACCAAAGCTCAGCTGGCTCTGTTTCTAAGCAGAAATCTTATGTTTCAAGATCATTGCAGTTCAGGCTTCCTGGACTGCTCAGCTCAGAATTCAATGGGTTGACACTGGCTGTAGAAAGGAGCCATGTTTTCATCTTCCCCACCTGCCACTGGCTGCAGCAGTCCCAGACACATGGCAGGAAGAGAACTGGAAGTGCCACATGTGGTTACAGAGCAAATTGTCTTTGCATGGTTCCTAGCATCACTACAGGCCATTGCTTAGGGGGAAAAACTGTTGGGCAATATCTAGGCATCTAAAATTTAAAGTGTGTGCTCCTCCTTACCTTGTGCCACACAGCACTCCTACTACATAAGCCTTCCTCTCTCCTGGACTGAGAAGAAGCAGACACTTGCCTGCCTCGTGCACGTGCAAGTACTCATCACTTCCTGCCAGATTTCAGTATTCGCTACCTCCAGCAGTCCATTTCACTCCACTTACGTGATTTATGGGAATCATTAGGGGAGTCTTTGCACAAGCTACTCTGAAAAAGAAGGTCAGCCAATGCTAATCTGCTGAGAAACTGGCAGCCCTATGAGCTCGTAGCACAGAACCCATTTACTTTCAAAAGCAGCAACGTCAGATGCAAACAAGGTCAGGTCAATAACCTCCAGTTTAGTGCCAGTCTACATCATGGGCAGACTAGAATGGACAGTCTTGCTAAATGTGCTTTATCATATCTACCCTGGCATCTAATTTCCATGTTAACCCCTTGAGTTCTGTATCTTCCATCCCTTATCTATTGTACTAATGTGTTATTAAATATGGAAAGAGTCAGAATTAACATACCTGGGGAGATGGGAATGTTTCCACAGTAGAGTTACCAGTTCCAGGCATCAGTTTACTGCACAATAATTGTGTCACTGTGTCACTAACACTCTAATGTATGTGATGCACTGGCTGATGTCTTTCAAAGCACAGTAAAACTAGAGTCTCATTGGGTATTGCTGTTATTATGGCCAGCAAGAGCCATGAAACTGTTAGGGTGAAAAATATGAGCTCCTCTTAATAAAGCTAAGAGAAATGGTCTACTGCTGTGTTCATATCATCTTGTGAATTCTTACTGGAAGCAGCCAACCATCTATTAAATTAAGTTATAGCATCTACAGAGATGGAGCTAATGCTTACACAAGGGTTTTACATTTTTACCTCACAAAGTCATCATGCCAGAGACCTGGTTGTAGTCATACTCTCCTATTTGAGTGCAAAGGAACAGTGTCTCTTATGCAATCCAAACTTTCAGTTCTGAACTACAGAGTTCGCATTTTGCATTCTCAGCTCTGAAAACATAGGGTCAACAAAAGCCAGGAACAAGTTTGTGAAATAATTTTGATTGATGACGGTAAGTTTGTTCACAGTCCATTGCCTCACTGAGCAGTAGGAGGCCCTTCTACAATGATGAGTCTGTCTCTGTACTGGAACTAGAAGCCTAACAACAGGTTAATGCAAAATCTAACACAAAGGGATCACCAAGGACTAAAAATCATATTAGCATCTTCAACAACAAAAAGTTGCTGCAGGAAAGGGGCACAAATATCCTTAAACATGCTCTTGTCACATATCCCACAAAAACTTTTCTCCAGACCAGCACTGGATGGCTTTCTGAGGGACCTGTTGGCAACCATGACTGCCAGAAACCTCTATCACGACCTGTTTGGGGTTGTGATTCCAGGGCTCAGCTCCAGTATTCTCTGAAGTGCTTTCTGAATGGGAGCACACAAAGAATGTCAGTTGCCTTGAACTCTTCCCATGCAAATTGGCTCATGGACAGGATGGTACTCTCTGAGACATATCTGAAAGCAAAGAGTGATGCAAGCCTGCATCATAATGAGATATTAGATGGTTAGAGGTACATCAGGTTCTCTTAATGGGTTACTAAACCCTTAAGGAACAAATAGTACGTTTATCCTGTACTTCCTGAAAAGATCAGGGAAGCAAAATGATCCAACTTATTTTCTGTGCTCCCTTACAGGTTTTACTTTCCAAAGACACAAATTTTTTGGCAAAGTTGTCTTGCCAAAATTCAACATTTTTAAATACTGAGTACAGATGCACAGTCACAACATTTTTCATCATACACACATCTGGATACAGATCTCTCTAGTTTTCTTTTAAGAATGGATGAGTAGGTGTTATCTTTGTTTATGGTTTAAAATTTTAAAAACACTCAGGTGCAACATTTACCAAGAGGGGCTCTCCATCTGAATTAACACACAGCTTTGAATGAAGCACTAAGTATTATCACATGTTTCAATTGTATACGCCTGCTCAGTTCTCCCATGCTCATCATGGAATATCCATTGACTTAATTTCATTCAGCCCAACTGAGCAAAACATTTAGCAGGTAGAAACCTGCCTACTTTGCAGTGAAGGCTGAGAGATACTTGTTGGTTGGATGATTTCAAGTATCCAGCTTGAGAATGTTTTCATCTGTCCAGGTTTTGAGCTGAGATAATCATATTTCATTGGATGTACACCAGAGCAGTTCTCCCAATTGAAATATGATAGCTAGAACACTCATCTGCTCAAAAACAGTCCATCTGGAATAATGAATCATCAGCTCTTGTCTGCCAGTACCCACCCATACAAAGTATATGTGTCAACCATCCTTTGGATTTACTGAAAGTGGATTTACCACACTTGTTCCTAAGGAATCAGCTAATTTAAAAGCCCATTCATTAAAGTACAGCTTTAATTCACTTCCGGCTCTTTCATGCCCTGTCATGTTATGGATATTCCTATTTCACAATCCAAGCAAGCAAAACAGAACAATCCATCCTTTGATTTGCCAAAACATTCACATGAGTTGATGATAAATATCCATCAGGGAAGAAATGAGCTTTCACATGATGCCTAGAAAAGAATGTTTAAATGGAGTAACTTCAGTAAACAATTTAAGTTATTTTGAACAAATATTTGTGCACACCAGGAAACAAAACACCCGTTTTGTTTTTCAGCTACTCGTTATAAACAACAAAAAATGAAGAACTTATGCGAATTCAAAAACACCACCAACTCCCTTCTTTCCCCTGATGTTTGTAAATTGTCTGCAGCAATGCCCCACATACACTGAGCAAAACTGCTGATCACTGTCAAAAGCGAGACTAATGGCACAACAGAGAAAATATTAGACTGAAGAGGAGGTGATTGACCCTTCCATCATGCACTGTCTCTAAGGGGGCTGCTGATGATTTGAGAAGAGCCAAAACAAAAGAGCAGGTTTTCCTGATTCTTGGGCCAAAGGTCTTGCAGCACAGCTTGTACTTCTACCTTTCACTCAGAATAAAAGACCAGAGTGTGCTGAGCTTGTTACTCCCACCTGCTCCTCGAGCAGTGCAGCAGATTCACTTTACCCTCAGTTATGTGACTCAAAAAGCAATATAATAGTTACAGAACACTAGTAAGAACCGAGGGAAGTTTAGGATCTTTTAAGTGTCTACTCTCCTCATATATCTTTTTTTCCCTTTCCTGATTTCCAGATTGAAAGTTCTCTGGTTCTAATGGCTTTTGGTCTTGAGTTTTTAAACCCTTCACAGGATGTTTTAGGCTCTCCTATCTAAGTGCACTAGATCCTTAAGGGGTTCAGCCCTGAGGACATTGACTCTCTATAAACAGCAGGCAAATGATTCATCTGTTGAGAGAGAATCGTGTTGCAAAACCATACACAGCAAAACTTTGATTTTGTATATACTCCATGGCCAAGCTGCCACCATTTTCTTTAAAAATCTTTTTTTCTTTCCTTTAATTTGATCCACAAAGCTTTCTCCTTTGCATACATAGGCTGTTGGTAGAAAAGGAAAGTGGAGAAGAATTACAATAAACAAATACAAGATCAGCAGAAGTGACATTTTTCGGTCCTAATATTGAAGAAGTTTTACCTTTAGAAGGTCAGCAAGAGAGTACCTACTGATCATACTGGATATCATTACTTAGGCAAAACAGCTAATCCTAAATTCATTTTCACTTTGACTTATAATAGTTAATATGGAACATTTGAAATAGACTCCTCTTGCCTTGACTCGCTCTTTAAATTGGCTGAAAACTCAGGGCAAGGGTCTGCTCCCCAATGTAGGGATTCAAAAGTCAGATAAGCCAGTCCAGAGCAAAACCACCCCCTTAATTTTTCCCTTAGAGGACAAGCCCACAATGCTCCCCACCACAATTGTTTCTGTTGAACTGCTTGCAGAAGATGATGCAGAGGATGCCTGTCTGACACCCTCTGGCAAACATCTGTGTCACAACTTGATAGGTGACTCACCAATAGAGTGAAAGTTACATTATGGGAAAGAGGCCCCACAATGTGGAAAAAGAGAATTTGTGGCATAAGTGTGAGGAAAAGAGCTCCAGCCCACTAGAACAGGTGGTCTTGGTTTTTCAGCTCAGCTCATCAGGGATAAAAAGGGAAAATACTTCAGCCACTTAGTTCATTAAGATTGTATCTAACAACCTCAGGTGGGAACCAGCAGGCCATAGGGAGTCCAGACCAGTTAAAGGATGTGAGAAGTATGTACGAGTTACACAGATGGAATAAACAATTTGAGTTAGATAGACAGACAGAAACAAGGGTTTAGTGAAACAGCATCACTTTTTCTCTCTCGGTTTCTCTGCTCTGCCTCCACTCTTTTCTCACCAAGAAATGGAGGCAAAGCAAAGGTCACGGTTCCCCAGAAACCCAGACAGCTGCTGCCAGCAAAGAGGTAAGAAAAATGCAGTTATGTAACTTTATGAACATTTTGCTTACACAGGAAATTTAATCAGCAAAGACATCATGTACTTTAGGACTTCCTAAATAGCAGTATTATCTATAAAAGGAATGAATGCTATTACATGAATTCCCCTTCCGGAGGCAGAAGTACATTTCATCTCCTTCGCCTTCTTGGTGTGCCTATAAAACCCAAAGTATTTACAGGTAGTGCACTCTAGGGCTACTGAGCAGTGAATATTTGATTTGGGCAGCACTTAATCTCTCAAGCTCTTCTGAGTACCATATGTCATGTAATCCAAGAGGTGAGTTTTAAAAACTCTGGCTTCTTTCATACTAGTGACTTCCAAATCACCCATTGTTCTACAGATGTGGTAACACAGCTCCTGCCTTGTGATCTGTCTCTTGGAAATACCTTAAAATCTCTCCTCTTTCAGAGTTACACAACTGAAAATCACATTATAGGTCTGAAATAACAGTCTTGTGCTCTAAACTTCAGCGTATCCCAAATATTCCCAAATATTTTCCAAATTCCATTTTCCTCCTCAGGAAAGAGGAGGCAAAACCTTGTCCATATGTTCCTTGAAAAGATACAGATCTAGTCAGAGTTTAAGTTCATGCTTTCTTGTCAATCTCTTATGGGCTCAGAAGAGACACCAGGAGGGGGGAAATCAAAGCTGCAATAAGCTGACTTACCCTGTGTTATATTCTTCTCTGAGTTTTTTTACACAGCTAGCTTGCTGGAGAGTTCCTTAGGCTGCTCCATGTCTCTGCCATGCAGGAACTAAGGAGCTTTTTAGCATGTCTTACAGGACTCTGCAAGTCCCAGGAGCTTTACTACAAAAATTAAGATATTATGAGAAAGACTGCTAATATTATCTTTGTAATATTCCTCTAAACAACATTTCTTATTTCCTGCTTATCAGGGAAGGAAGAAACTAGAAAGAATTAATCTACATATTAAATCCTTTGAATCTCCCTCTTTTTAACAGTTAGGCTATACCAACAGTACCTCTAATGTTTGAACAGGACCTCTCCTACCTACATATCCATATTATATCAATAATATCTATATGTAGGAGCATGCAAGTCAAGCTCATTTCATGCACATAAATTCTTTTCAACTATGATAGAGAGAACATATCCTTTCATTCCTGATCCTGAGGACCATCCTTTAGCTTTACACTTCTGCTGCCCTGATTTTCAGGGCATTTGTTTCAGGGTCAGTCCTGCCTGCCTGTTGTCTGATTCCTCCCCACCTGGCTCACCACATTGTGAAGGATGTTTATGCACAGATAGGTGAGACAGTATTAACTGACAGGATTTGTACCAATGAGTACAGCTACTGCTGTGACTGGTACCCCAGATGGGATTTATTTCCATGGGCTTCAGAACCAGTCAGGAGAGAAAATGTCACTTCAGTTAGAAAGCAGACTCTGCAAGAGGGGCTGTAGTGCTCTTCCACCTGTGTGATCCAGAGAGGACAAATGGAAGATCCCCTAATCCCTGTAAGTGACAAAAGAAGTGAGAAATATAATGCTGCCACAGGAAATGAGTTCAGACAGTGACCAGAGAAGCAGAAGAATTCATGGGCAAAACCTACTCTGTCTTCATGCAAAATCTGCGTAAATAAAAACAAAAAAAAAACAGCAGGAGGGACTGTGAAGATATTTAGACAAAATTGTTCAACAGGGCTGCCTTTATTGGAATCAGCAATTCTTTAATAACAACACTGGAATTCTTCAGGCCAAATGTCCAGTGAATGGCAAAGTCTAGTGTAGCCTTTTCTAGATAGTCTCAGTCCTTGCATCCACTTGAGCAATAAGCTATTACTCATTCATATGCTATCATCTCAATAATTCAGTGTGGGTATTAGTACACTTCCTGGGGAATTTCCCAGCAAAATTGATTTTTATTGGAGACTATTGACCAGTCAAACCCAAGAAATTTTAGACAAATTGTAGTGAAAGACGGGAGCTTGTCTAGAATTTGTCCTGCCACTTTTCCTTTGGGGCATCTAATGGGATCAAAGGTTCCAGCATGTCAGTGTCTTGAGCATTTTGCCATAACCAGCATTAGTTCACCCACCAGGTCTCAAGCTTTCAGGCTCCTTGACTCGATTTTGGATCGTAAGGAAGAGCCTCAACTACCTATTAATCTATAGGTAGATCTCTACTATTTTTTCTTCCTGTCTCTTTCCCTTCCATAGTCCTATAAAAAGCCATCCCAGATGATTAGCTTCACTTATTTCACATTGCATTTCATTTATTTCAGGTCTTCATTTTAGTTTTAAGAACAACCTATGCTGCTAAAATAGCAGAGACACTACAATTTGTATAAAGCAAGGAGCTTTCTACTTGAGAGCAAGTTACCTCCCAAGGCACTGAAGGACAAAAATTGAGAATGCTTCTCATTCCACCTTATGCCAGGGTAACCTTTGTAGCAAATATCTGAAGAGACAATTTCTTCTTCTCGAGATGAACATTAAAACCTGATGGGCAATATGCTGGCCAGAATAAAACCACACAGCCATATTAAGCACTCTTCAGGCAAGTGAGCTCTGCTTGTTAGGCATGCTGTTGAAAGAACCAGAATGAGAATTAGAAATGTTTGAAGACATCCCCTCAGGGCTAAAAAGAACTAGCTGAATTGAATTTGACTTGTACCATGAAAAGTACACTACCTAGGGCCCTAGCAGCAGAAAGCCAATAAATGGAAGCCACAGTATGCTAAGGCACTACAGGAGAAACAGAACAAATGTAGGGCACATTAATTATGTCTGTGCAATTGATCATTAATCTGAAAAGAGAGGAGTGACGTTCATCATTCATCTACTTCAAAATAAGACATTAGAATAAATCAACACTTCCATAAGCTTGACAAATTTGGGGAAGAAAACATTTGTTCTCAAAGAGTGAAAGCCTGTAAATTCTAATCCATACCAGTCGGTGACAGAGGACAAACACAGATGTTTGATTCCTTGAGAATTAGAATAAATCAAGGGCAAAAACAAGGAGGGCTTCGCCTCAGCTTTCTTCATTGCTCTTAGATTACAACAGGGGAAAAAAAACAACTCCAGGTTTAGATCTTAAGGAAAAATTGTCAACTTTGCCCAACTATGTACTTTGCACTATTATTATTATTTTTTATCAGTTTAATTCCTCTTCTCAGGTGTTGATATAAAACTGAAATCAAAGTTATCATCCTGGAGTCAAGAAAGGATTTTAACTGTTACCACATCTTACTACTCCATATACAGCTATGACACAGTAAAAATCAAATGTTTGTTGATAGCATCACTGTATAAAACAGAGTGACTACAAGCCTCTTGGTAAATCTTCTGAGGATTGTAGTTCTCCTCACATAAGTTGTTAAGATATGAAGCTGAAAGACACAATCCAAAGCTCTTAAGCAGGCTCCTACTAATTTCTCAGGTGACATCAAATAAACAATCAACACTTCAAATGAGTTCCCCATATTCTAAGGGAATATCAGTGTGGAAAAACTCAACATTGGATTTTTTTTTCAAATACTGACCAATTCAGACCTCTGTATGTGTATGTGTGTATGTACATCCCCAAAAAGAGGGAAATTAAAGTTTTAAAATCCCAGCCTTTGAACATAAGTTTGCTATTAAAAAAAAAAAAAAAAAAAGAAAGAAGAAAAGAAAAAAGCAGTTTCAGCTAGACAGAAATGCTTGTTTTCCAAAAATGAAAGTTATTTTGATATTTCTGTTAGGAAGAAGTAGATACTCTTTTCAAGACAGAATCAATATTGCAGTTCTTAAACAGGAGGAGACCTTTTATTATTCTGCTGCCAGTTTACTGATCCTAACTTCTTCCACAGCCCCCATCACACATCTCTGGGCATTACAAAATCTTTTAATCTGTTTATCCTTATGGCACCCCTAAGAGACAGCAAAGCACTGTTATCCCCATCTGCCAGGTGAACTGATGAAAGCAAGCCAGTCCCTTGTGAACTCCCCATGAGCAGACCAAAGTCCAAGGGCAGAGCAACATCCTTGCAGCAAAGTGGCAGGAGACTTTATCCATGGCTAAGATACACCACCAGATGAGGAAGACTTTGAGTCTCTGCTCCTAGTTATGCAAAGACCTGAATTCTTCTCTTTGTCATCTTGGTTATTTTCAATGCAGTCCAGCAGCTATCCATGCATATTGTTTGGTACCACATTTGAGCAATGAGACCACATCAGGAAAGAGTGCAAACTGATCAGAATTCTGTAAACTAATTATCCACTTCTGATGAGACACTCTATGCTGGTGCCAAAAAACCTTCCAGTGTATTTTGCTCTTTGTTGCCTCTACACAGGAGGCTGCTTCTCCTGGCACACATCATAGGAAACCTGAACTTTCAACTTGGTGCTTGGAGTGGCCCTGAAGGTGTTGGACCTTGCAGCACTGGGGAGAAAACCTGAGTACAGCACCTCTGAGTGCTCTGACAACAATAACAGGAAAAAGGTGCTTAAAAATTAAGCAGAGATATAAATTTAGGCATTCCTGACTCTGCTTGTAAATTCTGGTGTTCCAACCCCTGGACTATCCTCACTGCTGAGCCACTGAGATTTCTGAAAGGAGATAAGAAGCATTCCTGCCCTGACCAACCAGGACTGTTTTTATCCAGCAATACATTAAAAATATCTTCTCTCGACCATCTGTCAAAAAGATGAGCACACATGGGGTGGGAATGCTAATCCATGAAATTAACTTCCTTCACCTCCTCCAACTGATACCTAGAGTATGTAAGTCTGATTTATGCGGAAAGAATATAATCATTAAGTGTGGTTAATTTGTTCAAAAAACTTCTAAAATAGGTAGCTGTAAGCATTTGGAAGGCACAAAAATCAAGGAATTTAACTGGCTAGGTTAATCCAAAGGAGTGGAAATTGTTCTATAAGGCGATGGTTAAGTACTATCAATTTTGATACTAGATAAATACAGAGATTAAAAATCGCAAAAAAACCTGTTTTCACTTACAGCTCCCAATAAGAAATGTATTGATAGAGTAAAATGATGTTGCCTGAGTTTCAGTATCAGGCTCACAAAAGGCATAAATAAAGGACGAGTGTATGGCAGAGATGAGGGGAGGGGATTCAACTTCTGGACCATTATACACAAGGCCCAATATATTAAAGGCCCAAATTGCTGCCTGCATCTTTTCCACCCAAAGGTGAAAGGGGCTGCAGTCATCCCTATTTGCTACTTTGCCACATTTCACAACTCAGTCAGCATAAACCCCAAAGGTTTCTGCACTTACATTGAAAATGTAAGTGCAAAAGAAGAAAACACTTCTATCTGCCCCACCACACTATTACAGGTTTTCTTTCCCCCTTCAGTATTCTGTTCTCTAATTTCTGTTATATTTCACAGACTCACAGAATGATCAAGGCTGAATGGAACTCTGGAGGTGATCTTGTCCAAACCCTCTGCTCAGACCAGGTCATCTAGAGTTGGTTGCCTAAGTCTATGCTCAGACGTCTTTTGAATAAATATCTTTATATTGTCTAAGATCTTTAATCAGCAGTAAAGTCTGAAACAAATTAGAACTAGCACATATTCTAGGAAGTAAACACTTTATGCTTCTAGGCATAATGATTATTTAAGTTACAGATGTCCTTAGAGAGCCCACATACAGCAACTGACTATCCACCTACAGCAAACTTGAATATTGACTGTCACTCTCATGTAAGTCAGATTCCCTTCCTGTTCAGTCTAAAAAGATAAAGTTGAGGAGTAGAAGATCTAGCCCTCTGAAAGTCATTTGAAAATTTAAGTAATATTGATGGATTGGATCAGAATCTTTGTCCCAAGACATTACAGTGTAAACAAAGCTATTGAACATGAAAAAGGAGAGCCAAGTGTAGGAAGAGATGTCTCTCCCATCTTTCAAGAGAACAAAGTCACAGAGGAGAGATGAGGTTCAAATAACTTGCACCTACTTCAATGCCTTTTACCTTGACCTCAGGTGCCTGGATCATCCAGTTTGAACAGAGAGCCTCTCCCAAACCATTTTTCTTTCAAAGCTATTAAAAATTACAATGCTTATCTCTAAAATATGGCTATAAATAAAAATTCAAGTCACAGACACATCATTTTTATGAACAGTTCTGTGAGCACATACTGATGGAACTTTTACAAAATTGATCTGAAAAAATCATGTTTCCCTGCTATTTGGACAAGCTTTACTACTGTCTCTGAAAGCTTTTGAATTGAATGCAGCTCCTTACAGCACAACAGGCCCTAGGTTTCCATCAGGTTTATACATAACAGACACTGCTTTCTTTATAAAAGCTTGACTGATAAGACAAGTGTGCCTCCTGAGCCAGAGCAGCACATTAGCAGTAAACTTTCCATGCAGGCATAGGCAATGGCCATAAAGCGCAGCCTAATGGAGCAGAGTCAACAGGGATCTCACAGTCCATGAACTGATTATGCCCTCTGATTGTTTACTCGAGCCATTCTAAGCATAGCTTAAACACAAAGCACATGGAGTTTTAAAATGTGAATGAGACTCTACTAAGCATCTAGACACTTTCTTCTTGGGGGTGTTTTTCTCCAGGGCATTTGACTTTCTCAAACCAGTGTAAGTAAGTTAAAGGTGCAGTTGTCACTGGAATGAGGAGCCAGCTAGCTGGTATCCTTTAGAAACACCATTCTTCTTCAAATGTTTCAGAAAGGAAAAAACAAGTGCATTATGAAGCTTGGAGGGTAGCTATTCTAAGTCTTGATGCTGAAAGTGATTATTTCAAGCTACAAATTCATGCACTTCTAAAAGGTTAAAATGGTTGGGGTTTTGGGTTGTGGGGGGTTTTGGTGTTGGTGGGGGTTTTTTTGGGGGGGGGGGTTGGTTATTTGGGGGTTTTTTTGTGTGAGTTTTTTTGTGGGGTTTTTTTTGTGTGGGTTTTTTTTGTGTGTGTTTTTGTTTGTTTGGTTGGTTGGTTTGGTCTTTTGTGGTCCCAGACAGTTTGTTTTAAATGGAGAATCATGTGTCATAGTTAAAGTTAATATAAAGCTGGAAATTGTGAGGCACAACAATACTACAAATGCCCAGCTGACATTCCTGAAACTTATGTACAAACCCTCCTCCCTTTCTCTCCAATGAAGCATATAGTCCTTTTCAGCAGACACCCCACAGCATATACCTGTCCCACCTAAAGCCTTCAGTGCCTTCTGTATTCCTGGCACTCCCACATAACAGATGTTATCTTCCTCTGAGATTTTCCATCCGTAGTCTGCATGCAACAAGTGGTACTGAAAACTTTTCCATGGTCAATATGGGGCAGGTGGCAGCAACAGTTCCTGGCACTGGCTGCTCCTGGATGTTTCCCCAGGAGCTGCTAGATAAATTCCCCATGTTTCTCACAGAGCAACTAGGAGTTGAAACAATTAGCAACCAGCACAAGAATGCCTTTAATGACAATGCAAGTGCCAAGAATTTGGCAAAATGAGGAAGGGATCATTGGATTAGGATGGAAGGAAGGCTAGATAATATTTACCCCTGAGGTGAAAGAAGAAGAGCAATTAAGAAAGAAGAAGGATAGGATTGGATTCCTCATTTTGGCAGACAGGAAAAGAAGGGAAGGAAGATGCCAGAGAGTGGACTGCTGCTTAAGGGTGTGTAAAAGGAACCAAGGAGCTTAAAATTGGGAAGGTGGGTGGGAGTGAAGTCCTGTTTTAGAAAGCAAGCAGGGACATGCAACTTGCCCTGAAAGCTAGCAACTGCTGCTGCCTTGAGCAGTGCTTCCCAAACAGAGTAGAAAGTGAATTTCAGAACAAAGGGTTTATGGCAGAGAACCCTCTGCCCATTCTCCCATCCCTTTTCTTTTATAGGAAGAGAAATCAAGGGAAGGGCTCAGTTTTGGAAACATGGCTCCATCGCCAGCCCGTCTAGGGTCAGAACCAACACGCCAAAGTGCATCCACAGGACTACAGGGAGCCAGAACAGCTCTGAGGACAGGGTATCTATCCCACATTCCCTCTCAGGTACATTGCCTACTGACATGATGCTTTTCCATTGAGACTGGACTACTAACAGAGTACCGCAGAGCAGCTTCCAGGTCTATGAATGGAAAGATATCATTTGCAATAAAAAAACCAACCAACCAACCAAAAAAACCCACAACCCCCCCCCCCCCCACACACACACAAAAAAAAAAAAAACAAAAAAAAACCCAACAAAACCACACCAAAACAAAAAAAACCAAAACACAACCACCACCAAAAAAAACCCCAAAAGCACCTCACAACATGTGTACACTGGAAATAATGTCAGAGAATGGCAGTCATCTTTTTTTTTTTTCTTTTCATTGACCACTAATGGACAATACAAAAATTTTACATCGCTGAAGAAAAGATCTCCCACAAATGCTTAGATATAATTTGGCCTAGTTAAGCAGGCAGTTCTTAGCCCTGACTTCAACAGAAATCAGTGGCTAAAGTTAAACCCATCCATAAGTATCTGCAGGATCAGAGACTCTGTTCCCACAGTCAGCTTTTTCCAGTCCACAGCACTGCCAGAGAATCATATTTAAGACTGTATTTTAGTATATGCAGTCTATTTAAATGGTAAGTTGTGCATCTCAGAATAGATAATTTCCACAAAATACTGTTGAAAATTTGCTTTTCTGACTCCCAGTTGCCTTGATGTCTGCTGTCTTTTTTTGTCAAGATGTGATTCATTAAATTGATTTAAATGTATTTTGATTTTTATATGTTTATATCAATCATGTTTACTGAAATCTGTATTTGTATTATTGTGACATGGATAATGTTTAGAAACACATGAACAATACACTCACTAAGGCAGAAATTACCAGCTCCAAAGGCAAGAAAATGATTTTCATTCCATTATCTAGATTCACCAACAAAAACCCCATAGATGAACTCTATTCTAATACACAGCCAGATAAGCAATCTTCTTATCTCATAATGATTTCTTCTCATTTAAATCTCCATTACTTCTGCCATCTCAGTTTTATGCAATTTCCTTCTTACAGATGCTTTTATGTTAAATTTCCCCAAGCAGACAATAGAGAATACATTTTCTTGATATCTATTTCAAAGCCTTTTAGAGAAGCTACAGGAAGGTTTTGTGTTCTCATGCATTCTCAAGCTATACATATTCTACACTAAAAACCCCTTCCAGATGGAAACTACACTCCTACTTCTTAGAAACAATCCCATTTCCAAAGGTAAGGATTAGGAAGCTAAATTCCAGACTTAAAAACTTTTAATTTGATATAATAATATTTCTCGTAATACTTGGCAAAAAAAATCCATGAAGTCCCTACAGCCTATCATATTCCACACTTCTGATATCATCCTTGAATTCATTTCTGACCATCAGTACAAATTTCTTCCTCTAACAATCCTATGAACCTCACCACATCTGTCTTATCAAGGTATAGGTTCTGGAATCTGTCTCTAGAAATGGAGGAGTGAAATCAAACTTGAATGAAGTGTAACTTGCCTTTGGCAACTACATATCAACTAGACCAACCTGATAATTTTTCTCTGTGAAAAATACTGATGCTGCACTCCAGCCCCTCATACAGATCATCAATAAAGATGTTAAACAGGACTGGGCCCAATACTGAGCCTTGGGGAACCAACCCACACTAATGATCAGCCACCAAGTGGATGCAGCCCCATTCACCAACACTGTCTGGGCCTGGCCCTTCAGCCAGTTCTTAACCCAGCAAACAGTGTACCAGTCCAAGCTGTGGGCTGCCAGCTTCTCCTGGAGAGTGCTGTGGGTGACAGTACTGAATTCCAGGTAGACAACATCCACAGCCTTTCCCTCATCCACCAGGAGGGTCATCTGGTCTTAAAAAAAGAAGATCAGGTTGGTCAAGAAGGACCTAAACTCATGCTGGCTGGGTCTGATCCCCTGGCTGTCCTGTATGTGCTACATGAGAGCACTCAACCTGTTCCATAACCTTCCCCAGCACCAAGGTCAGGCTGACAGCCCTGTAGTTCCCTGGTCCTCCTTCCAGCCCTCCTTATGGATGGCTGTCACACTGGCCAGATTCCAGTTGTCTGGGATCTCCCTGCTTAGCCAGAGCTGGTGATAGATGATGGACTGTGACTTGGCAAGCTCTTCCATCACTTCCCTCAATGCTCTCAGGTGAATCCCATCCAGCCCCATAGACTTTTGAGTGTCTAAGTGGCCCAGCAGGTTGCTGACTACCTCCTCCTGGATCACAGGAGGTCCATTCTGCTCTCCATCTCTGTCCACCCACTCAGGGTCCAGCTGCCCTGAGGATTGCTGATCTTTCTGTTAAAGACTGAGGCAAAGAAGGCATTAGGTACTTCAGCTTTTTCCTTATCCATGTGTCCCACCCCCTGCATCAAATAAAGGACAGAAATTTTCCTTGGCCCTCCTTCTGTTGTTAAAATATTTATGAAAACATTTTTATTGACATTCATAGAGTGGCCAGATTGTGTTCTATCTTAGCTTTTGCCTTTCTCATTTTCTCTCTCCATGATCCAACAACACTTTTGTACTCTTCCTGAGTTGCCTGCCCTTTCTTCTAAAGGTCAAAAACTCTCTTTTTTCCCCTGAGTTCCTGTGAAAAGTCCCTGTTCAACCAGGCCAATCTTCCCTGATGTCTTCTCTTTCAGCACATAGGGATGGGCTGCCTCTGCATCTCTAAAATTTCCTTCTCAAAATATGCCTGGCTCTCCTGGACCTCTTCATTAATGAGTCTCTGAACCAGTGTCCTGAACAGGCTGAAGTCCACCTTCTATCAGTCCAAGGTACAGGTTTAGTTGACCACTTCCTTAATCCATCAAGAACCAAAAAGTCGTGTAGCTTTGTGATCGCTCTGCCCAAGGCAGCCTCTGACCACCACATTTCCCACCCTCTGTTCATAAAGAGCAGGTCTAGCAGGACACTGCCCCTGTAGGCTCCCTCATCAGCTGTGTCAGAAAGTTATCCTCCAAATGCTCCATGAACCTTCTGGAGTTGCAGAAGACTGCCCCCTTTCCACTCTGCTGGGTTTCCAGCAGACACTGGCAGGCTAAAGTCTCCCACAGGAACAAGGTCTGGTGATCATGAACCATCAGCCAGCTGCCTACAGTAGTACTCCATCTGCCTCTTCATCCTGGTTGGATGGTCTGTAATAGACTCCCAACGAGGATATCTGGCTTACCAGCCTCCACCCTAATTCTCACCCCTAGGCACTCGACCTTATCATCACTATCCTCAATTCTGTGCAGTCAAAACACTCCCTGAGGTCCAGAGACACCCCACTGCCTCCTCTTCCTTGCCTGTCCCCTCTGAGGAGCCTGTAGCCACCCGCTGCAGCACTCCAGCCATGACAGTCACCCCCCACTTTTCCCTGATGGTAACAACATCACTTTCCTGCTGCTTGATGGCCTCCAGTTCCTCCTGTTTGTTACCCATACTGCGGGCACTGGTGTAGATGCAATTGTGACTGCTCCGCTCTCCTCCAAAATCAGCTTCTATGTGTCTCAGGTTCTGCACCTGAAGAGAATCATAAGCATTTGAAATAATGTTCCTTAAATCAATGAATAATTCTAACCACTGCATGTTGCTGAAAAACAAGAGTATGTATGACTCAGATAAGTTTATGTATGTATTCTGAGACTCAGAAGAGAAGGGGTTTTGAATTAACAGGTTAGAATAATAGTATGAGGAACATCCTGAGGGCAAATGATCTAACAATTGTGTCACGACATGTATTTTAGTAAGAAAAAATATTAACTGCCATGGTGAGCTAAGTGATCATTTAGACATTTGCAGACAAAGGAACCACTGCCCTGCTGAGTTTTTAATGACTTGAGAACAAAAGCATCTCCATTTAGACACCAGAAATATTTGACCCCCACAACCCAGTGTTACTATGTTCACTAGGTTGTGCCCATACTGCCCTTCTGGTTCAGTGTTGAAGTGAAACCTTGACTGTCCTAATTCACCATCTGTCAGTTGGATTTGCAGGGTGGTTTTAGCATATTCAAACTAGATTATCTGAGCAAGAAACTCATCCAAAAGCTCTTCTCCATCCACCCATGCACCATATTTACCCCAGTCCATAATGGAGACAACAAGTGGCTAAATCAATGATGTCCTTCTGACAGCCTCAAACTACTGAATGATCAAGGCTGCTGTGGGAATTAAAAAATATCGTGTCAAAACTTGCAGGGGCTAAAGACCAGGTCTGAGTTACCCATCCCAGCTTGCATAGGCAGATGTTCAAAAATGTAGGTTGCATTTTGACCTAGGGAAGGCTGTTCCTATTACAAAACTCTAATGGATGTCTCCATTTCATCTGTCTAGCACTACTACAATTTTATAGCTAAACACGCCTAGGTTTTCTCCCTCAACAACCAGTCTAGAATATTGTAAAATTGGGTCATTTCTGATTCTTGTTTCATCTTGTCCATTTTAGCTGCAGCATTGAATCATGCCACCTTCAGACCATGTAACTGGTTATTCACACGGAAGGTAAGTAGCCTCACAAACCACATAATGCAAGATCCAAATGGGGTTGCCTAATGCCAAGGAACCCCTGCACCAAAGTACTAGGACACCTGCTGCTTCTCTGTGTGTCTCTCCTGAGCTCTCCCTGCATCCCAGTGTGCTGAATATGACTATACTTTGCAACTGATCAAAGCCTGCATTCCTTGTGCCCATAGCTCTCCTTCCTTGCTTGTGCTCAACACGACTGTCTCATCACCATCCATTTTTTCCCCCAAATACTTCCCCCAGACTGCCTTAGCCCAGGCTGTCTTGGTCATGGGTCTGGGACACAGCTTGAGACAGGCTCTGGGAAATGCTCCCATGGGCATGGGAAAGCACCATAATGCACCTGCAGCAATCACACAGACACGAAGCACAGGTCTCTGCAGCACCAGGTGTCCAAGAGCATGGTCTCCACCACAACCTGCATCAGATCCCAGGGGATGCTCAAGGTTTACTGACCACTGAAAAACCCCTCTTCCATGATAATTCTTGGCTGCAGCCCTAGGAAGTATCATCCATGGGAGTGCCAGGTGAGGACAATGCAGGGCATTGTGAGGGCAGACTACTGCAGCTGCCTTCCCACAGCTGCTGTGTGCCAGGCTGCACCCGTGCTTGACCCATTTTCAGTTGCCATGGAGAGAATGAAGCATATAGAATGATCACTCCTCCAACCACAATGAGATCTCCTGGAAAATAAATACCTATTTGTGAATTTAAAGGGGAAATACAATAAAATAATTACGAAAATCTATGTCCAGTGATGGCTGACAAACATGTATTATTTGACAAAGCTAATCTATCATCCTTTGTTATCAGCAGGCTGCAGCTCTAGCCCAACCAACCTTCTCAACAAGAAAAGGGAGGAATTTGGGCACAGTTGTGGCACCATTACTTTCAAGACTTCCACAATCAAAACTCAAATACTTTTCATCATAATGGTCTTGTAATACAAAAATGGATTAAAACAGCATTAAGCAAGGAATCACATTTTTATGTGCAGTGCAATTTCTTGCAAATTCCGTGAATAAGTTGGTCTCCCTCCCAACAATTAGGTTTCTTCCCTCTGTAATTGTGTTGCAGCTACAGCAGCTACTAAAGAGAACAGCACAGTGAGACTGATTCTCTGAGATTGCAAAGAAGAGCTCCTTTCAAGTGCTACTATTCAGGAAGGTTTCTTAAAAAAAGAAACACTACTATATAAAGGTCCATATAGTTGATAGAAAATGACCAAAAATGTTTCATTTAGGCTTCAATAAACATTTTATACATTTTAACGATTTTTTAATTTGTTTTTTCATTCTTTTTCTGCTAAACTTGCATTTCTGAATTTCAAGAATGCATAAAAACGTTAAGCTATTGCAAGCAACTCTGCAGTCATGAGACAGCTCAATTTTGCAAGCTTGGTGGCTGAAGGTAATTTTGGTCAAGCCTCCGGTTAAGGATATTTGCAGCATATAATAGCAATAATTTATGTTCTCTATGGCTCAGTGAACAATGCTGTCTACACTCATGTGTCAGTGGATGGCCCTTGATTAGCCATTTATGTCCATGTAGCTAAGCACATTCATTAGTTTTTATTTTCATTTGTTTAAAGAACTTAAAAGCCTAACTGGGGATCAGCATTCCCAAACATCACCCATATTTGGAGAAGCTAAGTCTTACTAGAGATCTGATCCCACTTTTTTTCACTGAGCCTTCTGATTATTTTATATTTGTGATTGCAGGGAGAGAAAAACAAGCTAAAAGAGCAGATTACAAAAATCAAGGCATATAAAGTCTACTATTCTAACCAGAATGTCCCAAATGGAAATGATTCAGGGCTAGCAACCCTGAAGACAGAGGAGGGGAAACGGTGCTAAAGCACATTTAAGTGACACAGACCCAGGCTGTGGGTTTGTGGGGGTTTGGTTTTTCATTTTTTTCCATTTTGTTTCCTGGTAAAGATTAAAGCTGACAGCTGAAAACTCAGAGGTAGGCGATGTCTTTCATCCATCTTAGAGACAGAGGGAGGCAGCTTGTCCCACGGTAACACAGTGCCATCTACTGATTCCTTTCTTTAAGGAAAAAAGAAAACCACACTAAATTATATCTTCACGTTAAAGAAAAAAAAATAAAATTACAAAACCAACCTAAATTACCCCTAACGGTAGGGCAGGTGTAATCAGCAGCTGCAGCGCCAAACGACAGCTGTCCTGATTCTCATCACGAGCTTTGCAGCACTGCAGTGTACCTCTCTTTGACTACCCAAAGTTAACAGCAGCTAAACTCAAAATATTTATTTCACAGGTGCGAAAAAACACAAAAATGGGAAGCAATTTTTTTTTTTTTTTAAAGAAAATAGACCCAGAATTTCTCATCACAGAAGACTTCAGGACTTACAGGAATCTCTGGATGCTGGCAGTTATTTTAAATTTGATTTATCCCCATCCTGTAAGTTGAGGTTCAGGTGCAGGTGCCTTCCAGAAGCCACACATTCCCATGAGCTAAGTGCTGGGCTACATGCCGGGAAATTCCACATATTTCATTTCTGCTCCCATTTGGCCTGAAGAAACCCATCCCTTTGTATTGCTGTGTAGCTGCCCTTGGCCAGGAGACAGCTGCAAGCTGCACATAAAGGTGGGGAATGGGATGCAGCTGCATGGTCGTGACTTTAGCATGTGACCACCATGTGTGTCCACTGCTTCAGCAGGTGCTGGGACTGCTACATTTCCCTCACCAGCAAATCTATGTTTTACCTCCTTTATGCCTAACTGAGAGAAAGATGAGTGAGAGGAAGGCCAGACAACAAGCCTGGAGTTTAGGAGTAACAAATACAGCTCATAGCTTCCCACAGATTATTCTTTCCACATTATTTCAGTGAGAAAGAGCAATTCCTAATGCAAAGCCAAAGAAAAACTTTTGCAAGTTTTTGATTGAACAAGTTTTTATGCACTGGTGCAGCATTTACCTTTTCCCAAAGATAACTTTTTTTTTTTTTCCTTCAACTTGAAATACTTTCCTGAAAACTATTGTTTGCATATTGGGCCATAACAACACCATGAACATACAGAGTCTGAGATGGTGTATTAAAAACAATGGCGAGCAGGCTTCTAGAATAGTAGAAGAGCAGATCCTGAGAGCTTTCATAGTTCAAAGCTGATCTATATTCACCACTAACATGTAATTTTCAACTTACATGACACACCTAGGAAGTAGTCCTTTTGCCCTATTCTGTCCTGGCGAGCTCTCACTTGGATACCACAGCCAGGATTTGGTGCCACCTTCACAATACATATGAAGAGATCCTGTGGAAAGCAGTCAACAACAAGAGATCCAGAAAGTATGGCATACAAGGAAGGCTTGCATGAGGTAATATCACCTAAAACTATATTAAAAGCTACTGAAAAGAGAAGAAATAAAATCTTCCTGCCCATCACAGATGGGAGGAAGATGCAATGATCTTCATTTGCAGTTAGGAGAATTCAGGTTGCATACTGCAACCTAAAAGCACTTCAGCAGCAGAGGTAGAGACAGGGGAATAAGGTGCCTGAGAGGCTGTGGACTCCCTTCAACCAGAGGTCCTTACTGACAAATTTCATAAAAACACAGATATAATTACTCTGGCCAGAAGCAAAGCCTAGACAAGTTTATGAGGTTCTGCAAACTCTCCTCGCTCCATGAACCTCTGATACTAAAATTCTAGCCTAGAAAAAAAAAAAAAAGAGCTTCCTTCCAAATGCCAAGTACAGCCTGATTTCACACATACTGGTGATAATCATGAGGTACTAAACTAGGGGAAGTGGAACTACACTGCTATGAAGCTCAAAAAGGTGGCCTTTAAGATCATTAAGCTAGTGGGTTTTTTTGTAACAAAAGGCAATTTCTAGATATTTTTGAACATATTCTAGTTTCTTTGTTATGTTCTATTCTAGGTTTTATAGCAATAGCGGGATCATCACCTCATTGCCCTGGAATCTAAGTAGTGTAACAGGTGGAAAAAATATTAGCCAGGAGAAAGATAAATTGATTTGGTGCCCCTGCACCATATTTTAAATCCACTAATAGAAGAATGGAGATGAATACATTCATTTTATTAAGCTCTACTTAGTAAAGCAGTTTCTCTGCCTTCTGTGGCTAACAGTTTCAAACAACTTTCTTTTTTAAACTGGCTGATTTTGTACAGGAAAACTGTTAATTAAAAATTAAACCAAAGGGCTTAGCTAAATCTTTGATTTTCTCTGTGCCCCAGTTGCTCATCTGTAACAGAGAAATCGTAGTTTTCTCACCCCAGACATCTGCTGTACGATTCATTAAGACTTGTAGCATGATTTGCATATTCCCAAGTTATTAAAATAGATCACAGCAGATAATCCAAACACTACATTAGAAATTGATTTCCCTTTACTGGACTTTTGGCAGAATTCAGAAAATGATTGGAAGATCTGTGGTTTTTCTTCCAAGATGTACAGTCAGCCAGTGGGACTGCCCATGCAGTAAATAAATCTCTCAGCAGCCTCAGTGCAAATGGGATCAGCTCATAATTTCCCCACTTTTTGTACAGAAAGCCTCACATCTTACTGACACAATGAGCACCCTCCAAGAGGTACCTCTACTTACGCATTTGCTGCCTCTCCCAGTGGATCTCCCTTTCTAGCACCTCCCAAAAAGCTGGTCCCCGCTTTGTACTTGGATAGACAGCTTTTATTGCATACAGGAGTATTTAAATGTCCTTTCTATTTAGCACGAAGGGCAAGCAATCAGTAAAACTTTGGTTTTGAGAAAATTTGTTTATTGACAAGGATCAAGCCTAATATCACCTATTGCTGGGTGGAAGTATGTTCTCTTTGGGGTAAAGGGGATGCACAATCTGCCTGGCAGCATGAAGAGCATCATCCCTTGTAGCTGTGATAACATTTAACTCCCCGTGTGTGGACACTCTTATCCTAGGATTAACAAGTGCATTTTCATGTTTAATCCATTTCTGAAGATGAATGCTGGGTGTCAGTAAACTAAGCAGGAAGAAGACTCTCATATGCCAGGAGCTGATAAAGAAAAGCTTCTTGGACTCAGCACAAAGACAAAGCAAGACACACCTGAAGCTGTGGATATCAAAAGCCCAGGTTCCAGACATGAACAAATCACCTTAAAACATTTGAACACACATGCATAGCCTGCAAACCAGGAAAGAGGTATTTGGAAGTGTGAGGCAATGGCCTCTAACTTGCCAAGGGTATCTGGGAGAAAGTGTCCTTACTTTCAACCCTTGATGCCACTGACCCCAGACAGCTCCATTTGTCATGGGTGAAGCTGTCCACTTCCCCAGAGATGAGAGGGTACCAAGTAAGGACAGATTCCACTGAACACTACAGCAATGCTCTTGCTTGAGCATTGCAACATCTTTGCCATTTCTCACATTACTTGATAATTGTGTCCTATAGTTCTCCTCTAGCAAAGCTCCTTATTTTCCACTGTTTCCAAATGTATTTCTGAAATAAGGAAGCCTTAAGTTTGGGTTATTATGTCTGAATGCCAGATTATGATTTCCATTATTTATTGCCACAACAGACTATTAAAGAGGCATCTCCACCCAGCTAAATGTAAGATTTTGTCTTCAGGCATAATAATATCTCTGGGAGCTGCTCAGCTCTAGTAAGTATTTAAACATATGCCTAAATTTAAGCATGCAAGTTGTCCTCTGACGTCAGTCAGAATTCTGTTTAAATCTGTGGCTAACTCACTACATAGGCTTTTTATTTTTTAACTCAATACAACATAGTTGCTATGGCAATAATCAGTAGCAGAGCACTTGTGGTGAAAGGCAGAATGTTTTGATTGTCATGTGAAGATTCATACCTTCAGAATTAAATTCTTTTACTAGCTGCTGCTGTTCCTCCTGCTGGCTCAACAGCCTGCAGTGCATCTTTATTAGCTCTGATAAGCAGCACCAAGACAATGATTGTCCAGCTTGCTCTGAAAGACCACTTAGCACTGCAGAAATAACAAGACCCTGTACAAACAAACACTCCAAAGATGATACTGTAGAACAGGTGCTTAATCTATACGGAAACTATCTTTTCCCCAGTAAAGAAACCTTTTAATTCACTTCCTCTATAAAGAACACCTGATGGACTCTCTTACGCAAATGCTGATCACGATCAAAGCAGTTATAAGAAGGGATATCCAACCCATGATCATAAGTTTATTGTCTTCTTGTGTGTGCACAATATGCATTCAATTTTTATCAGTCTCATGGAGCAAAGAACAAATATAGTACCATCCTGTCCACCAAGAACAGAAAAATATCCCCAACTAGTCAGAAGGAAAAACAGGTATGTGAAAGAATAAATGAAAAAGTATCAAAGCAGACAGAATAGGAAGGCAGAAGTTGCTCTTCAGCCTTAAGGTCACAGGCAAGTTCATACAAATTTCTGAAACTATTTTCTGTTTTGAAAAACCTGAGACCTCTTAAACTACCTCCTTTTAGAAGATGCTCTCAAGGCTGGTTCTGAAGTACTTCTCAGGAATTTTAGGAGGAAAACTCAGTTCCTCAACAGTGTCCTCATGACTCATTTGAAGCACAGTTGGGCTTTTGCAACTTCCAGCTATGCCCTCTGCCCTTTCAGTGACCATGCCCAGTGTAAAAATGTCAGATGTCTTTCTTTGAGGTCACTGTAGGATAAACAAGGACCCAATGTCTTGCTACTACCTGCTACAAAGGCCTTTATATGCAATCTGAATACAAGCTGCTACCAAATACAACATCTCCACAAACAGTGAGATCCCAAGGGTGTCCTGGGATTAAGCAGGCTCTGATGCTCTGTTTCAAAAGTAAAGCACACACAACATCCCTGAAATTCAATGCAAATACTTCTCTGATAGCAAGAAACACACACTAAGCCTTCTAGATTATAGCTGGGAAAAAAAAAAGGTAGGTACTTTCCACAGCATGTTCCTAGGGAATCTGTATTTATTCTGACAGTTTTCATGTAAAAGAATGGTCACATGTTAATACAGGAAAGTAAATAAGTAAAAAAACTGAGCAGTGTTAATAAGAGCTATTTCACAGTGGATCTGAAAAGCCACTTTATCTTTGCTTAACTCAGCTGGCTCTGAAATGGGAACACACCAGTGGAATTTTTTTTCCTCTGCTACCTATTTTTGGACTCGTCAAAAACATATCACCTAGATTTTTCCAGTTTTCAGCTGATAAAATGTTTGTTCCCTATATACTGCTATGCTTTTTCATGCGCAGTAACTAAGCTTGCCCTACCTCAGTCAAACCCTATCTTACAAAGCCTGATGTCTATGGTCTATTTTATAATGTTAGTCAGGTCTTATACCACTGTAAATGTCCAACACCTCTCCATTTAAAAGACACTAGTTTAAAGTCTCAGCATAGAAGCTGAAAAAAAACCCAACAGAATCTGCCATTAGGAGTGGCTGGACATTTTGACAGGCACAGGTTGACATCAATTTCAGGCAAATATCCAAAGACTTGATATTTCAAAATATATCACATCTGGATCTGGACTAGTACCTGAACCTGAAACCTTAGGAACAAGGGTTTCTTACAGGAACAACTTTCCTGCTACCTTTTTAGTTCTTTGTCCTTCTGCTGTTTCAAATTTCAAACTTGCAGTGCCAAAGGTAAAGCAGACAAGAAAACATCACAGTAAAAGGATGAGAACAAAAAGGATTTTTAACAATCAGGGAAAAATATAATTTTTAGAAGTTGGTGAGCTTAAGTAACTACTTTTTTAAAAAAATTTACTTAAATCTTAATTGTTTTAAAAAAATTTAAAATTATTCTAAAATAATTTTGAAGTCTTTCACATTCTTTGAACACTGACCTCAATGATAAAGACAAATAAGCTTTGAGATGGAAACCAGTATCTTCTCCTTATCCAGAAAAATGCCTGAGAACTACTTGCTGGGAAATCATCTGTGACAAGTACATAGCAAAGCCTCAGGAAAATGTTCTTCACAAATGAGTCTCCTACTCAAAAGTAGGGAGGCCCTCCAGCCATACACCTTCCACAGTTTGAAATGAGTATATGTGGCCCAGTGTGAGAACTTGATGTTCCTTTTGTTTAAACATTAATCAGCTTTTGCAGAAATAGCAGAGCAGCTTCATTTACTCTCTTTTCAGTTTATATAAATATTAGATTTGCAAATACATAAAAAATCACTTTGCACTTCTAAAACTTAAATTGCTACAAACCTGAAATGTAATTTCATACAATACTTGCAAAAAAAAAAAAAAACCATAACAAAAGCAGGAGGGAAAGAACTAAGAATACTTTCCTCTCCTAATATATATTATCAGTCAGAGAAGTTTTTGGCAGCTATCAACAAATTTGCTTCAAGAAGATTTAATTTGCAGTTCATCACTATTAAAATGCCCCTAAACCTAGTCCTCCTTGCTATGTATTTCCACAGAAGCTTACAACTGTCAGAATTTAGTCTTGCTCAAACAAAAATCCTGAAAACACATACACCACCACTACTCCCTGCAAATTATTATTTTTGTAAAATTTTTGTTGTGCTTAAGGTAAGAGATATAAAACCACCTTAATCCTGCAGACTAAGTCAAACCATTCATCTAGTGAAGAGCCACCAGGCAGAAAGGAAAATTCCTTTCTTGGCTCAGAAGTTTGTGAATGCTGAGAAGGAGAGAAGACCTCTGCGGGCAGGGGTAGTTCCTCAGCCTCCTCCCATCCCCTCCAAATCAATCAGCAGGACAGCTCTACACACCCTTCAGGGCTGGTTTATATTTAGAACTCAATAAAGAATAAAAAATAGCAAATCATACACCCACTCTGCTTTGGGGAAACAAATGTGCTAGTCAACGGAAGATATAAATAATCGCATGATGACACAACGAAACGCCTCATCCGGCGGCTTCAGTGCAAGCCTCTGTCCAGGGGCCAGCAGAGCTGCTGGATGTACTCCATTAATCTCTTTTCCAAAGTGATGGATTTCTTTTTTGGGAACAAGCCCAGTTCACTGAGGAGTCATTTTTTCCCCCATCAGCTGAGATCAGTCACCAGTAACTCATCGCTTCTCATCCAGCCCGTGCTCTTCATTTGTAACTGAGACTTTCCAGCAACGACACCACAGCTGGCCTGCAGGAAACACCCCCAAACTCCCTATTCATAGTCTGGGAAGGGCAGAGGAAGGAGAGAGCAGGCAATCAGATACAGAGCGATAGGAAAAGTGTGACCTTCCTTTCCCCCGATAGTGACACCATTTTCTCCCTCAGCTTTAACCTTTTAAAAACATTCAAGAAGCCATGTGAAAACTCACAACCTCAATGCAATCTAGACATAATAACTCCAAATTTTTAGATGCAGAAGAAAATCCATGGCGCTGGGTATAGATACTCAGCCAGAGAAAGTGAATGTGACCAACAGCTGCAGGGAAGAGCCATTCTGGGTTATTACTCCACCAACGACAGGCACTTCTATTAAAAACTGGTTTTATGTCTAATGCTGTCTGGGGAACAAGAAATCAGGAGTTTTGTGTACCTAGCTCTCCCAGTGTGACACAATTTACCTTCAGGGAATGTATGAAAATAAATCTTTAACAGGGACTTCCATGCCCCCTCGCTGCTGGCTGCAAGTGAGGTTGGCACCAGGCAGAAGTCATAATGCTTCTAGACACTCATGTGAAAGGACTGGGAAGCCTGGAATATTCGGATGTTAAATGCACAGAGGATGGCAAGCTTACATGGTGGCTAAGGAGTGGCCTGGGAAATTGCAACAAAAGTTACTTAGTTACTGCCTTGGCCATCCAAAGCTGACTCTGTAAGTCTACTCAATGACACAAGAACTTTGCAGACACATGTGACTGGGGGCACACAGGGACAGAAGAGCAAAAAACTGGGCTTATAGGCTGGGAATTGGGATGTTTACTGCTTTACAGCTGCCTTACAAGAAAAGAGTGCTACCTTGTGCTCTCAGGGTGGTCCACAGCAGGGTGTAAAACTGTTGGGGAGTTTATTTACATGCTCAGTCACTCTCTCTGACCTCTAATAGGTGCAAAAGCAGCATGAAATGAGGTGCCAGCTACTGTGAAGAATTGCCAGATAACAGGATTTATGGAACATTAAACATGTTTATACACATCCCTCAGCTGTTAACCACTGTATCAAGCACTGCACTGTATCAATCCTTGCCACTGCAAGGGTTAAAACAGATTCATAATTAGAAGGGAGATTACAAGACTGATGCAAGCCCACTGTGCAGGACAAGGAGGAGGGCGGTGAGTGTGTACAAACATCTCCTTCTGCTCATAGCAAGAACATTTTTATTCATTTTCCCAGATAACAGAATCAAAGAGTCATAGAGCAGTGTGGATTGGAAGGGACCTTTAAAGGTCATCTAGTCCAACCCCCTCTGCATGAGCAGGGATACCTGCATCCAGATCAGGTTGCTCAGAACCCCTTTAACCTGGCCTTGAATTTTCCAAGGACCCTAAAGCAGCTATAAATTGCAGAGCTTTTTGTTAGCTGGGCTATCTCCTCAGTTCTGATTCAAGTTAGTGCTGTAGCTCAGAGGCTGTGCTCCCCACTGCCTCTTTGAGGAGCAGCACAAAGTGAATGAATGAGTTTGGTCCAAGCTTTGGCATTAACATGGCTGCCAGCACCTTTGTTGGCAGTTTCTGGGCACACAGAATGAGTTTCTTCTTCTTAGTCCTAGCAGGGCACAGCTGAGGCACTACTACAGAAGACATTGCTTGATCTGCCTCCATTTGGGGACGAGTGAATGTCAGTCTCTTAGGCTGTGAATTCCACCAGTATTTCTCCATATTTTACCTATGGTTTTCTCAGAATTAGGGGTGGTGGAGGAAACAACTCCAAATAAACACAATGCAAAAATTTTAGAGTAGAAAGAAAGCACCACCCTAAAAATGGCATAGAGCCATCATTTTAAATTACACAGGGCAAGAGCACTGCCCCTTTGGAAAGAGTCATTTCAAGGTAATGAGGGTGTTGAGGAAAGACTGTGTGACCCTGATCATATTTATGCTCCCAAATAGGTGGGGATGTATCAGGACTCACTGTTACCAACCCGAGCCACTCCTCATTCCTGCACGGCAAGCTCTGCCTTGCCACCAAGGGACAAAGCACAGCAGCACCGTAACTGCTCCATAGGAGCAGCTCACAGCCAGTTTGTCACTGTGAACTTGCAGCAGGGAGCCAGCAGTGCCAAAAAGCAGAAATAGCAGCACTCCTTTTATCACCCAGGGTTTCACAACACACAATGAGGTGCCAAAAGGTCCATGGATAGGGTGGGGAGATTCCCCTCACCTTTTCCCAGGGCTCATCACTTAGCCTTGACGTTTACAAGAACTGTAAGAAAAGGTTACTCATTTCCAGGTGTGGCGACGTGACCCTCACCTCTCAGTTCAGGATTTGGTCTTTACAAAGACTGGACTGCACGGGATGCATCCTGAGGAAAGGGTGCAGAGCCACTCTGTGTGACTGCTGCCTGAGGCTATGAACTGTATTAACCTTCTGGAGGGAGAGGGGGAAAGCAAGACTGCCCCTGATCTGAGATATACAGTCACATTTAAACAATACCTTGGTCACACAGTCTAATGACTGTCTCTTTACCATTGCTCCATCCCACTCCAGGGAGAATTGCAGCTCTAAGTGGAAAGTCAAGAGCTGGAGCTGTGCTTGGCCAAACTTCCTATTGTGAAGACCAGAAGAGTCCTCCCAGCTCTGCAGGGCTGGTCTGAGCTCACCCAAACGCTTACCCATCCAGAGCAAAACTGTCCCTGATGGTAAAAAGGCATCCATTGATGTTGGAAGAACAAAATGCTGCATTCAGCATCTCCCACAGGACTAGAGAGCACTTTCTTCATTCACATTTTTCCATCAAAAAAGTATGTAGCAGTCTCCCCTACAGAGAAATAAGAGTTATTACCATTCTGATGTTTCAGATACCAAGTGTTCTGCATGGAGATCTACAGGACCACAAATCATATCTATTCAAAGCATGACAAATTGTTCAGGGCCACATAGAAAAAAAACAAATTTCACATGAGGTTTGAGAAACCTCAGGCCGCTTCCAGTTCAGTTAAGACAACCCTGATTTGGCATGTCTAATGCACCTGCTCCTCTGATCAGGCAGGGCTTAGTCCATGCACAATCACTGCTTTGAGTGTTCACATTTCTTAAATTTAACTCAGAAGATAGCTTAGTAGCCACATGTGGAAAGAGTACTGTGAATTAATAATAAAAATTACCTGACTTAGCTTCAAGGAACAGAGCTCTTTCAAGAGCACTCAAAATCTGAACAGCATCCCAGTGACAATTCCATGGAGTACAACTCTAGCCCTTAATGGCTCTTTCCTAAAACCAGAATAAGTTAAGTTCCTATACTACTTAATGGCAGTTAAATCCAAATGACAATTTTGTATTGTTCAGAATATTGCCATAGATTTATTATTTTCCTGCACACAGATGAGTGTCAGCAGTTGCTTTTTCTCTTTGCACATGGTTTGAATGATCTCAAAGGCAAAAGCCAACACCCCCTATAAAAGGTATTTAATTTTTTTCTTTTCTAAGCTTCATCTGAGTCCAGTCCTCACTTATATTTTGTCTCTTTACATCTGCTGTTACTTTACATATCTTTATTATTTAGAGGTATATAAATTGATTTACAGGATTCATCTATAGTGAAACAAGAACTAACCAGCCTTCCTGAATTAAAGAGTCTGACCTCCCAGTGATGCACACTGAAATCTTTCACTCTTCCTACCTCAGCTCTGCTCTAACTCATCCCTACCAGACACCCAGCAGCCAGAGTACACACCAGCTGACACCTTTTTCCTTGAGTTCCAGCAGTTAGTCTTCCAGGATGCCTGAAGACAACATAAATCATATTACCACCAAAGAAAAGAATAAGCAAGAAAATTTTAGCCAGGAACACTCTGCCTCTCCCTTACAAAGCAACTTTCCTCTCTGGTGAGATTAGTCAAACTGTTCAGAACATGACTGCACGAGGGAAAAAGCTACCCTCAACTCACTTTGAAGAAGTGTCTTGCAGGCATTACAGTATAGTCTGTCCTTAAATTGCCTCAGCAGCAAGAGGAAAAATGCTTCACATTTCCAGATGTAAGATGTGCAAAGAAAGTTAATTAATTAAAGTTCATACACTGCTTTGAAGGTGGAAAGACCTCTAAAGAAAGTGTTAAGAACAGATAACCAGAATACATCTTTTCCAACCTCACAAAAAGCAGATTGATGCTGCACAGAACGTGTACAACAGAGAAATTTTCCAATTGTAGGATTATTCATCTAAGTTTTACTTAGAGCCTAAGGTTGCTTAGAAACTGGTATTTCCCAGCTGTATCTCAGTCAGAGCTGTGATTTCACTACCTATTTTTGACAGGTAACCCAAATGGGACATTAGAGTAAATATGGCTGGAACATTAGGACATTTTCTTCAGCATTCAGGGCTCATACTTTTGATGTTTATAAAGCAGATTTCTGACAGCTCCCTCAAAAAGTAATTTTTTTCTATGTCTGTCCAAGTATATAATAGCCCAGCTAAAAATGCTGCTTCTGCAGCACAGTATGCCCATTAAATAATTCATATGACTGACTAACGCTGGTGAGAAGTGGCATGTAGTAGCAAAAAAAGTGAATCTGAATACATGACAGCACATTTCTAAATATTAATTAGGAAGGAAAGAATAAGCATATTTTAAAATCAAATTAAAATGTACCTCCTTTTGTATTTTGTCCTTAGAACATTATCATCTTTACATCCAAACTTCATGAACTGCGATAACTTAGCCAAACCTCAGGAAGAACAGTGGGAGGAAGTACTTTCCTCCCCCAGTGGTGAACAGCTACATCTCTCAGGCAAAGAAGCATAATTTGCTTTGGTAAACAATGTTCTGTTTCCACTGTGGAAAAGAGGTATTGGTCAGACCCTGGGAAGAAAAGTGAGTCTTAGGCAGGATGACAGCAAAACCAGAACCAAACCATCAGCTGACCATCAAAAGTAGACATTGATTTGTATCAGCTGAGAGGAATGTGACCTCCCCTGAACCCTTGTTCTCAAAATAAGGTAGTTTTATTATTTAGATGAGTGGATGGTGTTAAGCACTACAAATAAATGGCATGTTGTGCTATAAAGAGCTCAGGAATCTAAAAAACTTGTTTTCTTTTGGGCTGTTCATGGAAAGAAACAGAGCAGGAAAGTAAGGTCTCGGACCAGAGTGAGACTTTCTTGGGAAGCACTTGGATCATACCTCAGCTTGCCCTTCTAACTGAGGCACCACACTACAGAAACTGCATATCTGAACAGTTATGCACATACACATACTTATTTTTTAAACATAAAGCAAAGGTTTCAAAACATATCACCAACAGAGGAAGCAGCCTGAAGCTCCTTGCAGGGGTCAACTGATTAGAAGAATCTCACAGTGCTGTAACAGCAAATTTCTCTCTGAATCATCAACAAACTCTGGTGCATGTGGCTCTTGCAGGATGCTGGTTTTCACCCCTGTCCCACATGACTCAAAGCCACAGTGGCCAGAGACACATTTGACCATCCAAAAAATCCTCTCCACTCTGCATTTGAATAGGCAAAACTGACAACTCTGGAAAAAAAAATTATTAACTGTAGAAATATAAGTATGGGTTACAAAAGTATCCTTTCCATCCTCAAAAAGCTGAGTGCAGTTCTGGAAGCAAACCAGCACAGGAAGGAGGTAATTTCCTAATCAAACTTCTAAGGCTATCTTATCATACCTACTCAGTGTCCTCTACTTGGAAAACTGGCTTCGGTGTCTCCTTGGAAAAGGGTGACTGAAATATAGCCATTCAGCAGGACTGAAACTACCTACTTTCAGCTAATAAGCACTTATATGAAAATATGGATATTTCACCACAAGAATCCCAAACAGAATCCCAGACAGACATTCTGCTGTTTCCACCAACAAACATTTTGGCATTCATCCTGAGGACAAAAGCTCGTATTTTCATCAGTTAAACACAGTCAACTCACTGCAGCCAATTAAGTGTAAACAAATCAGTTTTAAAAAATTAAGGCAACATTAGAAAATGTTCCTTCTTTCTTTTTTTCTTTCTTTTTTTTTTTTTTTAAATAGGTCAACCCTTGAAAATGCCATTTTACAGCTGCAGAAAATGTGACTTTGCCTGACTTTTTTGTTGGGTCAGCCAAACTTGAATAAAAACATGAAATCTCCCTGCAACCAAGGATAGACCATTACTTTAATAGGCACTGTTCCCAAAGGAAGAGAAAATCCAATTACTAAAATGGTAGCATAATCTTTTCATTATTATTTCAGGAGCTCAGAGTTAATTGGACAAGTTTAGCACCCTGTGAATGAATGTGTGTCCTCACTTCACAATAAATAGTCTATAATTACTTCCATTTCTCTGCAACCAGGAGATAGCTCTCATTAGCAATACCCTGGAAGAAGCCTTTTGTGGGTTTGGGTAATATTACAAACCCCATCATTATCATATCTGGGCGCCCCACGAAAGCTCTTACACACAGGGAAATGCTCTTATTTCATCTTTCATGTAGCTGCACAAAGGCCCCACATGCCTAAGGGGAAGCTGCACAAGTGCTTTTGCCTCAGCCTCCACCTCAGCCCAGCATCTGTCTGTCACCTCCTCATGTCCCAGCAGGCTCCTTGGACCAGGCACTCCTGCATTCACTTGAGCCAAGCTGCAAGGTCCAGCACACCTTCCCAAGCACAGGACAAAAACAGAGTGGTAGCAATCCAGGTGAGAAACCTTGGCCTGATTCATCTGACAGGTCACAACTTCCACCTTCCTCTTTGCACCTTAAACAGCTGCCCATCCAGTACCCTTGTGCTCCCTTCTGTGGGAGCATCTGCATTTTCTAGGATATTAAGAAGGACACCTGGTGCCAGAGAGAAATGCCACAAGGCAGCCTGTGCCCTGGTTAACTCGTCACCCACCAGAGAACACACCTGTCAGGTGTGCTCCACCACCTCCAGTGTTTTAAGAGACAAAATTTGCTCTTCAACACAGCAGCCCAGGAGCATGCATCTGTCCCTCTGGGCTCATCACTGACCCCTGAAATTTCTTCCCTGCATATGAACGCACACACACAGCAGTTGTCTTGGTAAAACGGGTGTTTGTGAAGCCAAAAGGTGTTGCAACACGTCATCCAAGTCCCACTCTAGAAAGACATTTTTCAGAATTCGGAGTAATTTTCCTCCCTCCAAATCTCTCGTTAAAGAGAACAGAAATAGATGACAGTAATATTACAGAGAAAGGTAAAGATGATTATTTGCAGATTTAGCACGGTTCTGATTATTCTCTCCAGGATCATGGTGGCTCTCCTGTTAATTGCAATGACATGGCAGAGCTCAGGCTGAGTTCTAACTGTTGGGCTGCTTTGGCTGAACTGGTATTCTCACACTGATTGCGCCTTCCCTCATAATCTCCAAATCCTTTTCAGCTGCTCCTTTTCAGGAGGCAGCACCATACACATGGTTTCTGGCTGCATAACTAGCTCTCAGCTGCATTAAGATGTATCCTGTTTAACCAGTTATAACACTGCAGAGCTTCCCTCTTTTTCTCATTATACCCTGATCTTCACCTAAATTACAACTACTACCAACAGAGATTTGATGTATTCTAGAAAAAAAACCTTGTGCATTGTTGTCCCTTAAGTACAAACATCACTCTCCAAGCACAAAAACAAATGCTTGGAAAGGAGGGGAACATAATTCAATGAAGAAAATGTCCCAGAATTTCCTGCAACTGTTGTTGGTTTCCTTTATTCATTATATTTAGTTTTCTATAGCATATTTAATTACCATCTAGGGTGGAAAGTGCAACCTTGGTCTTACTCTAAGACTAAGAAAATTTCATTCCATTTTCATTTCTCACTCTCCCACCACACAGAAAATCCACAAATTCAATAAGAAGCTTGAGGACCCTTCTAGAGCTGAGGCAGCTGTTGAGCTCAAGCTTCAAGTGTGAGCAAAAACTTAAACCTCAGCCCTAAAGACAAGCTGGGAAAGGAACTCCTCACCATTTCCCTCACAACCCCACTGTCCTTTTTTTCTTTTTCCTTTTTTTTTATTGTTGTTATTGAGAGGAAAGTCTTAAGTATCTGACTCTACCTGTGAAGTTGAATCTTAAGGTATAACTTTCTGAAGTTTGGAAATTCAAAACTTGTGTTTTAAAACCAGCCTAGCTTACATTTTCATTCTGCACATTTAAGTTAGACTCAAAACTTTCTCTGACCTAAAAAGTCTGTTTTCATCCCTGAGAATTTTACAAATATGTCGTGCTTTGCCTAAGTTACAAACACTGTGGGAACATGGACACAGCTTGATTTGAATATAAATATTACAGCTGATGTGTTCCCTCTCCAAACTACATGCAGAGTTTCCCTAAGCAAAGCTGCTTTCAGGCATTATACAATAATTGGGTACAGACATAAACAGGCTGAGAAAAGAACTGAAATAGAACAAAAATAACCCTATGCTAATTGAGAGCTGTAAAGGATGGCAAATATATTAATTCCTACCCATGTAATCATCTCACACCAGCGAGATAATCTTCCAGTGTTAAATAGAACTGCATCAGTAAGAATTAACAGATGGAGCAACTCCTTGAGATTTACATAACAGTAATTAAACAAATCCTCACAATGGCCACATGATTTCATGCACAAACCAGGGCAGTCAAAAAAAAAAAAAAAAAAAAAAAAAAGCTTTACTGTCGTGTTGGAAAATTCCAGAATGCCTAAAGAGCTCCACAAGAGCCATCAGCCTCATGACTTGGATCAGCCTGCCTCATCCTCCAGGATATCCTCTTCACCATCCACTTAGAGTGAGAGCAGAAAACTCAGAAATAAAACAGCTGCAATAGACACCCTCATTATCATTATATGAGGAAGAAGTCCTCAGTCTGCTTCATCTGTAAGATGAGACAGTTATCCACACACATTGCTGTACTGGAAGTCAGTCTGGGTAAAAACATGGGAAAGCTCATATCTCTTGGTATATAGGAAAATTCTGTGTGCCCACAGAGAGCTCCTGGTACAAGCAGGTAACCTGTCCCATGGCACCTGCTTTCACTGCCACAAGTACCAGCAGCTCCCTTTGGGGCTAGGACCTGAGGCTGGAGGTAGGCATGAGAAATGCAAGAATTACCCATTATTACTGACAGGAAATGTCCCCACTGGGTAACACCCTCACATCTGTACAAGTGTGAATGTCTAGTAATCTAAAAGGGCAAGAAATAACGGAATAAGCAAAGTGCCTGAACTGCACATTAACCATAGAAGGAAGGAGTCTACCCATTAGAGACAGAAAATGCAGAGACATTATTTTCTATCTTCACACGGGCTCTCCCTCCTGCCCAAAAGTCAGCAGCATCATTAGCACCAGCAGACCTTCCTGAGGTGCTGGACACAGGAGTGACAGAATGGGGCTTCCCAGAAGTTCACCTCTGAGAAGCCCTCACAGTCATGCTGGACACAGAGCCGCCACCTCCACACCCCACACCTGGGTGTCCTGCAGATCTTTGTCCTCACCCCACACACTATTCCACCTCTGATGTCTCAGGTCAGAATCATGTAGATGACACACAGACCTTTGTCTCCAGAATGTGAAATACATCTAGAAATCTCTCATTATATCTAATACAAAGATAAAATCAACCCCTGAAAGCAAATTCATCTCATTAAACTCAAACCTAGACCAGATCCATGTGGGGATTTCTACTGATTGAGCAATATCTCATCTGCTGTTGCTGAAAATGTCTGCCCCTGCATCCCCCTATCACCCCCCAGCTAATGAACTGTTTCACGGCTTTTGGGGTCTAGTGCTCTTCCAAACAGGATGTGTAAATAGAAAAGAAATTGGCAGCATGACACACACACTGATATGGCTGCTTATTCCCCTCCCAGCTGAGAGACTAGGGATTAAAAGCACCAAAGCAGATGTTCTGCTGCCACCACATGGTCATGAATAGATGTTTTTAAAATAAAATGTTTATGCTTCTTCAGAATACATCAATTCACTAAGCCTATCATTTTTACATATTTCCTTAACATGCCTTCAGCTGAAGGTTCTTGTACCAAATCCAGCAAATGCCCACAGCTCCAACCTGGCTGCTAGGTCTGCACTGCAACCAGGTGGCATCCAGAGATGTGGAGATGTATCCAACTCTACTTGTCTTGGAAAGGAGGGGAACATAATTTAATTTAATTGGGTATCTCACAAACAAATTTGTGAGATACCCAATTAAAAAAAAAAATCTCTGCAAACAAATGAGGAAGAGTTGGAAGCGGTTTATATTTTGGTGACAAACATTTCCAACAGTTCATTCTCTCAGGAGTAAATTCTAGGTTTTATTAATGAAGAGTGATGCTGCCTGTGGTGCAGCCATATTTTTGTGCAGGGATGTAAAAATCACCATCACTGTGGTATCGAAGTGACAAAAGGCTTTGATTTCAAAATAGCCAGAGAACAGGTATTAGGATGATTCAGATCCCTACCATAAAGAAGGTTATAATTAAAACATGTATTGTCTCCATGAATATCAAATGCCATGACTCCATAGTTTAAAACCACTTAGTAAGTTAAAGGTAGTTCCTCAGGCTTTCAGTGTAGTGTATCAATCCTTGTCTGATATCAGTGAAGTGCAGTATGGATGGATGTTAGAGTGTTTAGAGTGAAAATGAGCTGATTCCCCTTTACAATATCAATCTCACCATGTGCTTGCTACTTTGTCCCTCAAGGTAGTTCACCAACCAGAGCTACTGTCATATATTATTACTCTTTCTCCAATCTGCCTTAAAGGGACAGATTTTTGAGGCAGGAATATCAAAAATATCAAAATATTTAGGATCTGTAAGACAGGCAAGTCATCTGGCTTGGGATAGGTTGATTATGGAGTCCACACTGATCTTCTCATGCAACCTGAAAAGCTGACTTTAACATTAGCATTTGGGATGATCATTTTCAGCTGTCACTGACATTACTTGACCAAAGTTCAAGAAAGGAATGGCCACAATAGCAGGCTGTGCTCTAAGGAGCCATTTTTGGTAACTCAAATTGCTGTCATTTATTTCATGCTAAAATACTTCCCTTGACATATGTCAGTGCTTTATTGTGATGGTTTTGACCTCAGTGAAGAACTCGTAGGAATCCTTTGCTCCCTCCCTGCCTATGCCTGAGGCTTTCATCCCACCAAATGGCAAGTTCAGGTCTCTCACAAGCCAGCAGTTGGTCCACACCAATCCAGACTGCAGCCTGTGTGCCACCCTGTGAACGCGTCCCACGTTGCTGGACCACACTGTGGCTGCCAAGCCATATTTCACACCATTGGCTCTTTGGATCACCTCTTCTTCTGTATCAAATGCTACCACACATGTCACAGGACCAAAGATCTCTTCTTGCATGCAACAGGATTCATCCTTGACTTCAGCAATAACTGTGGGCAACATGAAATAGCCTTTCTGGTTGCCAGGTGGGAGGGCCAAAGGATCCACTCCCTCTCCGCAGAGGACTCTGGCTCCTTCAGCCTGGGCTTTCTTCACATAGTTCCTTACCTGGGGAAGGAGCAGAAAAACACCACTGCTAAAGGACACCATATCCCAAGGGTTCACACATCAGCAGCAGGAGTCCCTGAATATCTCCAGCTGGAACATGCTGCCCTCTTACAACAGAGGGCAGCATTCCCCAACTTTTGTTGTTACGTTTCTTTGTATGCAAAGCTGTGTATTCCTTGCTGAAAAAAAGCAATTGTTTTCTCTTTCCTAATACTTACTAGCCTGGCAGACAACACTCTGGCCTTTCCCATTAAGTATTGTCAAAAGGGCAGGGCCCTTGGTGAAAACACAAGTGGTCCCAGAGCCTCCCTCCCTTCTCTCAGGAGCCTGGGCAGTTTGCCATGTATCCCAAGCCATGGTTCACTCATTTACTCCAAGGAATCAGTAGTATTTTCCTGCCTCACAGGCAAGGCTTTTTAAATGTTTACATGCCACTAGGATGATGAAGCCATGAATGCTACAGAAAATCTCATCAATAAATGATTAAAGATGTTTCCATGGCTGCTGCTACCATATGCTTGCTACCCTGAACACACAGATGTACTGTTGCTTCTGTTGTTCTGCAATCATTGCCTGGTTTCTCTCCTTACAGAAAGACTACAGAGATATCACAGGGTTTCCTTATCTTTTTCTTCTTTTAGCCACCTTGGCAGGTAAAACTTGGAAGTTCTCTGTGGTGCTACAGACTAAGGACCTCAGGAAGTGGGTGTTTCTACCACTCTACCTCAGAACAAGAGAACCTGGAGAGCTTGCTGAGGCATCAGGAAGCATATCAAAAGTCTGGCTTTCTCTCACTCTGTGGTTTTTTGGTCTGCCTCTTGCGTCAGAGAGTTCTGGGATATGAGCATCTGCTCTCCCTGAGCTCTGACACCACAACTTTCATTTCATATAAGCCACTAAAGCAGACTCTGTCTAACTGTGCACCATCCCAGCCGCTCTGTACATGCAGACCATCATAAATTACTGCAGGCAGTTCTAGGAAACTGTTTTGTACAAGCCAGAATTTGCCAGAGTGATATAAAACTTTTATCTTGTTAACTAACTTTTTAGGCAAATTAGTGATCTTAGCAAATGTACTATTAAAATCCAAGAAAATGGTGTTGAACTCTAAGATTTATGAGTATAAATTCAGGACTTAGAAGCCATTAGAATTATTTCATAATAATCATTCTAATAATTATTAGACTTATTCAAACAGGAGGAAATATTCTTTTGCCATTTTAAATTATTTTCCCCAGGGAGTTTGATTTTTTCAGAGTAATCACATGATGCCAAGCCACAGGCAACAGAAGCCTCATTAAAAAGATACTAAATAATGGCTTTGAGTTATCATCCCTAAGAGGTAATCTTGGAGATGACAAAATCCTTTCCCACATACTCCTGAAACTACCTTTTGTAGCCCTCTAAAAGATGAGATGAAATCACATAAACTCCATGTAACATCACCTTCTCTAGATGCTCTTTACTTATTAGTGCCCCAACATCGATTGTAGGATCTGAAGGATTTCCAGTCTTCCACTTCTTGGCCTCTGCCACAAATCTCTTCAAAAACTCACTGTATATTCCCCTCTGAACAAAGATCCTGGAGGTGCAGAGACAGATCTCACCCTACCAAAAAGAAAGGAATAGATAAGAAATCAACAATATTGGTTCATATTACATTGCACTATTGACATGTACTAGGAATTAAAACCCAGTTCACTTGTGTCCCTGCGTCCTCAGGAGCGCAAACTACATTAACCAGCACTGCAAAGTGGGATTTTTTTCAGATAAAAAACAAAAGGAGAAGGAAAAGGCAAAACAGTGTCAGTATCATGCAATCACTGCCATAAGTAAATTTGATTTTATCGATTACATGTTTTCCAACATTTTTTATAGGAAACAAGATTTCCAACTCTGAATGATTTCTCTGTGATTCCAAGCTATTTTTCTAACATTTGCCCAGATACAATTTCCTGGCTTTGGTGCTCTCTCCTGAGGGTGGTGATGAGAGAAGAATAATGTTGGTAAAATTTTTGGGGAAGTCCCCTAATTTAATTCTAGCAAATCAACAAGGTGCACACTTAATTCAGCAGTGGGACTTAAAGCAGCTGCTTCCCTGAGAGATAAGAAATGTATCTACTTTGAAAGGAGTAATAACACCTTGTTATCTTCTGATGGAGAGCAGGAGGAAGAACCTTTTATTACTTTGTTTCCCTCCTTGTGGAACAATGAAACATTTTTCATACTTTCTTCTTAGTGTTTTCTCAAACACGATCTTGAAATAGATCTTGACAATTTGAGATTCACATCCAAAGGTAGGTGCAGGCATGCACACCAACGCTCAGACGCGCCCCTCCTGCTGCCAACGGGGTTTATGTGTTATGGGGGTGGGAGGCACCTGGTTGGCAAAGCTGGACCTCACGGTGGTGGGGATGCACTGGCTCAGGTCGGCATCATCGAAGATGATGGCGGGGTTTTTGCCTCCCAGCTCCAGCGAGAGCCGCTTGCAGTGCGGAGCGCTTTTCTCCGTGATCCGCTGGGCCGTCAGCGTGCTGCCCGTGAAGGAGATCAGAGGCACGTCGGGGTGGCACACCAGGGCCTCTCCTGCCTTGGCACCCGTCCCAAACACGACATTCACCACCCCAGGAGGCACCCCTGATGGGAACAAAGGCACACAGTCATTGTACCCTCCTGTCACTCAGAGGGTGTCACTTCACTTTGTTTTGTCCCTGAAGTCAGAAAGTTACCAGCAGCTCGAGAGTGAAAAATACTAACCCTTAACTTCAGTAGTAGCTGATATCCATGATGTTAGACAGCTCTGTGGGTCATGGGTTAAAGGATAAAATCAGTTCCACACAATCAAGCTTGTCTGACATGCATCATCAGAGATGCAGTGTACAGTCATTCAGGGAACAACCAATTGCTCTCCCAGTTTTAATTAATAGTGCACCAAATACAGCAATTCTCAATCCTTTATTCTCTCATGGCTCCTTTGCTTGCACCACAGACTTAGGACATCTGTAAGTGGAGTGCAGGAGGGGCAAAACTTTTCATCAGAAGATGGTGGAAAAAATGATCAATAGGTGGACTGGGGAGACAGGATAGTTTTGAGCACAGAGAATGCCTTTTGCTCTCCAGTGCAACATTCAGCTACAGCAGTCTTTCCCAAAGCTTTTGAGAACCTTCTGATTTCTGCAACTAAAAAAAACTGGTGCACAGACAAGCATTTCCACTCTATTCCTGCTCCTTAGCATGCTACAGGACTTACCTGCTTTCTCCAAGAGCTTGCACATCATCCAGGCTGTGACAGACGTCATCTCACTTGGCTTGGCAACCACAGTATTTCCACATGCAATGGCAGGAGCTATTTTCCAAGTCAACAAATACAGTGGCAAATTCCAAGGACTGATTAAACCAGCTACAAAACAAAACCACAAAGAAAGAAGGTCAGTCTGCTGGGATACAACACTCATTTCTCTGACCTCAAGCAGTTATACACCAATTCAGATCTATGAAGGGAATTTGGGCATGGCTTTTATTTCCAGACAAAATGTACAATAATTTTGCAGCATTTCTCACAGGGAGATGACTTCTCAAAAGATCTGTGCAAATGATTCTAAAAGTGATCAGCTGAACTCTGAATAACTTTTGCTGTTTCTTCAGGGCAGAATATTCTCAGGAAATTTTTTAGTGTTTTGCAGGAACATTAATGCAGGGTTACCCATAACAATAATTTACAACAATTGGTCTGTGGAAATACTTTGTGTTAGCAAAGAGCAAGTGAAAGTAATTATAGGATGGTTTGGGTTGAGAGAATCCTTAAAGATCATCTGATTCCAGTCCCCCCAGAGACACCTTTTAACAGCTCAGGTTGCTCAAAGCCCCATCCAACGTGGCCTTGAACAATGCCAGGGTTAGGGCATTTCTTCAGGGAACCTGTGCCAATGCCTCATCACTCTCACAGTAAATTTTTTTTCTTAACATCTAATCTAAACCTACCCTCATTCAGTTTGAAGTCATTACCCACTGCCCCATCACTACATGTCCTTGTAAAAAGTCCCTTTTAAGCTCTCTTGTAGGTCTCCCAAGAGTTTTCTTCAGACTGAATGTGCCAGCTCAAATCATACTCCTGCTTTCTCTTGGTCTTTAAAGCTGGTGGTTTGTTTTGTTTTTTTTCAATTTTGATATCAAACTAACTCTATAATATATATATATATATAACATAATATATAATATATATAGTATAACATATAGTACACATTTTACAGATAAATTTTAGTCTAACTTATGAGTGACAAAATTTATCACTGAATAAACTGTTGTTCCCATGAACTGCTGAATGATCAGAATTATTTTCAGTAATTGCCTTCAGGAATATTTTCACTTTATATATTAATAGGAAATTGCAAAAAAAAAAATCTGTAATTGTCACATGTGACTCCTTACAAAAGCCACGGGATTTCTTTCTGCTTGATGGAGCAGATGCAGTGAGGGACTTTTCCTTATGAGAACATTTTACCAGAAAAAGTCATGTTCTCCACTGCTCAAGAAAAGTTTTAAAAGGGTCCTCCAGGTTAGCCAATTTTATGGTTATATAATTCAAGTGTAAATGTGGAGAACTCACATCTATTTAATGTTATATGTTATTTATATTATATATATAGCATAACCTAATAATGAAATCATTCCAACACCATCACTTGTCGGCTCAGGACAACTACTGTATTTTCTGAAGCAGCAGCATCTAGTGGCCAAGTTCAGCAATTCCCCAGCTAGGGTGGTTTATTCACCCACGAGCACTCAGGTCACAGACTACTACTGCTTTCCCAAAGGAGAGGGGGATCCTGCTCTCTCTGCTGGAGCAGGAGCTCAGTGCTCTGCACATCTCACCGATCCACAGCTGTAATGCTCACCCACAGACACACAGACAAAACACAAGAGAGACTGGGAAGGTGAGAGCAATAGTTTAAGCTTTTTAGGCATGCAATCTTTTTCCTTTTTTTTGCCACGAAGCATAACTCATTTTACATGGAGTTGCTGATGCTTTAGGAGACAAGCCCGTGGTTAGTACATGACTCAGAGACAATAAATGTTTTCAAAAAAATCTTTTCTTTGCTGAGCCCCTACTGAGACAGACATTCTGCCAAGCTTTTCAGCATGTGCAGATCATCATACCAACTCCCACAGGTGCCCTTGAGGTGTAGTGCACACAGCCCATGGCTGGCATTTCAGTGCACTCCGTGACGTGATGAAGGATGGAAGAGGCGAAGAATCGGAAGTTGTGCACGGCCCGAGGGATGTCCACCGTTCTGGCAAACGTAATAGTTTTTCCTGAAACAAAAACAAACATGCTGCTGTCATCATGGACAGAAACATTGTTTTGTAGTCTGCTCTGAAAGTTGATTTGTGTGTCTTTTGGGAAATGTCTTTTCTCCCGTGCCCTAGTAATCCCCACCACCGTGCAACCATAGTCAATGACAACAGCTCCCCTCTAGCAATGCATTCCAAGCATCTGACAACTCAAGCCAGTCAGAAATTCTGAAAAGCAAGAATGCCCCAGGAATCCCAAATCCAAACCCTCCATCTAGGTTCATGCACATCAACTCCAGTTTGCTCCAACAGTTCATACCATACAAAAAATTTCATCCAAATCTTCCATTTCAATATTCAGCAAGGCACACTGTATTTGAGATCAGCAGTTCCAGTTCTTACCCTGATCCTTTGATTCTGCTTGTGCAAATGCTTCCAGGTCATGTTCAATCAGGTCTGCCAATTTGTTCAGGATCTGAGATCTTTCCAATGGACTTTTTGAGGACCAAACTGGGAAGGCATCTTTGGCAGCTTGGACAGCAGCTTCCACCTAAAAAAAGCAAAAGAGGGATAGTGAATGCTAATGAAAGACTTAAGAAAATATTAAACACTCAGCAGTTGAAGAGACTAATAATCCAGACCACATTGCTGAGAAGATGAGAGATCCTTAGAGCTTCTCCATCAAGACACTACCCTATAACTCAAGAAGTGTTAGTGAAACAGAATATCTAGAAAAGAAACTTCCCCTGGAACCCTTGTTTTTCTCCAAATTACAGAAACTTGTGGGCCACCCTCCAGGCTTGGAAGAAATGCAGAATTAGTCAACTGGCACCAGCAGATGCCACTGGCCAAAACAAAACAAAATCTTGTTTCTCATGGAGGAAAGAGCAAGAATCTCCCCAGAGCAAATGCAGCTTCAGTCTAAACATGCACAACCCTCACTACACAAGACTTCAGCCACACCAGGCAATGAAGAAAATAAGGGTCTGGGAAGAAATGTACTGGATGCCTGGCTAAATCTTGATTTCCACCACTTGGTTCAGGCAAGGACCAAGAATATATTTAGGGAATGGACACTTACAGGAAAAAAAAAAAATTATCTTACCTGATCATAGCTAGAAAGTCATTAATGCCCTCACAGGAAAAAAAAAAAAAAAAAAAAAAAGTTCCTTTTTAAACTCTGGGGCTTTAGCCAGTTCTCTTACCAGACACCTAACAAAGCCTACAGATAAGAATCATTGTATGCATTTATATAGATGCACACCACTCCTATCACTATTTTCCTTGAGATGTACATGACTGCTGCACAGTCCTTCAGCCTGACATTTCTGAACAGTGGCAGATTACCAGCACTTTTCTGAAGCAGACCCAACTTCAAAGGATTAAAATTCAGCAGAAGGCTTTCTGTTTCATCAGTCATTTCCTCTGGACTCTTAAATGGAAGTTACTTGCATCGTTCATCTGTTGATTTATAAGCAATTCCTTCTTCATGTTTACCAGTCTCACACTAACTAAGGATGGTCATCAATATCCTTCCATATTTTAATTAACTGCCCTATTTCCCAACTTTTACCTCCTATGTATCACTTATTCAATACTCCCAATTTCTAATATATGCATCAAAGGGATAGTTTAGTCAAAGATGTCTTAGCTGAGTTCATAAAATCTTGCTCATACAATTTCTTCAGTTTTGGAAATCTGCAAAAATCAGTAACAAGGAGGATGCTGATGTAATACTAATCAGACCATTATGACCTATGAATGTTGCCATATTGCTAGTTCCTATGAAGTCACCTAAGGCTCCTTTCCACCAATTCCACAAAACTGAGTTCCAAATTTGTTCCCTCACATTGTGACGAGTCTTATAAAAGCCATCACAAAATAATTACAGATACTCCAAAGACATTTTACCAATGAGGGCACAAAAGTTCAAGCAAGCAAAAAAATAAAATCTATCTACCCCTTCTCCTTCCCCCTCCCACACATATCAGAACTTATGGGCCCCATAAAAACAACACCCAGAGTCTGAAAGCCAGAACAATACCAGTGAAGGGGCAAGGTGGGAAATAAACCAATGTGATGAGAGTCACATGGATCACTGGCCAAGCTCAGAAACCTAGACTCTTCTTTTTCAACTGCAGTTCAACAACCTCCTGCTCAAGTGCCAATGGCAGCAGGCTGTCAGCCACTGAACAGTTGAAGCAGGACCAAACCAGGCCTGGGAAAGGGGAACTGCAGCTTCCTGAGTGAGTCCAGTGCAGATGCCACGCTACCCTGAAAACATTCACCCTCTGTGAAACCACACCACCTTCACCAATTAACTTGTTCTTCCACCCTCTCATCCTGTGGTGCTACTGCTGCTCATCTGTCTTCTCCTCAGTGGCCTTTTCCACCAGGTGCTGCTAGGAGAGGAGACAACCAATACTTCCTCATTTTTAACCCTTCAGTGGGTTTAAAAGAAGGACAAAAATATTGGTTTTTCACAAACAGCAGGAGAGAAAACTAGCAAGGGAAGGAATTAAGTGGCAGTAGATTCATATAGGAAAAAATAAAAGGAAAAAAGAAAAGAGATTTGTAGAGAAAAACTAAGCATACAAAGGTTAAACAGTTACTTAGTTTGACTAGCAAAACCCAGCAGAGAAAGTCAAGCCACAAAGAAAACATGCACAAGAATTCAACTATGAATTCCTGTGTCTGAAACACTTCCTTCTGCTTTCCTCTTCTGCACAAGACAGACACAGAGAAACAACACACAATCCAGACCCATCATAAAAGGTTGCTATCAAAATAGCCTGAAGTGAACTGTCCACAGGACAAGATGTTTGCTTTGGCAGGGGATGATGTGCAGGAGCCAGGTTCTTTAAAGAGAAGTGTTTTTAAAGTAGATATTGGCCAGCACTAATTAGTCCTCATCAGCCTGTCTTTTGGATATACAGGGAACCTGCTCATCTTGCTGTGGTACTGCTATGTAGAATTTAAGATACCTAGCTGAGGAACAAACTAACCCCTAGGAAAAAAATACCTTCAGTGTTTTTGGCAGAAAGGGGCTAAAATGGCCACAGCAGCTGACCTGGTGTTAAACTCCAGTCTCCCCTTGTTTCACCTTCTATCTTCCCAGTAAAATTAACCAAGATAATCTGCAACTGGACATTGAGCCTTGCTAGAAACCAGCACCCTGAATCCTTTGTTGAACTCTGGTCTAGATGCTTACTTTGGTATCTCTGGATAACCTCAAGTAGTATGTGATTGCATTTTTTTCAGCATATTCCATTAGTCACCAGTGGATGCCAGCTCTGCAGAGCACAACCTTCTTGTATAGTTGTCTAAAGGCAGGACTAAGGCACTCACCAAATTTATATAGGTCTTTAAACTGGGTTCCCATTGCTACGCACAAACACTGACTCAGAAAGCTGAACGAGAAAAGCATTTCTCTTAGCATGTTTGAACTGTATCTCTCGAGTGGCCAGCAGCCTCTGGCATTCTCAGATCTCTCTGGTTTTAGTGATTTTGCAAATGAATGGACAGGAAGATTTGCACCTGCACATCAAAGAGCAAACTTTTCAGGCATAATTAGGATTGGAATGAACTTACACAGATCTATTCCAACAAACCCAACCCGTTACTCTTTAACCCTGGGTCATCAACATCTAACAAATATTTACCCAGTTGAAATTACAGTGCAAAGGTTTCTGCTGAGAAAAGCTGTCAATAAGGCTGAAATGCAAGCAAATGGAAGAGCTACACACTGTAGTCGTTTGTTTTAAAAAACATTTTCAAAATGCTGTCCACTATTCAACAATATTTTCTGAGCCCTCTGTGCTATCCAAGCTTGCCCAGTCACTTCCCTCTTCAATAAGTCTGAAATACTGTTTCAGACACAGACTTGTAGGTCCCCTATAAAGGGACCCCCCCTATCAGTGAAACTGCAGCTCCCCTGATGAACATCATTGTCCATCCACACCTGAATATGTACAAGGTTCCAGGAAACATTCACCTCAGTAGAGAACACAAGACCAGGAAACCCTATGGATGCAGAGGACAGGGCATAAGGAAATGCACTCATCACAACCACTAAGTATCCAACTGCTAATATCAAAATCAGAGAGGTCTGAAGTTTATAAGCATCTTCAGAGAAGAGACACCATGCCAAAAACCCTTTAAAATGAAAATTGTAAATCAACAAGACACTAAGGGAGAACACAGTTGCATATGGTGCTTCTAAATAAATTTACAGAAGATATCATTAACCACTGTTCTGGCTTACAGATTTGTTTATATTTACAGCCTGTCTGGGTGTTATTGTTAACTTATGCACAAAGCATCTCCCACGATGTGAGCTGAAGGAGCTCCATACAAATTACTGAAGCTTTGTTGATTCACACCAGCTTAGGATCCAGACCATAACTTTCTAATAGCAAAAGATAAAAAAATGACAGCATTTTCTGCCACAGCAGTGGACTATGCAATACCACAATATAATCAAGAATTTACTTGTTTAAGCATTGAAGTCATAATTTTTCTGTTCTCTTACCTCCAGCCTCCTCTTACTCAAAAGGTTACACTTACATGCATTTAACATTTTTCACTTCTTTGTGGACAGTACTCACCTCTTCTTTGCCACTGTCTGGAACTCTGCAATAGACATCTCCGGTGGACGGATTATAGGAGTCTATGTAGGAGGAACAAGGAACAAACTTGCCACCTATGAAGTTTTCCAGCACTAACAGAGCCTTTGAGTGAGCCATTGTTGGCTGCTTGCTTCACCTGTACCTTTTTTTCAACAAGGCATCAATTTAGATTAGTATGTCTGTATGTATTTGCACAGTGAGTCCGAACTCCTCCCCCATCCCTCTGTCTTCCCTCTACCACTTGCTTACAAGTGGGAACAAACCCTGGCAACAACAGCAGGAAAGAGCAAAGGGGAAAAAATTTGTATTTCTGTGACACTTGGTTCTTTTCTAGTTGAAGAAGCATAGTTGCTGGAAACCAGCTTTTCTCCGTCTATAGGAAATAAAGTACTGAAAAAAGAGAGAAAAAGAATGGTTTGACAGAATTTCAACAGTTTTTCAAAACACAGTTTGAAGACATTTTGCAACAACTAAACAAAATAATTCAACACTCAAACAGGAACTGGCTTCTGTCAGCCGACAAAAGAAAAGACACTTAAGACCAACATGTCTCATGTCTCAGCAAATTCATGTTCACTGTTTTGTTATTATTAATACTTTTTCTTGTATCTCCAAAACCAATGCACCTATCAAACCAAAAGATTTTAAGCACTATGAAACTCTTTTCCACCAATATCCCCAAATATCAAACAATACAAACAGCTGAGTGACCCCTCAATTCCCTCAATTCAAAGAGAAGCACAATCCTATCTGGTACACTGTTACATGTTGTCAGAAATTCAACTTTCTCCCCCACCCCCTGCCCCTAAAAATACAAGACACTGGCTGTGATGCTTTCCCTTCCATAGACATACCAGTGGAAGCCACCTTACTACAGAGAAGCCTGCAACATATTATTAATATTTCCATTAACTTCCCAAGAACCTAAACTGCCCAGGAAGAGCTGTGCAAAAGACATTTTCTCCGAGACAATGCTGAGGATTATCCAATTGCCTTAAGATTGTATGCCACCTCCTTGTTCTCCAGAGACATTCAAAACAGTACACCCAGAGAGCAGTATGTTCTCACCAGGAGATTGTGAATACCTCAATCAGCAGTTTAGGAAGGTTTTGCATCCTAGACAACTGCCAAGCCATCAAGTTTGACATGGATCAACATGCAATCATATTTTTATTGAAGAAAGGCAATACGCTTCTATTGCACAACAACAGATCATTTATGCTCCAACCAAGTGGCACCTCTGGGCAGAGTTCAAATCTGTGTTGAAAGGTAGTGCAGTCACGTTGAAACTGGATTATGTAATACCTCTGCTTCTCCCAAGCTGCAAACTGGGAAAACACACAGTAGCTTTTCTGTCATCACAGAAAAATGAGCCTCAAAATTGTGTGAGCAAACGTGAGAATTAGAAGTTTATCAGAAGTTCACCCTGTATCAGACTTCCTTGTCCATAAACAGTAAGGAATTGATGCAAGTCTTAGAACTGAAGACTGTTAACTGTCCACTGACTTAAGGGCTACCAAAACATTTTCAAAGTTTGAAGGCAAGCTCAAGTGGAACAGGTTCAATGCAGGAGCATAAATCTCTGGAATCCAACAAGGGCACCTAAACCTTCACAGTAGCATGTTGAAAGTGGTAAATATTTAAGTGCAATTTTTGGTCTATAAAAAGACATAACAAATAGTGGTAATTCATGAACTTGGCAGTAACAGTTTTCAAGTATTTCAGATTCATAAGCTTTTACAGAAGTCATCTCCACATAAAGCATTGCTGATACTTCTACAAATATCCACGCAGTCAACAGCACAATTCATCTCTGTGGTCAAGTGAAGGTAGCTGCTGAACTGGGGCTAAAGCACCTAAGTGCAAAAAAAGTTATCTACCAAAATAAAATCATGTGAGAAGAGTAGGTACAGACCATACAGGTCTGCGAACTAAATCACAACCCCAGCATTTTTGTGTTCTTCACTACTCTGGACTCAGCTTTACTCCAGTTAACCCCATAGACCTGAGGTCCTCTCAAATTTCCTACCAAAAAAACTTCCAAATTATAGTAAAGTGTGTCTGTCCTGAGCTGGAGGTGGCAGGACCCTCCTTTCAGCTGGGAGGTTTCATCTGCCCCATTACTGAAAAGCAGGAAGGAGTTATAGGCGTTAAGTCAGCACAATTTGGCTTTAGCTGACACCACAAGATTAAACCGTCAGCCTTGTTCAAAAGAGCACTAAGCCTGGATGAAAGAGATGTGTATGCACAGTGGCTGCACTGAGTAACATGAGAAAAACTGATATTATTTCTTCAGAAAGCCAAGCTGGATGCCAGTTTCGCATTCTAACTCATAGGTTTACCCTGAAACTTCTCAGTTATGGTAAGTGAAGAATGATTTAACACAACTTAGGAGTGTTTAAATAAGAAAAGATGAGGGAGGCAAAAATGCTCAGACAAATTTATTTTATTATTCTTACTGTTTAAAAAATAAAATTAGCCAAAGTTGGCACAGCTTCCACTACACAGCAAAAGAAAACTTTTTTTTCTTAAATAAATTTTGGGACAGGGAAAACAATCCCATGATAATACTACATGCCATTCTCCTGAAAACAAGGTAAATAGTTCTTTTTTTTCCCCTGAATATGCATTCAACTCAAACCTAAAAATATTTTAGACCAATAAAGTTACTTGACTGAGTTAATGTGCAGCAAAAAAGCAATCAAAGAAAATTTGTAAACAATTTATGTCTGGAAGTAAGGAGTTTGTTTCATGATAATTCATCATCTTTTTCTCCAATTCAACCTTCTAATATCTTTCCATCAACTTCTCTAAGGGCTAAATTCCACATGGAGAAAGTCATGAGATTCTTGAGATCAAGAAGTGCAACACTTGCAGTTCCTTGTCAGTTGGCATCTTGTTCTGCAGCAGGAGAGACTGATGAAGGGATCCCCAGATGTCTCACACAATTCAACTTTTGTCACCACCATCTTCTCCCCAGTTAATTGCACTTGTTCCTTCAACTGAAATAATTGGATTCTTACAAAGAAGTTTGGATATCTGATTGAGTTTTGATTGGACGGTGGAAATTCTGTCACCACTGTCATTCTTTGTCATTCTTTAATCTAAAAATATAAGCAAATGGAAGAAACCCTATGGTGAAAAATTAGGTACTAAGTGTAAAATTCTCTCAGTGTCTTTCAGTATAATACAGTTGTGGAAAAAAATAATACCTTTTCCACTTAAATTCTTGGAACAAGAACACAAGTACTAAAACAGCCATTCCCAAATAACATATCAAAGAGGTTATTTAGTCCCAATTCTACAAACATTAGTTTAGGTCTAAACATTGCAGATCTAAATAGAATCCTCAACCTAAGTTTAATGAAAAATGGGTGCAACCCATCCTATTTCTGGATCTTATTTAAGACCAGACAGATTTTTAGGAGCATCACACATCCATAAGGCCTCTGACTGACCTAGCACATCTTTCCTATGCATACATGGAGAAACCAGAAATGTTCATGCTCTAATTCCAGGTTTTGACATTAAATGACTCAGCCTTAAATTCTCAGTACCAGAACTTGGTTAATGTGACTAAATCACAGCAAGATTTTTTAAAGGGACAGATAGAGGGACATTCATATTTTTTCCTTCCAGTAGAAGATATAACATTTACATTTAGCCCCACAGTCTTTGCTTCCTCTCACACACGATCAGAAAATGTTTTTAGGCATCAGTAAGAATCAAATGTACATCTGTCTTTAATTTTAACAGAAAAAGACATTGGACCCAACCTGGACACAGTTAAAATGGTCAACACTTCTTATTTACAAACTGCTTCCAGTATATTCATACAAGCAAATTTCAAAAAGACTGATCTATTTTAACTCAAGGGAAAAGAGGGGAAATTCTAAACAGAGCAATTTTTACTCCTAATAAATTAAACAGAATCATGACAAGTTTTGCTCACATCTTGCTGAAGCACCATCTCCTTTTTAGCAGAAAAAATTCACTTCTCGGGCTAGAGAGTGTGAAACAGGCCTTAACCATAACATCACTCCTCTGCAGCACAGAAAGTCTATTACAAAAATGCCATACCTCTGTAACAACTCCTGCAGCGATAGTGGAACCACTGTAGCGTAACATAAACCTCCCCAGCTCTTTAAAATCTTTGTACAACTCTAGAGCAACAGGTCTTTGAGTCTGTAGTTCTATTAGAGCATTCTGACCTTTAGCTAAGAACCTGCAGGTAAAAAAGCAGAAAACTCTATTAGAAATATATGCACAGATAAATGAAGAAAAGAATACTGAATAAATGGAAAAAAATCATTTTAGAACATCCAGACTATAATTACCAAGCTTGATTTCAAGTATAACCCAAGCCATGAGATTCAAAACTCATTTGCCCGGAGTAGATATTTTAATAGGGCATCTAAGTTTTCTTCAAAAACTTCTTGGCACTGACCACAACATTTAACAAATTGTTTTGAAGCTAATTCTTTCACTAACACCTGTTTTTTCATGTCAAGTGGAAATTAAGTCTTGTTCCAATCCCATAACTAAAGAGCCAATTCATTACTTTGTACAAGTTGGCAACAGTTTCAGCCATGAAATTTCTGGAAAAGGATTATTCTGAAAATGTTGTATGTATCAAATAGCATTTCTAGTCAAATACAGCTTTAAATAACTAGAGGGATGTATGAGAAGACTCCCTAAATTTCTTTTGTACTGACACACTGTCTAGTCAAGTGTGTTTTAGACAGTTACCCATCTCCAGAATTATACAAGGATCCCATGCTTTAACAGTAAAAAAAGAAATTTAAAAAAAAAAAAAAAAAGAGAGAATGAGAGAAAATATCCTTTATGTGAAGGGCTGCTGATTTAGGATTCATTCCCAATTCTGCGAGTGACTTTAGGCCTAAGTCACTGTACTTCTCAGGTGTTCTGCATTTATCAAGAGGGCAGGAGGTTTTTCAGTTTGTAAAGCACATTGAAATCCAAACATGAAACTAACTAAAACAATAAAAGCATATTCATATAACATACAATTGATTCATTGTAGAACCTGTTTGATATACTCTGTATTAAACGTCAACCCATTTCTTGGGTAATTATTAACTACTCACAACACTTACTTAGGTTTTTTCTTCGTCACTTCACCAGTGCTTTTGTGCAGGACACTCAACAGTCTTGTAATAGTAGCAGGTTCACTAACTGTTTGGTAGTGTAAAAGCACCTGAAAATATTTTTTGCAGTTATTAAACATCCTACAATAATCAGCAATCCTAGGTGTTAATGGTTTAAAACAGCAGCTTGTTTTAAGACTGATTTTTTTAAACAAATGCTTATAAAATGTCTCTCACAGGAGTGTCTGCCTCATATCCAGTAACTATTCATAGTTACTAAATTTTGTGATCACGACTGATATGACACAAAGGCCATATTTTGTCATCATAAATACATTTTTCATCCTTTAGTGTTTTGCTTTTGCCACCTCAGTGCAGTTCTGCAGCATGAACTGATATTTATTTTAAAAGGTTATCTTACACTTAAGTGCATCATTATATTTCCACAAGATGTGAGCTTCTAAAGCCTAGCTGTGGTGGAACTCACATTCTCTGAAATGGTTCAGCTGTGTATTAAAAGCCAGTAAGAATATGCATAAACAGCCACTGTAGCCCCTTCTATCCACTTCAAATTACAGAAGAATCTGTTTCATCTGGAGAGACAGAACCACTTCAGATTCTGAACATGTCTCATATTCAGGAGGTCAAGCACAGAGAGGAAAAGCCCTGAGCAATCTGCAAAGCTTTCACAGAGACTTACAGGAAATCCTTTAGTGATTGGGACCTCAATATTGAAGATGAGAACCCGAGCTCTGAACCGAGTGCATACTTTAATGGGTTCCTTGGGATCACAAAATACACAGCCCACACTACAAGAGGGAACAAAAAAAAAAAAAAAAAATTAAAAAAAAAAAATCAAACTAGCAGATATCTCTTGACATAGAAGTGTTAAATAATTATCCTTTTCCAGTGCAATGATTCAGACAAGCAAATGAAAAGCAACACCACTTTTATATAACCAGGGGGTCTAGGTGCGTGGATATCCAGGAACACTGTATTACAGCCTGTAATGCATTCCTAGACAATGTCTACCTTCTTTTGCGTGTATGCATGAAAGGCTCTGTCTAGTTCAGTGAACAATTACGTCCATTGCTAATCAGTTTCTGAAAATGTCATTGTTTCCTGTGTGTAGATATTTTTAAGAATTAGACTTTCATTCAGAGATTCAGGGTTTCCGTTCAACAACACAAAATACTGCAGGGTGCCCAAAATCGCAGAACTGCTGCCTGTAACGCAAATATTTTCTGGATAATAGGGGAACATCATGATCAGGACTCAAAATCTGAGGTTTCAGAAACACTCATTGCCAAAAAATTCTACATGGAGTCACAAGAAAGCTGCTGCTTGCTACAAGTTGGTAAGTAGACTAGACACAGCTTTTTCACAAGGGCTAGATATAGCCATCTGAAATGAAAGGAAAATTAATCCCACAACAAAAACATCATGGAAGAGAAAAAACAGCATGATTAAACATATACATCAAATTTCATCAAGAGGACTTGAAAATTCATAACTTTTCTTGACAAGTCTAACAGATCTCCAAAAGATGAATGACATCAAGGTAACATATTGACTCAAGACTTCATTCAACAACTAGAACAAGACTTCCCTCACCCTTTCACCACTGAGGATCCCACCCCACTACAAACTGGGAACACAGAATACCTGTACTTTTCCCTTATATCAGAGCATAGGTTTCAAAAACTATCAACGCAAGGACATTTTCCAAGAGTAACTTGAAAGTCTGCTGTCAGAAGTCCAATGGAATGTAAAAAAGGTGAACAAATTGTGGATCCAATTATCTGGCCTGAACAACAACTGACACTTAAAAGCTTGAGGCTAATGCTTAGCCTCCTACAGACTTTTCCTACAGGAAAAGACACAAAGACCACCCCTTAGCAAAACATTTAGGAAAATAAATCTTACAAGCAGCTAGATGTGTTGAGTTTCCATCAGTTCCACTTGTACAGATTTACTTATTAGTACAAAATGGTAGTTGTTTGCATGTGTCCTGTTAGAATGACTGATAATTTGAGAAGTTCTTTAAAATTCTTCTGTTTTATTTAGCAACATGGGCTGAATTTATTTGGCAATTAAACTGTCCAAGGAGTAGTCTAAAAGAAAAGGGCTTGGAAGGTTACTGGTGTCAGCCCTAGGGCAAAGGATGAAAACTGACAGTATTCTTCTGAGGCTGCCGTTGCACAAGCAGCAGATGTTTCCAACGTTTGTACATGCAAGCCAGGTGATATGCATCACTTTGGTTTTAAATATCCTGGTAGCCACATCATTCTTCAAGTAAACTGCTGTAATATAGCCCAGTGTAATAGTTATAAGGTTTTTCATTAAAAACAAACCGTTACTTAGACTGAAACCCAGTTCTGCTCACTTGATTTTGATGATATCCATGCCGGTCAAAGTGAGACTAACGTGATCTCCTGCTGCAGCCCAATCGACTGGTTCATCGTGCAGTGTGATTCCTGGAAATGAGTAAAAACAGAACCTCACAGTGAAGTACCTAGGTTCTGAGCTACAAACAAACAGCTCTGTTTGGGCCATTTGTGCTTCATCAACCATTACTCATCAGTTTTCAGTATGAATGGGCTGAGAGTAAAAGCTTTTTAACTGAGAAGACCGAGGAAGCTTTTCTTTCCCCTTGGTAAGGATTTACTATTCTCTCTCACCACACCCTGCACCATAACATGGCCTTATTCAAGCCAGACGAGGGGACCTGGCCCTTGTCACCAGCACAGATGACGCAATCCTGAAAATGCTGTAGTACTAATATCTCCATATCTGCCCCACCCATCCTTTGTGGCACACGCACACCCTAGACCGCATCTTTCATATACTTTAATGGTACTGTGTCAACTTTCATTTGCCTTAAGTGGGTTTGCTGACTCTTTCATAAAAAAGCTCAATTGAAGCCTTTCATTCGCGACATCGCGCCTATTAAAAAGCACCTTTACAAGCAATTTAATTCTGACTTTTATGTATTTTAATTTCTATAAAAGACAACCTAATGGGTGAGGACAAGACTAATTAGCTCTTACTGAACATCCTGAGGTTTCTGGTGGGCACCAAGAGAGAAAGAAAAAAACTGGTTTTTTAGAAATATTGCATATATTTATAGGTTCTAGTTCTATTTTGCTGCAGATTGTACCTCTTGACTTGCAGATTTGTTCCCAAAACCACTTACCAAAAACATGCCAGAAAGCATGATTCAACTATAATCACGTTAAGTACCACTTTTTAAGCAGCGCTGATAATTATTTGATATATCTGTCATTATCACAGAATGAAAGAAATTCAGCCTCCTGAAATGAACAACTTGAATCCTAATGTGCACACCACCTTAAGTAAATACTGTATGCTAAATTAAATTATTACTTCTTTACATTAAATATAAATAATACATGATTAATGAACTTATATGCCCAACCTTCATCTACATTTCAGTCATAGGAGAGGCAGTAAAAAAGAAAAACTACAGAATCGTGCTGCTGGAGATACTCAGACAAAATACATCTTTTTCCATGGTACTTCCTCCACTCCCCACACAGAGGAGTGACTACAGTGACTACCCAAATTCATCCACATTATTATAACATTCCTGTGCATGTGAATAATGTGCACAAAACTGTGTAAATTGATAGACTGAAGAGCTTCCCAAATTAGCACCGAACAAACTGGTTTTGGAACAAAACAGACAACCAAACCAACACATTGCTGAATTCAGGCTAAATACTTAGATACAAAAACCTATTCATATCTCAAGGATTCAATTTTTTATTCATTGGCCAATGTAGGAAAATCATAATTTTATCTTTCTATTTGCATATGAAATAACGCCAACTCTGCAGTACAAAGACAGCAAGCTTAATCAGGAAACAGCTAAGCACTTAATGTCTAGCTATTTCTTTTCAGAAATCAAATACATTGAAATTTAAATCAAATTTTCTTCTCTTTTCTAGTTGCTCAAGACAACGATATCCTGAAAGTTTGATATTATGAAAGGATCAGTGACAAATCCTAAAACATCAAACAGGAGCAATGATTTAATTCTCAAGCTTTTTCACAACCAATTCATAAGATTAATTTCTAAAGGTTGTTCAATGTCCTCACACTTCTTAACAGCAGAAACACTCCACAGTAAAGTTGTGTAATGATAGCTGAATAGTAATGATTCCTGTACTGAACATCTTTATAGACATTGCTGGAACTCAAATGCTTTTACAGGCTCTTCATAAAGAGATGTCAAAAGCCACAAGGCTATAACATTTGGATTATCTGATATGGTAAAAAAAAGCATGCAAGATTTCACATACTCTTCACAGACATATTTATACAGACACAGTCACATCTAAAGAAATTCGTTTTATGCTTTCACAATTTATGTTTGACAGTTAGTATCAGTTTGACAGTCTGTTACCATTTCAGTAACTGTTTCTAGCCCAGTATTGACCTGAAAGTAAACACGCTTCTGAAGACTGTACCTTTTGCAGTGCAAGTTTCATTGGGAGGCATTGCCAGAAGTCGTTCTCCAACCTGAATAAAGCCTGCTTCTATTTTACCAGTCACACAAAATCCTGAACCTTGGTCTGTAAAAAACACAGCAACAATTTCAAAAAACTTCACAATACAGTCAGTTTCCCATAAAAAGCTAGTCCCTCACCAATGCATAGATAAGTTCTTAACATAATGAAGATTTTTTTCCTTCTCAGCAGTGTTCAGTACTTGCAAGTTAGCCAGCTGTGCATCATAATGAAAATGAAACATTAAATTCAAAACCTCTAGATCTTATGTTTTTCAGAGCTAAGGAAGAAATATTCTTCTTTAAACAACTGTAGGTACATAAAGAAATATTTTTTATTTTTTCCAGTATTAGACTAAGCCCCTTAATTTCCAGCAATACTATTTAATTCAGCATTTTGTCACCATAATTACAGACAAAAGGAATATGAAGGACCTCTCATAATAAATCTCATGCATATAGGTGCAAATTCCTATGCCATTTACTGTTTAACTGAGTCAGAATCCTACATACTCTGCCTGTATATTACTTTTACTCCTAGAAAAGTCAAAGAATGATTCTAGTTCTATTTAATATGAGAAACTATTATAACTGGAGATGATTTAAGTATTTCTGAATAAAAGAACAGCAAAGTTTCCATCTTCAGTGTCCTAGCAGTCTGTTCATCATTTGAATGATATGACGGTTACTTTCCACAGATATGCTACACATGCACATTTATGTACATACACCTTAACGAATGCCACATCTTCTTAGCATGTGTTTGCAGGTGTGTTTAAAAGGAACTCTCTGAACTGATTCTACAATGACATTTTCAGTATCCACACAACAAATTATCTTTTGCTGAACATCAGAAATCAGCAACATAAGCAAGCACCTTAGTATTTTGTGTCTCACATTAAATTAAAAGCTGAATTTAAAAGAACAAGTTGATCTCAAATCTTGAGGTCACTTATTACTGACTTGCTCTTTGCATTCATCACAGATACTGACAAGTGCTTCCATCTTTCTATCTGGAAAAATATTACCAATATATCTGCATGCTAATTTTCCTCTATTCATTCCAGCAAATGAGATGAAACACAGACAATTAACAGATGACACCAAATGTCAAACAGAGAACTGCCAAAGCTGGTACTGGCTAGAAAAAGAATACCCAAGTCATGTTGCAGACACCACCTCAATACAGTACACAAAACAACCTGAAGCTGGCTTTGCAAGCACTTGTGGCAACCAGAAACATGAACTGATTCCAGGTTCTCAACCACTCTCAAGCACAATTGAGAACCATTTATCGTTTGTTCACATCATTACCAGGTCTGGCTTGGTAAATCAATGGGGTCTTTGAAGCTTCACCAACTCCCAACTCCAAGCTGATTGCTTCCCAAAAAGTGTCCAGTCCCTTCAGTTCCCCCTGAAATCAGTGCACATGCAAAATGGACAGTGGGGGACAGAATCAGGGCATAAAAAATGGCTCAATTTCTCTGCATCATGGTATTTGGGTTCTTCCAGGACATGTCCTTTCTCCTCAGAATTTGGTTAGTGGACGGGGCATTTTAGGGTCAGACCAGTCATACCCTAGACAAAATTCTAATATGGTAAGTGGGGATGAATGCAGCAGCAAAGGGATTTACAGGGACCTCTCAGATCAGGAGACAGTTTGCCTGGAGAGAATGAATATTAAGAGGACTGTGGAGGATAACAGCTAAAAGCTGGCTGAGGCAGATGAATCATGTATGTGAGCAGCCTTAATAGAGAAAGGGGTTTTCCAAACTATGTAGGAGTACACTCAGCACTCTCACTTTTTACACACTTCTATGGACAGCTCCTTCTGAGCATGCACAGGTACTGGAACAGAGCTGAAAACAACTGCTGCTTCAGGTACTTCTATCTGCAGCTACCTCCTCTGGTGGCATCAAAGTCAATTAAGTTTTGAGATCATGACATAAGAAAAAAATAGCCTAAAAAACACCTAAAAGGCCACATTTAGTGATAAACCCTCTATATGTAAATTGAGTCCCTTCCAAAATCTTTTTATTTTTGCATACTTTAGAAAAATAGATGTAGTCAAAATTGCTCATTTTATGAAACTCTGCTCAACCCAAAAACGATTATTGAAGCTGAAAAGCTATGATATTATTTTGAAAGAACTCAAATCAATAATCCTAACACACTTTCCCACAGCTCATGACATTAAAAAATAAAACACAGAGATGGCATAGATGACAAAACCAGTGGTATCACACTAGGGTAAATTCCCATACAAGTTTTCAATATTTAACATTACCGCTTAAGTTAAATCAGCTAACCAAGGGCACGCACAATATCTGGTGTTTTCTCCATGGCCGACATGAAAATTGCACAAACCTGGTACTTCCAGGTTTATACTATTTCCAATCAATATTTTGATCTGATTTTTTTTGTATCTCCCCTATAAACAGCCTAAATAGAGCGCAAAATTTCTTACAATATGAATTTCAAATATCATATTTGATTACAAATATTTACAACTGTTCATATCACGCTGTCATTTATATTGCAACATTTCTCAAGGGACCTACAGAATGTCTCAAATGGGATGAGTCTAGAAGGCTTATTTCTTCTACGTTATCTGCAATTGTAAATGACTAAATGGAAAAAAGAAAATCAAGTTTACCATGAAAATCTTACAGGCTCAAGGCAGTCTATTTTTGCCAGACAATCAAAATAAGAACTGGTTATAGTTCTTGCTGTTCCTATCTTTATTAATGCTAGGAAATAGCTCACTGCCTTAAATCCTTGGCTGGTTGTAACAGCCTCACCACCATCACCACTTTCTTCCACCACACCTACCCAAATTTTTATACAAAAATTAAGGAACGTATCAGATGTATTCAGAACTACAAAAAGGAACAAGAAAAACTTGTTTAAAATCTAGGACTGGAAAACAAAAGAGCCCAAAGCCACCCTCATAAAAAGTTTGAGAAATATTGATTTAGTCCAGCAAAACCAGTTTGGGAAAGTCCCACATTCTGTCCCACAGAACCATGAACTCATTACACAGACAAATAACTGGTCATGCAGATTGGATTCCTCAGTTTCTTTTCCAGTGTGCTTCACCATCAGCAGTACTATTTAAAATTTGGCAAGGAATAGTACTTCAAAATGTACTATTCTCGTCCAGGACTACACATGAAGTTCCACCTTTAAGTCTTATTTTGACAGCATTTTTTAACACTTGTGTTAAATATTGGTGAAATTATGGTAAAAATATTATAACAACCAACCTTTAAAAACATCAGCAACACACAGTCTAAATGGTTTATCCACTGATCTCTGTGGTGGCTTGAAAGAATCTGCAAATAAATCGATAAGATCTTTTAGAATGTCTGTATGCAATAACTATCTCAGCAACTTCTCAGTTAGAGAAATTAATTATGTTGCATTCCAATGACTTTGTCTCACAATTTCCCCAAAACAAAAGTTTTAACGCACACAGGACTAAGATGTATTATGTTAAATGAGGAGAATTGCACATACCAATTTGCTCTAACAAACAGTTTCCTTTATACCATTGCGTGAGGTCACTTGACTGACCCCTTGTGACTAGATTTTCACCGCCAAGGCCACTTGTTGGGATATAAGCCACGTCTGATTCCTAATAAAGAAAACAAACAGATATGAAGCATACATTAACAACAGGATCTCCTAGCAAAAGCAAGAGGTGCATTTTTTCAATGTTATGCATCTAAACTTTAAAAGAATAGTTGTCACATTTGTATTTCCCCTGGAGAAGGCAGGTTTTACTCAGTGGATCCATTTCCTTTGTGGTTACCGCTTGCCTGATCACTTCTGCACCAACAAAGAGTTGGAGATACCTAAACATGATGGTATCAATGCTGGTAACTAGAAACTGAGTTCAAGTAACAAACTCCTCCATCTTTGACAGGCAAGACTTTGGTTTGAATTGCTGCTTTATGCATAGGGATTGCAGGAAGACCACAGCCAGTCCAAATGAATAGTAGTTGGAACTGAGAAAACATGAGAGGAGTGTTCTCATGAGCTCATAATCCACACTGACACCTGCTCCAGTAGAAAACTCTCTCTGTCATTCACATAATCCTGAACATTAAGACAGACCATTCTTGGTCTCTTCTGCTTTGTAGACAACAGTCCCAAGAAACTACAAGTGATCTGAGTGCCCCAAAGATTCAATAGCCCTAAACAAAGATGATGACACATAGTACTATTTAAGAAGTGACTATCCTTATGTAGGGCTCAATGTCACCCTACCAGGAAGAAAAGGAATCTGCTACATTATGTGCAGGAAAGTGACACAAAATAACCTGACTGTAGGAAAAGATCATCCCACCCAAACGCTTGAACAAAACAACAAAGGCCTCACCAATATATTACCTTAAAGCCAGCTTGCTTAAGAAATTGGCCAAGCTTACTTGTAATTTCCTGAAATCTTTCCTGTTGCCAATTGACCTAAAATAAAGCACAGATTATGATATGATAATAAAATGATAGATTTTTAACCATGACTTGAACACACAGCTGCATGTCATCAACTCTGTAGTAGAAACAGATGTGTTTTTATAAACATGAGATTTCCAGGTGCATTCATACTTAAATATATAAGAGCATACACATTAGCAATTACTGATCACAAACAACACACCACTAAAATTGCAAGCCCTTTTCATTTCAACAGCGACTTTTTTTTTTAAGTTTACACAAAATTCAGATTTCAGCAAGATATATTCAACAAAGTAGTAACTTAAAACATAAATAGTAATATTTAACACACTTCACACATTTAAATAAAACTATTGAGGTCTTGACCTGAATGACCACCAAGATGATCTTACATATGCCACTGAGATCCAACTGCTACGTGAGATTTCCACAAGTACAAAAGGGATCCCTGCTCATTTTAGCACCAAAGTTAACATTCTGTGTACTTTGAAAACACACCCATAAATAAAAAAAAATGGCATAGTAAAGTCTAAACATAAGGGACAGAGCTGGAAAGCAAAGCAACAATGCTTTATTATTATTAGATTCACAATACTGATCCTTAAACTTAATATCCACAAATCTAGACAGAAGCCCTTCACTTAAATGAAGAAAGTAAGCATGTACCTGGTCCATTTTATTGACTGCAACAGCCAACTGTGTCACTCCAAGAGAGCGCACTAATAATCCATGCTCTCGAGTTTGTCCACCCGTCTCAAACCCTGCCTCAAATTCTCCTCTGCTGGCATCCACAACCAAAATTGCCACATCAGCCTACATTATAAGGAAAAAAAAATTAAAAGTGGTTAAGAGGTGGAAATAATCTGGGTAAATACCTCAATCAGTAACATTTCATACAAAATGTACTATGCACAGGAGGAATCCTAATGTCCTCCAAACACAATTGAAACTGCTCAGTCCCATCTGTATCACCACTTTGGTGAGATAATATGGCATTATGTCATCTTATGTCATAAACCAGTACCTCCTGATTAAACATAGGACAACTGTTGGTCTGGGGAACCTGTCCCCTTCAATCTACCCACTGTGGATGCTGCACAGATGTAAACAAAAGCAGCCAATGCTCAGAAGCTTTAGAATACAACGTATGAGCACAATGTCCAGTTCTTCCTGCCTCAGTCTGTACACCTTCTTAGTGAGAAGCTGCAAAAATTACAAACAAAACACCTTACTATACAACTGAGACAACCAGTTGTACTGTACAGTTGGTTGTATGCTGGATATGAATGCTTCTCAGTCCACTCAACATACTGGAGCACGCCAAAATCACAAGGCAGCAAAGACAAAGCAGCCTATTTTATCACTTAGACAAACCCTCTGCCAAAGCATTAGGAGCTTTTGTGCAGTCTACATCTCTGCACGGAAGTCAGCATGTAAGCACTGGGAAAAACACAGATCTTGCTGTTAGCCTTAAATGCTGTTAATATTTCTTGTACTCCTCCTGCTTTGGTAAGTAATTGCCAGTTAGATCATCATCATGTACCAAGTGACGGCAACAGACGAGAACAGCAAAGGTACTGGTGTCAACAGGCAGGTGTAAGACAATTTCAGACAACCGAGGAGATGGACATAATAGAGAGAAGAAATGTGGTACTTTCTCCGTTTCCTTAAATGCTTCAGCTTCAGAATTCCAGGAAAAGGAACAGAGTCCTGACTCTGAACTTCCCTTGCCTTATCCCAGGCATGAGATCGCCACAGCTCAGAGATGGCAGGAGTTTGAGAATGGGAAAAGGATAACTGATGAATTTCCTCAGAGCTACCAGCCTCAGAAGTGTACTGCAGTGAACTTCCTCAAAAAAAAGACATCCTGCATTTTCTAAATTGTAAATTATAAAAACAGTACCTCAGGACTTACTCAATGTGTATCAAAGGTCAGATGCTGGCCTTGATAAGGCTGATTTGCATTCTGCTAACAGCAGTTGGGGATTCACCTCCCAACAGCATTCTCCACAATAAAAAGGCACTAAAGCCATTTCCAGGCTTTGCTTCAGCACTGAGCCTATTTTAACAGGCAACAAAAAGTTGCAAAGTTTCAGTGATTCCTTAACAGGCTCCAGAACAGACCAGCCCCTCACCTCCCTGAGAGCTGGAAAACAGAGATACCAAGCTTTATTCCGTAAGCCCTGTCTTCTGCTCAGCTGATACAATTACTGAGGGATCTGCAACACTTCCCTTAATATCTCTGCCTGTGTTACTTCCTCCCAAAAGAAAAAACTATTTAAACAATTGTAAAGAAATAACACATCTGAGTCAACATTTTCCACTGCTCTGAAACTAAAGATTCACTTATAATTTTAAAACTCATAAAACTGCTACAACACATATTCCACCATACATAGACGGCTGTGTATAAGCACTACACCATAATTTCCAAACTTCTGACTATTCTGCAGCCTAACTAACCACTGGGTCACAAGGTCTGAATTATTACCTAGGTTCTGCTTCAGACCTGAAGAACTTGGAACAAACCAGTCTCCCTACAGTGCAGTTCTCTATCTGTAAGATCGTACTAGCAGTACTCAGCCAAGAACTCAACAAAGATCTTAAGATATAAACCCATATTTCAGACAATTATGACACACACAAAGCAAAAACATATACACAGCTTAACTTTGAAAAAAAATTGATTAAATCTCTACTTTGGAGAATCAATTTTATTATTTCAAGAAGGGTGCCTTTAAGTGAAAAAAATCACTCATTTTATATCATGTAACCATGTTATTTTCCCCCCACCTCTGAGGTATTATTTCCACAAATAACTGATCTATAGGAGACTATTAAGTGCCATACTGAATTCAATGGGTAGTGTCCAATGCTTTTGACTTCACCCACTATTCCTAAAACAAGTGGCATGCAGTCTCTGCAAATATCCTTTTGACAAGATAGATGAAAACTTTGTTATCTGTTTTCTCACCCCCTAACAAATACTCTGTAAAGCAGAAAAATGTATTTTGCTTGACCTATAAATCCTTTTTCTTTAAGCTGAAAAACACTTAAAATCTTTACCTACAACATGACTTCACTGAACTGCTCGCTGAGTAAACATATACCACATCCGAATAGCTTTCAAAGCTATGATTTTATTAAACTGCAACTATTAAAGCCCAAATATCAAACTTCAACTATTAAATTACTTGCATAATAAAACCCTCCTCCCAAATGTTAGCATCAAAAAAAGCAACTACCTTTAATGTTTAACAAATATTCTTTTTTAAGTTTAGAAAATGCAAAGATAGGTTAACACCATCAGTGATTCCATTCCAGTCCATCTTAGATTTTAAAAGAAGAAAAAAAAAAACCAAAGCAGTTACAAATAATACTGATATTGGAAAAAACATTTTAGACCATCTTTACCTGTGCAGCTCCTGTGATCATATTTGGAATGAAGTCTTTGTGGCCTGGAGCATCCATCAGTGTAATTACTTTAGTTGGTGTCTCGAATTTGGTCATACCCACATCCATTGTCACTCCCCTTAGACAAAGCGTACATGCAATGCACCATTAAAACTGCTTTAAAACTTCAGAGATATCAAGTATGCTATTAAAGACACATCCATGAAATTATATACTTCATATCTTTCACTGATTTAGCCTTCACCATTGGGATACCTGCATGCTGGAAGAGCAGACCACTAGAGCTGCCTTTTAGTAAATCCAGTGGTGAAGAAAAATACCCAGATTTTCAGGTACTACCATGTACCCATGGACTGTGATCCAAAAAGCACAGCAAGAACATGGAAACTGAACTGCATATTTACATCACTACTTATTATACTTTTGATATTTAGTTCTTCAGAAAAAGGTATCAGAGTAAGAGAAACATAGCTGAGTTAAAAAAACAAAATTGGTGGTATAGGACTATAGAGATACGGTTACACAAAGATCCACAGGCAGGACTCCTGATTACCAAGGAAGGATTGCAACACACGTGGACTCAGTTCCACATCTCGCTAAACACCACATGTTCTGCATGACACACAGGGTAGGACCCATCTCATCAAATGCAAACCCCTAACCCAGATACATGTCTGTATCTGGGTTAGTCATCTGCATCTCCCTTCACAGACAATCTAGACAGAAAGGAACTTTCAAGGGACAAAACACCTCGTAGTAGCAGATGCTTTTAGTATGCTACTTCCAATCACAAAAAATCTCAATGACAAAGTAAGCCCCTAAAAATCCCAAACACTTACAGGTGACTCCATAAAGTTGGGTTTTTTTAATAAAAAACTCAGAGCAAAGAGAAAATAGAATCAATCAAAAAGACCAACTCAGAAAACTCACTTCTTCAATATAAAAATGTAATTTTAAATTTCATATTTCAAAATAATAAAGGCCTTTTATAAAACAAACATAATTGTTAATTTAATTAATTTGTAGATTTTATTCTAAAAGTAATATAAGCCACATGTGATGAACTGACATTTCAATGCTTAGTTTATCAGATTAATATTTTCTAACAAATGCTGTTCTTTCACAGAAAAAAAAGGTAACTCCCATCAAAATGTATTTCTACCTTTCTCTTTCTTCACCAGTTTCATCCAAGACCCATGCATAGGCAAATGAAGCTTTACCAGCCTTTTTAGATTCCTGTTCATATTTGTGCATAGTTCTTTTGTTCACATTTCCCAAAAGGTAGAGCAAATGACCCATTAAAGTACTTTTGCCTGCATCAACATGTCCTGTGGAAGAAAAGAAATATTACAGCAATTTTATTCATTTATACTATTTAGTTTTAGCACAATAAACATACTAAACATATGAACATCACATGCACCGATAATGCTTTTGTAATCAATAGAACTTCATAATCCTGTGAGACAGAGACACAGGAAGACAGTTTATTATAACAGCCAGATAGCATGACAGCCATAGAGCACCTCCAAATCCATGCTAAAAAGAACACGCTGTGATAACGAAACCAAACCAAGCATGTTCTGTATACTCAAAGGGACACTAAGTCAACCTCACTGTCCAAGTCAGACATCTGAATGTACTCCCTCCAAAAAATGCAGACGCAACTGAAAACAGTAAGAGATCTGCCTTCCCTGGAGTGAGGACAGTTTTGCTTCTGTATCACCTCCAGATTCAATCAAAGCAGTTTCTAAATGTTATGTTTGTCAGAAATGTAATTTAACAGTATTACCTATTACCACCAAATTCAGCAGTTGCTTTCCTCCTTGTCTCTTCTCCAACTCTGCTTTCACATCTATTTGTGGTCTTGCCTTGCTTGACTTTTTTGCTGGAGTAGGCACCATATTCTGCTCTTCTGAAACCTGCACTACTTGGGGTGAAAGAGTAGATTTTGAGACAGCCTCAAGTACCCCAGAAGCTACACTGGCGTCTTCAGGTAACAGTCCTTTCTGAGGTGTATTAGGGTGGCCATTTTCCTCAGCAAGCGCACTAGGGGGAAAAAAGAAAATACAAAGAATGCAAATGGCAAAGAAGACGTAGAACTAGGGGACAGAAATCGAGTTTTGTCTTCACTATCACGTAAACCCCAAGGAGTATGTGATAAGACCATTAAGGTGGAACTGATAAGCAGCTGGATAAAAACTGCACAGATACCAGCTCTGAACATCTTGTCTGAAAAGCACTGTTTACAAAAGCAAGATAAGAAACGTTGTAAAATAGATGAAACAGATAAACAAGCTTTCCATAGATTCTTCCTTTAACAGGAAGGGGAAAGGACAATTATGCAGAACAACCACAGAGCAGGTTCCTCTGAACTAAGAGCCCAAGTCAACTTTGAAGCACAGACCCTGAAAGAGTTTCGACATACAGTACCATTACTACAGATGAACACAGTAATGGTTTTTTGTGAGAACAGCAATATAACATAAAAGGTTGATACTAAGCACATGTAAGCCGCAATTTAAAGTGCAATGCTTATATAGAACTACAACAGATGAGTTAAGATTCATCAATATAGAAAAAATTTGTTCCATGCATCAAACAAGGCACGCAGAACTAAAGAGATTTGCATTCTCAAATTCCCTTTTTCTAAAAGCCTATTCTCCCACAAACCACCATACTAATCCTAATGGTAAATAATCCTAAATATATTACTTTCAGACACTCTCTCTTTTATCTACATTTTCCAAATGAACATATTTTCCTGATTTACACAAGCTTTCTGAGAATGTACAATATTATTCTTTACCTGTCATAGCAAAGATGATCACTAAAAACAAACACTAAATAACATTTTAAAGACAGCAAAAACTTTCCTACTGCCTGACAGAGCTGCATGGTGAGGCATTAATGTAAGAAACAAGATGGGAATAGAAACAGTTATTACAGGTCTGCCAGCATTCTACCCCAGCAAATGTCAATATACAAACTGATTATATAGTAAGATGAAAATCACTACAAAACACTTAATTCAAAATTTTATCCAAGGGGAAGAAGCCTCTTCCCCTGGAAAACTGGAAATCCATTCAAGTTCAGTACCATCATGATGCAGACTGCTTTCTCTGGAACAGGTTCATGCAGGCTCTCAGAGTCAAGTGTTTCCACATCCACGTGAAATCTTCACTCTCCACTTTCTGTTTACATGTCACAATTAACTACCCCATTTTAATCTTTTCAACTTCTACAAACAAAACTATTTGTTTTGGTACTTTAGAATCCCACAATGTGACACCCCAGCTTTTATTTGACATTACTTCTCATTTTCTGTCTGCGTAGGAGTATTTGCATTGCGTTAGTCCCCTTTCCATTACACAGATCTCATGGAACAATACAGTCTAAACAAGTTAGTCTACTAAACAAAGCTGTTGAAGAATTATGATCTAAAAAATTAAACATTATAAATGTTCAGATCAAACACAAACTTAGCCACTCATTACAGCACTAAGTAACATAGGACATTTTATGGCTCCCCCTTCCTCCCCACAGTTTCAGAATCCACCTGTGTTATCAGTACTGCAGCAGACTGATTGATTTTGACACCTTTTCACAAGGCCCAAAGCCAAGTTTTTCTCTTTATTGTGAGACCAAAGCAGAAATTCCAACACTCATTTTTTTGGCTACAGTTCCAAAACCCAAGGTCAGGTTCTTGCCTCAAGGCTGGATACCCAGGCATGCTTCCCAAATTAGCTAAGCAAACAACTTGTTTTATGCCAGTCATGATGGTTGTAGGGGTACAGATGGTGCCTGTGCTTCTGCATAAGGGATAGACAATTCTGTATAAAGTCTATTTGATATTAAATAAACCTTCATAAGGTATAAGGTCTATTTACATATTTGTGTTAAAGTCTTTTCTAAAAAGAAGTTACTCTATCAAAATATTCTAAACCACTTGCAGGAGCAGGACAAGTTTTTATCAAACTACTGCCTTAGGTCACACAATCTTGACATTCTAGAATTCACACCACAAAGCCAACTGTTCTGTATCACCAACTATTGCTCCAAAGTTACAGATAGCATATAGTGTGAACAAGCTGAATAAACTTTATAACACTTGATTCTCTAAAACCAAAACAGTAGTTCATCATCACTGCTTTACATGTAGCAGAAGAAAGTTGATTACACATGAATTATTCAACAATAAAGTCACTACAACTATTTATGCTTTCTTTTACTGGAAAAGGTAAGTGCAATTCTATAAGGCTGAAGAGAAGGCTCCAACTTTAAAATTCTTTAAATAGTACATTAAGTTTTAGCTGAAAATCTACTTTGGAATGGCAAAACAATTATTTTCTCCAATGTCTTTGCATGGAAATTTTAATTTATGAAAACAGACTGGAAATAATCAAGTTCAGAGAGGGTACATATACAAAGAGCTGTGGTAATGAAGTTTTCTACATGTTTTAATAAGGTATTAAAAATCATCTGGCTGATGTAAAGTATACCAAATAATTTTTGTCTCAAATAATTTTTGCCTCAATTATTTAAGAGAGCTTCATATGTTAAAAATTAATTTGCATTAGACAACTTTCATCAAAATTAAGACTCTTCCATCTTTTTCCCTTTTTACAGGTAAACTTTAGTTCAGTCTCAGCATGTTCACATTGAAGTACCAGGACGAGTGCCAATATGCAAAGGTCACACTGAAATGCAAATATGGTATTTTACATTGGTATCAAATTTTCTTCCTTGAAAGTCTAATATTTGAAGTTCTGGAGAAAACTATTTGTATAAGAAGTAGTATCAAAGCAGCCTTTACAGCTGGCAATAGTTTTCTCTCCTTTTCAGTGTCTGCATTTCTTCCCAAACCAAATTTTCAGAAGTGAAAAAAAAAAAATAAAAGGCAGTAATTTAGATAAAGCTGAAAGTAATGTGACCCAAAAACACAGCTCACAGATTTTTCTACAGCTTTCCAAAAGAGATTCAAGCATTGTCACATCAGCCTATTAGCAGACAAGAATGTATTTTCAAAGCGAGGTTACTTGTAAGCCTCTAAATGTTATTTTGTTAAACTAGGTAATGATTCTTTTTCTAATCCCAGACGATAAGATCTTCCTGCAGGCCAAAGCCTATGTCGGTAAAGATTCCCGAAAACAGGATGGATTTTGTGTGGTAGAATTCAAACTAATTAGAGCATCTGAAAGAACGATGGTTATTGCCAGAGACAGCAAGTACTCTCATTTCTATGTAGCTTTTACTGCAACCACCACTGCTTAAGGCTACCAAATAGCTTTTATTTTGGGTGGTGCAAAGAAAAAGTGCTAGATACAAGTGAAATGAGTGAAACAAGGCTCCAGCCATCATTAGGCTTGCTACTTTTACAAGGGTGCAGTATTTGAACATTCAGTACACTGCTAGAGTTTAAAATTTCAGCTATTACTGTGTTTTAGAAATCTGGAAACAACTTGTGCCACAATAAACCTGGACTTGCCATTTCAGAGAAGAAACATCAGAATGGACAGACCATATGATCTACTTACAGAGTATCCCTAATAACACAATTCAGCTTTTTGCTGACCAGTGTCAGGGAAAAAGGGAGAGCAAGTTTATTGCTAGGTACCTAAACAGGAAAGTGGGTAGATTAAGTTCCATTCTCATGGAAGTACATGAAGAGAAATGCAACGGTAAGATCCTGACAGCTAGTTATGTTTCATGGCGACCAGATGAGTAGTTTATTGAAAGCTTGATAATGGCTCAGAAAAACGCTAAGGAGCTCCATTTCTGACAGTCAATAAACAAAAGGAATGACATTGGAAATACTCTTCAGCTAGCCTCTTCCCACAAGGTTTTTCAAAATTATTGAATTGAAAATTCCTGTCAGAAGGCAGTACTAGTGTGTCACTAGTGCAGGCACTTGAGAATATAAATATAACTAAGTCAATTGCACTAGAAAGCATCTTTGGTAGCAAAGTTCCAGCTTGGTCTGAGCCATGATGACCTAACATATGAAGAAAAAAATTATATTGGAGGAAGACCACTTCCTAAACCGTTGTTTGCATCATTGTTTGAGAACTTGATGGAACTATCAAAAGCAGTCTCAGTTTGCTAACCACTTCTATCTGGTAACATGGAGCCATTGACTGATTGTGCAACTCAACTTCTTTGAAAGGACAGAACTATTATGAGCCTTGCATGTGCACTGAGATGATGTATTCAAGAAAGCCTGACCATCAGCAATTCAGGTGCAAATGTCAAAATAGCATTATCACAGCTCTTTTGGAAATCAGCAGACAAACCAAAGCTTGGCAAGGACCAACATTTAGTCAAAATTAAAACTGCCAGGCCAGAAACTTCCTATGCTATCTTGCCAACAAGGACCATAACAGTAAACTGAAAAAAATGTTATGGTGACATTACTGTTTTCTGGGGAATATTAATAAATACAACACATGTTGTTATAAGATACATTAGAAGGCATTCAATCTCCCACAAGTATTGAAAGGTTCCCACCACCACTCATTCAAAGAGGAACCTGAAAGCTCATCTGCTCAATATCAACTCTTCAGAATTCAGCTTTTAAACATTATTTTCAATCTTCTAGTCTGGATGCTGAGCGATTTATTTTTACACAACTGACTCTTTCGGAGTACTCACAGTCATTACAGAAATGTCTACATTTATTTCCCCTTTCAAAATTATTAATTACAAAATATTGGTCAGACTAGTTAAAATAATCAACCCTTTTTTGGTCACAATTTCTTCTTTCTTTCTTTATTACTTAACAGAAAGAAAAAGCCAGTAAACAGCTTTGTTAGAGCATCAATTTACCAGCAAACTCCATTTTCTGTAGGCAATTCCACTAATACCTAGCAACAAAGGCAATCAATGCTCAAAGCAATTAATGACTTCTAATAATCCATCCATTTCAAATAAGATTCACTGATTAATATGAGGTTATACCTCATAACAAGACTGAATCACAGACTGAATAGTTAGTAAAAGAATGGGGTTTTTTGCAAATGCAAGGTTGCTGCTTTTAAAAACATGGTCCAAAAATTACCTTTAAGATCCCATATGGGTAACAACAAAAACTAGTTCATATGTACTATAAAATTTTCTTCTATTGTTATCTGTACCAGCATCATACAAATACTTTGGGGTAAAAGTAGGGGGCACAGTTACAGATGTTTTAGTATGTTTTGAGTAATTTATACTGGTGCTTCTGGTCAGTGACATAAACTATGTACTCAAAAAGCTGTAATACTATAAACACCTTGCAGTAAATAAACAATGAAAAAAAGAACATAAAGAAGTTATGAAAAGTGTCAAAGGAACAAGTCTTTTTTAGGTGCTAATAAACACAGACTCCTTCTCTTCATTTACAGGTTATCCTTTTTCTGCCATTAATCCAGAAGGTAACAGCAAAAGAAAAAAAACCAGCCATAATACTCATTGAATTGAGGTGGGGGTTCATGTTTTGTTTTGTTTTTCAAGTTTAGTAATAGATGATTCTCTGCTTCTATGAAGTCAAGGTCATAGGCCTTGGCAGTGCTTCCACAGAAGTTGTTAGACAAAAGAAAAAAGGAGGCCCTCATCAGACTCCTTGAAGAAGGGGTCTTTAAGATATGCAGGTAACTATACCATTTAAATTGTATCTTCTTCCATATTTATTGATCGGCCATGCTCCAAAGCTCATGCTCTTTTACAAATCATTCCACTTCTTACTTACTCCTCCCACTTAAAGCTAAATACCTAATGTATATCCAATTTCTACAGTAAAAAGCAGTTTGTTTTCAATTAGTATTTCAAGCAGTACCACTAAGTGAGATGAATTAAAAACCATCTTCACAATTACAGAATGACAGAATAGGTTAGAAGGGGTCCTTAAAGGTCATCTCGTCCAAACCCTCTGCAATGAGTCGGGACATCTTCACCTTGCTCAGAGCCTGGTCCAGTCTGATGTTGAGTGGGGCATCCACCACCTCTTTGGGAAACCTGTTCCAGTGTTTTAACACTCTCACTATAAAATACTTCTTCCTTATATACAATCTAGACTCCCTTGTGGTTTAAAACCATTATACGCTTTTGTCCTGTCAGAATAGGCTCTCCTAAAATGTCTGTCCCCATCTTTCTTACATACCCCCTTCAGGTACTGGAAAGCTGCAATAAGGTCATCCCAAAGCATTCTCTTCTTCAGGCTGAGCATCCCCAGCTTCCTCACAGACTATCTTCATAGGAGAGTGCTTCATCCCTTTAATATTAATCTTGGTGGCCTCCTCCAGGCCCACTCCAACAGGTCCATGTCTTTCCTGTACTGAAAACCTCAGAACTGAATGCAGCACTCCAGATGGGGTCTCACAAGAGCAAAAATTAAGGATTTATCTAAAGGATTTACCCACAGACTTGATCTTTTTTCTGCCACTGAAGTGTAAAAGCAAGCATGATACAAACCATGTCAGTGTCCCTGAAAAGAAGCAGAATGGCTGACAACCATGTTGGAGACGACCACCTTTCATCAGAGACTGAGTCATCACTAGCCTATCCAAGAATTACTTTAGTCTACAGATGAGGAAGCATTCTTCTCATCTCCTTCCCTGTGGAGCAGGCACACACGCTAAGTATTAGAGATACAAATTTCTGTATTTGCTCTTTTTTAGAAACAAACATTTTAAATAGCCATTATTGCCATTTTAAAAATAAATCAATCACAACTACTTAAAATTAGCTGGCAGATCTTCTTCACTCACTTAATATCCCATTCTTTTTCTAAGCTTCTATCCGAATTAAATTACACAAAAGTCCTTATGGAAAAGTCTAAGAATTTTAATAACAGAAGAGATGAAGGTGCCTGGAACTTCATGAGTCCAGTTGTCAAACCCAGAATCACTGATTAGTAGACAGTAGGTGAAAAAAACCAAAAAATTGCATTTCCCTTATATATTGCCTATCTCAAATAGTACAGACAAAATATTTTGAAAGTCCCAGAAATTCTTCATTTGGAGCTTATTGCATCTAAGGAGATTGAACGAAAGTAAGGTCTTTTAGCAATGACACTTAGCAGCATAAAGGAAAAATGACATCAGCTTCATACCTTGTATTAAATGTGCTTAAGTAGAAGAAGCTGCTTGCTTTCTACTCAGTTATCAAACACGCACAAGATAGTGTAAGATAAAGACTATGCTGCCCTCTTAGTCCCAAAAATACTTTTCAGATCAGAACTACAAACACTGCAGGATGAAGTTGGGATGTTGGCACTTACACTTGAGAATATTTTAACCTCAGGATGAACTATGGAATTTCTTGCCACACATTAGATGGTTATTTTAAGAGTGGGTTCAAAAACAGAATAAGGGTACCTAAGTAAGAAAAATACATTCTTAATAGAAATTGATAAAACCAAAAAATAAATAAAAATTGTGGGGAGCCACAGAATGCTACAGAGTGATATTTCATTGACCACATTCCCAACATGCATGCCCTGTCCTTATATAATTCTTTAACTATTCACTGCTGGCTGTTGCTGTAGGTAGACTTTGATTCAGATGTCTGCCTTCTTGCTCTCATGAGACATCCCCCTCAACAGTTCCAAGTCAGGATAAAATTAGAACCACTCTACTTTAGCTGTAGCACAAGTAGGACTGAACTCTACAGCAGTTGTAGCCTGGACACCTGTTGAAGTTAATAAAAGCTGCAGAGGAAGGCAAGGTTTAGCCATAGGTAATTGTTTTCCCCATCAACTATTCTTAAATATATTACTTCCTCTGAAGAACAAGCAATTACAGTTAAGCTTTATTGATTTCATAGTTCTACTTAGAGAACTAAATTTAAAATAAACGAACACCAAGAAAGTTCAGTATTCTATGAAGCGGATGTTTAAATAATCTGACAAGCTTATATCTCTATGCACTATTCATAGTGAAAGGATTTGTTAAACTCAAAACGTGAGGTACCATCTTCTGAAAGTAATTCTGAGTCAAACAAGAAGCTGAGATGGTTAGTTCTGAAGAGTTACACTAAAACTGCTGTGAAAAACAGAAAAAAATAAGGAGAACACTTGCTACAGGTGCATCAGTCTGAAAGAAGAGCTGCTGATGTACCTTGATGTATGAGGACTTGGCTTACCATGGAACTTCAAATCCCATAGATTGTTTCTTTCCAGACACTGTCATTTTGGTAATTTTTGGCACAATTTCAGATTCCATTCTGGCTGACTGGGAATCCCTTGTTTTTCCTAGTAATAGACAAAAAGTAAGTTTGAACTTAAGGTGGTAACTACTAGGTGTTAAATATAAAGTTTAACAAGTCCCATTACTTCTCTCCAACCCAACCATACCAGTCCTTCATGAGCAACTCTCACAATTCAGTGTCTTATGTGAATAGACTACATAATTAATCAAAATAATCTACTATTAGATCTATTGTGAAAATCTCACCTCTATCTCCAAGCATTCACATGACACCTACACTATGCAAGAGCTTTACTAGAAGCAGCTCTGCAGGATGCCACAAGCATTTCATGTGAGTTAAAGAAATAGTTTGCAGCTGCTCACTAGATGATTGGATTAATCCTTTTTCTTTTGCCTCAATATTGTCAACATTGTAAAGCAAAAAAACATGTCCACCTCAGGGAATGCTAGCAGCAGCACCAGCTATGAGTGGGCTGCAAGGCTTTCCCTGAACCCTGACAACAGAGCTATCTTGTACTGAATTACACACCGGAAGCCAAGCAATACCCCACAGCTAGTTAATTTCAAAGTTATTTAGAAATAATTACCAGAATTGAGCAACTTAATTACTTAAGGATATTAACTTTTACAATAATTCAAATGAAATCGCAATATAAGTTCATTCTTAATTTTGTGAAACTAGTTGCACAACTAATAGCACTACAGTGCTATTAGTTTCTCATCCAGCTGTAAAAAAAAAGATAAATTATTTACTCTGCAGAGGAGGAGTTTATATAAAAGAGGCAAACCAGGCATCTTCTTTATACAGTTCCCTTGTTATTATGTTAGGATCCCTTCTTCCTTCAAGGAAAAAGACTTCCCTCTTTACATTGTGACATTTGTGACAGCTGCTGCACATTGTGTTCTGAAGGATGTTACACACGTGACAAAGCAAAACAATAATGCAAATTCAGAATTAAGCTGCAATTTTTCAATATGCTTTACCTACAAGTGCATCTGAAAACCAGAAAAATGCCACTACTCTTCCAGTATTAGACCAATGTGGATACTCAAGAGTCACGTGAATACCAAGTTACTCTTTCAAGTATTTTAGATAGAGTACATTAGGAAGAACTGTTGGAGCCATTTGGCCCTACTCATTTATGTTAATGCTGCACTTCCTTCTACAGCACAATAGCTACACCTTTAAACCACAAGATCATATTGGTTTGCAGGTTACATAAATGGTTGCGGTCAAGGCTGCTGAAGACTTCAGGCAAGGAAACAGAATACCACAGACATGTCTACAACAGAAAACCATAAAAGCAAACAATCACAATATGGATTGGATGGAGACATTCTTATTTATCTGATGGCTTGGTCTTCATCTCCTTCATTTGTCCTCTTATCTGCTGATATTCATTTTATTTATATGCCACCTGCAGATCTCTGGAAGAAGTAGTCTGTATGTAGTTCACTAACAGTTGCATACAAATAAGAAACAAAAGTAAGATAAATAAAGGCAACAACAGAAAGCATGGCCTACAAGGATCTCAAATCATGTGACAAACAAATATAAATATTCAGAATATAAAATTCTCACTGGACAGGGACTATTAGTTAAGCACAAAGACTGTGTTTCATCTTCAAGCTCTTAAATGGATCCCCTATAGGATTTTTTAAATAAGTAAACACTTCAGTTACAGTAAAAATTACATTACTGTTGTTGCCAAATTGGTATGATATTTTCTGCATCAATTAACAGTTTTCAAACAGACATAATTTTCAACTGATAGGTAAACACAAATGCTTTAGAAGTCATTTCAAAGCTGAATTCTCAGAAGATACCATGTTTGAAATCTGGCTACAAGGAATTAGTAATTACAAAAAACACAATTAAATTGAAATGAGATTAGTTGAAAGAAAAGAAAAAAATGGTATCATATAACTTGAAAATAACTTGCAATCTATTACTCTGGAACTCAAAGGTTTTATCTTCTCTAATCAATTTTAAAATTAGGCTTTACTCTGTACAAATAATGCTGCAGTGTTTGAGACAGACTCAGATTGTACAAGGAGACTAAATACATTCAACAAATGGAGTATCTGAGACAGAAAAAACTTTAAAACTTGAATTTAGGAAACGTGACAAGTTGAAAGAAGATACAAAACTAAAATCACAAAGAACAAGAGAAAGTAAAATAATAGTCCATTAAAGCTGACAGTTTGGGTGGTTCTTTATTTATATATATACCTCAGTTTTATAAGTAACAATAATAAATAATTATATAAATAAATACTAAAGCATAGGTGGAGTAAGGAAGCAGACTTGGATCATATAAAGACAAATCAAACCATAGAAATAATCCCAGAATGGCGACATTCAAACAGATGAAAAGGCAAGGCAAGAATTATTAGTAACACTACTGATAGAAGCATCAAATACAATTTTCTGCCTTCAATGTTTTTATAACCAAGTACAATAAAACCAAGCAGCACATTTGAGATAAGGACCAAGTCTGTCTTTTATGCATTGCAGGCGCCATTAAAGATTAATAATTATGGCTTCATTACAAAGGACAGAAGGCTGGGAAAGGAGTATACTTTACTATCTAATCTGTAGGGAACCGGAGAAAACTGCATGATAAATTCTTATCTGCTCTAGCAGGCAAAGCAAAAGCTATTCGGCACTTAACAGATTGCATGCAAATCCTTAAATTGCACCTTGGAACTAAAAGGAAGTCAATGCACAAAGCTGATACAATTCTTAAAACACTTCTTAATCTACAAGCAGGGTACCCTATAGCAACTGAAGTGTACTACAAACCCAGACAAAAACACAGAAACAGTAATCCCAATCTGATTAGGACAAGAGCAGCTGTGGAAAATCAACTTCTGAAGGTGAAGGATTACAAGGATATATAGATTTTTGCCAAGAAGGCCTTCAAAAAGTTCTTCATGTCTACTGCCATTTGGACATTCTCAAACACATACCCAGGTAATTCAATGGCAATACATTTCCCAAATCAGGAGTACAGATAAAATAAAAATATACATCTTTCACAAATTACAAAAGAAGTCCCAACACCTCCTTACATTTCACTACTCTGAGCATTGCAAGAAGTAAATCTAAGTGTGTATCTCTACAAGTAAATGCAGTGATTGACGTAACACTAGGAAAATTTAAAAATTTTCCTTCCACAGAAACATACAGTACCCATTTATAAATCATAAAAATTAAAACTTAACATAAAAAAGTAAAACCTTAAAGGCTTATCAGCATGATAGTTCTCACAATTCAGAAGGTTCAGAACCCCAAACTTCTAGCCTATTTTAAGCAAAGTAGCTTCCAGAGGTATTTGGTATTTTGGTCTGCACTGACATCAGACTACCTAGGCTAAAGCAGACTGTAGCTACAAGTTAAACTCTACTACAAAACTAAAAGTGCACTGATGAACCTTGTCTTAGTACTAAACTGGGATCAGCCAAAGGGAACAGAAAGGCCTGCATTGCCATTACTCCAAAACAACTGGAGTGTATGACACCTTGACAAAGTTCTCTTCTGTTACTCTTGGCTGTGTTTTTACCTTTCCTGTGACTGCCAGTTGGTCTTCTGATTCAAAAGACTTTTGACTTAGTCAAAAAGTATTACTAATGACACCTGATACAACTTCAAAATTGTTACCAGTACAAGCCCAAAATCTGATGGCACAATAGAGTACCTGCAGGCTGATAAATATAGATGATGATGATGATGACATAGACAAGTACATATGCAGAAAGGAAGTAAAACATTGGGACAGTCTTTAAAAATTAATACAGTCTCTCTAGATGTTCAATATGGAATAAGGAAGTATATAGATCAACCACCTCCCTTTACTGTGAGCAACTCCCTCCAGATTTCTTTTCTAAAACTGGTTGTAAGCAGTACCTGTAGAAGATCTGTATAAAAAAATCAAAATATTACTCTGGCTACATTTTCAAACATGATAGGCTTGCTAAGCCTTTTTTCAGTTTTGGTTCATATACATACTTAACACTGAAAGTAACAGGAAGATAAAAATTAATCTTTTCTCTAATTCTGTTGGAGGTATGGAAGGTTTCAGTAAATGGAAGAGTTGATTGACAGTCTACTCTGTTCCCAGGTAGTTTAGAATGAAAAGAAGAGTCTATTAAATAGCCACTCTCTCAAGAAAGACACCTTGATACCAAATGCATATTGATACACTAGCACTGGGTATTTAAATCCATGCTGACCATATCTTTCCAACAGCAGAAACAATGCCACTGCTTTCAATTCCTATACACAGAAGCTTCTCCTCACAAGTGGTCTTTCACTCATCAAACTGTAAATTGGTACTGAAACTTTACACTCAACTACCCCATTGCACAAAGATGCCTGTTTCTGATACAATGAACCAGAACATTTCATGTGCCTGAATTCTGTTTGAAAAGCAAAGACAAATGTCAAGTCAGGCATGTCTCGAGCCTATGCTTTTTCAGTTGGCAATCCAATTTAAATAAATCCATGTCTACTCACAAACCAGCTACTAATGGTATATAAGCACTGGCCAAAGATCACACCTTCAAGGGAATTATGTTCCAATTAACTGTAGGCAGCTTGCAGTTAGTTTCTCACTTGCATGCTTTTGGCATTTTTATTGGTTATACTGATTCTTCTCTTTTCAAAATTGGATGTGCACTTGAAGACAGCTGCATACTATTTCAATTTTGCATGGGGCTGAGGATCTTACATTTACCTGACACCTGATAGGCAGAATAAGTTACTGAAGCAGTCCTCCTAATGCTGTCTAAACCAGCACTGCCATGAAGAAAAAAAAAACACACCAAGCTTTCTAATCTACAAGATACGGTTTGCATCCTTTCCTCTGCTACCGACTTTCTATATAACCACAAACAAGCCACTTACACCTCTGTCTGCTGATTATACAGCAACAGCCGCCAACTACATAAAAGAAAACAGGGCACTGGTTTTGTGCACCATGTCCCGAGCTTGGTGCACGTCATGAGAAGACACAGTTCTGTCTGAAAAGCAGAACTATTAACAGAGGCTCATCTCAAGCTAATACTCTCCTTCCTATATTCTGCGCTATGATTTTAAACTAATTTTAAGACCCTATAATTTTGAAAATATTTCAAATATGGACTACACAAGTGAGTCAACCAGATGTAGATTACACACAATTTCATGCTCAGAAGCATGTATTACCTGCTTGCCCACATATACCTGGGTTTATATTAATATTTAATAAATCCATCATGTCACATAACCCACATGAAAAACATCAAACTGTTTACATTTTTCTATTTATGCCATAAACCTCATGAACTTTAAGCTCTTAAATATATTTTTTCATTTGCCTTAAAAACAGCAGAATTTTATTTTATCTCTTCAAATGTCACAGCACATGGGAAAAATAACAAAAGGAAATACCAAAACTTGTCAAATTAGAGATATGCTACTGAAAATAATTTGGTTTTGTTTTATAATTAAACTGAATAATTTGACAATCATGAATTCTAAGTCCTGTAGGATATAATGGTAACTTGCAGTTTAATTAAGTTTGCACTGGGATGCAGTACCCTGTATCATCAGCGGCATTAGTACTGTGTATTAGTATTATCAACATATCACAACTCTGAAGTCCAAAACTCTCAACAATGTACCACCACATAACACAACTACAGAACTCAGAACATCCTGGATGTCCCAAATTTAGACAGCTTCCTAACCTTTAAAACATTCTGCCTGCATATAATTTGCTGTGTGTCATCCCTGTAGCCCATCAACTAAATGCCTTTTGATGGAACAGCAGTGACAAAGTCTGCATGTAGGAGAACTTCAACTTACAGAATTCATTCCATATGCAACTTTAGTATTTAAATTAAACTGGTTCAAAATATCCAGTTTTAGAAAACCATATGACATTATGTTGCTATGAACCACAATATACAAGTGGATGCTACTGAACATCCACAGCAGTTCCAAAAATAATGTAACAGTCCAAACAGAAAAGGCAACTTGCTAAGTCACTACCCAGTGATGAGACATGGCCATTCTAAAGATATTACTGAAAACAATTCTCCAAACAGGAACACTGAACTTTTTCTTTTTAAAAGAAAGGTTATTTCCTAATAGAAACCACAGCCAGGGGCTTTCCAGGTAACTTGGTCTCACTGTTATAACTATTACCTTCTCTGCAAAGTTTCAGACGGTGAATATGATTTTTTTTTCATGAAACTGGGAGTAGCATTTTCCCTGAAAAAGGCTGAAAATAAAAATGTTCACTTGCACCTAACTACAAGATTTTTTTTTTTTGGTTTGTTCTTAAGGTTTGATATAGCAAGAGGGAAGAGAGACACAGTAGTTTCTTGAGTGGTGATATTCCTGAGTGTCTCCATGATGAGCCAGTTTCCTGGGATCCACAACACCCAAACAGCACAACTTGCTACCCCAAGACTGAAGTTCTCAAAACAGTTTGCTTCACTATATGCAGTTGCAACAACTGGGTGTGCAGCAGCCACAGTCAGAAGGGCCGGCAGCCTGCTACAGCCAGCTGGCACTCCTCACCTCTCTGGCTTTACTTTCAATGTTTGCAGCTTTCAGCAAGTTGACATCTCTAGTCCAAAAATTAATTTGTTCAAGTGAGGCTCCTGCCTGGGGCTGACCTTTTTTTTTTTTTTTTTTTTTACTTCCAAACAGGGAGAACAAACAAACTGGAAGATAAAAGATACAACAGAAGATTTTTAAAAATGGCACCTAACACCTAAGGAACCTATTATTTGCATAAACTAAATTCTTCAAGTGATCTTTCCACATTCTGAAAACCCACTTGATTTTGCCTTAGCAAACAGTTTGCACATGCTCTTATGGCTTAAGTTTAAAAACTAAATCCCTGAAACACTTCATCAACATTCAGTATGTAGCTGCTACAACTGTTTTTGTCCAGGCTGACACAACTGTGTCACCTGAACGCAAATTCTACCTCTCTTGTGGTCTCCATAGCTTTCCACCACATCAATAAACTGGAGGCACAAATTTGTCTGGGATAAATCAAAAAACAAACAAAACTGGAGGGTAAGAGAAGAAAATCATATAGTGAGAACTGGCAAGCAGCAGGACACACAGATTATCAAGGACAGACAAAGACTTGAAGAATGAAAACCAGTCAAGCAGAGAAGATGAAACAAGAGATAGAGTGACCATGAGAAAAAAAAAAAAAAGTATTAGTGAATAACCTGACTTGGGGAAAAACTGTATAAGGAGAAGGAGAAAGTAAGAGGCCACATAGTCAATGACAAGTTACATGCAGAGCTAAAATGAACAAAGGAAGCAGAAAATGAGCAGAACTGAAAGCAAATGCAAACTATGTCTGGAAAAGTGCAAACATGGAAAATAATAATGGCCAATGATTGGAAAAATAGGTAGGAAACTGAGAATGGCAAGATAAGGAGTTTGAACTCATGACATAGAAAAAATGGAACTGCAATAAAAGATCTGGAATGACATGAGGTAAATAAATACTGTGTTTAGGGCACAAAGATGAATTCAACAAAAAAAGTGAACACAACTGAGTAAGTTAGAGGATTAGAAGGACACAGACACAGATGTTAGATCAGGTTTAAGTGGATGGAGTGGAATGTGTTATAAAAAGGCAACAACACGTTTTCTTTCCTGTCTGAAACAGCCAAAATTTTTGGAGTCTCACCATGTCTCTTGACATCAATACTACCTCCCCGAATGAAGCCAAATGATACAGAATCCAGCAGTCAGTTACAGCTGCACTCTCTTGCTCTTCTCACCTGAAACAAACATCTTCCTGTGAGAATTTTCTGGCCATCAGGACTTAATTAAATTACACATGGTCAAGCCTGCAAGGAGCACAAAATTAATGTTACCTATTAAAACTATTTTCCTGGTGACTCCTTACTGCAATCATTACATTGAATGGTGTACATTTCATTTAGATTATTTAATGTTGCCATACAAATACATCTCAGAGAACAGTGTGTATTTTTATATAAAAGATTTTACTCATGTCTATTACAACTGGGAGTTTTCAGCATTTTCACAACTTAAACTTCTATGTCTCAATATTTGGATGTTTAATATAACATTCCAATTTTTATGAAATTACATTTAAGCAACGCACGACAGCAAAGAAATGCACAGACCAGTTCTATATGTAGACCATTGGTGCAGTCTCTCCAGAAACACAGATAATTAGTCTAGTTGCATTCATGGTTAATCTGTTAGGGGAAAGACAGGAGCTAATGCTATAGCAAAACTCTTAAAATTTCCACTTTCACTTAGCCAACACCTCCCCTGTAAAAGAACAGAGATGTCTTGTACAGAAAGGTGGACTGGGGGGTGGTGCGTGTTTTCGAGAGTACGCAAGCATCAGCTGTCTCCTTTTGATGCTTCCGAAACATAAAATGCATAAAAGGCCAATAGGAACTCAACCATCAAAACAGCAACTTTCTCATCCACCAAGTTTTTCAAAAGGATGTCCCTGTGATATTTCTCATATCTACATGCTTATAGTTCAATGGACTAAAATTCAGTCCTTCACATGACCGTAACTCAGCACAACTCATCCTGTAACTACTGAAACCTAATTTGTGGGAGGTGTATTGCTCTGCACTCTAGCAATGCCAACAATACCCATTCTCAATCTGTAACTGAAGCTACGTTCTCCTGTAAAAATAATTTATTAGACATTTGCAGTTGCTCAGTAACAGCACCTTTACTTCCCCCCAGATACACAACCATAAGTCGTTGGTGGTGTTTTCTAACTCAACGAATTTTTCTTAAATGACTGTGAATTGTCTTTCACTGAGATTTAGAAAAAGCTCAGTCTGATATTTCTGAAGTGCAACTACCATAAATGGTCATGTAAAGAGCAGAGTCAGCACTATGGGCAGGATAACCCTAAAAAGATATCCCCTTTAGCCAGTCACTTAATTGAACAGAACACAGAGTCCATGCAAATCACCAGAATTTCTGTTAAACTTTGGCCCAAAATGAGTATGTAAAACTGAAAGTACAATATGTACATTCTATTACAATTATATCAAATTTCCAAAAATAACAAATAGCAATTTCAGGTTTAATTCATAACTAATGTTATGCCAGAGGATGGTGCTATTTGCCTGCACACCATCCAGATAACTCAGAAACATTATGCCCTTTACATGTCGACATTATTTATGCAAGTACATTCCTCTTGATTGTATTGAAGGAGTGCAAGGCATTTTAAAAAATGAAAGCTTTCCTGATCTACAACTTCCTATTTATGCACTAGAACTGCTTCAATATGAAGCAGAAGCTTAAGAACAGTGAACATGAAAAACATAGAAGCAAACTGACAGTATTTAGAGTAAAATCATCTTACATTTGTTTAACTTTTCCACAACCATTCTGCAAATTTTCTCCAGAAACTTACTGAGGTAGCCTTTCAAAGATGCAGAAGAAAATGTATTTACTAGCCCTACATGACTGTTAAAGCTGCAAATATTTCTAGCATTTTTAAGTTCCAGGAAACTGAAAAACTTTTGTGTAGTAAGAACTTCTACACAGGACTAGCTAAAGTTTAGCTAAAGACTAGCCTTATTTAAATTTAGGTTCTCTGAATTCTCAACCCTCTCACTCTACTGATGACATTACAATCACACTAGACCCTCTCCATGACTTCAGGGATGGCAGTGCAGACAGTATAAGGCAGTGCTACAGCACAAGGCACACTTCAGAGCAGAAGACTGGTGGCTTCAGAAGGCCAAAAGCCTAATCACATATCAAAAATTCGTCACTTACTGAAAAAAAGCAGCTCAGGGGCTTATGTAAGATGTGATTTTAAAGAAGCAAGTAAGCAAGTGTTCAACAGGTTGAGCATAGGTTAAAAAAAAAAGTCAAGGTCCAGCAGTACAGCAATTACTCATAATACTGTGTATACACAAACACCCATCCCTTTCCATAACCTGAAATACAAATGCATTTAATTAAAAAAAAAAAACAAACCCAAAAAAACCCCAAAAAAACCAAACAAACAAACAACTAGGAGTTGTTCATGAATACAAGGGAGAAATTAATTGACTGACGTTGACTTTTGCATTTCTGCTTGCAAGGGTATGGTAGTCAAACAGCAAATCCTCAGAGATGTCCCCTTTCAGTTTGTGGGGTTTTTCACTTAAAAAAACCCAAAAAATACACATAGTCTACTTACATATTTTACAAAATGTCAGCCAAATACTCCCATTTTGAAAGCTTTACCTATAATGAAGATAAAGGAAGAGACAGTATTTACTAGAATTTCATTAAAGGTGAAGACACATGGAGGTATAGGATTGCCAGCTGAAATGGAACTGAAAAGATGGAAGTACATTATGTGCTATAGTTTGTATTTCAAGGGGTTTCACTTTGGTTTGATGAAACTGACTTCTTGATCACCCTTGCCATGCCCACCACCTCCTACTCAACATAGATGGAGACGTCTTCCCAGGCCAGTGGTTAGGGTACTTCTCCGGAATCTGGCAAAAACTAAGTACAAAGTCTTTAACTGACAGAAACTGTGGATGATATGGGTATCATATCACAGCAACTACAGCACAAAAAATGTTCTTGTAGACTCTTGATATTTTGGGGGGCTTTTTTCTTCTACTTAGGCAAGAGACAACCCTCCCACCGAAATGCATTTCACTATAACTACTAACCAGTTTTGGGTGCAAGCCACAGTTTAAAACCATCTTTGTGCTCAGTATTTGTTCATACACAGAATTCCAAGTAGACCTAAGTTGCATTTTTGCTACAAATAATTAAATGCCTCTTCAATTCCACAGTCAATAGCCATAGTGGAGATTTGAACTCAAACAGAATTGCTTCAGGGCATTGTGCTTCTTCCACTAAGAAAGAAAACTGCTACAGAATAAAGAGACATTAAGCAACAAAGATCAATAAAGTCCCAGAACTTTTTCTTCTGAAACATAAATAATACTACAAATAGTCATAATATAAAAAATGTACCAAAAAGTATTACAGTTCTCTATATTGAAAACTACAATTGGATACAAGAACAACAACAAAAAAATCATTGGCAACAAAAAACCTCTCTCTAATACAGTGAAAACAAGTGTGCCATTTTAAATCCCAAAACAAAAATCATTAAAAGGTATTATTTTGACCAAATAGATTGGACACAGTCATTTTCCAAACTGTCAAAAAACAATGTTCAGTGTTTCTTGATCAGGAGCAATTTTAATAAACTGAGGAAACTGACAAGGAAAAAGCTGACAGCATTAACCAGAATGGAAGTAATGATGCTGGAAGGCAGGCTCCAGTGAAGATAAAACCAGTAAAGCACAAGACTGAGATTTTAACAAGCTCACCTTCAGAAACAGTTGTGCTCTATGCAAGGCTGCTAGCTCAGTGAACCCAAGAATAAGAAGTGAATTAGGAACTACGATGTTACACCTAATACTCGCTCTCACTTTTTAAAACTATCTAACGGAACAGAGCCTGCCTGTGTGCCCCCAAGATAATGGGATTTTTTTCAGAGCAGGTATTTGTAGCAGTGCACACATAGACTTTACATAAGGTAAGTAACTACTGTAAATAGCTCACATGAACTAATAATACATGTGAATGATGGAAAAGGTACCACTGACAGGTGACAGGTGCCAATACAGAACTCCCAGATCTAGGAGCCGATAGGCCCCTAATTACCAGAGGTGTAATCAAATACGATGGAGTAGGAGAGATGGTATTTACAGTTTTACAAAACAGAATAGCTCAAAGGTACAGTAACTTGCAAATTCTACCTCTTTTGCTATTCCAACTATCTCTCAATCCAAAACTTTATCAGCTACTGAAAATATGTATGTTTGTAAAAAGTTAAATAATAGATTAACTGAATTTATTTTTTAAAATTGAATCTTTAGCAGTCAAATACATACATTTAAAAGCTGCCTGAACATTTACTTAAAGATAATGTTCAAATTTGTACCATTCAGAAAGAATAAATGTTAAGAAACAACTAATCAAAAACAAAAGGAATTAAAAATACATTGATCTTTGCACATGTAAATTAGGTCAAGTTAAACATTTCACATGATCCGTTCAAAGGAAACATGCTGAGTGAACATACACCCTTTGACAGTGCTCCTTGTAATAGGAATAAATGTAAAATAATGACGCAAAAACACTTAAGAGAACCAAGAAAAGTAATTAACAAGGTGCTGCTTCTCCTTTGCATTTTTTTCTCCAAATAAGACTAATATTGATCAACCTACTCTTCCCCACCTTAACTGTTCCAAAATTTCAGATTAAGGGATGATGTTTCATGCTATTGGTTCAATTTTGCATTATTACTCAATATCTACATATTAAGTGGGGGGTTAAAAAAATAACTGCAGAATCACAATTCTTTCATAGAAATTTCAGAAAAGCTAAGTAAAGTTTAACACTTTTTCTTATATCAGATTCAGCCTAAAATATTTTTTTAAATATTAGATTTACAAATTATTTCTATGTAGATGGGACAGTTTAAGTAAAGGCATTCCATTTTTAAAACATAATACCAGGAGAAAACACTTAAGATTTCCTCCTTCCAGCTTAATTTTATTTTCAGTGTTCTTACATCACAAAACCAAAGGTTGTAGGTGCACCGTCAATACGCTACAATATGCTCACCACCTACAACATTTCACAATGAGCTATTATTTAGCAGAATGCTTTCCCTGTTCTTTATTAGATACCACTTTAAACATCTTCCCCTCTCAACACTATTTGCCACTCATGGAACATCAGAAGAGAAACAAAGGGAAATGAGGCTTCAAGTCCAGTCATGCTCATATCTGCTAGTTCTTGGTAATTTGTCCATAACATAATGGGGTATGTGAAGTTGTGTTACTCCATATGTGACTGCTCACAACTGGAGGAGACCTTGACTGCTCGTAACTATGCTGGTGAACCAGTGTTTTATTCTACCTTACTAGTGGCATTCAAAGCTCAGCTTTTCTGATATAACTAGCTACATCACCTCTAGTATCTCTTGCTGGTAGACCTTCCAGATATTCCTGTGCTGTAAAGGATGCTCTTTTTTTTGCATGTACCTCCTAACTCAAACAACTCCGCCTTTTGGAAAGAAAGAGTGCGAGCTCAGTTTTGGCCTCAGTGCTACACAGATGAAAGTTCCATTATTACACACACAAACCCACTCAACAGCAGCTATCTTTAACAAAAGACAAGTAATAACCAAATACATCCACAGGAGAGGATGACCGCATTCTCCAAGCTTGAGATAGAAGCTCTTAGATAAAGAAGTTTGATAGTACTAAGTCATACTATACTGTCATAGTTCATTTTTGTGGAATTCTCTGTGTTCACTGTAAGATCAACAGGCTTCACTGAACATCTACTTTTGCTGCTTCCTTCAATTCTAATAGAAGGCATCCTACTCATTTCCTAAATAAACAGAATTAGTTTGCCACACTGTCATCTTGTCCTGTTCATAAATAGAGTACATTTGAGGAAGGGCAGAAATGAAATGGAAGCAATGGCTACCAAAAATACAAAGGAAAAAAAACAAAAACAAAAACAAAAACAACTTAGCATTCTTTATTATTGTTTAAATATCTTACTGGTAATCCAAGGAATATTCGAATGCTAGGTGTGAAACCACTAAAGATCTCTGAATCTAATTTGCAAAACAAACTTAAGCTGCATCAATGCAGTAGGCTGATCAAAGGTACCTACTTTATCTGCAGTCCAGAACCTCCACAGTATCAAAACCAACATATTAGCAGGAAAAAAAAAAAAAAAAAAAAAAACAATTGAAAATGGTACACACAACTATTACTACAAATTTAGAGACTAATCTTAAGCTATCTGAAAAGCCACAAAGTTTTCCTGGACCACTTCTGTATGGTTTGTACAAACACCTAGTTACAACAGATTATACATCAGAAAGAGGTATTTCCCTAAGGAATACATTATGGATGCTACCAACAACAATGAACATTGATAAGGATTTAGAGAACCCACCATTAATTTGTCGATTTATTTGACAGTAGGCCTTTGAGTGGCTAACTGACATAAAATCCTAGAATTAAGTTTTTTAACTGTATTAACCAAGGGAAATCACTGCAAGGAAGAGTGCAGATACTGGCCAAGCTGAAGTAAGCAAGGTACAAAAAAGCTACTTGACATGCACAGCGGGACACATTTGAGAAGCACAAAATTAAACTTTAAAAACCCTACCTGTTCTGTGTTAAAATTTAGGAAAAGTTTATAAAAATTGCACCACACTTCAGCATAAGAAATGTTTTCTCTTTTTAACTGCAGCATGTTTTACATTATCTGCATTACTTATCTACACATGCTATACTTATATATATTATTACTTTGAAAGTTTATTCATTCCACATTTTCCTGTAAACTCATCTGGGCATCAGCCAAACTTATCTGATTCCCAGCATTACCAAATATGAACTTGTTTAATTAAGACTAGAAAAAATTAAAACCTAGTATTATCATAATCTGAAAAAGAGAGACCCCTACTTAGAAAGTAACAACCTATATATAGAAGTAATGTGAAATATAACACTGGAGGCTCTATTCTCCACTGCCAAACTAGTTCAGAGACACAAACTGATTTATAAAAAGCCGCATATTAGAAGCAAAATTGAATATAGTAAAGTATATCCTATAGTTTTAGACAAGCTTGGAAGATTGATCAGATGTGGATTAATGCCAGAAAAATTTCATTTGCCAGCCTGAAGCAGTGCATTTCTATCTCTACCATGACTTAAGAAGGGAACTCGCACGCACTCAAGTTCATGGCTTCATATTTTTCTCTACGCCTCACATTTACAGTAGCACCTGTATGCACACAGATAGCCTCTACAATCTTGCAACAGTTTGTTTGCTTACATGTTATCATAAAAATAGCATCAAAAGAATCCAATTTAAAGCACATTTCTGCCTTGAAAAATGTTTATTTAAGATCTCTGAGTAGCACTTTTTTTTTCCTTTTTTTCAACTCAAGCAGAGCACTTGGTGTATACACAGTTACGCCATCTCACCTAGTGGACAAGCAAAGTTAGTCATTTTCCTGTTTATGTGGGTCAGCAATAGGGAAGAGGAAAACATTAAAAATAGGAAAATGTGATTCTAAAACCACAAAAAGTTGCAGCAGGGACTCGAACAAGGAGTACCCAAAATAACTTCAACTCATATTTCAGAATTAATTAGATACAAAATTTCCACTTAGTGAAATAGGGTGAGCTTCTATAGACAGTAAAAATATAGAAAAAGAACTGAAGCAACAACCAGTCAAAGCTCTTCCATGTCTCTGACAATACGGCATCACAACTCCTGCAGACACAAGTATTTTCCACAATAAAGTCAGCTAGTTTTCCAAGCTTTTGGCATTTTAAGCATTAATTTCTGACAGTAGACTCACAAGTTTTAATTTTAATGGCCATTTCAATCATCACAAGTGTAACAGAAGGAGGAAACTGGTACTTCACATATTTGTAAGGGTCCTTGCTGAAGACTGAAAGGCTGTGAACGCAGAAGCTGAGGTGATGAAAAATGGGTCATATCTTGTCATCCAAGAAGAAACAGTTCAAGTGTAACTAGAGGCACACAAGTGGTGGCATTTCTGCTATGTCTGATATGTATGTGCCATAATACACTAGACCATGCAACTAATATGCTTTGTAACAATTCTGAATCATCCACAACACTGCAGAAACATATCCAGAAGATTAAGATAAACAGAGATTAAGTTTACATTGATGACACACATTTTCTAGGGAAGGTACAGTATTTGTAGTGAAAGACACTTAGCATGAACAGATATTGTGAAGTAATTTTGTGTTTAAAGCTTGCATTTTTACACCATCCTGGCTTTTACTTTTTAAATTATTTTCCGAATTTTCCCTATCCTATGATAGGTTTCTTATCAGCATTCAAGCTCCTCTCTAATACATTCTAAGGTAATGTATTTTAATCTGTTTCTTTGGCTCCCACTATTTTGGATTGGATATGCCACTTCTAACACTTAGATATCTTACTAATTTCTAGAGCTGAAATGCATTAGTTTTCAACTGCAAAACACTACCATGTCAGCATTTCCAACAGCCTTGCTTTGAGTACTCAAGTGCAAACTTCAGGTAGGATTTACAGTCTTTAAATTGATATATGATAGCAGTACAGCAGCAGTGATTAAGACAGCCTGAAGACATGATTTTTAAAAAAATCCGACTCCAGTCATACCTTCCTGACAATCCAGCAATCCCACCTGAGAATTTAGTAAATTCTTCACTTTACCTTCTAAAGACACTGGGAAAACCAAGCAACAGTTGATTTTTACCGTGACCTGAATGGACTGAGATACAAGGACATTGTAAGAACAAAGTGGAGCTGCGGTTTCCCTAGATCTCTGGTTCTTCTGGAATCCTAAAGTTCTAAAAGGGACAATAATTTCTAGTTTCATCCAGGTTCTCTTAGCTTCCAATAGAAAAAGAACTAAGCAAAACACCCAATTTTCATACACAATACAGTCAGCTATGGAAATGACTGATTTTGTATTGGTTTACACTTTGTCCTAACAAAAGCAAATGAAACTAGTGTTAGAGGACCATAAAGGAAAACTCAGAAAAAACCTGGAGTGTCACTTTTTCCAGTGTAGGTGTACAGTATGTACGAGGAGAATCTCAAAAATGTATTTCAAAGGATTTTAAAAAGCTTTTCATGGCTGGTGACACATTTTTCCCTGAAATAAGCCACTTCCTTTCTAAAACCCACACAGTACCTCCGTGTAAAGATTCAGCAACTTCACAAAGTCTGTGTATGTATTTTTCTAACCCAAAACACGGAAGCCTTAAATTCTCATTTACTTTCCATGATTTAAGACATATCATGTCAGATTTCAAGCATTTCCATTGAGAAAAGAACATATTTTCTTTGTCACAGACTGAATGCATAATATATCTGAGTATAATTAAGTACAACAGGTCCTCATCTCTAGCAGAGAATTGTCACGTTACAGAAAAGTTACCACAGCCAACTGAAGTTGGGAATAAGAACTTCTTCTGAGCTACCAATGTATAAACAATGGATTTTCAAATGAGCAAAATCAAAGCATCAGAGCCTGATACGAAATGACAGTAAAACCTGATGAACTCTAAAGCTAATGAAAATATATCACCATTAAACTTCAGAATGTTTGCTCTTCTTTGGAATTCTCCCTATAAATAAAATCCAAAAGTATCAGTTTGTCTGGTTTTGGTTGGCTATTTTTTATCATTGAAGGCTCCCAACTTCATTTGTCATTAACAACAACCAGAACTGATAAAAGTTATCTGTTAAAGCATCATAATCTGCATTCTGACTCTTTGCACTAGGAAGTAACTGCCATCACAATGTCCATCAGCAACACAGAAAAACAGAAGACAAATAAGTTATTTGTCCATGGAAAGAGAAACACCTATCATTCTGAACCAAAACCAACCCAATCTTGCTGCAGTCAACTGAGTGAAAAGAAAGAGCTATTTACGTCAAGTCACGTTGTGGTGATATTTGTGTAATTTTTTGCTACTGGTGTAAAGCAAAAATTAAGATACTTATACAGGAGAGGCAAAAAAACCCCCAGAAAATGAAAAGAAACATTAACAAAAGGCAAGGTAAGCACTTGCCAATTTTATTTGTGCTTTTCTTGAAACTGCTTACACTATATTATGTCAAAATACTGAATACATGCAAAATTAATAAAAAGCATAAACCAAAAATAGACACCAGTGAAGAAATACCTGTTTCTCTATTAACATCTATTAACTGCTTCTCTATCAGAGAAAGTAGTAAAGTCCAATATTTACAAACCTAGACTTAAATGTGACACATGCTCTATTCCTAGATTATCTGGCATGTCATGAGTAAGGCTTTTCAGCTTCCTGTGCCTTACTTTCAACTTTGACTCTTTTCCTATTAAATATTTATAAAAATAGACCTGTTGTCAGGGCTATTCTTGAGAAATTACCATAAAACAAAATAGCCAGTGCCATCACAAAGACAACTCAACTCTAGATTCCTTGCTGCCCCAACAATAATCAAACCAGACTCAGTACACAGCACTTTTTATTTCCTGCAAGGACTGCACATTTACAGACATCTGACCTCCTTCTTGCTCAAGCATCACTAAAATCAAAAATCTTAATGTCATAAAGTGGTTAAAAATTCCGTTAATGTTGCCTGAAATGGAATAGAACCTTGCTCATTCACCAGTATCTGTTTGCTCTGTAACACTAACACAAGCAAGAAGAAATGAAAACGTAGTTTAGCTAGAAAAAAAAACCATGTAGAAATGAAATGAAAATGCAGCTCTTTTTCACTGAGGGTATCATTTTCACATAAGTATTTTTTTAGAAATTTGAATTTTAAGAAAGATTTCTCAGAGCATCTGTAAATACCAGCTACATTTCCTGAAACAAAAATCTTTGCTTGTCTTGACTATAGTGAGAACAACTTACTACAAGACTGTCTCAAACTGCAATCTCTGAATATCACTAATACTAGAACAAAGGACACCTGAGAAATGCTACACATGTCAAGAACATATGCCACCATTCAAAAAAGAGAAATCTGTATTAAGCTTTCATTCTTTCATGTTATGGATAAAAAGACTCAAAATATAAAAATAATGTCCGTCTTCATCAGCTATTACCTCCACACATTGACAAAATCACAAAATTACAGCACATATTCTGAGTTGGAAGGGAGGCACAAGGACCAAGTCCTGCTCCTGGCCCTGCACAGCACCATCTCCAAGAGCTACACCACGAGCCCAGAGCATTGTCCAAACACCTCCTGAACTCTGTCAGGCTTGGTGCTGTGACCACTTCCCTGGGGAGCCTGTTCCAGTGCCCAAACACCTTCTGGGTGAGGAACCTTTTACTTACATCCAACTTAAACCTCCCCTGACATTACTTTGGGCTACTCCCTTGGGTCCAGTCACTGGTCACCACAGAGATCAATGTCTGCCCCTCCTCTTCCCCTCATGACGAAGCTGCAAACCGGGATGAGGTCTTCCCTCAGTCTCCTCCAGGCTGAACAGACCAAGTGACCTCAGCTCCTCATACAGCTTCCCCTCCTGGCCCTTCACCATCCTCATGGCCCTCCTCTGATGCTAATAGTTTAATGTTGCTATGTTGTGGCTCCCAAAACTGCCCCCAGCACTGGATGTGAGGCTGCCCCAGCTCAGAGCAGAGCAAGACAATCCCCTCCCTTGCCCAGCTGGCCATGCTGTGCCTGATGCCCCCCAGGACAGGGTTGGCCCTCCTGGCTGCCAGGGCACTGCTGACTCAGGCTCAACTTGCCATGGACCAGGACCCCCAGGTCCCTTTCTGTGGCACCGCTCTCCAGCCTCTCATTCCCCAGTCTGTACGTACTTCCGGGGTTGTCCCACCCCAGGTGCAGAATCTGACACTTTCCCTTGTTGTCCTTCACTTGGCTGGTGACTGCTCAACCCTCCAATTTACTGAGGTCTCTCTGCAGGGCCTCCCTGCCCCCAAGGGAGTCAGCAGCTCCTCCCAGTTTTCCATCATCTGTGAACTTGGACACAGAACTGGAAGGAATAATGAGCAAGTCATTTATGAAGATGTTGAATAACACACAGCCAAGGATGGAGCCCCACTAGAGATGTCTGATGTCACCTCACTCACTATAAACATTTGTGCTCAATCCATGAGCCAGTTGCTCACCCATCTCACGATGTGTTTATCCAACTGCGTGCTGGACATTTTGTCCAGAAGGGTCCTGTGAGAGACTGTATCAAAAGCTTTACTGAAATCCAAAAAGATTACATCAATTGGATTCCCTTGCTCAACTAGGCAGGTTACCTTGCCATAAAACAAAATCAGACAGGACTTTCCTCTCACAAAGCCATACTGGCTGTGACCACTGACTGTTGTCTTTCAGATGTTTTTCTGAATAAATACCTTCCAGAATAATCTCCTCTGTAACTTTTATCAGACACTGAAGTGAGACTGATGGGCCTGCAGTTTCTGGGATCCTCCTTAAAGACCATCTTGAAAATTGGGACAACGTTCACCAGTTTCCAGTCAACTGGGACCTCACTGATGATGTGTGAGTACTTCACGAGCAACTCTTCTCTAAATTCTCCATAATCTCGTTATAAAAAGAGTAAAATAATTTTCACTATGTTTTCATAAGTCTAATTCCTAAAAAATGGTCCTAGGATTCTCTTTCAAATATTATTTTAATCTCTACAGACTACAACTCTTTTACAGGTTCTAGTCATCTTCTGGTCATCTTCAGAAACTTTCAGGGCAATAGGTTATTTCCTAAAGGAATCCTACCAACACTAAGCACACCAATCAATTATTTGAGCAACAAACACTGACATACCCCAGAAGTCACTGACAATTGTTTCTAATGGGCCATTTTTAAGCAGGCAATGTAATGAATCTAAAAACCACATAAAGAACATTTCCATGATGATGCTAGAGGCTGATGAGCAGTTTCATACAGATTGTTCATCTCAAGAATCACCTAAAATCACAAACTGCAGTTAGCTTTTACTTTTTGATAAAATTGTGTACTTGAATAGACCACACAAAGAAGCAACTGCTGCACAATACAGCAATATTAAAATAGAGACCCATTCCTACTGAACTGCATTGAGATAGCAATTTGGGAAGACAACACTGTGCTTAAATAAATAAATAAATAAATCACCATTGGCTTTTTTTTTCCTCACACTGTTCTGCAGTGCAGATGGGTAACTTGGACTAATGACATTTCCTCATCATCTACTTAGAAGTCTGGACCCAGTAAATAGAACATAAAATCTAAGCTTATCAGCTGACTACATTTCAACAAAATGAAACAAACAAACAAACAAACAACAAAACAACAAAAACAAAAACAAACAACCCCAAAGGGAACAAAACTAACAACCCAAAAAACAGAGAAGCACCCCCTTTCAGCACTTCAGGAAGTTTACTACACGAATTACAATGTGATGAAATATTTCCTTGAAATATTGATCCATAATCAAACCTAATAAAAAGATATTTTAAAAATTTGAGAAGTTGAGTACTTTAGATTTGAAAAAGATATGATTGATTGTTTATGTAACTCTAGCCTACACCTCTTGTATAAATGTAAATTACTGCCCTTGTATAATGGCTCTGTAATAAACTACATATGCTTCATAAAAAGACAAGCCATATCCTATATTCATATAAATCTTTTGTCCAGATATTCATTTTTGCAGTAGTAGTTGTTGCTGTTTAACTTTTTGCATAAGTGCAGATTTTCAGAAGTTGTTGATTACAGAAAAATGTTTTTGAATCAGCCAGTAAGGAAACAGGGCAAAACCAAGACTCCAAAGATTACCTCCCTGCATCAATTACTCTCTTAGAAATAACATCTGGAAATACTATTGTGCACCAGTTCTAGAAATTCAAGCTGCTTGCTGCATGAGAAGCTTAAGATCCCAGGACCTGTCCAAATAGATTTTTCCTTTCTTTCTCCAAAGGAATCTTCTGTGCAAAGAATGCTCATGCAAACTCAGAAAAGAACTGGAGTCTGTTTTCACAATAGATACAAACATTACAGAACATTCAACTCTATTTCTATCAGGCAAGTTAACAAGACATTGTAATTAACTCAGTCCTTTAATAATATGCATTTTATTTACATACATTAAGCAACATCCAGAAGTCAATTTTGTATTAAAAATAGTCAGCATCCATTTAAAAATTATGCACAAAATAAATTTGATGTACAAATGCCTTAGGAGTATACAGTAGCAGTATGTCTATGCAGTTTAGTATTATCTTTTTCTGTATAGACACAAACACAGACAAATGCTTTGCAATGTTAATATGTGAATTCCAAAACAAGTAACAATTAACCCATATTAGCCAAACATAGACAGCCACTGAAAAATGGGAGGGGGAGGGAATTGTATACTTAAATTAAGAAAATAAGCTCACAGTGTTAAGCATAGAACAGGCAGATTTAGTTTACTAGAATTCTAACACTCATTAGGCACAAACCCTTCAGTGCAAAGGCCAAACACAGTTGTTACACAAAACTGCCACATACCATATCATGCAGTATTCTAACACAATTAAACCTGGCCTTGATAGCATCAACCTCACTCTCGGTAAAGAATTAAAGGAATAATTAAGGAAATTATTAAAATACCTGTTTAATTTAAAAAGCAAATATATCGACTTAATACTTTTTGTTTAAAAAAGCTATAAAATTGTCTAGGCATGAAAATAAATCTCTGCTGAAAATTAATTGGAATTCAGGTTTATCCACCACTTAGGTACACCTTCTCCAGTGTTCCGCCTGCAGGTCTGTATTAATTCAAGGCTTACTTCAGATTCAGGATTGCAAACCAAGGAAAAGTCCCTCCCCTACTGTTTACACACTGAACAGCATATACTGCTCCTTCATGACCACTAACGCCATGGTCAAATGCCAATGAAAAAGTAATTATACATGAAAATCTAGCTACCTAACAAGATCCAAAGTTGTTTACTAAGGTAACAATCCCACAGTAAGAGCCATGGTAAACATACAATGCTGATACTCTTTGGCTTCAGTCACTTGTTCAAGCTTTAATCTGCATGAAAACTATGCCAAAACCGAGCTTCAAGTACTACACATTGCCCCCTACTACTTGTTCCAATGGTTATCCATGGGACCTATATTTAGTTGTATGTCCAGTTCATGCTCTAAAATTATTACAAATAATTTTAAGAAGTTTTATACAAATAAAGGCAGGGGAATCAGAAAACAGACCAAAACCGAAGAGAAGCTAGACAGAGAAAATAAGAAAATACTTAAATGGGAAAGCAAAGCTATTCAATTTTAGAAGACCCAAAAGTATTAGAAATCTCTATTGACATTAATTAAATCCTCTGGAGTATTCGAAACGCACAAAAGCAAAACCACCTACAAATGTAACAGGTGTGACAATGCCTGTTTTATGTTGTCTCATATTTTATGTTGAAAAATCATAATTTATCTACTAGAAAAAATACACACAATTTTGGGGAAAGTGAGTTTCAATCACAAACTCTGCTAATAGGACCCTTTGGACTACAGACTTGGATTTTTAAGCAGAGGGAAGGTAAAGCTTGGACTAACTACAGAGAACCAGAACACTGAAAAGCATTTCACATCCTTGACACAGTAGAATTTGCTATTATGACTAATCAATAAAACAACCAGTATTACAGTCAGTATCCACCAGATTTCTATAGAAAGTCTTGTCAGGAAATCAATTATGCTCCTGCTAAGGAACTTATCAGATCATAGTATGTACACTGGATTGTATTATTTAATCCTTTAAAGGAACTCAAATAGGTTGGGATAGATTAACACATCAACTGGAACATAAACACTGCAGTACTGTCATTATATAGAACTTTTATTAATTAGGGTAAGAAACATTCATTTCATTCACAAGGTCAAAGATGACACTGTTCTTAGTCCTAAATGACAAATGCATCAACTAGATAAACAAGCAAAATATACAGACCATTAATTTTGTACCTGAGAGAACTGGAACATGTTTTGTTTTATTTACAAACAAAATCGCAGTGCAACCTGAAGTCAGGAATAAACCTAAAGGTTTTTGTCTTCTTTTTGATGTAATATGCTCAACAAACATTAGATTAAAACTAGATGGAAGTCATATCTACTGTTTCATACTAGCTGCCAAGTTTAGCATAAGTATATGAACACAAATTTTTCTAGTTGCAGCAGTATCTCTATTGAACTTACTGCTGTTCTGAATCTAAAATATTGACCATGACACTGGAAATACATTAGAAGTCATAATGTGTACTAAAAGGAAAGTTAAAACATACATGCAGCTACTAATTTGAGTAACAGGGCATCATGGTAAGTCCAGAATATTCTGATTTGGATCTTTCACATAAAGATTTAAAGTAACAGCAATGGGTGCAAACAGCAGAAGACAATGCATTTCCATTTCTAAAGGAAGTTTTCTTCAAAAAAATAAAAGGCAGACACAAATAGCACGTAGGCTTTGCCTCATTTTTTTTTTCCATTAAGCAAAGACTCTCGTGCTACAGTTGAAAGAACCAATACTTCAGTACTTCTCTGAAAGACTTGAGAATAAACAACAGAATCCTAGGGAAACTTCTTATGAAATACAAGCAGCATGTACATACGTATAAAATTGCTGGTTTAAAATGCTGGATACCACATTTTGGTTGATAATTGGAGCTAGGGGTTATAAAATTGCTGGTTTAAAATGCTGGATACGACATTTTGGTCGCTAATTGGAGCTAGGGGGATGCAACAACAATTTAATTTCTTGCTCCCCTACAAATTTGGTCCTATCAAAAATACACATGTACTACCACAACCAAAGCTGTCAAAACCTGAGGTCCTTGAGGCTTTTAAAACCTAAAGGCATTTCTGTTGTAATAGTGTGATCAGTATAAAGATAGAATAATGACATTGACTGGAAACATCCATTACAAGACTGGCAGTTTAATAACATACCTTTATCAGAAAATCTAGCTTTAAGAACATTTAACAAAACAGTTGTAACGTAAACAGAGGTTCCTGCTCCCCAAACTATACACTATATAGCAAAAGTAAATTACTTTACAAAATAATAATTCACTGTTCTTCCCAATGAACTGTATCTTCAACACCCAGAGCAATATTTCAAGAAGTCCAATGGTGTTTACAGAATTTTGCACATGCAGTATCTGTACAGTAAAGTTCAAAGCCTTCCAAAAGTTAAAAATGTTAAACTGTCAGTGAAAATTATGCAAAAAATTAAGATATTCAGTGCAGCACTTTAAAAGTTCACATACAAATTTCTACCTATCAGCAAGAATTGTAATATGTCAATTTAAAAAATAAAAAAAAAATCAATTCTGGATCATAAATAGGTCCTATATAATTTTTTTTTTAATATAATGCAATATCAACACTGATGCTTTTTTTTTTTTTCCCTCCATCACTGTCTTGTAAAAGCTTTTCTTTGGTTAGCTTTCACAATATCATCAGGAGAAGCTGATTTGAAGTCAAATGGTGTTATGGCTATTGTAGGACCAGTTTCCTTGGGTTTTACATCTTGTACTTGCCTACTGTATAGGAACGTTTTATGTATCCCCACCGTGCGCCGCTTATACACTTTTGGAGGATAACGGAGGCACAAGGTTAAAGCAAAAGCTGAAGGTCTTGCACGCAGTGCCTTTATCCAGGAAAGGGACAAATCCTGCCTCTTAAGACCATGCCCTTTTTTGGGTCTTCTGTTTGTTTTGGAGAAACCAGAACACTTTCCTTGTTTTTCTTTTACGAGTTTTGTTTCAGGACTTAAGATATTTGACTGTCCTACCACACTTTTCTCTGTAGATACACCTGCATTTTTTACAAGGACACTTAAATCAATGTTGGTTCCTTGGGAGGGCCTCAATTCAATTACATCACGCATGGGCAAGTCCGTCCTTTGCTCAGTTTTATCTATTTCAATAGTCTCTGCTATTAAATCCGAGAGTGATAAATTCTCAACCTCCTTTACTGGAGAAACTTTAGAAAGGGCTAGAGAAGACAAAGATCCTGTTAGCTCTGGCATCCCACCTGAAGTTTGGGGTTGACTTACTAGTTGTGATAATGATGAGGTTCCCAATTTCCTATCAGTGAGACTTGCTGTTGACTGGGTGTAAAGATCAGCCAAAGAGTAACAGTGGCTAGCACTGCCTTCCTGGTGCTCCTGAAGCAAGTCAGCCAATGATGTATTTCCAGATCTTAACAATGGCAAAGCAGCCATGTTTGAAGAGGGGTTTTCTTGCTTTATACTTTGTGCAAGTGAAGAAAAACTTCCAAGAAGTTCATTCTTTTTATTTACAGTATGACTGACTTCATTATCAAGAGCCAAGTTTCCTAAAGCACTCGCTAAACATGGAGGACTATAAAAATTTGCATTACTATTACAAACAGAGCTTTTTGAGGAAACAAGAGGAATGCTGTGCTCAGGATGCAGAGAATCACAAACCACATTCTGCATCAGCAAGGATTTCAAATCCTGTGTTTCCTTGCATTTCCATGAGTTACTTCCTATGCTAGAGTAAGCATCTTGACTGTCAGGAAGCAAACTTACTGCATTAGCCCTTTCTGGTAGTTGCTTCTCTGCCTGTTTATTCACAGGTTCAGAAAACGATCCTTTACACAAATCATCACTGAATGCAGATGAGAGAACAAATGAAGAGGATTTCAATCCTTTCTTTTCACATGAAGGTACATTGGATTTTTCAAAATTTGTAGTTAAAGAATAAAGAGCTGAATCACTTTTGGCTGTCAAGTTTCCAAACCCAGGTTGGTCACTGTTGTCAGCAAAACTGTCTACTGCACAAGAAAAATTGTCTGTATCAACACACATTTCTGGACAACAATGTAAGTCTCCTTACCTTACAATAGCCAATAATTTTCAGATGGAAGTCCATTCACAACGAAATATCCCATTTTTAAAAGTTGATAGCAGCAACAAAAAAAAAAAACCAAGAAACATGAAAAGGCATTTAATTACTAAGTGTCATCCAAAGGTAAGGAATGTTCTACAATTAAATTACAGGCATCTACTGAAATACATAATGAACTTTAAGTATCAGCAGAGAACACCAGGAAAGACTACAAATATTTAAGTACAAATCAAAACAAGAAAGCTACTGTATAGACACTACCCAAAAAAGGAAATACTAGGTAGGGATGGGAGATGTCAGTTTACCAAATAAATAACAGAAGTACAAAAAATTTAAAGATGCTTTCTGAATTTAAGGACATGCATTAATTCAGTTAAGTCATATATTATAAATCACAAACTATCGCGAACTGCAGATGGTCACAGCTTAAATGTAAACTGACATTAAAGTGTTATTTTGACTTCTAGCTCAAGGAAAGCTCTTTCCTTTAAATGTTTTAGAACACACATATAGTAAGTCAGTTATACTATTTTCCAAGAAATTACTATTGCAATGGTAAGTGACTTCACAGTTTGTAAAGCCCAAATTAAACCACTGATAGAAATGAATCACCTTGAATGTAAACAATTAAATATAAGTATACCTTTTGTAGTTTTTGCTAAAATCACAGCATCCTTATTCTTGGTCTTCACATTTTGCTTACTGCCTTGTGAAAGCACAAAATTCAAAGCCTTTTGTACATCAAAATTAGTATCCAGTACTGCTTGCACCATTACTTGTTCTGGTATGGACTCTGCCAAAACTTCTCTCATTTGATCGAGGCATGAATTAAGACGAGCTGAAAGAAACACACTACTGTTACAAGCTGCCAAAAAATATGTCTTCAATGGCCTTAACCACTAGCACCACGCCTCTGATTAATGAACAGAAGGGAAAAAATATTACAGTAAGGGTTAGAACCTTCAGAAATTAATTTCAATCTCATTTACTGCCCTGATAGACTTTGTTCCCACACCCTGCAGAATATTTGACCTATTTCAGATATTGCAATAAAGAACATATAACTGACTATTTATTAATCTAGAAAGTCTCAGTACTGAAATATTTTGATGCTGTAAAATAATTACCTTCACTTCAGAGAAGACATACAAATCATCACTTTTAAATCATCCAAAGTAATATAGTAAGTCAATGCAGAATCCCACAGAACAGCACATTTTAAGTGTTTACAAATGCTACAACTAACACCCAAAGTAAAATAGCATTTTCAGGGTCCTAAGGCCTTAACAACTTAAAACCTAGATCAACATGTCAGGTTTCAAACTACCTGTAATCATTACTTTATCTAAAACTGCAATGTATTTTGGCTGATGAAATCCATTTTCTTTGGAGCACATTTCTGCAACTGTGATAAGCTTTTACAGAATACTTGCCGCACAACAAGAGATCGAAAATTCACCAGGTTGCCGCTCACTGGAAGCCGTACAAACACTGGAGAGCAGAAGAAAATCTCCCTGAAATCCCAGTATCTGCTATCTCAGATTTTAGAAAACAGGAACTGAAGAACAGCAAGAGAGCTACACATTTTTATTTGAACACCTCCTGGAAGATGTTTAAAGAAGTTTGCTTAAGGGAATTCACCACTACAGAATTCCAACCTCCATGAAGTTACTTATATTAGCACCCTTTACCTATAATTCAAATAGCAAGTGAATCTTCCCCAGACATTTGCCCTGCAAAACAAGTGTGGGCAGAGCCTGCACAATGTGCTGCTTGCCATTTTACTATCTAATACTCAACAAGAACAACCTTGTGAAATTCTGTGCAGCCACCCTGGCTACATCAATAATTTTGTATTAATGGCCAACACTACGTACTGTATCAAACATAATAGGTCTTGTGAGACCACTGCTGTTTTCACAGTAGAGGTAGATATTTTGAGGTTTCTTTTCCCTCTTTTTTTAGTCCAAAACATTACTTTTCTTCCTGCTCCAGTACCAGTTCTTAACTGATTGAGTCTGTCAAAAGCATTCTGCAAAGCAAGAGGACTGCATTGTCTAGATCAGCTGTACCATTATACTGGGTCATTCTTTCAAACTGCCCTCCACAGCTTTATCTCCTGCTGGAAAAACATATGTATTATTCCCCAATGCATTATATTTGACCATATCTCTAAGCATTAGCTTAACTTCTACCAATTTACTTGACATGGAATCAAAATTCTAATTCATTGCTCTGATTTTTTTTCAACTTTTTTAAGCACCAAATTTCAACACATTTTAGTCTGATCTTTTCAACACTTTAAAAATAACCCTGATTATTTCCGAAACATTAAAAACTATCTTAACTATTAATACTTTGGAAAGAGACTTGTGAACCTTTTTCACAAAGCAAGTAATTAGGCCCTTAGGCAGCAAGCTTAAAAAACAAAAGCAAGTATTTCCCCAAACACTCAGCTCAGAACTCAGCTTGTAACATGAAATTCACGGCTGCAAGACTGAATGGAAACAAAAGTCTTACAAATTCAAAACAGGGTAAGAAAAGATTGTACAAAACATTAGCTACTCTTTCAAGGAAATGTGAGACTTTGAAAACCTCTTAAATATTGCTAATTGCTATAATTTGGAATGCAAAATAAAAAAAATCATTCTAATACTAAAACCCAGCTTATAATATTCAAGAGTCAAGATTTGAGATGTCAGTACAGCTGTTCTAACGTCTTCACATAAAATCTCATTATTTCTAGTAAGAAACTAAGAACACATTTCAGTGTATGCAACCAAGCTACAACACAAAAGGTAGTTACTACCTTGAAGAATGACCACTGAAAGTAGCTTCCTAAAGGGTACTGTTTTATAACAAGATTCCAAAATTGTGAGCAGTGTCAGTTAAGTAAGAAACATTAATTTAAGCCTATTCTAGTAAATCTTTAATTCATGCAAAAGATTATTCTGATAGTTGTTTTCTATACTTACCTTTATCAACTTCAGCCAACTGATGAGTGGGTGTAAAACAATCAGCAGCAGCATCAGTACCTTCATAGCCGTATTCTTCTTCTAATGGCTCAGCAAACGTGGCTGGTTTGTCTCGTCTGGAGTAAATAAACTGAGCTGCTGCATTAGGTAAAAAACAAAGTATTAAAAAAAGTCAATTGTTTTTCTCCTCCTTTAAAAGCAAAACATAAGTAAAGGTAACGTAAGTTAAGATGTTGAACTGTTGCAGTGGTTTCAAGGGGCTGGTGAGACACTACTGTACAATAACTACTACCTGAAGTCTGCACAGAGCATACAACAGCTCATGCTAGAATATAAGTAAGTTGCCACTACAGTGAAACTAACAGGCTGGGCAATATCCTTGTATTCACAGAATGCAGTAATTCTGCACATTTCATCATTACAAAAAAAGAGTATACTTCAAAAACAGTATTTTCTATACAAATCTATGGCCTAATGTCTTTAGAACCTTACACAACCATTTTCAAACTCAGTTTAAATTTTAATAAGTTAGCATGACATTAACATTGCTTTTATGATATGTGACTGTTAAATTACTGATAAGAATTTAATGGAATTGCACACATCCTTTCTTTCTTGGAACTTCATTAGAAATACAGCCCATGAGTAAAAACACACATTCACACAAAACTTTAAATAAGTGCGTGGTTTCACTTGGATTCAGCAACATTAAGGCAAATACAGATAAAACTCCTTGCTGAACAAGAGCAGCAGTCATTATACTCTCTCGGAAATGTGCAAAGCATAAAGTAAACAAATTGCCTTAGGCCAGGTAATATTCTCCCCAGCCCTGAAATCCATACTGAAAGCAGGTGTATATCCAGAAGTAGCAACTCTTAGCAACCATTTCCCAAATGCATACACACCATTTCATATTCAATCACCATAACTGAATCAACTATTAAGATTGTTACACAATCTAGATCAGATTATTTTATAATTGAAGCTTCCACACAGAGAGTTCTTAGGAAAATTACTGCGCAGAGGCAGGAATTAATTTTGCCATTTATCAGTCTATGCTTGAGCAAAAAGTACATATTTCATATTTTCATCACTGAAATCAACAGCATGGGAGAGGATCAGAGTTTTAAAGACCTAATTATCTCAAGTTCCTGTGGCCAGAGGTCACACACTACATCAGAGCCACTGTGGATCAGATCCAAACCAGTTACCTGCAGTAGCACAGCTTCATGTCAACACCAGCTGTACTATTTCCAGGGCCTACTCAGCTCTAGAAACACTGCCACCAAATCTGGGGAAACCTCAAACCGATAATCTTGCCAGCGACTTGACTGGAGAACACAACCTAGGTTCTACAGCCAGGCTGAATTCAGCTGGGCTGAGCCACTCCAATTATGCCTTACCTGAGCACACAGCCACCTCTATTTTTAAACCTACCTTACAACATTGCAAATGCTGGAAGGCTGATTAGCTTCACGTGATCTTGCATGAGAGGACCAGCACTGCAACCCACAATGAGACTCCCTGCCCCACATTTACTCAAAGCTGAGTAGAAGACATCAACTACCAGGTGCACCAAAAAAACCTGTTAAGCCCAGGTAGATCCTACTAACCATAGGAAAAGATACCCAACGTTTCAAGATTATCAACACATTCTCACAGAGCAGATTTTTACATTACCAAGTACATTCCAACCATCTAGGATAACAGACACGTAGGACTCAAGATGTGGCTGGGTTGTCTAATGCCTAACACTAAGTAACTGGCTGTAACAGGATTATGGCCACTAGGCACTTTTCAAAAGTGTCCCTAGCTTTTAAAATTTGTTTTAATTTAGAAATAAATATCAGAACAGGTCTCAATGAACAATACTTGAAAATTATTTGAACTAACCTGTTGAAGGAGAAATGCAATAATCATCTTCTACTGATTGGCCATACACATCATCATCTTCAAAGTCTATGAAGCAAAAAACAGCAAGATTAATCTGCACAATTTCTAAATAATATTATAATTTAAAGCATAGGTTTTGCACAATGTTTTATGAAATAATACATTTCCTGTATTCCAGAAGTACAGTTCAGTTCTGTTTATCTACCTGCATAAGAAGTAACCTTCTAAGTTCCAACAACAGGCTTTTATTACAATAATACAATTTAACACTTAATACTTGTGAAACACTTTTTCATTAGGCTGAAAATTTTCAAGAGCTACCATACTTCCCATCTCCTCCTTCAGCATCTCCTTTGCCCTCACAGACTAAATCCAACTTTCTACAGTTTCACAAATCTTTACCCATGGCACTTGTCTTGATATTTTTGCTTGACTTCTCAGTCTCCACCCCAGACAGACAGTTCAATTACAATTTCTACTCCAACAGCTCAGGACCAGCTGAGCTCCATTCCTATGCATTTCTCAGCTTTCTTCTCTATTTTATGCTCACACCCATCCACCTTTCAAATGAAGTTCAGCAAGGCAAAAAAAACCAATTCCCTTTGAATACCTGAAATTGTTTCAGGCAAAAAGCAACACTTAGTTAAATTTAAAAAAAAAATTCTTTCCTCATAAAAAAACACGCACCAAGAAATACAAAGAGTAAGTTAGGTACCTTTCCCTCCAAAAACTAATCCTGGTATTATGTCAATCTTAATTTTCATAAATAATGAAATACATGGAAAAAGTAACCAACTATTATTAAAGACACTATTGCACTTGGCAGTTTCACAAGTAACATCTATTATTAATTCCTTTAAAAGACAGCCCACATCATGCACCGACCATAAAAATTAGTATTCAAAAATTACATAAATTACAGAGAATGGAGCAGAAGCTACTGAAGCATTCCAGCTGTATTGCCAAGATATTTGCAGATGGAATGTCACATTTGGTTATGATCACAATATCTCAGAAAAGAGAGGGGGGAAAATGGAACATGATGAAATAAAGGCCAGAAGATCTAAGGCCTCAGAAGTCTTCCTATGAAAGGAAACCAAACAATACTGTCAATATTTAGTTCAGCAATGCAACTCATAATTGGGGGTTACAGAATCTCATGCAGCATAAAAAGACCATACTGCATTTAACAGAGAAGAAGACAAAAAGTCTATTTCATCTGGGCCATAAATAATTCTGTGTGACTACAGAAGAAACATGGTACAAAGGTAAAAGACCTGACATGTAACCTCACAGTCATGCTTCCAATTGCAATAGCAACTTAATGGCTCCAGGAAATTACTGTGTATCTCAGCAAACTCATTAAAGGAGAGTCTGATGAGTGTATCAACACAGAAATTAACTCTATGCATTGTGCACTCAACTTCTAAAAAGACAGAGACTGAGCTGAAATCAACATTTCAACCAGTCTGTAATGAAAAATTGTCTCCAGAGGATGAAAAATCAAGCAGTAAAACTCCAAATCTAGTTCAGGGTTTTGCCATTACTAGGTAAATTTACACTAGCACAAACTGCAAGGTGGGAACACACAGCCAGCACAGCTCACATGAATTTACAACTTCCAAGAAATTCCAAGATCAGAGTGCAAAACCCAATTTTCACTACCATAATACATAAAAGCCGTGTAGTCTGTTCACTCAACAGAAGACCACAGGTGGGCTGAAGCATTTCTTACATTTTTTTTTTAATAATCTGACAAAGTGATGCAACCGAATTGCTGCTCCCTTACCAAAGGGTTCTTTAAAACATTGGTATGACGTGTGTACATCTCCACAGCCCAAGGCAACAAAAATAAAGACTTTGAGGGGAAAAAGAAGACTCTGATTTACAGTTTGCCTAAGTTAATAAGGCCAGGGCTTATGAAAGAAAGCTGCAGCACCGCAGGTACAAGCCAAGTTCTTATGGAAAAAACTCCTTCATTCCACATAAGAAGACTAAGTGAAATGAGATATGTGCCTGAAAAATAGATTATTCCCTAAATGCACAACTCCATCTTTAAGAATTACATTTCTTCCTCAAACAACAGCTGTTGACTCCTATCTATTAACATCAGCAACACTTCGCTAGAGTTCGGCTGTGAATACAACTTTTAAAGCTTTTCAAGACTAAAGACGAACGAGGTCAACTTCTGAGTTGAACTGAGTATTGAGGCTTTTTTCAAGACAGTGCCGCCACTAAAAAGCAGAGCCAATTTGCTCAGCTCAAGGCAATGCAGGTAGAACCCAGCTGTGGCTTGGACCACGCAGCAAGGCCACGTTCTCCCCGCGTGGAAGCTCCCGGGAGGCCCCGGCAGGAGCAAGCCCTGGATGGCAGAGCGCCCACGTGTGCCCGACCCTCCCCACCCGGGCGGGAAACGGGCCGGGAACGGGGCGGGGAGAGGCCGCGCCCGGGCCCCGTCCAACCCCCGCCGAGGGGAGGTGAGGGGGCGGCTTTTCCCCTCCCACCTCCCCTGACAGCCCCCCCGGGCCCTCCCCTATCGCCGTGCGGGCCCCGCCACACCCTCCTGCCCGCGGCCACCGGGACGGAAGGCCCGGCCGGAGGCAGGAACACGGGCCGGCGGGGGCGCGGAGGGACCGGCAGCTCTGCCAGCAGCACCCGCTCGCCATAACCGCTACCTTCATCGTAGTTATATCCTCGGACGTTCCTGTGCCGGGACATGACGACGACGTCGGCGGCCTCGCTCGCCCGCCCGCGGTGGCGCTGGCGCGGCCGGCCTAGGTCGCCATGTTGAAGTCCGGCGGCGCCTGGCGGAATCCCCTCCTGCGCAGGCGCGCGGGGCGCCGCTTCCGCTCTGGTGCGCTGCTGGGCATGCGCGCGGCTCGTCCCGCCTGGCTCGCGTGCTCGCTCGGGTCGGGGGGTCGCGCGGGGCCGGGGGCGGCTCCCGGAGGCGCTCGCGCCCCGCCCGCCCGCTGGGCCGGCTGAGGCGGCGGAGGGAGCGGGAGGGGGGAGGGGCACCGGCACTGGCCACGGAACCTTCGAGTGGCGGATGGAGGTGGCACTTGGAGCTGAGGTGGAGGTGTCGCGGTGGAGACCAGCCCAAGTTCGGTCTCGATGATCTTGGAGGCCTCTTTCAACCTGAATAAAAGCTGCTGTGGTTCTGCAGGGTTTAGTAACATAGAGTCTGCCTGTAGTAGCTGTCTGTTTAATAATGTGACTTACAAGGAAAAGCTAGATGAGATGCCCATTTTCTGTCAATGATGAGTGTGATTCAAGCCAAAAATGCGAAGTTTTGCATGCGCACGAGTAAGCAAGTGTTTTAACGCTTTTTCAAAACCGGTTGCATTATTGATGAAAAGGGAGCATTCTGGATAGGCCTAAATTCGCTAAGGGTATGCCTATTTAAACACACTTGAAGTAAGTATCTGTGATCTGTGTGCCACCGTAGGAACAGGGTTTGAAAGGCTTTTAAATTAAGTGCAAGGTCTTCCTCAGTTCCGGATCTGAACCAGCTCCGGTTGAGCTGAGCTGGTTTGGTGATGAGCAACCATTACAATCCAGGGGCTGAATAGTGACCAGGCTTAAATGAGCTGCCGTAGGTAAATGCAAGCTGTAATAATTAGCATTGCTGTTGGCAGTGTTAAGAAGCAAAATGTCAAAGCATTAGGCTCCGTGGAGCTTTGATCTGACTACACTGATACATTACTGTGACACCTTCTACTGCCGAGTTTCAGCCTGCAGGAGCATTTGCAGTGCCAAGGGTTGAGATAACAGGAATGTCCCTACAGCTACTCCTCTTGCTGGGGCAGACAGGGAAGCAGACAAGCCCTTAAGCTCTGGTAAGAAAGAGAGTTGATCCCAGTTCAGGAGCTCCAGCTCTGGCAGAATCTGTTTCTGTATCTGCCAGCCCAGTTGTTCCCCAGATACCTGCGTTCACCTATGGGCTCGGGAGCTGCTAGGCAGATGATGCCATTAAAATTTCTGAAGTCAGGTGTTTTCATCTTTGAGACCTTCAATAATTTATTTAACATCTTTTCATACAATCTTGACAATACCAGAAATTGAGCCCCCCCCCCCCCAGCCACCTGCATGCTCCAGGTGTCCTCCGATACCCCAGCACACAGCCACACATCCCTACAAACACACATGCCCTGCTTCTGTACGTAACTATTGTCCTTGCCCACATGCCAAAATTGTCACTCTGCCACTCCACATCCTTCCTGATCACTGGCAGAGGCAGGGAGTATAAACCATAAGCCAAAAGTTTGTGTTCAGATACAAATAGTATGCAAAGGTGCAGATTGTTTCCTAATGTTATTTGCATATTTCTAACCAATTCCTACAGAGAAGCATGCTGAACAGGCTTAGGCTCCATATAATAATTACTGTGATACAGTGCTAGGATTAAAACAGAACTGGAAACAAAAATTTCTGATTAATACAGGTGTCCTGTTGACCTTCAGTGTCCCAAATGTTCTCTGCAGCAGAGGTTTGACAGTAGTTATGTTAATCCTTATCTGTCCCAATCTCTTGACATGAGTCAAAGATACAAAAGTTAAGACTTGCTATCATCCATTATTACTACGTCCAGGGTAGCACACTTTTAAATTCAAAACCTGATTCCAGCATCTGCTTTCTGAGCCTTCAGTGAAGTAACTTGAGACACTGTATCATTACAACTATAGAACATCCTGCCAGTCAACCTCCAACAGCTTTACTTTGGAAAAGACACCCTTTCCAACCTCTGAAATTACTTTGATCTCATTCTGCAAATGTTAAAAACTCCAGCAAACATTAATCACGTAAATGTAGGGGTTTTTTTCTTTCTTTCAGGTTCATTTCATTTGCTTGGTAGTCAAATGTAACATTGTGTTCAAGATTTCAAAATTAGTTCAAAACAGGAAACAAAATAACAGTTGTAAAAATAAAAAGCTGAGTATAAGGGTAAGCCAAGTGGAGGAGATGGTATACTATGTAGTCTTTCCATGGTATTAACAGCGAACTTGAAAGGTTGCTATTTTTCTTCATTTAAAATTTAATAGGTTATATCACACAAGACTGAAGGAAAAAGAACCCAAAGACAACAATTTCTTACAGGAGCACAATTATTTCATATTATACTAGTATCTTCAAAGAGTGATAAATACCCTGTGATTATTCCTTGCCTTTTCTTAATTCTGAGATCTATGTAAATGTTTTAGGGAAAGATGTTCAAGAATAAGCCCTAGCTATACCTCAGTTAGTGCTACCTGTACATGAATGCAAGGTTCATGAAAAGTATTCATCTGATAGCAAAGCAGTCTATAACCAAATATTATTCCTTCAGCAGCAATTAAAACACCATCAGAGCACCTCGTCAGTCTGGCTCCAGCAGCTCTGACTGAGGAATGACTAACCAGGTCACTTCTAGCATTCATTTTCTTCCTGCCCACTAAGATTATATATTACTTTAAGGTGTGTGCCTTAAGAAGTGAGCCAAGATCACCAGTCTCAATCCAGGTGGCAGCATTTCTTGTAATCTTCTTTTTTTTCAGCAATCTGCTGGGCACTCCCAGCCCCGGCACTATGACTTTTGAATCAGTTAATAAAATATTTAATGATTTTAGCTAAGTGGAAAGTTTTTCATATGATGTTATTTCTTCTTAAAGTGAAACCAAGCTTTTTAGTGGTTTAGTAGTCTTAGTCACAAAATATTCAGTCTATTTCAATATTTTATTGTCCTTTTAAACTAAAGTCAAGCAAGGCCTGGTCTGGAAAAAAAAAAACAAAACAACCCAGCATAATTCCAGATGTTTTACTACACTACCTGGTGTGGTGTTAAGTTCTAAAATACAGACATTACCAATGCCACTAAACACATTTCCAGCTGCTAAATGATCTGACTAGCTCAAAAGAACTGCAGCCAGTAAATAAATACATGTCTGTTTTGTCTAAAATGATGTCATATAGTCAGAAGCTGATTTAAAAGTTAGAAAACAAAGAGTATTAATAAATTATCATTTTGTGCATATGGTACATAGCAAGTGTCTCCAATTTTCCACAATATGAATGAGCTTGTTAAATATATCTATTACTTCTTTGGGAATGGATCAGTGCAGAACAAGAAGTTTCACATATGAGTGATTTATGTTAAGTCAAGAACTTACACAGTTTCAACAGGCTCTATTAACAGCTAAGTTAGATGGCAGCTGAGGCAAACAGTAATGTAATGGCAATTCAATCTGGAAAAGTGACCTATTTGTATAGTTTAACACAGAATCATTAAGACTAGAAAAGGACTTTAAGATTATTGAGTCCAATCCAACCATAAACCTAACACTCCCAAGTCGACCACATTTGTGTTCCTCACAAGTATGTAAACTTCCTGTTACAATAAGGAATAAAATATTTCAGTGGCTTTAGGTACATCTATACTTTCTGAAACACTCTGATTTGAATCCCAAATTCCCTTGTCACCCTGCTGCCTCCCTGCTCGCTCTCAGACTGCTTCTCATCTGCAGTGACCCAAATATTGGCCCAGAAAGGAAAGTTCAGTCTCTGCAAGGAGGGGAACTGCCTTGAACCGCACAGCTGGGAGAGAAGGAGTTCAAATTTGAGCATGGTTGCCAAGAGCATGGTACCTAAAGCCACCCAATGTGAAGCACTGAGTGAAGCACTCAATGAAAACCTATTATCTATTGGGTTTACCCCTGAATAAAAACAATATTATATTACAATAGAGTGGCATTCACTTCTAGTTGGTCTATGAAGTTTATTGTTGGTACAGAGAGAGAGATAAGTGATGAAAATCATCAGGGCTATGGGAAATTTCTTATATGAAAAAAGATGAAAAGGAGTAAGAGTTTGTCTCTTGTCTGAAGAGAAGATGTATAAAATGGAACATGACTGAAGTTTATACTAGGAGTGGCTCAGGAACAGCCAGTGGGGTTTTTTTCTGATAGTAACAGCTTTTCTCAATTTCCTTGAAATTGAAGGAAGGTAAATTCTAAACTGAAAAAAGTACATAATTTTCATTCAGTACAGAATTAGACTACAAAGGTCATGTGCAAAATAAATGATCATAGCTAAAAAAATTAGCAAGATTCAAACAGTTTAAATCCTTGTGTAGATGACAAGAATACTTAAACATGATCACAGAAAATATTTAAAGTCTATATAAAATTCTGTAAGGTATGAAAATTTTCATGTTAGAGATTCCATCTACTTTTCTTGTTATGGGTGATTGACAGGATAAATTAAGGGAGCTGCAGACCTAAGGAAGAGGCAAAACAGAAGGCTGTCATTATGACTTGGTTGAATATGATGCACGTGTCCACACCAAAGCAACTTATAATGACACATGTATGTATTTGTTGTGCATATAGGCAGCATTCTGTTGTGTGTGATTATATACATCAATTTATCAAGCACTTCTAAGCTTGTCGTGGATCCTGGCTACTACCATAAACTGTGACTTCATCAGTTTGTCTGTAATGATTGGACATAGAGATGCAATCAAGCTTTCAGTAACAGCAGTTGAGACCTTTGTCTACTGCATCTGTAGGGGGAAAAAACCAAACAGAACTTAGATCCTGGGAAATGTCTTTTGAGAGACATTACACAAGTATCCATAGCTGCAAATCAAAGCAGGGTAAATATAGTTTGAGAAATCCATCACTTTTCTGTATAGAGTAATTCATGACACAAATCTGACTGGGATATTCCACTACTGATCTCTTCTTATAGACCTTAAATAAAAAACAAATCCTAACACATGTGTGCTTCTGGGAGGCACAATAATACTTAGCTTGTTGGGAAGACAGCTTGTTAAAGTTTAAGAATTATGTTAGAATTACTCTGATTTTGTTTTCTGTGTTCTGCACTTTTGCATTTTTGGGACCTGCCTTTGACAAACCCAACTATATTTTTGACCATTGAGTCAGGGAAACCCCCTATACTTGCCTGTCTCAGAAATCCACTACCTCATTGTTATTCTCAGTCACATTTCTTAGCACATGAGATTCAGAAGTGAATTTGTATAACTGGGATACATCAGGTTGAAAATATTTATATGGTGTTATTAAGTGTGTCAGGGAGCATCATTTGATGAATAAGAAATGTGGCTTCATTTGGACTGATATAGTCAGTCTTTGACTAAAGTCTTTGTTTTCTCTCCCCCCAAAAATTTCACATTCAAAGGGTGATTCTTCAAGAAATTATCAAGTCCCTCTTTATCTCTCAAACGATTCTCATGTACTGCACACTGAAGAATCCCATAGCAGGTATTGCTAATTCATCCTGCAATCATAGGATATAATGCACTTCAGATGCACTTTTATTTTGTATTTTTTGCTTTGTCATCTGGTTATATTTGGTGTATCCTAGAGTCAAATGCAGTCCTGCAGCACAAAGCAGTGACTCTAGCAGGGAATGGAAATCTTGCATAATAATATCCTTTTAGTTCCATTTTTTCTTTTCATCTGATAACCAGAAACTACTTAACAAGATGCTCATTTACTATCTAGTTTGCTTCACATGTTTAAAGTATAAAATTTGATCACTTGCTATTAGAACAATGACCTATCTTCCATGAGCTAATCTTTTATGGCAGATGCACTGTCTTAAATGTATAAATCTATTAGAAAACCGATCTGATAAAAATTTATGCCTGCAAAATGATGATTCACTTATATCAATGTACTTGTCACTCAGACCTTAAAAAAAAATACATAATACCACAGAATTGGGTGGGTGCTTTAAATATGCAAGACCTCGATAATAGGAAAACATTAGCCACAAAGTGTAAAGGAGAAACACCAATTAAAAAATAAAATTACCAGTCCAAACTTTCCGAGTTTGTACACCATACATTATGAACAGCAGCATGTAAGCTTTTGGTCTCAGCGTGCTGCAGCAGCTACCTCATGGTTGACAGGATGATTTCAGTTTAACTGGAGGTATCTTATTCATCTCCCTAGTTTTCATATCTGTGCTTTATAAAAGCAAACATGGCTTAGGCCTTATGAATCAATATTTCAGTACTGGTGTCCAAAGCTGAACTGATGTGGCTGTTCTAATTAAACATCATGCTACCTCCAAAAAAATCCATCAGAAAAGAATGTTGTCTCACTTTCTAAGCTATCTCTGAGGACAGGTTAACTATATAAACATTTACTTAATGTGCTTAAAATTATAACTGTTTTATGTGATTTTGTTGCTGATTGCAAATGTGGTTAGCTTTCATCTTTATATTGAAGTCCACGTGTGTTTTATGTTTGTATCCATGGAATGAATTCCCTGAAACGCACAACAGCATTGTTGCAAAGTGTAAGCCAAATTCAGTTAGCATTAAAGTGGTGGGGTTTTGTTTATTTTTTTTTTCCCCAAACCATGCATGGACACAATGGTTCTTTCTGTCTCTTTCCTATGGATAAAATATTTTCCCACAATACTGGTATGGTACCTTGCAGCAATCATTCCTGCAGACAATACCTGTCTGACACCAGAGGCTAACACCTCTGACTTACACCAGCTACATCATCTTTGAATGGAGCAGCAACGAAGACTCTCTTTGCCCTGCACTCATGGAAATAAAGAATGAACTTAATTTTCCTTCTATGTTAGTAATTGTTGTGGAGGCTTTTGGGAGGGAGGAGTTTGCAAATTTTATAGAAACACAGTTTATGAAAAAAATAATTTTCAAATATTTAATCATCATAAATTCAGTGGCAAGATGCCAGAGGGGGACTCAAATTAGTGCTCCTTCAGATGGAAAAATATGTCAAAAAGTGAATGTAACATGCTCTGTTACACGGAGTTTAGCATTTGTCATAGTGTGGGCCCAGTGATGGGTCACAGAGATACAGAGACCATTCTGGTTACAGCTGTGAAGAATAATTAGGGGACAGCAGATACAGTGAATCCGTGTTTCATCCCTTCACTGCTTGTGGAATAGCTTCTTTTATTTGACGTAAACTGTTCCTGTAGTCTGAAATATTTAATAAAAATCATCAAAGGCTGTCCATGTTACTTCAATTGAGAGTAGGATATTGAGGACCTACTGAAATTACTTCTATTCAGTGTTTAATAATTAACACTATGCAGGATTTAGAGTGAGTGAATTAAGTCACTATCATCTACTTTGCAAGGTATAAAAGTATATTAAAAGAATACCTTTTAATTCTGTAGCAATAAATTTAAAAATGTCTACTTGCCACTCAAAACCCTTATTCTGGTGAAGCGTTAGATAGATGCATTAGTAATTTGCTGGATTTCAAAAATTTGAGGTTATAATTACAGCTTTGATGCAATGCCAGCCCTCTGTATTGGTCAGATAATTCTGTTAAAGGAAAGTTTAGAATGATTGGAAGTGTTACCATCAGGATGAGTAAGGCCAATCCTTTGCAATAGTAACAGAAAATATTCCTTCACTGTAGTTCATCTGTGGTCATGAGGAAATCCACATCTCATTCCCAATAAAAGCTACAGCAGAATGCTACTAATACTGTCCAACTACAAGATACTGGTCATCTTTTTATAAAAATTCATTTGGGGCCTGGTTCAAACCTTCAGGAAGTCAATAGTGATAACTGCATTTGCTTTCATGAATCAATTTGACACTACCCAGACCAACAAAACATATAAATAAGAGGATTTTTGTGGAACAGAAGCACAAAATTTTACATTGAGTTCCAGTGGAGTAAATTGTGTTGGACATCCTATTACTGCTAGAGAAACCATGAGCTGAGCAACAAAAGATGATAATAGGTATAGCAAATTTCTTATCTGTGCTCTCAGGCAGTGAGAAAATGTCAATGGATGTTATCTGTGGAAGCACAAGATCATATTAAAAAAAAAAAAAAAAAAAGTGAAATATAGCAAAGAGGAGGCAAATAACCAAGAGCCCCTTTGAGCCTGAGGGGGTGGGAGATGAGCACTGGAACCCGGCAGTCCTGAGCCTTTATTTGACCAAAGAGGCTCAGACCTGAGTTTCTCTGAGTTCTATTAAGAAACTCTGAGTTCTACTAAGACTAAAAAACTGGGTCTGTGGACTCCTGATTGAAGGGGCTTTATTCAGGGGAAATATCTTGTGTTTTGCTGCTTGGTAAGGTTTGCATTTCAGGTAATGAACTGTGCCTGAGAGAAGGGCCTTAAAGAGGCTTGGACATGGTACTAGGGTTTGTTTTTTTCTTGGCAGGTAAGGAAGCCTGCAAAAGAAATATGGGGACTTAGCAACTACTGTGTGCTTGTATGAGCACTTCACCTTGCAATAAAGACATGACCATTTCCAGTATTTAAAAGCTGACTTGACATATTACATTTGAGTGCATATCAAGAAAAAATATCACCTCTCAAAACAAAGAGAAAAAAATATTTTGTGATCAATTGATTTGAAATTTTTAAGAAAACTTCTTGTTTGTTGGAAAGTCACTATTCTTCAACCAGAAAATAATGCTTGTCTCAGGCTGTAGGGATTGGAAAAAGGATTTTCTGTATTTTTTCCTGTATTTTTACCCTACTGAGAATAGCGTGATTCTTCTCCAGAAATGACAGACAAGACCAATAGCAGTAAAACATTGTTATCTCAAAGATGAAAATAAACACACATGTATTTATGAACAGTCAAAACACTGTCAATATATTGGAAGTCCACTTGTAAGTCTTACAGCACAGTTGCCTTTGTACACATTCCATGACTTCTGAAATAAATTAATGGCTCCTGAAATAAATTAATGTTGTCCAAATAAGCATGTCCATCAGCAATTGCTTGACCCTGCAGATGCCTTTAATGTGATTACACATTATGTTTACAGGATTTAAAAAATTTACTTTATAACCTGTATGCAACAACCATATCTTTATAAAAAAAAAATCTGTTCAGGTATAGACCCAGAAGAACTGATCTTTCTCTCTTTTATGTCATGGTCTCATTTTGAAAAGAATCTTAAGCTATGTGTGAAACAGTAGAAAACTCTATTACTTACCAATGTAAAGTAAAGAACCCATGGTTAGTGACACTGGTTTCAAGCTTTCAAGGCACAAAACGAGCTATTGAAATATTGTTGAAATGTTTTTATATTGTAAATAACCAGGGAGAAATCAATCAATTGAGACTGGAGGACAAAAATATAGCCATAATAAAGATATATACATGAAGAAAGGAAAATAATAGTTGAGGGAAGTCAAAATGATTGCATATACTTCCTTCAGCAAGGGGAAGATCTGTAAAACTAGGTCTACATTCAGTTTTACCCAAACAGATTGCTAATTTTTATGCTATCCTGTGTCTCTGGAAGCTAATTTGTCTCTTACAATACTTTACATCAGCAACAAAAAGCTAAATACAGACAGATTTTCAATATAGTTTAAATGTGATCTCTGCATCAGCAGTATTGAGGAGAAAGTTAGGTGAAAGGGTGAATGAGTTGCTTTAATGCAAAAAGTTTTATTTCATGAGAATGCTCAAACAAAAAAAATCTGTTCCAGTTATAAGCAGTGTGACTATTTATAGTCTGAGCCTAATACAGACATAACACACTTGACTCTGTGAACAGTAAATACTTTGTGAGGGTTAGAAAGTAAAAAAAAGAGCTGCTTGCAGGCACTGCCACATGGTGTATAGTGTTTGCTGAGAATGACAATGCAACATCTGCAGATTCCCACAGGATGTGTAATTCTTGTTATTTCAGGGTGTCATCCAATTTATTTGACATTATTGTAAGATTCACATAAAGATGAATTGATTTTGGTCCTTAGCTTGTCATGTAAAATACTGGCTAAATACAGAGTTTTTATTTGGATAAGTGAAATAATTCCCTTCCTATTCCCACACCCTGAATAAGCACTTTCACCTTGTTTAAGATCATTCCAAAAATAACAGGAAGCAGTCAGGTAATAGGTACTATCTGGCCTAACATTATAATTGCAGCCCCAGGCAAGAAGGGAATAATGGGTTCTTCTATACACATTTCCCCCACAACCAGATCTTCAAGGAAAAGGGGCAATTGTAATAATAAAGAATCTAAATCTTTAAAAACCTTTCAAAAGCAAATTGATTAAATCATTATTTTCAAAATCAATCATTTCTACCAGTTCTATGCAGCACAGACATAGTTGTTTACTATTTACTCTGTTTTCCCTCCTTTACTTGAGGGATAAATGTCTAATGTAAAACAAAGCATGGAGAGACTTGCATAACCACAGGTCAGCAGATGAGTGAAGAAAAAAGAAAGCTTTTGCTTAAAAATGTAGATCTTTGTTGTCAGAGTGTGCAAATGCTAGATTATAACTACTCTTTATTAGGCTTACTGATGGCAGGAGTTAGGGAAGGCATGAGCTGGGAAGGCTTGAGCAGCAAGGGAAGCTGTACTGCCGTGTTTATTCTGGGGATCGTGTTGTACATTAATCTATCCATCTGTCCATCTGTCCGTCCATCCATCCTCTGTGAATATAACCAGCTACCTGTACATTTCCATATGTTGCAAAGCTCTTATATTCATGGCATTTGTGACTTCAGCTGTTGATTTCCTGATGCTTGTCAGTGACCTTGGTGTCACCCTTAACAACCGCAGTGAGCTCCAGTTCCATGGTACCTGTTTGTATCTCAGCAGCCTTCAGGAACTAAACTTAGCCCGGAAAAGCAAGAAGTGAAGCCCACTCTTAGCCTTTTAAGTGGCAAAGTGGTTGGAGGTAGAACAACAATGTTGACATGACTCAGTGACAGCAGAGGCAGACAGGATCATGGGAAGAAACAAGTGTGGCCTTCAGGTATCTGTTTGTCAGGGACACACACACACAAATGTGGGTGACCTGTAGGCAGCCATGTAACACCATCACTTTAATGGTGCAATCATGACTTAGGACAGACCCTTCTGATAAAGGATTATAGATAAGCCACCATGAGTAAATAAAAATATTTTAAAGCTATATGCAATTTTTTTTTTCATTGTTTGACTCGTGGACATGAGAATTCACATAACGATACTTCTCAGAGAGTGCCCCCATTCATTAGTATGAATTTTTTCTACCGGGCACGAAGTGGTTGGTTATGCAATATTAGTGTGACAATTCCTGGGGGATTTGTACACCATCAACAATAAGGGCTCTATGCTCATCAAATACATGGCCTGCAGATGATCAGTGTATATGTCTGGGCTCTCAGCTCACACTATCTTGCTAAACTTGTCTGGGCTGAGGAAACTCGTTTTTGCTCTTTCCTGTGGGCCTCCCACTAAGAAACAAAAATGAGTTGATTTCAGTATTGCTCTCAAAACCCCACCTGATTCTGAAAAGTCAAAATATCTCCCCTTAAAAAATCACAAAATGAAACATTGGTCTCTGCAAAAACATTGACAAAAAGATGAATGAAACCTCCAGCCTGTGTACAAAAGACAATGACTAATTACCAAGAATAACGTGTGATTTGTTTAACTAGAAATACTGCACTTCATTATGCTTCTTTCAACAGCCAGTGAAGACTGTAAGGCTTTTCCTGGTATCAGCAGTGAGAGCTGGAAGACAGTACTTTATGTTCATTTATAACCCACCCACAAGTTCCTGCTGATTTACAACTTAGCTCCAGCATTCAGTAATAATGGAACTACCTTTAACCTTGAGACAGGTTTCATCTTCACACGAATTACTTACCTGGTTTCTGTGCGAGTTTATTGTTCCTTTCTGACAAACATCCCTTTCTGTCTTGTCCAGGAATACAGATCATTTTAAAGATTATAAATCAAGAAAAGTCTAATGTTATCACATAACCTGGCTTCCTACATAAACTCTCTGAAGCAGTTCTTATTTGAATTGATTCCTGGCTTTAAATGCACTGTTTTATGCTGATCTCTTGAGTACATGCTTGGAAGACAGAAAAAAAGGTCAAGGCCTGCAGCCAACTACCCCTGACCACTCTGTTCTGGCTCCCTTTCTACAACAGCTCTTTTGGACTACATTTGTAGGTAAACCAGACTGGAAACTGTGCATTGACCCAGAAAACACATGACATAACTTGAATCGAGATCCAAAAATCCCCACCACCCCATCCCAACCAGATTTATTTCATCCAGAACTAATGGGACAGGCTTGTGTAACATGCTGTCCACTTAGTGATACCCACACATTTTCTGGGTAGTAGGAGTAGTTGTCAAGGACCAAAGTGTGCTAAAACTGTAGAAGTACCAGAAACTGCAGAAGGGTGCATGAGGGTGAGCTCTGACCATGTTTTACTTGCATCCATAAGAAAAACTCCATGACCTTTATCTAAGCTCGCAGCCACTCTCTTAGGTTTCTTCATCTACAGTTTACTTCTCTGTCATTTGTGCAACACTCTCTCCACATTCTCCACTCCTCCAATCTATTTGTCTTGACTACTGAGTATCTAATAAACATAGCTCGTATACCGTAGCCTCAGGATCTCCGAGATGTGTATTCTTACGTTTCCAACCTGCATCCCAGCTCTCGCATATTTTGTTTCCTGTTTATTCTCCCAACTATCCTTAAAAGGATAGCTCCTGGTAGCTATCCTTAAAAGCAGGCTAACACCTAGCTGGGCTGGCTGTCCTTGCTGAGAAAATGGACAAGTGTTGTCCATCCCAGGGAAAGTAACCTCTGAGGAAACATTTGCAGCTGGAGCAATTGATTGTGGGATGACTGCAATTGTGACAATATGACAAAGTAGCATTTTGAAAATCCTGAGCGTTTACAGGAGAATGAATTATTCTGATCTGAATTTTTCTGGTCACAACTCTATACAGTTGTCTTCTAAAGCCGCCTTAGAATCCAACTTTTTTCTGAACTGTGAGGTGGGGGAAGAGGGTGGCATATCAAGGCCTACTATGTAATTGCCTGCTCATGAGTTCAAGTATAGTGTTGATTTTTATGGCATTGAATTTTCTTCACAGATTCAGGTGGGCAAAGGAGGCCATTCATTGTTCCCATTCATGTTAGGGGATAATAGAAATTATTTTTTAAATAGTCATCCATGCATCTTTTGTTTGGGTCTGGTTTTTTTAGCATTTCCCATGGCTTGGGGGCTTTTTTGGCAGTACCTTTCTTTCAAAAGGAGTTATATCCTCTGGGAGAACGCAGTGATGTGAAAGACTCAGCCCTTCTAGCTGAAGTATTTGAACATTGAAAGACACCTACTGATACCATCCTAGTTTTGTCTGGCTGTTTGGGGAGGAAAGAGGGAGTTTTTGACTGTTGCTGCCCAATCACAAGTCTTCCACGAGGGTGCTGAGTTTTCTTCTCTGGTTGGCAGTAGGGGTCACTTCCTTCTTCACTCAATATGTCTGAAGGCAGGGAATGAGGTCTTAGGAAAGAAGATGTTCACAGCACTTGAATAAGGGGCAACTCCAAGCAAAAAGACGTTCTGTGCATACAGCTGCTCCTGGGATCACAAGGTAGGATGGGAATGTGGTACAGAGTTTGGGGCTGGTGTATTTGGGAAAGAGCTAAGGAGTAGGAGTCATGGTATGTGATGATACGCTTAGGGCCTCAAATTATCCTAGTGGAGATAATTAACATCAGTTCTTAAAATGCGCTCTTTTTGCTTGCTAGTAACTAACTTCTTTATAAAAGCAGCTAATTTTCTTTTCAAATTTCTACACTGGACCTCTGACCCTTATACAGAGTCAGACATGATTCATACTACTTTTGAGACTACTTCAAATATAGATGCAGGTGGCGTCATGATAGTGTAGGATGTCACCCTCTGCAAAATGTGCCTTTCTCAAAACCACAGTCTGCCTTTGTGGTTGTTGTTTTAGAGGCAGCCCTTCAGCTGGTGTTATCACATGATGACACAAACTGTGGGAAATGAGACAGTCGACAGGTGCTAAGAGACCTTGAATACTAGAAACAAGAAAAAAGTGGAAAAAAAAGACTAAAGTTAGGCCAAGGAGAGACAAAAGCAGCAGAAATTTTGAAAATTTTTTCAAGGTACAAACAACCCAAGCAAAGAGAATTATAGGTCATTCTGGCTAGATCAGAGGAACTGCTGTATGAGAGTAATGTATTTATAGCCCATATCATCATGTGATTTTAAGATTTCCCTACTCTGTTACATCAGGCTTTCTCTAGGACCAAGTAGAAAAAACCTTTGATTTAGTGCTCTTTATTTGGAAGGTCTTGTTTTCAACAGTAAAGCCATACAACACTTAGTTGGTTTAGTTGTTGCTTTTTCAACTGAACTTAGTTTCAGGACATGGATTCCAGGGTAACCATAGAATCTGGGATGAATTCTGTCCTAGAGCTGTTGAAGTCAAATGTCATAAGTTTTCCTCTTCTTTTTTTAACTTGAATTCCTAAGGTAATGAGCATTTGATTGTGTCCAGAGGTCTCTCTCTTCATTTTCATGCTTCCTGCCCCATACCTTCTGATTTCAGTAGCCAATTTCTAGACATTTCAAAATGTGGCAAGTATGTCAAAGATAATTGTGATCCTAAGTGTTTCTTGGAATTGAGTTCCTTAGCAGAATACCATCATACATTGATACTACAGAAGAGCAAAAGGCAGAACTAGGCAGTTCCAATAAGTATTTCCCTTGTTGTCCAATGAACCTACACTTACTGGCTGACCACAGAGCACATCAATCTTGCCAGATCAGCCATGAAAAAATCATTGTTGAGTCAGGTCGAAATGGCTAAGGCACAAAAGATTCAAATCCATAGGAAGTCATCAATTCCTTTGCTTATGGAATCACCTATTAATTACAAATACAAAACCTCTCTGCAATCAGAAATATTCAGCATGCAGTAAGCTATTCAATAAGAATATGCATGAATAAATACCCCAAATGCATCTTTAAATGCAATTAAGTATGTGTATAAAATAGCTAAGGAATATGTTGATATGTATATGCATCAGTCCTGAACATTCAAATGTTTACTTGCATAAACAAATACAATGTAAAATTACAGCACTTGAAATATAGGCACATAGAAAATTTGATTATCATTTCAGTTTGATTAGCATTATCAATTTACTCTAGACTACTGACAAAAATCTCAAGTCCAATTAAAAAAAGAATGTCACAGAAGTATTTTAATATATTAGTACAAGACCAAAATTGAGCATAATTAATTGTACGAATATATGTTTCAAAGCAAAGAGAGATAACAAAAGGTATCTTCTGACACAAAAGCTGAGACAAACTTTTAGTCCAAGACATTGTTTTTTCATTGCTATCACCAGTGGGGCACATGGCCCATCGTGGCTTCTCTGCCAACTCTTTTTTTTATGAGTCATCACGGCATCAAAAGCCTGTCAAACAACAGAATAGAGATAACACATCCATAGACCACACTGTTACAAAGCTCCACAGTTTTGTTCTAACATACCAGAGGAGTCTCAAAATGACTGCTTCCTCAAGTCCAGCCACTTCTTCAAGTGCTGCTCTATGGAAGCTTTGGGGAGTTGAACAAAGGACAAAACTGTAAACAAGACTAGCATTATCAAGGGCCGTGGGAGTCAGCCTGGTCACTGCTGTAGATTAGCCAGTGCTCCTGACTACTCTGCCCAGTTGAAACACTGTGGTGCCCCAGGAACTGTTTCCAAGACACACTTACTCCACCTGTGGCAAACGCTTGAATTCTCCAAAAATGCCAGGAGGGAGAAGTGTGGGGGCAACTACTAGCAGAACAGCTTCAATTTTTTTTTTAATTTTAAATTGAACCCTTATCAAGGATCAGGCCTCCTATGTAAAAGACTGTGTTGTTCTGGTAAAGAATATTCGTCCCCAAATAACCAAACGGGCAGTAAGTTTCTCTAAAAAGAAGTCATTACATGTGGTCGCAGTTTTCATATGTCAAACAGGTATTTTTCTCAAAGAATACCTTCTTGTGTTTCTTTGTTCATATTCAGCTATTCAGGATATTTCTTTGTCTTTAGTCTTCTCCATGAGTGCATACTATGAACACTGTTAAAATTAACCAATAAGGCATTTCTTTATAAAATGTCTACAACAACTTTAAAAAATGTTTCTTTAAATTGTTTTAATTTCTAAGGAAGTATTCAGAGAAACTCTGGCCCTTTCATTATATATGATCACATCTTCCAAATGTGTCTGTAAGGAATAACATCAATATGTCACATTTATTCGGTACAGTTCTTCACTAATAGTAAAAACAATGAAAAATTCCAAAGATAAGCATGTTATATACAATACAGAAAAAATACTAAAACTCAAACCAAATGGAAAGTCATCCTTAAAATCAGCAGCATGACTCTTCCCCAGAGACTACAGTCGAAATAAAAAATTCTACCGTATAATTAACAAGTGTTATTGAAAATGGGGTGAAGTGGTTTTAGGTGTATATCCTGAAGGAAGCAGCATGATACCATACTAAATAGTGCATTACAGAAAAATGAAATCCCATCCACCTAGTTGCTGTTGAACCTCTAAGAACTGTCATTGCATTGGTGGTGAGTGGAGGAGCAGGAGCTAAGAAGGAAATCTGTAGCACAACTGCATCCTTCTCCTTAGAAGTGTCTCAGCATCACTCTGGACAACTAAAATCATCCTGACGATGTTGTAGAGGACATTGTCAAATAACAATATGGCTACACTCTAAAGGAGTATCCAGGTCCAAAGCTCAGTGAAGTCAAACATAAGTGGGCTTCAGTGAGCACTGGATTTAGGGCCAGATTGCAGGAGGCAGAGAATCTGCTCTCAGTGCTTGGGCAGAAGGCCACACAACCCATCCCACAGTAATCAGCAAGAGTTCTTCTTGTGTACCTACAGACTAATCCAAAGGTGAGTTGAGCTGTCTTTGGCTATCCAAAGCTTACAATAGCTGAAGCAGAAGAGGTACAGAACGTAGTGTTGCACATTTAACTGGCTGACAGACTGAAGTGAATATGTTCATAGTATGGACTCGTGGAGAAGACTAAAGACAAAGACATATCCTGAATAATTGAATATAAACAAAGAAATACGAGAAGGTATTTTTTGAGAAAAATACCTGTTTGACATATGAAAGCTGTGACCACAGTATGAGTCACTGCAAGTGACTTCTGATGATTCACTGCTATTTTTAAAACTCTGATAACAATCATAACAATCTCTAATTGTTTCAAAAACTTTTTTTCTTGTGGATAAATAGTTTGGTAACTTTTCATATCAAAACCCTGTGATTTAGTTCTCTTCTTTTTAAGCCTCTAAACAGCTATATCAGTGGGCTCTAGTGGGTAAGATTGCTTACATTACTTGCTCCTTGTATCTTGGAAGGCCATTTCTAGTGCAGAGAATTGATCTTGACTGCTCTATCTCAGCAGAACTTGGAATTCTGGTGGTGTTGGTCATCTCCCAGGAACTGGACCAAGGGAACAGAACCCATGGTAGCAGACCACCAGAATGCCACCAGATTATGACCCTTAGTTACTTCCATGGCCTTTGAGTTGTGATTCCTGCCTTACTTAGGCAGGAAGATTGAGTCGCTCGCTCACACCAGTATCATTGCTCAGATAAAAATAGCTTGAACTTTCTGTAAGGTATGAGAATGATCTTCCCAGTCAAGCATGAATCCCTTTCCAAATGAGGTGATACAAACTGAGAAAAAAATAAAATCTTTTTCCATATCAGAATGAGACAGTTATTGGTTGTTTGAGTTTAGCCAAAAGTGATGAATTTAGCAGTGTCCATGTGGACACAGTTTAGCAGTGAAAGACTCTGGCCTACAATTACTAGTCCTCTTGGCAGTTTCCACAGTCTTCTGTCCTAAATGTTTTTTCCCCCAGCTGATCTGAATTTAGGCAAGGTAAAAATGTATCCTAGCAGCATCAAAGTATTCAGACAAATTTTGCAGGCAACAGTTTTGCAAATTGACATAATACGGTTTCACAAGAATAATTTTGGCAAGTCATTCAAGTTTAATCTGCTTTGGAGAGAAATTATTTGAGTAAAATAAATTATACCTTTCCTAGTTTATATAGCAGGAAGAATTTTTTTATTCTGTTCATTCTTTATCTTATTATACACAGGTAACATGAAAATTTTGGGTGGGCAGCACCAACAGTCAGATAATTCTTCCAGTAATTCTGCTCTGAATTTTTATTCTACTTCAAGACATGCATAAGTGATTGCAATCACCTGAAAAAAAATCAGGTTTGGGATTATTTGTTGCTTGTATTATTGCTGACCCTGTGAACACTCCTAGTGCCTTTCAATGCAATATTGAAGAGGCTAACTACTACTGAGCCAATCTGAGCCTGTCTTGAGCTAATCTGTTTGACTTCATGACTGAATGCTTATTTATTTAATTACCAAGCCTCACCTGGAAACAGCAGCTAAGAGCAATTTTTTCCCAAGTTGTTTATTAGAAAAATATGGCAGACACAAAATCAGGTCTTAGGAGTACAAGAGTAGACTGTAAAAATATTTGTTCAGAGTGAGACCTAAGACTAGTCCAGCTCAGTATTCAATGTCTGCATTGGCCACTAGCAAATGAGGGGTCTCTCAATTTGAAACCTCTTGATGAATCCATCCTGTATTGATTTTACTGATGTCTTTTAATTGATCTATATTTTGACTTTCTTGCTGTCCCATGGCACTGGTTTTGCCAAGTGTAACCACTGGTTACACTTGGACATCACATGGAAAACATATTCTCCTTCTATTAGGCCTGACCATTTCATGGAGTGGCTCAGGTCCTTACGTTGCAAGAAATAGAAATAAAAAAAACCAAGAAGGCTTTTCCTAAATGTAAAATCATTTTATTGTATTATATTAAATATATGGGCAGTGTTGTCTACTTCTAAAGCAGTCTGAATGTCCAAGTGCCTACTGAATTTTCCATTTAGAAAAATGGATGTAGACCTGGCAGTTTATGCCATTTCAGTTACCGTACAGAGATCAACGCTTTTCTGATTCCTATGGGGACATCTGTTCATTAGCACACAGGGTGGCCAATATCGCTTTAGGTAAAGATCAGCTAGTTCCTCTGTTCTACACACTTTGGAAGAATAGCTTTGCTTATAAAATGTAACAAATGTTTCCTGGACTCTAGCCAATATATTTTTGATCCTTTCTTGATCTTCTTTTCACTAATCCTTTTCTTTTTGTATTCTCGCCTTTTGTTGACATGCCAAAATTCTGTCAGTCTTGTTTCCTCTTTCAAAAAACGTATTTTTGTTAAGTTGAATTAAGCATTCTACCCTGTTGCCAAGAGCAAATTAAGTTCCCCCACACTGAAATCAAATTTCGTAAAGTGTCCGGGCAATTAGCTCTAATATGTGGTTGCTGTAACTCTTAATTTTCCCCTTTTAAGGGTTTTCTTTTTTCTCTGTGTTTGTTTCTGAACAGAAGACATGAGATTCCTTCTTTTCCCTCTGGTTGTCATCTTTTAGTTCCCCAGCATACAGCAACCATCCACTGATACTTAGCCAAACCTCACTTTTAATCTGTAACCCAAAGGTATTTAAGTAACAAATTGTTCATTCTTCAACCAGAAAGCCGAGCTGATGGACCAGCCTGCTGGAACTGGATCAGGAGCAAAACTTGAAGAACAGACTTCTGAAGAGCTCTCCCAAACACCACATTTAGACATATCATATGCACATCCAGAGATTTCCCATGACAATTTAAAACTGGCATGGCTCACCCACATAACAACAGAAGTCTTTTACATCAGAAGTTATCTTCTGTGGATTTGTTGTCAGGGTTTTGATTCCAAGATGTTCAAGGACAAAAGAGGAGAACATAATTATTCCAAGTAGATGGGAAAAGAAAGGCCCAATTTCAGAAGGATCATGACAAAATTGTGACTGTTTTTATATGATGGAATGGCCCAGCTCTAACCTAAATTTCTTGCAAAGCTTTCGCATTCCCACATCTGCACCAGCCTACCATAGGCTTTCTTCTCCAGGCTGCCTGCAGCAAGGAGTTTTTCTTATCCTATTCCTCAAACCCTTTGTCTTGATGCACAGGCAGGATGCATAAGAATAAAACCTCTCTCTGCTTGCCCTACCAAGCACTCTGTGGTGAGGAAGGATGTAATCAGAGCCAAGGAAGCAGTTGTTTCAGTTCCAATAAAAAGTCATCTTATATCAAAACCCCCAAATAATAACAATAAAAAAAATCCTGGATGGTTTCCCAATGTCAACTAGATTAGGATCAGCTAATTTGTTCATGAGAAATTTGACAGTTTGAACATTACTCAGTCAGCCACCATCCCTCTCTTTCCTTTACATCCTCATTTATTTTGGCAGACTTAAATAGTACACATGATAAAGCTGTATTATAGTAACAGCCATCGTGCTATTTTAAACACAACACTAGAAGTCAGAGAAAAGCTGCTTGGATTCCCAAGGATATATCTATATATATAGATATATATAGATAGATATATACACACACCTATATACCTATATATCTGCAAATCGACCAGCCACACTGTAAACACTCAAATGAAACAACAACTGATTTCAACACACGAAACCTGCAATTACATTAAATACTCTTTGGTTTAAAAAATTATGTCTATCCACAGAAACACACAGTGTTTTCCTGCATCCATACTTCCTATTGCTGATTGCTAATCCCTGTCAATATAATAGTCCTTTAACCCAAAGACATGGGTGTGTTATGCTGTTGCTGTTCTCCCTTTCTTATTCCTACTTACCCCAGCAACACTCGTTAGTCTACCTCTTCCCTAATTTAGTTTTCTGTCAGCCCTGGAAGGGAGGTGCAGCTGAGAGTTGAGTGTCTAGTCCTCACTGATGTTCACTAGTCACTAACTGCCCATCAGTGTTTTAAAAACTCCATTATGAATAGTAACATGCTAAAAACTCGGTCTCTATTTCAAATTAATGTGGCCAGAACAGCATCTAGAAATTCATAGCTGGTCTTTGCCTTCTGTTGTATGATACCCGTCTACTTCAGCCAATTCTTCTATTTCTTACAGACCACTTAAAAAAATTTCCTTGTGGCCAAGGGCAAGAAGGTCAGCACATATCTCCAGAGAACAGGCAGAGGGATCTGGGGGAGGATGTGGTGACAGGTGGGAGGTGAAGCATGTTTTCCTTCATCTGTAGCACCACTGCCCCATGGAACGGGTGGGAAAGGGCTTGGAGCTAGGTCATGAGCCTCCTCTCCTTTCACTCTAGGCATCCCTGAACACTTAGGCATTCCAAATCCAGCACAGGCTCATCACATGTGATCTCACCATAGCAACCACGTGTGACCTGCTCCCAGTTTCATGCAGTTCAGGAACGTGGACAGCCACCTTTCTCTGTGACATCAATACCAGAACTGCAGTGCCTGTACACACAGTGCCTCTGAGAAAAGGTTGGGGTGTCTGAAAGCACGTCTGATAGTTTGTGAATTCCCAAAAAATTCACCAATATCATTCTTTTCTATTTTATGAGCTACCCCCTACTCTTCTCTCTTCGTCTTCCATCTTCCGGATTTCATTTTCCATCTGGCAGACCTGATTCATGCTCTTTTCTGTCCCACATGCTTCAGCTTCTTAATCCTTCTTGATTCTTACCCCTGATAAGACTGACTTCTTTGTTATTAATGTTATCAAAAGGATGTATTAAAATTAATGCAAGACTTGTAATTCAGCTGCATTGTTGAAGTGAAAAGTGAAGCCAGTCAAAACAGCAAAGGAAATATGCTCAAAGGCATATCACAGCAGCTTTTAAAAGAAAACACAGACTCTTTATAAAAGCCTAGGATTCTAAACAGAAGCGAGGAAGGTGCATGACCATACAAGGGATAATATGTACTCACAGAAGCTATTTGTGAAGTACATATGATACTTTTCAAAGATTTTAGGTCAGTTACATGATAAGCACAATACATCTTATGATACAACTACAGCATCCATATGTCAAATATAGTCTTCTATAGGAAAAAAAGAGAATTTTTATATTGTAATCTTGACACTATTTTCTTAATAACATCAATCATCCTTTTCCATATTTTCCTGATATTAAAAATATTTTATCCAATATATTTGAGTTAGTTCGTAGTGTCATACAATATGCAGCTACTGTTTTTAAGCTTTGAGTGAAAGGAAGAACTAATTTTCTTTTTGAACAGTGACTGCTGCATGTTTCCCAGGCACTTTAATTCTCATTCTGGAACTCATTTTGGAACTTTATTTTGCAAGCTAAGTACTTAAACTTGTATGTCCTGGCCTTATTGTTAGGATTTCCACTTCTACGAGAAGCACTCTTGAAAAGCATATTATTTTATAAGCATTATTTCTAAGTATGATCAAGTGGGGGAAAATCAGAAAAATCTCAGATGGAAAATATATTTAAGTTATCATGCAGCATAAAATGCAAGGAAAAAAAAAGTAGCTATGAATGTATTAGAAAGTGGAAGAAAACAATATATAGATCCATTACATAGTGTAGGAAGAAAGCAAGCATGGCTTCACATACACACAAACATGAAAGATATAATTGAAAGATTTCAATCAGACATATGGAAAAAATACATTTTAAGAAGGGCAGAAGAGTACCAGACAGAATACAGAAAAAGCAAGTTAAAGAGCAAATTTAAATTAATGTTTTAGCCAGCAGAGGTAGATGAAATTTGCCCCAGACAAAATGAGAAAAAGTTTGAAGCAGCCAAACTAACTAAGTATCTTGGAACTAACCAAGATATTTTCCCAAATATTAGTGATTGCATGTGGGAACCTGGGGAGGACAAGGGAAGCTCTAGAAAATGAGAAAAGGCAGAAATCTTTTACAGAGGGGGAAAGAAAATTGCTAAGATGCCGAGCACCATAAACTAATCAGTCTATAAAAACACTGTAGTGAATTACTGAACAATCCACGTCAACAGCCGTAAAGATAATAAAGTGATTTTAAAAAGCAGCAGGGGTGTCTTGAGAACAGCTCACTTCACACCAAACTAACTCATTTCTTTGACAGGTAATAGAAATAAGAAGCACAGAAGGAAGAAGCAGAAGAAGGCTGTATTTCTACTGCAGTAAAGGTTTGTCATTGTCCACATGGTCTTCTGGAGGGAAGCAGAATCTTTATATGGTCACCATCAGGTAGAGAAGGTTGGCTGAATTGGTTTCAAATCTGCTTAATAGTGACTTCCCACCAAACAAAAACAGCATCTCAAGTGGATGTGATTCTGCCTTAGGTCTACTGAATCCAGTTGTATTTAATGTTTCCATAGTGTCTAGCACAGTGCAGTAGAAATTGCCCAGTACAGCAGAGAGATGACATAGCACGTGGCTAGGGAAAAAATGGAAATACTGGTTTATTCTGAGCTGGGGATATTTCTGATGGTGCCTTCGCCACCTGTGCTAATACTCTGGGCCCCCAAAAGCATTCTAGTTACACCTATATTGCATTTTAGATGCATTGTGCTTTTCAACCCTGTTGCCAAGCCTGGGATCCATTCTGGTTCTCCCATTAAATCAGAGGTGGAAGGATATTGCTTGTGCTGGGTGGTTTTGAAGAGGCATATGGTATTGTGAAGTTGGTAAATAAATCCATGGATTTGACTCAAAGACCACTTCAGATAATACAAGTGGTAGTGATATGCAGATGGGTGATAAAAGCCTTTTGGACAGATTCTGGAAGACTTTACTCACTTCCCTAGAAAAAATGACTGAAGTATTTAAAGATCAGGTTGAATGATAATCTGACAACTGAACTTGTTTTCACTTCAGTGGCAGTAGTCTTCCAGGAGTAGCTCCATCAACACTTCATCATTAATTTACAGTAGTACTGATCCTCAGTCAGGGAAAACCAGCTGCAGCACTAGTTGGGAAAAGTAAGTTTATCTGATTTACAAGAGATCATGGATCTGGCCCTACCTGTTCAAATGCTAATATATCCATTTGTGTTGTTGTGTGAATATTTTACCTGGGAGTATTATGGGAGTTTATAGGAATTAAAATAATAATAATAATAATAATAATAATAATAATAATAATAAATATATATATGCATTTCTCATTTATATGGCTTCTTTTATTGTAAAAAAAACCAATTATTCAATGGAATTTGGTTTACTTTTTATTTTTTTTTACTGAACATTGGTATATGTCACATACTCAAGATTTTATATCAAAGACCAATAACCACTAAGTTCAAGCTTAGGGGCAGGATTTCTTTCAGTTACTGAATCATACCTATACATTTTGTTAACTTCAAAATCAAATCACCCTTACTGCTTCTCTTTATTTTTTGATCATAGACTTCCCAGAAAAAAAAGGCCAGGCTTATTCACAGGCACCAAGACACAAGAAAGTTTGATCAAACATAGCAAACTAAAATTGGAAGCACGAGGTTTCAGAATCAAAGATTAAAAAAACCTGCTCAGGCAAAACACCACCTTTCCATCTTAGCTGAGTACAGGAGTTTCCCAAAAAAGCAATAATGCTGGCTTTAGGTACAAGAGCAGATGACCTGAACCTTAAAAACTGGTCTCATTCCCTTTGACCAAAAGCTTGGGCAACTGAAAAAAACAAGTGAACCTAGATTAACTTCCAGGTTAACCTGTTGTGAAGACTCTGCCTCTGTGAATATTGCTTCAGAAAATGGAGTTTCTTTTTCATAGGTATCTTTTTCATAGGTACAAGAACATGATAAAAGGTAGGAAAAAGAAAGCAATATTTACAGTTGATCTTTTTTTCACTTAGCTCTCACACACAGTTGTGATTCATTTTTACCAATAAGGGAAAGTACGAGCATACCTTTCATGAGTCATATTCTTTTTCTCTTGTGGATTTCTCAGTTTTCAATGTTTTGTTATTGATTATCCTTTTTGTTCCTTGTGACAGAGATAGGTTTAGCAGTAAAAGGGTCACCACGAGATGTGCTTTCTCCTCATACTACCTTCCTTTGCATTTTTGAACTAAATTGCAAAGCTTAGTTGGCAGTAACACTGGAGTGAGCGGTTCAGCTCTGTCTTAAGTGCCTAAGGTTGTGGAATCTAAGTATACACTGTTTTCATCTTTGGTCAAGAGCTACATCTCATCAAGGAGACCATATTGCATGGACAGGTATGCAAGCAGACTGAGGACTTACCTTTCGTCTTTACAGTATGAAGATCTTGATCAGCTTTCTTGGGAAAAGAAAAAAAAAACACCAAAAAAAACCAAAAAACCCCACACCCAACAAAAAACAACAACAACAACAAAAAAACCTCCAAAAAACTCCAACAAGCAAAATCAACAACTTTTATACATATAAACACAAACTTCACAATTTAGCCCTGATATAACTCATCTGGGCCTCCCAAATCACACCAGAAATTATTCAGCCGTACAGAGGTAAGGCTGAAAGGGCTCAAAAGTGTTCACTGACTTTGCATGCCTCTGTTTACGGTTGTCTGGCTTTAAAGACTTACCAGCAGGTGTCTAATTTAGGCTATCTTAAAAAAAAAAAAAAAGAAGAACTCAATATGTGGGAGACTTTTTAGAAACTATTTCCCCAAGTGGCTTGTACAAGGATTTTGAGTGAGCCAGTGCTCAGTTCAGAAAGAACAACCAAGGGCCCAATCCAAAACTGACTGAAGGACACAGTCAGCTTGTATTACTCCTGTGCTCTCATGCTCCTGAAAGTGGCAATCATAACATACCCCAGATTAAGTGACAGGATGATGCCCGTGTTACAGGATTCTGAGGCACAGAGGTGATATTTTCATACTGAAACTACATATTGCTTTTGTATGCACCTGGTATGTGCTCCGTATAGAGACCTTGTCTTCTCTAGAATGAAGAAGGGAAAAACAAAGTGAGAGTTGGTTTTAATCCATTTCATTTATGATCCATGCTACAATCCTGAAACCAAAGAAAAAAACCCAATCTTTAATCTTTCTCATCCAGTCAAGGAATGCCCAAGGAATGTACTGTAGTTATTTTGACTAGTACGTTGAAACTGTACCTAGCTTTTTTCATTTTCTCAAACATTCTGAAAAATCATTGTCCCTTGGGTACCAGCCATTGAAGTATTCTAGACTTCTACTTCAGTTTTCGTCTCCTTCAAAGACTGATTGCACAAGATTTAAAAACTCAAAGTATTTTAGCCTTTTTTTGTGAGTGTTTCCAGCTCTCGTAAAATTGTTCACCCCTCCTCACTGGCTAATGGGGTTTAAAAATTTCAGTTGTCTTGTCTTCCTTAAGATTTTGTCAAAGATTAATTAACATGGCTTGAAAGGCATCCCTTTACTTAATGAAAGAAAGTCTGTATCTTAATCAAGTTACCACCAGGAGAGTCAGAATATGAAAATAAAAAATTTTAACAATCTAGACAGAAAGACAGTTTTGGAGAAGTTAGAGTTATCACCTGACAGTGGTGGAGTGCAAACAGAGGGGAGAAAGGAGGTCAAATGTACATCAGTTTCTCACACCTGTGAGAAAGTAGGTATGGGGAAGAGTTCACTTAAGAAAAAATAGGGAAATGTAAAAGTCTGTAAGACACTGAAAGCAGGCTGTTGAACTCCCATCCTTCCCAATCCATTTTGTTAAAATAATAGAGGACAGTATTTGTCTGCCTTTTAGTAAAGGACATTGGGGCAGATTGAGAGGTTCTCTGGCTCTTCTACAAAGATAGAGGAAGAAAATTCCCAGGATCTTGGTTATTATGTGCATTTAATTAAGCACAGGATTTGGCCTTATATTTTTCATTCCAAGAGAGATATTATTTGTATATTTTTTTAATGAAATCTTTACTCAAGCAAGATACTACCCAACTTAAAGCGAGTGTGAAGTCCTCCCTTCTGGGTGGGATTCTGCACTTCAGAGCCCTGGGAGGTGAGGTACAAAAAGGATGCCATGGAGCATCTCTGCTCTTAATTTCCACTCTTGCATCTAGGTGAGCAACCAGGGCAGCCCAACAGGCATGGATGCACTACATGGCCTGTTGATGTTGCTGACCCAGCGTCCACCTGCCGGATGTTACCTGAGGTTTCAGTTTGTGAGCAGCTGGAGTCTGGCACCAGGTGCTGAAAGCTCCTGTCAGGCATTCCCAGCTTACTTCCACCTGAAAGGACACCCAGCCTCTGCATTGCCTGGGCACAGGGTGAGAGGGGCAGGATGAGCAGGGCATTCCCTTGGAAGGTGGACTGTGAGGTGCAGTGACAGCCCTGTGCGTCTCTTCACCCGGGGCACAGTCGGGTGGGATGGGAGCAGGGGCACCCACCAGCCAGGCCCTGTCCCAGCAGGAGCAGCAGGCAGAGGAGCACCAAGGCTCTTTGGCCAGGCAAGCTCAGGCATGAGCCAGGCCCAGACTGCTCAGTCGTGTCCTTACTGAGGCATTTCTCACACAGGCAGAGAGATTCAGGAGCTTAGGCCATGACCATCGGTGTTTTCAGGACTGTGCCTTACAAAGCATTACTCTGCTGCCTAAGCAACACTTTAGGGACCTGTATACTACTTCAAGTCATTTGCCTGAAGCCACGACAGCCATTTGTGGCAGAACAGGGAAACACACCTTCATCCCCAGAGGCTCTGGCTAACACCATAACCGCACCAACGTCCTTCCTCTTTTCTCCTTCCTCCTGGCTGGTCAGAATCAGCTCGAAATCACAGCAGAGGAGCAGATTTTGATCACTGAGAGATGGGGCTGTGAGAGGCATTGCAATTAGACTGGCCTCCCTGAAACAGAGACACTTTGATCACAAAAAGTCAATGTGGCACATAACCAGCTGGACTGAGCCCACAGTGGTCTGTCAGAGATGAAATCACTACAGCCATATAAAATAAGAGAGCTGTGAGGATGCAAGAGGAAAAAGGTGGTGGTGAGGTGAAGAGAAATGCTGGGAAAGATATTTATTCAAAAGAAAATAAAACTCTTTGCTGTCATCCTATTTTATTCAATGGCAAAATTTCCACTGACTTCAAGACAAAGGAGTGGCAAGCCATGCACGTGACCGCAGAAAGCAGCCACCGGTGTGCAACTCAGTGTCACTCCCTGAGCAGCTTTGAGATACCAACAATTTGTTTCATCACAAATCAGCAAGACAAGTTAAATGTTTGATTTTAAAAAAACCCTGAAATACTCTGTTTTATTCTGAAATAATACTTTGTTTTCAGTATGTGACAAGATTTACTTTAGGCCTTGAGGTTTTGGCTAATGCTATGATGGAAAAAGCTGCAATAATAAGTATAGAATGCCCTGCCAGTTTACAGAATCACAGAATGCTCAAGGTTGGAAGAGACATTCAAGGTCATCTAGTTCAACCATCAACCCAGCACCACCATAACCATCCTTAAACCATACATACCCTCAAGTGCCACATCCAGACACCTCTTGAATACCTGCAGAGATAGTGACTCTACCACCTCCCTGGGCAATCTATTCCAGTGCCTGACCACTCTTTCAGTGAAAAATTATTTTTCTAATGTTTAATCTGAACATCAGTTTAGTATATCAATATACAGAATGTGAAAACTGAAATGATTGACCATTTTTGTAATTTCTTGCCAAAGGATTACAAAAATCAGTAATTCACTTTTTTTTCCTTGTTTAATTGAACAAGCACTTCAAGATTTCCACCCTACTTTCCATTCATTACTTTTTACAGGCCATACTTGTATGAACAGGAATTTTAATCTCAAAACATAAAGCTTGAATTTTCAAAACTCAGGCAAGTTACCATTCTCCAAATCTTGCTCCTTCTAGTGAAGGAGACTTGCCAATTAATTTTAATCAAATTGTGATGGCACCTACTACCTTTCACAAGTTTAGGATCAGGCCTTTGTTGAAAATTGTTTAATTATATCTCTCATCACACTAAAAATCTAAAGATATGGAAATTGATCAAAAGTAATGAATAAACTTTTTTTCTCAATGCTTGTTCTAACTTGTTGCTTAATTAGCTCTAGTCAAATATTTAATTTATAACGCTTTATTGAGTGCAGAAAAAAAGTGAAAACCAATCATGATTAAAAATAAAATTAATGGAATATTTATCTCTATTTATAATAATCTCTTTGACAATTCACATTTTCTAAATTACAGTGACATTCTTTGTGCTTTCATTGCACATACACAAGTAGCAATGTATATGTGAATTGTTATCAAATATTCTGAGGTATACATTTTCTTGTGGTGTAGTTGCAAAATTATTACAAGATGTATTCATCTCCCATTCTGTCACGTATACTAATAAATCACAACAACAACAACAACAACAACAACAACAACAACAAAAAGAAGACAGTATCTTACTAAAAAGATGTGGAATAAGATGTGGCCCTGTTTTTTTCTAGCTCTCTAGGTCTATCAAGGTCCCAGAGTCTGTACTCCCACAGGATGGGAAAAATGTCTCATCTCTAGTCCCAGGTGGTTGGGTAAGTGCACAGGGAAGAAGACTAGTGTTGGTTTTATGACTCTACAATCAGGGTGGGAATGGGCATGGACAGGAATATCTGATTTCATATGCACTCCATGAAAACTGAGAAAAGAATGGTGCTGGTGATCAGCTTAGTGCCAGGTAAGAAGAAACTGCATTTCCAAATTTGGGGCAAAGTGTCAAAATATTGCAATATCCTTTATTTAAAAAAAAAATAATCCAAAAGGTTTCTGGAAAAACATCAAAGCAACTGTATCAAAAGACTATACATTGAAATGGTTCTGCTACATGATGTCAACTCAGAAGCACAAAGTGCTTTTTAGTAAGATACTGTCTTTTTTTTTTTTTTTTTTTTTTGTGATTTATTAGTATACGTGACAGAATGGGAGATGAATACATCTTGTAATAATTTTGCAAATACACCACAAGAAAATGTATACCTCAGAATATTTGATAACAATTCACATATACATTGCTACTTGTGTATGTTCTTTTTCTCTCTAATGTTTAACAGAATAGAGACATCATAGCAGCACTAATGTAGAAGTTTTTTTAAAAAATTAAAAAACAAATAAAATAAAAATTAAATAGCACAAGAAAAATAAAATAATGTATGGAAGCTGAGAGTGGTCATAAGATTCAAACTACTTAAAAATTAAATAAAATCTTGTGAAATATTTGTATTTTAACAGTGCCTTCTGATACTTTTTCAATATTTTAAAAGAATCTGACGATCTTAGGGAAATTACACATTTGGATCATGCTTTTCTTTTCCTTTTATTTTTTGCCATTTTGGTTTTTTGACCAATAATGTGCAACAGCAGTATTAGTATCTAGTTCTGTTTGTATAATGGTGAGAGGATAGGATATGGTTTCAAAGGTCTTTTTCCCCATGAATCATCTTAATTTTGAAATAATATAAAACAAATGCTCATCGCCCCTACAGTCAACACCTCCCTACTGAAATGCAACACCCTGTAAGAGGAAAGCAAATTTTATTGGAAAGCATGGGAGCGAGAACTGAGAGGAAGACCAAACCATAGCAAACAGCTCAAACTGGCCCCTGCTCTGCTAAACGTTTCCTTGCACAGGGCTGCCAGCATCCCTCCAGAACCCCACTGCCAGAGATGCTGTGCAAGCTGATACGATTTCATCCATATGCCATAACCTGCAGGGTCTTAATTCCTGTTGCCTCACTGGTTTGAAAAGCAGAAGAAAAGGACACCAGGTAGGAAGTTGCTTACAGTCATTCTGCTACATTGTATGAGATTAAATGAGGGGATTTCCCATCAAGGTGAAGAAGAAAGCACACCTGTAAAGACTGAACATCAGCAATAATTTGGCATGATTTCCTTCCTGCTCCAAAACCTGCTGGAACGTTTTTCACTTTTTTCAAACTCTCTTTTGTGTTACAGATGAAAAACAATGTACAATTTTAAGGCTGTAAAGCTGTACTTTCCCACCTGCTCACGTCTTAACATGACTGGACTATTTTTGGTAGAAAAAACTGAAGAAAAAACTGCTTTTATACTTTTCTACATCTTTGCCTTCTAGTCTTGCTCTATGATTTATTTTGTTTCACTCTCCCTTTCTCTCTCATGTGTCATCCTATTGAGACTCTTTAAACCACAGCCTCTGTACTTCACCACCGGGACAGCCTGGACTTTTCTCGTGCTCGGTTCCCTCACTTGGATGTCACTCTGCTGATAGAAGCCCAGAGTGCAGAAGGGAGATAAACCCCATTTCTCCAATGTGAAGTAACGGTTGGACAAGTGTTGACCAAAACACGTTCTGAAAGAGCCTGATCTAATATTCCCTGCAATCAATGGAAGGCCTTTAACTGACTTCAGCAGGTCTCAGATAAGGACCCACATTACTATTGCCATTATCACTTGTAACGGAGGCTCTGAGCACTGATGTTGTAAGAGTAGGAAACAACTATGGCATGGCAAGTTTGTCTCTGCTGTTTCAAAAGAACATTATTTCCATGCAAATCTTTGTTTGTTTTGTTTTCTTTGCTGTTTTTACATATCAGATGTGCCCTTGTTAGAGGTCCTCCCTGTGTTTTGAAATCCCTCAAGCCTCAACAGAAAGATAAGAGTATTAAGCTCAACAAGGAAGTTTTTCTCACAAATAGTTTAGGCATTTGTGATGATTAAGCTTTAAAGGAAAAAAAATAGTTTGGAATGAACCAGATGAAAGAAGAAGTCCCATCATATTTAATCAGGTCTCACTTGCATGGGTGACAGTGGTACCATTACCCTTCATGTTGCATTGTGTTCCAGAATGAAACACACCTTACTATCTGACAGAAGAACCCAAGATGAACTTTCTCAGGCCAGAGGTGTGGAAGACTTTTTTAAAAAGGCAGAAATACTACTTTCCTTTTAGAAAATTGCCTACATACTGTGTAATAAAAATCTGTAGATATCAGAAAAAATAATATCTCTGTTGACTTCCACTGTGTGGGGAAAAAAACCAAAAGTGAAGCAGAAAAAACTTTAAAAGAGTTTTTAGAGTTTTAAAAGATATCTCACAGGGTTCTTTTGCTTCAGTAATTTTCCATTTGATTTACATCACGACAATTTCAGTGACTATCATGAACTTTAAAGGATTAAGTTTTGCAATGTCGTCTAAAGAATGGAGATGTTATTAACCCTTGTAAGAGTCCTTAAGCTGGACCTGAAGATAGATGATATGCTTTGGATCATGCAGCACACCAATTGCAGCATGCAGTCCTTTTCTCTGCAGCTCTGGCAAGTGAGCTCAGGAGCTCCAAGATTACACTTGAGCATCTGAGAAGTTGTACCTGTGTGAATTTCTGCTGGCAATTGCTCTTGCAGTTGTTACATCTGGGAATGACCTTCATGTGTTGTGTCGTATTCTGGGCTTTGTCCTTTTCTCATTTAGATGAACAGAAAAATCCTTTTGACTCTGCTATGAACAGGAGCAAGAATATGGCATGCAAAGAGCCTGTTCAAGAACAATTCAGGGTTGCATCTGAGAAAGACTGAATTCTGTCTAAATTGATGTATATACTTATATTTGTAGACATATTTTTCTATCAATATCCAGCTTAGTTCCTTTGACTACTTTACACTTTTACTTTTTCTCACTGATTTCTTACACTCACCTTCCATCTTTGCCAGTCTAAGAGAGCTTGCCAAAAACTGCTGTTTGTATGCCCAAACCTCAATATGGGAATGAAGCAGCTAATCAATAAACACTGAGGCTAGCCACGTATTATCTCTAATAATTACCTAGTAACTTTTCCAAGAACTTCAGATTGAAGTTTTTACTAACTCAGTACATCAAGAAGTGCGTGTAGCTAGGAAATTTAAAGGAAAGGAAATAGTATCATTTGTGTATCACCAGTGAGGTTGGTCTGTGTGAAAAATGATATAGTTTAAAAATAACATTCTCAGTTAAACTGATGAAGTACAAATAATTAATGAATATTATTCATATAAATTTTATCCCGAATGGATAGTTACAGCTAAATTAACATGAGTCAGGCTGAATAAAAAGAATATGCTTCATGCCACATTTCACTCTATTTTTACTCATTTTCCAATGTAATTTCAAGGTAAGCAATTTTGACTTCAGTAGAGATGAAAGTCTAAGTCTGGCCTTAGTATTCTAAAGCACTAAAATGCTGATGAAGTTACAGAATAGCCAAAACAGAAGGAGTTCTCACAGGCAGCTACCATGTTTTTATACTGTCAGTTAGATGTGGGGGAGAGATCCATCAGTTTGCAATAAGTGTAGGAAGAGAATATTGGTTTGCCAATCATAGCTTTCCTAATCAACGAGGGAGGAAAAAAAAAACAAACAAACAAACAAAAAAAAACAAAAAAAAAAACAACCAAAAAAAAAAAAAAACCAACAAAAAAAACCCCACAACCAAACAAAATTTGAAAGCCTTGAAAGTACCAAGAAACTTAGCTATAGCTTAATGTGTAAATAAAGCTTTATGAGATGATAATACAGCCAAAGGGATAGTGCAAAGTGCTTGCTAAGATGCAACTCTGTGAAAGTAATTAAATTTTAGACTAACCTAGTAATTGTTATTTCTGAAAAGGATTGGTGGGTGGCTTGCTAGTCACATGCCACTGGCACTCAAGGAACACTGCTGAGATGATCCTAAGAAACAGGAAGTTGGCCATTTAACAAAGTATTTGAGACAGATGTTACAAAAGTATTTGCAGTTACTAAAAGGACACAGAAAAGAGTAGCAAGCACTTGTGATCAAAACAATAGGCAGTACTTAAAACTTATCTTGATCACAGGTGTGCTAGAAATGCAAAATGTAAGAAATGACAGAGGAAGAGTCATTTTTTCAGTTGTGTGCTGAACAAAAGGCACCCAGGAGGAGCATGCAGAGCCATTCTTCTCAGGCTCTAATTACTTGTGTTGCTAAGTGTGATGAACCCTGGAAAGCAGGTTTCCTACCTCGTGGCAGGCACAGGAGCTTTAAAACAGTCTTGGTATTTATACTGTCAGAGCTAGTATACAATTATCCTCATCACCTGTCCAAGCTAAAATAAGCCAGTGTTGCCCTCAGTAGCTCAGCAGGAGAACTGGAAGGGAAAAGGCAGTTTAGAGAGGAAGCACCACACTGGGGCTGTTGGTTGAGACCCTGTGCACAGGACAGACAGAGGTTTGCAGTCTGTTAAGCTGTAGTGTCATACCAATGCAGCTGATACAGAAGTAAAGGGGACATCTGAAGAATGTGGATCTCTTGAAATTGTCAAGAAGGATGAAAAACCGGAGAATGATGCAGCAGTGGTGCAGTGATCATATCTCATTTCTCAACACAGAGAAGATCACTGCAAGTGGAGAGCGTTCTCCTCATGCAAAGGGAAGCAGCTGGTGGGCTTTGTGCTGTTTTGTGATATGAGACCAGTGGAAGACACTTATTCTACAAATGAATCTTTTGTGAGTTTCACTGCTGACTAGAGTAACCCTGAGGTCATTTTGCACAGTCAGCTCATCTGTATCAAAAGGGAAAGGAATACAGAATGACAGGGCCTTTCCAACACCCATTAAAAATAATTGTGTAGTGTACCAAATTCCCTGAATTTTTTCTTGTAACACAAAGAATGGTATTGGTCTTTTCCACGTAAAAGTAAAATGGTCCTCTTTCTTCCTCTTCCTCTTCCTCTTCCTCTTCCTCTTCCTTTTTCCTTTTCTCTTTCTTTCTTTTTTTCTCTTTCTTTCTTTCTTTCTTTCTTTCTTTCTTTCTTTCTTTCTTTCTTTCTTTCTTTCTCTCTCTCTCTCTCTCTCTCTCTCTCTCTCTCTCTCTCTTTCTCTCTTTCTCTCTCTTTCTTCTCTTATATCAAATCATGTGAAGCTTTTATTTCCTTCCTTACACAAATTTCTGTTAATACAGTATTGGGGTAAATTATTTCAAAGCTTTTCTTGTGGAAAGATTTGATAGCAATTGACATCCCAACCTGTCACCCAGCCACAGAAACAAAAATCTTAATATATTTATGCTGTGGAAGAAAGAAGAGACACCAGAGGGTCACGGAACTCTACAGGCCATTGATCTTTGAGAAAGTTAAAACCAACAGAACTACATTTGCCCGACCAGTACCTTACAGAGTCAAGTAAACAGTCATGCCTGCCTTTTCAAACAGTAGTGAATTGCTAACTACAAGCAAAAAAGAAAGTATATTTTTTCCAGGTATAGGATAATCCCTAAAACATGGAGAGGAAGCTGAAAATAGAAGACAGGATGGCCCTGAGGCCTGCAGAAACTGCTGAAAAACTCACTATTTCTAGAGTGAGTACAGCATGTAAAAAAAGCATGAGAATCTCTGAATTCTAACACTTTAGTAAGGCAGGAAAAAAAAAAAAAAGGTGATTTTCTGATAATACCAGCTTTGTCTGAGGGAGACCAGAAGGGTGGATATCAATCTTTGTGTGCTAGAGGGAGAGAAATAGCCAGCTGGGCTAGAATGCCAAAACACTTATGAACTGTGTGATTGTCAAGTACAACTAAAATGTCACTTAGGAAGGTTAAGAGTATGTTTTCTTACTGGGGAATTCCAGAGGAACTATTACTGGGTAAAAAAAATTAAAAAAAAAAAAAAAAAAAAAAAAAAAAAAAAAAAAAAAAAAAAAGGCCAGGGTTTATAGGGCAAGGTTTCAAAGCTTTTTTGGCAAGATATAATTTCTGCTGCATTATCACCAGCTCTCAATATCCTGAAGCAAAGGCAGAGACTGGAAGAAATGTGCAGACAAGATGATCCTTCCTTGGCACAGTTACGTACAGATCTGCTCCTGTTATGTCAGCTAAATAAAACAGACTTCACAGAGAAGCACTTGCCATCTCAGTGACTGACACCAGAAGAAGCTCTGTATATCTACCTACTATTTACAGAAGATAGAGGCTGTACAGTCCATGTTGACAATGTCCAGCTGTTTCTGAAACATTTAGATGAGAATTTAGGTGAGGAGCAAAAGCAAATTGTTTCAGCAAAATCACGGGAGTACTTTTCTACAAAAAACGCCTGTTATTACCAGGAGTACCTGAAACTGTGTATTGAACAGAAACAGCAACTTTGCCTGTATTTCTTGCAAAGAGTCCGAAGTAAAAAAAAAAAACAAAACACGTGATTTGACACCAAAGCAACCTCTGGTAGTGTAAAAATAGGTTTAATACATATGTGCTTCAGTCAAATGTATTTAATTTGAACAGCATGAACTGGTATGGGATTTATGCCTCTGTTTAAAGCAGTCTGAAGAAGCAGCTCTTGTGATAAGCTCATGACATTCATTTGACTAAGTCTGAAAAGCAGAGGATGACCATTTAGGCATTGTCATTGAATACTTAATCATTTATACTGGAAACACTAAAAATGTCTCTCAGTTCTGTCCAAACTGCTCTAGACTTAGATTTCTTCTAACACAGAATAAATGCCTTCAACTTCATTCTCCACCTCTAGAAGGCACTGGCTCCTGGGAAGAGAGAATTCATGCCTGTGTGTTAGCTTACCACACTGAGATTTAGGGCATCTGAGGTTAATTTTAATGCCCCTTCCAGTGTAATCAGATAGCTCCTACGTGTCTATGGAAATGTCATTTGTCACAGCTCCATAGTGGCACTTAGCTGGTGTGTTGCTATTGTTGAGTTCTAGTGCCTCACCCTAAGAGCTGAGTCCTCCTCTCCAGTTGTATTTGAGCAGAGAGAAGGGCCATAAGCAGCTATTGGCCTCCTCATTAAATTAAAACAACATCTGACAAGTGATAGATCAGTAAGGACAGATGCTTTATTTATTCATGTGAACCCCTGAGCAATTTAGCTGGTTCCCTAATTGTCTTGTTTAAGAAAAGTGAGTTGTCTCCACTTGTCTTATGTTTCTACCCACAAAGCACTATGGATCTACCTAATTTTATCATTCTCAGAGCTACTAAAGGTGCCTTTACCTACTTTATTTTTCCTTTTCTTTTGCACAGCAATTGCACCCAGTGGAAGACTGCCTCTCTGTCAGTCTAAAGAGTTTAAAGAGGAGCATCTCCAAAAGTAGCTGAGGAATCAGAACCCAACTGCAGACCTGGTGGTATAATAGGCAGGTGATGGGCCAGCTCCCCTTTCAAGGCTCTCTGTGTTTTACAGTGCTGACAACACCGGAGCTTGTTTTCATCAGCGCACTATCCAGATATGACTCAGAAGGCATATGGAGAATGTGTACTACCAAGATTCAATTTTTAAAGTCACTTTTCTGTTCAAAATCACACTAAAAAAAAAAAAAATCCCCAAACTAAAACAAACAAAAGAACCCCCCACAACAAAGATGTGCTAAACTGACAAAAACTGTCACTAATAGCTGCCTAAATCAATAGGTGGTCATCTCTTGCCCTAACTATGAAAAGTGTTCATTTGAGGAAAAGTTTTAGATTAGCAAACGAGAACACTGAATATTATTTAGATTACAAAATAAAAAACTTGGTTTATGGCAGATGAACATGAACCAATTATACTGGTTATTATTCAAAAAAAATGAAAAAAAAATATTTCAGTTTGCTATTGAAACTATTACATCACAATATGCCTGCAAAATAAGAAGTGCTAATAAACAGGAGCATAGGCACATGTGAAGTCCTGTTTGGAGCTATATGCATGGCATGGCCATTTGCTGGGGGATCTGTAATCCATACTAGAAAGCAACAGTAGATGGCCTACTTTTCACAAAAAGTGAGAGCTAGAGAAAACCACATTGTGCCATAGGGAGGGGAAGCACAGGCATAGCCTTCATTATTAATTGGCATACACAGAAAGAGCAAGCAGAAACAAGACAAGTAAAAGAAAGAAGGGAATTCTCCCCGGAAACATATGGGAAGCACAAAACAGAAGCAATAAAACATTAAAGAATAGGGATACAAACACCATCATGTCCAGAAAGCGCAGTCATTAGTAATGAACGCAATGAAAGCACTGGAAGGGTGAATGCAAAAGTTAATGGCTTCTTTTACACGTGTGAGACAGTGCACAGAAAAAGAACAGGTTATCTAAATAAGAAGTGTATGAAAGAGTCTTCCAAGTATCATTTTCTATATAACTCACCAGGCTTCACTAAAGGGAGAAGTAAAGGAAAGCACAGAAAATTCCACTTCGACACCTGTCTTTCAAAGCTGATTTCATTTTCACAATTTATCTTTGTAGTTACTGCACAGCAGAGGACCCAAAGCCAAGCACTGCCAGCAAGTCTCTCTGGCCACAGACCTGATGTTCTACTCACTTTCTTTATGAGTCCACTAAAACACCTCCATTTTATTCTTAGCCACCAAGGATAATTTTCCAGCTAATTTTGCCATGTAAACCCTATAAAGGCTCAAATCCCTAAAGAAAACTAAGCACCCAGCACTGCTGAGGCACTCTCTCTTCAAGAAGCTGAGCACAAGCTTTTTCAATATTTTTGACTATCCTTTTCCTATCTGGTTGAGCTCTCAAACCACAAGTTGCCTGATGTTGTCAAGTGATGTTTACAAAGTACCTTGGGAAATATTTTTGCAGGTGGTGGAAGTTATTTCCAGCCCTGAAAAAAACAGTGCATGTAATCATGCAGTTTGAAGAATTATTGCTAAAAAATATTTGGTGAACACATTTTCAAAGTTCATACCCAAACTTGGACACAAATACCTAGTAATAACATAGTGATTTCTTCAGAATTATCTATGTGGTAGCAATCACCTATCCAACCACTTGGTCTTGCTTCTAAGATCCAACAAAATTCTTTAAAAGCTAACAGTGTGATGTATGAGTAACTTAATGGAATTAAATGGCAGCACAAGGAATGGCCTTCCTCATGGGCACAAGGAAAAGAGGAAGGAGCACTGCTGTATTTGTATACACAGCTTTACTGCAAACATAATTAGACTACCTCTTAAACAGCAGTGAGTAACAAGGGTTGCAAGACACAGAAATGGAGGTGATTAATTCTGTCTTGGCCTGAAAAAATTACTTTTCTTGCCAATATTTTGGCACCTCCTACTGACTAATACAGAAAGGAGTGACATAGGGCCTGAGGATGTAAAACAGATATGGCGAAAATGAAAAGCTTTAGTAGCTAGCCTACAGGAGTCTGCCAAAGCAGTAGAGTGTAGGAGAGTGGAAAAAGAAGAGATTGATTCAATTTCACAATATTCAGTCAGCTGAATGATGGGAGAAGGTCTGAAAGGGGCAAGGTTATAAGCATATAAAATACAAAATGTTTTTGTACATGGAAAATAGGGCTTTGTGTGAGAAGCGTAAGTGTCCACCACAAATCTAAAAAATGAGATTAATAATGGGTTAATATCTGAAAGAAAACATGTAAGAAATTACTGCAACCGGTGAGTTAGAACCACAGAAGTAGGCAAATCCTCTTTACATATCCTCCAGTAACAGGAGAAATTAATTAATTTTAGAGAAAATGGACTTGACAAGAGTCTGCCCATGCTTTTATTTAAGCTGGTGCAAATCACCTTGTACTTCCTTCCAATTTATCAAGTCAATAGAACAAGAGGGAAGAAAGACTGCTGTAATGGGGAACCAGGCCTTTCCAGCTGCATGACAGTGAAAAAAAGCTAAATGTAAGCAGCTGGTGTCTGTAGGACCTTGCCATGTTGTGCATTGCACAAATAAAGTGACTAAACTCATGTACATGTGCTTACTCTCAGCTACACTGCTATGGTTTATAGATTAAGCTCTGCTTTCAGGTTACAGCCAGGTACATCTGTAGAACCTTAAGAAACTTTGCCAGAGTTGCTTTGCATTTACAAGAGCAAAAATGGGAGAGAAGGAACAGACGGAATTCTCTGCTAAACTGGTGCAAATCTGCACCTCCCTCAGAGGACACTTTTAAAAGCAAGCACAGAACAAAAGCCTCTCTGCTTGCCAGCCAGGCATACATTATAGTAACCACACCCTTGTAGGTAAACATGTACATAGAGCAAATCACTTCTTCTGTGAATAGGGTTTACTTCATCATTTTGAAATGCATATTGCTGTTCCTTGACATATTAGTATGCTTAAAGGAATCATTTAAGGAAATAAGCTTATTTGCCTATGTTTACACTTATTTGTCCTCTCCTCTGTTATTAATCAAATTCGTCTAATATTTTTATCACATCATGTTTTATATAAAAAATAAATAAACCTCATGATGGCCTTTCAAGTGGTAGTTGCTAGCAATAAAATAAAGTCAAGAAATCACATTGTCTCATGTATGATGAAAGTAGTTGGAAAGGCTGTGTTTCTCCAGGTATTCTGGTAACATACAATGTCAATACCCCATCATATTGCAAATTTTCTATCACTTTGAATGTCAGTGCTCTGCTGCAGGTTAAAAAGATGAAACTGCAATATGTGCAGTGAATGCTTCTTGTTGCTAGTACTGCATTTTAAAAAGAAATTAGATTGTTTTGTGTGATGATGTAGGGCATTACATGGAGAGGCTAGTTTTCAGAGGAGGCCCTGCACTTGAAACATCACTGAGCCCACCCTGCTTGGGCAGCCAGCTGGACATGGGGTTCTGCTGGTATCCAAAGATCTTCGTGCCACTTACCCCAAGCCTCCTTTTGCACTTACTGTACCGTGCTGTTTCAGAACAAATGAAAAAACAGCTTTTGTACAACATATGTTCAGTTCCTATAGTAAGCTATTTTTTGCAGTTGAAAGGCCTCAGGCATTACTATCCTTCCAAGCCATATACAAACAAAGAGGGTTTACCACAAAAAAGAGCCTTTGCTAAAGAGCGTAAGGTTTACCTTTGCTGCCTCACTCAAGATCCTAATTTCATCAAGTTCTATAAAATTTCAATTGATTCAGTTTCACCTTATCAATTAATTCTTATTGCTACCTGACCTAAGGTCAACTATACTTCCGAAAAGAATAAAGAAAAAGATACAATGCAATCAACTGGGAAGTCTGAACTACTGCTATCTTATTTCTGTTGTACACCAGGACACACTGGATTTTCAGTAACTGGATTACCTGTAATCAAGGTAACAGTGGTCTAGAGGGCTCTAAACCTGCATGTGCAGAAACCAGAGGTACAGACTTAAAGATCTAGGCTATATCATCTACACTGCTGGAGTAGGAGCCAGAAGAGCACCTTTTCTTTCTCTAGGCACAGGGATGCTTGTTGCCAGCTGCTAAAAGTTTCCAGCCAGCTTCCTACCCTGTCTCTGACTTTCTAGCCTGGCTGCAAGAAAATGTGAGTATGATGGTGTGGAGGTAGCTGTATCTCCTGCTGGCCCACATCTGTTGCTATCTGTTTTGGTCTTACCCAGGACCAGGCTATGTCCATTTTCAGCAGGGGAGGTGGTTGTCACTCACACCTAAGTGTTTGCTGTTCTTGGAGTCCCGGCACACATGCAAATCTGAGGGGTAACATATCCAGTTACCTCTGAGGCAGGTATCCCTCAGGAAGACACCAGCCTGGCCCTCACCCACTGAACAGGTTGCTGGAACAAAAATGTTAATGCACGTTGTTGGACATAATTTGTATCCACAGGGAATGTAGCTAAATATCTGGCTCTAAATGATACATGATAAAAGAGGCATTAAACCCTGGTCTCCTGCCTCCTTCCCCTGAACTTTTAATCAATCTTCTTATCTCTTTTTATGAGGAACTTGTGAGGAAGTCTAAATCAAAGGAAAACATACGTTTTTATTTTGATTCAGATGTGTTAACAATATTTATTAAAAACATTTCTGGCCAAAATACCAAAATTCACCTGATGTTCAATTATAAAAATACCTTAACTGCATTTTGAAACTTTACCGTAACTACAGGCTAAAAGTGAAACTAAAAAAGTGAAAGTTGCTTGTTGTTTTATGATACACAGGCTGAAAGAAATGCAGAAAGCAAACAAAAAAGCACACATAAACATACATTAATAAAAATGCTTCTTGAATTCTAAGATATATTTGCACCAGAGGGAAAGGAGGCAATTTAGAAGACTTGACAGAAAAAAAACATGTGATCATACAAGTTGTTAGACACCGATTTCACAGTATTCCTTGCAGATTCTGTGATAAATGCAGAAAAAAATAGGAACACATAGGTTCCTATCTGCTGCTGAGATTTTCCAAAGTCTAAAAAAAAGCATGCAACTATCTCCTGTACATTTGGAAAATCCTGGTGGTTCAGACTTACTGTTCTCACAGCTGAACTTTCTTCATGATTCCTTTATTTGGTTATGCCTAGTTAACTGACACTGGCAATACTCAGCCCAAGTCATGCCAGCTAAACAGCAGATCGCAACAGGAAAACAGTAAGGAGGAAGACAACCCAGCTCGGATTTGATGTTTAACCAGGATACTTGAAACTTTCTCCACGTGCTTTTAAACACCTTGAGGTTTATGTTTGTAGTGGAGGTGCAGGAAACCAAGTAATTCAACTTGTACTTGCCATTTATATAATTACTTTTATTAAATTACTTATATAATTTGTGTAGGTTAAAAAAAAAAAAATAAAAAATCTCCAGAACATGCAGTTACACTGTTTACAATTACTCTGTCAGTTGATGCAATTACTATAAATAGGCTCAGAGACATCACTAATTAATGAAGTTGGAAGGGTAATGTAAGAAGAAGTCTGCTACTTCACATTTAAAGCATATGATATCTAGGCTGAGATGTAGAAGGGTGTTTTCTTTTTCTTTTGGGCCTTGGCAAGAATATATTATAAAGAACCCTCACACATGAAAGTCCCCCAGGCTACAGGTGCTCGGGAAATAAAGCAAAATAGTAGAGTTGTGGCTTGTTTCTAGCTAAATTTTAAACATTAAGAATGAAGCAATATCAGTGGAGTGCGTGCAACCTTACTGATTTTAGTGGGGTTTATAATATGCAAAGTGAGTTGTAGAAGATTTATCTTTAAACTTGGAGCAGAGGTGTCATTTCCCTCTCTGTTTTGAACACAGTAAGATGTGTTTTACTTGCAGTTTTATGTAATCTCATGAACCAAATGTAGTAGATTCTTTTTTCAATTTGGGATGGAAAAATGTGTTTCTTCAGAATCACTGGAAAAGAAATGTAGTCTTGCAAAAAAACTGTCAGAAGAAAATTGTGCATATTAACAACTCTCTTGAGAGCAATAATAGACATTCTTTGCATTTATTCAGCAAATTTACATCCAAATCAGGAAGATGTTGGATTTATCTCAGTTAACACTGAAATATTTGCAAAAATCAATAAGGGAAAGTGTTCCCTGCAGAAGAAGGAAGAGATAACCCTGCATGGTTTTGTTTGTACCTCTCTGGGATACTATAGGCAAAATGACCTCACCGCTTCAGTGAAACTTGCATTTTCAGTCACAGAGAAGCAGCACATAATCCTTAACAGTGGGTAAAGTGGATCCTGTCATATCTGTAGAGCTGCACTGATGACAGGCCCAGCTCTGAGCCTTCTCTGTATGCAAGCAACACTCACTGTTGGAGCAGTGCTCAGAAAACTCTCTTATTTCTAAATAACTTTCTGTAAGGGGTTCAGGAACATTGTACACACGCAAAATTAACTCTCCTGTGGCTTATCATCAATTTTGGTTTTGCAACAGTAATATCCCAAACACCTGGCAACATTGTGGACACTAAGACATCTTTCTGTATTTTCTCTGGCCTCCTGAATTCTTTCATTGCCCAAATACACATTTACTGGGGGAAAAAAAAAAAAAACAAAACCAAACCAAACAAACAAACAAACAAAAAACCAAACCAAATCAAAACAAAAACAAACAAAAAAACCAACCAAACAAAAAAACCCCACCAAACTACAGAACTACTTAAAAATCCAATAGCTGTGAGTAGCCTTGTTCTCTGCTGATGCCAAAATGTATTTTACAGGAAGGTGTAGAACAGAGCTGAATTAGTCTTCAATTTTCCAGGTTAGCATTACTAATGCTAGTTATTAGCATTCCCCCCACTTGCTCGCAGAGAAACGCTTTGCAGACACGGCACTGTACAAAGCCCCTCCACCGCGCTAGTCCCCGGTACGGCAGGCGCATTTTACAGGTAGGCAAGCAGAGCCCGGTTGGCACTGCACCTCCTACCGGAGGCTTGGGCAGGGCAAAACAGGAATGAAGCGCACCCTCCGGCTGATTTAGCACGAGGTGTGATCCCAAGAAGTGATGCTTTCGCTCGGGGAGACAGCCCCGGCTGCGTGTCCATCCCCGCGCTGCCCGAGCCGGTGACTCGCGTTACGCGGGAGCCTCGGGGAGCGAAGCGGCGCGGCGGGGCGGTGCGGGGCTGCCCGCCGCCTGTGCCCAGCGCACGGCCCCGGCCCGCCCCGCCTCGCAGCCCGCTACGGCCTCCGGCAGCGGCGCCGCGGGCTCGGGAGTGGCCCCGCGGCCCCGCCCCGCCCCGGCCCGGCCCGGCCCGGCCCGGCCCGGCCCGGCGGCAGCTCATTGATGAGCCAGCCGCGGGCCTTTGAGGAAAGGGCGAGTGCGCCGAAACCGCTGCAAAGCCATGATTTTTCAAGCAGCAGCGCAGCCCGGGAACTTTGCATGTTTCGCCATTTTTCACATCCTGACTCATTTCTGTATCACAAAACGTGTTCTCTGGAGCTCATCGGACCCCCGCCGCCCATCCCGCCGCCGCCGCGGCAGGCAGCATCCACGGCCGGGCAGCAGCAAGGGGAACTATAGCAGAAATCCCCCGCGGCCAGGCGACCGCAGTCAAACTCCGGGCAGCCCCGGGCCGCTCCGAGTTCCCTTTCTATTGCCAGCGGGGGTTGTTTGCCCCCCGAGGGCTGCGGCCGCTGCAGCCCGCACGCCACGCAGGGAGCGGAGCAGGTGCACCCGTCAAGGCCCACCCTCCCCCGGTCGGCGGCAGGCACCTGCGTGGGCCGGGGGGTACTCGCGGGGTCTCGCCCGAGAGTTCTCGCCCCATGGCGGGACTCGCCTTTCCCACCCGCCGTGCGCGGGGAGAGGGGCTGCCCCCCGCCCCGACAGCTCCATCAGGGACAGCGGCGGGGCGCGGGCACGGGGGGGCTGTGGACGCGCCGTCGAGACCCCGCGGCGCGGGAGCGGCGCTGGCGCGGGGACTCCCGCCGCTGCCGCGCGGGATGGGCGGGGCGGGAGCGCGCCGTGGGGCGCGCGGCCCCGGTCCGCCCGCCCCGCGCCCCGCCGCCGCGGCACGGGCCCGCCAGGCGCCTGCGCACTGCAGGGGCGCCAGATTTGGCGGGAGGGGGAGTGTCCAAGGGCCCTTTGTTTGATGGCATCTCTGTTTACAGAGTTTACTCTTTAATCTCAACCTGTTTCCTCCTCCTCCTCCCGCGGCTCCTCGGCACTCCCGTGCGCGGCGGCGGAGCGCCCAGGCGCAGCCCGGCAGCAGGGTGCGGCGGCGGGCGCGGGCTCGGTCTCCCCCGTCCTCCTCCCCCAGCGGCCGGTGCGAGGATGTCCCGGAGACCCCGGCACAGGTAACCCGCTGTCTGCGGGCGGGGGACGGCCGGCTGCGCTCCGCGTCTGTCACACGGGGTGCGGGACTGGAGAGAGGGAAAGAGGCAACAGGAGACAGGCTCGGCCGGCGGACGGGCGGGCAGCCCCCCGTCCTCCGTGCACCTGGTCTACTCCGTCCCCGGTGCCGCGGCGCTCCCCTCCTCCGGAGGCGCCGGAGGAGCCGCAGTCCCGCGGGACGCGCCGCGGAGCCGCCGGTGCCGGGGCGCTCGGGCCCCGCGCTGCTCGCCCGCGGGGAGCCGGTGCTCGCCGCCTGCAGAGCCAGCGCGGAACCCGACGGAGCTGCGCGCCCCGCAGCAGCAAGGCGGGACGATGTCTGGCGGGCTTGGTGGCAGCAGGTAGCGCGTCCCGTCCCATTCATTCATTCATTCCCGGCCGGGTGAGGCGGCAGGTGGGCGGTGGGTGCCGGGACTCGGTTCGCTCACTCGACTTTTTTTTTTTTTTTTTTTTCCCCTTATTCCTGCGGCCCTTTCGCCCTTGGAAACGCGACTCTCGCCTGCGGGGCTTAGCTTTTTCCCGGTGAACACCGCTCGGCACCATGTCGGAGTGCGGCAGCGCGGGCGGGGGGCTGTGGGTGCGGCGGAGCGCTCGGCCGGAGCTGTCACTCGTGCCCGCCCGCCTGCCGCACACCGGGGCCAGGGGCCGGGGGCGGCGGTGTCCCGGAGGCGGCGGACCGGACCGGACGGGACGGGACGGCAGCGCCGCGTGGCTGCGTCCGTGCCGCTGCTGCCGGGCGGGCGCACAGAGCGGCGTTGTTGTCTAATTAACCGGGGACGGCGGGTCGGACACGTGGAGGCTTTTTTCTCTTTCTCTTTGCAGCCCGGCATCCTCCCCTCCTCCCCTTCCCTTTGGTTGGCTCTGACAGGGGAGAAGGTCGCAGCCTTGCCTGTCGCTTCCCCGGCGCCGGCCCCGTCCGGTGGGACTGGGGGCTTGGTGGGCTCTTTCCAGGGAAGAGGGGTTTGTGGTGCGGGAGGAGGCGGCGAGCCGCTGGGCGAGAGCCGGGCTGTACTTTCAGTGTCAGAGCGGGGCTGTCGCTAGGGCTGGTGGTGAATCACCCTGCCTGTGTCTCCCGAAAGAGAGGGACAGCCACCGCTGCCTCGCGGGCGCCTCCCGCAGGGACACGTCCGCCGCTCGGGGCGGCACGGTGCGGTGTCCGCCTGATCCACGGGCACGGCGCCGGCGGGAGCGGGCGCGGGCTCTGCGCGGCGGGGCTGGTGCCCGAATTCCTTCAATCACGGTAACAGCAGCGAGTCATTTCCTTATTTCCTTTACATCTCCTTTTTTTATTATTATTTTTTTTTTACCTCCCTCCCCCCCCCCCCCCTTTTTTTTTTTTCTCCCGTTTTTTTCCCCGTGTATCGTTGCACAAGCCGGTTGCCTCGGCGAACAGCGCGGCGCTGGTGGGCGGCCGGGGGCTCCCGCTGTCCCGGCCGGGCGGAGCGCCGTGCTGTGCCGAGCCGCCCTGGGGAAAGCTTCGGTGCTGCGGCCGGAGGTGCAAAATAAAGTTTTAGAGCACCGCTGAGGGCCCGGTTGACTGAAGAAACTACCGAGCGTCCCGGAATCGCAGGGCACTTTTCTCCTGCTGGAGAACGCAGGTAGTACAGTGGGGTTTGCTCGGTTCTGCGGTGCCAGCGAGGCCCCAGCCATTTAAATAACCCTGTTACAGAACTGGCCCCGAAGTCTTTAACGTGTTGGCCGCTGATGCTGTGCTGCTGCAGAGCGGCGTTTCCCTGCGGTGCCCGGCCCGCACCGCCGCGCAGGAAGCGCTGCCGATGGATGCGTACCTGCTGGTTGCCGTCTACGGAAAACTCGTTTTCAAAATGATACTTGGGAACTGTGCCACAAAACTTCCTTTGGCATATGTGCAGCGGCGCAGCTGTCTGTGTGTGTCACTGAGAAAAGTGAATCTGCTTTGAGCAGCGGCTGGGGAAGGAGCCGCGCTCGTGGCAGCTGGAGCGTGGGAGCTTTTGCTGAAGCACGGGAAGCTCCAGCTGCCGACGAGGGCTGCGGAGTGGGAGCTTCCATCGGGGCTTACTCCCAGTGGTTAGGGGGTCTGGGGAATAGGGAGTGAGCCGTGGGCTGCAGGACTGCAGCGCAGTGGGCACGAGTTGGGCGGCAGCGATGGGCTGGGCGGGTGAGTCAGAGGCACCCGGCAGAGGCTGCAGGAAGACCACGCACATCACAGCAGGCTGTGGAAAACTTTTTACATGTAGCATGTAAGCGTGTTCTTTCATGGCCCGTGATACAGGCCAGAAAGCAGGGTGTCAGGTAGAGTGTGATTAGCTCGGTACTTTTAAAGAATGTATGTTCAGCAACTTGCATTTTGGAGGTGTTTGCATCTTGACTAACAGTCACCGTGCTTCACTGCAACTTAATTTAAAGTAATGTCCTGAAAACAAGTTAACAGCATAAACAGCGCCTGTTAATTTTATTACAGAATAACTTTATTTTAATGTCTTAGTCATACTTTTAACATACCACAGCATGCCATACCATCAGATATATCACAGTTTTTAATCTTAATGACACTGACTCCTTTCTAACACTCATGGCTAGCATCTTTTAGCTGAAGTATCAGAACTGCTGTTCATACCTTAAAAGTTAGAAGTAAAATATTGTCCACCAGAAAGGCACATCTTGTTGCAAAACAATCTTTTAGATTTAGTTAGCTAGGTAGAGCAAGTGCTGTTTGTGAAAAGAGTCATGGAGTCCTTTTTACCCATGGATAGCCTCTGGGGAAATCCCTTAGTCATGAATTAGGTGAGCAGAGTATTTCAAAAAGAGTATGAGGGATTTAGAAATAGATTAGAGGTAATAAAGTTATAGAAATGGAGAGTATAGAAGTGTTCAGTCATTCATTTGTTGGTTGCAGGTTATTAAACAAACTTGTCCTCAGTCCTTATCTGTCCAAACCCATAAATGGAGGGCATATTTTATGTTAGAGCTTATTGCATGTTAATGCTGCCACTTATTGTCTTTACTTAATTGTAAAAACTTGTGCCTTCTCATATGGGGTCCATAAACATTTTCTCAGATAAGGTTATTGTTTAGCTTTTTGTTTTGCCAAACAGTCTGTTTTGTTTTGGAAGAGTACAACAATCTGCTGTATGAAACATACAAACACACTAATATTTTTCAGAATGTATGGCATGAGTTAAAGATCTTAAACATGTACTCGTGTACTGGACACAGCCTCTAGTTGTCTTTATTGTCCCAAACATTGTGTTTTAATTTGAAACCTTCATTGGTTGAAAGTTTGCCAAATGTGTAATTCGCCACTGATCTAACATTAGGAGCAGGTCTAAACATGCACAGTAACACGAAGGTTGCCAGCCCTTTGCTTGTATCTGTGGATACCAAAAACAGCAGAACCAGTTCAGAATACTAGAACAACAGAATGCAGAACAAAATCTTGTTGTGCAAGTTTTAAAACTTTTATCTGTGTAACCTTTGTAAGGATTGTAGGGGGGGGGGCAGGGGGGTTGTGTTTTATAATTAAGTAGCTTAAGTCCTCATGCTCCACTCTGTCTCACTGTGTTTCCTTTTGCAGTATATATAGTAGTGATGATGATGAAGATGATGTTGAGATGTATGATCACGATTATGATGGTCTGCTTCCTAAGACTGGAAAACGTCACTTAGGAAAAACCAGGTGGACCCGTGAAGAGGTAAATCCAAGTTCATTCCTCTCCTGCATGTACAAAGATAAGAGAGAGCATGGATCACATTCTTCTCCCAGTTGCTTCATGTTCTTCACCATATTGCTAATCTGCAAATTTACTTCAGCAACAGTCCCATACCTGAGGACAACTTTTTTCACCCTCTAGCTACATCAGGTGTTTTATTTAACTTTGAGCATAGTTCTTACCTTTCAAATAAAATGTATAAACACAACTTTTTAATTTCCACCAAGCCCTGTGTTAACCAGTATGTGAGGTGTGAATCTCTGTGTAATCCCTGTTGGAGAAGCAGATTCCGAATCACCTGTAGCAGTGCTTCACTGTTGCTACTTGCCTCTTTCTGTTTGGAAACTGTTGCTATGCAAGAACCGATCTGTGTTCAGTGTCCTGCAGCAGCTAACAGCTGTGGCAGAAACTGCTGCAGTCCTTCTGTACCGTTGGAATTTTGCACTTTAATTGCACTGTTATGATTCCAAGGAAATAAAGTAAAAGCTGGAGGGGTGAAATCCAGCATTCAAGATGTATCTTGCTTTTCAAGGTCAGAATGTGTTTTAGTCATGATACCCTTGTGCTGACTTTCTGGGAAAATTGTGGTATCAAACTCCTTTGCCAGGTGGATCTCCTTTGGCCATTTAACTGGTTTGAGTTTGTTGTGGAATACATTCATACAGTTCTTGAGTTATGTTTTGACTTTCTTTTCTCTAACAATGTATATTGATGTAAAAACAGTGGCAGGTCACCCCTTGCAAGCCTTTTATTTATTTGTTTTAAATCATAGCCTGCCCTTTCAAAGGTGGATGTGGTTGTGATATGGCCAGGGAGGAAAGGATGGCCATGAAGTCCAATGGCCATTGTCCTGTTGCATGAACTGGGAGCACACTGGGAGGTGCTAGCTGGGGAAGGAGAGGGCCATTCTTCTCCTCTTATCTCTTGGAGCATTTCTGGTTTCTTTTACACTGTCCCCATCTTTCCCAGTACGTAAGATTGGTTTCTTTTGTCTTTAGGGTCTATATTTCTGAACTGATCCTTAAAAAGATTGGGCCAAATTTTTTTGCTATTTACAAGTATGCAAAACTCCCTTACAGAGAACAGGAGCAAAAAGGAGCTGTTAGTTTTACAGTGCATTTACTGTAGGTGGATAGGCCATGAGCAAATCACTGGAACTGCCATTACTTGCAAGACATATAAAGGCTGTGATTTTCAGAGATCCCTAGGTAGCTGAGTGCCTGAGTGTTACTGAATTTCAAGGTTATTCTGATGCTTGGCATCTAAATACCGATTTCCTCCTATATATCCAGGCCAAGAATAACAGTTAGAGTGTTTTGATGAGTAAAATGGGAATGTAGATTGTGAGTCAAAGAACTGCACAGAAGTCAATCTTTCTCCTGCAGCACAGTAAAGAACCTACCAAAATCCAAAGGACTAGAAAAATCTTCTGCTTTAGGCAATTAAAAACATGAGAAGTCTACAGGCCACCCTCCCTTACACTCAGAAAACAGAAGTAGATCCATAAGAAACTACAAGAATGAATTGAAAAAATTATTTCATTTGGACTTTAAGAGATTGTGATATTAATTATATTGGGGGGGGGTTGTTTATGATTCAGGATGAGAAGTTGAAGAAGCTTGTGGAGCAGAATGGCACAGAAGACTGGAAAGTCATTGCCAATTTCCTTCCTGTAAGTGGATATTGGTTTCTGTTTCCAGGCTTAGTAGCAACTCTTTATTGAGGGGTTTCCTTGATAAAGGGGAAGGGGAGTGGTTGCTTTGTAGTTACCTTTCCAGGGGAGATATAAAACTGCCACAAATTGTGACCTTAGAAATTTAGTTAGATTACTGTGGAAACCCTTACATTTATTTTTCCCCTCACTTCTCAGAAAGGGTTGAAAAAAATCAAACAAGCAAAAATGGGGGATGGTGGGGACTTGCACAGTAGGTGGTCAATGTGACAGTGAAACAAAATGTCTCAGCACAGAGGGAAAAAAAAGTAACTTTGGTGAATTGTAAGTATGATTTTGAAGGTAATTGCTTTGTGAACACTTTGGCTGTTGCTGAAATACTGCATGTGAAAGCATGCCAGCTATTGTGCAGGTGGGGAAGATAAAGTTTGTCTAGCTTTGGTGATGGAGTCCTCAATGCAGAAGTGATGGAAATCTTACCTATTCTGTGAGCAAATTGATAGCTGACCACCTTCTCCTCAGACTTACTGTATCACTCTATGTTGTTTAGTAGTCTTAGTTGGCAGTGAAATGCATCAAAATAAGTGTATGCAAATAAGAGCATTCTTACTCCACTTTCATCTTGTCTAAAGAATTATCCACTTTGTGTATTTCACATTTCACTAGAATCGGACAGATGTTCAGTGCCAGCACAGATGGCAGAAGGTACTGAACCCAGAGCTTATTAAAGGTCCGTGGACTAAAGAGGAGGATCAAAGGGTAATCAGTTTTCCTTTCTGTCTGATTAATGCCTTACTAGCAGATTTCAGGTGTTGGGGCAAAACTCCTGGAAACTTTGGTGGTCTCAACATTATTACAGCCAGAGGCAGATTGTATTTGTGTAGTGCTTTCTAAGTTTGCTATGCAAATAAATTACTGTTGTTTTACAGCACTGTAAATGTAGATTTGCAGTCTAGAAATGCCTTAACTATTGCCAGATTTTTCCTTTTGGATAAAAATATGAATGGGAAGTGGGGAACCTTAATTGCTATTAGTTTTGCTGTGGCAGTTTTGAGAAATGTTGAAAATACTGCTTTACCATGGGAAAAAAATTGGTTGATTCATGATGCATCATTAAATACAGGCAGTTTTTGTCCTTCTTTGAAGGTAATAGAGCTTGTGCAGAAATACGGTCCGAAGCGCTGGTCGGTCATTGCTAAGCATTTGAAGGGAAGGATTGGAAAACAGTGCAGGGAGAGGTGGCACAACCATTTGAATCCAGAAGTGAAGAAAACCTCCTGGACAGAAGAGGAAGATAGAATTATTTACCAGGCACACAAGAGGCTGGGAAACAGATGGGCAGAGATTGCAAAGTTGCTGCCTGGACGGTAATGACATATGCTTTTAGCTCTTAAAAAAGGAAAAGTCTGTGGGTCTGAGCGGTCTGTTTTGGCCACCTCAGGCTGTACTGTATAAATCGAAAAAATTTTGGAATCAAAACCTGGGAAGCCAGTGACACCGGTGTGCATTTTTCTCTGTGGGGAACTTCACTGTTTGGTCAGTACATGCAACAGCATGCTATTTTTACAGGCCTTTAATAGGTAGAAAAGCCAGTAAGTGGAGCAAGACCATAAGAGTTTCCTAAATGTCTATACAGTCTTATTTGTGGCTGTGATGACTGTCAAAATTTGAATCGATTTAACAGGGAATGATCAGGCTCTGCAAGTAGAACATAATTTACATTCAGCTAAGGGTATGCCTTCAGCATGAAATCCAGTCTGTTTATTCAAAATTATTTAAGAGAAGGCTTCTTCAACTTTTGTAATTTCTCTTGAATCATCCAGATGATTTTGACCCGTTAAAAGACCATGAGTAAAACGGGAGAAACTTTTTCCTCCAACTCTGGTCCTGGAAATACTTGTCTCACTGATAGCTTTTGTACAGCTTGTATATAACCTCAAAGATTCAGTGTCCTATTTACTGTGATTAGAAGTGACTCAAAATGTGGGTAAACAAATAATGTAAGCAAGGGAGAGGTTTCCATTCCTACTTTTCTTCCTGCTATTTTATAAAACATCTTCAAGACCTAAATATAAGGCTAAGATCATGATGGCCCTTTAAGCAGTCATTCCCTGGGCTGCTTTCACCTTCTAGAAGATAACAAGTAAGGAATTAGCCCTTGGAATTGATTTTGTAGCTTCCACACATCACAGATACTACTTTGAATGATACCGTGCAGTGATGATGTTTTTCAAATAGCAGAGTTGTTTTAAAGCGTACTCCTAAAATCTCACAAACTTGGTAAGTTTGCTTTTCCTGACTCATATATGTGAGGATTTAAATCTCAGTTTTTCTGCATTTAAGAAGAAGATTTGTTTACTGAGTTTTTGTGTACAGCATGATGTTGTTGTTGTCTAGGTGACCAGCTGGAAAGTTGCTCAGAAGTTAGTCTATTCACAGTTGTACACAGTCTTTCTTTCCAGCAATGTGACACAATCAGACCCCACTGAAATATTAAGATATAGGAAGAAGATGTTGGCATTCCTTTAGGATAGCCTCAAACGGATTTTAGCCTTTGTTGTCTCCTCACTTTATGGGAATGAGGTGAAGTTAGCAATTTCTTACAATTTGAGGATCTAAGTAATGAGAGATTGCTTTAAAAAGTATGTAAGCAACCGTAGCCCATTTTTCTTTTTCCCCAACTTTTCTACTGAGCATCTGTCCTGAGAAGTTGGGAGTAGCTTTTGCAGTGGTGGGGGTAGGAGGAAGGTCAGAGAAGAGCTCAGGGTTTAAGAGAATTGCTAATAGCAGTTCCCTGCCCACTGACCTCTCTGAACTGGAAATGTTCATTTTTGAAACTCCTTGAGCATCTTTATTTCTGTTGCAGAACTGATAATGCTATCAAGAACCACTGGAACTCCACCATGCGCCGAAAGGTTGAGCAGGAGGGCTACCTGCAGGAGTCCTCCAAAGCCTGCCACTCCTCAGCAGCTGCTGGCTTTCAGAAGAACAACCACTTGATGGCCTTTGCTCACAACCCATCGCCGCCCGCCCAGCTGCCGGTGGCCAGCCAGCCCCCGCTGAGCAGTGACTACCCCTACTACCACATCCCTGAGCCACAGAACGTAAGTGCCTGAGCACGGGAGCCTGGTGGGAGTGCTTGTTTTGCCTCCTTGAATAGATGGGTGAAGTTCAGCCATGCTTGGTTTCAGCATGAAGGATTTTCTTTGTCTTGGAGGACTTGGATGTGTTTGATGTCAGATGAGGATTTCTTTGACTTTTGCTTTGTTCAGTGGTGACAATAAGTACATTTCAAACTGGTGGCATTCAGGTGGTGGAACCAACTGGTTTAATGCCTTGGGAGCAGTTAACGTATTTCTTAGAGTTATGAATATTAAATTTCTTGAATATCAGTTTGAATCTGATTAATTCTATGATCCATATCAAAATATCCCACGTTCTCTTTAGTAGTATTCTGTTTGTGGGTTGGCTGTCGGAACCAAGTGAACAAGTATTTGTTTTAATCAGATTTCTTTTCTATTAATGATTAATAATGAAACAGGCGCCTCCTTCAGACAGTTTCATTGTAGAGTTTTAGATGATAATAAATTGCATCTCTTGCTTTTTTACTTCAATTTAGAAAATCCTTACAAATGTGTCTATAAATTACTCATCTTTTCTTGTTCAGGAAGGGTAAATATTTCATATATGAATTTTCTTTCTTCCTCCCTAATACTCACTGTCATATTCCTAAAAACCTGATTGCTTTTCTTGTAAACGCTTTTAGTTTTTTTCTCTATTTCATCTCCCCAGACTACAAATATTAAGTACCTAAAACCAAAGTATGTTTAACACAAATTGACAATGCAAGCAGATAATATGATGGAAATAATCAATTTCTGCTTTTTGACCTAGGTTCCTGGTCAGATCCCATATCCAGTAGCACTGCATGTAAATATTGTCAATGTACCTCAGCCAGCTGCTGCAGCTATCCAGGTAGATAACTTGAACCTCATTTCAAGAGTCAATTCCTTAAATATTTGATAAACTAAAATGCAGACATGGTACATTAAGGAAACATTTTAATTAAGTGGTGAAAAGAGAAAATGGGGAAGGTCGGGGAGTTCTAACATGGCTAATAACTGCTCCTCCTGAAGTGGATTTAAAATGAAGTAGTTGACATCTGGTGTGATGGCTTTCACTTTCTCCATTTCAAATGTCTATACTGAAATTCAGCAGAGACTTTGGTAGTGGAAAACACCATTGACATTTGTTTCATCTTTGAATCTAATTTGGCTGTTATAACCACAGGTCGGCAAACCATGAGCATTTTAGTTGCTACATCCTATCAGACCTTTATCTTTTCTTTTCCCTTAACTCTTAATTTCAGAGACACTATAATGATGAAGACCCTGAGAAAGAAAAGCGAATAAAGGAATTAGAGTTGCTACTAATGTCGACTGAGAATGAACTGAAAGGGCAGCAGGCATTACCAGTAAGATTGTCACTGTGTGCTTGGATGGAGGGATAGCAGCCTTACCCCAGTGCTTGTCTTTTTAACTTTTTACTCCCCCTCTGCCTTCAGTACTAATCAAGGCTCTATATTTCCGTTTTAAAAGGATGAAACATAGCACATACATAATCTGTATCTGCTTCGGAAATTCTTTCATTGAAAAAAAGAAATCCAAACATTTTGCAGGTATCTGACTTTGCAAAGTGGGAACAGGATTGAGCTCTGTATGTAACATGATGTAATGTTGCAAACATGATGACTACAAAAATTGAAAATCCTACAGACCTTTAATCAGTAATGGGATCTGTGTTTCTGAAAGTGTGCAATGGTTCATGTGATGAAAATGTAGTGCCTATGCATTAGATTTTCCTTCTCTGTTGCATTCTTTCCTTCAGCTGTGTTTTATGCACTTTGTAAACTTCAGACTTGGTGCATGCTTGAGAATTTGTTTTACTCCTCCAAATAATGTTAGATTCTTCATAACTGCATGCGTGGAGCAAGTGCTGGCTATTACTGAATTCTCATACTTTGTTGTATATGCCATTGGATGTTAATGTGTGAAAACCCTTGTGTAACTACTTAACACTGTCGCCAAAGCCAAGAATCCCAAAATCTTTTTTGAAGATAGGTGATAGCCAGCAGATTTTTTTTTTTTTGGGTAATATTTGAATTAATAGTAAAAGAACTGCATGCATGATACGTTAGTTTGGCCACTTTTTAACTTTAGTTAATGTTTTGCAATTTCTTCTGTTGCATGATCACACTGGAGAGAAACTTCTGTTAATTTGTTCTTCTGCTTTCCTAACCACGTTGATTTGACAGCCTCTTCATTGCATTGGCGTAAGCTGTAGCATTAGACAGGGATAGCAGAAGAAAAGGAGATAAGCGGACAAAAGCAACTCTAACTCTAAAAACTTTTAGCCTTCTACAGTGCTGAGCACTCAGTAGGGAAATCCTGCCGTTTCTTGCTTCTTACAGAAAAGAACTTGCAGACACTCTTTGAGCACTTGGAGTAACAAAGTATGAATTGATTATGTGCTAGTAATGACATATGCCTATCTATAATCCTGGAAGTAAATTATGAGGTAACTTTGGGATAACAAATACAATGCCAGTATTACTTAAAACAAGATCTTGCACTGATGAAAGGAAACATCTTGACAATTGTTTCATAGGCATAAGCTTTTAGATGATGATGCAACTACTTTTATCTTTCCTCCAGTGGCATCTGACACCTTGTGCAATTTCGTTGCTAAGTTCCTTCTGCCTTTTCCCCCTCCCTTTTCTTCTTTTTTTTTTTTTTTCCTTCTTCTTCCTTTAGACACAGAACCACACGTCAAACTACCCCGGCTGGCACAGCACCACAATTGCTGACAGTCCCAGGACCAGTGGTGACAGTGCACCTGTTTCCTGTTTGGGGGAACACCACCACTGTACTCCATCTCCTCCGGTGGATCACGGTTGCTTACCTGAGGAGAGTGCGTCCCCTGCACGGTGCATGATTGTTCACCAGAGCAACATCCTGGATAATGTTAAGAATCTCTTAGAATTTGCTGAAACACTCCAGTTAATAGACTCCGTAAGTAGACTTGCCGCCTCAGGTGGATTTGTGCATGGTCAAGGAGTAAGGGGTGAGGAGATGGGATTGTCCTAAATGTGGTTGTTGGTTTTTTCCCGAGTAACTTTGAGTTGCTCCAGGATCTGAAGCTTATCTTCTGACATGGCAAAATGCAGCTGCTTGTAAATGAAGCCCTCATATGGATTCATATGCTTTTTGTGGGTGTCTCCCTTTCCTGCTACATTTTGGAAGGGGAGTGTGAGTTCTGGCAAGCTGCACAGTAGGAGCTTGAAACAATCTCTCCATTTTAAGTCTCTTTAAAATAAAATCAGAGATACTGTGAAAAACTTTAAACAATGATATTTAATATTTGAAGCAACACATGCCATAGGTTTGTGTGTGTCCAATCCTGTATCTGCATCATTTTCTAGAATTTTTAGTTGTAGCCTCAACAGCTGCTTCTCGAAGTTTAAGGAGCTTGCCCTGGGATATGTGAAGGACTGTAAACACACATTTAAATGTCAAGTATCTGACTGACACTGACATGGTGGACCTGTTCTCATTGCAGTCTCTGGGAAGCTACATGTAAAGAAGTAGCACATTGACTTAGTTTGTTGGTGGCAACCTCCTTGAGAAGCAGAGGCGTCTGCTTCACATGGTATCATTTCCCCTTCAGCACATTCAGAGCAGCATTGCATGTTAGGAGGAGGCCAGTCTTGGTCTACAGCACACATTTTTTTGTAATGAAAGGCACCATCATCATACCAAGCAGAAAACACTGGGCAAGCAAATAGTAAGGACATAATTTGACTCATTCGTTAGGGCCTCATTTGCCAGCAACACTACTAGGATGTCAGACAGTTTGATAAGATCAAGGTATGTACTGAAAGCACAAATTGTGTTGCTGCTCCCATGAACAGGGTCAGGCTGAATTGAACTGGGAAAGAATTTGTTGTTGTTGTTGGTTACAGGCATATCCTAGCACTGTATTTTCATGAGGTGGCACTATACACTGTCTTATAGCTCCGTGCCTCCCACGTTGTTTCAGGATCCTTCATCATGGGGTGATCTCAGCAGTTTTGAATTCTTTGAAGACACAGACACTCCGGCTAGCAGAGCTCCCTCAGGCACAGTGGCGCAGCTTCAGCAAAGAGGGGCCAGTGCTTGTAGACCTCAAGGACAGTTCACCACAAATTTGAGCAAAGTCATGTCGAGTCAGGGCTCTCTTGGCTCACCAAAGACCTCATCTGCCTCACAGGGCAGTGCAGCTGCGTGGGTCCTTCTTCGCAAAAGGAGAGGGCACTGCAGCCCCTTAGAAAGTGGCCACGGTAGCACCTTGGTCCTAGCTGACGTCAGCAGCTCCACTCCTCCTAAGCGCTCCCCTGTCAAAAGCCTGCCCTTCTCTCCCTCCCAGGTAGATCAAGACTTCTGCACAGATGTTACTAATTCTCAAAAGTCACCCCACTCTTAACGATTTAGAAACTAATCCTTTGGAACAAATGACTAATTACCATTGTGCTTGTTGATTTCACTCCGTGTTTGAATCTTCTCACTGCTCCTAGTCTTCACCACTGAGTTTAGTTAATCAGCAAGCTAGCTGTTGATTCTTGTCTTTTAAATTCATCTGTGGGGCTTGGTTTTTTTGTGTTTTGGTTTTTTGCCTTTTTGGGTCTTTTCTCTAGGGGAGTGTGACTCCTTGCTTTACTCTTCCTGCTAACTCCAACTACTAGAGTTTAACATTTCTGATCACCTATGTTACTTTCCATCTCTGTCCACTTACAGTATGATTCATTGACCTAGAAAACCCCAAACTGCATTTAAATAGCATTCAGGTTGTGAGACAAACTGACAACAACCAGAAAATTCAAATCACACTTGCCATCCTCTGCCCAGGCCATGAGAGTTGGAGTGGAATAGGAATGAGGAGGAAAGTGGCCTGTTAAAATGGCCTGGCACACACTTTCAAATTCATGATGATGGTTGCTTTGTTTCACAGCTGTAGCACTATTTAAAAGTGTTTTGGATTTTTTGTTTGTCTTTGTTGGTTTAGTCTTTGATGTCAAAGAAACAGTATTTCATGATGGATAGTAAAAGACTTCATGTAATGATTTCCCACTGTATTTCCCATTACCTATTAGCTATTTTAATCATATGTAATTTTTCCAGTGAAAGCCAAATTTTTAACATGCCACATTTTCATAAAGTGGCAGATTGAATTTAGAAGAGAATACATTAAATTGTTGTCAGAATAAAGAATACCACTATGCTCACAGATTTGTAGACGCTAGACATAGAAACAATATTTTAGATTGCTAGGTAGAACACATTCAAGAGCAATTTTCTCCAAACAAATAGTGCTGCCTCTTTTTCAGTTAGCTGTTTCCATTCCAAAGCATTCCACACACCCGTCACAGGTGGCAGCTTTCATTTTGTGCTCTGGAAATGGTGTACTTTCTTTTGAGAGAGATGATAGGAGATTCATTTTCCTGTTATAAACACTTCATTTACTGCCCTAAAAGCCCCTAGATGCCCCAGGTAAATATTTGTGGCATTTACAAATCTGTTTCCTGTGGGTTTGTTTCTGAAACATCCCGTGCTCATTTTCACCCAGTTTCTTGGGCACACTGGTCTTAATTAAAATTTGTTTGGAGAAAATCCAAATCAGGCTCTGAAAGTGGTGGAAAGTGTTTCTCATTGGATCATAGTGACATTTCCTTTAGAATTTCCCTCTCTACCTTCCTGAGCCAAACCATTGAATATTTTTTCACAATGTAGTCAGGTAGCCCACATACCCCTACTCTCATCATAGGGTCAGGAGAGTGATTCATGTCAACCAGAAGAAAAACATTTATTTTTCTTTTGTTCAATAATGTCAGCTTAAGCGGTCAGCCACGTTACCTGGACGTTCCTGCTAATTTTTTCTTTCCACACATGCAGTTCTTAAACACCTCATCCAATCACGAGAACTTGAACCTGGACAACCCCGCGCTTACCTCCACGCCGGTGTGTGGCCATAAGATGGCAGTTACCACCCCGTTCCACAGGGACCAGGCTTTCAAAGCTCAGAAGGAAAACCACCTGTAAGTCTGTTGTCTTGTCGAGCTCACGAGGGTCCATTTCTTCACATCTGCATGCAGCCAAAGTGCTGGGTCAGCATATGCTTTAGGCTGTAAGAGGGTGGGTTTAGATCAGATACAAGGAAAGAATTCTATACAGAGAGGGTGGTGAGGCACTGGAGCAGGCTGGGCAGACAAGTGGTGAATGGACTATCCCTGGGTGAAACCCTGGGCAACCTGATCTCGTGGAAGGTGTGCCTGCCTGTGGCAGCGTGTTGGGAACTAGATGATCTGTTCCAGCCTAAACTGTTCTACGATTCTGTGCTTCCTGTGGAGTTGTTTGCTCACACATTCAGATTTTTCTTAGTTGGGGGTAAAACTTCCATTTTATGACTATTGAGGTAGCTTATTAAACCATGCATATAGGTTCACCAGTTTTTAAAATAAAGTCATTACACCTTATCACAGTCAAATACATATTCTGCTGTAAAAGCAAAATGGATTATAGGATTGCAGGGAAATATTTTCCAAAGTCTTACAACAATACTGCCTGTATGCACACATTTCTGTAAAGAGGTAGTATTTCCAAGCATGTTCCTTTAAAGTTCCTTTCCTTCTTTTTAAAGTTTCAGGACTCCAGCAATCAAGAGGTCGATATTAGAAAGCTCTCCAAGAACACCCACTCCATTCAAAAACGCACTTGCAGCTCAGGAAATCAAATACGGTCCTTTGAAGATGCTGGTAAGAAGGAAACAATGATAAAAGTTGCTTTTATATTAGTGCAGAGGGATGTTCTGGGACTTGGATATAACGTTTCTTTCTTTCTTTCAGCCTCAAACTCCAACTCATCTTGTAGAAGATCTGCAGGATGTTATCAAGCAGGAGTCGGAGGAATCTGCAATAGTGGCTGGGCTACATGAAAGTGGACCCCCTTTGCTGAAGAAAATCAAACAAGAGGTAAATCTCAAACTTACCTGAGGCAATTTAATTCAGAACTCTTTGCTGAGAAACTTATAGCAATGCCTTTTCTGTTAAATAGCTGTCTGTTTTCCTTTCATGTGAGCCCCAAGATCTTAGTGTCGGTTCCATATAGTACACTAGGCATGTCTAATTCATCTCCCATTGATTTCCATAGAAGTCTTTCTGCTGTTTTCAGCAGGGGTTTGCTTGGGCCGTTCTAATGCAGTTTTCGTTTGAAACTTAAAAAGAAAAGAAAAATTAGACATGAATTTGGATTGAATCTTTCAAATATTGGTGAAAAGTATAGAAGAACCCCATGGGGACCAAGCTCCATGGAGTGACTTAGAAACCTGAACATTTGAGGACATTGCATTATATTACTTTGTCACTAAAGTTCTAAAAATACATATATTCTCAATCCTTTCTAGGGGATTAAACTCCTGAATACTGACAGAGCACTGAGTGCAAGTATTCAAAGTTTTATTAGATGGGGATTTTTTGGAGAACCTTGAACTTTTTTCTTCTGCAAAGAGCCAGGCTGCTGTAAAAGATGTTGCTGTAAATATGCGTTATGCACCTCTGTGAAGAACATTTGTTCAATTTGTGTTAAGCAAGTGCCAGAAATCTCCTGGTCAGTTATGTGGTGTTTGAATCATGCCTTTTCTGCTTTCAGGTGGAGTCCCCAACAGATAAAGCTGGAAATTTTTTTTGCTCAAATCACTGGGAAGGAGAAAACCTGAACACTCAGCTCTTTACACCGGGGTCCACTATGGAAGATGTGCCAGTAAGTATAAGTTTTCACACCATCAAAGGAATTATTTGTTTTACATCTCTGTTCAGTTCTTAAATGCAAGAGAGTATTTTTTCTGATTTTCTTCACAAGTAGGCTTTATTCCTTATTTCCTTATCATTTTCCTGTACTAAGCATAAAAAGCAAAATGCTACTCTTAATTATCACTCTGATGCCTAAAGGAGGTTGCAGAAGTTGCTGTCATTTTGCAGCCTACAGACTTTGAAGAGCCTACACTTGAAGGATGCCTGCACCTGTGTGTAGAAATGACTAGATCATGGAGTTAAAAACTGGTAAAAGGGAGAGAGAGACTCTCTCTTGGTTATTGCAAGGAGACCTTGCATGACCACAGTAACTATTCAGTATTACTGTTATTCTTGAACTTGTGGTTTTCCCTGGATAGAAAACCTTTGCACAGGGCAATGCTCCTGCAAAGCCCAGTCCCAGGGACACCGGCCTGAGGTCTGTGCTTCATCCGTGGCTGTGTCCAGCGTAGCAACTTCTGCTCTCAAGCTGAGTTTACTTACAGTGCATTCCAATTCAGGTTGTTCTCATGAGTTGCTGAAAACCTTTTCCTTTTTTCTTTTCCTGTTCAGAATCTTCTTACCAGTTCCATTTTAAAGATGCCTGTGTCTGAAGATGATGACAGTTTTCACAAAACAGTTGCAGTACCTAGAAACAGGCCACTAGCTAGTCCTCTACAGGTAATTATTCTTTGATAAAAGTATCCTCTGTTTATATAAATACCTACATATATCCATTTTTATATATATTGCTTTCTCACAGACTGATTTTAAGTTTTGGGTGTGGAAGAATGAAATGTTCAGACGAATGTGGCTGAGGATCACGCTTTGCCTGTGGAGCATGGGGACACAGTGACTGCAGCAGAGCCAGGAAGCTAAACAGGGCACAGCCCTGTGTGGGGGGGTATTGTATGTAACTCAGCTGGGTGCAGTGGGAAATTGGTGAATTAAGAATTAATGTGGACCAGAGGGGCTTTTTTCTATAGACTTCTTGTAGGTGGCACTGCTGTTTTGGAGATTTGAGTGGTGTGGTGGTGGCCAGAACTTGTGACTGGCCTTGGGGGTGAGAGGAGAGATTCTAGCACTGCCTGGCCAGCACAAAGTGTGGCCAGTATTGCCCATCCAGCCCAGCACCAGGATGGCCTAGTGAAGGCTAAATATGTAATTGTTGTAATGTAAGTCAGATGTTTCTGTGTTTGTGCTTTTGCCAAGTGTTAACAAACATCAACATTTGCTGTACTTTAAAATAGAGCTGTTGCACAGGGGCTGATCCAAAGCCCACCAAAGTCAGTAGCAGCCAGTTTGGCAGCTCTTATGTGCTTTAGGTGGAACCCATAATAAGTCATTCAGAAAACAAAACATAATTTCTGTATTTCTGAGGTAGGTGACTAAGTGATTTTGTAGCCCTTCTCCACATGGGAGAACTAAAGGAAAGTGTCTCATTCCCCGGGGTGAGTCACTGTCAGGAAGGAAATTCTAACTCCGTAGTTCCTGACTTTCAGACAGATAGTCCACATGGCTAATCCTTTCTTTCTTCCCTATTTCCAGAATTTACATTAGGGCTTACTTTACAGTAGGAAGGAATGAATAAAGGCTGGTTTTGATTAAGCATTAAAAAAAAGGAGATAGTAAAATTTTACACGTCCCCATTTGGCACAGTTTGCCACGGCTTGTATTTTGTGCTGCAGAATCATTTGATGAAAAACAGCTTTGGAGAGCAGGGGTGAGTACTCCCCTTGGCATGGGGGTGTCTGTAGAGGCCAAAGATTCACGCTCAATATTGTTTATCTGCTTTTCTGCTGGGTTTCTTGGCTGCACTGTTGTAGACAACCAAGAGAAGGGTTTGCAGATCCACTGCCCCTATTCCAGGGCAGTGTCTAGGGGCTGAATTCAGACCCACCTCATGGCAAAGGAGCCTGGGGCTCCAGCTTTGCGGGTGGTTGCTGGAGCTCCCTGGTGGGTTCATGGGAGGAGGCTGCTGGTCCCCACGAGCTCAGCCCTGATGCATCCCAATACCTGTCTGAACCATGATCCCAGCCAAACCCTGGGCTCCTTCACAGATTTAGGGCAAGATTTTCGGGTGGCTAAGCAGCATGGGCTGTGTGTTGTCCTGTTAGTGGTAGTTGCCTGCACTCTGGCTGTAATAAAAAAGAAGGATCTGAGAGGTCTGTAAAATAGGATCTTTTGATCTTTGGTGTACCGGTGTTATGTTTCCTGCTATCTAAAAATAATTTCTTTACAAGCTGCTGTAAACGAAAGGGCTTGTTTAACCTTCTGTCCTCACTCATGCTGATTTTGCTCAGGAAGTTTACATGAGTCAATTTGTGGATCATTCTGGATTCAATTCTTCAGTCCTTGCTCAGGAAAACCATGTTAAAAGTCAGGTATGCTCCCTGTTTGGATAAAGAGGACCTTTTCTTAAGTAGGGACTGAGTTAAAAAGGACTTCCCAACTCCCCTCAGTGTTTAAAGAGTGTTGAACTGAAAGAAAAAGTAGTTGCAAACAGTCCCAAAATGAATAGTTAGTATGCAGCTCTTGGTGTACTAGTATGAAGGTAAAATTGTTCTCTCTGCTGATGACACATTCAGCTTTTCAGCTGAAATGCAATCTTAAGTGAAGAATGAAGCTTGGGGTTTCTGTGATGGTTATGCAGACAGCTTTTTCAGAATGAAACACAGACTTTTTATAACAATGCAGTGTTGTCTGCCAATGGCTGCGCTCTGGTTTGGACTTGGTGTCGTGGTTAAAAGTAATGGTGAAGCTTCTTGGCTTCCTGTCACAGGGAGGAGTGTGGCCCCATGCAGCTCAGAAAGGAGGTGAAGTCTGGCTCTGTTTCACACCAGAAACTCTGCTGCTCTGTTCACAGTGCTTCCCCTCCTCCACCCCAGTGTAAATGGACACATATCACTAGGGCATAGCATGTCTAAAGGCTGCAAAGCCATGGAAAACATTAGCTTTTGTGCTTGTTGTTTTTACTGTTTGCATTTTGTACATGACCAGATTTTAGCACGTTACTGTCCTATGCTTTCTACCCTTCCTGGTTTAGGGTTTGGTATCTCACCCTCATATATGAACACATGCATGGACACAAACAAATACTGGACTAAATCTACTGATCCCATGAAAGCAGACATTAGGCATGAGGGAACTCATGTGGGTGAAATTTAATTGTGTCTGCATATGTTGACATTGCTGCTTTTAATATTTTGGGCCTGATCCAACTGTTCTTATTTAGGCAAATTCTCATTGACTTCAGTCCAAGAAAGAATTACAGTAATCTCTGCACCTTGGGACCTGTGCATGGAGAGGGAAGAGAAAAACAAAGACAGCCCTTAACTTAGGGGTTTTTTAAAGTATGCTTGGTTCTTAAAATTCCATTTTTTTTTTTAAATTTGAACTTAGAAAAGAGGGAGGCAGTATATTTACCAGCCCACAGTTTTCCATTGCTTTAATAATTTGCACTACATTTACACAAAGATATTTGGCTAGCAATAAACTGATCAAAATCCTTGATTACTTATTGTTTTGCTGTTAAATTCCAAAGAAGACAAGAGTAGCAAATGTTCAAACACATCTCTAATGATATTTTTTTGCTGCATTTTGGGTACACGACTGATCATATGCCATTTAGTAAATAGCAGCTGATGACCATATTAGATAGCACAACGTGATTCATCATCACTTAGCAGGAACAGCATGTTGCATCATTTGGCATGTGAGGTCAGGTAGCTCCATGTAACACTAATGGAGTTTGGTGCTGTCAGTGTTGTAGAGAGAAAAGGGAGAAGAAGCCTCCGTAGACCTTAGGAGAGTTTGGGCTTTATCCTCAATCAATCCCCTGTTAAGTCTCCCTGCATGTAAAGGCAGTTTTGTGTAAGAACTTTCTGGTAAGGTGGAGGTTCAGCCAGCTCTCCTGTCCTATGTGACAAATCTCATGGTTGTGCAGTGAGTATTATCAGGCTGGCAGGAACAGGAATGTCTCACCAAGCCCACATGTTGCCTTGGGGCAGACTTACTCTCCATTGCATAGATCCCAAACATTTCTGCTTTGTATTTATGGGGTTAATTCAAACCTGTATTTTTGCACCCTACATATTTTTCACTTAGTTGCATGTCAGAGAGATTTTGGTCTCACTAGCAACTTTTCCAAGGGTTAAGATTTTGGGATAATATACTCCAATACCAAGACAAGCAGATGATCTGTACTGAGCATGTACTTGAATTTTGCCTTGTAAGAGGTTACATAAAACCCCCTCTGTTTCTGGCCCTTCCTCTGTAAAAGTTAAATTTTATTTCACATTATGTTCTGTAGCAGTAGCGGTACATAATACAAACTATCCTAACATAGACATTTTAACAGATAGAAAAGTAGGCTAAATCACAGACCTTCCACCTAACCCTGCAGGCTATCAAAAGACACCATGAAATGGAGCCTTTTAAGAAAATAGCACTGCTTTGATATCTTCTTCCCCCAGTAACAAAGGAAACAACACAAGGTAGAAGCTCTGCAAGCTAAAGAGAACGTTCTTCAACCCCTAGCTCCTGTCACTTTCCATTTTTTAACCACATTCTGACACGTTTCAGCTCGAATTTCCTGACTTTCTGTGGTTTATGTAGCCAGTTTCTTCAAAGAGTAAATGTAAAGGATTTTAAAACAGTTACTTGGTGAACCTTTTTTCAAGTGTTTGAGCTGTCACAAAGCTTAATTTTCTCAGTTTAAAAAGTGAAGTGTTGTTTTATTTGCAGCTGGTTGTAAGACAAAATGGCCAGGAAGGCAGCATGGTCTCCTGCAACAGCAGGCTTTCTCTGTTTTTCCTCCATGGCTTCTTGGGGGAAGAAGATCCTGAAATCTCATACTTTTCTTTGTTTTATCAAGGGAGAGGGGGAAGCACGCTGTGTTTGAGAGTTGAACAGCAAGGGAAGGTAGCCCCAGAGGTTTCCCTTGCTTGTGTTGCCCCTTCTCTCCCCAGCAACTGATGTGTACAGGAAGGAGATATGCTTGCCACAGCTGAGAGAGCCAGAGAAGGTTCAAAGTTACAGGACAGTCATTGCATGTTTTCCTCCCAGGTAGGCAGAATCTGGGTTGCAAACAGATAGGAAGTTATAGCTGCCCTGAGCTGGTGATGGTCTCTCAGGAAGAAAAGTGACAGCTTAACTATTAGCCACATTTGCAGCAATGTATTCTGATCTTTTGAGGAAAAAAAATAAATAACAATAATAAAAAACTACTTAAGGACAAAACTGGAGAGGGGAAGAATATCCTAGTTACAGGTGCTTAGCCCACTTCCATATCTCATCCATTCATCTTATTTGGCAAGCTCATGCATCTTGAGCAAGAGTTTTATCTGAGCAAGAACTTCAGGGTTAAGCTCTTAAAAATGCTGTTAAATGGCTCTTTCTGGCTCTGGTATCATATTTATAACAAAAGCTGAAAACTTGGACCATCTTATTCTTTCCCATTTAGCAAGCTGTACTTCTGAGCAACTCAGAAAGCCCCAGAGTTTAGGAGAAGTCTGTCCTGTGCCCCAGAGGAAAGCTAGCAACAGGGATAGAAATAGCAGTCTGTCTTGTCAAATGAGATAAAAAATTAATTTATAGTCACTTTAGTTTTTTATTAGTCTTTACTGTCTGGTGTTGATAGGTTTCTGCCAGTTCTGCATCCTTACAGAATAGAAAGCCATGTTATTCATATGCTGTCTTATGCTATTCATATGTATTCTGCTAGGAAATTGTTATTTAGTGCATTGTTTTATTGTTTCAGGAGTGCTGCATTTCTGTTGCAAGTTGTCTTTTCAGTGGCACATTCTGCAGACAATCTATACCATGTAGTCTAAGGGAAAACTGGCAAGAAATCCAGCTTTTTAAAGCAGGGAAACATGATAAGAGACCTTCTAATAGTCTGAGCATTTTAAATATTTTAAATACACTAGCTTATTTGAAATTATTTTTAAATGCCAGCAAAGCTTGGCTAAATTAGTGGGAATGTTTGTAACACCACTAGCTTTGCTGGAGTTGCTGAAGCTACCTGCCAGCAGAGCAGAGATGTAAAATCTGTCTCATCTAACACAGTTCTTTGCACAAGGATTTCTACTAGACTTTCATCAGTTTGGGAACTGCTGCAGGACTGCAGCAGTGTTTGGTTTTGGCATTGGCTTCTAACACAAAAGGTGTTGTAACACAGGAGCTTTCTTAAGCTATAGAGACAGCACATAAAAAGGCAGTCTGGGCTACAAGAGCAGAAGGACTAGTTCTGTTAGAAAAGCACCTTTCCACATTGTTTTCTTCCCTTGCTCTGGTCTGTTTTCTCTAGATGGTCCAAGTTTTTATTTAAAGTGCTTTAACTGGATATCCCAGTTACAGCTTTGACAGTTTGTTTACAGTTCACATTTGCCTGAGGGCAGTTAAAGGCATATTGCAGGATAAATAAGTCTGGGAAGTCCTGGTTTTGCAGCCAGGAGAAGGATGTACTGGTAGGATTATTGAGATTAGAAAAAGAAATAGAAAAGGGACAGGGAGAAAGACATAGCTGGAATTGTACCATGTAATTAATCTGTAATTTAATCCTATGGGAACTCGTAGTACTATACTTTCTTCTCCTCCCCCACTCCCAAATTTAACTTAAAGAGAGAAACTGCTGTGTTTAGAAGAGCAAAATACAGTGGAAGTACTGGCTGAAAAAAGTTTAAACTCTTTTAATTGACATCAAAATTAAAACGAGTCTCCTACTCTAAACTAGTCTCCTACTCTGTGAGGCAGTGAAAAAATTGTGTATGTGGAAAGAATTTACTGTGGAAATCCCTTTCACTCCCCACTGGCTAGGAATTTAGGTGCCAAAACGAACACCTCACTCTTTCATGACTGAATTTAAGTTGGATGGATCAATGAAAACATGTCCATCAATTTTGGTCAGGCCTTCTGGCTTCTGGTTACAAAGGTCTTGTTTACTAATTTGCAGAGTTCGACCTGTAAGTGTGGTCAGCAGCATGCAACGAGCATTCTGCAACAGGAGTGTTCTGGCTGGGGTTTCTGTGCTGTTTTCCTGCATGCCTGTAGCCTTCTGCCTGGGTCTCTTTCCTTTTGAAACATTTGTTGAGCGCTGCTGTTTGTGAGGCTCTGCCACTGTCCTGTAACAGAGCCCTGTCAGTACTTGCTGTGATGCTGGTGTGGAAGGAGGCATTGTGGCATCCTTTTTTTCCCTTTTTACCAAGAGATCCCATAGCTGTGTGTGACCAGGCCCTGCCAGGCACTCTGCCTGGGTTGTAGGACCCAGCACTCCCTGCCAAGGAGGGAAGGAAGACTGCTCCCATCAGCGTGACTTTCACACGTGCCTCTGGCACCGTGCTGCAGGGCTGGCAAGGCACAGGCATTGTGCTTTGTTTTCTGTTGGCTGCCAGAGCCAGGGCTTCAGACAGAAAATGTTTATTAAAAATACCCACTTAAATGTTATCTGAGTTCCCCAAGGGTAGAATGGAAAACTGTGTTAGTAAATATGCTGCATCAGAAAACATACCCCTTTGGGTCCAATTCTTCTTTCTTCGCTGGAGCAGAGCTCTCACCATCATCACCGAGATGCAAAGTTAGCCTTTTTTAATAAGTTTGTTACAATGGGGGGGGGGGGGGGGGGGGGGAAGGTGTAAATAAGGTGATTTTCTGGGAAAAGTAATACATGGATGAAAACTTTTCTGTCCCTACAGTAAAGCTGAAGTTGTTTCAAGCAGGCTTCAGTGAGGGGTGGAGCTGGTCCTCCTGTGCTTGCTGTATCTGCTGCCCAGTGCTCCCCGGGGCAGCCAAGCCCTGTGGGAGGGCAGAGGGTTACTGCCTGCCTGAGCAGCTTCTGCCACACTGACATCAGGGTAAAGATGAAGACCAGACTTTCCGTGGAATGAGTGACATGTAGCAGCCTGCTGAGATGTTGGTGATATCAGAATACAGATTTTTTTTTTTCCTAGTAGGCACATGGCTGCTAATACAAAGAGCTCAGTGTAGATACTAACAGTTAAGTCTATTTTATGAAATAGGGACACTCCTTACCTGAAGTTACTTGTATTTTTCAGAAACTGACATACTGTGACAAATGGTCTTTTCCTTGCATATTTTCAGTTATTTAAGGGATTGCTGATCTTTTATTTCTAGACTGGTGCATTGAAGCTTTGAGGGATCACAGGGAAATACTGGTTAGATGCATTTTTCTGTCCTTGGAAATTACAGATATTTGGGAACTATCAGCTGCTTTTGAGGTGTACAGAACAAATCCAACTTCCAAGTAAAACTGATGGCGTTGTACCAGACATTAATTTGGTTCCTCATGCAAATACCTCTAAAACAGCAAGGGAAAATAAGCACAGGTGCCTGAGTCCCACTGAGGATCAATAGGGAGTTGTAGGTTCCCAGCTTGTGTAGGTGCCTTTGAAAAAGTTACCCTGGAAGTTGTTTAACCAAAACATAAAAGGAGCTGTGGTGAGTTGCATGCGGGTCTGTGGCATGCAGAAAGTGTGTCACACCTGCTTTCTGCCATGTGCCCTCGGCTGAGCTACAGCACAAGGTACACAGCTCTAGAAAAGAGGTGTATGGCATGTCTGCTCACTTCACAGATGCAGCTTTCCCACAAAAACTGCAAAAACTTCACGATTTGAGGCCTGACCTGGTTCTCCTTCAGAAAGGGAATTCCTACTGAAGCTCAGCAGTTTTGCTTGCAAAATGTTATCCAGGAGAAGAGGCAACGTTTGGAACTTCTCCACAGAGAGGAGAAAGCCATGTCTAGGGAAGTCCAGCAGAAGTTTGCAGAGGACTAACACGCTTGCTTAGTTATTCACTGGGTTTGTCCCTTTTAGACTGTAAGCCCTCCAAAGCAGGAACCTCGGCCCCTGTGTTTGTACTGGTGCCCTGATTAGGGCATGTTATGTGAAATTATCTGTATTTCATAGCTGCCCAGCCTTTTACTATCCATATGTCTTAGATAACACTGTTTACAGTCAGAAAGAGCATTCTGTAAACATTTAGGCCAGAGAGTAGTTTAAGGATCCTTTTGCAAAGTTAGCAACTAGAAGTTGAAGTTAACTAGAAGTTGGCAGAAAGAGCCATGGGCACGCCAGGACAGTTCTGCTCTTAGCAGATGGTTTGCAGTCCACTCATTATGATTCACCCAATGTCCTAGAGGTTGGGAAGGCTTTGGACATCTCTTTGAGCAATGTATTTACTGTACTGCAAAGATGATCCTTTTTGAATGCAATGGAGAACAGAGAAAGGTTTCTCCTGACTTGTCTTAACTGGTAGATCCTGAGCATACACCTTTTCAATATTCAGCAGTACTGGGATCCCCTCGTGGAAAGATAAGCACAATTGTGTGTGGTTTTGGAATGCAGAGTATTTGTACAGCTAACTGCGTGTTAATAGAGCTTTTATTCAGGTCTTAGAGAAAATTTCAGTGTGGAAAGGCAGACACACTGGGTAAGTGAGAGAGTTCAATAGAAAAAAATTAAAGTGTGTATCCTGGTAAATTCCAGGAGCTTTGAAATTTCATTGCTGTTTATAGCTCAAGGCAATGAGAAATGTCTCACATGTGTAGTGAGTAAATAAATACAGCACACACAGCCCTCTGCAGATAGGTTTATCTCATTTTAACATTATACTAAATGGTGTCTGTAACCTCCATAAATACCACAAAAAGTGAAATGGCTTACACGATAATTAAGAAGCTGTTTCTGCTGAGAGTCAAGCCAAGCCCCCCTCCCCTTCTCCTTTGCCAGAGGAGCTGAGCTGTTGGGCGGGTGCTGATCGCGGCACACAGGTGAAAGCAGCTTTGAGCACGGGAATCCTTGGCAGCAGTGGTCAGGCTGTCGAGGATGTCAGGCTTCTTTAGGGAATTCCGGGACAGAGCAGCTGCATTTTTAGAGTGGAGGTTCTGCAGGAATTTGTGCATGGTCACAACACTGAATATTTTAACTGTGGGCTGTAGGCTGTCTGTGCTCTGTTGTTAAGTTCGCCTGCCAAATACATTCTTGTTTAGAGCTTCCCAAAGGATTAAAGGCAAGGCTATAGATATGGCCTTATAGAAAAGACACTGAGAGAGAAGCAGGAAAGTTTGGTTCTCTTGTGGTGTCCCCTCTGCAGATCATCTGGTCTATCTGCCCCTGTGGTCACCAAGAAGTCAGGGTGACTTTTTTTTTTTTACCTGTTGTGTTGAGACGTCAATTTCATGGGGACAGGACAACATCCCACTGCCTTTTCATGGAACAGTTAATTGTGAGCAGGCCCAGCTTTGGCTGGGACTGTGGATAAATCACACAGCATTCAAACTAAATCTCTCTCTCTTCTAACGTAGCATCTGAACAACACCTGGGAGTCAGCGTCCTGCGGGAAGATCGAGGATCAGATGGCTCTGACAGATCAGGCACGCAAATACATGGCCACCTTCCCCACCCGGACTCTGGTGATGTGAAAGGGTCGACGCACAGAGAAGCATTATGGTTTGGAGAACACTTCACCTCCTCTGGGAAATTCCTGTTCCTCTGCATGAGAACTTTTCATGAATGGGAGAAGAGCCTATCTTTGTTGTGGTACAACAGTTGGGAGCAGCACAAAGTGCATTTAGCCACTCAGCATATATATTCTTGTTGGATTTCACCCAACTTAAGAGTTTGTGTTTTTTTTAATGATACTTGCCTAAATTATTAGGTATTGAATTTGAATCAGTAATTAATGATCTTATAATAAAGATAATTTTTCTTGTACTTTTTGAGATCAAGCAGACTTAATACACCAGTATTGTTATTTCAGTGATGTGCTAGCCAGGGGTGGGGTTTAGTTTGTTTGTTTGGTTTTATTTTGTTTTTTAATAATTAAAGAGCAGGTACTCAAACAGATATATTTTAAATCACTGAACAAAACGAATTGGTGTAAAATGCCCAAGTGAAAAGCATTACTACAAACGCTTGTCTGTGCAAAAGGGGAAAGCTGATCAAGATCGTGAATGCTCAAACATCCATGCCTCTTGAAATACTCCTTTCTGTTTTGGTTCTAGGCCGTTATACATTGTGTGTTGGGGGGGGTGGGTAATTAGCTTGCTTTAAAAAATATTACTGTATGAAACATAGATTTATGAGAAAAATTATATTTTTATTCAGTAATTTAATTTTGTAAATGCCAAATGAATACTGTGTTTTGCTGCTACAGACCTTAGCGTGTAGACAAGCTGCTAGTGTAAAAGGAGCAGTAGAGCTTTATATGGAAAAAAACAAATGTTGATGTTAGCTAATTGACTATGCACTAGCATTCCAGACCTTTTTGTTTTATTTTTTTTTACATCATTTATATTTTTCCCCTTTTTTATAAGCAATATTTTTGAACACTGTTCTTGGGAGATTTTTATTTGTGTGGATGTGTTGTTTTGTTTTTCATTGGTTTGTAACAGCATGCATTGCACCTTCATATGTTTGGGAGAACACTGTCTTGTTCATGTTGTCTCTTTTGTTCCATGTCTAGCTAGTTGTTCCCTAACTTGGGTCTTGTGTACTGAATCAGATTCCTAGAAATACATGGTTCTTTGTACTGCCATACAATGTTCTTTATTGATATGGCAAAACACTGATTTTATTTTATTTTCTTTATTTTTGTGTGTTTTTATAACAGCCTCTGACTTTGCTGCCTTAATAGCATTTGGTGCAGCTTTATCTGCACTTAATTTTTTATACAATGTACTGCCTTGTAGATAAATAAAGTGTGTTCTTTTTTACTTAAACCTGCATGGCCTCCTAATCTTGTTTATCTTCAGTTTTTTGGCGGTGGTGTTAAAGGCAACAATCAAGCCAAGAAGGTTTTTCCCAGCATAGTTAGATAAGCAAGGAATAGAGTTTTGCACACCATAGCCTCAAAATCCTCGGTTCTCATTGATTGTTAAGGAAGTGGAAGGAACACAGCACAAAACAGTGAGTACTGAGCATGTTGTGGTCTCAGGGCACATCTCTATTGACACCAAAGTCCAGGTCAGCTTCAGTCAGTGGGAGACTCACTGCACCTTTTGTGCAAAACTGCCCTTATCCCATAATGCTGGCTAATTTATTTTTTCATCTAAGGACAATCAGGTCAGGAACTAACTGAATAAGAGAAAAATATTCTGGAGTTCTTACAAGTGTAGAACAGGCTTTTTTTCATGCTTGTCTTAAGAAAACAGAGGTGAGAATCTACTTTGAAACTCTGGTGCATTGTGCTTCACAGCAAATAATTGGACAGACCTGCAAGAGCCTCACACAGCTGAAGTGCTGAGGGACTTTCAGCCCTAGGAAGGCTAGAGATAAAAGCAATTCCTGATGAAACAAACAAACAAATGAAAAGCATCCTGTCCAAAAAAAAAAAAAAAAAGGCACCTTATTGAGCAACTTGAAAATAAATTGCTGAAATGTAGGTTGATGCAAGTGCTTCGAAGTCACACTGATATTCATGATAGCAGACTGATGAAAGAGGAGCCATGTGTGTGCTGAGCCCCAAAGGTGCCTTCCAGTCCTCTTTGCTCCTTCCCCAGCACCTGCCTAGTCCTCCCGGGCTGAAGCCACATGCTGTCCCTCAAACCATGCAGTGCGCAGAAAAGGAGGAGCAACAAGGCCTCTTTCACCCTCTGCACAGGTCCCTCCCTGCTCGTGTGCTTTTGGCTGTCAGTGTGAGAAAGGACAGTGCTTGCAGCAGCCCCCTGCAAGTTGTTTTGTGTGCTTCGCATCCATCCCTCCTCTGCGGTTTGGGCTCTCAAGCCAGCGCTGGGGGCCAGGGAGAGGCAGCCCCGAGGCAGCTTCTCAGTGGTTTCCAGAGGCAGGAGCCCGGGGCCGGGTGTGGATGGCGGAGAAGGGGAAGTCTGCGGGAGCCTGTGCCAGAGCTGCCGGGCTCAGCCCGTGCAGACGCTTGTGCAAGACGGGAGAGGCCTGCGGGGCTCGGCGGCCTGCAACGCGGGACCGGGGAAAGGCCTGCCTCGGGGCAGGCCACACGGCTTAGGCAATGTGTGACAGCTTTTAAAGAAAAAAAAAAAAAAAAAAAAGGAAAAAGAAACGCCAAGTTTACAACAGGCCTTCAAGGCAAAACTCCCGCCTTGTATGGCTCTAGTGGTTACTGCACAGATCCTGGCTGTGTTTAAGGAGACCATTATCCCAGTGCTGGGAACCATGGAAGCTCAGCCTGCAAGCGCCCAGAAAAAGGAGTGAGCTTTTTTAGCCTTACACCCTCAGTTGCTTTAAAATCCATTTTAAACATGTGTAACTGCTACAATAATTGTCTTCTTGATGGTCATACTTAGAGCTAACACAGAGGAAAATGTTTATTTCCCCCGTTTCTCGTTTCACTGAAAATGCAAAACACTCAGTAGATTCAGGCCGGTTTGCATATGTTTCTGCATGCATGTGGTGCCCAGCAAGGGCGAAGGAGGAGGCTTTCTTTGGATGCTAGACCCAGGAAGCTGATTATTTTCCCTCCACCAACAGAGGCTACATTTGCTTTGCAGCAAGGTGCCACCTCCCACACATCTTTCTCACACAGATATCCCCGTGTGACCCTGATTTTCTCTGTCTGAAATACACATCTCTGTCCTTCTTCTGTCTGAAATACACATCGTTCAGAGGCCCAAGAGGAGTCCCACCTCTCTGGCAAACTCCATCTTGAGCCAGTCAGACAAGAGCTGTCTTGAGACAGGTCCAGGTAAAAGGTCTTGGTGACAGCTACCTGAGCTAGCAGTGGCCCTTTGCACAGGTGTATGGCCATCCTGGGGCCCATTTAAACCTAGAGTAACCTACCAAAATGAAAGGAGAGCAGGTTCAGTCAAGTTCTCATTTAATGGAGAGTAGATATTTGGCTCAAATTCCTATTAACCTTTTTATCCTCTGTAATTATAGCTTAATAATGTTGTCAGTGGGAATTCTTTTGATTTCTGAAAAGAATTTAAATTATCATTTCAGCATGTGCCACTAATTAAAAATGAGGAGGCAAAGGAGCCAGGGCAAAAAATAAAGTACCAGAGTGTGAGGTGTTTCCCAGATAATTCCCTGTCATTCCTTCTGTGCAAGGAATTCTGGGGGGTTAACTCCCACAGGTCTGGCCCATGTGACAGCTGTAAACCTAAACTGAAAAAGGGCCAGAGTTTGAATGGGTTTGGGAAGAAAATAGAGCTTGAATGAAAGAGTCAGACTTTGTAGTCAGGAGCCAAAATAAATCCACTGAAAGTGAAGCAGAGAGTAAGCACAGCATTGAATATTCCGTAGCATAGAGAGATCCTTCAAAAAAGCCAGAAGGTTTTTTTCTCTGTATTCATAATCCTGATTCTTATCCATGCCAGCTAAGTCAATGGCAATCAGCCTTCCCTCAAGCCCACACAGGTAGGCACACAGGCAAAGGATGTTTCTGTAACATTGTGATGGGAGCATCCTAACCATAACCTCCTCTTACTCCAGCCACATTTAATTGTATTTCTACCGCATTCCTGATCTGAGACAGGTGTGACGGCAAAGCACAGAACAAAAGACTTGTTCCTAGAAATCTCTTCAAAATGTGTTGGGGTTTGGGGTTTTTTTGTTGGTTGTTGATTTGTTTTGTGTTTAAGGAGCATGTTAAAAATATTTCAGTTTGGGAAAGAATGGTTTTGAGGCACTGGTCTGTATCTTGCCTATGTCTTTGTTTCCTAGCACGGCTGGAGTCAGTCATGAGAGCAGACGTTGCTCGGGAGCAATGGTGGAATTCTGCCTGGGTGGCCAAGGAAAGACACTGGTCACATCTTTCAATCTCCAGTTTAATGTCTTAATTCAAAAGGAAGTCATGTTTCCTGACCAAATGCACTTGTTCCCTTTGTTTGCCTCTTTTCTTTGAACTTGACTTTGATGTCTCAGCAGTTTTCACTGAAGACCCTGCTACCAGCATAAACTTGTTTGTGACTTTTTTGCTCTCAGTGACTGATGGAGGTGAGATAATGAAGATAGACAATAGAGGTCCAAATTTTGCCCTCAGCTGTGTTTGTAAGTTGGCAGTGGTCAAACAGCTCATTGTTAAGGGCTGCAAAATATATTCACTCTGCTATTATTTTTCCATAAATTATTGGTGATTGGGGTTTATGAGTTTGTTTTAATTTTTTACAATCCCTCTTGATACATGACATTTCTAGAAGGCATTTTTTCCAATTCATTTGAGTATCAGAATAATTGCTGACTTTTTAAATTGTTTTGTAAAACAGCCTCCACTTCTCAGACTGCAGAGATGCACATTTATGTGCCTAGCTCGATTCACAGCCAAGGAAATTTCATTTCATGGGGAAAACAACTTTTAACCCTTGATTCAATCACTACTCATCCCCACAGCTCCAAGGCACGCTCTGTGCACACATCTGTCAGAGAAGCGAAGACGACAAAGAAGAAAGTTTCAGGAAGCTCTCCCCAGACAGGTTTCTACACTAACCATTGAGACCACCTCTGCACCTCCCGGTTCCTGCCAGCCCAGCTGCAAGCCTGCTGTGGCCCTCCTGATACAGTCAGCCCCCAGAGAGCCTTGAAAGGGTGCCTGCAGGTGTGCTTTCCTGCCCGCTGCCTCTCTCATGTCTCATTAACTTTCTCATCAGTGTACATCGGCACTGTAACATCAGAGTTATCTGAAGGTGCAGGAAGGCTATCACTATTTCAGTGATGGGTTTTTGATATCTGTGTTCCTACCAGCTCAAGGCAGAGACCTCTGAGGTGCTGGCTCAGCCTTCCTGTACAGATAAAGGTGCTGCTAGCCTGTGCTGCTGGCTGGGAAATGGAAATCTGCGAGAGGTTAGAGCTTCTACCTGCTCAGCCAAGCCTTCTTGCATCAAAGAAATAAACTAAGAAATAGCTGTGGTTTGCTGTAGTCAAAGGCCTAAAATACCTTTCAGTGAAATAAAAAAGAGATGATATTTTGCTTTCCTTTTCTGCTCTGCTCATAATGGCCATCCCCTCGGCACCTCGGCCACCCATTTCATCTCCGTTTCACCAAGGCTCGTGCCCCTGATGGGGTTCAGGCCCAAACACTGCTGCAAAAGGATTGATAAAAGTCTCTGGTCTCCATAACAGCAGTGAACCCAAGCCCATACTTGGCCAGGACTAAAGACATGGATCATTTCCCTGTCCATGGCTGATGTGCCACTCCCACTCAGCAGAGGCCCCACACGCTCACAATGGTTCTCTTGGTATCCCCAGGTTCAGGATCATCTTCACTGAAAAGTGAGCTCTGATTGTAGCTCAAGTAACATCCTCCAGTCAGGGAGGTACACAAAAGCCTTTCACTGGAGGTGATATGTTCCTGGCTGGAAGGCCCACCAAGAATAGGCAAGACAGGCCATGTTACACCCAGCTTTGGCACCCTCGCAGCAGCTTCCCACCTGCCCAGGAAGGGGATGGGCTCTCCCGCCGCCCCATGAAGGTCCCACAGCGGCAATCCAGGAGCAGCAACTCACAGACTCCCCTCCTGACCTATCACTGACACAGAAACACCCTTAATTTTCTTTAATCAAAGAGGTTAGAGTAATCCTTTTCTTGGCAACCTCTGATTTGTGGCCACATCCTTTAACAGAAACCCCATAACAAATACAAAAGCAGTTTGTATGGTGATAAGCTACAGAACCGATGTGATAGTCACTCCTCCATCACTCCATCACTGCTCTGAAACCCAGGGCTTTCTAGTACAAACCTTCATTGCAGCCAGCTGCAGTAGCTACTCTTCAGATCTCAGAGCCAGATCCAGCATCATCAGGGAGGACTGAACCTGACACACACTCGCACCACAGTTTTGCCTCAAAAATCACAAAGCAGCAAGCATGATGATTAAAATAAGATGCTGGATTCTTCCAGCAGTCCCCCCTCCTTTTTGTCACTATGAAATTTTGCTTTGCTTTCTGTCCAACATCCAAAAAACACTTATTACCCTCCTCTCTGACAGTTGATCAATGAAGCAACTGGGTTTTTATGTGACAGATTGAACAGAGTGAATGTGGAAATTTATTTGATACCTTTGTTTGCCTTCCTGTCAGTGATACAAGCTCTTCTTCTTTCCTCCTTAACATCCATAACTAACTTTTTCCAAAGGATTCCAATAACAGAAATCCATTTTTTTCTAGAGCACAGGAACTTTTCCAGAAGGCTCGATATCCCAAAGACAGCCCTGTACTCTCTGGAAGACCATGCTGAGGGTGCTGCAGCTTCAGCTTTGCTCCACCAAAGCAGCTTTCCACACCTAATCCAACCTTTCCAGTGAAACCAGGCTCTGTGAAAGAAGGAGAGCCCAACTGCTACATGTATAGGTTTGGATTGACCAGATTGCTCTTGACTGAACACACAGGCTGGCCAAAGACACCCTAATTCTGTACCAATGTTCAAGTGTTGCAGTCATGAGGATGTTTTGAGATGTTGCATGTAGAGTAACACAGCCAAACAACAGAGTCTGCTGCCCTTGCAGTTTCCAAGTCCTTGAATCTGCTGAGGAAGTTTGTGTTTGTAAGACAGCTGCTGCAAGGACTTCCCCAGGAGGTGATGATTTTCCCTTACCTTCATTCATATTAAGTAAGCACATGCAAATCTCTCTCTCTTTATTATATATATACTGTGTATTTTGTTAGAAATAAATATTTTACTGAGCAGGCTCGAATCCAACCAGCAGTCTGAATCTATTATAGGCTGTGTATCATGTGCTTGCTTTATGGAGTCTCTTGTCCACCAGAACAAAAACTCACAAAGGACAGAACTCAGACAAACATCAGACTGCACTCAGAAAAAGAGAAAACCATCCAAACAAAAAATTGCTGTGAGAACATCTTCTGTGATGAGAACTGAAACTGCAAGTCACTGGTTTTCATTGAAAGCAATGCAACCAAGAGTCTGAAATCAGTCATGTCCCCCAACTGATGAGTCGTCTGAAATCCGCCACCTTCCAGATCACACAGATCCTGAGATTTCTCAGCTTCCTCATTTGTGATCATAGATTTCTGTAGAAGGGTATTTTATGATGAAAATCAAATTAATAGTAATAATAATAATCATAAAGACATAATGGAAAAAATCATACATGGAAGTGGTCTGACATGCTTGGGGTTTTTTTCCCCTGATGAATAATGTGTTAATTTTTCAATTTATGCTGCAAGTGATTTAAACAACACCTTTTATCTAAGAAGTAAGTTGTCAGAGGTTGGTTCAGATACATTGGGGTTTAGAGTGGACCGGACTTAATCTCACAACTGTATTTTAACCTACTTCTTCCATGCCTGCTGCAAGAGTTTCCCGAGTCAATGGGAGTAATCATGTGAATAACATACACAGGTTTCAGCCTGAAAATCCCTGCCACCCTCATTTGTGGGTCAAGGTTGGTCTGCTTGGGGAAAAGCACAATGCGGTGCCAACAGTGAATGGCCTTTACATGGTCCATTTCCAAGAGATACAATGATACCACCAAACCACCAGGACTGTATGCACATAATGAAAAGTGACAATGCACTCATTTGTGAAGGATATAAGACAGCCATGGTAGTTAGGGCAACATTTGCATAATCACATTAACTTTAAGGACCTACTTTAAAATTGACCTAACAATGGCTGTCATTGTTTAAAGCCACAGCTGTCCATGCTGATCGGACAACATGCTTGGTCAACTTGTGTCGCAGCCATCTTCTTCAGGAGGACTTAGAAAGTTTGACTGAAAAAATCGTAGGCTCCAGGACATCCTGTGAATGTCTGGCCTCCCACTGTGGTTTGAGTTTCAGAGAATCCACAGCTCTCAGGGCTGTGCAACTGCTGCATTCTCATTGGGACTGGTGTAATCTATGACACAGCTTTATTTTTCAGAATTGTTCACCAGGGTTGTGTGAAAAAAGACACACCGATTACTTATTGGCTGCTAAAAATATTGCAAAACATGAATAGTCTGAGCTCCGATTATTTTAGGCTTGAGCAAGTTACTGCTTAAGATTTTAAAAAAATCAGAACTTGTACTCCAGACATGACACTTCAGTCAGATGTTTCTTCTACACACAGGGAAGACAGAACCATTTGCAGCCAAAAATGTACCTGGTGAATGTTCTTCAGTAGAAAAACATTTACATACACTCTCATCACATTTAAGGATAGTTGGTCATGTACATGGTTCTGATGAAAACCCAAACAAACTCTTCTTAGCTAAGATTTTTTTTTTTTTTTCTCTGATTTTAGAAAGGCAGCCTTGTCCACTTGGGAAAACATGTTTATTTTTAACTACTTTCAGGATTCTCAGACCATGGAGGTGGTACTGGACTAGCTGGAGAGAACTTAGAGTTTCAGTTACAGTGTGTCTTCTTTGAATAACACTAACCACAGGCAGGAGAATGACTAGAGCACACACTCTAGATTGGAAAACAAATAAAGAGAAATGTCGAAGAAAAAAAAGCAACAAACTTGTAGCAAAAACAGTTCAGCTCTTTCTGAGAATGAGGTTGAGGAAAACTAGTTTTTCCTTGCCCTGGTAGGCCTAGTTAGCATAGCATGAGTCTGTGAACTTTAACTGACTTTTTGTTTTGCATTATATTTATATATATCGTATTATATTATATTTTGCATATACTGTGATTAAAAACCCATTTAGGCTCCCCACTGTCATTTGGTCTCAAACCATATTAACAAGTTTAAATATTCTTATACTGGTTTCAATTAAGAAACTCTCCTGGCTTTATGCTGTGGATCAGGGACTAAAAATTTTAGGCAGGAGTGTAATTTGTGACTCTTATTCCTATGAGGATTCATATAAACTTGACCAAGTCATGCCCTCTGAGCATTTCATCCAGCACAGGAGCACCAGGGGCTCACCTCCATATGGCAGTTCCCCTCCTGGGCAGGACACACCACCACTCTGCGGGTAAGGGGCTGCACTTGGCCATCTACCAGCCTGCTCTGTGTTGTAGGGGCTGATGCAATGTCACACCGGGCTCAGCTGAGCTGCCTTGGTCCCTCCTGCTGCTCCACACTATGCCCCTCTGCATGGGAAGGACGAGGTTACCCAACACCAGTGCGGAGGGACGCAGGCTAAGGTGGTTGTAAAGGCAAGCTGGAAGCAATAGGAATTGCTGACTGGGAGCCAGATGTAAATATGTGCATGAGTGTGTGCACACACATAAATGTGACTGTATAATTAAGATCAGTATTGTAATGAATATACAGAAAAGTAGGGAGTGAGGGGAGGGTGAATTAATTGTATGTCAAACCTCAGCTCTGACTCCCCTAACTTTGAAGTACTGCACTCCCAAGCCTTAATGATCTTTTAATTTATACTTTAAATGATAACTTTTACCTTTTGATTATTCAGAAGATGGGCAACATTTGACACCAATAGTTTACATTTAAGAAAAGTAATTGAAAAGATGCAAATGCCTTCACTGAACAGATATGCAGAATACCCATCTGTGTTAGGGTAAAGTGAACAAGCATATTAATATAGGCAAAGCTTCACTAACCACACTTATTCATATTTTAGGCACTTGTTCATCATGAAGATCAGCATTTATCCTTCATATTCATATCTGATCATATTAAGGCTACTGGGATACTTCAGTAGCATTACAAGAGAACTGCAGCTAGAGCAAAGATAGGGATGAAATCTCTGAAACGTCTTCAGAAACACCTATGCCTTTTCAGCACGTCTATACTGTTTCAGTACTTCAGAAACCTCTGTACTTTGGGACTGAAAGAAAATACAGCTTCATATCATATTCAAAATAAAGCTTCTATCACTTAGACATACATACCTTTTCCACATAAAGGAAAGCCTCAGAGGTGAGTACTGTCAAGGAAAAAAAGTAATGGTTGTGCACTACTGTCTTCTGAGAGTTGAAACAAACCTTTGGCTGGGAAAGTGATGACACTTTCATTTGATCTTATTTTGGGATTCAAAAAGCTATGGCAGTCCCTTTACGTTAAGTCAACATCAAGATTCATTATGTAATTTCTACTTTTGAAAATCGGCATTATGGCATTCATACATTCCTATGGATTTGGTTATTAGTGTTGAACACAGTTGCAGTATGGTAACTAGGTATTTCCTTACACAAGAAGTCTTGTGTAAGTTTCTGCAGAGATCCAAGAATGAATGATCATGTTTCATTTTTCAGTGTGGCAAGGATGACATTAGTAGCTTTGGGATTTCTGCCTAGAAAATAATCTTAATATTTCATAGGAGAGACTAAAATGTGTAAAGCACAAAAGGCTGAACTAGGTAATCCATTAACGTACTCAGTAGGTGGAGTATCAAACTTCTCCTTATCATCAGACATGTCCATACCACCTACCTGCCAAGAACATTTCTGCATTCACACTGAAAAACAAATGCCTTTAGATGCCATTCCCAGCCCATCCCACACACAAGCCCAGTCAATATGGGCTAAACCCAAAGTTTTGCCAAGGGAAAGGCTAACAGCAAAACAACATAGCATCCATCCAACTCAGGCCTTCTCCACTAATTGGGCCCACCCAAAGTTTGTGCTTCTAAAAAGGCAGAAAGAAGTTCTCTTCAGGAAATCACACTTGCCTTTCAGACTCAGTCCATTTGAGGTAAAAACTTAGTCATTTGTTCAAGCAATGAGCATTCACTTTCCTGTTACCACTATTTGTTGACAGATTAGAGTATTTCAGGTTTCAGCTCCACCATTTTACACAGACTACAGCACTTATACTGAACACATCTGCATTGGAGAACAATTCAAAATAACTTGAAAATTATGTCAAATATGAGCTCACAACAGCATAAAATTGCCTATTTACAAATTGCACCTCTGGTAAAATATGCAGACTCTAAACATAACCTTAAATTCATCCTCTGTAAGACAAAATTAGCTATTACTGATGTACCTGGATGCAAAAATGAGGAAGATGAACAGGATTATAACTGCCTTATGTAACTCTCCCTATCAAAGAGAAACAATGAGTCATTTATCTTAATGATGCCAATATTCTGCCAAACATAAGATAAAACTTCATGGCGTGGATAGAAAGTTCAGAAACCCATTCAAGCACCCAAGCAAATTCTCATCAGCTATCAGGAAAAGTAACTCATTTACTACAGAGTCAGACAAGGTTTACAAGGAGAGCAATATTTTTATTAGACTACCTGATACAGCTTCTTAGATCAATGGTTGAGCTAATGCAAAGAAATTACAGACTTCGATTTTCCCTGCAGCAGAAAGCATAACCTCAGTTGCACCCTTGGGCAGTCACAGGTATGGGAGCATTCACTAATTGCATGACACACGTGGGACAAAGTGTTGTCCCATGACTGCCCATGGAGGAGGTGGTGCAAAACTGGCAGGACCTCCTACACAAAGTTCAGGGTGGCACTGACACCAGCAGAAAGGCCAAACTGCACAGAGGCACAGGAGCACACTGTGTGTGTACTAGAGCAGGTGAGATCCTCCATCCAGCTATTAGCCTAATCTACCTCACACACACACACCACAGCTGGTGGCACCTGTTGCTGCAGGGACAGGTCAGAGCTATCTGCAGACCAGGTTAGTATTTTCTGCAGTGGTAGAGAAGAGGCAAAGACATTCTTTTTGGGGTACTGCATGCCCTGACATGTGAGATTTAGTTAATCTTTCTTAATACCAAGTGTTATTTTATAGCCAGCTACCCGTGTTATACACATAAATATACACTGTTTAAAGATAGATTAGCATTACAAGGTCATAGGCAGCTCAAAATAAAATTACACAAGCCCAACCCAGCTACCTCCTCCACTTCATTGCAATATGCATGTGGGTTAATTTCAGCTGCTGTAACTCACTGATCTCCATTTAGCAACTTCTGGGGTTTTTCCTTTTTTTTTTTTTTTTTTTTTTTTTAATGGCATTTTGAAGGCGTGGGCTTGTAGAGAAGGGATGCAAAACAACAACCCAAGAAAACAGCCTAAATTAAGCCTCTTTTCATATCACTGAAAAAACAGGGGGAAAATCAGATGTCTTTTCCTTTCAATAGTATTTTCAAAACCCTCACAAACAGTGCATGACTCTTTAACCTTTCCAAAGGATATTTTGGGGTTTTCCTCCTGCTGAAAGCCCTTTCTTGGAGACTGCTATCCTGCAAGTCTTATGTTCCAGTCACATTTAAAAATCTCAGATCTTACTACTGCTCTTTACCTGTTGTTCATTTCTATTACAGCACTAGTCAAAAATGTTAAGGAGACTGTAAGACACAGCATAGCACAACCCCAGAAAGTTCCTATTGTGTGAAGCAAAATTTGCTGCTAGGAGAACTATTTACTAGTAAAATATTGTTGTAAGAATAGATCTTGCACCTTCAAAGTGTCCACGTGTTTTCTGCTGCTCGCAACGGGCAGTGAAGGCACCTTCACAGGCAGGTGGGACCACTCATTTTCATCATACAAGGGCATATTATGACATAAATCTATGTTATAAATTTATGCCATATTATGAGATAAATCTACACAGTTTCTGTGAGAACTTCTTTCATAGGTGCACATCAAGACATATAGCCAGAGCTCCCAAGCAATCCTTTTCCTTTCTTTTGTTTATTGGAGGAGCTGCAATAGCTCCTCTATCGAGGAACTGCAGTAGTGATATTGCAGGGTGTGTACTGTACAGTGGTGGCTTGTTCCCTCAGTTTGGGATTCCTTCCATGCTTTTACTGTCTCTTCCAAAAAAAAAAAAAAAAAAAAGAAAAGAAAAGAAAAAAAAAAAAAAGAGGGTGTGAGAAAGAAAGGAGGGAGGCAAGAAGAAAAATTTCTCAGCCTGTTTCTTTCACATGGGGACCACGTGCAGCCTGCTTCCTGCTTTGCCATGTTCTCTGGAAATCACTTTGATCCCTGGGGAGGTGAGACGGAAGTTGGTCTTCACCATTTAATTTTTTTATAGATAGCAAAGTCCATCTTTCCACCTGCATCCAAAGCACTGAGGCAGCTGGCAGAACAAAGCAGGAGAGAAAAATAGTTGACCAGAATCTATCTGCAATTGCCAGCATACAGGTGCAGTCTTGTTTTTCATCTCTGTTGCAGTAGTCTCCAGTGACTGTCAATGTTTTACTGAGGCTAATTAACCCTTTTTTGCCTAGAAAGGATTGGAGAAAAAAGAAAATCAATCAACCCCCCCCCCCCCCCCAAGCTATCTGAACTAGAATAAAATTACATGAGTAGAGAAATGCACATCTAGTTCAGAACTGTGCTACAAATAAAAAGGTTGCTATGCAAGTAAAAAAAACCAGCAAATCTGTGGGGAAAATTTACATCTTTGGATTGCTGAGACAGCTCCAAGGTTAGCATGTTACTTCTAACACCTGAACAAGGTGGTAAAGATAAACTGAGAAATCACTCAAGAAGCACCGTCAAGAGTAAAGGAGCAATTGTTAAGCAAGGAATAGTAAAACTGAACAATAAACTTGGATAAGCACTGTAGACGGGAAGTCAGCAAATCTAAACAACTGAAATAAAAGATAAGACCTTGAGGATAGATAAGAATTCCCAAAGCTGCAGCTTGGCCGAGCCGTCCACATCAAACATTCCTTCAGATCCTCAAGGAGAAGTGGTGGCAAAGGAGCCTTATGAGGAAATTCAAGTGCAAAAGGCAGGACTGTTCCTTGCAATGTGGTGCCTCGTGCTCCTTCTCTGGCTGGTTGTTCGAGTCCTAAACTACAGGCTTCCACCACTACCCTGAGGAGATGATCCCATAATCCCAATGTTAAGATTTTTCCATTTACATGTAGCCCAAGTTTTGCTTCTCATTTTCATCTCATTCCTGTTATTTATATCTCCTTCCATTAAAAAGAAAATATCCATCGTTACCATTTGAGTATTATACATATTTGCCTCCCTTTCACTCTCTAGCTGAGAAGCTGTCATTAACAAGGGTGTATTTAGTTCTCTGACAGCCTCTGTGGAATCCACCCCTCAGTGAAGGGTCTCTCCAGCCCTCCAGGACCAGGCTCACTGCAGTGGCTGCAGAGAGGGAAAGGTCCTTTTTTCTTGCTTCCATCACCTGATACCTCAAAATGCACTGGGCTTCTTTTCCCTTCATTCACATGCTGAGTGCATGTCTGACCTCACTAGCAGTGCAGTTTCTTTCCTTGCAGAAAGTTTCCTTGGTCCAGGTTACTTTTTCCCCCCAACATCACTTTTTCCATAGCAGCTTGAATTAGAACTAACTGTCCCTCTGATTTGTCACAAATTCTGACAGCTGCCTACCCACCACTGGAAGCTGTGTGATGGCAGGAGAGAGAACTCAAAACACTCAGGCAACATCTGGGCTTGTTTTTACCTTCAGTCTTCGGTGCCTCTGCTTTAGGGTGGAGAGTTCATAAGGATGCTCTGCAGCTGCTCTTCAGCTGTGACAAAACCCAGACTTAGCTCTGCCAAAGCCTCTGTAGTTGTAAATAAGGCAGTTTGGATAAACAGAGAATAATGCACAGGTCTGGGAGGAAAGAGGAGAAAATGGGGGACAAATGCTCATTTGTGCTGGTACAGCAGGAGTTCAGCATCAGTGCTCCTGAGCCCTTCCTGATTCACCTCGAACAGGCCAGTTGGAGATGCCTCACCAGCCCAGAGTTAGGGATTCCTGAGCTGCAGCCGCATTCCTGGCCCTCAGCGAATCCAGCCACTCTGGCCCTGAGGAGCAGTGCCAGGGAAAGCTCCAGACCCAAGAGCTACGAGCCTGCCACGGGGCTGGAAGTGCTGGAAAGCCGGGCCGTGATGCAATCCTTTGGCAATCATCGGCCACGCTGCAGTAACACTTGCCTGGCTCTGCCAGTTGTGCCTTCTATATCCCTCCCTTTGAAGAATGCCATGTGCAGACTCAGTGAAAGGGAAAACATTTTCCTTGCCAGGAGACTGCAACAGCAAGTCTTGGATATTCTGTTGGCTGTAAAAATAGACAACATTCTTTGGTGGTGGAGATGCACAGTTCTTCAGACCTCTCAGCTCCTCACACACTTCTCAAAGTCTTACCTGAATCTTCCTCAGTGCAGTTCAAGACTATTCCTTCTTTTTCAATCAGCAGAATCATGGAGAATAGCTTGATGTTTTCCTCTTTGCAGCAATGTTAATAGCATTAACAGGTAATTACCCCCTAATGAAATGTAATGGGATTTAGAAATATCAGCCATTAGGAGCCTTCATCTGAAAGGGAGCTAAAATATGACAAAACCTGCTCTCTTAAGTGTAGCATTTCAGGGTTTAACTGGATTCACACTGTTAAATGGAAATTCCACAGCAAATGGAATTCTAGGCTTGCAAAAAACTTCCTCCCATTTATAAATCATATCACTTTGCATATATTTGAATGGTCAAACATCTATTTAGTCCCTGGAATTATTTGTTCTTTCATTAATGGAGACTAGATGAAAGCTGCAGATAACAGCTAATAGTGATTGAACATAAAGTAAAACCCCTTTTATTGTACAGGATCTGCAGCCCAAGCACCATGGCAATAATCTAATGATGCCAAAACTTGGATGCCCTTCAAATGCTCCAGAACAATAGGTGCTGCCAGCATGACCTACACGAGGCACCAGCGGCTGAGGAGCCAGACTCCCAAGTTGCACTTTAACTCTGTGGCCCTGGCAGCACAAGGGCAGCGCCCCAGGGGCACCCTGGAAGGGCTGTGCCTGCAGAGAGCTGGGCAAGGGGCCAGTGCTGCTCAGCCCAGCCTCTTGGGGCTCCTTCTGGTTTAGACCCTCTGAAGTCCAGCTGCCAGAACCCAGGCAGAGGTGAATCGGAGTCCTCGTCAGGGTATTCCAGGGCAGGGAAGCCCAGCAGCTCCCAGGGACTCCAGCAAGGCTTGCCCAGCAGTGAAGCTCAAAAACATGTCTGTTTGCAGAACTTCCACATTTTAAAGTTGTCAGGGGCTCGGTCTGGGTATGGGGTGTGAGATGAAAGTTGCCCCTAAAGCTGCTCCAGCACTTTTGAGCCTTCTCAGGGAGAAGCACGCAGCACACTGTGGACAATTAAATGCACTGATTATGTGCATTCAGCTGTGCATCAGCAACTCCTTCAGAAAAAATGTCCAGCTTCCGTCATTTGACACCAAAACCCAAATTATTTGAATGGCTTGTGGGATTATTCAATGTATGTGCCATAAAATCCACAAGTACTCTATGTAGCATGAAACTAAAACATTGATGGGGAAAATACATTTTACTAGCAAGCAAAAAGTGATTTCTCAGACTAGTACTTGGAGTAGCTTTGGTGCTTTCAGACAGCTTATGGAAATGGGAAAGGGTAGGGAAAATAACAAAACCAAAATGTGGTAACATGGTGTAGCTAATTTCCTGACTATTATTTCCCTCCTGTCCACCAAATGGTTGCATTCACAAACTACCTAATTTCCTGAACAGAAATCTTATTAATTCTGAATTGTGGAGGAAGAGTCCCCTGTGAAGCAAAAATGTGAGAACATTTCAAACCACTCATGAATTGAGATCACAAAAGAAGAGAAATGGACAGAGAAAAGGCCAAGTTCTTCAATAGTGAGACATTTCCAGCAATACCACAGTATTTATTTTAGTTTAGACATATGGCTCAGTGAATTAATAAAATGAAGGTGCAGAACTCAGGACCCACCAGAGATATCATCCTCTACCTGCTGTCATCATATAAGTCTGCATATTTTTTGAAAAGCCTAAGTGGTCACAGCTTTTATTAGTCCTGTTTCAAAGTAAAGATACTTCCACTCCTTAATGAGAGAGTGTTTACAATTGACATAAATAGTGGATTTGCAGCATGACCCCTCTATCTATGGATAGGACATTATTATCTCATGTTCTGTAAAATAAGCAGGCTCTCCTCAACTACTTTTTAACACATTTCTGTTTTGTTTTCAAATTGAGACACCATCATATGTGCTAGGCAGGCATTCCTGTTTGTAGAGGACAGAAACTTGGGTCCTCTCCTTGCCAGGTTATCCAGCATTTATCTTTTCTCTCTGTTTTGATGGTAATTATCACTTTTGAATGCAAGAAACCCGAGGGGAGAAGTAACCTCTCTTTCCTTGCCACGGAACATACTTCAAGGCTTTCAGTTTTTCTGGCCAGACTCCCATCCCAGATTTTTAGAGCTTCAGTGGAGTTTGCTTTACTATTATAGCTGCCAGTAGAGTGTATTGTAATAAGTTACAGTGTCCAACTACAGCTGAGTAATCCACCTTTACAAACAAAGGCCTTTTTCAGAGCTTTTTCCTCTCATGCCTGATAGTGCCAGCCCCAAAAATAAAATCATCAAAATTGCCTTTCCAAGCCATAAGACTGAACAACATGATTTTACAGAAGGACTTATAAAAATCCCCAAACCCCCAAAAATTAGTCCCACCATAATTACAGACTACCTTTCAACTACTGAGTCATAGGTATGTGACAGGTAAACTTTTAAGATTCTGCTTGAGGACTGGACATTGTCAAGACAGTCTTACAAAGATTAACTCTCAGGCTGTCCATGGGAGAAATATTAGTATCTTCAGCTAAAGACAGGGAAATTGAGGTGGAGGTTCAATTTACCCAAGGTCATGCCATAAATCACTGCAGAAGCACAATTAAAACAGAATAGCCATGGGCTCACAAGTTCTGGAGAAAGATTCAGGGTCAGGATTTTTGCTCCAGCTACAGATTTATGACAGAGGAGATAATGAATAAAAAAATTTCACTGCAATTTTCTACTCAAAGAATGGTTGTTACGCATCAACACTGATCTAAGTGAGTTTTACAGACGCTATTCTAGAGGAGGGAAAAGGCAACTAATAATAGTAGACATAACAAAAAGAACAAAAGGAAATATATGATCATATAATTCAAATGGACCCAGAAATACTTTTTCTCTCCATCACACTGCTGTAAGATAAAACTAAACTTTTCCATGAGAGAGAAAAAATAATAGACAAGCCTTTGTAATGAAATCACCTGGGCATAGATTGTACTGAACAGAGCCACCTCACTTCTTGTTTTCTGTAAAAACCTTAAGCATCCTTATTGTGTCTCCCAATCCTTACCTCTTCTACACTAACAATTCCATTCCCTTGCACATTTTTCGTAGGTTTCTAAATCTCTTGTCATGCCCACTGCTGTTCCCTGAACCATATTCAGCATGTCTTCCAGCTCCAGTATGCAGTGCCCAAAACTAAAGCCAAGTACTCCTGCTGAAGCTTCACCAGCATAACTTGGGAAGAAGTAATAATCTTCTGATCTTACACACTTCACCTCTGCTGATATCACTCAGGTGACCCTTTTTTTCCAAACAGACATAGTGTGTTGATGATTCACTTAGTTTGCCTTTGAACCTGTCACCTTTCACATTTTTCTGCAATGAAACTGAAAAGCCTTTATAAAAAAACTTTATATTTTTGTCTTTGGTTCCTTTTCCCTCTATCACAAAACTTATTGGCTCCTATTTTACCAATTTGCACCATTACTTCCATTTTCCAACATAATTTTTAACTCTGATCATGTCCTACAAACAGCCTGCAAACTCCTGGTGTCACGCACACTTTTTATAAATACAACTACATCATCCAGCTCATTAATGGAAATAGTGAATAGAAGTGACAGAGAACTGACCTCAGGGACCTCACTTGCAATATCTCCCCGGTATGATAACTAAATTTGGATAACTCTTTTTTGAATGAAGCTTTTCTTGTTTAATTAGTTATGCATCAACTCCTTGTGATAGTTGACCACATTTCCCCCCTTTGGCAATAAAAAACATCATACAAGACAGTATCAAAAATCTTACTGAAATCAAAAGTCATGTCACCTATTATACACTCTTACTCACTTAGACTAGTTTTATTGCCAAATAAATGAGTTCACTTAAATATCCAACATTAGTATTTTTCATAAAAGATTTTTCCCCAATATGGTTTTTATATAAGTACAGAATTTCTTTGTGAAAAACTGTCAACATTTTCAATACTTTCTATGACAATGTAATCCTATTATTTTCAAAATCTGTAAAATCACTGCTGGTATTTTTTAGTAAATGCTGACAAAATACATCTAATGAATTAGGTCACTGAGTGTTCAGGCAAAAGTTTCAGATTAAAGTTAACTAATCTGATTTCAGTTGAAACACAAAAAAACCAGCTGTAATTTAAACTCAGCAAAGTGGAAACAAATAATCATTTCCACATCTTTTGACAGAGCGTTTTCTTGGTTTTCAGACAGCACTAAGAACCCAGACCACAACTTCAAATTTCCAAAGCATTTCCAAATGCTTTTCTTCCTCGAGCAGATACTTTAGCATCTTAAGACAGAAGAAGCAAAAACTACTTCTACTCACACCTTTCTAGCCAAAAAAAGTTGTAATGATAGTGGCAAATCAGCAGCCAACATGCATACACAAAAAAGCCAACCTTCAAAAGGGCCGATGTAAAACAAGGCAGCTCTATCAATATTTGCACAGATTTTTCCAGGAGTGAGTAATTTCTTTGAGCTACAGGAGGCACGAGTGCCTGAAGAAGTGAGTCACCCCGGGGATGGACGGCAGGGTGTCCCTCAGAGAGATAAGCGGCGCTTGGTGCCCGGGCAGCTGGCATGCTGCCACCCATCCCGTTTCTCCATTTCAGCTGGAGTTTTACACAGGAGGCAGGAGGCCAGCAGGGAACTGAGGGCAGCTGGGAGGGAGAATGGGAGCAGCACCACAAATTGCATGTCGTTCCAGGAGTCCTTAATCCCGTGTGACATGTGCCACTGCTTACAAATCTGCGTAGGGCCAGGCCTGTTTTCCACACTGCTGCACTGTGCAGAGAGACTGCCAGTGCCCTGCTCAAGCACTTCTCTGCTGGTATTGCACAGGTTCAAGTGGCAGCAAATTCTCTTTTCCTCTCTCTGGCTGAGTTCTTACTCAGTTTACAGGAGTCAGTCTGACCCTGTAAAATGTATTCATGACAAGAAACTCCAATTCACACTGGAACTCTGCAAGTGAGGTTAACCAGCATTCAGCTACAGGCACAAACACACGCATCTTCAATTTGGACGCTGTGCTGGTCCATTGCTGGGTCCTAAGAAAGCACGTATCTAAATTTAGATAATTCTAGCTCTAGGGAAATATGGCAACGCTATGGAAAAACATACCAACAGTTCAAATGAACTAGGAATAGATTTCTTAAATTATACAAATTTCCAATATGTTTTACTACACATTCAAAACAAACAAACAAAAAAGGAACAAAACCATAAAAAAAAAAAAAAAAAAAGAAAAGAAAAAAAAGAAAAAAAGAAAAAAGGTAACTCAAAACATTCACACATTCACAGATGTTACAGCACTGATCTTAGCATGGGAAACCGGTTGAGTTTAAATGACTCAATGAGGCAACCCCAGCCTACAAAAAGATCAGACCTTGACAGTGTTTGACCAATGTCAGGTCCAGTGTGCTGAACTAGTCACTCTTTCCTCTCCTTGCAAAACATGTCTTTGGAAAAAGCAACTTGAGCTAAATATTAGGTTTATCACCTTTGGTGGCAGGCCTTGTATGTACATTTAGGCTGGAAAATATTTGAGTCTTACAGCTTTCTTCTCCTAGTTATCATGGCTCAGAAGAAATTTTTGTTGATAGTGATGTTGGTAATGGCTGTCAGCATTACTTGTCCTGTATCACCTTCTGTTTCATTGGCATGAAAAAAAAATCAATGCTAACATTAAATGCATTGTTAAAAGTATTAACTCTCCTGATGAAGCAAACTGAACCAAGCTGCTGCTGGATGATAGCACAAATCATCAGGAAATTGTACCTTAGACCACAGAGATCTCTTCCTCCAACACAGAACCTGACCAAAAATCGAAACCTCAGAATTATCAGACATTTTTTTTTCCTTGTGAATTCAGGCTACTCAGGGATCTAACTGGAGACAGCCAAGTCTCTAACTCTTGTCCCACAAACCTGATGTCAAAACCACTGACTCAACTCGCAGCAAGAGCCAGGTGCTAGGTTCCCAAACACGACTTGAAAACCCGCACTATTGTGTTGACAAAGAATACAAAGGGCAAAATGCCGGAGACACTGAAATCAAAGAGCTGCCATTGAGGCCTTTTTCCACCTTCAGAGAAAATCTAACCCAGACTGAAAGAGCAAGTAAAAACAACTGTAGCTACCACTTCAACTGAGTGTGAGGCAAAAGGGCCGTCTAGAGCTTCCAGCCTCCTTCCCAGCGCTGGCTCGGTGACAGGCACTCACCCCTGGGGAGCAGCAAGGCTGAGCCCTGGCCCTGCTCAGAACCAGCCCCTGGGGAGGGTCCCCTGAGTGCCTCTGCTCTGAGGAGTGAGGGTGCCCTTGCTGACCCTAAGAACAGTCCACCTCCTGCTCATCCAAACCTTTGGATACAGGCAACAAATTAGGAGCTCTCTAAACTGGGAGTCCTGATTCTGTGACGTTTTCCTCGGAGAATAGGGCCTGCAAGGTCCAATGAAGCTGTACCCTTGGGAAGCAAGCCAGCGCAGGGCCACATGTTGCCCCACATCTTCTGTGTGCCTGCACACATCCACAGTGCATCACCAAGTTAGGCCACCCTGGGATGTTCATGGCTCTGTAGCTCCGTCTCAGTTAACAGAAGAGCCATTTTCAGCCACCCTCCATTGCAACCTGGACCTGCTCAGCTCTGCTCGTGCTGCTGCTTAAGGAGGAGGGATGTCAAAAGCCCTTGACCACAATGCAGAGCACATTTACTGCCCCTTCTGCCCTTTCCCTGATGTCACTTTTTTATTATGACATTATACCAAACCACAATGGGGATTAACCACCCCTGTATAAGCTTATTATAGGCTTATGCAGGCTGCTAGAGCTTGGCTTTGGATGGCACTTGTTTTAATGAGCCTCGGGCTGATGTCACTATTACACCCATGATTGTGTATCCCCACCAAGCGCTAAAACGAACGCGGAACATAACGTGAAGTTGCTTTATACAGTGTCTACACAAAGGTGTCAAAACCCTGATGACATACGCCAAAAAAAAATGTGGGCTGATGATGCAATGGCAAAATAAAAACGTTGAGGTGAAACTAAGGGAATAATTATGGTCCATAAAAAACCAGCACTGCCAAGTGAGTAACGCTTGGTGACGTTAACTGCTTGCACGGACTCTGCACGGCTCACCCGTAGCAATGGATATGCAAAGGCTTGACCTGCGCACATTAAAAATGCAGTGCAAGCAAGGGAGCAAACCAGCCTCTTCTACTTGTCAAAAATAAGGGGGAGAAAGAGGATTTTCTTCAAATTATACAGTTGCTCAGTGCTGAATGAGCTATGTTTAGCTGTGGATTAATGGCAGGATGTTCAACAACCCCCAGAAAAAGATGAAATTCAGTATTTATTTTACCTGAGAGCTGAGGCAATGAACTTAGGATAAGCAACTGAATGCAGGGACAACCTATTCTAGTCACCTCTGTATGAACTAGAGATATTAAAAAACTGATTTGTGAGAAATCTGTACTAATTCTCTTTGCAACGCACAGACAATTTCATTGGAACCCTTTCACTACTATTTAACAAAACCAAGAGTCCTACACATGGGCAGAAAAACAAATATGGACTGACCAAGAAAAAAGTTAAATCAGCACTGAGTGTCTCAGCTTGACTTCTCAACTTCATCACCAAAAGGCATGGCTAGGCCTGTGCTGACTCAGAAAATGTGTGAAGAGAGGTTCCTCAGCTGAACATGTCCACGGAACTTCATTAACTCTCCTTCTGATCCCAGAACAGTAGGACCTAAGCCAATATATTCTGCAACCATTTCCTTCCCAGCTAGTGCAGGCAGAGGTACTGACTCTGCCATCCTGCACTCCAGGATGCTGGGGAATGTGAGTCTGGTGAAAAATTTCTACATAACAGAGAAATAATGGCAATACTGGGCCACCTTTTTTCCTTTTTTCTTTAATCCCTGCATTTTATGTGACTACAGAGTTTTCAAACAGCTATATCATAACAGTCTGTCGCAAGCGTATTGGGTGTTTCAGTTTGCCAGACCTGTCATAATAAATTAATTACAGGATGTTGCAGAAGTGGCTGAGTTCCAGCAGCATCTTGCACAGTTTAATATAGACCTATTTCCCCATTTCGATGTATTTGTGGTTAGATAAATCCTCAGAAAATTTACAGCTGCTACACACTAGTTTATTATGCTCCCTGCTTCTGCAGGCAATATAAATGCAACAAAAATTTGAAGTCTGCTCAGAGCATAGATTTTACTGATATTGCTTTACTGGTGTGGAAACATTTTTTCCACTAAAGGTGGCATCTGCAGTTTCTGCTGATTGTTTGCATTTGAGTCTTACACAGGCCTTGTAAACTTGCTTGTCACAACCAAACGTAGTGAAAATTCATTTGGCTTGACAAAGTCCTCACAAACAATCAGGTGGACGAAGTTTTATATGAAATGCAGAGCTGACATCTTCATCTATGACTGTAAGAGAGAAAATGTTTTCCCAGCCTTTAAAGTTAGTATACACTAATTGCAGCCAAGATGTTGTGGCCAAAGCCTTTTCCTTGCTGATTTTGCTGTAGCTGTGAGCACAGGGGTCGATCTACTCCGAGCAACTTGCAGGACTGGGACTCTACATAAACATCCCAGCACTGGTAAACAAACCCTTCTGAAGGGGAGGGCAGCAAGCAACCTGCATACAACAGATGAACTAAAGACAAAACTTGTCAAAACCACTGTGAGCAGAACACATCTACATGTAAGAAAGGGATCATGTGATATTAAATGTTTGAAAGAGCAACTTGATTCTTGAAGTTCCAATCTCTGCTGCAGCTGTTTTGCACCAGATGAAGAGGCTGGAGAGGACTGAATCAAGGCAGAGGTACCTATTGCAACAAACAACTGTACAGGGGCCTCCTGAAAACTTGTACCAGAAACAAGGCAATGAAAGCTTTATCCCCCCCTTCCTGCAAGTCATAGACTATGAGGAAGGCTGTAGCTCAGACTTAGAAGACCAGAGAGCTAAGAGTTACTGGAGAGACACAGAATGCTGTTCATGGGCTCTGAGAGTTCATCCAGAAAGTTTCTGTAAATGGCACAAAACAAATGTTTTAAAAAGTGAAGTGGTTAAATATCTGAATTTCTAAAGTCTAAAAAACATTACTGGAGCAACCAAAGCCCTGCTGTAACACACCTACACACTATCTTCTGTTCCTTCTTCTTAAGTTCCAATTTCTAATCACCACATTTTTGCAAGTCTCCCCCCAGCAGCAGTTTTCTTCTCAAGTTGCTTATTTCCCTCTCTCAGACCTCCTCTTGTTTCTATTCCCTACATGCAGCAGTTTTGTTCCTAAAGCATGTACACTAAACTCCAAGCAATATACCCCCTTGAACTAACACAGTATATTTTTACAAATGCTGGTGTACATCTATAGGACAATATGTTTGAAATATTCTGTGTGGACATTGGACAGAATGCTAAGGGAAAAACCCTGGAGTACCAACCTTAACATGAATCTTCCTGGCCTCCCTCCACTAGTCAGAAAATACTTCTATCCCCTCCCAATTTCCACATCCATAAAATAGGTTGCACTGCATACATACTAATTTCATATGTGCTGGAAAAGGATCATTAAAAAACCCCACCACTCTTTGTGTTTACCAAACAAGTGTTTTTGCTCTAGTCTGTTCCCGCCTTAAACGAAGTATTTCCTATTCACCTGAGTAATTAGAGCAGAAGGATGTAGTGAATGAAGTGCCTCATTATCAAGTTTGCATCCACGGTCCCTGCAGAATGACTACCATGCCGGCTATTTTTCATAGCTGTCTGCTTTTGCTCGTAATGGGCCATTGTTAACCCTAAATGATCCTGACATTCAATTCTCCGTCAGACAATCGCGTCCAGCCGGCAGATTTAGTTCACTAGTCAACAGAGACTTTCGGTTGTCATGTTCCTCTGTGTTCTCATTAGCCCTTGTTTGACTGTGATCCATCCCCTACTGCCTTCTGAATTAAGTGATGCTACAAATACACTTATTATGTTTTATGATGTCTGTTCCTCAAATTATTTTAAGGAAAAAGTTAAATGCGGTACGATGGCTATTGGAAAACACAGGAAAAACACAGGCACACATTTTTGTCTGCGTTGCCGATTTACACACAATTCTTGATATCTCTGCCCTATCATAAAAACATAATATGCAGCTCTATGGTGTAACCACACACACAAAACCTACAAACATCAGAACAATGAAAGACCCACGATACTGCTATTGCCAGGCAGCTATAAATATCTAATATTCACACTTTTTACAGAAACATTTTATCTGGTTTGTTCCAGCAATGAACTCATGTCACTCTCTAAGGAGTCTCACAGAGACTTTTGTAACTCTTGCATTTTAATTCACACATCATGGCTCAGGGAGCAATTTTGCAGGACACTCATAATGCTTCATCTAATAAAAAAGGAAAATTTTCAGTAGGCAATCTGAATCCTTCTGGAATTCTTTTCTTCCACTGAAATTTAACTCCTCTAAGTACCTGGGCAATATTCAGCAACTGTATATGATAGTCACTGTAAGGTGATTTTAGAAAATACATAGATTGCATTAACGCAGAAACAAGAAGCATTACATAAAGTTTTTAATTTAAAAACTCCTTTTTAAACCATTACACTAAAGTGTTTGAAAGTTTAATCCTTTTTTTTTTGTAAATTTAAAATTCCTACAGCAATGTCTGAAGCATAAAGACTCTACTAATACCAAAAAGCAGTTCTCCTGAAAATGAAATGTATTAGCCATATTTCTGAACAAAAGGTCAAAGCTGTCTTTGTCATTGTGCCATACTCATAATTTGTTAAAGAGATTTTGGGGTGAAGGCTCTAATTTTAATACTGAAGGATCATAGACTTTTAAATATTTCAGATATTTTTGTTCCTTTTCTATTAAATGAATGCAGAAAACTAGCACCACAGTGACACTGAGTATAAAGGAAAAGAACTCTCTAACCAACCATGTGGTAGGGAAGAAAAAAAATTACAGAAGCAAAACAAAAGCTATTGCAATTACAAGAAAACATTATGGAAAGTTTATTTTCAACTCCTGCATTTTCATGTTTGGCTCTTATCTGATTTCTTCTGCTTAATTGTTATTTGGAACTGTGCCTTGGAAGACACTACTGCTGCCTCTCCTCTCAATTTGGAAAGTGTGGCAAAGCAGCTCTATTCAGCTTCAGAGCAGTGAACATAATTGGAGCCCTAGTTCGCAAGCATGAAAGGAGGTGCTGTGCCTTTGATTAGAACTTCCATCTCTCTGTGGTGTTTATCTGAAGTGTTATTTCTGTCTTCAGTGTCGACAATGGCAAATTAACATTTTACAATGCTTTCCAATGAGCTCTCAGATCTTGGCTACTGCTCAGCTCTCCCTGACGTGGAGCCTGATGTCATGCTCTGCCCTTGTTTTAAATGTGACCCAGGACATTTTAAGAAATGTAAGATGTCAAGATTTTTCCCCTTTATAAAATCTCTAAATGCCACATGTCACACAGGATGATGAGCTGAAACACACTGCAGGGACATAAGAGGTGGGGAGCCTTGACAGAATCAGGCAGCCCCAGGACCGAGGTAATTTTACACCACCTCTGACTGGGGAAAGAGACATTACTAAGTTTCCAGTACACATATGCAAGCCCCATTTAGGGCAAGGCTCCACACACACTAGGCAGAGCAAAGTTAGGACTTCTGGCAAATAACAGCTACCAGTGGGGCAAAAAAAAGAGGATTTGCTGCTATACTTTACTCGAAAGAAAAAAGTTTACAGATTTTTCTGGCTTCAAAACATGTGCAAGGAAGATATTACAATATACAGCAGCAACTAGTCCTCTGCATCTGGGTGCATTTCACACATCAGTGCCCAGCATTGTTATTTTCACTTCTTTTTTTAATGGAATCAAGTGCCCTGTCTACTAAATAAGGGTTTTCTAATTTTATGTTATTTATTGCTTCAGAGGGGGAGGAGAAAGAATTTCCTAGCAGAGTAAAAATAAACTGGACATCATCAGCCAGAAAAAATACCAACACTAACTGCTAGAAAGTGTTTAGTTTAATATGAAATATAAATTATTTAACACCACAGATAATTAATGAAGTCATTAGCAAAAGTTCACAAAATAATACTCAAGTAAAAAAATAGATTACTGATGCTTACAAGTGAATAATGACTACAAGTAAAACAAACAGCATAGCTGAATATGAAATATTTCATTCAGACAAAAGAAAATATATTTGGCAAGACTGCTGCCAAAGCAGCCAGGAACTCTGACGAAACTGCACTCAATCTTTACTATGTGCAGCACACCTCATTTGAAAAATAAAACTGCTTGGAATTTGCAACAATAATTTATTTTGATAAGAACAAGTAGTTCTACTGAAGACAGTGTAGTTGCATAGGTAGTTACTCCACAATTCCCTTTAGAGCCGCAAAATGCAGTTCAAACAGATATTTGATGACAGGAAAGTATTGTTTGAAAGCTTGTGTTTTCAGGTACACCTTAATGTCAGCACTCCTTTGGTATTTTACCATTCTGAACACTCTTCTATTTTGCTTACATCACACTTTAAAATGCTAATTTAATAATTTATGTAGTGGTTGGGCTTGTTTTGCTCTAGATCACACTTTTTCACTTGATTCTTTGCTCCCAATGGATTGATCTACAGCCTACATAAATGCCTAAGTGACAGTTTAATCGGATATCAAATTAGGAAACATTGTATTTGACAGTTTCAGTTCTTTTCCAGTGCAGTGAGGAGCTGAACCTCCAAGTTCTGTTGATTTCAAGGAACCCAGGGCAAAAGTCATCCAAAACAGGTTTGCACCATTGGTAAGTCACAACTGGTACCATTTTGCATATTTAAGTATTTTAATTTCTTTCTTTGTTGCTAATCCTAGAAGAGAGATCATAATTGCAACCTTCAATGCGTGTAATGAACATCGCCCCAGTATTCAGAAATGAATTATGCCTCTGCGTCACGGCATTCGGGCTCAAAGGCAATATTTGTCCTTCCATTTGTGCTTAAGTTTGAGCCTCTCGCTGCCTTTTTCTTCTTCTTCTTCAATTCCACCCCATGGGATGTAGGTTCGTTTTCAACACCATTAGTTGTAACTGATGACAGAGGAGTATCGACACTCATTAAGTTGTGCTGATTTTCTCTCTCATTCCTTTGTACCCTTTTCTTCTTTTTCTTTGTACCTCTAGAGGAAGGTGGATGTAAAGAGTAAAAAGAAACACAAAGTTAGACCAAATTTAGAGCTTTTTCCACCTACACCTGATGTGTTAGAGCAATTGTCTGCCTGTCCTCTTGAGCACAATGCTGAAACAACTACAAAAACTACTGTTCCACAGCAGAACAAAGACAGAAAAACCATGAAGACAAAATATGAGACCACTCCACTAGTCTACTTTTTATCATAGCATTGCTTTGAAAAGAACTGCTCATGATCTTAAAAATCACCTCGTCTTGATCAATAGACAACAGATGTAATTAAAAACTACAAATTACCAGTCTCCTCCTCTCATAAAAGCACTTGTTTTTTTTTCACTTTCCTAAGCTCAGACACCAAAATACTTATAATTAAGGAGAGATTCCTGGTTTATTTATGCAACAAGAATAAGACAGTCGAAGTGTGAAAGATTAGTTTTTCCATTTTAATTTACCTTAAGGAGGACAGAGTCAGAAATCACTTTAATGTCTATTTATACTTATCAGCCTTCATACAGTGACAAAAGGATCAGTTGAGCTCCTGTATCCCAACTGATGCCTCTAACTGGTCTTGCACATGATGGCAGGGATTATGCAGATGTTACACCACTTCTACCATGAATTCCCACTCCTGGCAGAAGTTGTAAGTTTATTTAACTATAAATATGTAACAATACTTCATCTCTAACCTTTCAAAGGAAGGTATTGTCTTTGTTCAAAATTTGCATTGTGCCTAGCACAAAAGGGTCCTGATTTATGACCTGAACTGTTTAATGCTGCTGAAACACACTGGCAAATGAATGAATCAAGACTGAAGAATGTAATGAGTGTCTTTTTCACAAAAATGGTGTTACAATGCTGCACTGTTGATGATACTGTTTTAAGGTGATCAGATTTTACAGATGAAAACGTTTACACATCAGCCTTGCTAATGAACTGATGAATATCTGCCTGTAGTTGGAACTTTTTTAAAGCTAAACTGTATACTTATATGTGGACTGCTGCAGCTCTAGTTCTTACTGGAACATTCTAAGGAAAAGATTTGGGAGTCTAAGACCCTCTATGTTAGGATTCGTAGAACAATTTGAGGAGTACTGCTCCATGAGGAAATTAGGGTACAAAGTCATAATTATTCAGTGTTACAAGTACCAATGTACCAAACCCAGTGTTCAGCTGGGTCTTGTGTAAATTTATGCAGCACACTACCGAGTGCAGCTCAAGAAAACCATACAATGGAAGCATACCTAAGGTCATATTGGCTGTGCTGACAAGTGGCAGCTAAGCATTAATATTCAAAGGGTAAAGTTACTATGCTATTTCCAATATAAAGCTACTCTGTGAGAAGCATTTTATATCTTTTTATTATTTGAACACCAGATGTGATGATGTATCAAAACTTAGATAAAAATCACCTAGCACCATTTCTCTATTTCTTCTAGAGTCCGCAGAAAACTGCAGTCAACTGCTTGGCTAAGATATAAGTCTACTACCACCTTGCACAAAATTTGTTTTCCTATTGCAAAGCCGTATTTTCCACCAGAAATTCTCAAGAAACAGACGTTTCATAAGGACTTGCCATTCATATTCTTTTACAGCAGGTATTGTGCCTCTAGTGAACAATACTGTTTTAATAAGCAAACCAGCAATCATTCATTTGGCTTAGCAAGTTGTGCAGGTGTTGTTTCACTCCTCCATACTGAAAGGGTGTACTTGGCAACCACTTGATTCTTAGGAATTGTGCAGCAAATAAATTTCATATTATATACGTCAATGTGACATGAATATTAAGTATATTTTCACAGAAAACAGGAAAATAAAGGCATGTTTAGGTGGAGCAACTATTTAAGCACAGACTGGACTGGATCTCAAGTCATGTTGATATTGCTGTTAGATGCTGAAATATAAACCTCTTCCAGTTAAGATGGCAACACTTGCATGTATGTAAATTTTTAAGGCTATTTCAAGACACATTGACTGCAGTGAGCAAGAAAATTAGAATCCTGGCAGGTTATGTTTTTGGTAGCAGTAAAGTGAGAGTTTTCATGAAAAATAGGGAGCCCTGTTTCTGAGCTGTTTTATTATCTGATGTGTGCTGTATAAATATCTATAAACAGAAATACCGAGTTTCAAACTAGTGGCATCAGCAGCATCAGAGGATTCTTTTCTAGCTCTTAAAATAAGGCAACAGCTTCTAGACTTTTCTGAAAATAAAAGTAGTACATGTGGTCACTGCTATGAAGTGCTATGACATGGAGCATGCATGAATTCAGACTGGAATCTCCATGATGCTCCTGCTCCCTACAGCTCAGGGTGAGGGAGTACATTCCAGTGACTCAAGCATGTAGGGATCTTCTCTCACCTTGCTGAAATGTAACTGAAGTGACTTTTGGGCTCTGTTCCTTCAGTGTGACATCTCAGGATAGCCCTAGTTTCCACTAAAACGAACATCTGTATTTAATATGACTCAAAATTCTTGAATTTTCTGAAATCTTTTGTGATTCCACATTTTAAATCTGTGGTCCCACATTTTTCAATGGATGCCTTGGAAAGGTCACCCAATTGTCTCCTGAAGTCCTACCAATGGAGTTGAGTCATCCCAAATTTTTGATACTGATTTCTAACAGACAGTGTCAACCGTCACAGCAACTGTGCTTTTAAGGCATTTCCTTCCTTAATGTATATACTACTAGAATAGTTGTGTCCAAAATTCAACACTGAATTCTGTCAATATGCAGTTGTACAGCCCACTCCTCATTGTAGTTGAGGGTTAATCTTTCCACTCACAATTTATTTTCAAATCTAGATACAGCTGGAGATACAAAATTCAGATTTAAAGGCAGGTTAAAATGAAGTATGAATCTGCAACTAAAGCATAATGTATAGATTATTTATATGAGGAGGGAACCAGTCTGGAAAATGATGAGTGAAATAACTTTGCCTAGGTGACAGATCCAATGGCAAACATGAGAAGTATTTTCAGGTATCAATTTTTGAAGCAAAAATAGTTGCAAAAGCTAAAGATACTGTGGAAGCTCCTGTTCAAAATGCTGAGATCTTATCTGCTTACAGCTTTCACAGAGACCTACAAATTTTAAGATATGCAAGTGTCACCACCAAAGGTGCTGCTGGCATCTTCTTAGAATGTGAAAACCTTTTGGAATTTACATTAATTAACTTTTAGAAGGTTCAAAAATAGCTTTCAGTCTGCAGCAATAAAACCTAATACACAGCTAAGGGATGCCAGTGAGCAACCACATATCCTTAAGTTTTGATTGTCACGTACATTATAGTTCTTACTCTTCTGGGGATGTGCATATGCATATGAACTGTTATTTGCTTCACACTTTGGGTGTGAAGCACTCTCTCACTGATCACCCTAAAGCTAACTTCTTGTTTTGCTTGAAAAAAAACACCCCTTCCAACATTTCTCACAGTTTTCAAACAGTTGTAGGAATAACACTGCAAATTGTTTTAAGCATTTCTTGCTTACTGTATTGTAGGTGAGTCTCTATTTGTGTCATGTTTGGAGATAAATTTCAGGTCCCCTGAGTTACTGGTGACTGGTGACATCTGTAAAGAAACAAAAAAACCAGGAAGGTAAGAAGATGACAGACAACAGGGCCAACATATGTGCATAGAAAACCCACCAGCTTCCTGAACAAGAACAGAATATACCTCGTTTGAAAAAGAATGTCTATCAGCCATGAAATGTTAACTTCTATGTGGTTACAAACAAGGAAAGAGTGCCTTGCTATTAAAAAAAAAAAGCTACTTGCAAATAAAAGACAGTTTTCAAGTGTATGTAGAAACAAGAGGTTATGAATATGCTTGAAGACAGCTTAAAACACACATTGTTTTAAAAAATTGTTATTTGTGCTACTACAAGCAAAAAAGCAGAATTCCGTAAAGCCTTCTTCTTGCATAGTTTTCACAAGAAAAACCTTGTGAAACCTTTTTCAAGCCTGCAACTTTCATTCAAAAGCAGTTCAAATCACTCCCGATTACTTTGTAATTCAGGGCCAGAAAGATTCCCCAAATCTGGAAAAGTAAATTCTCTCGTTTCCAAAGTAATTAGAGGGTCTCTGTAAAACTTGCTCCCTCTACAAACTAACCTAATTCTAACAAGTCTCAAACTTAATGAAAGAATTCCCATAAGGAAATCTGAATGCCCTTCCTCATTCTTCAGGGACAGGTTATGTTATTAGTTTAATATTATTTTTCTCCTGACTTAGAATGAACAGGATCAAGCTCCCATTGACTTACTGAATTCATACATTTACACTGCCCACAACAATCATGTTCAAACTTTAGTCATTAGAATCAGTCTGCTGTAAAAACACAGATTGCTGGATTAGTTTAGACAGAAGTCAGCCTATAAGAATACAATAATGTAGCACTGGCAGGGCTAGGAAGAAAGATCATCTACTTCACACACAAAACCCTTGTTAATACAGTAATAAACTTGAGGCTAAGTCAATGGTAAAAGTAAACACAAAAGAAGGAAATATAATACCACTGATATAAAAATACAAGGGAGTATTGTAAAGGGAATGACTCCAAGTAATTAATACTTCCTTTAGCATTTATAACCTTGTGGTTCCTTGCCATACACAATCATGAATTCACTCCACTTGCAGTGAAAACAAAATCTTTTTCAGAAAATCCTGTGTGAATAATGTTGAATCATTTTTACCCACTTTTTTTAGTAAATATTACAGAATCTTCTCACTGTACTAATACTATAATCAAATATGAATCATTCCAAAGAACAGTAGAGTAGAATTCTCTAAAGTGCTACTACAGAAACCTGTCCTCTTATAAAAAAACAGATGAGGATTTTTAATACTTTCAGACACCTAAACACAGAAAATTATCCTTATTTTACAGATACAAGATCAAAGTATCCACTAAATTAAGCTGCTTAACTGAAAGTTCTTACAATCTATTTTAAAAAGAACTCATCATATAGCCTTTCATATATTAAAGCACAGCTTTTTAGTACAAGTACCAAGGAAAGCAGAGCACACAACTGGAGACATTTGAATAGCTGTTCATCTCACTTGGCAACTCATGGCAGTTCCTAGGTCTGTGGAGACAGACTCCCAGCAGTTATGACAGCTTTCTTACTTCATTCCTACAAACTTTCAAGCATGTAACAAAGAAGGAACTAGATACCAGATCTTTTTGAAGCAGATCTCGCTGTCACTGCCTCCTTTTGTCTGTCCCATACACCTTTGTGTCCATCTCAGCCTACTCTTTGACCTTCTTTACCCATTGTAGTGATGTAAGTAGTAGCAGTACTGAAGAAACGAGGGAATCAGTGGCAGATGGAAGGAGGCAGTGCAGGAGCTGGTGAAACAAGGGGATGAAACATTGGGGGGAAGAAGTGGAGGCTGGGAAAACATGCAGAAGATATTTGGCAGAGGTGGTGTGGTAACACTCCCTAAGGATATGTCAATGTAAGGAGCAAGCCAGGGAAGAATGGAGTATGGAGGAGCTGAGGAGGCTGCTGATCTCATTGTTGACCATTTCTAAATCTCTTGACCACTTGTTATGCATGGGCAGATCTCCCAGGAAACTCCAAACAGCTCTGCACTATCACCACTGCCTCTGTACTAAGATGCAGTAAAGGCGGTGCTGGAACAGGCATGGTGTGAGCCGTGACACTCCTCCAGATCACTGAGCTTAAATATTAGTATAACATTATTAGGACAGTGTGTGCTTTAAACACCCTAACGTTTCAGATACTCATGAATGTTTTTATGTTCACATGAACAAATACTGAACACAGTACAAAAAACGAGCTCATTTGCACAGTTCCACTACTGTTGTTCAATTCTGTTGCCATGTTCTAATTCTCCCTGTTTGTGAGATACAGCCCACCAGAAGAGAATATTAGCTCATGTCAACTCTAGAAGCTTGGATTTTCTAAAGGTGTTTTTTTTTTTTTAATGGAAAATTGTAATACAGTACATATTTTCCTTTTCTGACGGGCTTGCCTGCTTTATAGCTCTTTTATTTTATACTAAACATTCTCACTTGCTGCCACATAAGAAGCAACCAAGGCAATATAAATGCAAAATACACAAAAGTGTATCAAGCTCCTGATCCCTGGTGTAGAATCCACAGCAGTAAATCAAGCACTAAACCCTTCCTGTGCAACTTGTGGGAGCCAACAGGTATTTCTGAACACACTTTCTAAAAGAACCTGAAGCACAGGGCTATTTCTAAAGGAAATACTAAGGACATAGTCTCATCCCCAATCTATGTTTTTGGTGGTGCTTTCCTCTAGGCTGTACAGACTCTAGACCAGGAGGCAGATGGACAGAATAGAGGGGTGCAGGAAATCTATTCAGATGATTCAAGCCATGACAGTAAATGAGTTTGCTCTATAGCCTACAGAGGAACTCTCCCATAGAAGCTGTTTCTACAGAACTTCATCTAATTAAAAACTCATTGGATCACAGATGGCAAGAACGAACATGTCTCTGTGCCCTTTCAGACTCGTCTTTAGGACACTACAATCAGTACTAAGCCTGTATTTTGTTTTCTATTACGCAGCCCATGGGTAAAAGATTCACAGCCATGTATTTAACTACCCAAAACTATGCCAATGCCTGCTGTCAAAACTGTTCTAAGAAGTCGAGTTTGTGAGAAATGTGACACCACACTTCACTCATCATTTTCTTCCCTGCTATTCTGCACCCATCCACACATTTCCCCATTAAATGAACAACTGGGAGACCTTTGCTAGTAGAATTACATATATTTGCCAGAATCTTCCTATTTAAAACTCAATTAACTTACAACTGTTTTTTCCCCTCTATAGTGTTTTTAAAGAGAAAGCCTATCTAAATCAGAATGATCATATTCTGGCCCTAACTATTAGCTTAGTTGTGAGAATCTAGCAGAACCATGGCTCTGTACACAAGACTGACATTGGCGTGAATTTCCCTCTTTTGCATAAAAGGAAAAATCTGTTGGGAAAAACCCATAGTCATGGCTTAACACCAGCAAATACTGCATCTCAGAAATTAAATCCACTATGTGAGTTTTTGAGGGATAACAAAAGGAGGAGGAGGAAGAGCGGAGACAAGATACTACAGATTGAAGCAGTATGGCTTAGAACACCTGTTTCAGTCTTGATGATTTGGCCTCTAGGAATTTATATGGGATCACGGCTTTGCATTAACATTTGCATTAAAAAAGTTCAATTTTTTTCACAAAGAGGCCATGAGGACCCAAGGAGAAAAACAGGGAAAGGAGAAGTCAGCTTGCTCCTGAGATAATACGCGTCACCCAACAGCATTTTTGGTTCTGCTTGACCAACTTAGTAGCTCAGGCTGATTCTTCGTATTTTTAAATAGACTGGTCACCTACAGTAAATGTCTATGCATGAAATTTCACCTTTTCTTTTTTCCCCAACAGGTATTAATTTGCTTATAAATCTGATACCTTCTCTTTCAATGACACAAGCAATACTATAGACACAGGTGTAAATGTTTTTTGAGACAGAACACGTAGCTACCAGCTTACAAATAAAGTAGCACCACACATGCTTAAGAAAGAGTAATTCAACTTGCACATGCAGCTGGCATGCTAGAGGGAAGACATGCCATCCAGAGGGACGTGGAGAAGCTTGAGAGCTGCGTCTATGCAAACCTCATGAAGTTCAACAAAGCGAAGTACAAAGCCCTATACCCAGGTTGTGGCAATCCCAGACACACCTACCTACAGGCTGGGCAGAGTAGTGATTGAGTGCAGCCTTGTGGAGAAGGATTTGGGGGTGATGGCTGATGACAAACTCAACATGAGTCAGCCATGTGTGCTCACAGTTCCAGAAGGCCAAATAAATGCTGGGATGTATCCAAATGAGTGTGGCAGCAGGTCATAGGAGGTGATTTAGCCCCTCTACTCTGCTCTTGTGAGACCCTACGTGGAGTGCTGTGCCCAGTTCTGGACATGGAACTGTTGAAGCAACTTCAGAGTAGGGTCACAAAGTTGATTAGAGGACTGAAGCACCATCCCTATGAAGACAGGCTGAGAAAGTTTGGGCTGTTCAGCCTGGAGAAGAGAACCTCATAACCTTTCAGTATCTGAAGGGGGCTTACAGAGAAGCTGGAGAGGGAATCTTTTTCTGTGTCCTGATTTTGGCCAGGGCAGAGTTAAATTCTGTGCAATAGCTGGGAGGGGCACAGCCAGGACCCAGACATGGTAGGACCTCACATCATTGCCAGGGGTGGGGGAAAAAGGACTCGCTTGGAGAAGGGTGCTCCTTCCAGTCAGAAACTTGGTGGGGGGAAGCCATCTGATGTTAATGTCTTGTAGCAGGCTCCACAGAGAGCATCTCTGGATATGAATCACTCCCTCTTTTGTACAATTTTGTTATTAACACTGCTGATGTTACTGTTCATTTTCTTATCTCACTGTTGTTTACAGTAAATTGTTCTTATCGCAACCCATGATCTTTATCTTTTGTGCCTCCAATTCTCAAAGTCATCCCAACACAGAGAAAAGGGGGGGAGGAAGCAGGAGTAAGAGAGTGGTGTGTGGACTGGGAGAGCCTCAGTAGGGGCACTGAATTGGGGAGTACCATTCCTACAACAGCCTGTAATGACAGGACAAGGAATAATGGGTACAAACTGAGAGAGGGGAAATTTAGGTTACATATTAGGAGGAAATTTTTTAATGTGAGGGTAGAGAAACACTGAAACAGGTTGCCCAAAAGATCTGTGGATGCCCCAACCCTGCCAGTGTTCAAAGCCAGGTCAGATAAAGCCTTGAGCAACCTGTTCTAGTGGGAGGTGTGCCTGCCCATGACAGAGGGGGTTGGGACTGGATGATCTTTAACGCCTTCACATTCTAAGACTCTATCTCGAACAGTACAAACCACATTTTAAGGGAAAAACAGAGTACAAAGAAATAGGAAACTAAAGGACTCAAAAGCTAAAATACGTTAATGCTGGGTAAGGATTAAGAAAAATGACCCACTCCTCACAGATGGTGTGACAGTAACATTTCTTTTAGATGAATGATTTCTTAAAGAATATTCAAAGTCATTGCTACTTCAAAAGCAGGATTTGTAAAGATATAAAATTATCTATTTTATAATGCTATTTAACAATTTATGTGGAAGACTACACGGTAGCTTTGCAGATTGATTCTAGAAAAGCATCTAGTTTCTTTCAGCCCAGATGCCAATAGCTTCAGAAAAGGAGATCTGTAATCATATTAGCTAGGAACGAAGACCAGAATTATGGACTTCACTATAATACAATCTAATTCAACTGAAAATCACTTTTTTTCATATCTGTGCTCTCTCTGAACCTTGAGAATGAACACATTTCATGATGTGTCGAAAGTCTTCAGCTCTATTCACTGCAAGAACTTCATTGTATTAATTCCTTATTATTCCTTCCTCATTAGCATAATCACATCTTCCTATTTTCCCCTCCTTTTCCTAAAACATAATCAATCTCTGAAGTGTTCCCTAGAAAACTGAAGAAAGGTCCCATTGATGGAGAAAACAGAAACAGTACAAACTGTAAAATAAAAGTTCTTGATGAAACTAATAGAAAAATTTCTAGCTATTATTTTTGAAATATGGAACAAGTTTTCCATGATTTTTAGATTTTTAGATTCAATAAATAAATTTTAAGACCACAAAATCACCCACATATAAACAGCTCAAGCCCAGGGGAAAAGCATCAATTGCTTGGCAGGTTAGTTTCAGAAACACTGGGCTAAGTATTCACAAAGTCTGACAATAACCTCCTCTAGGGGAAGAAGAGCGAGACCACGAATTATTTATGTGAACGGTGATAATCCCTAACTTTGTTTAAATATACAAGGAATCAAGTTTTGATGACCTTTGGGTAGATTATTCAAATTGTGCAACAATAATGTGGTTCTTGCCAGTAAGCCTTTTCTTTTTTTTTCGACTTTACATCTTGGCATCATTTTCCGAAGATATATATACCAGAAAGAATCTTACTCTCTTACATTTGTAATGGCATTTTTAAATTTACTGTTTTGTCTATTCTCATGTAACATGGCATTACATATTTAATATTCAGAATCCAGTTACATGCATTTCATGTAATGAGTGCCAGGCCATTGAATTATAAAACATGTTTACAAGATTTTATAGCCAGCAGAAAATTTCTGGGAAGAAAAAGACACTCTATTGGCTTTGAAATGTTTCTGATTGGTCAAAATTTTGCAAAACCCACATTCTGCTTTCTAATAGAACCCTATCTGAATTCCTGTCCTTTCCACTTTCACCTTAAGGGATCTGAAAACAACACATTAATTGGAGCAGCTAAATAAAAGTCCATCTCTGCTTCTTGGAATTCTTCATCAGCACAGCAAGAACTTCACTCCACGAAATTTCTATTGGCAGTTTACATGCATGTTGTAATTAAAGATGATTATGACCTAATTTTGTGGCTCAGGAGTTAAGTAACTCATAAGGCAGGAAAACAAGGTTTGCATAAAATTATTATGTTATGAATGCAAAACTGATGGTAGAAAGTATTTTGAAAGAAAGTTATTTGAACTAAAGCTTTCCTAAAAATTATTTGCAAAGATTAATATTGGATCTTAAGTATTACGCCCTCTTCTAATGTTAATAATTCCATTTTATTCACTCATAAAGCTCTGACGATTAGCTAGATATGCATGTGTAATATCTGTAGTTGGAAAACTATTCTTAATTAGAGTAATTCTCTGGTATTCTCAGTAATTAAAACCATAGTCATAGTCAACATTTTAAGTGCCTTATTTAGTCTTGAACAGTAGCAAAATTTCACAAGTAATTGCTAGGATGATTTTCACAGCAACTCTTTTGCAGTCTTAAGAGTGCCAAACATTTGAGTAAACCTCAAAAACACCCAGAAAGAACAATAGATATAGCAGATCTAGGTATAACTAAGTATTTGGGAAAACATGCTTGTGTCCAAGAAACAAACAACTAAAATATTCTTTTATATTTTCCTGCTTGTGTCAACCACTTAAGCAACAACCTAATTACTCAATAAATATTTTTGGATAAAAAAAAAATAAATGCTTTTCTGCCAAAGCAAAAGAAAAAAAAACCCAAACCAACAAAACGCCAACAAAACACAGGGTTTTACAAAGTAATGGTTTTTCTTATTTCCCATATAAAGGAAATTGGTATTTCCCTTCATCAGGTCTTATACTGAAAAAAAAAATGAAAGGAATAGGAAGAAAAGTTGCTGTGTCACTGCTGCAAGACAGGAACTGCCATAACCGATGAGCCCCCTCAGTGGTCATCTTAGCAGTTTTGTCTCAGAAGTCTCTGGTATTGCCTAAAGCCAAAGCCCTGTACAACTTTCATTCATTCTGGCAAACAGCTGAATGACAAGTTGCTTCTTCTATGCAGAACTCTGCAGCTTTTGTAAACCTGTTACGCTTCAAGGCATCATAAGTCTTACAGAGATTTGATTCATCATTTGGTTCAACTCACTATCTTCTTGATGATTTATATGGTACTGATGTGACTTGAAATTAAAAAAAAAATCCTCCACATCGTGTTTCCCAGTCATTCCCATGCTTTTGAAATCTTAGCCATTACCTCAGCCTAAAACATGTTATTAAAGCAATGAATCCCTAAGCACACGCATTTAAGAGCGTCTTGTAGTAGTTGAGCTCACCAGGGTAAGTACACATGGCATAAACAAAAATTTCAATCTGCCAACAGTAGATGTGCTCCATTCCTGCTTAACGCTCCCTGATCTCGTTTAACAGTAAGAAAGAAAAGTAGAAGAAAGAAGAGCGCATTGACTTCTCACCAGATCCTCCTTTGTACACTCTTTCTACTGCTCATTCTATGCTAGTTTAATCTTGTATGTAGACCCCCTCATGTAATTTTTTCCAGAACCTGGTTCATAACTTTTATCTAGACTCTCTATGATTTTGTCTGGCCTTGGCTGCTTTGCAAGATGAAAAGCAGTGTATTTGCTTGGTTTTGGACTGTTACTGTACATTTGATTCATTATGTCTTTCTTACATCTGTAGGTACCATGTAGACTACTACAAAATGCCAACTAATTATTAATTATGTAGTTAACTCAAGGTACAAGCAGAATTCAAGTAAAGAGCATTTTAATTAAATACTATTAAAACTGAGTGTTACTAAAACAAGTACTACTAGTAATACAAAAACTAGTGTTAGAAAAATGTCACCCATAGACACTTAAGAAATTCTAAGCAATAAAAACTAATCAAATGTTGCTTCCCACAAATCTGAATAACAAATATTGCAAATGTTAGTAACGGTAGCTGGTGTACATAGAAGTATTGTGATACAGTAAATTGACTTGATTCCTACCAGATTAAAACAGAAAAAATATGTGGATAACAATAACAAGTCTAATAACAACAGGCATCTCAGTGCCTCTCTTTCTTCTAATCCAGGTAGAAGTGAAACTGGGTGATTACAACATCCTCTGGGAAACCCTCCTTACCTCTAGCCACATAGATAATAAATCAAAGAAATCGTCAGCAATGTAATTTTTCCTATATTTATTCTGCCTTTACAGAAGTACCTGGAAGTAGTGCACCCTTGTCTTTCCTGGAAAATGGTTTGGCTAGGAATTTCTCAGCTACAAAGAGGCAAAAGATACTTCAGATTAATTACTACTGTTTAGTGTAGTGATTAATTCCCTTTTTTAAGTACAGTTAGGAACAAAACACTTAGTAATTCGATTTATAGCAGTTGGCTTCAAGAAGACAGTTGGATTCAACAAGATTGCCAAATGAGTAATCTGTACCAATAATTTATTAAATATATCTAAATATCTCTATATTCACCTACTAAAAACAGAAGCTGCACAAAAAAGGTCAATAGAAATAGTCTTGAGTGCTTTAACCTTGAGCGTTGCAATGTCTTTTCCAACCTAAATAATTCTATAATTGTATACACTACGGAGCAAAGATTAGATGAATCATCTGAGAAGCCCCAAAAGTTGTAACTAATCAACACAGAACATGCTTAGAGTCTGGCATATCAGATACAATTTTAGAAAAGTACATGGAAAAATCAAATAATTTGAAAGAAATCTGAACAACACTTTTAATGTAGTTTTGTTAGTACCATTTCAGTAAATGAATAGTTGTGGAAAGTACACTTACTAAGGATACGAAAATTTTGAAATAAAAATTTCTTAACAGTTGTTGAACTAATTTTTTTTAAGAAGATATCCCATCTTTTAAGACAATCATCAGCCTTATTTCACAGACGGGAAACATAAGCATGCAAAGTTTCTAATCCCCTGGAGAAGTGAGAGTCAATTGGCCTGCTTTGCATATAGTGGAATCTCTAAAATTCAGGGGAAAAAAAACCCCAGTCCATAAAAGTCAAATGTGTATTTTTTCCTGGACTAAAAATCAGGTCCTGTTTCTTTGTTCTTCTGTACTTACTGTATATTCTAACAAAAACCACAAAAACAGGAATGCTAATGCACACAAAACTTCTGTAAACTTGGAGTCAATGGGAGATTTGCCACCCATTACAATGGTGGAATTAAATAGGATATTTAATTGCCACATGATTCCACACAAGATAAATATTCAACTTCTACTGAAAATATACCTGTTTTCCTGGAATGATATTTACACATAAGGATTTTTTACATAGAAGATCAAAAATTAATACAGTCCATGTGGCACACAAAAGACAATCCACCACTACTTACAGAATCCTTCCCTCTCAAATTATTACCTTATCTAGTGTCAGAGAACCTTCCTCTGCTTCTGTGGGTCCTTCTGGTAGGAGAGGAGCAGAATCTGGTACTAATTCTGAAGGTTGTTCTTCATATTCTTCTGAAAAGAGGAACCATAATTCGCCATTATTAAAGCTATGAAAGAATTTGTGAACCACCATGACATTACAATCTAGCCAAAACAGGATGTGAACAGGTCAAAAATGTTTGAAGGCAAATGTTGTATGAGAATTTATGAAAATTTCTCCAATAAACCTTTACTTATACTAGCAAGTTTAGATTTAAATGTGATTTATATGTTGGTTATTGTATGAAAGCATTCAAACATTTACCAAAGAACAAAGCCCATACTATTAGGAAGCAGCTGATACTTAACAAATGTATCTTACACATTTCTTTTGATTCAATAAGATGATCATCAACTGCAATTGCAAATTATTTACCAGAGATGTTTTTTCACAGTTGGACAACCACCTAAAAATTTTTGTTTAGGTGTGGGGGTTTTTTTGGGGTTTTTTTTTAGTTGTTTGTTTTTCAGACCATCTTTTAAGGTCCTCACTGAAGACTCTTCTTCCTTCAGACTTTCCTCTGGGTTATCTTGCAAGGAGGAAAGGCAGGGCAAAATGCACAGCATGTACAAGGAAAGGACAATAGGGAAGGGCATAGTAAATCTAATTAACCTCATCAAGTGAGCACAGCGTTATGTTCAAGTATTTTTTTAGGAACGAGGTTTAAATACTAGATTTCACTTTAAAGACATAGGGAGGAACTAAAAAATGGGGGAAACCATCTTGAGAAATGTTGGGTTAAAAGATTTCTAAATACCAGTATAACTGATAGTTTGATAGTTTAGGAAGGCAAATGAATTCCTTGTAGTGTGCAACTGCTGTGTCCACAAGCTGAATATTTACAACTGCCAGCACAATGAGCATCTTTACAGCAGTGGACTAAGTAGGATGCTTCCTATATTATTTCTTCAAATTCATCTAGGTTTGTCTGTATCAGTTTAATCAAAACTGTTTTAAAGAAAAGGACCTGGTAGCAAGTTCAATGCTCAGATGTGAGACTTAACCATTACTGTTCTTGAAAAACTTCATACTGAAATACAGGTATTTGGGAAGTGAACATTCTCCTTTAGAGCAAGGGAGAAATTAAGAGTTTGTAGAAAAGCTAGATTTAATGGCAATTGCCTAAGAAAAAACCCCAAGATGTTTGCGAAATGCTCTGATGTGTCCTAAAGCATTTCCAAGCTGGGGCCTGAATTAGGTGGCTCTGTATTGGAAGAGACAAGGGATCAATCCAGCTGACAGATAATTAAGTCAGTAATAAGCTAACTTGTTCCATAAACTGAAATGTTTAGCCAAGTGCGATGGCCAGCTAACTTCATACAATTTTTGCACCACAATAAGTCATCATTATGCCACGTGTGTACTACAAAAATTCCTATCTTCAGAACAATAAGCAGAACAGCACGGTAAAATCTTGGTGCATCAGTTAAACCCACACCGGTATACCAGGAAGACAGCAGTAAACTTACTTTCACCAGCCACATAATTAGCTGGAAAATAGCCTTGCTGTCCATTTGCTAGGCTGCCAAACCACCAGTTATCATTATCTTTGTATAACACTTGGATAATGTCACTGCGATGGATGGTTAGCTCATCTGATCGATGCGCTGTGTAGTCATAAAGAGCCACTACCTAAAAGAGAGATAAGAACACCACAGCTTTATCACAACCATGCCACAGAGAAAAAAGCGCAACATTCACTTCCTCTTGCAGAAAAGCAGCTGAAACCAAAGCTGCACTTTGGTGAAAGCTGAGGCTGCCTCAAGTTTTGCTAATGGGATCAGGGGTGGTGGGAAAGCAGCAGGAGAGGCAAGATAAAGGACTGTGGGATTGCAGAAATGGTTAAGAACATTCAATTCACTAAGATTAGCTTCAAAACAGCAGCTGTTAGTTTTATAAGCAATTTGCTTGTGAAGCAAAAGGGAAAAAAAAACTTCATACAGTCACTTTCAGAGAATTGTTACACCACCTTCAGATCCCATTCTCTGTGTGCTCATGAAGCATATGTGTTTGAATAAATACTTCAACAGTATGACAGCTTTATCCAAGGAAAAATTTAATACAAAAAGACACTGCAAAGTTTTGCTTTGATCACTCCATTTTTTCTTTTTTCTTTTCTTTTTCAATTTGTTTTGTTTAGCAATAAGCATTTGGATATACAACTTTATAAATAACTGCAAGAATACTTTATTTCACATAATAAATCTATTTGGCAGTGAAATTCAGTGCAGCTATACTTTTATGGAAAGGAGTAGTAACAATCATCAGGACCATGCATACTACATATAATCAACTACTAGAAGCCTGCTTTCTACCTTGAATATGAAAATATCAAGCACAATTTCTTGCTTATTTCCTATGCCCTATGAACAAAAATCTGTCCTAGTGAACTCTGAGCAGGAAAGTATGAACAGAAAACAAATGAACTGAAAGAATAAAGGAATTGCTCACTTCCCTCGTCTTAAGTAAAAAGCATAATTATGACCTATTTTACACACAGAATGCTGCTTCCCTACCTACAATCTTCACCTCACATTCCTCTACAAAATCGTAGGCAGAGGTCAGAAACAGGGATCACTAGGCGCTAATGATAATCATAAGGGTTAATGGGATTGAAGGAGGCAGCAAAGTTATGATGATACGGACAGAAAAAGCCCCTTCTTTTTTATTACTCATGCATGCATTTAAATGTTAAGACTGCCGAATTCCACAATGCTTTTTAGATTTGTATTTCTGCTTTGAGCAAGATCACCTGCGAGTTGCGTGTGTAAAAATATAGCCAATGTCACTTGTATTTTCATAATTCCATGTCACCAATTAAACAGATTAAATCAATTATGAAAGGGAAAAGATGGAAATGATTCTACCATTGTAAATTTTATGTGGCAATCTGTGAGCTGGTCAGCATCAAAGAATCAGTATCAGCATAGTTTTCAATAGACAGGAAATTTAGCTAAACAAGCATTCAGGAGTCCTGAATTTACATAAAGAAGGTAATCCATGAAATGTGTTTTATCGTAACTCTCCTCCCTGCATTAGGAAAGCTAACAGTAATTACAGGTGATGTTGGCAGTACAGAAATATGAACTGTAGACCAGAACCAAACTAAACCACACTAACGAGCACCATGACCATGTCCAGTAAGAGGTGCTCTAACAGTACCCACTTCAGCTAAGTGACAATCTCATGAAAACCATGAGGTCACTTAAGGTAAAAAAAACCCTAAATCCAAACAGGAATGTAGGAATGCAACACTAATTACTTGGCATTGTGAAAAACAATGAAAGGCAGAGCAACAACTACTTTGTTTTGCAGTGTCTGTTGCAAGACACTTCTGGTGGATATGTTGTGTTTTTTTGAAAAAAATTACAAAAAATTCAGTCACATGGAAACTGCCACAAACAGCTCAAACCAATCAAGCAAGTCCCACTGTCTGTTTCTCAGAAATAAGGCATTAATATACCAATGTACCAGTACTGGTTTAGTAAGCCTGACAATTTAAATAAAATGTGGAAAATGCCATTATATTCTCTGTCAACATTTGATCAGAAAAATGACCATAACAGGATATAAGAAATGTACCTCAGAATGCACCAAAGAAGAACGTAAACCACTCACAATTACACCTAAAGCAGTAGACTTCCTTCATGTGTGAAATTTAAAGATTTGTCAAATTCTATTTGGGCCAAAGTCCAAGCAAAAATGAAAAAATCTATATTCAACAAGATTGTACAAAATTGTTTTTCAAGATTGATATAAACCCAGAAGTAATGTAGTTATACAGTTATGAACATGTTTGTAAGAATTACAAAATCTACAGTAGAAATAAAGGATGTCCTTGGGATCATACTAAAAAAAGGGCACGCTTTCAAAAGCAGATACAGTATAACAGGTACAGAAGATATTGCAAAAAATTACATAATACTTACTGTCTCTTGCCCGGGTGGACAACTGTTTCCTCCTCCCACTCCCAGTGCAGTCAGGCTGTCATCATTCTAGAAGAATAAGTTGTTTTAAATTTTAATATGAAGCATTTTGCTAAACTATGATTGTATTTTCATTTCTTCTGCAACACAGTAAGCATTATCTGCAACAAAATGCTTTTTTCAAAAAAGAAAAAGCAGAAGTAATGTTAAACACCACAGCAGATATTTAAGAAGTTGTTGCAATGAACTTTACCTCTGAACCAGTATGCAAAAGATGTCACTTCCATATAATGGAGAATTTTAGGGTGGTCTTAAAAACCAATACTTTAATTCAAATTGTTCTATCTTTACCACTTGCTCTTCAAACTGTCAATGAATTCAAAAGAATAGTAGACATACATTGCAATAATCAGGATAAGCCTGTACCTTAAAATAATTTGATTTCTGTAAAATAACCAAATGCTTAAGCTGAAAGAAGATTTAGAATAGAAAAGTTATGAAAATTAGCAGAGGAATAACAAACTAGGGGAAAAAAAAGGAAGAGCAAGAAGTCCTTTGCTGGTGTTACTTAATTTTTTTTCAATGGTCTATCTTCACAAAGAGGAAATCAATTTCCCCTCGCTTTTGTGTGCATCAAAGGAGACACACTACCATATAGAACAGAAATATTACACAGCAATTAAAATATTGTAGAAGCATGAAATGTGTGCTTTGTGAAATAAACATTTCCAACTCTAACAGATATACTGCATTATAACCATTTAAATCTGAAAATTTTAATCCAACATACTTCATGTCTTTCATATTTTACAGCCACTCTTTTTTCTATCTTTTGCAACATCTTCTTTCTCTTCTGCTTTTAAAATATACATCTAAAATGTATTGTTCTTTTTATTTTCAATGCTTGAGGTTTTTTATTTTTTATTACTGTGGTCCAAGGAACATCATAACAAATTACAGAGAAAATCCTTGCAAATCTTCAGTAGAATAAATGCCATTCTTGTGAACAGAGATTATTGCCCTCAGTGTTGTTTTCATAATTTAGCTGGGCTTATCCCATATGGGAAAGAAATCACTGATTATCCTGAACTCCATCCAGTCTCCAGATTGTTTTGGTACTGCCACAGCAGTTGCAGACACACACAGAAGTTACAGACGAACTCAGTATAAAAGCAAACAGTTGCACTCAGTTCTTATCATCTACCAGAACATCTAAGCCTACCACCTAGAGTTCTGAATAATTATGTACATGCACAGAAGGAAAAAAAAAAAAAAGTGTAACTACCTGATTTGATAAACAAATTTTGGACAAAGACTGGCGGAGCGGCAGTTCAGACTACACTGCTTGTTCAGTGGTCTATTGGTAGTCAGCACTGCTATACAGGTTTCAGCTAATTCTCATTTTCCATTCTCAAGGTTAAGAGAATTGTGCAGGCAATGTGCTTAGCCTGTGGGATGGGAGTGCCTCCTGTTGCTCAAAAATGATTCATCAGAATTATTAGCAGTATTATTTAGGTATCTAGTTCAGGTACTCATATTGCCCCATTATTGTGTCTCAATCTGTCTGTCTCTCTCTCTCTTTTTAATAAAGTATTTATGTGGCTCTCAAACACTCGAGAACAGCTTGAAGAGAACAAGCTGTGTGGAAATAACAAGCTAGTATCTGTGAGTCACCCCGAGACTATGCTGAATGTTCTCAGACACTGCCTTAAACTTTTAAGGCAACAACAATCCAAAGAGGTGCCTCTAAAGAGGTGCTCTGAGTACATCACTGGCTGCACACACCTCTACCTCCAGCTGTCCAGGGCAATTGCCATGGCTGCCTACCATACACACAGCCACTGCAAGGCTGCCTCCAGTGTGCTGTGCCATCCCTCAAGTAGTGCCCAGCCATTCCTCAAACAGTGCCAAGTACCAGTTACGCCACAGGAAACACTCAACAAAAACTAGCGGCCATTCAGCTTAGAAACATCATTTTTTAAATGCTGTGTCACAAGATAAAGGCACATTTTCAGGATTTCAGAAAAGCAACAGGCATACTGAATGTTATGAATAAATCATTCTTAATAAAATATTAATGTCTCTTTATTTTTAGGCAGGATGAAAACTAGCTAATTCTTGCACTGAAACAGATGTGGGGCTAGAGCTATGTTCTGAGGAGTTGGTCTTTTTGGGAGGCAGACCATCTGTGAGAAAAAGAAGCAAAAAGCTTGTTGAAAAAGTGTGCCATGTCACACTGATTGTGGTTGAACAAAGCTGTTAGGAGCTTTCAGCACTAAGGAACGTCCTCAGAGGAAGATACATAGATCCATCAGTTGATGCAGAATTCTAGACAATGGAGTATCAGACTAGTTATCCATGACTAACCCACTTAGATACCCTTGACGTTTCTAACTCAAAACCAAACAAAAACGTTTCAAGATGCTAATACGAAAGAGAATATTGCAAGTGAAAGTAACATGATCCATTGTTGTATCAGGTTTTATGGATTCTTGATAACAGCCCCAATTAAAATGTTTATAGCTTCTTTTTAATGGGTCAGTTTCAGTGATTGTTCAAATGGAGGTTTTATTTTTTTGAAGCAGATGTATAGTGGCCAAACAGGATTTGGGCATTAGATAGTGCTCATTCCCTTCAGAGAAAGAGCACTAAGAAAGAACAAGTGATATCTTATTGCTGTAAAATTCTCAGCATTTCATGTCTACTACTGAACCAATACACTTCAATTACCACAATAGCAAAATTTAAAGAAAAAAAAAAGTCTAATGATTCATATAGTTTTATATGCTTCTTCCTTATATATAAACATATTCTTCATTGTAACAGAAAATATATACAGATTAAGTCCCACTTCTAATTAGCCATTAACTCTTAATAAGAACCCTTGGAAATTAAGTTTTTCTAAGATTAATTTTAGGCAGACCCTACACATACTGGGGTGAACCCCAGTGTGTATGCACACAGGGCCAAAGTCACCCTCCCTCCTTTTCCCATCAGTGACAGACTCAGGAACATGAAGAAGGACAAACATCTATTTTCTGGATGCTTCACAGTAGCACTGCTTCCCTCCACTCCACCCCCCCATACCTGCTATCTGACATAGTGTAAGAAAAACTGTGAATATTACGTCTACAGACACTCCAGGAAAGACACAAGGAATGTATGTGACAGCTTCTCTTGTCTGTCCAGTAAATCTGTGCCTCACTGTGAAATAGCCAACGTTCTGAGGCTGTCACCTTTTGCAGATTTCTTTTGTTGCTGCTTTTGGTTTCTTGATTAGTTTTTTCAAAGGAGAAAGAATAATTAATTTATAGAGCCTGACTGAAAACCCTTGGTTGGCTTAAAAGCTAATATGCAAAATATTTAAAAATTCTACAGAATAAATCAGAGATTTTACCATTGCTCCATTGTCTTTTTCCTTAAGATCCTAAAGGTTAGAGATTTACTTAACTGCCTCCTCCCCTAAGAACGCTAGGCAATCTCTTTACTCCAGTAAATGAAGTTTTAAATTAAATGCTATGTAAGATGAGACTTAGAAGAAAACAGCTGGATACTGTCAGCACTTTCATATTCTGTTCTCATTCTCTGGTCCTAGCTGAGGACAACTAACTACAAATTTAGTCTAAACTAAATACAAATACTAGTATTAATAGCTAAAATAAAATTATGCTAAAAGTATCAACTGGCAAGAATGATAAATTCTTCTTCAGTCATAATTAATCTGTCTGTAGACACTGTAAAGTTACTTCCTTAGGCTTCAGGTGACTACAATCCTGATTTGATTACAGCCCTTCAATATTTAATAAGCATGGGGATCTATAATTTGCCTAGAGGAAGAAAGGACCAAAACTGCACCAGGCTGCACTTTATTGAAACCTGCAATGTACAAACAGAAATCAGAAACACAAACACAGCTGCTGCAGTAAAACCTACAAGGATTTAAAAAAAGGAGAGAGAAAAGAAAAAAGGAAAAAAGATCAGTTCAAAAGCACATGAAATACTCCAACTCCTGAAATGATTCAAAACCTCTACAACTATTTTGCCATTTCTAAAAATGCTAGTTTTTGATATTAATTACTCAGTTAACCTGCACTTCTGTATATTAATGCATTTATAATAGAAGAAGTAAAAAATATAATCAAATCCTTAATTTAGCCCTCTCAGAAAAAAGCTATTTTAAATCAGCTGCTACCTATCATTTCACAAAACAGTTGGTCTGGCAAATGTTTATCAAGCTTGCTGTGGTGGAGAACACTATAGTACTGGCTGAACAATTTATTTTTTCCCTAAAAAAATAGACATTGATGGCTAAAAATTTGAAAACATGAAAACAGGAATCATTTAGCAACTAACACAATACCAAAGTAAAACCAAGCTATTAAAAATTCTTAGTGAATCCTATGTATCTTACAAGACTTTCACAACTGTCTTAACAGGTTCTGTTAAAAAAGGTAGGTGCAAAAATCCAAACAAAATCCCAAATTGAAACTGCAAACAGATATAAATGACCCAAGTTTATTTATGTCCATTTATAACATTTCTCTCAAGAATTAAAATTAGTGTAATTACAACAGACTCTTAAACCACGGCATTCTGTCCACGGAAGCAGGGGGATTAACACCTCCAGTACAACAGGCCCAGCTTCATGGAGACACAAATGCATTCAGTATTCAGAAGCACCACTTGTGCTTAATACAGGTTCATCAAATGTATAGTTGCAATTAATGGCATTTACAGATTGTTGGATTTTTATTATGGTGATCAGGAAACCAGAAATAAAGAAAGGAACAAATATAATTAGGAGAAGCTTACAATCAATATTTAATAGATAAGCAATTAAGTAAACAGAGGATAGTTGTTATTTTACTTATTACAAAAAGGTGAAGTGAACAATGAAAACAGGTGCTGCAATGAGAATTTAATTTCAAGTTATTGTCTTAGCTTCTTCTCTTAGCTACTCATCCATGTCTGTTTTCTTAGTAAAAACAAAAAATGGGGTGTGATTGTATTTTATTTATTTCAAAACAACAAAAATTGAATAATGAAAAAATATAAAGCTTTTGATTTGCAGATACCTGATCTCACTACCAGCTGGTCACAGTATAAGCTAATTTGGCCATGTAGACAACTGGTTTGAAGATACCTCTTTTTTGAATAAAGACAGGATAAAAAAAACACCTCTCTACAATGAGAACTTGTGAATAATGACATTTTATAGTTAAACATCAATTTAAAAAAAATGCAAAGAGAGAATTCCTTACCCTCTGTAGTCTACCCAATAGTGTTCGACTAAGAGGATTTCCTACTGGGCTGAAGCACCCTGTGAAAAGAAAAGGCTGTGAATTTTTTGCTTGTTATCCTTTTCCATCGAATAAACCATTTTATTTTAAAATCATTATGTTAGCAGGGTATGTTTGACAAAATTCTAATGAAAAGCAGCAGCATCTTTCAGTCACAACTATGCATCCTTCAGTCAGGAACAGTTGGAGGGTTTATTTAACTAACAGACCTGACACAAGGTTAACTAATCCAATATTTCCATTCAAATGATTTGGAGAAGTAGCTCAAGCTATGTCCACATGCCACCTCGTGCTCAAAGCTGACACTATTATCTAGGCTGTATTGCTTTTCTCTTCATTGAATTTCCAAGTAATGCATACAAAGTTTTCCAACAGAAATGATCACAAAAACTCACAAAGGAATTACTTCCTTATTTTATCTAAAAGAATAACTATTCCTATTCAGTAGTCCCCTTTGATCATCTGAGTTCCTATCACAACACATCTTGCTGTTTATTTTATTCACTCTCTACATAGCACACTTGAACAAGTACTTGTAAATTCTTTTCTTTTCAGACTATTATGTTAACTACTAAGCTCAGGAAAATCCTTTCATCATCTATGGATTTATCTTTTTGTTATTGGTCTCCTCAGCTGTACACTTAAGAAAACATCTTAAAAAGAAAAGATACAAAAAAATCTGAAAATCGTTGAACATGACAGTGAAAAAATGCCACCACTTCACTGGAGAACAGTTTCTTAAGTACAGAAACACCAGGCAACACAGAGTTAAGCTCACTGGATTTTCTCTGTGAGACACTAGCTTTGAAACAAATTTTGTTTTTAAAGAAAAATAAGTTCTGAAAACTCATTTTCATTTGCCACACCAAAACTCTGCTTTTGAGGAGCCCAGTATCTGAATAAAGAGGACTTTTCAGATTCAGATTCCCATGTACTGGCAGAGCTCCACAAGGAAACTTAACACACTACTTTCTAAAGCCTAGTGTTTTTGACTTTCACAGGAGATTTACTCATAAATGTTTTATCATTATTTATTATTGTATTAGGTATTTCTAACTAGATAAGGGTTTCTAACTAGATATTTAGGTATTTCTAACTAGAATAAAAGCTGCAAGCTCAAATAACTGCAGTTAAACCATGCTCCTGCAAATCTGCATGTGACTAATCTCTTACTTGTGAGAAATCCTAAATACATGCAATAATAGATTATTCACTTTCATATATGAATTGAAAACATTTTGATCTTAATAATTTCAAAAAATCTTGTACAAATTTTGAAATACTTCATTTTGAAAGGCTTACTTTGCTTTTATTACTTTTTCACACCTCTTTTAAGGAGAAGAAAGAGACAAAAATGTAAACCATTTTCTGAATTCAACCCATATTAAAGACAGTAGTCCTTAAGACAACCTTTTTTCAAATAAGCTATTTGCTAAAACATTTGTTCAGCACTAACCAAAAGTCAGTGGGGATATTACTCCTATTAATATTGTTATCTACACACTAACAAAGTCAGAAAACCAGATGCTACAGAGATGATACAACATATGGATATACTGCCACATATACATTGTATCAAGTCTTTGAATAAAAACCAAACAAACTGAAAGCCAATAAAATGCCTGCATGATAAAAAAAAATTTAATTTTTAGACAGCAAATTTGAGCATGGGAGGTTGTGCCAACTCACGCAAACCCATACTAAGATAAAAGATACATAAAATATTTGATAAAAACAATTGTTTGTCCGGAAAAATATCCAAGTTTTAATTAAAAACAACATTAATCTGCATTTTTATCAGTAACATCGACCTTCATATTTTTCTAAGGAAAGCAGGCATTACTTCCAAGTGCTCCTGGGCTGTATACTCATGCATGTCAGTACTCCCGTGCAGCCTCTACGTTCAGCTGCTTCTCAGGTGAAAGCTGCATGGTTAGACCAATACCCCCAGTTAAGGCCCCATAAAGGGCAGCGCAGGCCTGCTGTGCTGCAAGCAAAGGACAGAGACAGATGTGTAACTCAAAGATGTAAGGAGTGCTGTACAGAATTCTAGAAGCCAGCACTGGTTCAGACTCGGTGTTTTCCATGACTAGAGACAAACAGAAAATTCTTATTACCTTGCTTGAGGTATAAACAGATCACAGCACACCTGGGCACAAATACTCTATGATCATATCTACTGGTTACCCCAACATGGACTTTAGTGTTATCTATTACTTGTTTTTAATTATCAGGCATTCCTTTAGCAGCCCCTACATTCAAAAGGGTCATATTAAAAAACACCAAGCAAACAAAACAAGCCCAAACTAACAAAAAAACCTGTTCAAACCTTCCTCATTCACAAAACAAGCTCCATTCATCAAGCAAGGGAATATCCATCCCTTCTTCCCCAAATGAAGCAGAAGAATTTTAAAGCAATGTTCCACAGCTACGGGCTTGATATGGTTCCATGCTTGATGAAGCATGTAAATGACATCAAGCAGGTGTGACTAACAGCCTCAGCAGTGCTTGCTTTGGTTCTCTCTCATCCAGGCCATACACGCTTTTCAACTACGATATTGAAACTGAGGTCCAGATTCCAAAAGGACATTTCCACTTGATCTAAAAATTAAGTTTACAGGACACCGTGACCTGCTGGGATTCTTGCTTAGTCTGAGCTTATAGAAAGGTCATTAAATCCCTTGTAAGGTCAAGCCTGAAACACCCCCAACACCCAGTGTAATCTAGACTGTTCTATCTTAAGGATGCCTCAGAATCACTATTGGAGAAGCATTTGTATTGATGCAGATGCTTTATTTGTACTCTCCAACAATCTTCTTTCTTATCTGCTGTCTTCACCTTCAAAATCATATACATCTTGAGAAATTAATCTTCTCAATGAAAATCTCAATACTTGAATTACTGCATTTCCCATTACTCTGCATTGATTCTTCAGTGGTTTCCTTTATATGGAATTTTACATGAGAAGAACATATTACTTTTAGGAGAACTTACTGCTAATGTCTAGGCTGCAAATCAGGCATCACAAAATGATAGATACTAATCCTTTACCTCAAATGATGACAATTTTCACATCAACACAATTTAACAGCAGGACAGCTCTTCTTTAGGGTCCACATAATCCTATTGTTACAATTATGTTGTTAGCCTATCAAAGAACTGGTTTGAAAAGATCTGTCTGCCTTGAGATGAGCCTGAAAATGGTAGTTTCCGGTACAATTCAAACAGTGAACTGAAAGCGTATCCTCAGTTCCCCTTGGTCACTTCTTGTTGCGTCTCAGCCTTAAAAAACATTTTTTTACGCAGCCACAACTTCTGGCAATTTATTCTTTGCCAGTATAACTGTAACCTAACAGGAAAGAAGACAGAAGCCAACCAGTTGTCCTGTCCAAAACATGTCTGTAATACCAAGTCCCCCAGTTTTATTGCATGCTTTCACTGACAAGCTACCCTCTGATAAACACATCAGTGTGAGGTGATCAAATTCTAAGTAGCTGAACTGAAATGCACAAAGTAGATGAGTTCTACCAAATAGACTTGACTTATTTCTATATAAGATATGACAGCAGCAACAGTGCCCCAGAATAGCACTTGTAATAATTAAGAACACTTCCTTTTAAATAACAGCATCTTTAGTGATTTTGTTTTAAACCAACAGCATAAGAGGCAGAACAGGGAACGAAGTCTTTCTAGGCAGTCCCATAATTCCACTATTATCCTACTGAACTGCCTATAACCACCCAATGTGAAATGTTTTTGGGAAAAAATGCTCTTTTAAAAAAGGTTAGGAGAACATTCATTACAGAAGAACTCCTGTTTTAATGAACTTTTCAAAAGAAGGCTTTTTCTCACTTTCTGGAATGTTCTTGATAAATCAATTTTTTAGTTATTAAAGGCAGTTGAGCATAATAAATCTCTAAGGATTTCAGTCACATAGAATCTAAAGCTAATGAAATAATCCAAAAGTTCATCCTGGAAAATTCTCAGAAAATCACAGAGCTAAGGACAAATATGTATCTAAGTAAACTGAAATATGTTAATATTCAGACACTTCTGTGACAAGCATTTCTACAGCATGCAGAGAGAGAAAAAAATCTTACCTACTCTGGTTATACATTATTCTGTTTTTAACTGAGTTTTACTTTAGGTCTATACTAATTGCTAATGTGTCAAAACCCACAAAAAATCCTGGAAGACATGAAAATAAACAATGCCTCTAGGAAATGGTATTTCTTATTGCAGACATTCTTATGAATTATATCATGGTCTCTTGCAACACAGTGTAGTTAAAATACATGTAATTAAATAACAAACACTGGGAAAAAAAGTCAAGTCAGATATGAGATGACTTGACTTGAATATGTGTAGATCAGCTCATTCCTCTTCCTACTCCTCTTCTATGGCTTTAAAACTGTTTCTAATAAAGAGAATCATGTTTTCAGCACAGTCATCTAGTGTAGCATGACCAACAGCATGACCTTTGTGACCAAAGGATGTTTTAGTATGCAATATAATCTCTCCTTTAGGTTCCAAAGGTTTCAAAGGAAAGTTTGGAGGTTTTTAAAGTAAAAGCTTTCAGCTATTTCTGCAATTTCATTTTTCAAACTCTGTATAATATAAGGAAATTGGGAAATTTTGTAATGATCTAAATATATAGTAATCTTCCCTGGAAGACTTTATCCTCAAACCAATTATGCTCAAACAGATCACAAAGAATTCATTACATAAAAAGATGGTTTATATATTGGGTAAGAACCTGTTTTCCTTTATTTAAACATAGGATCACAAATGTATTTAAAACCCACTACAAACATTTTCAGATGCAGTTCATACAAAATGAAAGGAGTGGATGCACCTACTTAACACAAGCATACCTTTTTATTTTACCAGGAAAGCAGATGTTCCACTAATACCCATTGCTTTAGGTGAAAACCCACTTCCAACTCTGTCCTACATAACTTAGTCTAGCATCTACAATTTTGAAGATATTCCAGACTGAACAAAAGAATTGATAGGACCAAAGCGTACTGAAAACTGTTTGAGTGAAGTTTAATCTGTATCCTAGTGACAGGACAAGAAGAAATGGTCTCAAACTGCATTAGGGAAGGTTCAGGTTAGACATCATGAAGAATTTCATCATGGAAGGGGTTGTTAAGCACTGGAATGGGCTGCCCAGGGAGGTGGTGGAGTCAACATCCTTGGAATGTTCAAGAAACAACTGGATGTAACGCTTAGTGCCATGGTCTAGTTGCCAAGGTGACTCTTGGTAAAGCTTCAACTCAGTGACCGTGTAGGCATTTTCCAACCTAAAGAATGCTGTGATTCTGTAATCTTGCAAACTACTTAAAATGTATACCCTTAGAAGAGGGAGTTCTCACATGCTGTATATACAAAGGTGCTGTGATGGCACCACTACTGAATACAAAGGTCTTCTACGAACACCCATAAGATTCTTGCAGTGTATTCTGCACTGACAGAAGCCTGCTCAATGTCAGCCCATGCCATTACTAGCCCTCTCCTTGTCTGTTCCCCACCATTTTCTTCTACCTGGAAAAGGTTGAGCTATCTCCTCAATGTCATCCTCATTTTCTAAGTGGGATTCCAATTTATTAACCTAAATCTATCCACCTAAAACCAAAACCCAAAATCTATAGAACAAATAGAATCCCTCTCTGTTTACTGTCTCACTTTTTATAAGTTATATAGAGAAATATCTGTTAATTCATTTTTCTCATTGGATATGAGAGCTGTTTACATGCGAAATACACTTCAGTAAAATGAGAGACAAAAAAAATTTTGGCAGCTGTACTGCCACATGTCACTCCTCCAGTTAGTGGAGATTGATCTAGATAGCAGGTATAAAAAACCCCAAATCCACCCCACCTTACCCTCTCCAAGTTCAGCTGAAGCAGGTGTGCTGATAGGTGGAAAAGCATTTATTTCTCTTCCCCATCACTATTAATACAATGAAAACTTGTAAACTAACAAAATAATCTTGGGAAATTATGTCAATAGATCAAGCTTTGTTTACCATTCAAAATACTACACTATATAGAAAAGTCTGTACAGAAGAATAAGCTTTCAATGAAAAAGTAAGTAATGTTTACCTTTTCAATCAACTGTTTACTAAACACTGGTATGAAAAAGAGTTATCTAGAAAAAAACCTCTAGGGAGTTAGACAATTTAGGACCATGCAGTTCCATACATCGTGCTGCAGCTTCTTTAACACAGCAGTGATTTCCCAGTGGAGGCCCCAGCTGCAGCTACTAGGAGAACCCTGGGTTCCCAAACCATGAGCAAGTCACAGTTATCCTGAAGTGAGAGACACAACTGCTTTAGTGTGCTTTAACTTCCCTATCGAAGGACTGACACAGTTATCTCTAGCTAATGTATCTGGTTGTCTGATTCCACAGCTCAAGTGACCAGGTAGTTTGTCCTCGCAGCAGAGTTAAGTGAATACTGGAGCACTGGAACAGAGCAAAGCTTACATTCACACCTGTAGATCCACAGAGAGATACCTCTGCTGTAACAGCAACCAATTCCAATCCTCATATAAGAGACCTCAGAATCAGACAGCACTAACATGAAAACACTATGCTTCTGGCAGTGCCAGATCCCACAACATAATTATATCTCCCATCAGCCAAAAGAATGCATAGAGATATTCATTCAAGGTTAGCCATCATTTTCATTCCTGGTTCAAGGTATACAAGGGCACATACATGTGTTTGCTCTGAGACTAATCCTCCACGAGGAGGACTACAGAGATTATCTGTCACTAGCTTTGGGTTTCATTTGAAAACATTTATTCTGTACTTAGCAAAATGAAGAGGCAGAATTGGGCCCTTATTTACAAAAAGCATAATGAAGTAAAAACTATTGCATCACAAAAACAATTTAAAAATCCAACTTCTTAATTAGAGATTAAAATCAAATACATTTAGCAGCCTACACACCCACCTAATTATTTCTGAGTAATCTTATCAAACCATCATCTTACATTTTTCTTGCAAATGTTAAGTTTCTACAGTACCATATATAAACAATGCAAGTAGTAGCACGTGTCCCAAGCATTCTTTTGAAGTAAAGAACATTTATTGAATTCATGCTAATCAGGAACGTGCTAATTTACGACAGCTTCTAACATTACATCACAATGGCAGTAGATATCACTGAAAATGAGCAGAGGTTATAGTATCCAGTTGTTTCTTTCTACAACCTGGAGAACAGAAAGTGATTCTACAGCAAACATCAATAAGCCTGCACAGATACCATCAGCTTTCTGAAATCAGATTGGCAGCATTACTTACAAGTTTTAGATAGCAGATAAAAAAAGATGTAAGGAAAATGCAGACTATGACGCATTCTTTGTATTAATAAGAGTTATTTTTCTTCTAGTGCTGTAGATATCCTGAGAAAGTCATTATTAGATTTGCTAAGCTCACCTGGACTACTTAAAAGCAAACAAACTAAAATAAAATAGAAAAGAAATTTATTTTGTATTCTATTACATGCAGTTTGTGGTGTTCCCTATCAAAAAAATATAGAAAAACTTCACAAAATATAAAACCTGAAGTCCATTGGAGCTGTAGATGCCCAACACTGAAGTAGCAACCTTCACTTTTGGGTTTAGTAATATTTTTGTTTCTGCTTTAACTTACCCTCCCTGAATCAGTGGAAATGGAGTTCTTAAGCACGATTGATTATTATCTGCTTTCTAAAAATATGTAAAACAGTTAAATTTTATTTGTTAATACAGGTAATTCCTACGTAATAGAGTTAAATAGAATTTAACTATCTGCAGTTCTCAAAGTCAAATATCTTATGGCCTCATGACTCTACTTGTGTCTTTAAAAAAAGCATGCTTAACTACAGATAAAAGACAAAGAATGAAAATTATGCAAGGAAGAAAAACAAAATTTTTTCACATGATTCGTCCCACAACAGGAATTCAGCATTGGCTAGTTACTCACAGCTAGTTAAATCAAATTAGCTTGCCATTCTACAAGAGGAAAGCTGTAAGAAAATATGCTTAGAATATCATAAATATCTTTCAAAAATAGCCATTAACACATTTTTGCAATGCAAGGTCTTGTCAGCTAAGTAAAAACAACCAGTTACTGCATAAACTACTGAATTTCTATATTATCCAGTAAGCCTCACAATGTCAAATCTCATCTTGATTGGAAAAAAATGTAAAGAAAAATTCAAATCTTGTACTTGCTTGAAGAACATATGTAGCATTTTCCTAACATTTACATTCAAGGTAGAATAGTATCACCAAAATCATGTGCAATACACTGGAAAAAATAAGTTGACTTGATATTTCAGGTCTTTATCATGACCAGAATAGCCACTATTTTCTCTATGACATAAGTGCTTTCAGCCAGTACTGAATATTAATTTTGACAAAGTATTACCAGAAAATTCCATGAAATAGCCAAACAATTCATACATTATCAAACCTGAAAAATGCAGGACCACTGGCAGACACTATATCAGGAAACCATTGTACAAGATTTTTAATTTGGTCTCAAATCAAAAGAGCAAGGAAAATAGTTAATGGCAAACATACTTCTATATTCACAAATAGAAGATCATGTCTTTAAAATACACCCCAAGTTTACTTTCCATTTTGTAGTTCAGAAATTAGACTGGTCAGATATTTCATGGAAATATTTGTGTGGTGAAATCAAACTATTCCATGAGAGTTTTCCCACAGGCACACTTTTTGAGCTTTTAGAAAATTTATGAACCAACTACTTTTAGAAAGAGCTCTTCACATATCAGTGATTAAAACATGTATGAATAAGTAAGCCCTTTCTAATTAGTATCCAATTGTATAGGAAAATAAAATAATGGCCTGCAACCACTTTGGTAACAAAAATCTGAATATACCTCTTTGTAAATAACATATGAAAAAGCACTTGAGACTAATATTGGTATCACCTGTTACAGAGGAAAATATACTGAAATGTTATGTCCAACATTAAAGCAACACATTGGAGAACCTGGGCACAGATTTCAGTGATACTGATTTTTCAGTTTCCTTTACCAACAAGGTCTGCAAAGGTTTTTAGAATGCAACAGCAACCTGTTACTGCTTTTACAGCAGTGGATTTTTAAAATGTTTGAGTCTTAGGTGGGGGATATGCAAAAAGAAAAAAGCATGGAAAATGTTTGCAATGAACATAATTAGGAGGCAATACTCCCTTTAATTTACAACAGTGGTGCCTGATGTGAGGAGAGGTAAAAGAAGGAAAATCAAGACAGGCAGATTCATAAGGAGCAGCTGTGCCCAGCTTTAGGCTAAGATCACATTTCTAAAACTCTGGATTATCCTGGAGGGAACAGAATTCTCTTCAAGGTTCAATCAGGAGCACAAAATGTTACAGCTGGGATTAGGAGACAGTAAGAATTTTCAGTATCTCAGTGGTAAGCCAGAAAGTAGAAGTAACAGTCCTATCCAGTGAATTGGTATCATGTTTATATAGGAATTTTGCAAGCAAGACTATTTGCATAGCAAATCTAAAGATGTAAACAAAAATAACGAAAATTGAATTCTGAATGAAGAAATACTGTTTGACTAAATATTTTTTACAGTATCATGAAATACAATTTAAGTACCTAATACAATACCATACTAGCTTTTTTCACATCATCACATAGGTAGTGCCAAACTGTTAAAAACTACAGTACTTCAACACGTAAGCCTAATTATAAGACCCATCCACTCTGGTTTGACTACCAGTTGCAGCTAAATCACTACTGACTATGCTCATACAGCATATCCAATAAGCCAAAACCCAGACAAATGAAGCAAGTGCTAAATTTTCATATTCATCAGTAAGAAGAAGGTGATTAAGGTCTGAATATTCAAGGACAGGAAATTCTTCTCCATAGCCTTTTCTAAAAGGAACCACCCACCCATTTCTATGCATTATTATATATATCTGAGTTTCTTTAAAACTGACTTAATTGCCAGTTGCTACAACAAAAGGACCAAACAACTGAAAATCACAGAAAATTGTCTAGTAACACTCCAGTAACACTGAGTTTGGAAGTCTCAAAGCATATGTTTTAATAGCCTTATTCAGTAAACCTTCCTAGATGGTTTTTGCACTTATATGCCAATTATTAACTCAAGAACTGGTGATAGAGACAACCCTGGACACACCTTGTTCTCTTTCAGTGATTCCTGGAACTTACTCTGAAATTTGTTTTGGTAAGAAAAGCTGATTTGCAGGAAGAGTTAATTGCACCACCATTTCAACTGCTGAAGATCCTTTACATGTGTGAGTAGCAAAGAAAGATGGAAGTTTCCTTTATGTTCTGTACCAGAAGGAAAAAAAAAATTCCAGTAAGGTACTGTTACTAAGGTACACATGATGTGGTATACTATACATGTGCATTAGGTGGGCACTACACTCCAAATCTTGCAAATAACAGTAAAACAATTATTTTTATTCTCCTCTTGTTGCTATTTTTTATGCAGAAGCAGCCAAATCTGAAGCAAATATAATTCAGCAGAATATACATTATATTAGATTGAACTGCTGGATACAAAAGGTGAAAACTTGCCACTCATTAATCAATATATATATTGATTTTTCTTTGCTACTCACACAGAACTTGTGTTTTAAATTATTTTGAAAATGAAAAATTCCAAGAACATGCTTGGAGTCCTTATAGGAAAGAAACACCAGCTTGGTTTTAGCTAGGACCTGGCTCACAACAAAAGTTCTTCAACTAGCAACACGCATAACTGTTACAACATTCCCCTGAACAAGCAGAAGAGGTGACACACCTCATGTATACCTCCTCTGTATTGAGACAGTCACAAAAAAAAAAAACACTTTAAGGACAGGATCCTCCTTTTTTACTACAGAGGTGAACTCTGCTTGAATGTGATTAGCCATTAATGAAAACTCAAAGTTGCAAGGAGTAGGAAAATGAAACCTATTCAAAGTCTTCACCTGAAAATACACCACCTCACAAAGTGAATCTTATTGTGCTCTGCAGGTGCACAGTGACAACCAGAAGTTTGGCGAATGAATTCTCATGACATTTCAAATTGCTACTAGGCAATTTGTCACACCAAAAGATGCTCAATCCATATTTTGAAAGAAGCTGCAACTTTTGCATTTTATTATTCAGCACATTAGCTGCAGCAGTCTGCTTCCTTTGACCAGTCAGGAAAGGATTCCAGAAAGACCTGTATCAACACATACCACTGCAACACCCTTCAGCTAATCCATAAAAAACCCCAATCAATGAGGCACCAGAAGCTAGCATAGCTGGAGTAGAGATTGACAGGATAGGAAAAGGGGCCATGATATCTAGAATATTATGGGGATGCAGTATCTATAATATTAGATACAAAGTGTCTAATATTATCCATTACACTGTCGAGTAAGAGCCTTCTGCAAAGGGACAGTCCAGCAAGCCAGAACAAAGACCAGGGTCAAGCGAGCAGGGGAGACACTGAAAGAGTTTTTTTGAATTTACCTGTTTGTCACTTGAATCTTTTTTCTTTGCCTGAGAAATTAAGAACTGAAGAAGCTGAGCCCTAATTGTGAGAGGACAACCTGAGAAAGGAGCCTCTGCAATCTCTTCCTTTACTGCATGCTATAAGGTTGCAGAAAACACCCAAATACAAGTTTTCAGAAGCAGAGTTTTAAGAGAATTCTAGCACTTCGTTTGAGGTCAACAAGCAATGAGTCACTGTTCCCTACAACCTCCAGCAAGCAAGAAAGCAAGCTAAAGATGAGCATGCAGGCTCCAGTGAAGCTCTCATTTCATCTGGATCAAGGCAGCCCATTAAAGCCAGCTCTGAACCTAACAACAGACTACTGTGTGACAACAGCAATGTCTGAGTTACATACCCATAGAAGCCCTCACTTCTCTGTACCTGCCTTCTGCTTCCTAAATGCCTTCCCAAGCCACCATCCTCTATCATTATTCTACAGGACAAATATCCGTATCAAACTACAATGACCAAATTGTATCAGTACCACAACCTACTGCAGAGTATAGATCACATACACCCAAAGTTAACTTTAAAGGTTAAATTTAAAGGTGTTATATTAATAGAATTAATCATATCACGGAAGTTTGCTCTCACTGAAATTGGTGCTTCAGCAATGAGAGTAAAAAGGTGCATATGAATCCATGGAAGTTTAATTGCTTCACACATAAAAATCTATCAACAAAATTAGCAAAGGCTTTTTAAAGCAGTTGAAAAGGCATGCATGTGTACCAAAATGGGAGGGATAATGTATGTTTAAAACATTTTTTTTCTTTTTTTTTTTGGATGCACTTAGGTTTTGCTAACTTGTCAAAACCAGCAATGAAGTCAAAGTACTTTGGCCTCCTCTTTCCAGCTCCTCTGGAAATGACAGTAACAGAAGGATTGGAGCAATACAAGCAGGGATCAATTTTCCCATTTTATTCATTCATGTTTATTGCTGTACAGACAGCATCTTTGCTGACGTGAGCTTTCTGCCTCACAAGAAAACTGGTATTTTACTGGACAGTCCTTGGCAGAAAGACTGTTTCCCCCTCTGTGACCAGCTGAAATTTCATTCAAGCATGTTGTCTTGTGGCTCAATATCCCAAAATTACAGACAAGCTCAGGGTGAAAACAGTTAACAGGACCTCTCTACTTCAGAATTAATTACATTCAGTTGTTTAAGGATCCACATAACTGAGAAAGTAAGGGCACACTTAGGCCAAATCACTTTTGGCAGAGACTTTCCACAGTACGACGTCACACCCTGATTTTGCAATCTATAGCCACTGCTGCCAAACAGAGAGTAATGCTTCATTTAATCCACACCCTTGTATAATTTGGCTGAGAGAACTTCCTTTAGCCTGAAGGCTCAGCAGTAATTACCCTAACATACACCAATTTCAAGTAAATATAAATGGTGTTCTTTAGATAAAGTTTTTGGACTCTTCAAAGATTGCTGTTATTGTACTCCGTATTTAGTGTAATTTTTAGAGAAATATTTTAATTAACTTACCTAGAAGAAACACGAAATAGAACATATAATAAAGGAACATGGGTATCTTTGATCTCAGTATAAACAATTCTAGCAAGTTTAACTAGAAAATACAAACTCTTCTGACATTTATAACATCTTATCAATCAGACAGAAGAAACTGGATAAGCAGCTTTTTACAATAGAAGAACCAGATTGTCATTAATGTTAATAGTTATGTCTCTGTGTCTTTACTATTCTATTGGAACATTTCTGTGGTTGGAGGAATCTATTTAGACAACTTATGTTTTCAAATTTAAAAAAAAAAAATACTATTCATTTTACAAATGTAAATACCCAGCTCTTCTACCTTAAAATAAGGTCCTGTATTTGTCCCTTGAGCCAGAATTCTGACGTTGTCCAGTGATGTCGGCAACACAGCAGAGTCACAGAGTTCTGAGGAAGTTCCTTCCCCTGCAGAATGGCCTGAGCTGCCTTTAAGCCATGATGAAGGCACAGGTGTGTCCTGATACTCTTAATTTTCATTTATTGCCAAAGTCAGCTATAAGCTGGAAGATCATAAGCCTTTGTAATCTATTTGCTCTGAAGAAACTGAGTCACAGCTACTTCAAAATGTAAATGGTATAGCCAAATAGGTTATAAAAGAAGGAGGTATAAAAAATAACAAAACCATCTTATGATAGATGTTCCCATTGTTTTAAAAGAAAACTAACTTTGAGAAGCATATCTGTAAGCTGTATTTTTCAGTTCTTCCATTGCGTTATAAGCAAATAATAACAAAAAAAAAATTTTCTTTCTTTCTTTCTTTCTCCCTTCTCTTACACATTTCCCTTAAGTCAAAGTGAGAGATATGAATATCTTAAAATGAATGATCATTTTCCCCAGGGGAGTTCCCATTCAAATTAACAGACATATATAAAAAGCACTTTAGACTTAATGCTCTTCTGCTTATGGTCAAAATACTTCTAGGAAACAACAGTGTAAGTACGTCAGTTAACACTTGCTGAGAGCTGATCTGTGGTGCTGAGCTGGTGACTTCTCTCTACCAAGTTCTCCCACCGTCTTTAGAAAAAATAAAGAGAAAATCTGCTAACTGGATCTAAAACTTAATTCATTATAATAAATGCTCAGTGACTATGCAGTAATCTTTAGTTAAAACAAAGGCTTGTAATGACTGTAAAGGTATGCGTATCTTTGGTCAATAGGAGGAAAAGAATCCTAAAACAGAACAATATATTCAAAAACCAAGGGACTAAAAAAAGTCAAGTTTACTCACTTGAAAAGCACTCGTAGTATTCTGCATTATTGTTATCCAGACCACGTGGTGGTGGGGATGTTTACGTAATTCAGTTTCCAAAAGAAAGAAAACATATATTCTTTATCCAGCCAAAGACTTAAAATCAATTACATCCTACAAATTACAGAAAACATGAGAATTCTGCAAAGTTGCAATAAGATATTTCTTGTAATAACAGAAAGTAACTCACATTTCTACATTTAGGAATATAAAAGAAAATACCAGGATTTTTTTTTAATTTTTTGGCATCAGTGTCCCATTAGAATAATTAAATGAAAAGGGTCACATTGAAAAAAAAATCTATCCCCATAAAAATAGTAGAACAGTTCTCTTGAAAATTTTTGAAGTTTCAATTTCTGAAAAGTGTGTCAGGCAAAATTAGTTGTTCAGACACGTGACAGAGCAGGAAGACAGCAAATTGCCTAAGAACACAGAAAACTAACTGAAAAGTAGGAGACAAGTGACTAGGCACTTATTTCTTTCATCTTGATGCACATTCCCCTTTTTCAAACACATGACATAATCTACTAGCAGCAGATTGTAGCTTGCAGGAAGCTAACCACTTTGCAAGCATTCGTTCTCATGTATCACTTCCTATGTTGACAGCACCTCTACAGGACATACTAGAAGTGTTTTGCATTTCTGTCCAGTTCCAGACTTAATGGGTAGCAGACTGCTTATCAAAACATATTTCACCCACGGGACAGCCTGATCACATTGAGGCTATTAGGACTACTCCTCAGTGAACAGGAAACTTGCATTTCTCTCTCTGTAGAGGAAGGAGGGAGTAGTTGTAGCAAGAATAAATGGAAAAGATAAACAGATCAGGCAACCAATGCAAAGACTGCTAAATCATTTTGCACAGGCCTCATAACACCACTTCATTATTTTCTCAATTAATAACACAAAAAATGGCCAGCAGACTCACCAGTGTTAATGAAATTGAGAAACTTTGTGAAATTATTATACATTGCCCACTTCTCTTTCATAAGTTTTTTCATAAATAAAGTAAAATTAGTTTCCTATCATTACCTATTCCTCCTAGCATATTGTAATACACTCAAACCACTTTCAACTAATAGTGTGGGTTCTGAACCACTTTTAGGCATGTATTTGGTTCTCTTCACCATAATATGCTTCTGCCCCAATTTTAAGATGTGAGGATAAAAAGAAAAATGTCAGTGGGACTTAGACATTATGGCAAATTGCTACACCATTTCCATAACTCTGATCTGTGCAGCCCTGCAGGCTTAATTGCTTTCACCATCACAGCAAATCTAAATGAAGCTGCTGGGTGAGCTAATGAGGCAGCATACATTACAATTCAACAGGGAGCAGAGATACCCACATTGTTTCAAAACAAAATTGAGTTGTTTTCTTATGCTTATATTCTTGGCAAGAAGTTTTTTTACACACACTTAAGATATTTCTCTTAAAAAGTGAATAGGATGATATTTCACTCCTATGTTAAAATTTGATTTGTTAAAGTGCAAATCAATAATAATAGGCTAGGATTAAAAACCAAAAAAGTATGTATTCAGTGACCTGTGTGCCATTAAATTTGCATGGATTGAATCCCAGTGACAGGCTTCTCTAATGGGCACTCCCACTAAACAAAAATGTTCCACCCCCAAGGTCAAAATTATATATTTTCAGCACAGTAGTGTGAGGAAGATGGCAACACTGCCACCTCTACCACATGGCTTGTCTTAGTCATCTTACATCTTTCAATCACTTCTTTCAAGAGATACTACAAATATTGTATTTCATCTCATACTTGGACTATACAGTACACATATATGCAACCTCCAATTAATATATACTCTGTTGTCTTTTTAAGTATCTCTTTGGAATATTTTGTTGATAATTATTCTCAAATTAGAAAAAATAAGTCATTTGAATAATGAAATTGAATTCAATTGTTGATTTAATACATTTTCAATTACAGTTTGTGTAAGTCTTCTTCCCCTAACAGCTTCTTAGTAAGAGATGAAAAGACTAAGGCCTCACTGGTCAAACTTTCTGCAGACATTCCGCTGAGTAGCACAAAATTATGTGAAAGGCATATACCCACCAAAAAACCCAAACAAACCCATCCCATTCTTCCAGGGCTGTTGCAGTACAGAAGAATAGATGCTACAGAACTGGGGAGAAAGTACAAAATACTGGGGGAAAAAAAATCAATGATTTAACATACGTATGAGACTGCAACTTCTGACATGTTTCTGCAGCATCTCTGCACAATGTGAATTTTGCTACTTGGTGTACCTCCTTTTTCTGATTCTAAAAAAACCCCAAGAATAATAATGGTATTTTAAGAACATTAAATTGATACATAAATATTTCTGATATCTTTTATGTAGAAATCTATTTCACCATTTCCTTGAGACTGAAAGAAGCAGTTTTAAATAGTCTATCAAATGTAACAGAGGACTTAAATGTGAAGTTAGTTTTGTTAACATCTTTAGAGAGCAATAAAGAGTGCTTTGAAGCTTTCCCTTTATATAGGTGGAAAACACCTTTGATTGTCAGTTGTGTTAATGGAGAGAGAATTTCTAATTGTTCTCAACCCTGCCAAAATGTTGTGTTTTTTGTTTTTGAGATTTTCTTTAAAGATACAAGAACCATCACGTTTCTAGCACATACGTAATTAATTTTTAAGAGCAAGTTTAATTAACTGGTTTTATTGAAGTCCAAATTCAGTGAGCAGATCTGTGTAGTATTTATAGTCAAGCTTCTATCTCCCACATAATTAACAATTAGGGTCACTGTTGATTACAATGACTTGAAACCAAAAACTTATTTTAGAAAGCACGTCCTGAACACAGTGGTAGTTACTGAAGAGTCAACTGTTGAATAAAGCCCAAAGATGCCGGATATTTCTTTCATGGCATGCCACAGATCTGCAAAACAGTGTCTCATAGGAAGGTGATTTCACTGCCCAAAGATGCTCACAGTCTTGAGGAGGAAAGGCAAACAAAACCAGAGAGGATTTTGATGTCTGTCAGCTAGAATGAGCAATGGAAAATCTGGAGCTTTTGCTACTACCCTATTTGTTTAAAAAATAATAACTAAGAAATGGGTCACTCTGGAAGAAGTTATGAAAGAGGAGCACATGAGAAGAAAGAGATAGGAATGTTTAAGACGAAGTCCTGGATAACACACGGTGCACTCTTGCAAAGCAGCACTACAGGCCAGGTATGATAAAACTAGCACTAAGCATGAGCATAGCCAGAGCTACACCACACAGGCAAGGTAAAACCTCAGTTCTGACTATCAAAGACAGATCTTAATCAAATTGTATTACCAAGGAAGAAAAAAAAAAAAAAAAAAGGAAAAGAAAAAGAAAAGTTCAGCAACCTTAAACATCACGTACCTTTAGGGACAGATTCCCTACAGTACTAAACACCCATAAGACTTCTTGAATCTAAATTACAAATGTAAAACTTGAAGGAGATGACTTTCTCCAAAGACAAATACCTAGAAAACTTTTCAAATTATTGAAATAGTTATGAGTGCAGCCACGACTATACGAAGGCAGACAGAAAAATTATCCTGATGTGCCAAAATGAGTCACAGTCTTGATGAAAAATTTCAGCTAACAGGCTATCATGAAGATGGTAAGAAAACCTAAGTTCCATGCCTTTCCCTCAAATTTAAAACAATCTTTGTGAGAGGAAAGCACAAAACATGCATTTTCTGTAATGTAAAATGTTATGTAATTGTTAAATCTGATTAAATGTCTCTAATGATGTGCTTTATATGTAACACATAAAAATAAGTGGATCCATGTCGTGTACCTTTTTTGTGGCATTTATTTAACTAATTACTATTTGACAAAATTCATTATGTCTTTCTAGTAATTGTAACCATGCTCTTGACAGAACTGTCTCTTGCACAGCATTGCACAGAATCAAGGGGAAAGCAGTAGATGATGTAACCTTGAATTTGACTCGACTTTGAACACTGCCCCCCATAACATTCTCAGAGACGAACAGCTCAAGTGTGCACCGTGTAAAACAGCTCAGCAGATTGGAGGCTGGCTGAGCTGGACAGTTTAGAGCTTTGTACCACTCACATAAAGTCTAGCTGAAGACTTTAGACCAGTTGCGCACTCCACAGGTCGATACCGGAGTCCACACTTGAACTGCTCCATTAATGACCCAGATGATGGGACTGAGTACACCCTCAATGAACTTACAGATGGCAAAAATCTGGGGGAAGGGGCTGATACAGCAGAGGGGCATGCTGCCATTTAGAGGCGCCTTGACAAGCCACACAAATGGGCCAACAAGAAGTTGAAGTTCAACAAGGGGAACTGCCAAGTCCTGAATGAGGGGAGAAATAATCCCATGCACCAATGCAGACTGAAATACACAAAATATAATCCAGAGAATTAAGAAGTCTTTCTTGTAAGAACAATCAAATATTGTAATAGGTTGTCCAGAGATGTTTTGGAGTCTCCACTCTTAGGAGACATTCAAAACCCAAATGGACACAGTCCTGAGCTCTAGGCAAATCCATTTTAAGAGGAGCTTCATGGTCAATAATATCATGATCTTGACTTTACTCATCTCACATAAAGAATATTCTGTCACTGAGGAAGATACTGAAGCTCTCTATCAGATGATTAAACCATTAATTATTTAATTTAGAGCAAACTGGTTAGAAACAAAGGCAGTCTTGCTTCAGAATCCATGAGTTAACTGATCTTGTGGGAAGTAGGGAAAAAGCAGAATAAATAGCAGAGTAAGACTGAGGCTTTGTTAAAGCCTATAAATCTGTGAAATTATGCACTTGAAGAAAAGTCCAAACACAGGATACATCAGGGTATACAAAGCCCATTTGTCAAAATAAACACACATATTTAAAAGCCATAGCAGTGAATATTATTTTTATTTGAAGTATTATATTATGAAGTCACATACAGCTAATTCTGCAAATGTATCAGGATATGAAAAGATTTAGAAGTCAGGAAAGATCTGCTGTATTACTGCTACTGCCCATATAGTACATAGTACACTGTTTTTCCACTGTTTCTACCTCAGGCAACACCAAGACAAATTGTCTTTTAAAAAGAAAAGGGCTGCATATATTCAGGCTACTACACTGCCCATACTACAAGATATCAGCTACCACCTTACCAAAGTACTACAGCATGCACATACACCAGTTACATGGTTAAATAGAAGCACTAAATGCACAGCAAAAGGTGACAGAACTGCACCATCAATGTAACCTTCAGGAATATGTAACCATCTGCTGGATCTCTAGTACAGGCAATTGTTAAAAATGCAACGTAAGTAAAATTTATTATTAACATATTATTATTATTAGCATATTACTACAATTAACGTAAGTAAAAAATGAAAATATATTTTGTATATAAAACCAACACAGAAAATAAAGGTTCCGTCCTTCCAGCACAATCAATAAATCAACAGATGTGTTTGAGTACAGATTTTCTATTATTCAAAAGCAAAATTTAACTGGCAGTTAGGCACTATGAACACCAGCACTTATCGTCACAGTTTATAACCAACGGAGAATGATGAAATAGATGAGTAAATCTTTTTCAATTTTCACTGAAAACAAGTTTACTACAGTAGAATAACTTGGAGGCCCATACAACAACAGGGAAATAATTCACAATTTTAAAAGATTTTCTTAGAGAAAAATCTATTTCAATTGTGGCCCTCTAGTATTTTTACAGTTGCCTTCCCTTAAAAATCTTCCTGTTCTCATGGCTTCTACTTTACTGTATTTCCTTTTTTACTATGCTTCACTTATATAAATATTATCCTGTACCTGTGGATCATCTTGGAAATATCAGTCAGTTTTGGAAACCAAAACACTGAGAGTGTTCATGAACAGCTGTAAAATACACCTGTGTTCACTCATGCTATTTAGGAACACTTTTTATCTGTGCTTCTGCATAAAGTAAAATTCAAGAAAATAAAATTCTTTGGTTTGAGCAATACTAAGAATAACCATGCAGAACAACCTAAAAGTATATGTTAATGCTCTTAAAAGTGTTAGTCCACTCACTTTAAGTATTCACAATGTGTAAGCATATGTGTTCTACTGCCTCTGTAAGATTTACACACTGTTGAAAGAACATGTATCCATTGAACAACAGATGAATATTATTATGGCTCCAAGCTCTTTTGTTTAGGTAGGACATAAAAATACTGAAGTTAATTGGTGTATGGCCATTTGCATTGTGAATTAGTGACTAAGAGTGATTCTGAGACCAGTGGTCAATCTTTTAGACCACTGTCTTGGTTTGGAACCACAACCCAAGACAACCACACTAAGGACCATTTCCCCAGCTGCTCAGAAAAAGTAATCATAACTTCATTTGCGAAAAAATTGTCTGCCTTTAGGAGATAATTCTGTTTAATTATAGAGATTATTCCTATCTTTACTATCTACATTTTAAATCTCTATTACCTGTTTTTATTTCATTATATATTCCACCCTCCCTCTCAAATTCTTTTTACTCTTCTCAAGGATACAAAACAAAAACACTTTGAAATTAAGGTGCCAATTTTCTGTCTTATTTTACAGGTGCCCAGAAAAAGAGAAAATGGTATGAAATTATGAATGGTATTATTAGATACTGTGATTAGCAATGAAACAGACATTATTAGCAAAGTAAGCATCACAAACGTACATAATTGCATTGCTTACCTTTTTCTCAAAATCTTTCAATATAAAATATCTTTAGGAAAAAAATCTAAAAACAGATTAAAAACAAATGCAAATAGACTATCAAGCACTATGGTTCTATATTAGTATATATGCTTTTAAATTCTATTCTTTTCGAGTGTCCATGTTTAAGATACTTTAGTAAGCATTAAAATATTATGGAAATATTAAATTAAGAAAAGCTGGCAATCTCATCCTCTTCTACGAACTCACAGCACTAATAAATGGGTGTACAGCTTAAAGAAAAGGAAAGTATTACAAAGAAACATGCATCAGCATAGGACTGCGTCACTCTGCACTTAATAAATGATAGCACATAAAACTGGCTTCATCCCAGAAAGAGCTGCACAGCAAAATTTTTAAAGGGAGAAAACAAAAAAATCCTCATAGAAGTTATTCCTTCCCTACAGAGAGTGAAGAAATAAAGAAACTTACCACTTTCAGCAGTGAAAGAATACAGAGGATTCAGTGGAATACTCAGAGTGCCCGGCAGTCTTAACTTGGAGTGTGGTGACAGAGATGATGGTGCAGGAAGCAAGAGATTTGAGTTTGCCTGTAATAGGAAGACAAATCAGAAACTGAAGTGTAATTTCCTGGGTGACTTACTGATGCAATACCTAGAAGAGAAATATTTGCTTACTGTAAATAACTATTAAATTCCAGGGAAAAAAATAAAACTTAAGTCAATGATGGCTAACCACTTCAATATTTATTTTCTCTTAGTATTTGGAGACACAGACGTGGGAAAATTACTGGCACAGCTATAAACTGAATTGTGTGTTTATATATGGACACTAACTCTCAAGTAGTGCAAACAATGAAACAGAATTGTCTGAACCAGCATTTTGTTGCATCTTCATGTATAAAAGTAAGAAGACATGTACATATGCTCATTAACTTATAAATGTAAGTAATTTCTCATTTTTGAGTATTCAAACTACACTACATCCATGAAGAGATACTCACCACTATAGGAAAAAAAATCTTATCCAATTCTAGCATAGAACTGATTTCTGCAAAGCAATGAACACCAAAATCCCAGACACTTCCTGCATGTAAATTACACATAATATAATTCCAGTCCTAATTTCCACAGCAACAAAGATAATGTAGTTAAAATCTGTTTTCCTATGGACTTTCTTGATACAGATACAACTATTACAAAGCAAAAGCCCTTCCCAAATTTTACTCTTGTCATATTATCCAGTACAGTCTATGAAAAAAAATTAACAACCTTAAGTTTTTGGTTGATCCAACTGAGAATGTTACTGTTCGTTAAATATATTTTCACTGCCTTAATGCACCAAAGCCAAAGCGGAAGAAAAATAGGCCTTAAAAAAATACTTGTAACTTTCTTCAAGCAAGATATTCATATGCTATAATTCCTGAGAGTTATTTACATAAGACAACATAATTCTTGACCCTTTCAAAAGTGAAGCTTATTTCATCATATAGAATAAAAGCATATGGTCATTTAATCCAACTAAAAGCTCCCAATCAGTGGAGAACTACCTTTGGCTTCAGAAAACTCCAGATCAGAACTTCACACTTCAGTTGTGGGCCAGTGATATTTTGCAAATTTTCAAACTATGGGCTTGTAAATTCTGTTTAAAGAAAGAAGATAATCACCGATTCACTTTGGTTTAACTATCTCAAAAATGATATATTTTATATAACTATTACTTCTGCAATTCAGTAAACAGTATTCAATTCAATAATGCATGATATTTGGGTATTGGCAGGTGAACTGGAATGCAGGTAACACAGCAATAAAATGCATGTTAAATTACTTGACTGGACCAGAAGGTATCTGCTACAATCTGCTCTGCACCACTACACCTGATCTTCATCTGTTTTTTGTGCAGGGATATAGATTTAATTCTAATGAGGAAAGTTTATAGTAAAAACTATCTTTGACTAACAAGGAATCTTGCAGCAAAAGTGCACAATTGTATTGACTATACTGCAAAGCTGATAGAAAGAAAAGCAAGATAGAAAATGAGATTAATCATTGAACATGATTTTTAAAAAGCATTAAACCTGCTAGATTTTACTACAGTGTATAAATTTAAATGAATGCTAGTAAACAGTATCTGGGAAATGTTATCAGAATGGAGGCCTGTCTTTCTGAACAACTGCAATAACAAAATCAATCTGCTTTTCTTACATTTACATATGCAAGCAAGCTTCATTAATATAAAGTTTTCTCTGATACAAAAAAAAAAATGGTGGAAAGCCATTAGCTTACAGAAAAAATAAACTGCTCTGCAAATGTTTTGAGCTCAGCTTTCCAGTGTTTCATCTTCTTTAATCCACTGTAAACTCCAGGGAGAGCCTTTCTCCCTAGATAAATGAGAAGATCTCCCCTTTGCAGGAATTTCTTGCTAAGTGCACACTATACTACAGGATAAATGAAGGCTTTCCGGTCAAATACTTTAACGGAAGTCTCTTTCAAATTTGCTATCAAATATTAGGTTTCAGATAATACCACAAAATGAAGACAGGGTGGATATATTGGCCTTTGGAAATCAAACTAAACAGGACAAAGCAAATTATTGAAAACTAACACTTAATAAATGCCTCCCTAGCTCATCCTGGAAGGAAGAATTATGAAGCTAAGCTTGTCCTGATTCTGGTCCTTGAACAAATGATGCAAAAGATATGAAACTCTATGTAAATTATTCCTGTACAACACTTAAAGAGAAGTGAATTATTTTCCTGCTGTATTATGCAAACAATCTCACTATACATGCCAAACAGAACACTTTGAAATCAAATGCAGTAAGACACATACAAGAGAAGATGGAATACGCAGACTTGAGGATTTAAGAAAATCACCCATTCTAAAATGCAGTGTAAGTGCTCTTAGAATACTTCCTTCCTGTCCAAGTCTTTAAAAACAAGATAAAAACCTTTTTAATAGAAGAGATATTAAAAATGAAGTTTTAAGTCTAAGTAGTCTTACAGCAAGTGATTCATTCCTCCCCTTGATGGCATTGAAGCTGAATTCTGGTGAGCTATAAAAGACTGCCCATCTAAAGCAGAGACAAAACCAGAGTTTTAATGACCTTCTGCCACCAGCTCTTAAGCATATTTAAATCTCACAGAGGCCCAAGGAGAAAAATAAGGCACAACACTGTAACAGAAATGGGAAGCACTCAGCTAATAAGTGAGGAATAGTGATTCAAGCACAACTGTTTCCAGGTGAAGTATATTACTCTATGAAAAATAATTAATTCTCCTACCTCAGACAGATATAAGACTACCCCCAGAACAAAATGAAGCAATCTCTTTTTTTGAAATTCATGCTGTGGGAAATAATTGCTAAATACCTTTACAACAACGATCGAAGTTGGCTAAGATAGACAACCATGAATTTACTTATTTTTCACAACAGGCTCTCCTTTCTTCATGCATAAACCACAGCTTTATCAAAGGCACAGTTTACTACTATTGTGAATTGAATAAAACTAAGAGTTAAAACATTCTTATTTATTGTTTTTGTCACAATAAAGATACCTACATAATTTTTGCCAGGTCAAAGAAAGATGATTTGCATTTTCTTTTTTGTGTTAGGACAGCTCTATGCAAATTAAGCAAATACACATTTTCAGTGAAACTAGTTTTCACATTAAAAGTGAATTGCATGAAACAGAAAATACAATGCTCTAAGACTTGACAAGGTGGCAAAAGCAATCTCTCTTTTTCCTATGAATGCAATTTTATGACCTTTGTAATCAACACAATCAACATTTCCATCTATACTTGGAAGCCAAATCAAGTTGTTCAGCTCTGTATTACTTCTGAATCTCTTAGTTTTAGGTTTCCCTTCTGAAAGCCTATGTCTCTAGGACACTTGTTTAAAAAGATAGTTTAAAAGCATTAATAAGACATTATTTTTCAGAATTTAAAAGCTTAATCTGAAATAAAGAACCCCCACAACACAATCTGATATTTTTTTTCAATGTAAGAAGAAAATACACAGGCCATAATACTTAATATATAGTTATAATATATAATTCCAAAGTAGGAATATGGCACTGCAGCTCTTAAATTTACAATACAAGTTTGAATCAAGTTTACATTGATGTAAAAGTACAGTCATTTCTTTGATAGTCGCACTGGGACTCAAATAAAAGCTGGGATTCTATTGTGGTAGAGCCCTGCAACTACTTAGAGATAATCTGTTCTGCTCTTACATAGCTCTAGACTAAGTAGAAAAGCAAAACAGCTAAAATGAGATACTAACCACACACACAGCCAAAACTGAAACAGATCTACTACGCTTGTTTGAAGCAAGTATGTTCCCCCAAGGCTTCCTACAGCCCTCTTGTCTACATGGCAATATGGTTTCCTTGTAACTTGAGTGCTCAACTATTTTTCCCAATAGAAGCCCAGAAGTGACCAGGACATACAAATGAAAATTGACACTAACAGGGGCTTGATCCTACAGTTCAGTCACTGTCTACAGATGCTAAGCCTCATTACAAAGTAATTACATATATTCAGTTCCTTAGTTCTGTCAGAGTTCCGGCTTTTCAATTATATGTTACTGCAAATGCTTTCTTCCTTTTTTTTTTTTTTTCCCTTGGAAAGAATGTTAAGGAGAAATTAAGATTGCTATAAACACTTGGAATAGTAAGCTTCTTTCATTTAGCTACAAGGAATGCTAAATACTGAACAAGACACAAAACAGTTAAATAAAAGTTTGGTTATACACAGAACTTAGCCACTACATGCAAAGAGAATGACCCTTCCTGGATTGGATAAAACTGGCATTTCAGCTTAAGAACATGCCTAGATATACACATCCTAGCAGAAATGGGCAATGCCATACCAGTAACAGTAAAAAGTAGATCTGTCTTGTTTAGTAAGCACCAAATAGGTTACTATATAAACTGTGGCCTCACGTTACAATTAGTGCTATCAAAAAACATGACGGGGTGGGGGGGGAATCCATTACTTCAGTGGTTAATTTTAAAATGGCTTTTTCTTTGTGCAAATGAAAGATGGATGTAACCTGTCTCCCATAAAAAAATACACCCAAAGATACTTTTTCTTTTATTTCTCTACTATGAAAAATAAGTCATCAGAAAATCTTCTAACATACATTTTGCCAAATACATATACAAACCTATTCCTTTGTACCTGCTGGTAAAGGACATTATGACTCTAAAAAGCGTACAGAGCTTCAGGTAACCATGTAACCACTCTGATGTTTTTAACCCCACTCCACACCATCCCCAAGCCCCCCTGAATTTGGTTATAACTCTTGGCTTATTCTTGTATATCATTCTTAAACTCTCAGCTATAGTTTCTTGGTATTTGAGATTCATTTCCTTTCTGCAGCCAACATGGAATCATTCAGTTAGCAAAGACCTCCAAGATCATGGAGTTCAGCCTTTGAACAAACATCTTGGCAGCTAAGCCACAGCACTAAGTGCCAAATCCAAACATTTCTTGAACGTTTCAATGAAATGGTGACTCCATCATCTCCCTGGACAGAGAGTTCTAATACTTAACCACCCTTTCAGTGAAGAAATTCTTTCTGATGTCCAACCTGAACCTCCTCTGATGCATCTTATGGCCACTTCCTCTTGCCCTGTCAGCTGCCCAGGGGAAGAGGCCAACCCCCACCTTGCCACAACCTCCTTTCAGGCAGGAAGAATGTTCTCAATGTTGCAAGAAACTCTATCACAGCCCTAATAACCATTAACAAAGTTGTCAGCAATGTTATTCATTGACTCAGTGCCCATTTATGTTATTTTCTCTTATTAAAAGTTTCCAATAAAAGCTGCTTTCTCAACATCTTGGTTGTTGAGAAACAACAAGCCCGCTGGCAGAAGTAGAAGTAATTTGCTGGGTTTTAACATGAATGAACCCAGCTTCCTGCTTTAAAATACTGTTCGAATAAGTACAGCAGTACTCAGATAGCCCTGCTTAACTTTGTTCAGCAGGGACAAAATAAACACTGAGTTATTAAACTCTGTAACTTTACCAACATTTATGACACAAAAGGTAATACGGTAAGACTGGAAACAAAATTAAAGAACCAATCAGTAAAACCCACACACAATAAAAATGCTTGACCAATGAATAATTTTTCCTTAACTGTACAAATTTTCATGGCAAGAAAGCTAATACAGTAAAACTGAAAAAAAACTTAAAGAACCAATCAGTAAAATTCTCACGCGGTAAAAATTCTTAACACCATCTTATTTTGCCCTCTGCTAAAATTATTATAATGGTATATTCTTGTGCTTAAAGGGAATGCAATTAATTTTCTGGTTGGCATATCATTTATATGAACTGTAAGCCACTGAGAGACATACAGTGCTGAAAGTGGTCATGGTTTGACTCTAAGGCAGGCAAAACCAGCACATACATCTATTTTAACTGTGATGTGTTAAAATTCACCTGGTGGTTGCTAAAAATAAGGAATGTATTAAAAAAAAAAACTTATTGGGCAAAAAATCTTCTAACACAGAAAAATATTACAGATTTTAAGAACCTGACCTGCTTTGTAAGATTTTCAGAGGGCAGAGGAGAGGGAATCAAGCAAAAAAAAAAAAAAAATCACTGAAAAAAATCACCTATTTGTTCAAGTTTTTCTAACACAGGCAACTTTATTAAACCTAGAAAACTTAATGAATTGACATGAAAAAATCATCACAATTTTTAAAAACTTACTTTATAATGAAATATTTCTTAAAGGCATACAAAGTAAAATTCTGGCAAAACTTTCATATGCTATTAAGTATTTTACCTGTATAAAGCTTCTAGTAATAATTCAGCCATTCCATAGAAACAATCAGTTTACGAAATCACAATGATTCAACAGTATCTGCTTGGCAAATAGAAAAGAGCTTTATAAAAACTATTTTAACATAGTAGATGAAATGCACAGGTTTACAGAATATCAGATGCATCATGGCTTATAGAATACATCCTTACAAGTCTGCAGCTGGGAGTCACTTTGTGTAAAGTAGTAATTGCAATAAAATTTTTTAGACTAAGAGTGCTTCCTAGCATTCTTAAGAGGAATACAAGAATAGGAAAAAGCTTACATCACTATTAAGAAACTCACCTACTTAATTTAGAAGCTCTTATCCAGTGAGATGCATTGTACAGGTCATATGGAAAATGACTGCCTGTGTTACAGGATCATGTTCTCTATTAATATGATAAAAAAGTAAAAAAAAAACCAAAACAAAACCAAAAAAACCCCACACTTCACATTTCTTATACATATATTAAGATTATAGAATACCAGTACCTTCCCTTGTGGTTTGTAGATAAAAATTTTGTATTGTATGATCAAGTGAAACAGCTATTTCAGCCTGCAGAGGCACTGCAGCATTATCTTGTGTTAGGCCAAGAAAATACACAGAACAGGCAATGTTTTTAGGAGTCCCCAGTATTTCATGTATTACGAACTCCATTTTCCATCTCCAGAAGTTATAGTAAATTACTTTAGAACTCACTCCAGATCTGCACTAAACCCCAGAAGTCAAGCATGATATTTCAGAATTTACCAAAATAAAGATGAACCAGAGAACAGATTCTTACAAGACTGAAAATGGTAGCATAAAAAAACACACTACTTGGGCATCCAGCTCTGCCTCTAAGTCTTTGTTGTAGACAAAAACACAAGATTCTTTATGTGTTCCCCAAAAGGATTGCACATTGTTTTCTTAAAAGTGGTAGCTTTAAATTCTGTTCTGACACCAAAAGATGCATTTTGCACGTTCACTAAATTCTAAAAGGAGATCATCTGAAAGGACTAAACAGTACTGTATATGATGTCTGCTACACCAAAGCATAATTTATGAATGTTTTATAGACACATGGCTCAGCGATGGAAGTTCAGTACATTTTGTGCAATCCAAGATACAGGCTTCTGGATTCTCTCACGGTACCTACTTCTATGAATTATGCCACAGTAATAAATACACTCAGAGGACAAAAACCAAAAACCTGTAAGCATTTCTGTACATAGGAAAGAGTATTTTACATTCTACTTGTCTAACATTGCACTTAATATGCTCCGAGTAACAGAATTTTGGTGACCACTTGGATAACCTTTTAATAACACTTTTCAGAAATACATCATGAAGTAAGGACTGGAAAAGCTGAAGTATGATTATACTTTAACTTAGAAGCATTAATATATTGAGAGATAAAGCAGCCAACATGTAATCGATTCCAAGACTAGTACTACAGAGTAGATACAGATGCTATTCATAAGTGCTACCAAGGGGTCAGACATCTAAAAGCCCAATTTCAGAGCTAGGATACTACATCCTCATAGAAAACCCTTCTCTCCATACCTACACAACATATATCATTCCCTTGTTATGGATAGTTATAAACAGGTTTTTGCATTGCTAGATGGAAGTGAAATTTAAAAAACATAAATAGTGTTGAATAAAATCGAATGCAAAACACTTATGAGCACTTCAAGAGCCAGAGATGAGTTAAATGTTTCCCTATCAAAAACTTCCATGAATAGAATCATACATTAGTGTTAGTTCTTTGCGGTAGAGATAAATAATAATTGCTGCCAGGATTCACTATTCTGTAATTTCTCTATGTGGTACAGAAGCTAATTCTGCATTCTGGTATCATACAGAAATTAATTTTTACCTTTTGTATCAAAAGGTCTAAGCTTTTGTTAATTGCTAAAGCTTTAGCACAATAGTCAACTCTTGGTTCTAATTTCTGGGCTAATAAGAATGGCAATGCTGCAGAAAAGAAACTTCACCTATCTATCATTCATTACGGTTCATGTTTAGGTAAAAAGAAGAAAAACAGAAAAATAAAAAAACTATTGGTTCTAATGGGACCTAGAAAGGGGGCACACATCATAAGACAAAGAACCCAAGCTTATACAGGATCAGAATATTCCCTCTATCTAGCTTAACCCAAACTTTAGTGTATTGACATCAATATTTCCAATCCTGTACATAAGTCACAGAACTCCAAATTCTAAAGTTAGTTTTAAATCCAGTAGCTATGCTGTTGGCACATGTTAAAACCAGAGACTCCTGTGTTGGCAGATTTGCTGTTTCTGTGTTCCAGCACCTTTTCTCATAAAACATGACTCCAGGTGTGACATTAGGCCAGGTCTGATATTTAATCTCTGGCTCTTTGCTTTCTTTCTATGCTTCGACTGCTAGCTTAGATTCTGGAGGGCTTTGGGCTAGGATTATACCAGGAAAGGGGAAGAGACTCAAAAGAGGCTTTTTACTTAGGATTGTTCCAAGGCTTTATTCTTGAAGGGATTCTAGCGGCAAGAAAAGAGCCAAGGAGGTAAAAGAGGCAAAGAGGTCGAACAAGGAAGAACAGGGGTTTATGTAGACCCTCTGTCCGAGGATAGATATCTGGCACTGAGCTAATTGGTCAGAGATAGCAGGGGAAGGTAGAGTCACACCACAGTTACAGCTTTGGGGCTCCTTCTGGGGTAAACCATCCCCAGAGGGATACAACACAGGTCTACAAGGGATGCTGCCACCATGCTTGCCCCAACATGGTATTGTTGTCACATGTCTGTGACAAAGGCATGCAAACACAACCCAAAGACCAGGACTACTCTGCACTGGGGCAGCCTCACCCCAAGAGCTGTGTGCAGTTTCAGATGCCACAACATTAAGCTACTAGAGAGTGTCCAAAGGACAGAAACAAAGAAGGTGAAGGGCCTGGAGGGGAAGCTGTATGAAGAGTGGCTGAGGTCACTTGGTCTGTTCAGCCTGAGGAGACAGGACAGACCTCACTGCAGTTACAACTTCCTTGTAAGGGGAAGAGCCGGGGCAGGCACTGATCTCCTCTCTGTGGTGACCAATGACAGGACCTGAGGGAATGGCCTGAAGCTGAGTCAGGGGAGGTTTATGTTGAATATTAGGAAAGGGTTCCTCACCCAGAGGGTGTTTGGGCACTGGAACAGGCTCCCCAGGGAAGTGGTCACAGCACCAAGCCTGACAGAGTTCAGGAGGTGTTTGGACAATGCTCTGAGCTCGTGGTGTGACTCTTGGGGTTGGTGCTGGGCAGGGCCAGGAGTCGGACTTGATCTCTGGGGGTTCCTTCCAATTCAACATATTCTATGATTCTGTGAAATACACACAAGGTAAACCTGTGTTCTCATCTGGATTTTAATGTTACAACTTGACCACACAGCAGCAATCCACCCTATGTGTGGTTTCCTAAAGTCATCTTTCTCCATTTTCACTTGTCTGTTCCCAGAAATACTAGCACACTCTTACACATGGGGCTGAGTGGCAACTTTTAGGAGTTCTACTCTGACAAACACTTCAGCAAACTATTCATGTGAGTGTGCATTCTAATAAGCCTTCCAGCAAAGCCTGCACTTACATACGTGCATCACTTTTCATATGAGAAACTAATTAGAACTAATTCCCAATTACAAATTAGTAGAAATTTTAAGTTTTAATGTTGTATATTTTACTCTGGGGCTGTCCAAAATGTGATAAATCAGGCAAGCAATACTGCAGCCGCATGCAAAAATGATCCTAGCCCTGCTTCAGAAGTATCTACTGCTGTCCCGAGTCTCATGTTGGATCACTGAAAAGATTAGCATCAAGACTCCTTTCAAAGAAATCTTCTCCCCAATATCTCAGTGGTTCATAAAGCCCTGCAAAAAAGCAATCTCAGTGTTTATAATCACTACTGCTATGTGACAGATTTCAAACTGGATGTGGATTCTTTCAACCACCATCCTGTACTGTTCAGAAATTCACACAGTGAGAAGACCCAGATGAACTTCTTGACATCTTCCATATGGGTAGAGGGCTTGGAGGATGCTGCGAAAAACACAAATCATTACTCTGCTCACAGTGGACTTACTCATCCCAAACTAGCCAATGGAAATCTAGAGTTACAAAACTCCAGTGGCTGGAAGTTATTCTCTCAAACACAGTTGTAGGCTTATCTGCTTCATTTAGTCACATGACAACATGGGACTTCTACATGCTTCTGCTAAACAACATTCGTCTTCCACAGTCCAGAACCACTGGTTAATCTGGGAGCAAACTGTTGCAATGATTAAGACTCTCATAAATTCTCTAACCCCGTATTTTTCTTCATATGACCAAGCATCCAGAACAGTAAAAATTTATCCTGGAGTATCTTCCTGGAGTACTTGTCCCAGACACAAGGCTACATGCTCCATTCTCTCCACGTTGTGCCTTTCTCTGATAAACAACTTGACGGCACCAGTGCTCACTTTGTAGGCGAGCAAGAACAGAATGAGCAGAAAGTAGAAACAAGGTTTGCTTTCTTCTGTCAGGCCACATGTAACTGAAAGGTAGAAGCAGCATGCTACTGTTAACCATGAGAGCTACCATGTGGTGTTTCATGAAGGGGTTCACTGGGAGTTCACAATTCAGAAATCTGTGGTCTGTGTGAAAGTCTGTGGGATAGCTTTCCTCCAGACAGTTTCAAAGATCAGGCCTAATGGGGATGCCAAAGCCAAGGAACCAGACTAAATGTAATCCAAAGTAAAACCCTAAAGCATGACGACAGTAGTTACAGCAACCTCAGCAACAACTGCTTTCATCTACTCATCTGCTTCTTTTGTGATTCACTACTTATTAATGCAGACAAAACCTAAAATTATATTAAAAAAATCTACACGTACTCAAAAGTACTCCAAAATGAAAAACAATAAATGCAAACTCAAATGCAGTTCATGTCATTGTAAAAAGTAATTATAACTTCACAGTGCTATACAGGAACACTCTGCATTCTTGGTGCATGCAAAATTATCTCAAGTTGGAGAATTTAATTTAATTTATTGCCAATTACAAAAGCTTTAATTACTGATTTGGGTATTGAGAAACAAGACAAATAGTGAAACACCCAACCAAAGAAAGCACTTTTTATTCCTCTTTGACTGTCTCCACTTCAGGCACCTTTTTTCTCCTTTCTAATCCCCAGTCTCCCTGATTTTGACATTACATTATACTCAGTCCCTTTGGAAAGGCAATGGAAGGGTGGGGCAGTAGAGTGAGGTTAGTGCTTTTCAATGCTCTTTTCAACTGCTTTAGTATGGATCCTCCACCAGACAACATCCCCTTGGGGATTGCATCTGTCCAGCAAGGATCCTTCCATTGTTTACAACCCCTTCGGAAGTGTACCATCGCCCGTGTTTTCTTTTGCATGTCCTCGTATACCTCTCGTCTTTCCCTTCAAGCCTACTCTATTATTGCCCCTGTATTTCCATTTCTGCATTGTTTGGTGTCTCTTGCACCATCTTTGTGCCTCCTTCCGTGTCTTCTTTCACATCTCCTCATTTCACGTGGCTCCTCGCATCCCTCCTCCTGTATCTTCACTTGTGCCCCCTGACACGTTTTCCTTTGTATTTCTCCTCTGCTGTGGTGTCTCCTGCTTCTTGTAGGCTCTGACCTGTCTTAAGTCTGTTTTCTCAGAGGTGTCATATTCTGTTTGGTTCCAGTTTCAGTTGTGCAGTGGGTCCATACTGTCCTTCACTGAGCTCACTTGAAACAGCTGTGCCCAGCACAGGGCATGCTCTCCTCCCAACCCTGCAGCTCCCTAAATCCCCTACCATTTATGCCACATACAATTCTTAAGGTGGATAGGAATATTGGCCATGATGATCTATGGTTCCCTGATTTCAGATAAATGGACAAAAAGCAATGAGATTTAGCACAAAAAAAAAAATCCCTTGTCATCACTACTTGAAAAACAAAACTAAGTTTTTTATTTTATTTTATTAAGAGCAATTATGTAAATTGCTCTTCAGAGCTATTTACACTTGCATTAGTATAAGTGAGATATTTCATTTCTAAAGACCAGATGCCACGGCAACACATATGTGTTTTTTTAAGTATACCAGTTCTGGAATATGGGAAGACTATATGCATTTCTGAAATTAATTAAATTTGACTTACCGTAACAGAATCAAGTTTTTGTTTCACCTTCTGCATTCTCATTGATGCTCTTGCAACACTGACAAACTGATCTGCTGGAGATATCATGGAGTTTTTTTGTACAGGAATTTCAGAAAAACTGCTAAAGAAGTGTGGCCCTCTTGGTGCAGCTGTGGTAAGTGATGAACCAAGATCTCTTACGAGTTCAGCTTCCTGTTGTGCAACTGTAGAAATAACCAATATTAATGTCTCAGGTGAAGCCTTACATGGGGAAAAAAAAAACTAAACTGAAGAATCACAATCATTTTGTCAGCCATGTCTTCAGTCAAACACCATCAGAAACTGTACCAATAGTGCTATAGGGAAAACCTGAAAGTGACAGGAAACTTTACCCTTACTCTACCCTATTTTCCCCCTAACTCTTCTAATCACAATATCTCACTTCAGTTATTTGTCATCAGTAATTCTCATACAGAACTGGTATTTTTGTGTTGCTTATAAACAATAGTGTTCCTCATACAGAAATAGTGGCATTGGATGGGGGGAAAGAGTGGGAAGAGAAAGGAATTTTTCAAAGGCAATCAAGTTATAAAGCCTGCACTGAGTTCAAGTCAGTGACATTTCACATTTTTTTCCAGCCTAGTTCAAGTGAGTTTATGATGTCTGAGCAATATTTCATAAGTTGACAGACATACACAGGCACAGGACACACTGACTGACAAGTTGACTTCTGCAATTTTTTGTACTATGGTTTCAAGCCAACAAATGTTAAAAGAATTCTTCATGGAAGTTCTGCCCAGGATATTAATAAAACTGTTGGTGTATCTAAAACACGTGCCGTCAGAGTCTTAAAAATTGTGTCAGTTACTAAAATTAGTATTACTATATGTTTAACTCTTTCAACACTGTGGCAGTATGACTATTTTCTGAAACCAAAGAGGGTGCCTTTAACCAAAAAAGGAACAAAAAGATAGTAACCAATGATACAAAAAAAGACCACAACCCATGCAAAATCCTACTGTCAGCAGTTAAGCATTCAGAAGACACAAATAACTACCACTGTGCTGTGTAATCTCTAAAAGTGTATGCACACATATCTATCTCAAACTATCACTTTAAGTTTTTTAAGACTCACTGCCTCCTGAACAATCAAAAAATTCTGAAGAAACCATTCACCCCAAAAAAATTCCATGTTTTTTTTTAAATACCCATATCCTACTTAATTGAAGTGTACCAGTAAGTATTGATTGCAAAGTCATTCCACTAAACGTTCCTGTAAAAGTCAACCAATTCAACAAATAACCTAAACTGAGATTTTATATGAGTAATCCTATTACTACATGTTACTTAAAAAGCCAGTGTATGCATAGGATTAACTTTACATATGTAATGCACACAAAAAAATTATTGCATAATTCATATTAAGACATTAACTCTAGATGGAAATATCCTTAATTGAACACAACTATCAAAAAAGCGTGAAAGGGACAATCTGAATTTTATTTTGTATGCCAAAAATTCAAAGTTAGCATTTATTACTATCTTCTCTTCAATATAACATGGTGAATAAACATCTCTGACATAATCACATCACATCTATAACAGCTATTTATTAGAATCTATACGCTCTCATTCATTTCTAAAGAGCATCTCAACATTATTTTGTAACATAGCTGGCACAAACTACTCAGATTGATTAAGCTACTAATTAGTTTTCCAAATAACTGTATTTTCTGGCTCCGTAATCCACCTAGGCCAAAATCACCAGATCCTTGCTTAAAGCAGCATCACATAGAACAGGTTGTGCAGGATCATGTTCAATTCAGTTTTGATATCCCCCAGAAAAAAGATATGCATTATTATCAAATGACTGTTTTCTTTTTCTCTCAAAAGAAGTATAAATACTAACAAATCACTTCTAAAATAAAATACTTACAGGTGAGTATCAAGAGAATTTGTACTGTACCTTTATAATCATAAATGTATAGAAGTATTGGATGGTTTTGACCAAAGGCACAAAAAGACACCATGTGTTCATGTGGATGAAAGGCAACATCACGAAGTGGAGACGTGAAGGAGAGTTCAGAATATATGGCCACCTGATCTCCTGCAGAAGTGAAATGAGTTTATTAATGCCAAGGACAAATATTTGAAACATTTGATACAGCAAAATAACAGTTGGTTAAATCTTGTATTATTGCAGTGTTTGCCACTGTAAATAAATGTTCTTCAGTTGATTTCCTGATTGAATAGTATTTTGGCATAAGACAAAGGAAATATTGCATGCTTTTAAGTTATTCAGTAAGTCAGAAAAGTTAGTGCTGTTGCAATAGCTGCAGGAAATGCCAGAGGAGGATGCACCAGGTTAGATGAGTTCTCTTGTTCTGATAAGCACGTTCTGGAAAGGTAGCGTTCCACAGTATTTGTTTGTGCTTGCATTGTGCAAAGATAGCCATCTTACTTGTGGATTTCAGCTATATAACACTGATAACAGGAGTGAAAGTTGAGCAGAGAATTATTAAAAAAAAAACATAAATAAAATTAGCTCTTCAGCTGATGGCACTTTAAATGCAAATACAGTGTGTAAACAAAAGTCAAAATCCAATGAAAACATACTAATAAAAAAGTTCCTCCTTCCTTTTACTTTGTTTTTTTTTTACGTTTTCAGGCAAATTATGTAGCAGCAGAGATGCAAGCTAACATAGTTGAAAACATGGAAAGAAATTCAAAACAGAACTGTTACTTATCTACTAGTTTCAAAATATTTACTTTTTTATTTTAAAAAAATTATATAGAATACAATTACAGGCAGAATATAACGTCATCAAATCCAAAATTCTGCTACTTTCTGCTCTTATTTTTGTCTCTTTTACCTCCTGTACAAGAAACTCCACCCTACATTTTCATCACATTTTATTCAGAAAGGTTTTGGTATCTATTTTGAAACACCTTCACTTGGGGTCTAATTCACAGAGAAACACTATACACCACACACCAAAAATATTCAGTCTCTGACCATCCACCACAGAGACTAAGTGGTTCTGAACAAGAGCCTGATTCTCAAATCTAAACAATAGAAAAAGTTACCTGACCTAAAACATTTTTTGCGCATTCCGTCTTAAGTTCCTCACCACATGTAAAGAGTTGCAGTACACAAAAAGCTGAGCCTCAGGTGCTCCAGTCATGCTGGATATTACAAATGTTAACTCTATTAATTTCCTCTAGAGAATTAAATCTCAGAGATTAATAACAGCTATTTAAAAGGTGGAGCTAAAGCTCCAGGATTTAAAGAACCTCTTACAGAAGTTTTATTCCATATCAAAAGTGTTTCAATAAACCTTAAAAAATCCTTTCCCCCTCAGCTTTGACAATTTGGCTTAAGCCCATAAAATAATTAGTTACCTGTTTCTGGATTCCAAACATAAGCCTTTCCATCTTCACTTCCTGAAAACAGGAATGTACCACATGGTGTTAAGGTGCTGTGAATCTTTTCTCTGTAATTTGTGGCACCTACATATTTCTTTGTCGCCAAGCTAAACAAAGTTTGAAAATATAAAAGATACCTTCAGAAAAGACATAACTTTTCAAGTGTCAGTTCCCCCTCTATTCTTAAGAAAAATCAGTACACCTTGCACCCCAAATAGATATGCAGGCACACACTTTTTGCAGAGTGCAGTATTTATTTACCCTTTATTTTCCCCAACCTTCATAATGCACCTGACAGTATACATGAAAACATACATCCTTGTCTTTCAACAGAAAAAGGAAATCCTCAGATCTAGAGAACAGATAGAAATGCAGTAATTTGCACTATCTTAATTATGGGCTTTGCATAAAACAGGGAAACTGGCACTATTAGTCCAAGCTCTGTCAGAAAAGTTTTCATTATGCTTCTTGAGCTTGAATGATTAAACTTACATAGCAGCTCTCTTCAGCTCTTTAGACTAATGTCTCCTTGGTCAGAAAACCAGCAGTAGAATCAACAAATTTCAGACATAAATGTTGATTTACTATTAATATGTTTTATATTATTTTGCAACTTAGGTATCCTAATCTTTTTTTCAGTGAAACACTATTGGTCAGCACAGTAATAATGATCTACTGTCAAACAGTCTGTAGGCATCAAGTAGGAGAGAATCCACAAAAGGATGGAAAGATGCATAAATCAATTTGTAAGAGGCTATTTTGAGCATGAGGCATAGCCTGGAAAAGGATATCAAAGTTCAACATGGAGACCAACCCAGCAGAACAGCAAGAGGCCACCACTGCCCTCAAGGACAGAAGACAGTATTATTTCACATTTGTTACTGCAAAAGGAATGGAGGTATGCTGGGAGAAGAGCAGTGCATTTAATATGACAGGAAAATTATTTTAAACAATATTCCAAATAAATATACCCTAGATATAATTCTATTTCACAAGTAAGAGAAAGGGAAGCTTTAATGATCCCAGTGCTAGAGCATTTTAGCCCAAGTAAGAGTTTTAGCTGTATGAATAAGAAAGATAGTATCACTGAGATGTCATTAGAAGAGCCCTGCAAGATGTAAAACTAACCTTCATATGAAACCCTAAGGAGAGGACTGAACCAAAACAAAATCCCTGATCACATACCTAAGTGACAGGACAGCTGCATTATCCAAAAAGATCAAAAAAAGCAAGTTGAAAGAAAAAAGTTAAGAGCAACCAGCTGTCAATCAAAGTGAATTGTGTTCATCTGTGACCTCCACCCCCTCTTTTCTCATGCAGGGAATGAACAGTTAATGCTGACGTGTAAAATTATCACTGCTGGGTATCTGACCCTGTGGTTTATTGATAGACTTAAGTCAATGTAACTGTGGGCTGTGGTCAAAGTAGCAGTCCTGGTGGTGTCCTCTCCACCCTTATTTTCCCAGGCTCTCCCTCATTTCTTCTCTAGTGTTTGGGCAGCGATTAGATGAGTTTGATCAGATAGTTGATTAAAATGAAAATTAATCATCTGTATTTGTAGGCTAATTTTTAGTTGGATCAGCTCACTGATCTGACTTACCCCACATCAAAAGATCTCTAGAGATGATAAAAAAGGAATGCTAGGAATACACAGCCAAAGGAGATTGCAGAAGATGGTACATCCTATGGATAAATTTGCTTAAAATAATTGGGAAATTGCACCCCATATTAAACCCTTTCTTAAAGATTAATATGCCCATCTTTTCCCTTCAAACTAAAATTCTGCACGTTTTAGAAAGAGGAGCAAGAGAAGAATGCTGCTTCAAAAACTAGAGGTTCCCTCTCTCAATCCAGCAATTTTATGCTTTGATTGAGTGGATAGTTTAGCTTCTAGCATGGTCATTATAATTTATCATTTACAGTAAAAGAGAAACATGCACCATAATACAGTAGAGTCCTCAGCTACTTCAAACATTCAGTCCAGTACAATAATTGAATTGCTAAGTTTGGAAAAGACCTTCAAGATCAAGTCTAACTGTTAACACAGCACTGTCCCATCCACTACTAAACCATGTACCTAAGGGCCACATCTACACATACTTGAAATAACTCCCAGGATTTTCTGTGTGGTGAGGGGTGGAAAGAAACCTATGAAATTAAGGACAAAACATTTTAGAAAAGTTGGTCATATCTTTAATGGGACTTTCCAGAACAGAATGTTCAGGTGCATCTTATCAACATATGTATGTGATTGGTGACAGACTCTGTTTACTCCCGCCCAATGAAAGGACAAGAGAGAATGGACTTAAATTGAAATACAGCTAATTCTGTTAAAAAAATATCCTTTCTTTTGAAGGTGAATGAACACCAGAACATGTTGCTCACAGAAGTTGTAAAATCTTCATCCTTCAAGACATTAAAAATCCAATTGTATAAAGCTCTGAGTAGCATGCTGTTGTGATTTGATTATTGGGTTGAACTGGTCATTCTCCAACATCAAACTCAAGTGAGTCTATAATCTCCTTGCTTTTTATTTTTGTTTGTCATTAAAAAATCATGCTTATACCAATTAAGGATGAGAAAATCATCAAAAACTGCAAAACTATCTCACAGCCTGCTTAATAAACCATAAAATGTACATTACTGCATTTTTTAGTATTCATGATGACAATCATCTTCCATTTCATCATCAAAATATCCTTCCCAGAGTCTTAAAAATGCAAAACTAACACACAAATGTTATCACTTCCAAGTTCTTTTCATGCTGAGGTTGCATTTTAAAAGGGATTTCAATCTTTAGAAGACTAACATTCTTCATGCCACTTTAGACTCCCAAGTAATCTAGTAATTTTTACATATTCTATTCTAAAGACTTACTCAATATCACCCAAGAGGTCTGTAACACAGCAGTGTTTTGAAATCATTTCCTAACCCTAACATTTCTATCCTTGATTATTAGGATACCTTTTTTCTCCCCAACTACACAACTAATACCTTTATAGTATTTTATTTCCTCATGTCAATTTTAGAACATAAAAGAAATACACACTTGTCACCAAAAATACTAACATTCTGAGATCCATAATTCTTAGGGTACTGTCTTTGGCATGGATTAATAAACGCCTTCCATTCGGATGCACTTCCAAATGATTTATTGGTGTTCCTTTAATATCATTTTCTTTTATTTCCTACAGAAGGATGAAAAATAAAGAAAATTATGTAACTTTGTGTTTTAAAACTCATGTTTTTACACATTATCGCCTATTTTTCTCTTGCGTTACTCTTTTTCTGCTCAATTCGTTTTATTTGGTTAAGGAAGAAGTTTGTTCCTATATTAAGGCACTACATCCTAGACATCAACCATGAGGTAGATTCTGTTGTGACTGAATTTAAAAAAAATTAGGCTGATAACAGAAATGCTGACTGAACATTAGGGCTCTAAGGTATGAACAAAGGTGTTTTTTAAAGCCTATGGTCTATTTTATTTTTGTGTCTAGAGAACAAAGCATTTACCTGTTAAAACAAGTATCAAACCTCAAGCATTTTCATTTTTATACAGAAAAAAAATTTGCAGAATCACAGAATCCTAGAATATCCTTAGTTGCAAGGGCCCCACTCTGAACATCAAAGACCAACTCCTGGCCCTACACAGGACAGCCATTAAGAATCACACCATGTGCCTTGAGAGTCCAAATACTTCTTGAAGTTTCTCAGGCTCAGTGGTGTGATCACTTCCCTGGGGAGCCTGTTCCAGTGCCCAACCCAATTAAGTTGCAAAACAATTTAAAAGAATTAAGTCAGTGAATCACTGCACATTATATCAGTTCTTCTATACCAATTTTTAAAGAAAATACACCTCTGCAGTTAAACAAAAGGTAATATATTTAAAAAATTAATTCATATCAGATTACTAGATTTGGAACAGTTCCCACAAAAACTACAACTCTAATTTAAGAAATCTGTTTACCTTATTGATCTTCCAGTGTTGAAAAAGGTGTGGAGAATTTCCTTTGACAGGTGTATCCCAAACTATTATCAGTCCTGAACTATCTCCTGAGAACATGTAGTGTCCTGAGAAATAATGTCTTATAAGTAAAATACCAACCACAAAACAATAACACAGAAAACAACCTTTTGTTCCCTCATTTTTGTGAATAGGCAAATACCAATTCTTCCATCTCTTTTGCTATAATAAATTCATTGCAAATGCATTTTGCTCATATTGCATGACATAAGCTGACACCATAAATCTGGATGTAGCATATACATTAAATACTGAGGTGCAGAACATATTTTTAATTTTTTTTCATTTTTATTCATATTACAAAACCAGCAAAAAGTGAACATTTACAGCTCAACGAGCTTCACATGAATGCTTACTTATACATTCACTAAGAGAACCTTGAACTAGAACAAATAGTGTTTTCCAACACTTGTTCTTTAAGCACAAATATTTATTCTTTACAAAAATACAGCTCTCCTCCTTGTAGTACCTACTCCAATGACTAAAATGAATCACCTAACTATTAATGATGTCACTAATACTAGAAAAAGTCAAACTTTTCTTTTCACCCATGTACAACTCTTTCTCCACTAGTACACGTCAGTACAACACTCACTTTCAGCTGTCCTTTTCTCTCTGTTTCCTATTCTCTGTCAATATTGAAAAGTTCATCACCTTCCCACTTCTTCAGTCTAGTGCTAATTACTATTACCTCATTTTCTTTATCAAAGAGTCATAGATTGATTTGGGTTGAAAGGGATCTTAAAAACCATCTAGTTTCTGACCTCTCTGAAATGGGGAGGGACACCTTCCACAAGAACAAAGCCCAGACCAACATGGCCTTGAACACCTTCAGGTAACCTGTCTCAGTGTCTCAGCACTCTCCCAGTAAACAATTTCTTTCTAAGAAGAATACACTGCCTCCATGAAGTAAAGAAAACTAGTAACATTCAAGGTGGTCTTCAACTGGAAAGACAGCTGTTCATAAAAACAATATTAACTACATACCTTCTGCATCAAAACAAAGTGTGTTGATGAAACTTTTATGGCCATCAAGCTCCTGTAGCAGTTGCCCATGGATTTCTTTCACATTTGCATTCCAGATTCTAATCACTGAGTCGTAACATCCTGTCACAACCAACGAGTCAGCAACTGGGTGGTACTTGGCAGTGTAGACAAACGAAGGATGAGGAAAAACCCTCACTGCAGATGCTGCCTTTGTTTCTATTTTCCACATTCTAGAAGGAAACAAAGGTAGAATTTCTACTGCATAAAGCAGTCACACACATAGGTATAACTTATGCCTATAACTTGTGCTACTGGTTCTAGAGGCAAATGCTTGCAAACACTAAACAACATCTGTTTATCCCAACAATTTGTTCCACCTCTATCTAATCCTTTAATATGGTACTTTCTAACAAGAATTATGAAAAATTTACTACTTTACACAGTATTCAGTCTTCAAAGCAAATTAACGACTATTTACTCACTTAATGGATGTACTTCTCATTTTAAAGTACTCATAAAGAATCCCATGGAATGAATTAGTTTCTTTCTTTCAGGAGTTACAACCAAATTAAGCTCTTCTGGGGTATCATTCATTTAAAACAATATTAGAACAAGAAAAGCCATAAAAGAACATTTAGGGTCACTAAATATAAATAAAATCCCAGAAAATTTTAGAATAATAATTCCCAGCCACACAGTGATCATGATCTCAAGGATGTTTACATCACATAAATTCTCTTCTTACTATTAAACTATTTCCTATTCTTTGCCACCCACAGCTGTAAGATCAGATTTTTCTTAATGTTTTCTATTTGATGGTATGCATTTTATTAGTGAGTCTTCCCCAAAGACAAATCCACAAAGAATAAAACAGTACCTGGATCACTAAGTACAGGTGGGCAGCACATTACACAAAGCATTCAGTTACAAAATGTTATTGAATTTTTTTAGTGGCATCTCTCCAGGTGAGGCAACCACTTCTGGTGGCTATTGAAGAATTCTAAGCTTACTCAGAGGTGACTTAATTACAAAATTGCAACCCTTTAGAGTACAGCAATTAATTTGCAATTTGATGCAGAAAGGTCATAAGGGAGTTTATCTTTTAGAATGGTTTTAATCAAAGGAAATAAAAATTAGTTTATTGTTTACAAATAATGTGTGACTAAACCTTCAGAAGGCTTGAGGATAACACAGAACACTACATAAAGAAGAATTCACATAAGTTCATGAATTTACCTTCACGTTGCCTTAGAACTCAGTATGAGATAATCCAAATAATTAACTGATAATGACTTTAAAGCAGTGGGGTGCTGATACTTTTTAAGGAGCTGAAGGCAACTCACAACAAATACAGGAACTAATAACTTGTACAGTGACTGCACAAAGTATACAGAAAAGGAAGCAGACCACTGCAGTTTAAGCTTGCTGCAACAAATTCAAGAACTGAGGAGCAGCTCAGCCTTCTTACTGGCAACATAAATAACTGAAATAGATTTTTACCTCAATATAAAAAATTCTTACTTAATCCACTCCCAAATTTTAAAAAAATGTGCTGAACTCTTCAACACACTCTTTTTATGCCTACATATAAGCAGCAAAAAAACCCTAAAACAATTCAACACATACAATATATCATTTAACAATTATTCTGGCATTTCAATTACGCAACTGCCTGTAGCGTTACTGAGTTGCATAACAGAAATAATAGATAGGGATCTGAAGGGCTAAAAAAACCCAGGAAGACCTATGAAAACCAATGAAGTTGCTCACAATAAAACTGTGCAGTGTCCCAGCAATATTTACATGTGTATCTGCAGCTTTGAGGGTTTTGGTGTTTAAATCTGAACAGATCAATATTTTAACACTGTAGGGAAGTACATTTTAACTGTAGAGGATTTGATTTAGAGATAACAGTATCAAAATGAATTTACATCAATTTAAGCTGAATTACTTTACTAAGTGTAAAAAACCAAAATAACACCATCAACATACATATATGCACTGTGGTAAATTTACACAACATGAATCTTAAACTTTCAATTTTCTGCCTAGTGTTCAAATTTGCAAATTTAATACCGCATGCATGGCATGGCAATTTCTCCAGGAACAGAATATTACAACTGTCTCAGGGTCTTCTTGAAATAAAATATTTTTTAGTTTTTTACTGCACTGTAGAGTCAGACACTAGAGTTTTTGGAAAAGCTTTGGTTTCAAATACCAATACATTAGAAAGAGTAAATACAGTGTAAGTGATTAACCCAATCACAATTTTTATATTATTTTAGTCAGACGGTAGCCAAATCTTTAATTAAAACATTATAGCACAGTTTGTAGTAAAATACTGAATTCTCAACTTCTTTTCCACTTTCTTTTCAACTTCTAATAGTATCTTCCAGAACATCTCATCATACTGACCTGACAGTGCCATCAGAGGAAGCAGTAAGAAGGTACTGATTGTCTTTTGACCAACAAAGATCATACACTATGTTAAGGTGACCATAAAATTCTCTCAGGAACTGTCCAGAAGGAATTTCATACACTAGGGAAGTTGAAACGGAAAAATAAAAGTTTTGTAAGTCAAACAGATGTAGTTACTAGAGCCAAAGTTTAGTCTAATCTTAGGCTGATTTTCTGCTAGCATAAATCAACTCATTTTCTTTATCTTCTCATTTTGAGGCAACAGGATGAAATAATTGCTAGATGTGAATAGACACCAAGCATCTACTTCCATCTAGTGGTTCATGGACGTCACAAATGTCTTACCCCTTAAGAAACACCTTATTTGCATTAAATTATGAGAACCAGATTAGGATTACATTGTTTTTTTAAAAAAAATTTGACAACTAATTGACAATCTTAGAAATATTTTAACACTCAGGTGATTTAACACTGGGGCTGTGTAATAAAGGAATCTAGATTTACTGTTCCTTGCATTTAAATGTGTACTTTGTGTGCACTTACAATACTGCTCTTTCTAAATCTCAAAACCTTTATGCAAAGTATATAAGAACTATGCAGTTGAAGCTACCATGATGAAGCAGTCAAAAATTTGAGTTTTAAGGAATGATTGTACTTTGACTGAACTGGACCATAGAATACAGCAGCTTCCAGTAATCTGTCTGGAGATGGTAACATTCCGGTATCTAACTGTCAAGACAGGTTAGGAGAAAAACTTACATGAAAAGTGTGTGAGGTGGAGGCTTAAAATGTTATTTCCCTTAAAACATTTATCATCAGAAACTATGTTCCTTCTGCAAACTGGTTTAGTATTTCCATTAGGCCTCTGGGCAGAAATAGTGTCATTTCATACCATTAAACTATGTATATGTAACCAAGTAGGAAAAGCCAGTTCCAGCTCTATCAACACAGGAAGAGCACTTTCCTCAATGCTCTTTAATGCACAGAACAATCTTCTAATCACAGCTACAAACCAACTCTTAAAAAAAAAAAAAAAAACTCTAGAAAAAGCACAATTTAAAAATTAACTTCCCTTAATCTTTAATTTCCAAATACATGGATTATAAGCAAAAAGCCACAAATGTATTTAAACTTACAAGCAATGGGATAGCCATTCCTTCCTGCACATGCTGCTGCCAGTGTTCTCCCATCATGAGAGAAGCGGATACAGAAGCAGCCCATATCTCCACCTCGCAGGGAAAACAGGTGCTTGTTGGGTATGCGGCAAGCCTGGCTTTTCAGGGAACAATTGGTAGGAATATTAACTATCCAACGCATGGAACACATTCTTAGCTCCCGACGTGCACAAATTCTAAAAGGCTAGTAACATCTTAATGGCATTCCAAAGGAAAATTCAACCTATTATAAACAGAGGCAGTTTTGCAGCACAACCTAGGCCCCCTGAATGTATATTTCTTTCTGCCCCATTATTAAAAACAACTAGCAAGTTTAAAAAAACCTAAAAAATATTTGCATTGAAATAAATTCCTTAATCTTAAAAAATACTTAATTATGCCTACCATCAATTATGCAAGCTGTGGAGTTAGAGAATAAGTGAAGCTTGTTTAAGGAGTCTAAGCACAACTTTTAATAACCTAATCACTGCATTGTGAACTCAGAAACCCAACCAAAGACACTCAAACTTTTGGTCTTCTACCAAATCTTTTTAACATTCCTCATCTGTATTTAAATATCTGACTTTTAAAGACAGAAGCAGAGACGAAACATTTCAAAAACTGAACTGATATTTTAGACCCCGCCTCCTTCCTCCCAACATATTACCTCTTTTTGACCCAATGGCTTTTTCTCCAAAGCTAAATTCAAAGTTTAAGGTGAAGGGCAATATCCACACAGTAGCTGTGTGGTTCTTTAATAAAAGCTCTTTCTGTTATAGTTTAAAAATTTCTTCAAGAAACAAAAAGAAAATCAAGAAAATATATTTCTAATCAAGCTGAAATCTGAGAACTGGCTTCCTGTCTTACTTCCATTACCCAAATAACCTTACTCTTTCAAATTTTTAGAGAATTCTGCAGATAAAAATACCTGGCTGTTCTGGTGAAAAACTGGTTAAATTAACCATATTTGCTAAGGTTAAGCCTCTTCTACTATCTATGAGAGTTTTTAAGGTTTTGGTTGACATCTTTGTTAATTATTTTAATTAATTACTTGCTTCATAATACTTCTAAAAATATAGTAAATATTTATATTATTTTCATTTAAAATTCAAAGAAAAATGCTTCACCTGTCCAGGCAATCTTGACCATTTAAATGACTCCTTTCTGTCCTCTGAAGAAAGTTCACATCCTTCTCTCTGGAGCTCAGACAGTACTGTATTACTTTGTTCCTGTTGAACAGCTGCCATAGAGTGAAAAGAAGGACCAACCTTAAGGCAAACAAAACTAAGTATCAGAGAAAAAATATTTTTAAAGTGAACAATGTAGTTTCTAAAAAGGCTAAAAGGTACTCTTAATTTAAATGTCTTGCATTTTTATATCTGGAACATAGAGTTTGGAAAAGCTTAATACATGAAAACTGCATTGCAAAATGTCATTTAAAGTAACCAGGAAGTCAGAGAGTAATCCAAGCTTCCACAGCTGTGTCAATCAAGTGGTATCACAATTTTTTCAAATAATTGATAATCTCCTATTTTTAGTAACTGTCAAGGTCAGTGAAAATTAGAATTACTCCACTACTGTATTGTAGTGTACTAGTGAGAAGGTGCACATCTCACCAGGCTTCCACAGACCACCCTTCATAGTACAAAAGTATGAAGAAGAATGCAGAAGAAAGTATTACAGCTCTAAATACAAATGGGAAATTATATAATAGAACAATATTGTATTTCATCAGAGAAAAGAAAATGCCCTATTTATCTTCAATGCCCATCTCAGCACATACCAGCGTAAGTCTATTTTTAAAGAAGCTTTCCTTCATTTGTGGAAAAAAAATACAACTCAATACAGCTAGAGGATGCAGGGAAGCAGAGTTAAGTAACTTGCATCTTTTCTCCAAGAATATACACCTGTGTGAGTTCAGTGACTTAAAAATGGCATTTCTGCTAATAAGAAGGGACATTAATCTTCAAGAAAGTACTCTGAAAGTTTTCTGTCAGTGGCAAAATATTCGAAGTTGTAGGTAGAAAAGTATGCCTATTTTTCAAAGATACCTATGAAGGGCTGAGTTTGAAACACCTATCTTGAGATGTAACATTCTTATTATATATTTTATATACTGCATGTAAGCACAGCTTTATATACATGCATACAAACACAGACTCACATGCCCTACCTAGGTACTAGTTCCCACAGAAAAGTCTTCATATTTACAAACATATTTATATATTTAACTTACATGATCTGGCAGTTTTAGGCCTTTTACAGTTACATATAAAGTTGATGGGTAACGATTTCTAGGACATTTTGCCCACCAGTCATAAACCTCAACAACATTTGAATGTGACTTGGTCCTTGAAGGTGGGTAATATAATTGCAGACGAAGTTTTCCACCAACGTTTAGAACTCCATTTGCACCTACAAGCTGGAAGGGTGATTAAAAAGAGGAAAGAAGAAGGATGAACACAGAAGTAACTGATAATTTCTAATATCTTACAGTATGAATTCTTGAAATCCACTTCCCATTGCAGAAATACATTAACTCTAAAAGTGATAATGAACTATGTAATTAATCCCCCCAGGAGCAAATTGTGAAGATTAAATCTTAGATGGCAGCCTAGTTTTAAAAGATGTGTCACAGCAGTAACGCCTTGAAAGTGAGAAGACCTCTACAGTATCTCTTTTCTTTTTTTTTAAACTACTACTTGCTAAAATGAACCAAATCTCAAAGGACTGCCAATCCACAAACAGCTGCTTCCAAATCTGTCCTCTTTGAATGCTGCAATGAAGGGCATGGTAAGGCTTTGGTTCAGAGCAGAAGATACAGCAATGCAGTAACCTCTCCAACTTCAGAAGAAACAGTCCTCTCCACTAAACTGAAGAATACCAGAAGTACCTACTGCCATTTACTGATCAGTGTAGAATCAGGACATTTCTACTTTGACTGGCAGAGATAAAAGGATAATCCAGGCAGATATCAGAATGAAGATCAGGCAACAATTTTATTCATATTTATGAGCTAAAAATTCACTCCTCCCTCTGTTCAGGAGTTGGCTGTACTGAATGCCTGGATGCACAGTTCCTACCAGCCCTGCTAACAGACACAGGACAGCAGAACCCTGATTCCAGTAGATTTATCCTGGGCAGAGCTCAGAAGAATTTCTGTGTTGAATTGCTATGGAGGCCCCTATCCCTTCACCTATACTTGCAGTCCATTTTCTTCTCCTGTATTTCTCACATTTCCTCTGTGTTGTGGACTGCTCAATGATTGTCAATGACTATCACACACAGAGGTAGGTGTAAATAAAAAATCCTCAGGGAAACTGAAATGGTCAGCTCTCCAAGAACTAACACATGCAAGGCTCTCTTAAAAGGACAGAAGGGTACATGCGCTGGCTAAATTACCCATATCTTGCATTTGGCATATTTGTATCTCAATTACCACAGAATTTCAAACTCTGTAACGGAAAATGACAAGCATTCTGTAATTAAGTTAGGGAGTCTTTTCAAAGACTGGACAACTGAAAATGCCACTAGAATACAGAACAGCTGAGGTACAGATATTAGTGGATTTGTAATTTTCTTCACAATCACATAAATGTAATGAAAACCCTAAAAGAAAACAACCTTCTGCATTTCACAAACAAATAAAAAAAATCTTACACATTCTATACTTTCTTGAAAAACACATTCTTTAATGTCAAACCTGTTACTGTGTTGATTTCATGGAGTGGAAGAAGAGGAAAAGGAGAGAACAGCCAAGCAAACAAGGATTTTTTCTTTTCCACCTCCACTGCTGAAAATATTTTAAAATGCTTTCCTACTTAGTACTTTGGGATTTTCAGATAAAAGGATTTATGAATTTTGTTTTTTCATTTAATTATTTACAGTACCTTTAGAAATGCCCAACAAATTTTTCGGTAACAACCTTCCTGAATTTTGACATCCGAGCTGGCTCTCACTTCATGCATACTTGGAGAATCAAGGACCTAGATCAGCAAGAATATAAATGCATTTCTAATGAACGTATACTTCGTGGTAATTTTAGAAAATCTGCTGAAAATAGGCTTGGCCAATTCACTAAATTAAAGAGGTCTAAATTTTAAGAAATTACAAAATCAGTGTTTCTTCCACACAAGTGTGAAAATAGAAATAACGGGTCCTTATGCATGTATCTGCTGACTATTTATGACCTCCATTAAAGAAGAAGTCTAAAAAAACTTATTCTTGCTCTCCTTACATCTCAATAAAAGAGAACAAACAATATAATGTGTAATTTTCTTAATAATTCAGAAATCATCAGCTCACAATTCTGACAGCTAAAATCAGCTGCATATTAATCTATATGGAAAATGGCAGTCAAAAAGTTAGTTCTTCTTTCCTAACTTTATCACTTTTGTCATCAAATCAGTCACAGAACACTTTGGGTTGGAAGGAACATTCAAAGATCAGAGTTCTGAGCCATGGGCTTGGACATCTTTCACTAGATCAGGCTGCTCAAAGCCCCATCCAACCTGGCCTTGAACACTTCCAGGGATGCCTATGAGTCTTCATTTTTCTATCAGGAACCTGAATTTTCCCCTATTTCGCTACTCCTGGAAGTTTATCTGGTATACAAAAAACCCCTTAGAATAATACTATTTTCAAGCTTGTATTTCATATACCACATTGAAGCCAAACCTTTTCTTCAGTGGAATCATACTTTTGGTTCCAACATTATTTCCATGAAGAATCTTTACATACAAATGTAGCTAGTTTTGTGTTAAGCAATTAAAGATTCTTAATTCTGTAAGTATGTTTATTTACAAGCATCACAAAACATTAAGAAAAATATCGCAATAAATTATATTAAATCTATTTGAAATAGAAAAAAAACCACAAGGAACAAAAAATATTTATTGCATTAGGTTTCCAGTTTTATGTTAATTCTATAGAATTTCTCTGTACAAATACTGAAATGCCTATTGAATATATAACCTAAAATTTTTCCTTTAAACATAATTGTACTGGAGGACAGAATAATAATTACTTTTTGAAGACTGGGACAGGAAAGGTAGATGCATAAAATGTTACCGGAAACAATGCAATAGTTTGCTCATTGGTACAGTGAGGTACTGCTACACACAGACAAATTCTACCTTTGAGTTTCTTGCACTTAAACATTTTTTCATATTTCAAGAATATGAAAAGAGTGATATCCACCATATCCTAGCAGCCTTCCCCTGCAGTTTGAGAGCTGATTTTATAAGAAAGCTTAGTACTCCTTGTTACTATCAAAACAGAATCCTTTCCTATAACCCCCCACCCACTTTTTGGTATCTCTGCTTGACTTTGTACCTTAAAACTATGCTATTAACCTAATTTAACTGAAATAAAACACCCAATTCAGTCAATATACTGTTGAAGAAACAAACCAAAAAACAGAATGTGCATAAATCGGATGCTAAATATTTCATCTTACCTCAAAAAACAGGATAACCTGAGGGTTTTCCTCAGTGTTTTGAATAAAATAAGTAAAACGCTCATTAAATATTACTTGCTCTTCCCAGTCTGGAATCGTTGATTTAGACTTTCTAAAGTCACATGGTTGTGTCATTATAGGAAGAATGTGCTGTATTTCTTCTTGTTCATAAGATGAATCTTCCTTCCTGCTGTTGGAAGATTTCCAAAGAATTACAATTGTTAGAGCATTTAAAAAACAACCTCGAACAAAACAATATTTTCAATTACTGAAAGCTAAAAAACACATAACATACTATTTGTCCAATTCTAGAAAAATATTTCTAAACCCATCGAAAGTTGAAGACAATTTCCAATGTATATAGAAAAACTACATGACAAATAGGCTGAAGTTGAAAATCCTAACAACTAAGTGACTGTTAGCAAATGAATGCATTATGATCATGGTGGAGTCTACTGCTTAAGCCCCAATAAAATTTAGTTCCAGGAAAATTAGGGATAATAACAGTGGAAACAAGCAACTGAAGTAATTATAAATATAAAGAACTAAACTTCATTTAAGGATTTTAAAAATTCTTAATATAAAAGGCAGACACTATTTATACTACAAGAAATTTGCTTTCATGTTCTTGGCTTTTATATACTTTTGACACTTCAAAAATTTTGCCTCTGGGAAGACTACAGAATGAACTGTGTTGGAAATATCACAGATTCACAGAATATGCTGAGTTGGAAGGGATCCTCAAGGATCATCAAGTCCAGCTCCTGGCCCTGCATAGCACCATCCCCAAGAGTCACACCATGTGCCTGAAAGCATTGTCCAAACACTTCTTGGACTCTGTCAGGCTTGGTGCTGGGACCACTGCCCTGGGGAGCCTCAAGAGCACTACAGCACTGCAGAGCACTTAAAAGTGCCAAAAGGAAAAGAAAATTATCACCCTCACTTATTGTATGTGTATATATATATTTATATATACAAGCTATCATAGATGTAGAAACTAATGAACAACTACACAAACTTAAAATACCCCATAAGTTTAATTTTCATATTTAATTTTGTAGGGAAGCGTATACCTATTTATTGTAATCAGTGATAATAGAAACAGCTTATTAAAAGTCACCTATAATCCTTCTTCACATATAAGCCACTTCTCTGATCAACAATATGGATTTTAACCACAGGATGAGATACCAAGTGATCAATTTTAAGCCGATCCGATCGATGGATATAAACTCCCAAAACAAGATCATCACCAAAATCAAATTTAGACTGAGTTGAAATTTCTGAATTCTTCATTTCCTCATCATTTTCTGCAGCAACTTCTGTGGTTTCTTCTAGAAATTGGAGCAAAGTAAATAAACTGTCACTAATGGAACATAGTAACTTCTGTCTTAACTCAAAACTATTTATAATAAATGAATTTTCAAAATTTTAGATTGATTTATCAAATAAACATCCTCACAAATAAGCCTCAGAATTGGAAAAACAGAGGTACAATAGAGTAATTTGAGAAATATAAGTAACTCAAACAGCTCAATCACTTCCGTGTTACTACTGTGGACAAACACTTCTGTAGCAGCACAATTAAAAAAGAGCAACAAAGTAGTACAGTATTACAAAATTTTATTGGCAGACCTTTTCTGGTTTTCTTCTTAACCTTCTTGGCTTTAGTTTTCTGTTTATCCATGCTTTCTTCCAGTTTCTGCCCTTCTGATGTAAATAGTCTTTCAGGTGACTGACTTTCATTGCCACCTTCTTCTGGATGATGATGCTGCAGCTCAGAAAGGGACATTGCACTGCAAGGTAATGGATCACTGTCAGCAACTGCAGGCCACTGAATATATTGATACAATTACTCATTGCCATTATTAATCTACTTGAAATTCTGCAACTCATCATCTGTTTATCTTGAAAACATAACAGCCCCCAGCCCCATTAGTGTCTTGCCTTTTTCAGTGCTTTCCCTCCTTCCTTTCCCCTAATTTCCAGACAAATGCTGAACCATTTATGTGAAGAGTGAAAGAAATACTCTTTTTCTGGATCAGGACCATTACTTATTACTAAAAAAAAAAAAAATCATGCACAAAACTATCTTGAGTTAGTTGAGTTCCATAGTATAAAACCATCAAATAACAATGAAGAATACTTTAAAAAAAGTTTAAAAGAATCCATGAGCTAAATATAAATCATGACAGCCTTTTGAGAAAGGATTTAGTATTTTTTTTATAAGAGAATCATCCAGTTAATCACTTAGGAAATATGAACAAGTTATCAGAAAGCTGCTGCCTATCTTAAAATGAAACATTTAAGATTCACAGACACACTGTGTACAGTTTGTCATGTTACCTTGTCTCAGCTTCACTTAAAACTGCTCGCTCTTTCTTCTTTTTCTTTTTGCCCACTTCATTATTCAATGCAACTTCATGCCTTTGAACAGTAGAGGTAGATTCAGACATCTGTTCTTTAAGTTTCTTTTTCATTTTCTTTTTAATTGCATTTGCCTCTTCCTCAGCCACATGCAGCTGATAGGCTTGAATAAGCTGCTCTTCCTCTTCTAATTCAGTTACATTTCTCGCTTCAGTCAAGGAATTTTTGATCTTTCTATCACCTTCTTGATGAGGTACATCTGTTTGTGATTTACTTTTTGTTTTCTTCTTTGGAAAATCATTAGTCTTTTCTTCAAAATGCCCCAATTTAGCTTCATATAAATCCTCCTCCTCATTAAATTGTTCTTGTAACAGTGATTTCTTTTTCTTCCTGTTTGACTTTGGTTGCTTGTTCTCTTCTCCACTAACAACATCATTGTTTATTTTCTTTGCAACTGACGCTTTCTCTCTCAATTTATTTTTTGTAAATCTTGGGCTCTCTTCTTCAGGATTATATGTGTTGTTTATAATTGCTTCATCATTCACACTTTCCTTAGATAGATCAATATTATTTCTAAAGGTATCAAGCTATAAATGAAAAGAACATAAAACATATTTGTACAAAAAATCACATTCCAAGGATAAACAGTGCACTTCGTTCATTCCTTCAGCAACATTACTCAAAGTAAAATTAAATCAAAGATCTAGTTATTTCATTGTTTCAATATGACAAGTGTCAGATTGAAAGTCAACAGAAAATTCACATTGAAAAAACACATTTGGTATTTGGACACCTCATCCTCAATGTTACACTATGTTTTCATATGACTTTTACATATATTCAGTAAAAAAAGGAAATCAACAAGTCTACTCCATAAACAGATGCCAGTGTTTTACACTGTGGAGGATGAGAAGACTTCATGCACCACAAAAACAAATACTTTCATCCACTGAAAATCCAAGTTAGAGACAGATTTCAGGCTCAGTTGTTTGTAGTCTCTTATATTGAAAGCTGATTGTCAGAATTAAATTCCACCTAATGCGTTTGTTCAAGCACTTCTTGATGGCTTTATAAAAAACACATTGTAAACTTTCCTCTCTCCTTCAAGTTTCTATTTCCGATTACTCAAGGTTATAATGCCACATCCCTGCTTTCTTGGATATGCTCAAGGTCAGCTTGGAAGGGGCTCTGAGCATCCTGATCTAGTTCAAGATGATCCTGATCATGGCAGGGTGCTTGGGTTAGATCACCTTTAAAATTCCTTTCAATCCAAACTATGATTCTGTGATAATGCCAAAGAACACAGCAAGTAACTGAGGTCTAATTCTGTGAGGTCAACACAGAAATAGATGTCTCTTCCTTGATGTAACTTCTATAAAGTCACTAAGGCTCATTTATGCTATTGTTTTACAGAAAACTCTCTTAGAGCTTTAATGTGAAACATTAGAAAGGGCTTTAAAACACAACAAAAGCAAATTAAAAAGTTTGGAGAAAATATACATATCTGCCTACAGAGTTTTATTGGCCAAGACCTTCTTCCACAATAAACACGGACATTGTTCCCCTCTAGTCAGGATACTTTTCCCAAGAATCACGTTTGTCGCAAACATTTGTAAAAAGGGACAACATGTATAATAAGTATGAAAAAATTGTCCTTGTAATTTCATCTTGTATTTACTTAAAGAAACCACAAACATATTTATTTGTAAGTCAATGATTCAAGAGGATATGGAAAATTTCATATAAGTAACTTAAAATACAGAACAGAGTAAGGAAAATAAAAGAATTAAAGAGCAAGCTTTGTATAAAATAAGAAAACCCTCAAAACAGAATAATGTTCCTAATAGATTGTTGACTTCCTTATCTTTATTTCTGTGAACATCTTTAACTGTAGAGTATTAGAAATGAAGATTAAAACATACTGACAATTAAAACCCAACAGTGGCCAATAAGTAAGGTCATGCTGACTTTTGTCTTTGATAAAATATCAATCCACTAAGTCCAAGTAGTAGAATTATTTGAGAAATCCCAAACAAAAAGCCCTCATCTATGACCTGATCAAGAGTTTCTAAAATAGCTCTAATATTCAAGAATAATCTCCTTAAAAAAATTTACCTGATGCAAAAATTGGGTTGAAATACTTACTAGAACTTGTTCTTTATTATTGCCTACAAACAAAAAAATCATAGATTCATAGAATCACTCAGGTTGGAAAAGACCTCTAAAATCATCAAGTCCAACCATTAACCCAACACCACTAAACCATATTCCCAAGTGCCATATCCACACGCCTTTCGAACAGTTCTAGGGATGGTAAATCCACCATTTCATTGGGCAGCTAATGTCTGACTATCCTTTCAATGGAAAAGTTTTTCCTAATATCTAAACCTCCTCTGGTACAACTTGAGGCCACTTCCTTATAACGAAAACAAACCACAGTCTCAATCTACAGCAAATTTCAGGAACATTAATAGATACTGCAGGCAGAACAAAGCTGCTTCAGCAGTTCAAACATAAATTCCTCAGATAAATAGCCTGTATGATCTCAATTCAGGCCACTTTTCCCACATGTTGTAATTACATGACATAATTAAACAGAGGAGAAAGATGCAAAGAAGTTACAAAACACTGAAGTAAAAGCCAAGAGGTTCATAAAAACCTTCAGATTAGGATTCTGGCAGAGGTGGGAAGACTGGTATAGATTCTCTGAAACACAGTACTGAGAGATATCAACTAAGAGCAATCACCAACACATGAACACTGAACTGAATTAGAGAAAGGAGTTAGGCTAGAAAAGCAGCTCAGTAAAACAGGCCTGTCTCTGGGGTAAATCCAGAGGGTTGCTGACCTGAACCTAGCTTTCTCAGCTTAAAATATGGAACTAAGAAGGCTTTGTTTCAAAACAGCTCTGTGGCCACATTACACAAGGACAGAGGAAGCACTGCCCCCAGAAAACAGCCTTGCTTACACTACTGGCTGGAGAGGAGCAGGGCATGGGTGCCAGCCAAGGTGCACACAAGGCTCACACCACAATCAATCACGGATCACATCATTGCCACTCGTGCCCCAGAGCTGATAGCAGGGACAACGCCTAAGCATCTTACACCTGTTCAAAAGGACTTCCCAAATACACAGGAGTGGGAGCTGGCACATATAGAGTGATTTTGTCATGGGTATTTGGAAACTTGAGTCATCTGACTGACAGAGATTTACCTGAATTTCTGCCCATAATAATACAGGCAGACCTTGAAAAATTAGGGATGGACAGTGCCAGCCCACTGAAGCGCTGACATGTACTGGTTGTAAAAGACCATTAAACTACAGTTGAATTGTTAATGAATGTACTTGTCATGATGGCTTATTGGGTGGGATGTTTAAGAAAATCTTAATGTACTAGGAAACCAATTTTACTGCCATTGCTTGAGTAAGGCTATAAAATACAGACACTCAAAGCTAGAAGAACTTTACAGATAAGATGATGAGCTTGGAATTTTTCCACCAAATTCTAACAGAAAATACTGAAAACGTGTGGATCCATTATATAGTCAACTATTATCAGTACTTCTGTTTTATGCACAAGAAACAAAGGGGTAAAATCCAGTGGAAATCTCAACAATTATTCAGTACCTTTCAGCCTACAAACCACATAAATCTGTTGCAGTCCTGCCTTGAATACAGAACCCAAGTTACCAATGCCTGTCCACCCCAGTGTTGTTATCTGATCAGACTAGAGTCCAAGAAATTTTTGCCTCCATAGAGGGATCTAATCTTTTCATCTGGTAGAAAATTTTTAAACATCCTCTTTTCAACCACAGAATTTAGATTGAACCAAATAAATTCAATCATTTTCATTATGACTTTAGACAGATTAATGTATTTGGACATTGCCTGATCTGTGGCTTGCGTCATTCTAACAAGTTGTAATAGGAGGCACAATTGGTAAAAAATAAACATGGTGACTTCCCTAGAAGGGATATTAGCAAATTCACTTTCTGACTGTGTCTCAGCTGCTTGCTTTTTCCATGATGCCTTTAGGCTTCACACCCACTGCCCCAGTGGCTGTTTACTCTAGCAAAGCAGAGCTTTCACTGGCCACAGCTGATGTGCATTTCCATCTCCATTACAAGCTCTCCATTCCTATCAGTTGGGGCTTCAAACTCATCCAGCCCTACAGACATCAACCTTTCCTCTTCCAAGCAGACTGCTTCCCTGCTGTCCAGGCAGGCTCTCCAGACAGTAGGCACACACAGCAGGGCAGGCAAGGACTCTCCTTCTCCTCACTTCTGTCATTTAAAACCATAGCAACCCCCTGCAGCTCCAGAACTCAGGTTTCAAAGAAACAGTGGACTATAAGGAAAAAAGTCTTATTAATCTTTATGAAAGGCTAGAGCACAGACAAAGGGAGGAAACAGACTGGAACATTTCAAGTGGAAATAGGCTCTGAACCATGACCTGTTTTTGATCAAAGCTGGAAGACCATTTATGGTAAGTGCATGACACAAAGCCAACCATCACTGACAAATTTCACATTATTTCAAGATACGTGAAACTCTGTACAGTTAAATCACATGAACTGAAGAAAATAGGAACAAAACCAGCCAACCTCCTCCATCTATCTACTCTTCCACTCCCACACACGTTTATTTTTTACAGAGAAATGACTTTTTTTTTGCTGAAGCTTTTACAGAAATTTCTACTTGAATGCAACCAGCATGGAAAATACCAACCGGAGCTCCTGCAACTTTGTCACACTTCAAGGAAACACTCCAAATGGTCAATAATAGGTTTCAATACAAGCTCTCCTCAAGTCCTTAATTTTTAAGTGATTTGATTTGTAATATTTATAGCCTCAACAAAGCCAGAAATTTGAGCTTCCACACTGATCCTAAAAATGCTTCTGAATTTGCTTGCATACCACTGAGTTTTGATTCAGGTCACTAGGATTATAAGTGTTTCTACATAACTCCAAAACACTAGTGTTTTACATCAGAGACTTCTGGAATGGAAACCAATTCTAATATGAAAGCAACTTTAAAATATTTATGAGTAATATGTAGCTGCATATGAACATACAATTATGTGTTCAAAAATTATATATTACAGAATTAAAAATTCACATTTCATAAAAAAGTAAACTTAACTGAGGAAGAATTTATTTACAAAGTCTTATATATGCCAGTAAATGAGGAAACAAAACACCTTCTGAACTATTTTTAAACATCAAGTTGATTTCTTTGTATATGCTATTGATTAAATAGCATATACATCAAGGAATATAAATTTTTAAAAGTCCATACAAAATCGAACTCCAAGCTGTCAATCTAAGACCAAATATTTAGCAATACTAAGTTTAATGTATCTATTCTGAATACTTAATATATACAAGTACATTAACTTTTATGATATTACATGAAACACTACTCATTTGTCTTAAATGAGTATTAATGATGGAACAATAATTTCCAGAATCTGATATGGACACAACTGTAAGAAAAAAGACTGAAAATATAAAACCTACCAGGAGAAAATAAAAAACCAGAACATGTGTCTTCTAAACAACTTTTTTTCTTTCCAAATTTCAAATCTTCTAAGTCAATAATCAGGTTTATATAGAAGAAGTTCATATTGAAGTTTAATTGTCCTCTTCAGGAAAAAGACTACAATGTGAACCATAACTCAGAGGGATTTCTGAGGCTCTTTCAGTGCCAGATATGCCACAAACAAAAATGCCATCTAACTATAAAGTCTGAGTGATAGAATCCTTCCTAATCTGCAAGTCACAAGCTAAGGTCAAAATCTTTTTTAAAAGTCAGTATGTGAACACAGAAACACTCAAGACACAAAGCTCAGCAATGCAGAAATTCACTGAGATTAAAAAAAAAGTAGAAAATTGAATTGTTAATTATTATCTCTACTATTATTATACTTTCTCATCAGTTCTCAATTCACAGCTGTATTAGACATACCTGTATTGCACAGATGTAGTACTCTCAAAATTAAATACTTTCACAGCTGTAATTCTACTAGCCCTCAAACTTCTAATTAACTTCCAGTAAAGTCAGTACTGAATTTGAAATATTTTATGAAAAAAGGGTATGCAAAAACAAGTACTAGTGGAGGTTAAATGAGTGCATGCCTGCATGTGCCACTTTCTTTTCACCAGTATTATATTCTATATAATTTTGGCATACCACCAAATTACAAGGATGCTTTGCTGGTACACAAAAAAATAAAGAAAAGCCCCACCAAAACCAAGGGGTACGTGCAGAAACACACTCTACACTTCTTTTTTTTTTTTTTTTAATGCTTACATCTCCTTTCTGCAATACATTTTCCTGATCATTTTTCTGTTAAGAAGGGCAACCAAACAAAGTCTGCATGTGTTCTAACTCACCACAATACTCTCCTGAGAGTCAAACTTCTTATTCTTTGATTTCTTTGTGTCTGCTAGGCCAGCATGGCGTCTGAAGATTTCCTCAAAGCGGACTTTGGTTTTTGCCTTTGCCTCACTTTCAACTGCAGAAAGAAATTGAGAGTATGATTTGCTACCTCATTAATCACCATTGCTAAAAAAAGTGCATAATCATGCTTTAAAATTGCAAAGGATGAGAATTATTTATCAGGGAAAGTTTACCAAGAAATTCATTTTGTATTCAGTTAAGAATTTCCACTGCCAACATAACCCATACAAGGATAACTCAGTAGCTTTGCAGACAAACACACCAGTTTTTCACTTGCTGCTGAAGTCAACGCCATCTACTCTGTCTCCTGAAAAAAGCACATTTTGAAGAGCATGCACATCAGGATCAGCACAAAACTTGGGCTAGCCAAGGACAGATTACTGCCCTCCCTGTTTATGAGCAGAGGTGACACACTGTCTTCCAGGAGAAGCAGCAGCTCTGGGTTCTAACTGGGTCTGGAAACCAGAGCAGCACCATCCTGAGACAGACCCGTAAGACCCAGGAACTGGCACTCTTGCCTTTCTATGAATCATACTGCCATCAGCAGCATTTCAACCCTTAAAGCAATAGGTGTTCTAGTTCCCCTCAGGTAATGCTTAATTCATAACTAAGAATTGAAAATGCAACCTGGCACACCACTGAAAAAGGCTGCTGAAACTCCAGCTACAGCATATTTACCACTGTCAGTACAACTTTTACAAAAGACCCTGAATTTAAAATAAAAAATAACACCACTTTGAAAATCAGCTATAATCATGAACTCAGAAAGGAGCCAATGGAGCATTAACGATTTATACAGGACAGAAATAACTTCTACCATTTTGCACCTAGTTCCAACTATAAAATAGGTTAGAAATCAAACACAAAGTATCCTTACCTGCTCGCATTTTCAGTCCTCAGTTAGAAGTGGCTCAACACAACAGCTGTTTCTTCATCAGAATTCACCATTCTATTTAAAGTATTTAACAACTGTCATTAACATAAGTGGTCCACAGACTTCAAGTTAATAATTAAATCTGTGCTAATTAGTATGAGGGATGAGCACATTTTATTTAGAAATAACTATTTCCCTATTTGCCTAAATTATTGGAAGCTTTCTGCTATCAAATCCCAGCTCTGATACTTATTATTTGAGGGTAAACAGAAAACAACATTACAGCAATTTAATTACCATATTTCTGGGTGGCAGCCAAACACTTCAGAACTGTAGTTCTCCAATCTTCTAAAAACCCAATAGTTTATTTAAATAATAATGACCCATGAAACCATTTATGTTGAAGTCATTCTAATCAGATTCCTCTCCTGACGGCATCAAGGAAGCCAGCTGATAGTTTTTAATACAAAGTATAGTATCTGCCAGCAAATCTAACTTTATTACAAATCTCTAAATATTTATGTTTATATAAAGCATTTGTATTTTTTATAAAGCAGACAAGCAACCACATGAAACTCATTTCTCTAAAGAAAAAAATTGTTAGGCCCTCCTGGTTGTGGAGAAAAGCCTGCAAATGCAATCCAAACAAAGCTTGAAGGCAAATAAAATATTACACAGGTTTATCTTTTCATCAAGAAAATTCTGACTGTTCTACAAAAACCTTTAATACACAGAGCTATTCTGTAAACAGTGGAACTAATGAAGTGTAGGTTTCTACAAAGGTGTGATGTTCCCCTTAGCCTTCCATGGGAAGAACTCTGGTACCTGTGTCCCCCACAGCCCGCCAGGTGACAGCTCCAAGATCTCCCTAGGTAACACCTCCTGTTAGACACCAGTAACTCATATTCACTGCACACCCAGACTACACTGATCCTAATAAATAAACACAGAGCATTAAACACTGCCAGGACATGTGGTTGCATTATTCTCGCATCATTTTGGTCCAAGCCACCTAACACTCACCCAACTATGCCTGGATACAGTTTAGGAGTTATTATAGATTACTATAAATAGGCAGTTTGCATGCAGCTACTCTGATTTGAGGCTGAGGGAGTTAATTAGCAGTAAAGTGAGCCAAACACAGCACTTGGCCTCAGCACTAAACATGTCTCCTGGGCACGCACATTTCACCAGCACAGGAAAGAGCTGAGGCTATACTTGGGTCCCCAAGCATCTGCACCACCCTTACTCTCACATCTCTCTCATCTCTTGCACAGCGTTACTTGCACAGGCCTGTTACTTTCAGGTCATTTCACACTCACTACTTACAGTGCTACAGTCTGCTGGCTATCCAAACTAAACCAAATTAAGGAAAAAAAGGCGAAGTGTTCAGGTTGGTTTGAGATTATAGAGGAGCTGGCTAGTCAGATACCAAGAGTAATTAGTTTACTTCATGTCTTTAGCATTTATACTAAGTATCCAACAATCTAAGGATGTTTCAAAAAAGTGAGGGCAGCCAAATGGAGCTCACTGGCAGTAAGAAAATGTTTAGCTTTGCCATATGCTTGAAATGACACTGATGAAGTTGCAATATTTTCACTATCTAAAACATGTTCTGACTCCAACAGCAAAGCTTTACTGTCACAACTAAACCAGTAACTGTTAAAAATAACACTTCTTACAATAAATTAAAAGAAAATGCCACTAAAAATAAAACTGCTTTTGCAATTTATACTTGGTTAAACCAAATGGGCATTTTAAAAGTACTACAGTTACTAACTGTAGTTACAGTTGCTGCTTTCCAAGTAGTCAATTCACAATTGGCTAAAAACCACATTATTTAGAAGAGTAGAAAATTAAATAAATTCAAAAAATACAGCAGATTCTATCACCTTAATCATTAACTGAGGACCACAAGAACACGGAAAACTATCTTATAATTAGCTGAATTATTTCAACAAACCCTCAAAAACTAATTAGAAACAAGAAATGAAATACTGAAGGGCTCTTCAATTTAAAGCAAAAAATATGAATGACAATATAGTGCAAAAAAGCAAAATGAAATAAGTGCATACCTATTCTAAGTATGGAAATAAGTCTCTGGTAAATTAGTCCACCCAAAACCCCAACTAACCTATAGGTTGGTTAAAATATTAATTTTGCATGTAAGTTTTGATTATAATGAAACAAACATCTTACCAAAGGCTAGGCTCACCTCGTATCTACAAGCACTCTCGGTAAAATGAAGAATTAGCAAAATTCACCAATGTGTGCATCACTGTTTATTTATTCAGTGTCTACCCTGTTGTGGCAATAAAATGAAGAGATAAAGTCCTCTAATGACAGTGCAATTGTTTAATAGGCATTTCCAATTTAGAACCTCATGGGCTTTGACATGGTGCATTAAAGCAACTATCAGGCTTATGTAAATATAGATCATTAATCGAGAAGGATAAGCACAAGGCTGTTTACTTAGCATAATCTCACCTTAGAATAGGAAGATTTAATGGTATATCAAAGTTCAGCAACCACCACGCCCCAATCTGAGTAAGCTCAGTTATCATTGATTTTGTAAAAAGCATTTTTGCCGGATCAGATCGGATCTCTTCCATGCTAGTAAGTGACATAGGCCAGCCACCAGGAATAAACAGTAAAACAATTTCCTAAAGCCCAAGCTTCCAATTACTATACTTTCCTGAATAACCTAGTTTGCTCTCCTCCAATAGCCTATCTGTAGTTATAGAAGTGATTCTACATTAAACCCATGCTCTTTTCACAGTATTTTACAATACTCACTGAGTTGCTACATCTGTTATACAGGGATTCTCTATGCTGAATATGCCACAAGGGTCACCACACACAAAACCCACTTTTACTGACCACTAATAAAAAATAAATCAAAACCATACTGCAATGAGCAGAACAGAATTTGCACTATGCAATGGGAAATGAAAAATTTCCTAATTATATCCATTTAGGAAACTGAGCTGACAAAATATAATTGCACTTAGGATTTTCCTGAACTAAATTACTCATTTTTCTTTTGTGACAGTAAGTGAGCATAAACCTCAGTGACTGAAAATAAGTAGAACATCAAACCTTGTTTATTTCTCATCTTTTATATCATAGAGGGAAATTGTGGGTTTTACTAGTAGGTTTCCAACTGATCCAAGGGATCATTACTTCGAGATGTGAAAGAGCTTCAGCTCAGAATGATACAGCAAAATTACACTGAGATGAATCTGTTCCTCTTCACCATTGACAAATCTGACATCAAAAACCAATCTGGTCTTATTAATGAAAATTCAGTATTTAAGCCCAGAAAACTAACAGACCAGGTAAACACCTATGTACTTGCATGTCAAATAAAAACTAACACAAGTGTGGTAGTTTTCTGCCAGTTTAGATGTGCCTGTAAAAACCTTAAGCGCATACTAATTAAAAAAAAAAAAAAGTTTTAAAAAGCTGGTGCTACCCTCGGTTAGCACATCAGAAAGTTTTTGACTCATAGGAACTGTCAGGCTGGGGTTTTACCCCCGATATTTGGCACCTTTAGTCAAGAGAAAGTTGCAAACAGACTCTGATGGCAAAATTATGAACTTCAGTTCTATGTAAGGAAATACAGAAGACTTTTATTGTTTATTAAGTTTTAAGTTTCTGCTTTATCTTAGGTGCTAATTATGAAAATGTGTTCTCAGCAAGAGAGCACCCTAAGTATTTTAATTTCCATTGTGGCATTCTGCTTTGCTTGGAAGAACAGCGGTAGATTTAAGAGATATAAAGGGACATTCAGACCACACACCACAACTGGACTAACCGACGGAATTATTCCACGAGGATGTGACGAGCATCTAGATGCGCATTCCGCCTGCGAGGGGAACATCCCCGCTTTGGACCCAAGGTGCCAGGCATGGAGAAGCACTTTTAAGTTCACTACACCTGCCCACGCACGTCACCCCACTGAACCATAAAGCCCGTGAAGAGCGGCGGGGCGAACCAACACCGATTTGCGGATTAGGGCTTTCCGCGGCACTGCCCCGTGCCACCGCGCCGGCACCAGACAGCGACAGCGACAGCGCCAGCGCGGGCCGCCCTAGGCCGCCTGTTCCGCCCGCCCCACTGCCCGCCCGCCCCGGCCGCGCTCGCCGGGTGCGCCCCCCGCTCCCGCTGCCTCCCGGAGCGCGCCGAGCCCGCCCGCGCTGCCCGCCGCCCGGCCCGACCCCACTCCCGCCCCTGCTCCCGCTCCCCATCCCGCTCCCGCTCCCACTCCCGCCCCTGCTCCCGCTCCCGCCCGCGCGCGCCAACGGCGGCGGTCCCGGCGCGGCCCGCGAGCGGCTGCGGCCGTGCCCAGCCCCAGGCTGAGCCCCCCGCCCCGGGGCGGGAAGGGGAGCCGGGGGAGGGAACAGCGGAGGGGAGGCGTTACCCAGCCCTACCCGCCCCCGGGGCCGCGCGCTGGGACCAGCGGCGGCACACGCCCGGCGGGGCCCGGCCCGGGGCGCGGCCCCGCTCCCCGCCGAGGGCATCACTCACGTCGGCCCCGTCCGCTCCCGTGGCGGCCGCGACGTGGCCCGGCGGCTGCTGCGGCCGCCCCGCCTCCCCCCCTTCCATCCGCCAGTGGGCTCTTCCTTGTCACCGCTCCCCCCTCCGCAGCGCCGCGCGGGTGGTTCCGCCCAAAACAATCCCGGCTCCCAAGGAAACGGCGCGCGCGGCGCAGGCGCGCAGGGAAGCGGGGAAAAACAAAAACCAAACAAACAAGCAACAACAAAAAACCAAAACCAAAACAAAACAAAACAAACCCACCCAGAAGTGAAAAGCCTCAGAAACGGGAGCCCTCCCACCGGTAATTTATGGTCCTTTGGAAAAAAAACAACAAAAAACAAAAACAAAAACAAACAAACAAAAACAAAAACAAAACAAAAACAAAAACACGTGTCGAAAATACGTATTAGTTCTCAGAGTTCAGACTAACAAAAGTTGCTTGCGGAAGAAAAAAAGTTCCTGAGTAATGGGCTCTTTTGGGCTCAGGAGGGCAAGTGACAAGTGTTTGGAACGCGCACCAGCTTTCTGGAAATAGCAGCACAAATGGATGTCCTCCAGCTATGCATATACTGGAGAAACTTTTATTTGTTGCCTGATTTAGTAGCTTGATTTAAGCAGTGTTTTGGGGGATTTTTTTTTTCCCCCGCTCTTAGGAATAATTACCTAATAAACTTAAGAATATTTGTCATTGAAAAACTGTATTTTCATTTCTTCTGTGTAAAAAAGTTATTAAATCCGTAGATGTCAAAGGCCCTCATGCACTAGAAGGTTTGAGAAATCGATGCAAGGTTTTTGATGGACGTGTTTGGTTTTTTTCAGAAATAAAGTTGGGTAAAATTAGCCTTCAGTTGACAGCAATTTGCACAAACCAGAGGTGAGCAAATGCTTGTGATCCTGAGTTGGTGATACAGTTCCCAAGCATTACATCCCTCAAATTCTGTCAGTAAGTTACACTGGCTTCCAAAAGAATGAACCTTCTGAAACCTGGCTTCCCTGTTCCTCATGTGTTATTAGTGAAAAACGCTACTGTCTCTTTTTGTACTTACCTGTCCTCTGCTTTCTCAAATGCTTCTCTGCACTCAACTGATAGGTAGGGATATTTTTTTTTTTCATAAGGCACGTGTCCTGAGTTGCCTTGGCATAGCACAAACAAAACCCAACTGCTCAGCATTCTTGTGCTTCTCTTTATCCTTAGTGTATCTCCATTCTTTTATCTCTCTGTCCCTCATAGTACCCCAAACTGCATGAAATAATGGCCTTGAGCAACCTGGTCTCACTTTCAGGTTGGCCTTGCATTGAACAAGGGATTGGACCAGAAATTCAGATGTTCCTTCCTAAGTTACTTCCTGGCAGCTGAGGGACTCAGTTATGGCAAACTCAAAACCAGTTATTTTTAATCATTTACATAGGAAGCTGATTTTATATTATCTAATTTGACCAGCAGTAATGGACTATAAACCTTCTAGTAAGCCTGGCATGAGACATCAACAGGTTTTCTGTTACTACCAAAAGCTTAGGTCAAGTTTCTGGGAACACTTGTTTTGAAAGAATGTCTTTGAGATTTCTGTGACCATTACACCTTTGACAAACATGAGATATTTGTGACATCTGAGATCTAGAAGCAAGTAGTGGTCAGGCCCATTTTCCATGTCAGGTGAGAATAAATCTGACCTCTTTAGCTGACTTGTTTAGTTGGGTTTTTTCGGGGTAGAGAGATATGAGAACATACTAAAATGTCTATTTATTTTGCAACATGAGGAGAAGAAGGTAAACACATTTTATTTCACTGCCAGAAATCTAGGTTTCAGAAGCCACAGGTTTAAATTGTGTGTCCAGAAAATGAGGTCATGAACCCTCTGAAAAAAAGTTTTATTGTGTTTTCAGTATTAGTGTTTCTTGAGCAACATCTCCTGAGGTATAGCTAAATCTCTACTGATGTTTTCCTGTCCACAGAACAAGAATGCTAAGTCTTTTTGAAAGCAGGTTATCATTTGGAAAACTGTGTTCTCAGAAAACTTCAGGTACTTTGCCACAGGATGGCAGTGTAACAGCACATGTCGTCAAGTCTAATTTTTGTGAAGGGTTCTGGAAGCGTTGGATATTGGAGCTAGAATTTGTCTGTAACTAAGTGCAGTATTATTGCTTTTTAACTTTTCAAAATACAGCTGTTCCCCTTTTACAGTTAGTGTGTCTTTACACGTGTTTTAATTAAATTATTTTCCTTTTGTGCTGTTTATTAGCTATACAATAAGCTTTCATAAAGAGTAACAGATCTCCTGAATATCCCTATTGTATCCTGTGGTTAATAGCATTTTGTAGATTAATTCCCACAATCCTTTTTTCAGAAAAAATATTTACTGTTTGAAATGTACTTGTTTTGTTTCAGAAAGTAATTGTTGATGTGGTTCATTGGATATTTTTTCTTCCTTCTAAGGAATTGGTTTTTTAATCAAGTCCATTTGGAGACTTTAGTTTGTAGTCCTTGATATGTTCTTGTAACTCTTTTGTTATAACTAACTCCCACAAGCACACTTGACCTTGATGAGCTGTATGCAAGGGATGTCCTTCCCACCCCATTTGCCAGACTCACCTTTTTAATATGCCACCTGTAAAATAAAGTCAAGGATTCTTCTTTGTATGTGCATCCATAGAATATGAAAAAAACCCCAACAAACAAAACCTGTTACTGTCTCTGAGTTTCATCGTAAAGCTTCCAGAGGTTGCTGGACTTTCTTCCCCTTCCCGTGTCATTTAGCAACAAATCTGATATTATGAAAATAAATATAAGAATAGTCACTCTAATGTTAGTGTAAATCATCAGCATTAATAAGAAAGGCTTTTCTGTAGTCTAGACAGTAATCATTGGCTTTCCTCTCACCTTTTTCTTTACTCTTACTTTGCAATTTTTCCTTCTTTTTTTTTTTTTCTTTTTTTTTGTTCAGTTTGCCACATGGTGGCAGCTACTTCCTATCTTCTGGTGATCACAGCCCAAAGCAAATGCTACAGGCTAGATTTCTTCTGAAGTCTATTAGGATGGGAAAACCAACACACCATTTTTACATTTAAGCAGTAGGAGAGTCCTATGTCATGCAGCTTGGTCACAAAATCAGCATGGCAGGGGGAGCAGAGACAGAATCCCATATCTAAATAAACTATATTTTGGGAAATTCAGCCTTGGTTTCACAAAAGCTTGCTTGTCTGGAAAACACCTTATATTTAAAAGAATTCATATCAATGTAAATCTAGGCTAACTCTTCTGCAGGGAAATGGAGAAAGAAACACCGAGAGGTTAGTCAAGCCTCCCAGAGCCATGGAATTGGGCCTGGATGCCACCCAGAGCAATGGAAAAGGACTGCCACTGGAAGTGTCAGGAAAGTCTGGGTTAGTCCTTCTAGCAGTACTGCAGGGGCCAAAGGAAATTGAGTGGGGCATGTTCCAGCAGCAACAAAAATCAACAGAAACGCACCTGACCCCCAGACTCCTAGTCAGTAACCAAAGCTAATTCCAGAATTTTTAGCTGTTGTTCTAGTTTTCTGTGTATCATTTAAAAACTTGCCAAACAGAATATGTATTGACCTACATATGAAAGAAATGTACACCTGCCCCATAGAAGTGGACCTCTAAATCTGAACAAGGATATCTATATTTTTTTAAGTCTTCCTGTTCAACACCTAGTGTTAGATATAAATACTAGATATAAATAATTATATAAATAATTATATATAAATAATACTTATAATACTAGATATAAATCTATATCTAGTATTTAGGTATTTTATTATTGCTATAAAGAACCCTACAGAGATCAGACTCTGCAAAAACTCATTTTGGAATTTTTCAAAATGCTACAGCTAAAAAAAAAAATAAAATATTTGCAGACTCTCAGCTTACTCCATAATAATCTTCATCAATGATTTATGGCTTCCATTCTGACCCATTCATCAATTTCTTTTCTTCGAAAGCACCTTTTTCTTGGATTACTTCCAAGTCCTGAATATTGTTCCAGTCTCCAAGCTCCTGCTCTCCCATTCAGTCTGCCCTTGGTATCCCCACCACAGCCAGAAGAACAGGCTACCTTTTCAAAGCATGTGGCCCTTAGTGTGGAGTTTCTCACACCACCACAGACCCCTGTACTCTCACACAGGGATGCTGGAAATGGTGGTGGCTCCCCTCCATTTTTCCTGTGTGATCATCTGAACAGGCTGTTATAGGGGACTGTGCTTCAGCCTACAGCCACTTCTGCAGCCTGCTGTTACCATTTCCCTCACTAGTCAACCAGTGGGACAAGGTCAGAGAAAAAACTGAAATGTGAACTCAAAATGAGCTCCCCTTGCTCAGGCATAGCACTCTCCCTAGTTCTCCTGTTGTATTACAGCCCCAAAGGCTTTTCTTGAGCTTCATGCTCAGTAAATTTGGATGTTTTCAGAACCTGTTGAGCACAACATTTCCCAGAGCATGCAAAAGGCTTGCTGCCATCTGGCACTTGCTTTCTAACCCCCATGTACTGTTGGCTTTGCAAGTTCTGCCAGTAGTGCTGTTGTTTAAAAAAACATTGGCACCAATTCTCTGTAATAACTGGCCAGACCCAAAAATTGTTCCTGTTTCTTTTGGTTCCTGTGAGACATTCTGCAGGTCCTGTGGGTACTGTCTAATGGAAATTTCTGGTATTTGATGCTGTCTTTCAGCAGGTGCTGAACTGTGCCTGCTGGGGGTGTGCCCCCCTAGGTGATGCTGGTGCCTGCAGAGGCCTGGCACAGTCTGTCTGTAAGGCACAGATCACAGCAGGATCTACTCCCCGTGGAGCAGCCCCGTGATTTTGTCACTGAAATGCTGCTGCTGTTTCATGTAAACCAAAGGCTATTGTTCTTGATTTTAAAGTTGAAAAAAGGCTACTCTTCTCAGACACTTTAACTCTCAGTGCTCTTTGGTCAGTTTTGGGGCTGACTGTCAGAATAACAATTTTCATGTTATTAAGATGGCATTTGGAAATCAAGCTTCTTGCCCAGAAATCTATGCGACTCATTAACAGCCCATCCTCTTGCTATGGGATGTTCTCAGGAGCTAAGGACTGTCAGGCCTTCACAATATTCTGTGAACAGTTTTTGACTTGATTCCACAGTTGATCTTATCTATGTGTCATTTTGTGACTTAGGATATAGTTTTGCTTTTGTGAGAATACAGTCTGGATGTCTTGCATTATTTTCTTCAGCTGAGAAAACGGTTGCAGTTTTGTCTGTTCTCTATCAGCATGGGAATTCTTGATTTACTATCAGTCATCTGTGCTAATTCAGGCACCTATTCAGGTGATACTTCTGGCAAGATTTCCTGCATTTTCCAGTCTTTGATGTGCCTAAATAATAAATCTTTTTCCATATTTACAGTTGAATACTGTGTCATTACTGTGTCATTACTGTCATTACAGTAATGACTGTGTCATTATTACTAGGACTGTGTCAATATATTGTCATAGAATGTAGGAACTTGGACTCTGATTCTGATGAATCCAAGGCTTTGTCATAGGATGGGACTCTGCATCCTTGGCACACAAGCACCATCTTCCTCATTTCATCTGCTTTAGTGATCTGTATGTCCTTATTCTGTCACATTTTCAAATGTAGTACCACTGGATATTTTGTTTGGTTGGTTGGTTTGTTTTTTGTTTGTTTGTGTTTTGGGGGATTTTTTTGGGTTTTTTTTTGTTTTGGTTTGGGTTTTTGTTTGTTTGTTTTTTGTTGGTTTTTTTTTTGTTGTTGTTTTCTGTACCTTAACCCTGTAGACAGCTGCAACACTCCAAAACTTTCTGAATGCTAGAAAAGCTTTTTTTTTTTTTTCCAAGAAGGTATTTTACACAAGATGTCAGAAGACTAATGGATAGATCGTAACTAGAGAAGATGTTGCAGAGTTTGAAAAACAAGTTTGGAAAAAGTTATTAAGATAATTCCAGTTTCTGACAGCATCATATGTTTAAATTTTTACCCCACTTTGATCCACCTTCCACCTCTCTGTTTGTGATGACTCATATTTCTGCACTTCCTATGCCAAAAACAGAACACAGTGTGCTATAGTCTTTGGGACACACAGGACATGTAAATGACATATTACTTATTTACTTTGAATTAAAATATAATAGAAGCTAATTATAAAGCTGATCAGCAAATTTTGCATGATTTCTAATTAAAATTTCCTGACCTCAACTTGGGAGTTTACATGAAAGTCAGAAAAAAAGAACCAAGCAATTTTTCCAAAGTTGTCTTCAGCAAATGCAGGCTGTGCAATATAATGACAGGGTCTTTTCGCATAGAGACAGAAAAATGATTGGAGAATAGAGGAGTTTTATACAACATCTATTAAGCTGGAACTGTCATAAACACTTTTATTAACTCTTTGTAAACAAAGATTTTAATGTATGCACATTAACACTCACACATATGCATGCCCACACACACATCCATTTGTCAAAATATTAAACTAAACCTGAAGTTTAGTTAGCTAGCATATTGTTGAAAATCTCTCTGACTCAAGTGTCTTGAACTGATCCCATTCCAAACAGCCCTGAATGGAATATTAACAACATTTTCTGCCTTACTCTTCTAAGACTTACTTTCAATAAGATTAAACTGGTTAGCACATCCCTCCTTTATGCAAGTTAATGAGCCAAGAATAAGCACGGAAATAAACCTACATGTAAGTGACAAGCAGAAAATGTACTTGGAAATTTCAATGTAGTGTGGAAAATGGAGGCAGCTTGTCCCTCTTTTCTGAAACTGTCATAGAAGCAAGGAACTATAAACATTCCTCTTATTTCAATGGTATTTCTAGACAGTAGATTTCATCAATACCTGGAACCATCAGTTAGTAAAACACTGCAGCACTGATCATTGTGTAAAACCACCTAAGCGTGTAGAAAAAGACCAGAATAGCACCTCACAAATAGCAGGCATTCAAAGGGGTCTTTGGAAGCACTTGGACAACCGTTGGCTAAAATGCAAAATTTCACCACACAGTTTCTCCTCTGCTTTTCTAACCAGAAGTGGAATAATCACTGTGCTTCTTTTCTTCATTTTCCCTTCCGCATTCTGCTGCCAAATTATCCTTACCCTCATCCAAGGACTCCCCAGTAACTCTAAACATTTTGAACAGGGTGATCAAAGAGTTAAGTTGCACCAGGAGGTGTCAGAGGAAGGACTGATAAGAGTTCAACAACCCTCCCTCTGCATGGGCTCCAGAACACAGCTCACAGCTGAGTCCTGTGACTTGGAACAGCAGGGACAGGAACTGCTCGCCTGCTAAACACAAAGAAGTGCAGCAATGACCTGGCATGCACCAGTCTATGAGGAGCCTGAATACAAAACCACTCTCTTACAGACTCTTCCAAGAAGAACAGAACTAAAAAGAAAATCAGACATACAGGTTGCATTTCAGGCCCTATTACATGCTGCTTCTCTGTTTGTATTTTGCAGCCCCACATGCAAAGAGTGGGTAGCACTCTTTAGGCAGGGTGGTGACAGCAGTACAGCAGGAGAATAACAAAATCAAGGAAGGACAAGTTTGGGTGCAGGACCTGCTCCCCCTGACAGCAACGGGGAGCAGGCTACAGCAGATCACCACAGCAGTTTTGCTGAACCACTTCCCAAAGCAGTGCTAGTGCTGGATGTTATATGCTGGGATACTCAAGCAGGACTCAAAGCTGCACAGTCCCTCTGCTGTCCACAATTCTTTAGCTTAGCTGTGGTTTCTCTGATGTTCTCTGTCTAGGAAATGAAGCATGATTTTACCCTCTTGTCTAGCAGCAACAAGATTCAGTTGTTGCTCTTGTGCAAAGACCTGTAGCACACTGTGTGCTAAGGCTGTCAGGTTCTGTATGGCTTTAATGCTCTCCACACCTCTGTTAAAGGCAGTTGCACAGTCCCTGTATTTCCAGATACTTTTTCAGCAATGCAGAAGCCTCAATAATTAATTCCTTAGATCTTACTGCTATAAAGGTGACACTCAGTTTGCTCACTTCTAGCTTCTCATTTATTTGACTTTATACTGCTGCTTTCTTACAGCAGCCAGAACAAATGAACATTTTAGAGACGGAAGCTTTCACAACTGGAAAAACATCCTCTCTGTATCTCCTTGTTGTTATTCTCCTTAACTTGGATCCATTAGCATCTGTGGCCAGAAATCACAGGGATGAGTTTATCTACCCAATCTTCTGCCTTCTGTGTTCTTTCATGTGCAGAACAAGGACAGAATTTTTTAACTTGGCTACCTTTCCTCCTTCTGAACTCCTCCCTACCTTCTAACAGCAGCACCTGATGTTAGAAGCCATCCACATTATCCATCTGGGGTTGCTAGCTCTGTGGATTGGGGCTATGTAGGTCTTACTTTTCTTACTTTTTCTGGTGGTGTTTGAAAAGAGAGTAAAAATACGTTCCTTTTTTTCCAGCTGCTCTATGTCATGACATTACTCTTGGGAGCAATTACATGAACTCCTTTATTTCATGCTCATCCCAGTCTTGCAGATGTGCAATGCCTTAGAAATGCATTTTGAAATTTTTCCTTCCTTTGAATATATTTAAAGATAACTAAATCTTTCCTTTGGTTCGTTCCTCTTAGCAAGTAAGTGATATCTCAGTGTCTGTTTTCTGACATTTTCTGATTCTGAAATTTAGAGAATTTATGTTTAAGAGAAATTATTCAAAAAATTGTGCTCTGTGTTCTGACATTGTCTGCAATTTCTTTTGTGGGGGTATTTTGCTGAACTTACAGTACACCAAATTTCAAGGGTCAACTTCTATTTAAAAATCCTCCTACTGTTGTTTATATTTTAACCACTGTGCTAACTAATGTACCCTGACTCTGAAATAAGATCTGATAAACTTCCACCTATGGGTGGGCCTCACAGTGATCAAATAAATGAGAACAAACACCACAAGACCAAAACTGGGGAGAGATTTAGATACTGTGTGCATCTAAGAGGGGAGAGAGGAAAGAAGGAAAGGCACAAAAGGATAAATCAACAGTTTACAAGAGATCCTCTCCAACATAATGCCTTGACAGGTCACACCCTTGTCACAAGACAACAGTGAGGAGTGCCAGTGTGGCAGATGAAAGACACCTCAGTTTTGTCATTTTCTTGTGGAAAACTTACAGAATGACTGCTTTTGTTCCAAGAACAGTTGCTGACAATATTCTCAAGTCCAGCTTTCCAGGATCAGATCCATTTAGATAGGGATTAATAAGATTTCTTCAAATCTGCATTACCATCTTTGAATGAAATGGTATGGAATGATATGAGTGTTCTTGGTTTTCTTCAGAGCATTCACACAAATGTAGTTGCATTTTAATCGGATTTGAGACGACGAGATTGAGAGAAGAACCGGAGCCAAGTCTAAATATGGCAACAACTACAGACTATAAGGAGTATAGATTGTGAAGGAGTATATGTACATCTTTAACATGAGGAAAGCTTGAAAAAGAGTTTGCTTACCTGATACATGCAAATTTTCCCAAACTATCCTGGACATGTGTTAACAAAGCTTTGGCTACCACAATTAGCTTCTTTGGTTTTGAAAACCAATAGGAAAATCTAATCTGATTAAAATCTCTAACACACAGTGTTTATTGATGCTATTGATTCTACAAACTCAGTTAAGACTCACAGCCCTTCAAACCTCTCCATGCAGCAGAAACAGCTGCACTCACACTCACTTATGCAGCATTTTTTTCTTAGACTTTTACCACCAGATGTGCACCATAACACAGTATAACCCAATGACTACCTCACTGGAAACAGAGGATACAGAAAAATGGGGAAGGTGCCAAAGATGCTGGAGAAGGCAGGGCTGAACAGAAAACAAATTTTGCGTTGGAGTAAGGAAAAGACCCTCTATCTGATAATATCTGATGGGAAGGAGACATAGGGATTGGTGAGCAGATGCTGCTTGTTGTCAGGGAGTTGGGGGAGGGTATAGAGCAGGAGAGACAGAAAGCAGGATCTGGAGCTAGAATTGAAAATGAGGTTAAGATTGTTAAAAATGTGGAGTTAAACCAGACTTGAATAGTTCTCAAAAGCCTGCTTGCTAGAAAAGCTTACTTGGTGTTCTGCTCCTTTGTTTTACCCTTCTTTCCCAATGAGTAACTGTTGCTAAAACCTGATAAGCCTGATCCCACATATAATTGCATTATACCCAACCCATTCTCCCTGTCACCCTTCAAACATTTCCGTGAGCTAACTCCAGCTCCAATCAGCTTCTCTCCTTGGCCCATCTGCTTTGTTTCCCTGGACTAACATCAGTGGTGTCCCAACCCTCTAAAGATATCCTGTGCTTTCCTGTTGTTCACAAGTTGTATTAAAACAGATTCAAGCACAGAAAACAACCAAATACCCTATATATACTATAAATATATGCCCTATATATACTATAAATACCCTATAGAGTATTATACTACCCTACAGGAGAAAAATAGCATAGGACCACAAGCAGGATCAGCTTTAAAATTTTCACATAATCAATAAAATATAAGCTAATCTTGTTCTTTTGCTAGAATGCCTCTCTCACATATTTACTCCTGCACCCCTAGCTTTATCCCAAGCCCTAGTAAGGTGTAACTTCTACTTAAAGCAGGCAGGATGACATAGAAGTGGACAGCCTCATTAGTTTTTAGAGGCAACTCATGATTCTGTAAACTTTTGGCCTTCAGTTGGAGAAGATTTAATTGCAAGATCCAGCAGTGTCCATTCAAGTCTGTTCTCCCCATCCCCAATATATTAATCTTGCTCCTGACTGTGGTGAGTCACTAGCACATTCAATTCAATAAGTTGTTTGGAAGCAACACCAGAAAGTTAACATGCAAGAGAAGCCATGAAATGGTGCTGTTTTTCCAAGGTAAAGGCAGCTTGGGAAATGCAGGGTGAGCTGATGTTGAAATCAGGATAACACACAGATGAACAAAGTCTGACACCCTCGCTGGATGAGTCTGTGCCTGCAGTGTGAGGTTAGATGTCTGGTAAGGAAGAATACTATATTGCTACCTATGATTCTTAAACTTAATGTTTAAGGTTTAGAGTATCCTCTTAAATCTAAAGTTTAAATGAGATTAAAATTAAGTCCTACTTCCAAATAGAAGAAAAAATGAAAGCTCCAGGTCAAGGAGACAGGAGGAAAGGAATTCTTCATTAAATAAAGAAGTAAAATTATACTATCTTACAGAGTTAATATTATCTCAATCTTATTATCATGCTTACCATGAGATTAAATAGAAGTTGCTCCTTATAAATCAATACAAGTATGCATGTCTGAATTTACTATTGGGACTCTAATGCCAAGAGAAATCCAGATTCTGCCTGGACACATGATTTCCCATACTTTCCAGCAACATTATTCCTGTCTTTTCTCTAGTAGAGAAAGACCTAACCATTTGAGAACAAAACGTATCCCGCAAAACAAGAAAGTGCCTTTGCATTTAATAGCATCCAGTAGAAATGATTGAATCTGATTTGGTAATCCATCCAATTCAAGGTTGTTTGAACGGCCGCACCACGGCAAGGGGGGAGCAGCATGGGAGAATGATTAACTTAATCCTCTTGCCTTGTTTGTTTGATGCTGCCTCACTCCAGTGCGAGTCAATAAAACTTTGAGCACCGACACACACAACTTCCAGCACCCTCCAAGCTGGCCCAAAATGGGGATTAGCAAAGCTGCCTTTCTCCTTCTGTTCTTTCTCAGCTCAGGTAAGAGTCCTTTGCCTTCTGCTTGCCTAGGTGAGCCTGGGGCCAGATACTTGCAAGCTCCATGTGATGAGGGTAGGTCCCCAAATCCCTGTGTCACAACTTCCCTGGATGATAATGGATTTGGGGCTTGCTGGCCAGCAAGAGCTGCTGCTGAATAGAGTGAGAGCTGTCGTTGCCCCAGGGTTGTGTTCATTAGAGACACCAGAAAAGGAGCAGCCTTGGTATCCCAAGGCTCCCAGAAAACATTTCCCATGGCCAGAGACAGGGGCACGCTTGGGAAGCAGCTTGTCAAAGGCTTGTACAAAGGCATGGCTCCCTCTGGTTTCAGCAGCCTTTTATCTTAGGTTTGGGGTTGGTTTTTTTTTTCGATGTTATTGCCAGCTACTGTGATCCTTATGCTGATTGCTTTAAAGTTTGTTAATACTTGTGCAAAATAGAATCACAAAGGAAAGGAAGGCTTATTCCACATCTGCAGTTTCAGTCTTTTTCATAACCACATTCTTAACAGTGAATTTTTCATTCCATGTGATAGGGAGACCAAATCTGATCATTGTTAGTTTCTGCAGTATTTTTGGTATGAAAAGATATTTTTTGTGGAAGATGATACAAAAATTTTTGAACACACAAGAACCGAATTGGGCTCTTTAGATATATTTATATGGGTTTCATACATATGAATATTGTCTGTCCTGAAAACCTTAAACTCCAATGAACTCTGGGATTCAGACCACACATCCTCTTGCAGGCACCTGTGTAACCACAAAATATGTTGTGATTGCAGTAAAAAATACAGTTGTGAGTGTGCTAATGCATATATAAAGCTGCAACAAAATAAACATTTTACATGTGCAGTTTTAAAACGTAAGAAAAGGTAACAGTTAGGAAAATATATGGGTAGATTGTAGCTGGAAATATTATAGACGTGCCCCGGCATGAAAAAAGTCTGTTATTTAATGCTAAAAATTTCTATCTTAAATTCTAGTTTCTAAGCTTTGTTTTTGCAGAAGAACAGCCTCAGTAAAATCAAATACCATTCTCAATTAAGTAAGAATTTTATATGGGGGAGAAAAAGATACAATTTGGTCTTTTATCTGAAATACTATACTCTTGTTTGCAAATCCTTTATTGAAGGGTAGTAAATATTTGCATTTCTGAATATAATAGTAATGCATCTTTCTGGGACTGTAAAACACCATAGATATAGGGAAAATGGTAGCATGAAAAATTACTGCTGTTTTATGCATATTTTCCCTTTTTTTGTTAAAGTATTATGACCTGCCATGTAATATAACAGAAAAGGGGAAAATATTTTTATGACCCAAGTCATTTATGACCCTGTCAATATTTCTAAAATCAAATGTTGCAATAATAACGACAATGCAAAATGTCAGAACAGAATTATGTTTGCATGGAAGCTGTACCTTAGTAGGAATTCCTTACTTGTTTTTATTTTCCTTGTGGAGAGCATTGCAGCATCCCTATGATATTGTCTTAACCTAGTTTAATGTTTTGTCTCAAAACTCATTTCTTCTCAATGTCTTTGTTTTGAAATAACTAGTGGAAAATTCATTGGACTCTTTTTCACTTATTGTTTTCCAGCAGCTATCCTTTTCTTCCATGCATACTGCTAAAGTAACTGTCAACCCCTAGGAACGAACTCTTCCCTTGTCTAAATGCAGAAAAACCCCTGAAGTAACTTCTATGCTTTTGCAATTGTATGAGAGGAAGCATAATTTGGCTCTTCTCCCTGTTTTACCAGCTTCAAGTTGTAGATGCAAAATGATCTTTAAGAAAATACCTAATTGCAGGCTGAACCATCTCTCAGGTGAAAGAATTTAATAGCAGGACACATATGAGCCTGCTTCACACTAAAGAGTGTTACCCAGGAAAGGGAAGAGCTGTTGCCTTTATCAACTGGAAAGACATCACTGAATAACCCACTGGAGCCCCTGCTCACAGGCTGTGGGTCTGAGTGGGACAAGGAGGCTTTTTGTCCCTCCTGCTGGTATTGGGCCGTGGCTGAGACAGACAGGGGTCAGAGCAGGTGAAGAAGTTCCTCTCTACAGCATGGCTGTTATTCCTGAGATTCCAGTCATGGTCTGATTCATCCCCTGTCTGCCTTTTATTCAGCAATTGCATAAGGCCAGGCACAAAAACACAGAGCAGGACTGGGATGTCCTGCAGTGACCAGGGTCCAGGGTGTCTGTCTGGGGTTGAAACCCTTCAGAACAGGTAAATCCCAGAGCCAAATGTTCATCAGAAGAGTCATATGCTCCACTGATAAAGAAACTGTAACAATCATAGGACTCATGCACTCCATGATCCTGCAGCTGGAAGTCATGGAAGTCACTGTGCTATGCTCTAATTCTGAGACATGTAACATGCCAAGGTCCTTTACAAGGAGGACTGTTCTTGAACACTTTTTGAGTTTACCATTAAACATAGCTGTACTTTTTAGTATGCTATATATTTGACACGCAACTGTAGCCCAGAGGTTTTTAGGTAAATTTCTTTTACACTGGTTTTTCAGTGATGCTACCTTTTACCATATTTTGTCACCATTATCCCAATTATTCCAGCAATTAAATGATGATCTCACATGACTAAGTGACAAAGCATTTAACATGAGAGTTTGAAATAAATCATCATTCCCATTTTTACTCCTTTCTCTCTTTTTCCTTTCAGTGCAAGGAAGCGTCCTAGATGGCTATGTGAGAACAGAGGGAGCTTGGTTGCTCAACCCAATGAAGCAAGTTTATAGAGCAAATAGTGAAGAAGAATGCGCAGAGAAATGTGAAAATGAAGATAAGTTTGCTTGCAGGTAAACTTATCTGGTTCCCACATGTCTCTTTCATTGCATGTGATAGAACAATATGCCTTTTTTATCAGCAGTCTGAACTTTCAAGGGTTTCCTTTATGACTATGTGGGGGTTTGGAGTTTGCTGGAAAAACAAAAAATGCGTAGAAACAGCATGCCTGGGACATATAGATGAAGACAAGGAATAAGGAAATTAAGAAAGTTATGTTGAATTTTTATTGAGAAACATTGCAATATCTTGATGCACAGCTTGACATGCTGCAAACCAACTTGACATGGTTTTATCAAGACTCTTGCACTCCTTCTGCAACAAGAAATCTTAATTAATTTCTTGTAAATTTAGGACAGCAATAATGGTATTGCTTATTTTCATTGCATTGGCTCTCTTGCAGAAAAAAAATTCCATTATTTGGAATTTGACTAGAATTCAGACTTAGGTAACTTCTATTTACTTTGAGAAAGAGGTGGCCACCTAAACCTTAATGATTCTAAACCATTCTTTCAGCCAAGTCCTCTCGCTGCACTTGCCTTAACCAGGCTCAAGGGGCTAGAAAGCATGAAAGGTGTTGATGAGCCTGTATCACTGGTCTTTGCTCAGGCTCCTGCCCCACTGGAGCCTACTGCTCTGAGCCTAAGACTTCTGGATTTCCTGTGCCAAAGCCTTGCAGCCCGTTGAGCCCCAGCAGAATAGCAGGAAACTGGAGCAGTGAGGAGAGATGTCCATTACTGCTGTGGGAGGCAGCCCTCACATATGGGACAGAGGGGTTTTCTCTTCCAATCTGCCACCTCTGCAGCACACCTTTTGAACTCAGCAGGGTGATTGTCTGCAGTGCTGTTTCAAGCACTTGGTTCTACCTAATGCTTTTATTCAAGGCAGGGATACACTGGTGCTGACTTCTTAAATGTGTTTTGTAACTTTGTGTTTTAACTCAGAATAGAAAATGAGACTTATTTTTAAAAGGTGTAACCCTGAAGGATGACAGGGATCTGCTGACTGTATGAAATACTACCAATTTCCTTTGATCCAGCTTCACTCTGAAAACCATGAAGAGGGCAGAGCAGCAGTAGCACGTGGCTCAGGAGAGTAGGGAGGAAGGCAGAGAGGGCAAGTCTCTATATTTGGGTTATATATTTTCCCTACAGTTTGCAGGGAATTAATGTTCCCTTTTGAGGAATATTCAGACACAGTATGATTCCTTAGCTTCTGCCCCATGGTCTAAGCCTGCCATCATTTGGCACTGGAATGACATCAGATTAATGCCTGTCTAATTAATTATGTGAGATCTGTTACAATCAAGCAAGAACAGGTGCTACCTGGCAGGAAGGATTTGAGGAAAGAAAGATAAATATTAAGAGCTTAAGAGCAGGCCAGGACTGCAGAATCCTCACGTTAATCTTCAGACCAATCTGTTCAGATCAGTGCTTCAGACTTGTTATCCCACCTTAGAGGTGGATTGGGCTGTGCTCCTTGGTTACTTCTCTACATACAAATTTAATATTACTGACAGCTTAATTGGTTTAACTGGGGGTAACATGTTTTCTGGTATGGATCTACTCACTGAATGCCATGCTGCTATTGCTCTTTTTTTTTTTTTGTTCAGAAAAGCCAGCTGTAGGAATTACTTAGCCTGTCAGGTTTCCTTAGATGCTATTCTGCAGATAGCAGATGCTATCTGCTTCAGTTTTGCAATTTACAGCCTAGGCACTTGCTGAAAAGACAAAAGGCTATGACTTATAAAGTACATATTCTCAGAAGAGTTACCACAAGATAATTTAAGGTCCTGGACTGTGTTTTGCCTGCTTCTTGGTAACTGCTGCATTCTGTGGAATGTCCACTAATATTTTTGAAATAAGGTCAAGGTGCTTTGTGTATATATTCCCTTCAGCATGAGGCCTCTTGAACCTTTTATCCCTTGTTATAATTTGTTCTTGTAGCTCCCTTTCAAGCTAAGTTTGATTTGAACACTTAGAAGTGAAAATCACCACTGAAAATGTGAGCTGCAATACTCAGTGATTTGAAAATATTTTAACTCTAGTGTTTTATAAAATGACTGCTGAATACTCAACAATGTTTTCAGGAAAGTAAGCATATATTCAGTATTGTTTCTTACATTGCTCTCTCCTCTTAATTTCAACAGGGCCTTCTTATTTACCAGTAAAGACCAACAGTGTTTAACACTGACTGAGAACACCAAAACAGCAATGGTATTCAGAAGAGCAAATGCAGTTCTTTATGAAAAAAGAAGTATGTCTATATCTTTTTTATATTATTGGGCTGTGGTTCAGATAAAAATTATCTATTTTCATAGTGTTTGTATATTGCATGATATTCATACTCTTCAGTTTATTAATTTGGTGATTTATCCTATTTGGTAATTTTATCCTATTCCTATTTTTATGGCATAATTAATTAACATGGTGAATTTTTTGTTCTCCTTTTGTATGTATTTTATTTATAAATATTTTTCTCATAGATGAGGATTATTTGACAGAAATGGTCTCTAATTCTTCCTGAAAATAGGAAGTGTGTCTCTGAGAAATGGCAACTATCCAATTTTTTGTCCTATTTCAAAAATTATCACCTTATGCCAGATGCAAGGAAACAATTGGGTTTTAGGACTGTTTTTGAATTACATTATTGAGCATGGAGCTCTTGCTATATATAGGGAAGAAGGAATGTGGTTTATTTTTAATGTAACATAAATTTCATTGTGCTGTTCCCTGACTTTAGTAATACATAAGGGAGAAAAGGTCTCCTTAGGGATCATTCAGATGTAAGATAATGTGGTAAACTGTGAATAGAATTATTTCTGTTCTGTGTTAAATTACTTCATTGCTGATTTTTATCTCTGAAAAAATATTAATACATTTGGAAATATTCAGAAATTGGAACTTTCAACAAAAAAATGTGCATCAAAAGCGAAAAGGAACCAGGTTCTCAGCTGCTGAAAATCATGAAGTGGTTTTGCTGGGCAAGTTTCTAAGCAAAAGGCAAGAATCGCAATAAGCTGACAGTAAATACCCATGAGCTCCAGAGAACTGCATCTTTACTTCTTTGTTGACCTGCTCTTATCCCTCCCTAAGACAATGGTGTGTGTATAGCAGCTGCAAGGACATTTTAGGTAGTAGTTCAACAGCTTTAGCTGGTTTGCAGCCAAACATCCAAATGAGATTTTGTTGGGGCACTGTGAATATAAGGAAGTAATTTTTCACAGAAAGGGGGGAAAGTGCTGGGCCACATTGCCCAAAGAGGCTGTGGAGCCTTCACTCTTGCAGATACTGACTGGACACAGCTCTGAGCAGTCTCACCCACCTTAGAACCTGAACGTGCTATTTCTGGGGCTGTGGACCCAAAGGCAACTGAGGGTCCTTTTCAACCTAATATTTTCTGAAACCTTTGGCCAGCTGCATTCTTTCTGTAGGTAGTGTTCAGAACATCAGCTCTTTCATTATACACAGAAGCAGGTGGGAATTTCCATAAATCACAATTAAGTAACGCTAAGAAATCTCCTGCAGTTCCTATTCAGAAAGAAAACTGAGTGGATCAATTAACAAGTAACAAAGCTAAAAGACTGAATGAGTAGGTTATATATAAGTAATCATATTGGTTCTGCTTACTGTGATCAGGAGCTAGATTGCGATTTTGGTTTATTTTTGAGACATCCCTTGGATTTACTGAGGTTAGAACCTGATCCTGCAATACTCATTGAGATTTATTACTCCATGCTTTGAGGCCGTAGACACGTGTTTTAGTTTCTTGAAATAACAGAACCACACCACTTTGTTTGACAAAACCAAAAATTGCTCCTCTACCTGCAGAAACCAAAAGATGGACCTTGGTGTCATAAACATTGAAACCACAACCTACTGTGTATATGTCAGATGGTGTCTGTGTTGCTCATCTTTTTATTTGCAGCAATTTTTTCAGTGGAAGCAATGACCCAATGAGACCTAGTTGCTATTTATCATTGTGTTCAACAAAAAGGATGACAACTACTATAAAACTGACAGTTTCAGAAGTTGTTTTTTCTATAATATGTACTATAAAAGAGAATCTTCTCTGACTTACAGTAAAAGGAACAAGAATTAAAGCTGCATTTGGGAATTGTTAGCTACATATATCTGTTTGTGAATAGTTAACCCAAGGGACACGGGTTGAGTTTGGGGATCAAAGTTAGTCATTTCTCATCAGAGAGGAAAAGCCCTAAAGGTTAAATAAACGGTCAAATGTTTACAAAACAAGAAGAGTCAACACTTGACTGATTCAATGTTCAGTAATTGAGAGGTTTAATGTTATTTTATTGCAAAATTGTTTGAGGGATCCAAATGGCTTCCAGCTAAAGTTTCTAGAGTAAACTTGCCTCTATATATACATTGAAATAAGAGCATGCCTAAAGGTGCATCTATAAATTTAAATCTAAACTTCAGCCCTCAGAAAAGCTGAACCATATTTTGAATTCAAATATTAGTTCTTTACACTTTGGGCAAGACAGGTCTGTTTTGTATAAAGTGGCATTATTTCTCCAGATTTTTGTTAATCTTCTGCCTGTATGTCAGCTTTGTTACAACTTTGATGCTGAGAAAAACTCTTGCAAAACTGGGTCTCTACAAGTATTCAGTTTGGACACAAAGACACTGAGACAAACCGGGTGACAGCCTAAAGAAAGATTGCTTCCCTAGGGAAATGGTTAATGAGTTTCCTACTTAGTTTTCTGAGCCAGAAGACACATTGCCTGACAGTGACTGTCCCTACACTGCAGCTGTCTTGTCTTCACCTGAATTCAGATGACTGTCTCTAAAGATTTGGTTTTAATTACTGTGCATAACTATAATAACCCCATAGGATGTAAGAAAAAGAGAATGTGTTTCTATTTTTTTATAGTATCTATTTAAATGTTAAAAGCGTATTTTACTATTTAAATCTACTATGGCATGTTCCCAAAATAACTGGGTTGTGTTACACTTATTCTCTGGAATTCTGGTGTAGAACTTTTTTGCTTTTGCATAAATTTTTCAGTTCCAATTAAGTCAACTTAGACATCTGCTGACTAGCAGGTTTTTACAATGTAAAATTTCTAGTTTTGAGAACATAAGAAAGGCAAAATATGATCAAACATATTTAAGTGAGCTAGCTGAAAACAGATTTTGTGTATGTTGGACTCCAATGGATATGTCATGATACTGATTAAGCACATATTATTTCAGTGTATCTTCTAGAATGCAAGGAGGGAAAAGGAGTGGATTACAGAGGAACAGAAGCCAAAACTCAGAAAGGTGTGAGGTGCCAGAAGTGGGCTGATAATGTCCCACACAAACCAAAGTAAGGTCTTTTCGTATCTGTTTATATGTTTTTCTGAAGTTTTGTCAAGCCATACATATGTGCTGATTTATCTTGTAAGCAGTTTTTTTGGTGTTAGAAATCTTCTTATAAAATTTTTTCTACACCTTTCTAGAATAAGATAATTCTCTAATCTGTGTTGTTACTCAGAGACCTCTAAGTGGTGCTACATGATCAGTAGAGACACTGTCAGCCTTGGCAGTCACATTAAAATTTTATGATCTTTACATGAGCAAAACACTAGACAGGGAAACATCTGGTTCTGCTGAAATCAGAATTTTTCAGTAATCTCACCAGAGCAAGAACTTCGTCTCTTGGCCAGAGGTATAATATGTGGCAGATGAGGTAGAGGTGCATCATTTTATCAGTGAATCCATGATTAACAAGGCGGTATTTCTTGTATTTTATAATATAAAGTGGGTTTATTTAGTACCCTTCTATTCAGAAGCTACAGGATTCAGGTTACAGAGGACTCTCACATTCCAGAAATACATTCTCATTGCATCTCCCAGGGAACATATCCCAGAGGAAACAGTTCACTACATGCCACACGGTACCCTGACTGAACAATAACTGCTGGAAACCAATGGCTAAAGAAAATGCAAGTATTAAAGGCATATCTGGCCATAGAGGCACTGTATTTCCTGAGGTCTATCATTGTAGCACTTCTAACACTTCAGCAATGGCATGCAGTAACAAGTAAGGGCCCTCTAAAGACCGACATCTGCAAAATTGTCCGCAGATAAAGATTTTCTTTTATCTTTATTATCTGAACATTTGGGACACTTTCCTTATTCTGTAATCCCATTTTATTCTGTTCCAGCTACACACCTGAAAAATATCCCAATGCAGGACTGGAGGAAAACTACTGCAGAAATCCTGACAAGGATGAAAAGGGACCCTGGTGTTACACAACAGATCCTGATACCAGATTTGACTACTGTAACATCCCTGAGTGTGAAGGTTAGTATACATACATACATACTGACTTCTTTACATTTTTTGCAAGATGTGTTCAAGAATGGGAAGTTTTTCAGATATTTTTATTTTCAATTACACATTTGTTTCAAACTTGAATTTATTTCAGCATGAAACTTTCCAAAACATTTTCAGCATTAACAAGGAAGATATCAAAAGAGCCTGAGAACAGCTATACAAAGCCTTTTTTTCCCCTAGATAAAAAAGGCATATAGGTGTATTCATATGTCATAAAATTAGGATCGAACCAATTGTAGTTGCTAGTGCAAAACTCAATAAAATGTGACAGTAGCAAAGCACAGATTTTAAATGATATCTTAACAGATTCAATTTAGCTCTTTTAAAGCCTGTAGTCTGTAATATTGGTTTGGGGTTTTTTTTAATGGAATACTACAAATGTCATCAACTAGTTAAAGTCCAAGGAAAATAAGCTTTTACTTTTCAAAAAAAAGACTGTACTTCAGCCTTGTGCTCTGATCAAGCTCTTGTGCTTCATGTGAGATGAGTGGGAATGTTTCTGGACCAGTTCATCAGGGGCTTTCTGTCTCTCGTACTTATCCTGCCTTGTTCCTACAGTAGAGTGCATGCACTGCAGTGGAGAAAACTACCATGGAGAAATTGCAACAACAGTGTCTGGGCTTGAGTGCCAGCGCTGGGACTCCCAGCAACCTCACTCCCATGGATACCTCCCAGAAAAGTGAGTCAGTTTCTGTGATGGTCTCTTTATCATCAGTGGTGGGCTGAAGATCTCCCTGCACCAGACAGGATAATTTTACAGCTATTAAAAGCATATCTTAAAACTTAAAAATCTTATTTTTCTGGTTCAGTTTTCCAGAGAAGGATCTGAAGAATAATTATTGTCGTAATCCTGACGGAGAACCTCGGCCCTGGTGTTTCACTACCAGTCCAACTAAACGCTGGGACTATTGTGACATTCCTCGTTGCAGTGAGTCTGACTTCTAGACTTCTTCCAGTCAGAGTGGTGCAAGGATCTAGAACAAACAGAAGAGGTCCCAAAGATAAAGAGAAGTATAAAAGACAGCTGAATTACATCTGAAAGAAGAAAATTAATCACTTTAAAATGAACCTCTGATAGCTTTATTGAGGCTAGACATTCCTGTCATAGGCATTTCTAAAGGTTTTGTCTGGAGCACGTCTCCCTTCCTTGATGTGTTTTTCTATGACCAGGCATTTCTGGTGTTTCTTCTGATGTTCTTTTGGTGCCAAGAAGTTTCACTCTTCCTGAAAATTCTTCAGCTTTTGTTTTGCTCTTCCAAATCAATTCTCCACCTTTTAAGTTTTCTTTTCCCCTAAAGGTGTGTCCTTGCCATTATACTTTTTCTTGAGACTTCTCACTAGACCTCATCCTTGCGGTCTGTCACCATTCAGAGTACATCTATTTTACATGTGCACCTGTTGGTATCATAGATGGGCCTGACACTTTCACCCCAGTTCTCTTCACAGTATTACCACTTGCTTACCTTCCAGCTCTGTTCTGATGAGGCTGCTAGCATTTTCGTATCCTGACTTTTGTATCCTGTATTGTATCCTGGCTGCTGTAAAGGGGCAGATGCAAATGCCCTTCTGGCAGCCTGACTGCTCTTGAAGAACTCAAAATGAGAGAGAGAAAAGTTGAGAAAGATATCTTTCTCTCTGCCTTTCAGACTTTTCAAATATTTTGATATTTAGAACTTACCTGTAAAGAAATCTCAAAAGCCCACTTAATTATAAAGTTGAGAGTGGTTTGTTGGTTTAGTTTTTTACTATATCTAGAAGGCACTGATTAATTTCAGTTCCTTTCCCTGTTACAGCAACACCCCCACCACCTCCTGCACCAGGACGCCAGTGTCTCTCAGGAAGAGGAGAAGACTATCGAGGCACAATATCTGTTACTGAATCAGGAAATACCTGTCAGCACTGGAGTTCTCAATCTCCCCACAGACACGCTCGCACTCCTGGAAACTATCCCTGCCAGTAAGTGAAACCCCTCTGTTATTCAATGTCCATGAGAAATACCAAGTCTCAAAATTACTTCAGTTTTCTTCATCTATATTGCAAAGTTTTTCAGTTACACACCAGCATTCATCACCTTCTGGATCCCATATATTCAATTTTTTCATACATTTCTTTTTATTGACTTCTTTGCTCTTGAATACTGGTGTCTTCTCTTCTAACTTTCAAGCTCTGCTTGATTGACTTTTTCCCTCCTCATTTCATTCTTTTACTGTATGGTTGCTCAGATGAAACCATGTGGAGTAAGAATGGTACATTTATGGTATTTGCTTAGGGGTATATTCTTTCATATTGAAAGAATATAGCCCTAAGATAGTCCAAAATATAGATTCTTTCTGCTGTGCTACCCTTGACCTCAAAGTACTACAATCTCTTAATTCATCCATCAGCCGAGCAGGTGTCTGGTTTAGCACATCCAAAACACCAGTGAATTGCAATTATTCATGTAAGAGATGGCATCAGTCAATGGGAGCAGCAGTTACCTACTGATAAATACAACAGTAAACTAGGCAGCAAGAGATTGTCCTTTTGCTCATAACCTTTAATAGATTTCCATGAGAGACTTTTATCAGTCAAGTTTTCTGTTTTAGGAGCCTAGATGAAAACTACTGCAGAAATCCCGATGGTGAGCAGAGGCCATGGTGTTACACCACCAACACAACTGCCCGGTGGGAATATTGCAACATCCCCTCCTGTGATAATACCAAGCCAGAGGCCCCTGGTAAGAACAGGAGACAAGTGAAAGTGAAGGGTCATCAATGGTATATTTTGAAAAATCTTGTGTGACTCTGCTCGGTTGCATTGTTGCTGTCACTGTTGGCACTGCCGTGTCCAGTTGAACTCCTGGGTCTGATGTGGAACTCAGGCTGGTGTGTTCAGTCTGGCAGCTAAGTGCAGAAGGTTTTTAGTCAGCCACTGACTCAGACCAGGAAAACTTGCAGTAACAGAAGCCTTTTCATTTTGCACAGTCGTGGTTACTTCCACTGATATATTTTTAAATGCTCCATGGAAAAGTTAGTTAGCTTTAGATGTAAGTTCCTTAAAAACTGAATCTGTAGCAAAACCTAAGATAGTTTAGGAGCACTGAACCAAGGCTCCATAAAAAACAATGGGAAGAAAACTTTCCTTACAAAAGGTAATCTTGTTCCATACATCAGTCTATGGCAAAGACACAGACAGCCCCCATCCTGAAAAAAATTTGATCCAAATGTTAAATATTTGGCTTGTTATCTGAAATAAATCTCCACGTGTGACAGCAAAATGATGTACAAGTGCTTTTAATCTAGCATATCATAATTTTTGCAAACATCTTTTGAAATCTTCCTTTTGATCTACTGTCTGAGAAGGATTCTGTTACAGAGAGCATGCTGTGGTAGTCAACGAAACACTCTGGCTTGTTGTTTTCTGTCGCCTTTCTCTGCTCAAGTATAAATGTCAAAGTATTAAGATGCAAGAGATTGGTTTCTGTTATTCACTACAGCTGTTGATGTGCCTGAGCAGGCTGAAATTACTGAGGAGTGCTATCAGGGCAACGGGGTGACTTACCGTGGCACAGCTTCTTTCACTGTCACGGGAAAGAAGTGCCAAGCCTGGAGCTCAATGTCGCCCCACCGGCACAACAAGACGGCAGAGAACTTCCCAAATGCGTACGTGTGTTCCCCCTTTCCAGGTTTTGTAGGACAATGCTCATTCATGTACTTGTTTTGATTTGCATCATCATTGCACAACAATGATAATAAAGCTGGGAAGGGAGTGTACTAGATAAAAAATAATCCCTTCCTTGTTTTCTTTTTTTTATCATGGAAACATTTTTTATTAACCTCATCTTGAAAAAAACAACAGTTGTCACTATTATACCTATTATACTTTAGACTAATTAACTGTGTGTTTCTACATTGGTTCTACGGCAATTAATAGTTATGATAAATTTTCCTTCATGCTGAAATGAACTGTTTCTATGCATTAATTTATTTATGAGTTTAAGTCTTTGCTTCCTAGTCTGCAAGTCATTAAAACTTTGAGAAAGGGGTAGATGGTTTTCTTATTCCTAATATTTATCACTTATTTTTTTCAAAATGCAAAAAACTATTCCCTTTTAAAAGCTACTACCATACTTGAAAAAATTAAGTAAATTATATCTTTGCTGTACACGTATGCATTTACTTATCTGGATTTTTAAATTATATTCTACTATAAGTGTTAATCAGTGAATAAGTATTCGGCATATTTAAATATTCCATATAGCTGTCCTGATTTCTTTCTGCTGCAAACACTATTTCAACTGGCTATGACAGAATGCACATGATAAATGACACATGCTAACTCTGTAGCAGAGCTGCTTTCTAAAATGTTCTTTTGAGCTCTTGCCAGGGCAGTGGCATATAATAATGTAACATACTATACTATACTATACTATACTATACTATACTATACTATACTATACTTTTGCATTTGTAGGGGTCTGAGCCAAAATTACTGCAGAAACCCAGATGCTGATAGCCGTCCATGGTGCTACACCACTGACCCCCGTGTGAGGTGGGAGTTTTGTGACCTGAAGAAGTGTGATGACCAAGGGCTACAGACTCTACCTAAGCCTCCTCAGACAACAGAGGAAACAAACCCAGGTGAGAATACTTTCAGCATCTCCAGAAATGCTCATAACCAGAAAGCTGTTTTTTATGAAAACATCTTCAAGAATTTAATGGGGATGAAATACAGTAAACTCAAAATAAATATATTTAATATAGTATTGTATCCGCTCTCTTTGTTTTCTGAGCATTTTTGTAGAATTTTATAGCAGGGTTTCTGCATTAGATTTTAGACTAATATTGCATGTTTTACTGCTGCATCTGGCAATATTGGAAAGATGAGGAAGAAGATGGCTGCTAAGTCTCCACAGTACTGTGGGAAGGCAACTATGACAGGCAATGACAGAAAATGGAGCAGTGATGGCATTTTGCTGACACCTGCTCCAAAAAGTCTTTTCCTGTGCCATGCTTTCACATTTCTAGAGTTCCATTTACCATCAGAGTACAGCTGGCTTTTTTTGATTCAGTTCAGATGTAACTCTGTTATGCAGTAGATGTTTAGAGTACTGCAGCTTTCTTTTTTTATTTTTTCTTTTTTTTGCTATGACACGTTTCACTGGTTAGAAGGTTAATAATGTTGGCTGAATACATCTTCCTGCTTTTTACCTACTGTAAAATATGGCATTGGACAGATATCAGTGTCTGCAAGGAAAACACTTCGTGAGTACATGGTTGTTTTAGTCCTGATTTTTGGAATCGTAAAAGATTGAATGTAAGCTTCTTTGGTTTACGACTTTTGTGATCATGAAGAAAAAATTTAAGATGTAAGAAAATGAAAATATCATTGTTAGTCATTCTTGACACTATGTAGCCCTTCTTTCCTCATCTACGTAATAGTAGGAAGTGTAAATTGCAGAAGTATTTCCTCAAATTTATCTCTGCTTCACCACCATCAAGTATGGATGTGACCCAACAGCTCACAGATAACAACCATTGCCTTTCCTTCATTTTTCACAGATTGCATTGTTGAAAATGGTGTAGACTACCGTGGCACAGTGGCAAAAACTGCAAGGGGCAGGACTTGTCAAGAGTGGAGTTCTCAGAGACCTCATAGCCATGACTATTTCACTCCCACAACTCATCCAAGAGCAGGCCTGGAAAAAAATGTAAACAACTGTTCATCTAATACTTGTTGTCATTGAGCTTTGCCTGTCTTTTTCAGGGTCCCTCAGCAAACATTTATTGACTGGTCTTTGTTAATTTCTCTTCCTCAGTTCAATCCAAAAACCTGATACTGATAATTCTTGCTGCCAATGACCAGTGTGGTCATTGTGGGGCACAGAGATACCCAGAAGCTCTACTGAATGTTCCTGCAGCACATCCAAGGGGCTAATGGGCACTTGCTTCTCTTCACTACTGAGGACTAACCAGGGTTGGTCTGTGGGCAGTGCCTCTGTCTCCTCTGACAGAAAGAACACCTGGGGTCATAGGTTTCAGTAGTACCAGGGACACGTGAGATGGTGATGAATCCAATGTTCAGTGCAAGTTCCTTGAGATACAGAGCTGATGGCTTGTAGCCTCCCATGCCCTAGTAATTCCCCTTCAGCCCTCCAGCTTCTGCCACAGCCCTTTATTTAGGGCTATACCTGTACCTGACCATCCTGGAAGGGAATCTCCCTTTCTAACCTTCATCTCCCTAGTCCTAACAAATGAACTCATCACCAGTTCTTTAGACTTGTAACATCCCATTTACAGTATTTGCCTAATTTGTGACAAGCTTTGTTTGTGATATAAAGAGCTTGTTCGATGTTGACAGCTTCAACTATTTTTTTTACCAGCTAGGTGACTTTAGATCTTGCTTTAGTCAATTCTTTGATGGCATCACATACCCTGTATTGAATTCCAGCTCAGATTGGGGAAACTCCCTCTAAAGAGCTGCCTGTCATAAATTCTTGGTTCTTGCATTTGTCAGGAGCTCTTGGTAGCAAATATTTTCTCCTTTTTTCTGACACATGGGATATGTTCCAGGATAGGGAAAGGAAACTAGAAAACATACCTGGTAGCAGGCAGTTGTGTGAGGTGTCTGTGCTGAGCAGAGATCAGTCAGTACCCAGAGAAACCTAGAGAGTGATTCAGCTAACCAGCACCCTCATGAGGGTGAACACTGCAGCCTGCGTCACCACAGGCATCATCAGGTTGAGCAAGAGCAGCTTACACAACACTCACTTGTCCCTGAGTTATGCAGCCAGAGAGGATATGAAAAGACCTCAAGACTGATCCTACTGCTCCTATTAACTGCAGGGAAAGCAGGAGTATTTTCTGTGCTTTAGAGAGCTTCATCCAAAGTCAAAGTCTCCTAATTTTTGAGACCTCAGAGATCCAGCGTTGTCCTAGTGAAGCTTACCATCTGAAGACAGTTGAAGAAGTCAGATTTTTATTATCCTTTTCCAAACTCCCAGAGCAAATGGAAAAATGAAATAAATTTTGACAAAAGGAAATGGAAATCACTTATAAGGGTGAAAATTAAAAAAAAAAAAATCCCAAATTTTTTCTATTTTGAAACTTTAATAGGTTGACTGTTTTATTCCCTGGTTAATAGCTGGTGCCTTTATTCTTTGTTACAGTATTGCAGGAATCCTGATGGAGATGTGAATGGACCTTGGTGCTACACAACAGACCCAAGAAAAGCCTGGGAGTACTGTGACATTCCCAAGTGCCGTAATTATTCCTTTAAAGACTAGTGTCTCCCTTCCCCTTAAAGACTACTAGTATCTCCCTTTCCTGTACCTTTTTATAACAGCTGGAGAATACTTGGTGATTAGTCTGAAAGATTGATCTAAGTGCAATAGATTTAAATTAGAAATTAAGGTTCCTGGGAAGTGATGTTCAAGGTCTCTGTCTGAAGATTTAAGATTGGTCTTCCTTGGAAGCCCTAAATGCACCACAAGATACGGATGCCACTGAAGCTCATGGAGTTTTGCCATGTGTTTCAAAAAGGGCAGTTCCAGCAGAAATTTTCCCTGCCTCAGCCTAATCTCCTTGCATAACTCTGTGTGTGGCCTTGCTGGACAGGGCATGCTCTTATACCAGCAAATTTTTTGCACTCCCTGCTCATGGGGCTCTGGTTCTGTTCTGGATGACAACCAGATTGTCCCTCCTCTGATATTGTACCAAAATGCATCTGACCCTAAATATTTAACTGTTTGCCTTTATTAGTAGTAATCAAGCTCTGAATGAGGTGGTGCAACAAAGTGTACAATGATAAACTTTCATAACATTTTGGTTTCCAGTCCTTTCATGTCTATCAACAACAAAAACTATGCTAGGAAGAAAGGTAGCTCTCAAAAGAAGGGTAACTTTCTTCTGCTTTATCCTCTCAGAGGTGGACAGACGAAAACGGGCTCAGATAAAACCCAAAAATGAGCAAACAAGAAAAACAAAGTTGCTGTATACACACTGGAGCTGTGAAAGTAGTACTGCAGTGAATGTGTTGGGCTGGGACTCTTATAAGAAAAAAAGCACATTTTCACATGAGTATTGTATTCTATTTTGATGATCCATTTCTTCTTTAAATTAATACCGTTTTTTGTTGAGATAGTAATCTAAAGAACAGAGGAAACATAGCTTTTGCCTTTAATTTCATTAGTTAGCTCTTTTTGCTGACAAAATTCTAAATTCTGTGTTGAGGAGTCGGTTCATCAAGGCCAAATAAGAACTACTTTTTTAATAACTCAGAGACATCTGAAATGCCGAATGATCCTAAGACTTGACGAAATCTTGTTCCTCAGAGAGAGCATTAGAATTTCATGTGCTGTACCACCAAGATTAGTTTAAAGCATCTGCCAGTGCAACTTCTGCACTGCTGACGTCCATAAAAGTTCATTTAAGAATGTTGGGGGAAATTATTTCTTCTTTCTCTTGCTTTTCTTCTCCTTCCCCTTCTGTTTTTGTTTCGCGTTTGTTCTTTTGTTTTCTATCTGACTGTAGAGCTACCCGTGTGTAATTTGCTGGCCACTGAGAACTGTATGTGAAAAAAAATTACTCGGCATTTTTAGATGTTCCAGATGAAGGTAACCTAACAAAATATATGTGATGTATGGCATAGAATTACTTGAAGAGAATCAGAAGCTGAAGTGACAAATGTAACAGGTTCACCTTCTAGTTTACTGGGTTCATAATGAATGTTTAGCAAATCGCTAAAAGTTCCTTATAGTGATGGGTTTTTTTTTTATTCTGAAGCTCCTCCTGAGTATGAGTGTGGAAAATCCAAGTTCAGACCAAAACTGTGTGCTCAAAGGATTGTTGCAGGGTGTATTTCACATCCACACTCCTGGCCCTGGCAGATCAGTCTCCGTACCAGGTATGGTTACTCCCCATTACATTTGACTCTACATGCAAAGAAACCTTGCCTCTCATACAATGTTACAGTAAGTGGTTAAGCATTCTAAACTTGATTTTAATTTAAAAATAGCTCAAGGCTAACCATTTTGTGTGCTATTCTTAAAGAAGGTCATTTGGACAACCAAGAGCACTCTATTTTGTGACAAATTGGGAGATGATCAGTTGTTTAATTGTTAATTTCAAAAATATTTTCAGTAGACGGCAGAATGACTTTAAATCTGTCGCTATATTCTGAAATAGAATCAGTTTCCAATGAATAAAAGCAACAGTATGGCTAGTACACCTCTTAATCAGTCCTTCCCTGTAAGTGTTTGATCCCACTGGCAAAATTATTGATAAAACTGGGAATCAAGCCCAGTTGCAGAGCTTTATGACTGTGATTAGAGCTAGAAAAGGTCAAAATGTCTAAAATGGTGAACCTCACTGCACACAGGGTTTTCCAGTAATAGAAATGCTGACTATCAATGAAGATCTAGGTGTTTTCGTACAAAGCCTCCTAAAAATGTCCACAGAACCCTATTGTCATTGTAAGAAACATTATTCAAGGAAAGCAAAACATTTCTTAATGAAATTGTAGAATAATGTCTTTAGTTTGTAAAGGCACACACGTTAGAAATATTACCTGATAAATTACAGTAGGATTAACTTCCCCATCTTAAACCACTGCCCTTTTCATGACTTTTTGCTCTGTTACAGTTTTGGCATGCATTTCTGTGGGGGAACTCTGATAGATCCTCAATGGGTTCTTACTGCTGCCCACTGCTTAGAAAAGTAAGTATCTCTTATGGTTTGCACCAGCAACCTCTTACACGACATAGAAAATAACAGGAGAAACAAGAGATTCAATAACCAACCCAAGCTGGTTGCAAATAGCTTGCAAGCAGTTGAGAATTGAGCCAAGTCTATTTGTTCATTAAAGTTGAATTTTGACTGTAAAGCAGAGTGACAGTGATAACTTCTGCCAAGTTGATTTCATGTGCCATTATAAGGGATTAAGTTTATTTGAAAGCTGGTTATCTGGCTTTGATAGAACAAGGTGCTCAATAATACGGTAAGTGATCTCTGTTCTGGTTGTGTCTTCATCAGCTCACCCTGTTCAATCATTTCCTATAGGTCCTCACGACCAGCTGCATATAAAGTATACCTTGGATTACACAAAGAAACAGCAACAGAGCCATCAGTACAAATACGTGATGTAGAGAAGTTGATCAAGGAGCCACGCAGAGCAGATATTGCTCTGCTCAAACTGAGCAGGTACCTTCTTACCTGAAACACTCCTTTGTTCTGATGGGACAGCATGACTAAAAAGTGGTTGCTGTTGTAGAAATAAGTGTTTCTGCACACTCTGTGTTCAAGTAGTATTTTAGACCCCCTCTTTCTTCCCTTTCTGCAGAAACTCCAGGGTTTCAGAAAGGGAAAGGCTGCCTTTTGGAGGGGAGGAGGGCTAGGGACAGTTAGCAAGGCTGGAAATGCACTGGAAGGTGAGGCAGTGGCAGCAGAATAGGAGGAGGTAATGCCTGGGGTAGCTTGTGCTTGATAAGGTAATGATTGAAACCTGCAACATTAGCATGATGTGTGCTGTTTCCATGCTGTGGTGGGGAGAATTCCTCTTCCAGCAGGGCTGGCCAGTGTGCAGGCAAAGAGTTTGATGTAATGCCCAGTATGGCCCTTCTTGCATCTGTTTTCATTCATCAGAAATGCTCTCTGTGGAACTGTGCAATCAAAAGGAATTTGTCCATGCAGCTGCAAGCAGATGTGAATGTGTGGTACTTGGGCTTTCATTGCTGTGGCTGCAGTGCATGTCCAAAACAGATGCAGGGTCAGCTTAAAAATGTGGTCTTCTAAATGAGCTTTAGCTGCATCCAAAGGCAAGTCAGGTGGACTTAGGTTCTGCTGTGTGCTAAGTGTCCTGACAGAAAATGATTTAAAGTCAGACTGGATTCAGAAAGAGCAAGTTAACACCTAGGTGTTAAATGCCACTAAATCATACCCTTTGCAATAGTTTGGTGATTAGGTTCTGTTGGCTCTGCATTAGCCTAAGTCAAATCATTCTCCTGGATTAATGTTCGTTCTTTTTTTATCGTTCTCCATTTCAGACTTTTTTGTGTATCACTTTCTGTGCGTTTAGAGCCTAAAAACCAAATTTGCATGTCAGAAATAAACTTTAACTGAAACGAAGGATTTTAATGATAAAAGGCTAAATATGTATCAAAATCTTTTTAGAAACCAGAAGGTAGTATTAAGTATAATTGTGCTAATGATTGTTCCTCTGTTCATTTCAGACCAGCAGTCATTAATAACCACGTAATCCCAGTTTGTTTACCAAAAGAAAACTCTGTGTTAGGAGGAAGAGAGGAGTGCTATGTGACTGGCTGGGGGGATACAAAAGGTGAGACAGCATTAACGTATTTTGAAGCTCCATGTTTGCAGACTGGTATATACTTGTATCCAAAGTGTGCCCTCTCCTGTACCCCACACAATCTATTGATGAAAAACTTATTTCAGCAAAGCTCATCAGGTGCTGCCAAACTTTCCACTGTCCCTCTCTGACACTGATTCCCCTAAATTGTCCAATGTCATGTGAACTGAAACCCTCTAAATAGATGCTACAAGAGGAGAAGCAGACCTAAGGAGCCACTTTTCTGTCAGTCCATATGCTTTTCCCCAAAATGGGCTTTTGCCCAATTGGATCGAAAGTTTTTCTAGATATAGGTTATTTCTTAATCACATAAATGTGAGTTTGCTCATTCTCTTGAGTGATTCTTCCTCCCAGCCAGGCTGGTTCGCCGCTCACACAAATAAAACCTTCATTTTCAAAACCTCCCACTCTATCTCGGTTGAGAAGTGCATTGGTACCTTCTCTGCCTCCTTGCTCATCATGCCATTTTCAACTGTTTGCTTCCTACCTAATTTCTTTCAAAGAAAATTCAGATATAGAGAGATAAAATGGCTTGGCAATGACACCCACAAGTATCTGTGGGTTCTGGATCCACAGGGATGTACTGTGAGAAGGTCAGGAGGGTCTATGGTGGGCAGTAGAGGGTGATAAGTACCATAATACTGATAATGTTTACTGATTTGGATATATCTTGACATTGTGCCTGGGAAGTGTATGCACAGTGCACACTACACTGATTTTACTGCTTATCCATATCCTGATATTTGTGTTTCATGAATGTGATAATTTGTCATTCATTATTTTTTGTTTCATTTTTATTTGCAAAGGTACTTCTGGTACTGGCTACTTAAAGGAAACTGGCTTTCCTGTAATTGAGAATAAAATATGCAACCGCCCAGAATTTTTGAATGGTAGAGTTAAAAAGCATGAGCTCTGTGCTGGGAATATTCATGGTGGCACAGATACCTGCCAGGTAAGAAAGTCTGTGAGCATTGGAGTCGGTTGTAAGCACATTCAAATCAAATAGGGCATTGCATCTTGGGCTATAGAGGCCCAGAATTATCCTTGGGATATTACCACATGGTATCTGAGCTGAAAAATGCCCATGTATTCTGCTCTTTCCTTGCTCCCTTGGCTGCTGCTGGGAAGTGGGGCAATTTTTCAGATAAGCCTGAACTCCAGAGCACAGGGTAAAACGCAGCTGCACAAGTCAGGAGTATGGAAGCCAACTTAGAATGACAAAAGGTCTGGTTTTCTTTCCCCAGGCCCCCTTGCTACCCTCAACCAGATTACCTCCAATGTCCAAGCTAGATGTTAACAGCATCTCAGTTAGCAATAAGGAAGGTTGCAGTGGAGCCTGCCATGCAGGCAAAACAAGGGCCAAAGGAACTATGAATTTCCAAGTATCAGTGCCACTGGATCATCTAGTAACAACAGTAGCCCATGAAGACCTCAGAAAAGAGACTGAGGGAGGAAGCACAGTTTAAGTTAACAAGGGCAATCAGATTCTTTCTCAACAAATCCTCTTACTTCAAAAATAAATGTAATGAGGAAGGTGACATGAAGAGGACTTTACAAAAGTGTTCAACAACATGCATAGAGAGCTCTTGCCTTGCTAGAATTCCAGTGTTTCCTTATAACTACTCTGTCCTTCGCATGTAGGAGGTACTTCTGTTTCTGTGCCTCCTGTGGGAAGGACACATGTGTACGTCCAAGAAGGAATCATCCTGTTCTTTTGCTGTTTAGGGGGATAGTGGAGGACCTCTAGTCTGTCTGGACCAAGATAAATTTGTCCAACATGGAGTCACCTCTTGGGGCCTCGGCTGTGCCCAACCCATGAAACCTGGTGTTTATGTCCGAGTCTCCAACTATATTCCTTGGATTAAAAGTGTGATGGAAAGCAACTGATCCTGAGTATGGACTGCCCTCTCCTGGAAAGCAGCATGCACGTCAGAAATACAAGATTCCAAGTGCAATATTAAAGCTACAATCATTCATAAGAAAGCAAAATAAATATGATCATCCATTTTAAATTTTATAAATTAATAGTCATTGTGAAGAAGCCCAGCTGACAGCCTGTTGCCCTCTTTCTATATGTTCTATGGTTTGTTTGCTACATCTGACAATAGACTTACCCACCTCTGAAATATACGTTGAAAATCCCAACCTTAACTGTAACTGGACACCTGCATTTTAATTTTTTATTAGCTCTACAATGACATTTTCTTTTAAGGTCATCATTTTCAAGATGTTGTGCTTCTAACATATGAAGAAATGAGAATACTTTCTTATTTTCTATAAGTTGTCGGAACCTATTACCAATTTGATGCTACAAACCAAAGAAGAATCTCACAGTACATGTCTTATATGCCTGTGAAGTTTTATTAGATATATTTGATAGCATTAAATACTTGGGATGGAGAAAAGAAAAGGAAGAAGGAAGCAGATTTGTGTTTTCATATTTTTTTTTATCATCATGGAAATACATGTGTCAGCAAAAGTATAAATGTTGCATATAGAAGATATAAATCTGAATAAAAAACCAACTTCACCCTGAAGTTAGTCCCTGGTAGAGAAAATAAAATAGCTATCAGTAGTTACCACAAATAGTGAAAATGCATCTAACATATTATAAAATTGTATTGTCCATAGTACCCATTTAGCTCTTTGTATAATATTATCTGACTATATAATTGTTAGATGTACATTTTTCTCCTCTAAAAAAAGGTTATGTACACATGTGGTTATAGGGAGTGTAAGTGTAACCCATTCAAAATGCTTCCCAGGGAAGGCTTGACTCATGCTTGCCAAAGTGACACAATTGCTGACCGTGATCTCCCGCTCACAGCCTGCCTCTCTGGCATGTAAACCAGGGAGCTCCCCACGGGCCTCTAGAGACCCCCAGCTCTGCATGGGATCCTCCCGGCATCCCCAGGGTGTGCTGAGTCTGTTCCAAGTAACACAGCTGCTTCCTGGGGAGGGATTTTGTCTTGTCCATTTTCCTCACCCCCAGACAAGCCAAGACGCACGTCATTTTAAATTTGTCTTTATTTTTTTGTATGCTTGTGCATGCAGAAGGGATGTGTTATCCAAACATCCTAGGAGGTTTGGTTTGGTTTTTTGTCCCATTGCCTTACAGGGAGATGAGAACTGTTAAGCATAGTTAGGTTGCAAGTTGATTTCTGAAGTTTCTACATCTGGAGTCTGGTCCTGGGAGATGATTTCATCTCAGGGTGTTGCCTTCCTGAGCAGGAGCAGCTCTGATAAAGCACACATCCCCCACCTGTCTGGTCAGAGGGATTCACTGAGCACAAATAGCCTTCATATTTTCGATATATGTCTACTTTGATCATTAAACCAGCCAAGAATTTTGTACAATGCTTCCCTGACAGCAGAATTTCGGTGTTGCAGCTTGGACTTTGATTTGTTAAGCTCTTCAGATGCAAACTCTTGAGGGCATGGTTAATACCTGGCTTGTAAACAAAGAAACTATTGGCCCTGCTCTCCTTGCCAAACTGGCTAGTAATGCCTGGATATCGCCTGAGTGGCCACAAAAGCCCCACCTCATAACCCTTCAAACAATGCCAATTGTGATCTTTTCCTTCTGCAAGACTGTCAGTGGCAAAAAAAAAAATGCCACTTTTTGTAGTAACCATTCCCACACACTGGATAAAGTAATCCAGCACATGTGGTGGCAGTGGCACATTTGACTCAAAATAGCACTTTCATCCGTTTGTTGGTCCAAGAAACCTCTTTGCTAATAGGAAAAACACAGCTGGGTTTCTGAGGTCACATTGTTCGTGTACCTTGTGTAGCTCACATCTCTCACTGTGCCTCTGGAGGATACACATGCAGGACAATTATAGCTGACAGAGTTCAGGCCCTTGTTGAAGAGGTGCCTCTCACTGAGTGAGCTGGGTCACAACAGCCATTTTAGTGTCAACATGTGTCTTAGGAGAACACTGCTGTGCCTCCTGAGAAGCTTGTAGAAGCTTCCCTGTTAATATTAAGCAGTTTGAGGCCCATATGAATTTAGAATAATTTTTTTTAAAAACAAATATTCTGTCCTGTGGTCTGCATGCCCACATGCATCCACCTCCATGCAGCTGGTTTTGCTTGGGGTTCTCCCTTGCTGAAGCTCTTTGTCTGTCCCCTCTCACCCACCAAGAGCGTAACCCCAGCACTACCAAACTGCTGGTCATATACCATGCTACAGACCCACTACACCCTCAGGGGGCAACACAAAGTCTCACAGAGATGGAAGGATGTTTCAACTTACAAAATCCCTGTTAGGAAGAAGAGTTAGCACAGGAGGAATCACCAAATACAAACTCCACCTGAAGTTGCTAAGCACTACTAGATTAGAAGTCAAAACATACACATAGGCTTTTTTCTGCTGTCCTTTATAAAAACAAACTTTTAAGAAACAGATATATTCAAACATCTGACACTGCCCCAAGACATTTTACCTACGGAAATTTATCACCAACATTATCTTTTGAGCAACACGTAATGTTATGCAAAACAAAGCATAATCTGAAAGGCGGAAACAAGTCTTTGCTTCTCTCATTTCTCAACGCATTTTAGTTGTCCACAAACTGAAGAAGCTGTCAAATATTATTCACATTTATTTGGAAAGTTGTAGCTTTAAAAGATCTCTGCATTCTTTCTCAAGCTGCTAGTGTTTAAGACACAAAAAAAAAAAAAAAAAAATCACAAAGAAACACTAAATGGAAGAGGATGGTTCAGTTCATCCAGTATCACATGTGCTCACTTCACTCTGGTTCTCCAAGGTGCTTTCAGTAGGGGCTGGTTGGGCTGAGTTTTGTGGCTGGGGGCCTGCACTTTCCACCCTGCACTGAGACACAGCATCCAGCCAGTGCAAGTCCAGAGCTTCCAGTTCAGGGCTAGTCTCTGTCAGCCTTGTGTTATTGTCTTCAGCTATCTACAGATTGTACTGGTCTAGGAGAGGTTTTCTTCTTGTAGCAGTGGCTCTAGTTTTGTGTGGTGTCTTCTAGATCAGTTGTATGTATTGTAAGATGTTAATTTAGTTTCATATCTCTAAGTCATTACTGACTTTTTCTAAGCATACCTTTGACCTTTACTATGCCTCAGAGTAAGTTAGAAACAGCCTTGAAAGACAGGCCTTTATCATTAACTGCCTAAAGTGTGCAAACATTAGGCTGGGATTATTATTAAAGGTCCTGTTTTCCTCCAGAAGGGCTGGTGATAAGGGCAGTTGCTGGGAAAAGGCAGGGAGAGTTGGGAATTGTTCAAAAGCACAGTATATTCCTCACCACAGGAAATCCTGCTGTGCTCTTAGGATGGTGAGACTGGAGCAGTGGTCATTCATTTTCACTGACTGTGCTATAGTGCTGCTGATTTGTGGTATGAACCTTCCAAACTCAGTCCTATATTTACTTGTGCCAAACATGGGGTTTTGTGAGCTTATAAGGTCCTTTACAACATCTCACTGACTTTCTTTTATTTTATTTCTCTGGTTGGTAACCATTTGAATGCCACATCTTTTCAAGTCGTTCCTTGCAAGAAGTGTATTGTTCACCAGTCGGTGGCCAGGACACAATTCTTGACAAAGGTCATACAGGAGAAAGGAAAGGCAGTTTGTCCCTGGAATCTGCTTGCAGAGCCAGAGAGTTATTCTGTTACATGTCAGCTTTAAAGGACCAATAAACACTTCCGTCCATAACCAAAGCTCCAGGCTCATCCCTGCCCAAGACAGCTTGACATCTTTGTTAACAACCCCAAAAAATTATCCCCAAGACAGAAAGATGACAAATAGTGATAATGAACAGAAGACAGAAAATGCAGGTCATCTTGGCAGCGGTGAGGGTAAAGGAACTTGGTTTGTAGGGATGGGCAGAGAGCATGACTTGCAAAGGAAAAAATCAGCATGCTCTTGCAAGAGGTGTTTGAAAAAGCATTGAACAGAGGAGAGCAGGCAGAAGCCCTTCCCTTGGAGAATGAGGGGTGTCACATGAACCCCAGCTGTGTCTGGGGAAAGGCACTAATGGGCAATCTGTCCTGCTGAGCTAATGCCCTGTGCATGGTATGACACGTACACAAAGCCCTGGAAAGGTGAGGAGGACTGCTTCCACATTTCAGGAAGCCCTTGAACAAGGAGGGAAGCACGGCTTTTGTCGAAAAGGGTCCCTGTGGATGACAATCCGACCAGAGAGGGGTTCTCCTGATGCACACTGCTGATTTCCATCCCTCTCAACCAGGGAAACAGTCACCCTGATCTGGACCCTCCTTCTTTAGCCATCATAACTTCTATTGCTCCAGATTCTTCAGGGACAAAGGAGGACAGGTGAAAATAGTCATCTCCTCCTCCTCCTCAAGGTCATCTAAACCTTAAACAAGCACTACCATTTAAATCCTTCCCATACAAACGTAAATCCTAACAAAACAATAAACAAATGTCTCAAATACATACAGAAATAAATACAAGGTCACTGAGCTGGACATTCCATATTTTTAAAGCTGTTCTGCTCTCTATGAGGAACCACGGTCCCTTCCTGCAAGGACCATACTCAGAATAAAAAGTATTTATTCCATGTTCATAAAAAATACATCACTTTTATTAAATGTCCTTGTTTTTAGAAGGAGAACATGAAGTGGAATCCATATTCTGCAGCAAATTTTGAAGTGGTGGCAGGTGCAGAACAAATTCCCAGTATGGGAACAAAATTCTTAGCTTGGTGCTGTCCTTCAAAAGTCAAATATAAGAGTTTGTGTCCCGGTGTTTCCGTTTCTTGCCACATTTTCCAAAATGACTGTTGAAACAGAAGGGGAGAGGAGTATAAATGTGAAAAAACAGGAAAATGTGTAGTTCAAGTTGCAGTCCGAGCTGCAGTACTGAAACATTATTTTTTTGCATAGAAAATTTCCTCTTTCTTTAGTTTGTATATTGAATGAGGCAAAAGTTGTTCACATACTATCCAAAGCCTCTCCTTGAAACATTAAGGTATAGCACTAGATCCTCAAATTATTTAGCCAAGGTGTAAATATTCCCCACATATCTGCAGGGCAGTGAGGACTCTGGCTTGCTGTCTGCCAGGAATGGGAAAGCTGTGCCTACAACTCTTCAGCAATAAATCCATCTCAAATGTGACTTTTAAATGACTTCACAAATCGTGGGATTGCATCCATGGTAAGGGATCCCTTCTTCACGGGATGCTTTGACTGAGGTAATGGCTTGTTTTCTTGAGCAGAGAGATACAGGCTGTGCTTTGCAGCACTTCTCTTGTGCGCTGTTGCTTTCTGCTGCCAGAGATGCAGAGAACAGCTTTGTGTCTTTATGAGAAAAATACAGATTTCATCACCATACGTTTTTTTTAAGAGCCTTCCTTAGTGATACTGGAAAGTTCAGATTTCTATTGAGGAAAATACCACCTGCTCATAGCATCAATCTAACTAGGGCATTTACTTTGACACTGGAAAACCTCAACACTTTATGACAGTTGGTAAAGTCAGAGGAGAACATCCCCAGGGAACCTCACCCAAGTACAAGTAAGAAAATACATCTCATACCTTGGAAGCTGCTCCACATCCTCCAGTGTCTCTGGTAATGAGATTCCCTTTGTCTCTGGTAAAAGCAACACTAGGAGGCCACAGACAGCTGCAAGAATACCTACAATGGACATTGAAGAAATACAAAAGCAATAGGAACATTGTTACTTTTTTTTTTTTTTCCAGCATTTTTCCACTGAGAAAAGTTTATTCAGATTGAGTTTGAAGCGGGATGTTTTAAGTGCATCAGTTAGTTCTGATTAACCTATTCTAATCAAATACCTCTGTGTTACATTGATTTAGCCTATTACCAAATCACTTGAGGGCTAGAAGAGCATTTGCAGCCTGATCTCCCCAAAGGGAGATCTTAAAAGTCAAGAACCTGAGATAAGTGCACACAAGCAAATGTATAAAAACTGCACAGGAACCAGGGTGGTATTTCTCATGTAGAACAAATCTGCCTTTTCTCAAGTTCTACATCTGTCATGTATATGCATCTGTGTTTCCTGAAACCACTGAGATTTTCCTGAAATACTCTCTTCCTTTATCCATGGCCAAAGTAAATTATGTGATTCAGAATAAAAACTCCTCCTTGGGGAACAGCATTCAGATACAATCTGAATTAAGAATGGATATTTTGGAATAATTTCCTGCATAGATATAATTTATATAATGTCAAAAACAGAAGGGCTGGAGCAAAAAATCAAATGTTCCTTGACTGTTGCACAGTTCACTCTGATCCTCTCTGATTTTGTAGCTGTTTACTTAAGAGAGAGGGAATTCATATGTCCCTCAAAAGCAGCAGAATTTAATAATTAGATAATGTGAACACTGTGCTTCTATGGCTTTTCTTGAAATATCAGTAATCTTTTAAAATGTGTTTTGTCTTCCAATTTTGTTTTCAGCTAAAGCTGTCATTGGTGCAAATTTTCCTTCTTATTCTATCCTTTTCATTTTGATTTTGTCCAGTCACATCTACCTCCTAGAAGTCTGGTTTAGCTACAGACTCCCATGCAATTACAGAACCTAGCTGTAAGGTTTCTCAGTCTTACAGCACTTCACATAGTTTCTTTTCTGCTCCTTCTGCAGAGTTACCTAAGCAGACCTGAGCTCTTCCACACAGTGCAGAGAAATCACATTTCACCCATTTGCCATTCAGCCTCTTGCTCTAGGCAAAAAGGTGGAGAAGCACTGGTCTGAAGGGGAGATAAGGCTACAAACTACTTTTACCCCCCAAAAAAAGTTATGTTAGGAGAAGGATATTTAAACCAAAAGTATATAGTAAATTAAATCTTACTGAAAATAATTAGAGGTAGCTCCAACCAAATGGCTGCTAATCGGAAAAGCAGGAATGGGGCTATAATCCCACCAAGATCACACAGACTTGAGCACAGGGAAACACCAAAGTTTCTGCAAAAGACAAAAAGTATCAGCTATTAGAGAGGTGCTACCAAACAGAATAACCAGCAGTTTAAGGAGTAGAATGTAGACGTAGCTCCAGAATTATCTCTTCAGTATATGCCATCCACATTAAGAAGTGGCTATTCAGCTGGGAAACTCTGAAGAAAACCAACTTTAACTAAAGGACAGTGAAATAGGAAATGGGGAAAAGTTGAAAGATTCCTGGGAGCTTTTGACATACCTCAGTGTTGTAGGGTACAATTCACTGTTCACTAGGTAGACAACTTCAAAAGCTATTGTGATGCTCAGTCTTCCCAGCGTAGCAAGTGTTGTTTTGAGCCATGGGATATCTGTTCATACAAAAAGAAACACTTCTGTGTGAATTGTGCTCTGCCACACCAGCAGAGCATTTCTGAGAGCCGCAGGCCCTGTCAGCGGAAATTATACCACAGGAACACTGCAAATCAGACTGAAAGGCCACTGCTGTAGGTATCAGTCTATGCTGGCATTTACTGTTTTGAATGTTATGTGAGGCTGCTTTGGACAATTAGAAATCACTAGAGCTGATTGATTCAAAATGCTGGTAGGGAATAACAGCATGGGTGAGAGAATAACCACCATTAGTTTCCATGACCACCTCCAAACTGTGATCCAGAAAGGAGTATTTTTCTATATAGGCATGTTAGGCTGTAAAAAACACTGCTGAGTCACCTCCCAAAGCTTTCTGATCAAAAGGAAGGTACCTCTAAAGCTGCATAGAATCATAGAATCATTTAGGTTGGAAAAGGCTCTTAAGATCATTGAATCCAAACGTTAACCCAACCCTGCTACCCCGCCACTAAACCATGTCCCTAAGTGCCACATCCACACATCTCTTAAAAACCTCCAGGAAGGCTGCAGTAAAACAATTCTCCCTAGAGCAGTCCACTTACCCTTTGTAATTTTTCTAGCCACTGAGCCTTAGACACACTCCTAATTATGCTCCTCATCATCCTCTCCTCCCTTTCCATCATACCTGGCACAGGCTGTACCTGACACTGGCTCTGCCCAGCTCTCCCAGCTCCACTCTGGCTCCGGTGAGCAGCCACTGCCCTGAATACATCAGTGGGAAGCCCTCGTACACCAGCAGGACAGAGCTGCCCCTCTCATTGTGAGCAACCCCTCTCTGAAGAGCTGGTGCTCTCTGGAAGTGCATCACAAGGAAAGTGAGAAGCACGGTCACGCCCTTGGGAGAGGACAGTCCCCTGCATGGTCTAACCATGACTAAGCAGACAGGGAGGCAAGTGAAACAACAAGCCTGAACCTGGCACAAAGGGGAGCTCTGCCACTGGAGAGGGCTCTGGCAGTGATTGTGTTTTTTCAAACCTTCAGTGGAAGAACAAGAAAACATTTCAGTTTTCTCTGAACCAAAAATGAGACACTTGGGTTTATTTCCCTTCCAAAACAACCAAACAAACCACCATCAAACTTCATCCCTTGTTGCAAGACACTGCTTTTGTCCTGAAGAGTTCTGTTTTCAAAAACATATAAGAAAAACAAAGGCTGGAAAGAACAAAACAAATCCACATCATGTCCATGGCACCCCTTCAGTCCATCAGACTCCCAAGGTGATGGTGACGTCCATGTGGATCCTCCCTCTGCCAGGGGACTCAAACTGTGTGAGCAACACAGTGTGATGGGGCTCACAGCTGAGAGCCGCAGTTTTTTCCATCTGTATAAACAGACTTCTTCAAAGCAGGACTTGGACCTTTAGTGTCCAATCTGCAAGTATCCTAATCCCAAGCCCATTGCTTGCTGCTCAGCCCTTCTCTCCCTGCTTGCCTCAGCCCGTTGCTTTGCCCTGTCTCCTCCTCTCTGCCACCCCTGGCAGAAGGCAATTCTGTGCCCAGTGGCCCTGATGTGACAATGAATGAGAAGAGGCTGTTGGCAGCCCTGTGATGTACCTTGAGAAACTAAAACCTCTTACGATGGCCAGGACTTGTCCCTCACTTTGATAGGAACACTTCTGGGAAGGAATAAGTCCATTGAGCTGATGGTCCCCAGATACAGTAAGGCAAAGCATAATCCTATGGTTATGTACAATTCAAAGCACCTCCAAATGCCTTCTTAGGGATAAAAAAAAAATAAAAAATAACCACACAAACAAACAAAACCAAAACAAAAAAACCAACCAAACAAAAAAAAAACCACAAACCCCACAAATGAACAAAAACAAACCAAAACAACAAAAAGCCCCACTAAACCATGGTAGGGAAACAATTTAAAGAAAGAAGTGCTGGGAAGCCTTTGTGCAATATCAGACCTTTTAGCTGTCCTTGAAACCAGCTAAGAATGGCTTAATCAAAAGACATATCTTTCTCCCAGCCTCTGAGCATTGTCCAAACCCCTGGGAAAGTGAGGACAAGGCAACAATCTCTGTGGTACCTACCACAGCCCCTACATTGTGTTGTGATTTGCATTGTTTTATTTGTAAAGGAAAGGCCTACCAAGATGACTCACCAAAATCACTGATTCCTTACATCACTAAGTGTGTTCCATGTCAAGGAATGTATTTTCCCATTATGTTTTTATATTCATCCCTTGCATTTGCCTTTAAAGAGAGTACAGGGCCTTTATATAGCTTTTCTCTAAGATTACTCCCAGCTGTTGTTCCTAACCCATCAAAGATAGGTTATTCCATGTCCCAGGGCCATCTCTGTGCAAATGAGGTGCGCTGCTTTTATCTGCAGTTTTGTGTGCCTCACTACCCTTGCTCAGGGGGTGTCAGAGGGAAGCCATTGACCTGAAGAGCCTGCCACAGGGAAGGGAATTACCTTCTGGCAGGAAGGCAGTGATGAGACAGGCCACGCTGGCCACGATGTTGCTGACGGCGAAGGGCAGGCGCCGGCCAACGCGATCGATGGTCACTATGATTAGGAAGGCAGCGGGCAGCTCCACCACTCCTGAGATGAAGAAGTCCAGGTAGAGGTTCCCTCCGATAATTCCCAGGCGCATGACAAGCCCTTGGTAGATAAGGGCACTTGTGAACCTAAACAGCAAAGGGAAAAAAAAGTGTTGAGAGGCAAACAAATGACTGCAAGCAGCTGGAGAGACCTGAAAAGTCCCAAGGGAATCTCTCCTCAAAACCCACCACCCAGGTAACAAGTTGGACTGACACGGGCACTCACCAGGCGTACATCAGGATGAGTGTGTTCCTCCTCATCTGGGGAGTCCTCACCAGGTCGAGAAAGGAAGGGTTGCTCACCTCCTCATTGCTAATAGTGATCTGAGGGCACAAGTGAGCAGTAGTCAGCTGTCAGGAGTCAGGCAGGCACTGGGACAGAGTTTCTGTGTAAATGCAGTAATCAGCAATATTCCAGTCCAGCAAGCAAAGGTGCTGACAAGCCAGTTTGCTGCTCATAGCACTCCAGAGCAGTGCACGGGTGTTGAAACAACTAATAACTGGATATGGCTGTGAGCTTTCCTTAATGATGATTGTGCAAAAATCAATTAAAAAATCCCCAATCTTAACTTGAGAATGGAAAAATTATTTCCTCCTTGTTTACCTGGATTTTCTTGGAAGGTAATAAGCAGTCATTGTCACATCAGGGCCACTGGGCACAAAACTGCCTTCTGCCAGGGGTGGCAGAGAGCAGGCAACAGGGCAAAGCAATGGGCTGAGGGAAGCAGGGAGAGAAGGGCTGAGCAGCAAGCAATGGACTTAGGAACATCACTGGTGGCACAGGGGGGCAGCAGTAAGAAAAGGGGAGTGAGAGAAAGAGCAGAGCTGTGACAGTGCTTGGGTACTACAAAATATTCAACCAGTGAGATTCAGAGGGTCCTGAAATACACATGCTAAAGGTGTGCTGAACATGGCTTTTACCCTGAAAAAAATAACCTGCTAAGTATGAATTAATGGTCCTCATACTGCCTACAATGAATCTGTCCTCAGCTGCCTCCAATGCAATCACAATGAGACACTCAATGAAATGGCTGGTTAGAAGGTTTAGCACAAACAGAAAAGAGCAGGGTTTCACACAGCCCTGTCTTTACCCGTTGAAGTTCATTGCTGTAGATATTACCGAGGCAGAATACTAGCAGGGCCAAGAAGGGACTAGTTACATTGATCTAGGCTGTTTCTAACTCTGGCCAGCAGTTTTTAACCATGCTGTCCAAGCCAGGTGACAACCCTTTGTTCATATGGTCATGTGGCAAGTGAGGAAGACACAAGGAAGATAAGGCAGAGGCAGTTCTAGGCAGGGAGCAAGCATGATACTGCCCAAGAGCTGGCAGCCACAGCTGGAATTGCTATCAGCTCTCAAAGCAGCTGTGGGGAACATGGGGTTAAACCAGGTGTGCCATTTTTAGAAGGATTTTAGGCAGCCTTGCTGCTTTAACTCTCCATCATTGACCCCTCCTGAGAGGAGGCCTAAGAGGGCAAAGAGAGGAGTAAACCTGTCTCTACTACCTACCACAGCAGCTGCTGCTCACACAGGTGCAGGAGCCCAGGTCAGAGGGGACACAGGAGTGAAAAGTCAGAGCAGCTGGAGGTAACATGCAGATCCATGATGAGAACACAGGTAAACCCAAAGGCTTTTTGCCAGAGGGGTCTCATCAGCTCAGCCAGGGCTGAGTCCAAAGCTTTAACCCTTTATTTGTTTTCTTATATCATAAGGTAGCACAGCTGCTTTTCGGTGAGGTTTGGCTGGATGTACTTGCACATGACTTTTTCATAACTGACTGACACAAAGCTTTGTAAGTAAGACAGAGAAACCCCACATTTGTTTGAATTTCCTTTCTACTCCCTCTCACTTGTCTTCTGTAACCAGAGCCAAAAGTTTTCTTCAAAGCACTGCCACTTGTGCTGCATGCCAGAGTCCTTAGAGAGGCAGGCTGAGGTTGCTGGGTTTCTGCACTTCTCTTGGACTCTCTCATAATATGGTTATAAAGCTGCCATGTCTGTTGTTTATAAGAACAGGCTGCCAGCCATCAGTTGTGACTTTGTGCAAATATGGTTTTAGATTTCCAGAGGACTAAAGATAAATTCAGCACAACTGCCACTTGTATTTTTATGTCTTAATAAAGTCAAAATAACTCCAAGCATGACTGAGCACTTTTTTATAGATGAGGGAAAAAAGCATTATGGAGAGTCAACACTTTTCAGGGGTGAAAAAATCCTCTTTTTGTTCTTTGATGTCAAGGAGAGCTTTGCTATTCACACCAGTGCAGTCAGGAATTCAGTGACAGGGCCCATGTTTCCAAAGACACACTTGAAACCCTGGACAAAGTTTTGAAACTTCTCTCATAGTTTCATGTTCCAGCAAAATTTTTTATCAGTTTTCCCACAATTATTTTTATGTATATAGTTCTACACAATCTTAATTCTTCATGGGCCATGCAGGTTTATATGTATATGGATGTATATAATATTTACATATGTAAGTTAATGTATGCAAGAAAGACATATGGCTAGATGTTCTATAGGGTAGGAAAAAAATTTGTAGATAAAGGGACAGGTTTTGATCCAAAATTCTCTTAAGAAGTAGCTCCTACTCAGAGGGTTGCAGTTCATTCTGGTTTTGGACAGAGACCAAAAATTACAAAATTAGTTTGAAAAAACTCTCCATGGCAGGATAAATACGAGCAACTGGGAAAAAAGAGTTTATAATTTACAATTAGTTTGATGACTTCTGGTTGGGGTTGACCCATACCAGTGTCGTAACTCCCAAAGCAAAAGCAGCAAATGTTTATCCTTTTTCATATAAAGGTCATCTGTGGTTTCTGCATGCCAACAAAAACCCAAAGCTGCAACATCCAGAGCCATGTAAGGGACTTGGGCAATGAAATTGATACAGACATACTGGAAAATCTGAGCCCAAGTGCATTGAGGGATAATGCCTCTCACTTCCCCCTGAGCCTCCACACCTGCAGCACCCAGCCTGAAATTCTGGAGCTGTTCCATGAAAGAAAAGTCTGATATCAGTTAATGTGAGAAATGCCCTTGATCCATTACTCATGCACTTCCTGGAGATGCTCTCTTTCCTCTGGGCACAGTACAAAGGATGACAGACGTTCTATATTAAAAAGGTCCCAGGACAAATCTGGATGTGTGGAGGTTAATCTGTTACAGCTGTGAGTGGCTTAAGGTCATGAGCATGGATGCTTTTGAAAAAAAAAATACAACTTAAAACAAAAAGCAAGGGAACACACATCTTTCTGACTTGATGCTTTGAAAATGCTGATGTTTAGAGAGGAAGTGGGTGTAGGAATGCAGGGCTGAATGTGGAGGAGAAGCTGCAGCAGCACAAACTTCCTGCTACATGACTTGGAGAATGGTTGGCACTGCATAATTCTGACCTGGATGTGGGAATCACAGTGGTGTACATGCCCCAGCAAAAGACTTTGATTCATAGAATCATAGACTGGTTTGGGTTGGAAGGGACACCAAAGTTCATCTAGTTCCAGCTCCCTTGCCATGAGCAGGTACACTGTATACTAGGCCAGGGTGCTCAAAGCCTTGCCCAGCTTGGTCTTGAACACTATCCGTCACGGGGCATTTACAGCTTTTCTGGGAAATCTGTTCCAGTGCCTCATCATTCCCACAATGAAGATTTTCTTCTTAATATCTAATCTAAAACTGCCCTCTTTCAGTTTCAAGCCATTATCCCTTATTCTGTTCCTTCATGCCCTTGACAAAAGTCCCTTTCCAGCTCCCTTGTAACTCCCCTTTAGGTACTGGAAGGTAGCTCTAAGGTCTCCCTGGAAACTTCACTTCTCTGGCCTGAACAGCCCCAGCTCTCTCAGCCTTTCCTCACAGGAGGGGTGCTCCAGCCCCCTGATCATTTCACAGCCCTCCTCTGGACTCACTCCAACAGGTCTATGTCCTTTTGTAATCTCAGGAGGTTTAACAAGAGATTTAACAAGGTGCTGCACCTGGGTCCAGGCAACCCCTGGTATCTACACAGGCTGGGAATGAACAAACCAAGAGCAGCTGTGTGAGTCTGCAAAAACATGATTTAGAAGCCTTAGCTATGAATACAGTATGAAAGGTTTTATTGTTAAGTTTAGCAGAGTTTGCACAACTTTAGAAAGGCCTTTTGTTTTAGAATGTATCTTTCTTGTAGTTTGATAGGAGTTTCTAGAGCAGCTACAGCCTCTGCCTGGAGACTTCTTTATTGGTTCTTTCTTGTCTCATCCCTTCTGTCATGCATAGTTTTCCCCTTGTCCCTCATAGAATCCTTATCTTTAAGGTCCAAGAACTTCAGCAACTAGCTTAGCTAGATTCCCCTCAGACCACCCCCAAACCTGTGTTGGATTTGTTAGAATTTAAGTGACTTAGTTTGGCATGTTGTATTTGGATTGTTTTATTGGTTTCTGTGATTTTGTACCCACCCCAAAATATGTAGTACAAAACCGCCCAGCAGCCCAGGCTCGGGGTCTCTCTCCGGAGGCTCCAGCCTGAGGCTGGGGGTTCCCCTGACCCCCTCCCCCCTAAATAAAGCCTCTGTTCCCTGAAAGCCTCGAGAGAGAGTCCCCTCTTTTATTACCCCAGCCATGACAGTGTGAGTCAACTGCCTGAGCCGAGACCCCACAAAAGTGTATTGCTGGAACGTATCAGAGCAGCCGAGAGCCCAAGCTAAACACCGAGCTAAGCCAGAGCAAAGTACAAACCCCAGCACAGCTGTGCCCAGAAGGACTTGGGAGTTCTGGTGGATGAGACTGAACATGACCCAGGAACATGCACCTGGATCCCAGAGAGCCAATTGTATCCTGGGCTGCATCCAAAGCAGCGTGGCCAGCAGGCTGAGGGAGGGGATTCTTTTCTGCTTTGCCCTTGTGAGACCACGCCTGGAGTGCTGCATCCAGCTCTGGGGTCCCCAGCACAGGAATCATAGGATGTTTTGGGTTGAAAGGGACCTTAATGATCCCTCCAGTTAACCACATCTGTTCTCACTGAACCATAAGTCCAATGTTGCAGTAACCATGGTCTGAGAGCCAGACACTTGCTACTGACACAGAACAAGCCAAATGCTGCAGTGTCACAAGAGCATTATTTGAAATGCATCAGTCCTTTCAAGTTCTGTCACAACCAATGGCCAAAGGACTGTAACACATATCATCCCACTTTGTGAATAGTCATCTCAGGCAGAGCTTCCTCGGTTGTGAACTTTGTAGTGTATTTTCACCCTGTTGGCATGGAAGCAAATTTATACTTAAAATCTAATTTCCTTTTCTCTTAGAGCTGTAAAAGGAACTTCTAGAAAAGGAGCCAGGAAAGTGGATTCTGCTATCTCCACTTGGTTTGTCAGATAAAATGGCAGCTGCTATGAAATACCATTGCCCCTCAGGTTAGTTTCTGATATTTCCCACGAGTTCTTAAAGTAGGAGTGTTACAAAAGAAAGACCTGATTCCTTGCTTTACAAACTCTTTTTTTTCCAGCCCATATGTTTCCAGCCAGTTCACTTTTCCCATCTTGCAATTAAAGAAGTAGATGTGTGACTGGCAACAAACTGTTCCGGTGTGGCTCTTCAAGAGTGTTGTCCATCCCTTAAAGAGAAGGCATTTTAACACCACTGAACCTTCCCAAGCTTAAGAAAGCTTAGAAAAAGCCTCTAGCTCAAACATATGACTGTACCTCTGAGTAATGTGGTGAGAGAAATTTGCCATTGTGTTTTGCAATGTTGCGCATGATTTTTAGTGCCTTCTCTCCCTTTTTGCGTGTCAGGAGCCAACGTGGAGATTCAGGAACCACCCTGTAAGAACACAAAAGTTGTAAGTAAGGCTTTTACTCTGTAACCTCGTAAGTAAATCAAAGCTTTTTATCTTTTATCCTGTGTTACCACAAAACACAGATTTTTCAGTTTTTTTCAGTCAAAAAAACTCTCTTGAGGACTGCTTTTCCAGTCAGCCTTCTGTAAAATATTTGATACTAGTGGGCAAGAAAGAGGAAAATAGACTACATCAACACTCTGCAAAGCTGAAAATCAGAAATCTAACTATTGTATCTGCACAATGGTTGTCAAAAGTATAACCAACGAGCAAAGAAGTTTTCCTGTAGAACAGCAACAATGAGAGCCAGCACTAAACAGGTAGAGTAACACACACAGGCAGATCAGGAAGTTCTGGCTGTATCACTACAGGATACCCACACACAAATGTATCCTTCTTTTATAAACTGAACACAAAGCAACACCGCTGATGGGTGTTTCAGTTTCTGCTAGCCCAGGGTTAAGCTGATTCACTAGGTTAAAATTCACAGCAGGCAGTTTAAGGAAGCAATGCTCAGGAGGAGGCTCCGTGGGGCAGTCTCTTTGGATCCATCCCACAGGACGGCTGCACTGAGACAGGTGTTTACCACAGCTTAGAGCTCTGCTTTCTCATCAGCTGTACTGCCCAGCTCAGGGGACCTGAGGGCAAGGTCAGACTTTAAGTAGATAATGGGAGGCAGAAGTGGGATCTCATGGCTGATGGGAAAAACAAAGTTTGGTCAAGTTAACCTTATAAACAGAGCAAGGTTCTGTGAAGGGCCAGTTGTGGCTGATCAGAGGGGCAAACTATGGGCAGAAAAAGTGTAATGGATGTCTGTGATTCATTAAAAAGGAACCAGAACTTAAAAAGTCAACAATATGCAAATCTTCTTCCTAACCTATGTCTTCCATACTGGAGACTTGGAGCCACAGCAGGACTCTCAAAGTGCTAAAATAGCTATAGCAATACTGACAAGAGCAATGACTGCAACATTACCAATAGTAGAGCAGGAAGAGGAAGTTGGGCAGTGAAATGGCCAGCTGGATCCCCTGCCAGGTGGGAATCAAGTATGCAATTCCAGGGAGAATTATAATTCCCAGGGTAAAGAATATCTGAATCACGATTCCAACCATCCGCTGATCAGAACCAACAATCTCCGTCACTGAGCAGAGACAAAGCCAAAATAAGTAATACAGAAACAAACCCAATTGGAAATATATATATATATATTAGAAATGAAATGTAAGGAAGGCTATGCCATATCAGGCCACAGGTCTGTCTAGCCCAGCATCTTGTCTTCAGCAGTGTAGGCATGTCACTGAGGCTGTCCAGGGCAAACACGAGTGACACCTCCTCATCAACACACCCACCCTTCTTCAGCCAGAGGAGTTTCTGATTGAGTGTTTGCTACTGAATCACATAGGGCCACAACAGGGGGTTGAGATTGCATCATGATCATGCTTGGTGGGAAATCCTTAGCACTCTCCCTGGTGCAGTTTTGGCACATCCCCCAGACAAGGGGATACTTCAGGCAGAGGTGCTCCCAGCAGGTAATATGGACAAGGCATCCTGGGGAAGAGAGTTTAACCATATCATGCTGGTTGCTCTGAGGGTAAGGTATGAACCAGTCTGGTTTGTTTATTTATTAGGAAAGTTTTAGCTTTTGTTGTTCGGGGCTTTTTTTAAAATAATTTTTTGGGGCTTTTATTTTGTGATTGTGTCTAATAGCTCTGAAATCCATGCTCATTTTTCAGGCAACATCAGTCTATGAGGATGTCATGAGATATTGCCTGAAAAATGAGCATGGGTTTCAGAGCTATGACATCCACAATTGAGGTCAGCAGTGCATGAAAAAGTGTCTCCTGTTTGTTCTAAAGCTGTCTCCACTACAACACCTTCAGAGTAAAAGCAGAGGGTTTTACCTTAGTTTGCAACACACAGAAAGCATTTATTTGTTTGTTTGTTTGTTTGTTTGTTTTGCTAAAGGAGGCACAAACGACAGTGGGGTAACAAAGTAAGGATGGGGTTTTCTGGCTGTCAATGCAGAGAGATATGACAGCATGACCATTTTTATTGACTATCCATCACATCTGCACAGCTCAGGGGCAACTCTGTTTCCTAAAGACAGCTGATTAGCACTGCCCCCAAAGGAGCTGGATTGTATGGGAAAGCAAAAGGAGGTTGTTGGGACAGCCTGAAGCACACATCCAGAGCTTTGGGAATGTATTAATAGCAACCACCCTCCTGGTGCAAACAAACCTATGATCTGTATATGCTTCTTAAAGGATGTTAGGTTGGTAAATATTCTGGGTAATCCCAGGAGATAAGAGTTGATCCCTGAAGGGATTTGGAAGGAATTCCTCTATCCAAGAGTTAGGCACCTTGCTTAGGTCTGCAGCAATATTCTCAGGATCTCTGAATCTTTCCCCAAAGTCAGGCAGCCTAATCTGAGCACTGAAAAACATTCCTTTCTGTTAAAGCTTGGCCATTTTAAGGAAGCCATGGGTCTGTCGTAAAACATATTTCTCATTAGAGCACTTGCCAAAGTTTCAAGATAAGATCTCAGTTTAAAATTAAGCCATTTGCATGGAAGTAAGAGGAAAAACAGCTTCTGGTCCTTTCACTGGATCTTTGGCAGGAGCTGCTCAGCAGTGTAACTTGGCCCAGAAAAACAAGGTTCTTCTGGGCTTTAGATGCTAAAAGAGTTAAACTGGTGTGTTTGCACATACATCACCACAGTGCTCCCAGGTCTCATTTGAAGTTTTTATGTCTGGTTGCAATTCTGCTCCCATTCACCTAAATTCCACTAGGAATATTAAACATTGTGACAGGCCTCACAGACAACAGCAGTGATACAAGCTTTTGCCCTATATAATGATGTTACCACTATGTTTTGGCCTGTAACAGTAGATCACCAAATGGCTGGTTTTATTTTTAAGTAAATCTGACATCCCACCTCTTGCAGGATACCTTCCTCAATATCTGGCTTTTTCATGCTTTTGACTGCCTTACTGAACCTGGCAGTCATTCAAGGTACCACAACAATATCCTTTCCTTGTCAAAAGGAAGCTTGCTATGCAAGCAGCTTCATTGCTGTAGACAATAGACTGATAAATTATAATTACCAAAGATTCTGTACTCCTGCTCTTTTGATGCTATTTATAACAAAACTTCCCTTTCTTTTCCCCTTTCAGGAAAATTATAATCCTAATATGGAACCCTGGTGTTCAGCCTGACATTAAGCAAAGTCTCCCAGCTAAAGAATGACAGCAGCCAGCCAAGCTGTCCTCCCAGTGAGGAGAGGCAGCTAACTCCTCTGAGCATCTGTGGAAGACATTCAGATTCTGCCAAAATAAACCATGTCCCTGTTTGTGTATCCGGTTTATTTGGGGCTTGCTCTGTAGTTTTTTATCATCTTGGTGATCTTCTATGTAATAGCAAAATCTTTATATGTGAATAATCTGTTCCCTCACCTCTTAATCATTGGAAGACAAATGCATTAACTAGGATGGACTTGAGTTACTCTTTGTCTGCTGACTCCAGAGCCAGTGCTTTGTTCCCAAGGAAAAATATTATGACAAACAGATGTAGCCAGTCTTTGCTCTCCAAAAATCCCTCACTTTCCCTAACCAAGAAAAAAAGAAGATAAGAGCTCTCACCAATCACGTAGCATGTCATCCAGGTTCCCTTGCCAAACATGCCTTGGAGAAAACGGAAGATCAAAAATACAGTAAAATTTGGTGAAAATGCCACTATGACACCACATATCCCAACCCCAAGGCAGGAGAGCAGGTAGATGCAGATTCTGCCATATCTGTTGAAAAGGGAAAAGAAAGTGGAAATCATGAAAAGGCACAAAGATTTTTCTATTTCCCTCAACATTTCATCTTAATGCTAGATCTGACAGTGCCTTTTTGAGGCCAGCCTTTTTCCAAAAGGTGGCTCTCTGAAACTTTGTAGTATAGGCCCTTGGAATATGGAACTCTTTTCCCTGTGGTAGTTATCACTGTCTTTACGTCACTAATTTCAAAATTTGTGATGTCCTCACCAGCCCCCATTCTGTTTTAGAAAACTGTTTGTCTTTTTGTACCTAAACTATGGCCTGTATGTTGCAGTTCAGGTCTTTGGGCAATTTTTGCTGGGGAAAAGGGCAATTTTTGCTGGGAATTTCTGTTCCACAAATTAGTTTTCTTTTCTACTTTAACTACTCTATGTGATTTTCTAGGTTTGGTTTAGGTTTAGATCACATCTTTTCAAAATGTGTCTAACGTACTCAGGAGATTCTCTTCCCAGCAAGAAGTGTAATTATGTGCCCCATAATTTAAAAAGGTAAGCCATAATTAAATATATATATATATGTGTTCCTGTAGTTTCATGGAATTGTTCTTTAGAGGACAACTAGATCTTTTCTCCATTGTTGTTGCTTTAAGAAGAAACTGTGAAGAATGATGTAGCTCTTTATATTACCATAAAGTATTTGCAACAATATTTGTTCATTTTGTTCAAAGGGTTTCACGAAAAGAATGAATGCAGGACATAACCCAGGCAACTTTCAACCAGATCCATTCTTTTGAGTGCTGTCAAGGAGACAAGAGTGAAATGATCTGGCTGCAGCACATTCCCCCAGTTCTGTCAATATACAACATTCCCAGCTGAACAGTAGTTTCATTAGGCTTACTACACAAGCACTCCTAGACATATTTTGTTTTAACAATTGCCTGTAATATCTCTGCTCTTTCACAGTTTTGTGGTGCTGGTATGACAATTGCCTGGCCAGACACTGAGCAGAGATATCTTAAATTAGTCTGTCCCATGGCCTCTTTTTTCCTTGCTTTTTCCCTTATTACTATAATCTTTGGAAATATGAAGTTTTCCTTGAAATTACTTTTGTTTGCTAATTTAAAATTTTCTATCTGAGAGGCCATTACAGATAAGTTTGCCTATGAAGAAATCATACTCTAAGTTATTATCATTACTACAGATACAAAAAAAAATATAAACCAGGCAAAAAGTAATTTGCAAACTGAAAAAAGGCTCTGTCATTGAAATCATCAGTGGTGCTCTCAGCCAATGGACAGGTTGACTACTGGTAAATAGCAGCACAAAGCACAAACTAGGCTCCCTTCTTTGCTTTCAGAGCAAGGTAGAGCTTGTGGGAGCTCCCCATTCTGGACCAGGTTAGCTACTCAAGCCTGAATATCACCCACACCTTTTCACAGAATGACGGAATGGGTAAGGTTGAGAGGGACTTTTCCTTGCTTTCCCTGGTTTCATCCAGCTCTCACGGAGCTGAGGACTGGTTGGCAGGAGCTATGACCTCAGAGGGAGGCATGGGTCCAGCCTGTGAATAGAGAGAGTTACCACACTGAACCCCTTCCTTCTTTCCCCAGGTAGCAGCTTTCTTCATCAATGGTGCCTATTAAACATCCTTCAGTAAACATCAGTCAGAAAGCTCCTCTAAATGCTTCCTTTTTATTTGTGTCCTTCTGCCCTTTCTGGGTCCAGATGTGCACAGAAAGCTTTGGAAACCACAAGAAAAGCTCATTTCTCTGCATTTTAAGACCCAAATAGGACCAGTAAGTAGAATTGCATAAAATTTCCAGCCCAAATCAAAGCAAAGGTTATATTGGCTGGGTTTTGTTAACGCAGTTTGGGCATATTTATCCCAAGAGGATTAAACCTGCAAAATGTGGACACATGCCTATTGCAGGTGATACTGAGAAAGGTTTCAGCTCCCAGCAGCTCATACTGTACCTGTCAGCAGCATAGCCCAAGATGAATGCTCCAGCCAGGAACCCCAGATTGAGGATGGCCTGTGAGAGATCCAGCATCCAGGCATTGCCACACACAAGATCATACTGTGGGAACAAGGCAGAGGCATAAACACCCAGGTGGGTCACTTGTCACCCTCATGGCAAAGCATTAGAAAACTGCATAGGTCCACATGGGAAGGGGAAGCTCAAATATGCTTGCTCAATCACAAGCACCAGTGGGCCCATAGCAAGCACTCTTAAAGTGGTCATGAACAGGGAGAGCTCCTCCTTGCCAAGAGGATCTGCCTTTCATACATCAGTTGTCCAGATTTGGAAAGCAAATCGCTCCTCTGCAAACAACACTGTTAAAGATGATGCCAAGGCAAAATCCTGACTTTGTTTGGTGCAGAATAAGGGTCCACAGCTATTGCCAGTGAAAGCAGCATCTTGTAGAAAGGGTTTAGTTATGCTTCTTAGTGCCTTCTAGATAAAAGTAAAAACATGTAGTCTCTGAGGAAACTGAAAACAGATCTCAGGTCAATTTCAGACACACTGAATATGTATTTTCTTGGTGTAGCTTTCCCAGACTTTTTTAATCCTTATACTGCAGCATCCATAACTCCCTAGCAGGGATGGGGGTGGGGATGAGCGGAGGCAAAGGGAAGGGGAAAGTGGTTGAGAGGAAGAAAGGGACTAGGAACTAAAACTAGAATGAAACTAAAACTGAAGTAATTCTGTACACAGCATGGCATGGGCAATTACTTCAGAGGTTCCTGGAGAATAAAGAAATTTAACCACTGCAGACCATATGGGATTTGGGAGGTTTTAATCCATACCTGGGGTAATCTTTGCAACAATGAGGCCTCAGGACCAAAGGAAGCCACAAACAACAGCAGCTGCCAACATTTACCTAGAAAGACCCTTTTGCTTTCAGATCTGAGCTATAAGAAATTTTTAATTGTCAACAAGGTGCTAGTTGCTGAAGCACACACAATGTACCACATCTGTGCTCACCCCCACATGACAACACCAATGCTCAAGCAACTCCTTGAGGAGAGTGGCCACAGGCTGGGCTAGAGAGATAGCAGCCTTTTTGGCCATTCACAGTTCTCCGGACCCTAAAAGTTTGTGTCGTGTGCCCAAGGACCATCCCAGCCCATTTGCAGGCTGTAATTAATGCCCAGAGTATTATCTGGGCCTGAGATCTCAGAGGTGCCTACACAGGACATACAAGGGGCACCTCACAGGTCTCCAACCTGATAGATATCCCCATCTCCACTGACTTTAAACAAGGTCATGGATTTGATGTCAATCCCATTACTCCAGGGAGCCTGACTGGCCACCTTTCACCCAAGTCAAACTATGGGCACCTGGCTTCCACTTCTGTAAATCTTGAGGAAGAGCTGCAGAAACCTCTGAGGGGAATAAAACCTGCTCTCAGCTGTCATACTCAAGGGCAATTGCAATGCTTTCCTAAAATAGACTGAAGATGGAGCAGCACTTTCAGATTTCAAATGCTGCTTAACCTCTTGCTTTTTGAAGCTATGGCAATGCTAGCAAATAGTATCAAAAGATGTGTCTTTGGAAAACAGTGGGGATTTATGAGAATGACCATTAAAAGAAGATTTTTTAAATCACAATGCAATTGCCTGTGCTGATGTCAGAGGTTGGAACTCTCCTTGACCCCTTTTCAAAAATTGTATTTATTTTAAATTACTTGATCTCTCTTTACTGTAAACAAGCAAGGAATAAACTATCATGAAAGAAGGCAGGAGAACAAATGCATGCCAGAAAGGAAGGGGAAAGTATCTTTAACAGAGAGGATTCTTTCATCTGTACAGCAATTTCCTATGATTTATGCAGCATCTGCAACTATCTCTAACTAACAATGTAGTCAAATATTGTATATATTCTGGGAAATAGTAACATACAGGAAACTTCTAAGGAGCTAAGGGCTCTTTCTGAAGATTAGTGACACTAACTGTTCTCCTAAGTTAGTCCTGCAGTTTGTAATTTTCTAAGTATTTAAATAAATTCTGATACAGATAAGCACTTCTGTTTGTTTGATGTAGCACCTAGCATTGAAGTCATCACCCTGCTAATGTCTTGGTTTTCATTTGCAAACATAACCTTTAGAGGGGAATGTAACCTTTAAAAGAGGCTTGAACACCCCGCAGAGACCTTTTCTTTATCCAAGCCGCCTGTCAGATGCACTTCACTGCTTCAGCTGTGACCTGGTTTGGTTGTGCATGAAAGTTATCCCTATATGCATCCCTTAGACAAAAATCATCTGCAACAGTTCAGCCCCGTTTTCAGACTGCCTGCAGTTTATCCTGTATGACCCCCGTGTATGACACCCTCCCAAACACCTGCCATGGTCCTGGCTAGCAGCCTCCACACAAGGCAGTGGCACGGTGCCTCCTCTCTGTTTCTGAACTTCATACACCTCTCCATGCACGGGCTGATGTTTACACTTCCAAAAATGCTAAAACATTTATTGCAGTGCCAGAGGGTGGGGGGAGAAGAACACGAAAAAGAAAGTAAAGCCTAAGGTTTTTCTTCCCCTGATCTTAAGCCGATTTGTTGTTCCATACAGCGCTGGCTAGACCCTAACAGAGTCTGCTGGAACCCAGCGAGCTGCCTCCTCTCTGTAATCACCAGGCAGGTGACCTGGCTCAGCTGGCCAGCTCCAGCTAAGGAACATCCTCTTCCTGGCTTTGCCCTGCTCTCAGCCAAACCCCTCACTGCACTGGTGCAGGCACCCAGCACAGCCCTGCAACTCACCTCTGCATTCAGTCCTGCCCCCACCTGCAGGATTTCTATCCACTGTAGGACACACACCACTGTGCACCTGGACACAGGCCCTTTCCGTTTAGGGAACTGACTAAAAAAAAAACTGCCCAAAGTGGGAAACAATCCACTCCCTCACTGCTTTTCTCAGCCTTGACGGTGAGCTGCCCTTGTAAGCAGAAATGAGGTGCTGCCATCACAGGCAGGCAGCAGGAACAGCTCCTTCCGGACATTCCTCTGTAGTGTCCTAAACAGATGGGAGAACCACCTCTGTCCTCCCTGCCAGCCTTGCAGTCCATGCAGCCATCCACTGCTGGCTGGAAATACATTCCTGCCATGAATGTCTGCATATGTGCTGAGGCTTGGACACCAGCGAGATGCTCAGATTTACAGGAGCAGCGGTGTGACTGGAAGGAACGGCGCTGGATGCTTCACTGATCTATAAAGGAACAGCAAACCAGCTAAGTGAGATCTCTCTGGGAGAAGGAAGAGGATTTGCACTGGCTCCCTGTAGCTCAGTAGTGGTGTAATCACTGTAAGGAGTGGCAACTGGATGGATGAGCCTGTACATGACTAATGACTGGAAAATGTGGGACTGTGGCAACTTCTCATTTCTTCATGACTTTGGAACAAGGCAAACATTTTCCATTTCAGTTTGACCTGCAGACTAAACACAAACTTGTAATTCCTGGTACTTGAGAGACCTTTATTCACATCAGCACACATATCCCTGTAGAAATATATTGTTTTAAATGACAACATACCATTAAAAGCTCCTCAAAATGTAGCAACCTTGGGGAGGAGTTTTGAAGACCTTTACTGTCTGTTACAATTAAATTCCAAAACAATAGATTATTCTCTATTATAAATAAAGAGTTTCACAGCGATTCCCCAGCCCAACTGCAGCAGCATGTCCAGAGCCCAGACACACGTTTTAAATGGCATTCATATAAGTGACCAAAAAGAGCTTGGTTTACCCTTTCACTCCCAGTAACAAATGGTTCGGTGAGATATTCATAGTTTAAGGAAACCTGGGGAGATGTTGACTGTTGCTGCATGTTCCTTATTTGTTGCTGGGCAGTTCTTCTCCTCTTGTCCACTGGCCTTTCAAACTGCTGTCTTTCCCACATCCTTACTGCAACAAACTCCTCTGCAAGTGCATGCAGTGGAAAGGGAGAAATTATCTTCTCTTCTGCTTTCTGTTAAAGCTTCTGCCAGAACTCTAAGGGATGAAGCAACTGTCCTTCTCCACCTCTTCTTTCAAGCTCAGCGCTTACCAGGACAAGTGGAGTCAGCCACTACCCTGCTGCCAGGGCACACTCTGGGGTTCAGGGCCTGAGGGACAGGTTGGTTTTGAAAGCTTTTTAAGTTTCCCTCCTGTGCCTGATCGAAGGCCCATGTACTTTGTGTCCCTGCCACCGGGATCACCTCATTTGTTGAGTGTCCTGGCACAAAAGGCCTGTTCTGTATTTCTCCTTTTTCTCTGTCTCTTCAGGGCCAAAGCAAGAGGAAGGTAGAGAAACTCTTCATCTCCTAATGGGGGAAAATCACCAGCTGTCCTCAAAATAATAAGAAAAAGATTAAACCCTCAACTCGTACCAATGGGTTTGATGGCAGTGGAAGAAGCACAGCCCCAGTGGCATAACCCCTTCAAGAAATAGCCCCAGCCCCTCCTACAGAGGAATCTTAGTCAGAGTTTCATAAGAAATTCAGCAGTTGCTGCTCCCTCTGCTCTCTGTATGCCCTTTTCCCTTTTCCCTCCCCTAATTAATATTAAGCCCACCATGACAGTGAAAATAAGACAGTATATACTGCTATGCCAATAACAACAGTCATACTAGATCAACAATTTGAGGGTAAATTGACTTGTTTATTCCCTTGGAGAAGGATAGCAGAAAGACCAGCTGTGCTTTTTCCACCCTGAGTTTGACTGACATGTTATCTCCTTCTCTGAGGGACTGTAAAAACCATGAGACAAACATTATTTGTTTCTTTCCAGGTTTCTCTGCAAATGTTGACTGGTATTTTCTGAGACTGCTGGCGAGCAGAAAGATTGATTCCCAGCAGGTGCAACAGGCTATGTTCAGATGATTATCCATCCATCTCAGACCTCACACTTTGACAACAAAGTATTGTTAGGTCTCAAAATGGCATCACACACAGTGTGAAGATTTGCTGCAGACAGGACATATTGAAATCTGTCCCTTCTGATCAACTCCTGCCAACTCCTGAAATAAATGCTGCCTAAAATATGCCCATCTGTGCTGTAGCTGCTGATGACCACATAGACCTCCCTTTCCTCAGGCCATTTCATTGCAGTCACAGCTACAACTCATGCCCATGCCTTGAGGAGTCACCAATGGCAAAAATGTCTGAAGAAAATGGTGCTCCCTTTGCACACTTTTGCACCCTGTCACAAAGTGCTAGATTTGTCTCTCAGGGATAATAGTACACAGTGCCAAAGCCCAGCGTCTCAAACATCAGTGACCCCATCTTCAGCACAGTTTCCTGGAAAAATTAGGTTTATTGACTTTGGTATGTCCTGGATACATGGGTCCTTCATAAGGCTCACCTCATCAGGACCTGGCAGGCAAAACACTCTGTTTCAAGTGCTACAGAGCCCAGGGGCTCCCCTCCAGACCCCTGGGCCAGAGCATGAAGTTGTGGCCCCCCAGTCCACTGCAGCTTCCCAGTACACCTTTTGTTTCTCCATCTCCATCTGCTGCACAGAAACACAGTCCTTTCCTTTCCTGCTCCCTCTGAGGAGCTGCTGCTGTCACCAGCCCTCCCTCCTGAGCAGTGCCAGCCACCTGCTGGGACCAGCAGCATTTCAGATGGCACCAGCTGGCATGAGTCAGGAATTGATTTACCTTGATAATTTACCCTGTCAACTTCCCTCTCCAAGAAGAATCTGACAAGCCACTGCATTCCCATCCTGCTGCTGACGCAGATTCACGGGGAGATCTGCAAGACATGCTCAGTTAAACCACAGCTGATTGCACTGGGCCAAGGTCCTCTGCACAGCTCCACCACCTCAACACAGCTGTGCCTCAAAATGGTATCTTGAAACCTTTATGTCAACCCAGGTCTTGTTTGATCAACTCTAGTGCAGGTTTGTGTGTGCAGCATCAGTGACAACATTCTCAAATTTAGATTGCCCTTGCAGAAAAGCCTGACCTAAAGCAACAGAGCACAGAGACCCTTGGCCATGTCACTGCAGAAGTAGGGACTTATTGTCAGAGCCTGTTGGACACCAAAAGATCTTAAGAGGAAATCTTTAGCAATGCTGTGTTGCCCATCACTAGAGCAAGGTAACTGGCTTTGCCATGTGTTGCTCCTGTGATGATTTCTTAATACAATTTGCTCTTCTCCTCAAACGCTGAAGGAGGAAAGTCCTGTACATTCTTCCAGAACCTCACCGTACCCAAACACAGAGGCTTGGGAGTCCTGCAGCAGCAGGTGATGCAGCATGCACCCAAGTAGTACTTAAGAAGTGTGTGGTTTATATCCATCCACACTCCCCTTTTTTTCCCTTTGCTTCCTTGTGCTGATGCTACTGTGAACACCTTTGCACAGGACAACTATTTAAGATGAGAGAGTGACCCCCCAGCCAAAATGTGAGCAACATGAGCAGTGAAGTCAGGTACCACAATGCCGTTGTTTCACACCTCCTTACAAACCAGTCACATGATTTAGCTTCTGAAGGGTGCTCAGAACTTACTGCAACAGCCCATGCTTTGGCTGCCAGACCTCCAGTGTGACATGACATCTATTCACAGAGAAGGCTTTATATGCCTGCTTTTGCCCTCTGAATCACGTCACACTGCAAAGCCACACTGGACCTGTGCTTGCCATAGGCCTGGAAGAACTCCTTCAGTACACTGACTTTCCCCACCCTCCTCTCCCTTTCTCCCTGAAAGACAGGGCATCCTGAGATTGTTTTGTAACTCATCCTTTAACTTTGTCTCCATGATCACTTCCAGTGCTGATTCAACAAGACATGCTAGAAATCTTCAGCTGAAAGAAACATTTCTGCACACATGGACAAAATGAAGCATTTGCAAGTAGATGGGTAAGAAAATAAGTCTTTGGTGAGCTAATTAAACAGAGCCTAAATTGAGTCATGGTTTGTTAGAGACTCAGCTGGGCAAAAAGAGACTAAATTAAATCTGGGATACAAATTGTCTTTGCTGGATATATAACTCCTTAATAAGATATCAAGCCCCTTTTAGTAGCTGATCTCAGAACAATTGAGTCAGGACATGCATGCCACAAACATCCTTTTTAGATGAAGAAATTGAGTCTCGTGGGATATGATTTATCCAGAAAATGTTGCAAAACTGGGAAAAGGTTCCAAGTGGCACAGGTCAGAGCCCAGCAGCCTCCATCTGAGGTGGACCTGGCCAGCAAGAGTGCCTCTAGCAGTCACGGTGACACCAATGGTGTGACCTGCTGTCCTGGTACAGGGGAGAGACAGTCCCATCCTTGCAGACTGTTACTCCATGGTTTTCCCAATCTGCAGCTTCAGGAGCACAGATGGGAGTGCTTGCCCAATCATCCCTTCATCCCTCCTCCCTTCCCTGCCCCTGAAGAGTCTCCCCAGCAGAGAAGAGCAAGAAAGTGAAGATGGATGAGGTATTTGCCCAAGAACATTGAACCTTTCACTCCCATTTATTGCTGCAAGACAAATACTGGTTTCCTTTTCCCATAGCTGTACCCATTGGTGCTGGAAACCACAGTGGCTCTGTTAGATACACAAATACTGCCATAAAGGGACTCTGAGCACAATCTTCTGGACACAGCCTACATGCTTTCACCTATAGCAAGGCTGAGGGGGGGAAAAAAAAAAAAAAGGGAGAACAACAGAAAAGGAATCTCTATTTCTATATTTCTCTATCTTTCTAATTTTGATTTTTAAGGTCCAACTCCTCGCAGTCCCCCAGCAGAGGTACCTTGGAGGCAGCAGTATAAACTTCCCACCACATTCATGTCCTGTGGATTGTTCCAGGGCCAGGCTGTGGCTCCCAGGCACCATTTGTCCTCCCTCCCTGCCCACCCAGCCCTGCCTTCTACAGCCAGTGTGGGCAGAGATAAATCCTTATTAGGGACCAAAGTTTGAGACCAACTCCCTGCATATCATTTGCAGCCCTCTGAGCAGCCTTGATTTCACCGATCATACATGAAAGCCAGATCTGAACCTTTGCTCCAGGGCCAGTTGGGTGCTCTGATTCCTCTTCTCCTGAGCATAGACCCTGGCTAAAGCTGCCCAGGTTGCACATAGTGCTCAGGGAGCAAAGCTGCTGCTCTGGACAGCCCAAGGCCTGTGAGTGGATACAGCACTCCCAGCTGGATGGGAGAAGGATGGTGAATTGGAAGGATGGGATAAGCGTCTCTTGTCAGTGTTTGCTCAGGGCTTTGACTGCTGTGCCCTGATCACTGTTTTGGAAGACACAGCTCCAGTGCAGGCACCCAATTAAAAAGCACAGCAGGAGGCTCATGAGGCAGAGAGGAACCAGAGCCCTCAACTGTGCTGACATATTTTGTAGTGCATCTTGATTATTTCTGAGCCAATCCCTCTAAGCACACTTTGTATTTTTCATCACTGCATGAGTGACAACTGCTGTCAGAATGACCCTAAAATACACACTCCTAGTGTGCAGACTGTATTTTGGAGCCAGACCACAGCATGCCCAGGGCACCTCTACCAATCTCCTAGAAAGGCATCCTCACTGGTCTTTTGCAGCCTCATTAAAAAATCACCGCTTTTGCCAGTGCTTACCACTGGTGATAACAGCCTGCTCCTCTCTGACACCAATATTCAGGAAAAGCTGGATGTTAGCTTCGGATAAAAATGTGTGTTTGCATTTTTTCTTTTTTTCTTTAGTTAGCACAATCACTTCTGCTGACTCCTGTCAGATCTCAGATAGGCAGTCTGCCACCTGTTGTTTTTTATTGCCTGCAAACTTACATATGCAATATTGGAAATACAGAGAAGAGATAATCTACATTGATCCCGGTCATAGAGTGCACTTGGAGTTTACATCACCAAAGCTGCTGGCCCAAAACTGAGCACCAGAAGCCTCAGCTGCAAGGACACTAATTCTTCGTTTTAATCTGTCATTCCTCTGCAGACAGAGGAATACTCTGCAGGGTATCTGACTTTGTGTGGTCACTTGCCTTTGAACAGCCACTCTTCATATCAGCTCACCTTTCCCTAAAAGCTAGGTGCCGGCACTTGATCATACTCATTTTTCTGGACTTGCTTGTGACTCAAAATTAAATAAATCTGGAAAGGAAAACCAGCCAGTAGAGCAACAACCCTTGGGCTGGCAATCCCATTTTACTGCTGCAATCCCACACCAGGACAGACAGCGCCGATCAGAGGGTGGGTGTTCTCCTTACCTCGCTGACAATGGATGAGTGGGGCTGTTCATAGAGCCAGCTATCGTGGCAAGGGGCGAGCGGCAGGCTGCCCGTGCTGTGATTGCCGTGCCGGGCCAGCGGGCTGCTGCAGCTGGCAGAGGCGTCCCAAGCCACATCCAGCCTCTCGCACTCCCCCGTGAGGGACTCGTTCCCCAGGTGCAGGGGCAGTACCGTGAAGTTTCGTTCCTCTTCCAGTGTCCAGCCACATCGGTCGCTTAACTCAGCTGCCCCAGGGATCCTGCACCAGAAGCTGTCTGGTGCTCGCCCAAGGAAAACTACGCTGGCGAACAGGGAAGAAAAAGTTATGCCTGTCTGGCTAAGGAGGAAAAAGACCCTCTTCTGAAATCTTCCAAATTCCCCGGCCTCCTTCAAAACCTCATCAAAAGATGGCATTGTGCGAGGTGGTCTGTCCCCTGGCAGCAGCCCGAGGGGTGGCAGAGCTCTCCTTCACACTTCGCATCGGCTGCCGGCACTTCCTACCAAGGTGACGGTCTCGCCTCCGCTCGCTCCTCTCTTCTCATGTGCGCACACGGAGACAGACGGACGGACAGACAGACGGACGGACAGAGGCGGAGGCAGGCGGGCCTGCGGTGCCGCCGGCGGCATGAGCGGGGCCGGGCTGCGGGCGGGCATGCGGGCGCACCCGGGGCTCGGGGCGGGACAGGCGGCACCGCGCTCACTCACAGCCGGGCAGGGGTGCGGGCTGCAGCCGGCACACTGCTTGTGGGAGAGGAGGGCGTGCGTTTCCTATTCATCCCGAATGTTAAACAGCTTATGTAATAAACCCGGTTAACTCCTTCGGGGTGGGCGAGCCGCAAAGGTCAGCTCCCGCAGCGGCTGCGATGAATTAATGGGTGCGAGGGTAAAGCAGAGTTACGCGGGAAAGCGCGCAGGAGCTGTTGCAAAAAGCATCAGTGAGTGATGCAGGCTCTCTGCAGGACGGCAGGGGCAGAAAGTAAGTTGTTTCAAAAGACCTATAGTCTTTCCTTCAACGAATAGAAATTAATACTCTGGTGAAGGTTAGTTACTTCTCCAAGGCTACTTAGCATCGATACACACCTAATTTGCACGGACCTTTTCCTTCTGTAGCATAAATAAAGTGAGGGTCACAAACTGCAACAGACCAAAATCCAAGTTTTTTCTTAAAGTTTGATCCACCTGCTCAACGAGGCTTTTGTTAAATTTAGTTCCACAAAAATCTCTCAAATATTTAAAAGAGAAATGACAGTGTTTCTTTCTCAAAAATGAATGGAAAACCAGTTATGTCACTTTTCTACACAGCTGTTTGAGGAAGGGGGAGAGGGGAAAAGGGAGCCGGGTTCAGGGTGCATTTTGTATGTATGTGAGCATGTCTTGTGCAGAAAACCATGAATCAAATCAGAGATTCAATAGTGGGATTTCTTGAACCTCAGGATCATCAGGTCCATGGCAACTGTATTCTCTTGGGAGAAGGAGCATCTATCAAAGAGAGACAGATCTATCAAAGATGCTGCAATCCCTTGTCTTTGGTTACCTACAGCCTTGACTATGGGTATACGGTTTTGAAACAAAGTACAATTTTAAAAACAGGTGCAAATCAAGGAAGGCTTTGATTATTGTGCAGGCTATCTGGCATGAAATCTGATGCTGTGGTGTGAGCTCAGCAAATTTGCAGATTTCTAGGTGGGTGCACTCCTGTGCTTGCATCAGAATATGCTTTTGAGGGAATTTGGTTTGATGCCTGGTTATGTTATTTTATAGTACTCAAGCTTAGAGGACATGAATGTATCACCTTTGGGTCCAGGTGGAAATGAGGAACACTCTGATGGCTGGTTTCAAACAGGAGAATTTTTTTTATCCTAGCAGGGCTAACTGGGAAGTCAATCTTGCTGAGATGTCAAAGGTGATAATGTTTATTCCAACAGCTTCCAGTGACTGGGGAGGAGATTGTCTTGTAGGGAATACCATAAAGACATGAAATAGGGGCAGACCAAGGGTGTATTAAACACCCACTGCTCTTCAAGCCTTACCCCAATAACAAAAATACTGGTTTTGTCCCTGTTGAATATTACCATAGAAAGGTTTGGGTTGGAAGGGACCTTGGAGACCATCTTGTTCCAGCCCTGCTGCCATGGGCAGGGACGCCTACCACTATCACAGTAGAGAATATTAGCTCAACTTGGAATGATGAGGGTTAGCCCCCTGAATGCCATGCACCAACATAGCTGTGCCCAGCATTCCTCCTGTTTAATAAATCCATTGGTGTAATTACTCTGCCACCACTTTGCTAATCAGTGGAGCTAGACTAGGTTCAGTTGAGGGAGAATACAGTCCACTGTTGCAACCTTGCTTCTGGAGTTACTTTCTTCCCTAAAAGAAAGCATGATCTAATAGCCCATTGTCAAAATTTCACTCATCCCTGTCCATTATCCTCTGGTCTTTTCTCATTATCATGCATTGCAGTCTGTCAGACCAGAATGCAGAAAGCCTGAGGGAGACCAGCACTAAGGTCAAGGCAGAGGACATCTGGGGTTCTCCCTAACATTCCCTGCAGCTACACTGATGGTCATAGAGGCAAGGATTCATTCAGTAAAATCATTTCCATCACCTGGCATACATGATGTGATGGTAAGCTTGGCTTCTCAGTGTTACCCTGTGTTTTAAGTTCTCTGTCCCAAACCAGCCTATCAGTATTTGCCACCATATCGGTGTACTGCAAGACTCCAGTTTGTCAAAAAAACCTAAAATATCAGAGTGACAGATGCTTCAGAGTGTGCATTACTGCACTGATTCTACAGCAAGCAATTCCTGGCTTCTGCATTCTTTTCCTGGAACTTAGCTTCATGTGCTGGGAGAGCTGAGCACATCTAAGGACAGGAAGATGGTGTGATTGTACACAAAGCCTGTAACTTCATGAAAGAATGTCTTTAAATTTTTGAGAACAGATCTCTGGGTCATAATTTTAAACATTCTTTCCTATGCATACAACAAAAAATTATGCTCTTTGTTCCTGGGGAAGGCCAAGGAAGATGTTGACTGATGAGAAGAGCAGAAGTGGTAAAAATAGATGCAGAGAACAGAAAGAAGGAGGGGGGAGAGTGCAAAGGGAGCAAGCTAGGGAAAGAGCAGATGCAGAAGTGATGAAAGGGGAGCAGAGAAAATAGAGATATAGAAGTACAACTAAATTACAATCACAGGCATCTTCATTTGTAGCTCTGTTTGGCAGCCCAAATGTCACAGCTATTTTGGACATGGAATGAAAGCCATGTAGTCTAGAGAGGAAGGCACATACACTTCCCGTACACATGTGGCACTAGACTACCATTTATACATGTCTGGATGACAGCATGAGACATTTTGATCAATACCTACTCTGACTGAATCCTGGAAAGTTAAAACTTTACTGCAATACCCTGAATAACCTCTGGCAGTGCATGAGATAATCACTTTGAGGTTTGAAAACCTCAAACCCCCTCTTGGAATACTGTCAGCAGTGGGGCAGTGACATCACCCAGTTTGCAGGCACTCGAGGCCACCATCCTACATAACAGCACTGATAAAGTTGCGCAGTTCCATGATCAGGTTCTGCAGAAAGCCACGGCCCAGATTTAAGATCCACACAGACACATGCCTCTTGCTGAATAAAAGAGTGCCTGTGAACAAGCTTGGGCAGCAATCATCCACCCTGCTTGTTGTCTCACTCGATGCAGCATCATATTGTACCCAATACTTGTCCCCCAGACAAAACTGCTAAGACTAAATAGCCCCAGGCAGCAAGGGTGCAAAGCAGTCCGTTTCACACCTAGGGCCAGGAGACTGCCTACACCTGCCTACAGCCTTTTCTTCCACTCTCCATGCCAGGAGAAGGGGTGGGGATCTCCACAGCTCTGCATTTGGGGACTACTTGAGCCTCTGCTCACTGGAGACCCCACAGCAGAGTCTGCAGCAGGGAACCAGGCAGTGGCAGCTCGAAGCACATTGCACAGATGTTAATGGCAGGGCTTGCTTCACAGCAGAAGATGGCAAGAATTAGAAAGGCTCAGTTTTGGAGAGCTCAGTTTTGGAGATTAAATAAATAGTAGATTTTTAAAGATCAGGCTGAGACCACTTTATGGGGCAGTTAGAGATGCTGAGGCTGCCATCTCCCACGTATGGTACAATTACATTCCAGGTCAGGGCACTAAATTACGTGTAGTTTTTTCTCTGACTGTTCCCGTATTTTGGCTTTTGTAGCTGTTGGCTTTTTTCCCTCCACTTTGTTAACCTTTCTTCTTCCTCCCACACCCACTTTCATCTTCTTCTTTTATCTCCCTCTCCCTCTTCCAGATTTCCTCTTTTTCTTTCTAAAAGGTAGCAAATGTTCTCAATGAAACGTGTCCTTTCCCAGGCCTCCAGATCAACTTAGTGAGCTGTAGGCTGAATTTGAGACATGGGAAAAGTCAATTCCAATCAACAGGGTTTCCACGTTTTGGCAATTCATTAAAGCAATGCACAATACATTATACTCCCCCCCTCACTATTTCCATGGACTGTGAGCTATTTTTACCATCTTGATCCCAGGAACAAATATAAATAAATGTAGTGCTTGGAACCATAGAATACAACAATCAGGGGAATCTGTACTCATTGCTAAGGCAGCAGCTGAAACAGCAGAAGAAAATAGAGACATGGGGAAAGAAGAGAAGATCTAAATGAGGGACGAAAAAACCATGGAGAGTGAAAGGAAAAGCAAAAGAGTAGTACAGAGGTTCCTGTTTCTCTCCTCACAGGATAGGAAATATGAAGACAGCTTGTTTCTGTCATTTTGAGGAAGCCATCCTAAATCAGCAGCGTGTACTCATTCTCACACCCTCAGCTTTTCCTCCCACTGCTAAGGTGCAGGAGGTGGGGGTCACATGGGGTGTAAGTGCCAACAGCCCCTGGGGCTCCCCCAGGCTGATCCCCTCTGCAACCACCAGGTCTCCCTCCCTGATACCCCACACAGGTGTCAGGGAGGGAGACCTGCTGGCTGTCCTTTCCTTGCATGGGCTCTTTCTTGGAGTGAAGCAGTGTCTGCTCAAGGCAAATGGGGTCCTACTGGGCCTGTGCTTTATTACCCTCATGCTGTTTCACCCTCATGGTTGTTGCATACCACTCATCTTTGCCTGTTGGAGAATGTCGGGTACCACACATTTGGGTACCTGCAGGTGACAGCCTCAGCTTACTGAGGGAAAGCAGCAGCAATGTGTCTGCACACAGGTGTGGGAACACCTGCTTGCAAGGATTTCAGCTCAGGATCTGAGACAGGCTCACCAGTTTCTTCAAGGAACCAAAAGGGCTCACCAGTTTCTTCAAGGTCAGCTAAAGGAAAGGCAGTCAGAGGAAAAATGATTCCTACATACCCATTTTCACAGTCTATATGTGGCTTCCCTCATAATTTTTCTTCTCACCCGGTCACCCTGGAGGCCAGTGAAGAGGTTACACCAGGCTCTACCTTCCTGTTCAGATAAATATGCTATAATTCAACAGCATGTTTATCAGGATCCTTGCTAATGACTCCGAATTAGCAAGCATTTCAGCCGTAAGATAAGACAAGCCAAGTTCACCAGAGGGTATTTTACACAACGGAACAAACAAGGTGTATTTCCAGAGATGGGTGTAAAGGCTTAATAAAATGAAAATGTTCCCTCTCATGTTATCAGATAGGTGTAAATCGCAAGGTTGCTTCCTCTCTCAGCTTCAAGTTCTGCTTGGAAAGTCAGAAGAAGTCACATTGGCTCTGTTTGTGATTTCCTCATTGCACATCCCTCCCTATGGAGGGACTCCACTTCCATTAAGCTTGGAAGCCAGCATTTCTAAATACTAATACAAGGACTTTGCTTCAAAGTTTCTAGATCCGTTTTATGAGACTAAAGATAAAACTTTTAAATCCTATCAATTCTGCTGTCAGTGCAATGAAGAGTTCCCCTCCCTAGCTATATACTTCCCTAGCTATTTCTGAAGGGGGAATTCCATAAAAAAAAAAAAAAAAAAAAAAAAAAAAAAAAAAAAAAAAAGGAGAAAAAAACCCCACATGAAACCCCATGCAGAGTTTTTTACTTTGGACTCTATTATCTACTTTCATATTGTTTCTCAGTTTTACTTTTATATTCAGTATTCCCAACAAGCTGGTGTGGTTTTTTTTTTTGGTTTTTTTTTTTGCATTTCTATTACATTTTTTTGGCTGGGAACTCTAAGGAATGTAAAAGACCACTAAAGTGGCCAGTGTAACAAAAATGCTGGCATTCATACGTATGAGAAGAAAGTATCAGAGAAATTCCTCTAGACCACTACTGTCCATCTTATGGGCAGCTTTGGGTAGAAACAGTATGATCTGCTGTAGAAGAGAATTCAGGTTCAAAATACCCCATGAGCCTTAACATTTAGTTGATCAAAGTCCACATGGGAGAATAAATATACGTTTCATATTTATGTGAAAAATTATCTAATGTCAACAGATTTCTTGTTTCTGTCTTTCCAAGACAATAGAAAATTATTTTTAACACCACTGAAAAAGAACTGAGAAACAGCTCTGCAGAAACTAAAAAAAGCTGCAGGATCAGGGTAGGTTCAGAGCAGCAGCAGAGACCCAACACACTCCAAATGGACCAGCGAGAGTTCGAGTTATCCTGGAAGGATGGATGAGAACTGGTAATTTCTCAGTGCCTTTCTCTATTCTGCCTGTCGTTGTTTTTGGAAACTCTCAGTGGTTACAATCTATTTATAGTTCACTCTGTTTTTGTAGTTTATCTCTGCTATAACGCCGTGTCCTTTGTCCTGACTGCACAATACCAACCCAAAGGAATTCTTCACAGCTGGGTTCTCACCTCCTGCTTTATTGGCATGCTTTATTAATAGGAAGAGGGACCAGACCACTCTCATCAAGCTGCTTAGCTGGATGAACATGCTCTCTGTTCATGATCCAGTGCTTAGCACACTACTTAAAATGGACATTTTTGGGTATGTGGCCCCACCACAGGGTACTTCAGTTGCTCAGTTGTTTTAACATTTATTTTATTTTAACTGTCAGTGTATTTATTACACACGATTTATTATGTTTTCCCTTCCCTAGCGAACGTTCCTGAGTGTATTTAAGAAAAAAACATAAAGATGTAAATATCTGATGTGGAGGCGCAAAGCAAGAATGGTTAAAAGAAATTAAAAACGAATAAATTGTTTACATTGGTCTAAGATCCCCAGATCCTGAGTAAATAGATGAACTGGAACAAAGGCCGCTCAAGCTGAGTGTATCTGAAAAGGGTGCAGCAGTTTTATCCATTTTCCCATGCAGTGACTGGATGGAAAGTGTAACAGCTGCATCATGGGGAGCTGGCCCAGGTAAAATAAAGTTGGTGGCAAAGGAAGTCCCTGAGATGAATTCTGTATTTCTGGGCTGAGCTTTCAGTCACCAAACCCAGGCCTTGAGAGAGGAGCCTGTGTAAGGGGACTGCAGTGACCAGGAAACTTGGGAGGTGGTCCCTGGCAGTGTCACCACAATGCAGCAGGTGGAAAGCCCTAGGCACTGGGAACTGGAGGGCATCGTTTGCAAAAGACTGCTCCTCCTACTGCAAGGTTGCTCCCACCGGTCTCAGCAGGAGCGCAACCCTTGACCCAGCCCTTGCAGACATGGAGTAGCCAAGAGCTGAGGCTGCTGGATGATGAAGGGACATTACCAACCACAGACAAGGGATGGCACCGCTGCTGCCCCAGCTCCATGCTGGCCAGCTGCAGTGGAAAGGGGGAAGTGGGAGGTCTTGTAAAGTCTGGGATGGTGCCACTTGCTGCCAGGGTGGATAGCATTCCTTGGGTGCAGGCCCACCATCCGTCCTTCGGGGGAGCCAGTGTTTCCAGTCCCACATACCTGCTCCTCTGCACGGAGATGAGGAGATGGGGAACAGACCAATTTCAGTAAACAAAAAGTTCCTGGACTAACTGCCAGCTCCTTGAAACTTAGATTTAGGAGACTGATTCAGAGATGAACTTTATGAAAATATTATTTAGAGGATTAGTTCATATGGTATTTTTAGCAGAATGATAGCTGAAGAAAAGCAAAAAGGATTTACTTTGTGTTTGTTTAAAAAATGAAAAGAGCAACATTACTGTATAATTTCCATATATGTATCAGTACAGCAGCTGGCACCCTCCTGACCCCTCAAATTACTATCCTCCTCCAGTCCTGTGTTACAACAGCAAACTGCTCCTGGGCCAGCAGAGCCAAGGAGACATTTATGTTCCTGCATAGCAAGCGGGTACCAGCATGGACCTCATCCTCTCCTCATCTGCAGCAGGATTGCAGATCTCACCACCTTCTCATGGGGTGAGGGGGAGCAGGGCCTATCCCAGACTCACTGCCCATCCAGCCCAGGGTGGCAGAGCAGGGATGCAAGGTGATACACATGTTGGAGCAGTCTGTGCAGCTGAGGAAGTTTGTCTGTCACACACCTCATGCTTGACAGGTCCTGGCTGTCAATCTCCCAGCCTTCATCCCAGCATGGGGGAGGTTTAAAGGCAACTTCACCGACTTCCTTCTGCTTCAAAATCATTCTTCTTCCTTCCTTTAAGCAGCATAACTAAAATGGCGATTTATACTAGACTACCAGGAATGCCTCATTCACATTCCTCCTGGTAACAGCTTTTGCTCAGACAGGTGGCACTGCTAAGCAATTTGTCAGCTTTCCACAAGGAAGATCCTTGTTTATCCTCTGGAAATCTAAGGTGTTCCCAACCAATCCTTCACTGAGTTTTCTGTATCCAGTTTCTCTCTTGGTTTTCCCATCACATAATGTTTTGTTCTTATAATATTCTGCTCCACTTCAAATTTCCTTCCTCTGAGAATGAACCTTTCAGGAAAGTCCTGCTTGCTCCTGGACAAAACCAGAAACTTGAAAACCTCTATGTATAATATGAGAAATCCCTCCTCCCACTGCTCTTCTATTCCATAAAGCCAACAATCCAGGAGGAAACTCTAGCCCTGTGACCAACATAAGGAGGCCTCAGGCCTTGCAACCACAGTCCCGAAGCTGTGATTCCTGGTAGTTGATATTGTGCCAAGATTTTCTGGAGATTCATTGACTCCGGCTGTGTCCAGACTTCTGTGTACAGAGACTGCAGAATTTTTGCCAGGAGAAGATTAAGGCACATTCTTAAGAAGCACGTTTTAAGAGGCAATGGGCACAGGCTGAACCACAGCATGTTCCCTTTGAATACCAGGTTATATCTTTCTAGCATGAGCGTGATGGAGCACTGGAACAAGTGGCCCAGAGAGGTTGTGGAGTCTCCATCTTTGGAGATACTCAAAAGCCATCTGGGAGTGATCATGGGCAACCTGCTCTAGATGGCCCTGCTTCAGCAGGTGGGGCTAGAGCAGGTGATCTTCAGAAGTGCCTTTCAATCTGAACCAGTCTGTGATGATTCTCTGTTTCTTTTTTGATGCAAAGCTCCAAGCAATAGCAGTTTAGGTTACCTGTGCTAAGCATTACCCTAGAAAGGCAGGCTGGGTTTCTTCGAGTTCACCTCTGCTTTCTTCTGCTTTCTTATGCACAGAAAATACTCTGTGTGTGCAAAAAAGAAGTACCAGACTACCAAATAGCAGGAGAGGTCTAAGGAAGTCACAGAAGCGAGGGGAGGCACGATTGCTCATCCAGAGGCTGTCACTTTCAAGTACAGATAAATAATATTGAAACTAAGCACTGTTGACTGTTACAGCAGAATTAATACTACCACCACCTCCGTATGTCATCTACAGAGATACAGTATTCCTGCACCCTTTCATTCAGACTCTGTCTCTGATCCCTCCTGGTGCCTGCTTGGCTAATTCCTTTGAAGCTTCTGAAAATTTTCAGACAGTTTTCAGCTTCTCACTTGCTATGCAGCAGTTTCATTTAGCAGACTTAGGGGCTGTTTCTTAAGATTATTTTGTCATAGATTTCAGTGTTCCTGGGAACTGCAGGAAAGCCACAGTGCAAACTGAAGTTTAAACAAAGTTGTTGTGTGCTATCATATGATTTACTTGAAAGCTTTCCTCTTAACCATTGCCATCTTTGATTGTCTCAGAGCACACACAGATGTTATAGGATGTTCTTGATAAGGTCAGAGTTTGGGAGTCTGCAGAGTATTTCTCCCTGCTCAGTAGCTGTCAGATTTATTTTGCACTGGGCATAGCTGTGCTGTCTGTTGGAAGTGCAGATCAGCCCAGCAGAGCACCTGTGTGTGAACCACCACAAAGCGCATCCACCCTGGGAAAGGAGTCTCTGCTGAGCTCTACCCTCCCAAACTCACTGAAACTCCTGCTGGCTATTGTCCTTGATGGCTGTATTTCTATCTGCTACTCCCTTTCACCTGTGAAAAGAAGTGAAGACAATACCAAGAAAACAAGAAGTGAAGCCACACGTATGCCACACAGCAGAAGTGCCTGACGCACAGAAGTGTCCATGCACTACCAGCAGCAATATCAGGCAGACAGTCTCTGGTCAGCGTGGCTGTAATAAGTCTTCTACTGCTGGGTTAAAATGATGCATAAATGTGCTCAGCTGATTACGGTTTAGCCAGAAACTATTGAAGGCACCCAACAGTATCTGTGCCAGCTGAAATACTTCTCTGTATGTGGGTTGGGTATGACCTGTGGGGCTGGCCTTAAAACTGATGTAAAAGCAGAGCTGGCATAGATCCTATGTCATGGGCACTCATTCAACAGAAATGTGAGTTGGGCTCCAGGCCAGTTTTGATGCTCTCTGGACTGGGAACCAGCACTGGTGTCACTGGTATGGGACAATTCTGCTGCAGGCTGCAGAGGAAACACACCCTGAAATTAGGAGGGAAAGCTGAGATCACAGTATCTTCTGCTCTAACCAAGGGGCAAGTTCAGTTAAGTATTAACACTGCTGTGATATAGCTATGACCTGGCCCAACAGTATTACATACATTTTGTGTTATATAAGTGTATTACATACATTGTGTTTTACACACTTTGTTCATGTGTGTCTAGGAACAGACATTCACCTGGGTGGTCTCCACAGGTATGACTAAGCACCCTGCCCACCCACTTCCAACCTTAGGGACTCAGACAATTTAATGACAATTTAGGCTCACAATTTCCTAGTACACTCATAATCCACTTCTCTTGTATTTATGGGAGCAGCTGAGTAATTCAGAAGTTAGCAGTAATTTCTTGTACTGAATGGGCAGGGTGCTCCATAGGAGAGTCAGGACATACGTTTTACAAGGTCACTCAGTCTGAAACACCTCCCTTGAGAACAGCCTGTGCCTTGTAAAACTGCCTGTGCTGCCGGCTCTGCAGTCTGGGGAAAGCAGAGTGGGCCCAGTGCTGTGGGCATGGCTGGACATGCAGGTCACGGGGAGCCTCTTTGGCCATCGCCTGCAAGACCCCCATGCACACACTGCCCCCATGTACACACACACACACACACAGGGACATGCTGCTGTTCCACTGTGGCTCCTTCTGTGAATCCTGCCTACACCTTCTCCTTGGTTTTGTCTTGCTCTGATTAACAGGCTGAGCTTTAGCAGTCACTTAACTTGCTTGAATTCATGCCTTGGTTTCAGCTCTTCCACAGGGAGCTCCCCTGCTGTCACTTAGCCAGTTCCTCCCAAGTCAAAAGCAGGCCTGCTCTGGCTCAGCAGTGTCCCCGTGCTGGGTTTATCTTTCATCCGTACAAAGTGCCAAGTTCAGTGATCTCATTCCACCCACTCCCTTAGCTGTAAAGTGGTTCAGTTTTCCCATGGATATTTCACTTCAAAAGATGCTTGTTGAAGAGATGACCAACCCTATGGTGCTCAAGGGTCACATCTCACTGAAGCACATGGGCAGCTTCTTCTCGCCTACCACTGCTCCAAACAGGGTATCTGGTGGTGACTGTCATTGTCTCATTGCTCCTTCTACCACTAATGTCCACTCACTGCCTCATTTCTTACCCTGGAGGCCATTATGAAGGCACTTACTGCAGCAGGGAGGGAAGCACCAAATCCCACTGGGCAGCACAGACAGGCAATTAGCATGAGAAGACTCAGAAAACATTGCCCTCTATTTCTTATTTCAGGTGGTATGCATTTGGATTCAAACTTGCCTGCTAGCTAATGTCCTTGTGCTTGCCCTCCCCACTTCCCTGACCAGCCTCTTTTAGTGTAGCTGTAGCTAGTCCCACTGACATTTCAGCAGTCCTGGGGCTGGAGTGAAGCAGGGCTGTCTGCATTCATGATGGGTTGGTAGAGTTCAGTCCGAATTCTCTACCAAAGGTTGAATGTTGGGTCTGTATGCTCCTTTTGGACTTAACTACTGACACCTTCTTGCTGTTGCTCCATGGTGGTTTTATTTACCCTTGAAGACCCTGAGAAACTATGTTTATTGTGTTTGTATTACCTCACTTGTAGCTGCAAGTGGATTTGTGTCATCAGTATATTTCCTTATCTCTCAGAAGTGTAGACAGATGCCCAAAGGTTCACAAAACCAAATTATAAGGTATCACAACACAAACATTTACAATACAGGCTAAGAAATGGAAATAAAAGTTGAGAGCAAGAACTCTTAGCTTGTCCTGAAGGGAAGACTTTGGAGCACCTGCCATGACAAGTAGTGTTGTCTACCTCCTCCTCTACTGGGGCAGCACATCATTTCCAAGCACCTTGGATGTCAGAGGCTTGAACATGAAATCTCACAGACCAATGTGCCATTTCTCAGCTACAAAAGGACTGTTTTTTAAAGCAATTTGAGCAGAAGAAATAGCTTCATTTCCTGCTGAGAAGAAAGCTCTTTTAGAAACATAAATGTCCAGTCTAACAACAATTGTGTAAACAAACACTGACAAACTGCATCACAGCTGTGTGCTTATGATATTTAACTCCCCAAAGATTCAAGCTTGCAAAATATATTTGAACTCCTTTTGCATTTGAAAAAAAATATACAAACCCAGAGTCAAGAAGCCTTCCCCTAATTCTGTTGCTTAATTTGGGTTGATCCCAATTACAGTTTTCCTAGGTCGGTATTAACTGCTTTATTGTTCTTTTTAATAAGTGTTTTGTGTTTGATTCCAAGCTTTCTGTCATTTAAAGAGGAATTTATGATGCCAGGAGATATAGGTGTGTTTACTATTTCACAGAAGTGCTAGAACAATGATTTTGCTGGACCATATGGAAAATCCAAGAATACTGCTCATAATGACTCTGAAGTTGAAGTCTTCTGGCATGGTATAGTTGTGGGAATTCTGTGATTGCCTGCCTCTCATTAGGCCACATTCACACCAGTGACCCTAACAGCTGCATGGTGATATGCAAGGAGCAAGGCTGTCAGAAATTTAGAAAAATCAGCTCTTGTAGTGTTGAACCACCTTTCACACTATTAGGGCTCGGTTTAGACAACCCAGTCCTCTGGTTAATGGCATTTTGCTGCCTCAAGGATCAAACAGGGTTTCTGCAGGGGTTGGGCCAAAAACAGGGGCGGCAGGAGGAGTCAAAGGGGACTGTCACAGATTGAGGCAGGGCAGAGAGGTGAGTTAGGGAACTTCAATGGGGAGCAATTGGTCTGGAAGGACAAGAGCAGTCTCTCCTCATGCCCCTCTGTTCCTGTCTATCTTCCCATGGCCAGCACACCTTGCTCCAGGAGCAGTCTTGTCTGATGAGACAGAGGGTCACCATCCTCGTCAGACAGCCACCCACCCCCCAGAGAAACACCTCTTTCTCCCTCTCCCAGTGGGGCACCTCTGCATAGCTGCGCCACTGTGGAGGTGGAGAAAGGCGTGGGCCAGGACAGAGCTACAGAAAGCAGGGATCTAGAGCCCCCTGATGATGGAAACAGTTATAATATGTGCTGCTCCCTTATCATCTTCCCTCCTCCTAGGCCCAGAGCAGCAGCACTGGGAGCAGAGACCTGCAGAGGTGGGAACAGGACACCCCTGCTCTGACCACTGCAGCCTCAACCCTTGCCACCACTCCTGGTCCTGCTCTGAGCCTGCTGAGGTGCCAGGGATGGCCCCATGCCTCACCTCGTGCTGTGCAGCTGTGATACCCTGTCTGAGCACAGCAGTAAGCACTTGATTGACATGTGTAATCTAGGAACCTATTAAGCAATCACTCTCAAGACCTTACTGCAAAATTAAATGCTTGTAATTAACTACATTTTAAAGTCTTGGAACAGGGCCAGTTCCGAAATGTAAACCTGCTGCTTGCTACTTGCTGGTTTTCCTTTTCCTATTTTTTTTTCTTTCTTCCTTTTTGAATTCACAAGCTTTCTTTGAGCTGTGCTTCACATGACACCTAGTTAACTTTCCTCTTCCTTCTTATCCAGGCATGAAGCAGCTCCCACTCCTGCAGAGCTGGTGGTCCAAAAGAAGCTTCCACACATGGGACAGAAGGAGTTAATGTGCTAAACCAACTCAGGAGTGACCATGTCCAGGCTGAGAACAGTGAAATAGGGACCACCTCAGTCCCTGACAGGCAGCTTTGGGTGCAGCTACCCAGTATGTCATGATAGCAAAGCCTACCTTCACCACCAGCAGAAATGTATGTTATGATGCAGCCTCAGGCCCCAGTTCACCCCAGCCTCAGTTGTTTATCAAGTCCTCTGAGCAGGATCCAGTCTTCTAATGCCCATACTGTTTGCACTGCTTGTCTCAGCTAGGTCCTGCTACCTTTGCAGCAGGTATCAGCAGTTCGACCGTGCAAAAGAAATAACAAACCTAAGGCTTAGGCTGCAGCTCTTTGGGGATGGGCCATGTTCTTTGCAGTCACACTGGGTGGTTCAACAGGAAGCTGAAGCCCTGGGAACCATGGACTTCCCAGTCTGGGTGGCTGTGGTATCAGGCTAGGTAGAGACACAGGGATAACCATGGATAGCGTGTGCTGTACCTGTGTGTATCTGTGACATCCCAGAGCTGGGAAGGCTGGTCTGCCCAGCTCCATCCTTGACTCTCCTAATTGATGTAGTTACCCCTTCCAGACAGCTCTTGGAGGAGTTTTGTGAAGTGGATAGGTGGGTGGACTCAGGAAAATTCTCTGATCAACATTTAAAAAAACCTGTGTGTTTTTCCTGAAGTGCCTAGCACACCCTCCAGGCTCTGTGCCAGGAGCTACAGGGCTGCCTAGACTCCTTTGCTCACTTTGGTAACCTGTTATCAGTGCACCCTTTGATAAGAGCGGCTCTACAAACCCCAAGCACACTGTGGGGTGACCTTGCCATCTCCTTGGGAAGTCAGAACAAAGCAACAGAACCGTACAGACCATAGCACAGGTTCACAATAAGCCAAGCTGCCCCAGGGCCAATTCCCTCTCCCTGGGCATAGCAAGCATCCTCATCCTGGCCCAAAGAGTGCTCACACAGCACTCTCGCAGCCCATGAGGCCAAATGCCAGTGGTACAGCAGCTCAGCATGCTCCTGGTCTTGGCAAAAGCCATGCCACCTCATGACTGCAGACATGAAACCTTCAGAGGACAAACTCCATGAACACGTCATGCTCTGTGCCACGGCAAAAGCTGAGGAGTAAGAGCTGTGTACTGAGCTATCTTTGTCACCGAGGGAGATGTTCCTGGGTTGCACAATACTAAGTGATAATTAATGTGCAAGGAAGAAATGAGCTCAAGCTGTGACTTTTGGATCTAAATGCAAATAATCTTAAACTAGAGGGTTTTGCCAAATATAGTGTGATTATCATCTAAGAAAAATGCATTAGTAGTATATGAGCCAACCATAAAGTACACTTTGTTTCTCTCAGTTATAAAATAAGTTCTCATGGTGCAAATAAATACCAAGTGCAAGCATGAGCCTTTTGAAATAGCTTGAGCAGCCTAAAAACAAGGTGCACAGGCTCCCTCTACAGTCACTTCTTAGATACCGAGCTCTCAGTGCTGACCTGAAGAGCTGAGATCCCATGACCCAAGCTCCAGCTGCTATGAGCAGCTCTGGGTGCACAGATCTGCCATAAGCACCACTGTAGGCTCCTGCTTCACATGTGGATATATCTGTCCAGAGGTAACTAGATGCTACATGTTCAGCTTTCGCATGGCTGACATTAGCCCAGATGAAACTTTACAAAAAACTACAAGATGGATGTTTTTTCCACCACCACAGGGACATCCTGCTTCTTCCCTCTTCTTTCCAGCTTCCTTCTCCCAGCAGATTAAACCATATGATCCTATGCCTTCCTTTGTGCTGAATTTTCCTCATCCCTTCACTAAGCCCCTACAACCTACTACTGCAGATAGGATTGGCCTCTGTCTACTTAGCAAGTTGACTCAATTTATGATGTACAGGACCAACAAGTGCCACAACAGGCTGTAGGAAAGGGGAGGGGGACTTTGCACCCAGGACCAGACTGGCTCAGCACGGCTGAAGTACCTGCATCCCAATGCACAGGCAGTGCCTCTCAGTGGGTGCATGATTGTTTCCACCGATTCTCCATCACATTCCTCTGAATCAAGCATGTCCTGCTCAGGTTCATAGTAGCATGTGATTATGACAGACAGCATGCTCAGAGCTCCCTGTTATAAGTCTATGTTCTTGATATGTTCACAGGAAACAGAGCTATGATAATATCCAAATACACAGGTAAGTACTGAACCAAAATTATCACTAAGTGGCAAGGATGAAGGAATGACTCACTAGAAGGAAATCAATGCAGGAAAGTTACTCATGCAAGAAGGTTTTTAGGACAACATGTCAGCATGCTCCTGGTGGGGAAGTCTGAATGGGAAAGTCTGTCTAAGGCATCTCTAGCAAACTATTTTAGCCTAAATTCTCAAAGATCTAAAAGATCTCAGTTTCTCTGAAAAACTAATCTGCTAGATCTCTCTGTCTCAGATTCTAAGTCTTCATGTGTAATTTCATGAGAAGATGCTTTCACATCTTTGAACTGGGGCTATTGTTTGGCAGCCAACAGCTATTTATACAATCATTATCAGTATGCCTTTCATCTGTAATTTTTTACAGGAGTGTGGTAGGCTTGGCTTTGTTCACATTTCACCAACCCTTTGAGCCTACATCTAAAGCTCAGGAAGGGCAGAGTACAGGAACGTTTACCCCAGCTTCTGAATGCTGACGTGTTTTAAAGCAGTCATGGTAATGCTTCACTACTGCAGTCTGCAGGGATTACTGATTGCACCCAGCAAACCTGTCACACTTGACAGTGTTTCATGAACCTGCCACTGCAGAGTGATACGGGTCTTCTGTCAGGGGCACCGATGCCCTCTGCTAATAGAGATGCTCTGGCTTTCTTCCCTTTTCTCATCTGGCTGAATTACCTGCTGTGGGTTGACTGATGCTATGCTGCATCTGTGCTAATAAATGGGAAGGCTGGAGGCAATAGTTCACCTCTGTACACACCATCCCCAGTCAGGGTGATCTTTTCCTTCCTGACTACCAGAAACAGCCTGCCTGACATCACCTCCACAGACCTGCCTGGGTGTTATGAGGTGCTGACAGGAATCAGGCAAAACAGTACTGGGGAGGGTGGTAAAGATGAAGCACTGTGGCTATGAGACAGTGCTTGAGCCCATGCCAAGTCATGTTTAGTTTTTCAGCACAGATGTCACCCTGGCAAGCTCTCATGCTGCCTCCATTCACATGCACTCAGATCCACCAGAAGAGCTGCATGCATGCTCCCTGCCTGCTCTGTCCCCAGCAAAGTGGAAAAAACCCCACAGTAAAAACACCTTAAAGACATCATACTTGGGGATATCCAGGTGACAAGGGTCACCTGCTTTTATATTGGTGGGATAGACCACTCAGTTCCCCAAAGACTGGTGAGACCATACACAGGAGAGGGTCTGGTCAGGATTATTGAAGGGCAGCTTGGACAGTAGCCAAAACCTCTGGACATCCTGCAATATATAAAGCTACTCATGGTCACTCCCACTGTAGCACAACACTTTGCTTCCTGGCGATTAAAGAAAATACTCAAGTGACAGTGAAGATTTTCCAGAAGAAATAACATTAATCATAATACAACCTTCTGCCAGCGCAACTGGCATGTCAGCACCACACTGGCAGCTCTCTTCTTGCTTCCTCCAGCATGAAACTACAGTAGGCAGAATCGAGAAAGGGAGTAAAGCAGATTTCTAGAGTTTGTGCAATGCTTGTTGCACTTAATTCAGTTTTGGCTGAGGCAGGCTTTAGCTGTTAAACACTGCATCAAACAGGAGGACTGCTGAGTAGTCTGTGTGCAGGAGAGGAGGGTGCAAGGTTTAAAAGCTGCTGGTGCAGTGAGCTCCTTGAACATTAACAGGGGGAATAGTCCCTTCTCTGCTTCTAAGGAAACCAGACTGAACAGAGATAGGTGAACTCTTCAGCTGTGCATAGTCAAAGTGCTGGTCTTATCTTTGCTGCAAAAGGTATTTATTGCAAAGGAGCAGTCTCGTTTGTGATTCATGATATTTCCTAGGAATGCTGGTCATTGTAACTCAAGAGTGCTGCTTTTTAATAGCTCTTTTGAATATTTTATTACTTATCACCTCTGTTTTCCTCATTATCTAGTTTTGCGCTTCATAAAACTCAGAGAGGTCACGGAGTGCTCCTCAGGGGAAAACTAATGCAGGGACAGCAGCCTGCTCAGAGGTTCCCTTCAGAAGCACTAACCAAGCTACAGAGTCTTTGTCTGGCTTAGAAAGATTTGCAGATGACAGAAAGATAGCAGAATTTTTTCAGGCAGATATTGTTGCCCATTGATGCTTTTTGTCCAAATCCACACTTCTGATGTTCAGCTGCAGTGCACATCTTCCAGTTCCCCATCATTGGAGGAAATGGGGAACTATGTAAAAGGACCTTATGCAATCATGGCCATGGGAACACAACATTAATCACCTTCTCAAGTAAAGGAGGCTGAGGATGTCTCCATTGCTTAATCACACACTTTCATATTAGCATTGTCTAATAAATTCTCATTAAATAACTGCAAACTGTTTGTGAGATGGGGACATGTCTTGCAGCAGCCTCTACCCTCTGCCCCCCCAGGATGCAGGGCCGGAGGCAGAGGGCAGGATGGGCATGCAAGGGCTGGTGACCAATCTCAGGGCCACTCACAGTTCCCTGAGTGTGGGTCAGCTGCATGTGAACCCCTGCAAGTTCAGTTGGGTCACCTTTGACTCAGAGGCCCCAGCTCACACTGCAGTGACTGTATGCTTCCCATTCGAGGCACAACACTATTCTTTAACCACTAAGTAGCTAAAAGAAATCTGCCCCGTTGTGATTTTCCTGTATTGTTTTCTCCTACTCCCTCAAAAGGGCATACAAGCAGTCATCTATGTCCACTTTAAATTTAAGATTCTCCAGTTGTATACGCATGTGAGGAGAAGGATCATATTGCTTTAGTAGTATTTATGGCCTCTGAAAATACTGGACAGAGTAATTACCACCTGCCCCACACTCTGCACCGGCAGATTCTCAATGACAGACTAAAACGGCCATGAGCTAAGCCTCCAGATGTTGCATTTCAAGTGTGTCATATATAAAACAGACTAACAACAGAAGCCAAAAACAAGAGCCAAAGTGTGTTTAGAAACGGCGTTTAAGAAACAAAGGTTGTGATGCGTGGCTTGACAATGGACAAAGTTAACTAATCATATGTTTGTGAGTTTAAAGCAAACACCTCAGCTCTTATTCAAGTGTGCAATGAAAGCCAAAGCCCTGGAAAGCAGCTGAGTTAGATACTTCCATGATTTGTGACACACAAAGATGACAACCCTGGATGACATTTTAGAGCAGGCCGAAGAATTTGAATTCTTTCAGAAGAAAGCCTTCTTTGTCTTATGCCTGCTTTCTGCTACTTTTGCTCCCATTTATGCAGGGATTCTTGTCCTGGGATTCACCCCTGAGCATGGCTGCTCCAGCCCCCCCGGGGTGGCTGAGCTGAGCCAGCGGTGCGGCTGGAGCCTGGAGGAGCAGCTCAATCACACAGTTCCCGAGTGGGATGGCCACGGGGCCAGCTTCAGCAGCCGCTGCAGGAGGTACGAGGTGGACTGGAACACAACAGGCATCAGCTGCACCGACCCCCTCGGCAGCCTGGTGGGCAGTGGGAGCACCGTCCCCCTCGGTCCCTGCCGGGATGGCTGGATCTACGACTCCCCAGGGAGCTCTATCGTGACAGAGGTCACGATAGCTTGTCCAGAAAAAACACTCCTGCCTGCACAAGTTAAAGATAGAATACGCTGGATTAATAAAGTTTGCTTTTGGTGTACAGTCTGACTGCTAATGAACACTCAATATCAGAACACTGAGGGCAAAAATTTGGGTACATAAACAAGGGGAAATTATTTCTTTTCCTGGCAGCATAATACTGCAATCTTGTCATCAATGGCTATTCTCATAATTATTATTTCCATCACCAAACTGAGGGTAGCACCCCATAGCCCAAACTGAGGAACTGCACTTTTGGGTGATAATCCAGATACCTATCCATAATGAACAAGAAGCAGAGGATAGGGCTACAGTTCTCACACAATGCTTTAGCAACAGCAGTGCTCCTTTATCTCAATTTATAGCATCCAAACCAGATAATCTCGAATATGAAAACCAATGCAAACCAGTACTAATAGCCTTAAAGCCATGTAGAGACCTGAAGTATAGGAATGACCTCCAAAGAGATCTCTTCTGCTTCCCCTCCACTGCCAACCTGAATTAGCTACACCTAAACTGTGCCTAGCAGATGTTTGTGTAACTCAATATCTAAAAAGTGCATTGCTGGATACTTCACAGCTTCCGTGGGTAGGGCATTCATACTTCCTTGCCTCATTATCATCACTGTTACAAAGCAAGTCCATCTCATTTTCCCTTGGGACAGATGGGCCGGGGCAGAAAAGAGCACTCTAGCTGTCCTCCACACCAGGGAAACTGAGCTGAGCTGTTTGGTATGGCCCCAGCAAACTCGTCTGGGTTAGAAAAAATATTAAATAAGCAGCCAAATACATTCATGCTTTTTTCTGGGCTGAAGGCTGATTACACTTGAATGTAATATTTCCAGCTGTAGAGAAGTTATTAACAATTTTCCCTCCTCCCTTTGTTGGGCGTGTCCTGACAACCTGTTACTTGTAAATCAAAAGCAAGTTCCCAAATATCCATTCCATTCAGAGAAAAGCCAGCCAAATCCTGGGCCTTTTGCCAGTGCTTATGAGGTGAGGGACACCCCAGCTCCTGGCTCCACCCCAGCAGGACTCATGGCAGCACCTCCATCTCTCTCACCTGGCACTGCTTTTGCAGCAAGGAAATACATGGTTTGAGACAGGTCTTGGCATCTGGGAAGGAGATGATGCTCCAAATGTCCTCCAAATTTCAAGCAGATGGGTGATGACAAGAGGATGAGATTTTTCTGAGCTTTTTTATTTGTTCTTTCAGAGGTTTCCTCCCTTTCTCACTCTCCTTATGTGTCATTATGCAACCATTTTCCCAGGCGTAACTTTCATGAGGTTGGGGAAAATACAAACAAGATGCATTGCAGATGTCAGCTTAAGAGGACAGAGGGTCTCCCTTTCCCTCTGTTTTCTAGTGGATGCCATTGGTTTCCTTCCTTGTCAAACAGCCATGGTTTGTGGGGAATGCCTTCTAAATGTGTTTGCCCTTACAGTTCAATCTGGAGTGTGAGGACTCCTGGAATCTGGACCTTTTCCAGTCGTGTGTGAATGCTGGGCTTTTTATTGGCTCCATAGCAGACAGGTGGGTGGTGTGTAGACAGGTGTGAGAGGAACTCTTTCCTCTGGTTATTTGCTTTCTGATGTTGTTGAACAACATTCACAATTCAGAAAGAAAATAAAGGCAACCAAAACCTGATTGAAAAAGTCTGTGTGTCTTAAAGGGGAGATGGCTGGTGGTTTCCAAGGTCCTGCTTTCAAAGGTTGTTGTGACCCAAGAATCCACAAAAATGCCAAGGTATCACTCCACCTTTTACAACTCTGCGGAATTCACTCAAGTGAACAGACTTTGTTTTCTCTCACAGGTGAAAACTGCAATGCAAGCTCAGGGTCCAAGATGAAATTCCATCTCTTGCACCAAGAACTCTTTGCTCATCTTTGCGATAAATTTGTTTCACATTAATTTTAACAGTATCCAGATGGCCATAAGTCAGTTTCAAAATAGGAAAGTTTTTTCTCAGATACAGAAATGGAAGCAGTTGTTTCTTCCTAAATTTTATTTGTTCCTTCTTTTTCTCAGCTGAGTCTGTATTTAGCCAGTTGCAGACATTATTGTCCCTCATTTCCTCTTTTCCATTACAGTTATCATTGTGCCATATATTTGCCCAGTGGATTGTTTTATAGGTTAGATTCTGAACAAATTCAGTGCTTTGTAGCTGATCTGCCTCCATATATTTACCAAATTTTTCAGTAAAATAACGAGGGAGGATGAGACTGGAATTTGAAGAAATGGGGGTAACAGGGACTAAACAATTCTTCTCGAGATTCAGTCTGTATTGAATTTTTTTTTTTTTTTTACTTTGTATTCCCAATAGCCTTTTCCTCCCAAGACTACCCCAATATTGTCTCTGTTGAACAAATATTGCTATTTTTCCCTTCTTTTCACTGTCCCACTCATCTAAGGGAGAAGGTATCTGGGAAGGGGCATAGCCATCTCCTGTAGTACTTCTGTAGTGTCACAAAATTAGGATGAGACTGTGTTTGTCTCATTGGTCAGTGCTCCCTAGTTTCAGTGCAGGCAAACACACCATCAGTTAGGTTGTACAGACAAATCTGCTTGTGAAGAAGCTCATCTATGCACAGATTGGACAGCTTGCTTTCCCATCCTTATTAAATCATTACCATACTGCCAGTAAACCAGACCAGCTTTTTTATAAGCTCTCTGCTTAAATGGACTTTTCATCAGTAGATAGTGATTTATTGTAGTAGCTGTTTGTGGCCACATCTTGGGTGTGGCTACACCTTTGGCAAAAGAAATTCTCAAGTCAAAGACATCAAATGGCTACAGCAGTACCACAAAAAACCTACATCCAGTCTTCTATCCTGGGTTGGAGTTCTCTGTCTGATTTCAAGGACAAAAGTGGAAAGACTTATGGCAGTTTTGGCTTTTCTTCACATGCATTTTGGAAGATCTTTGTTTTGTTCTATTTTAAACAGAAACATTTGTTGCCTCCTGCATCCTCTCATTCCCTAAAATCTAAGTTCTTGTTTTCTGACTAATCTCCTAATAAACTTGAAAACATTCCCCTTTTTCCCAGAACTGAAAGTGTTCAAGTGGATGCACCCTCATCCAGGCACAACAGGAAATAGCAGAGAACAGATTCCATGATTGTCAGAAGCACCACTCTTCAGATCACCTTTCCAAGCAGTCATGGTCCCTAGAAAAAGCACTTCTTGCCACCATATGCTGGTGAGAGCCAACAGAAACCAGAGCTTCCAAATTCATAGCCATTTATAGCTGAAATGCTCTTCTATCTCTCTCTCTCTGTCAAAATACTGAAGGATCTTTTTGCAAAGGCTTTTTGTGAAGCAGGAGTATGAAAAGACACAAGGGAGTAGGATATAATTCCTTCTAAGATAAAACATGTACCTGTCAGAGTGTTAAGGGGTCTTCACTCTGCTCACACCACCCAGTCCCAGCTCACTGCTGTTCCTGTACTGAGAGCACCCAAGAGCAACACAAAGTACCATTACCAGGATGCATTGTGCTCAGGGCAAAAACAAAACCAGAAGTCTCAAATGTGGTCTGATGAGGCTCTCATGGGCTGAACTTTAAGGCAAGACAAAAATACCTCTATGAGAGGACGAGATTTGAGTGATGGGATCTGCTGATATTACTGTGGAAAACAAAAGACACGTATTTTGGCTGGTACTTATTGTTGTGCTGTTTTTGTTAGTGGATGTTGACTAATTGAATGGCTTTTATAATTCATTCTTCTAACCAGATATGTATCTCTGTCAGCTAGAAATCAAATGTCCCTCCAGTGTTCCAGTCAGCTTGGTTCTTTTGGAAACCCTCCATGTCTGACTATCAGTGAGTCATGGTGATAAAGGGAATGACAAATGACAGGGGTGTACAAAAGGTTACTCAAGAAGAGCTCAATAGTCAGGGTTGATAAGAAAATGTGAAAAGATCACAGTTAGCAAACAAATCCCCATTATAAAGCTATGGCAGCTTTGAAAGATGGGCTGAGAAGCCATATCAGAGCAATCTTGAATTCATTGTCCAAGTCATTATCCAAAAGTGAGCAATGACCTGAAAACATGTGACAGAGGAGTTCCCTGAAATTCCATAGAGATGGTTAAGGTTGCAAAGGGAAGAGCAGATATAGACTCCTATTCAAAATTAACAGACACCCTCTCCAGCCTCTTCAAGCCCTTTGGTTTGCCCCCTACCCTTCCAGGGGCTGAGCATATTCCTTCTCTTTTTCTCCCTCCACAGGTTTGGGGGCAAACTCTGCCTTCTGATCACAGTCCTCATCAAATCATCAATGCAGTTTCAGGGGGTCTGATGGCCTTTGACACCCTGCCTGATCCAGGGACTGGCCAGCAAGGGAGGCTGGCTCTCAGGCTATGTCCCCAGTCATGCAGTTTGCATTTGCACCTTCTGGGCAGGGACCCCTGCTTACCAGCAAGGCTGACCCCCACTGGTGCCATCTGATTTTCAAAGCACTGTGTGTAACAAGAGCAGACTTCCTGAGTTGGAGGCATTTTTGCTTCGCTTCCTCATGAACCATCCTGTAATTTTTTTCTATTTGCCTCCTGAACACTTTCATGTTTCTGGTGTCCCAGGACATCTGGCAGCAGCAACTCATGTAGCATAAGTGGGAAATTCATGAAAGAACACTTCCTTTTTCTTCTTATAAAACTAAGAACCTCTTTGGGCTGCTCACCCACAGCTCATTTCTGTAGCAAGCAAGAGGGCAGTCAGGAGCACAATTTACTTCTTCCAAGCTACAACTGCCTCTGCACAAAAGTAATCTAGAGGCAGTATCTGATTTACTGTCACAATTCCCTCTACCTGCCTTAAAATCTTGGTGCTTGGTTGGTCTATAATTCAGCTCCCACCACCCAGCAGTGAACACTGCCACCACAGAGCACACTGTGGGAACTGAGGCATCCACCAGCCCCTTTTCCCTCCTGGTTTTGCTCCTCTTCTTCCAGAGAAATAAGTATGAAAAATAAGCACCTCTAAGCCCAGGCTGGCTTTTAAGATTTGGCATTCCAGAATCTGACTAGATGTTAGACAAGATAGAAAATGAAAAAAAAAAGACAATAAGGAGTTGGAGGCAGTGGATCCTCAGGACGTGTTGGGCTGCGTACAACTGCATCGACATTTGGGATCAGTGATGGGGAAGGGGCAGAAAGCCCTATCACAGATACCCCCTGGGGCCAGCACAAACAAAAACAGGGCACTCTGCCCTGCATATTAAAGCACATTAAAGTTTGTGTTTATGCATGAATGTTTTCCTAATGCCCTGAGCTTGATTATTTACATGGCCAAACTCCCAAACATCTGTCAGAAATAAGTACTGAGGCAGGGGGGAAAGAGGAGCCAAAAAAGGATATGGCTTTTAAAGTAGTTTTCCCTCCATACCATGGTGGAAAAATCACTGCTGTGGTGCCTTTGAAGGTTGAAGTGTTGTCTCCACAGCTCCTGGGAAGCCATGATTTACATCACATTCATCAACTTGTATCTATTCTCTGGATTTGAGTTTGCCTCCTGACCAGTTCTGGTTGTGGAAGAAGGCCCAATTTCTTAATATTTTAAAACATTAAGGATGTGGGATGACACAGTGCTGTAGAGTAGGGAGGGGATAGGAGCACAAAAGTGTCCAAACAACAGCCATGCTTGGATGTTGGTATTTGGATTTAGGTGCTGACAGCAAGAGCAGAGGACAAGAACAACGCTTAAAAAGGTCAAGATCATCTGCCCATCAGATGATCAGGCCATGGAGAACACCAGAGAATTTGCAAAAGTAAATCTGGTTGACCAAAACCCAGTTGATGAAGGCTGGTGGATATCCCAAAACATGGAGCTTTTATGTTCTCTTCAGACACAGTTATAAAGTCCAGGTTTAAGTAATTAGGTGAGGGGCAGAGTCTTCTTAAGGGGTCAGTCCCACTTGCATTAACCTGGCCCTCTTTACTTGCTCCCAGGCTCCTTGCCAGTGTCAGATGGTGCTTGGTCCTGAAGTGCTCCTCCCCAAGCTCCAGGGGCAGCCCTGGCCCTGGTTATGCACCATCAGCCCCAGGAGCAGACAGGTGCCAGCTGCTCTTAGGGGGAAGGGAAGCTGTCAAACTGTGTTACCTGAGGCAGGATGTGAGCTTCCCTCATAGTCCCACCACCCCGCCAGGACACCATGCTGCTGCTCCCCATTTTGAGAGCAGCTATGTGCAGCTGGACCAGCTTTCACTTCTCTTTGACTTCCCAGCTCCAGGAAGCAATCCACGAATGGGCAAAGGTCACCAGCAAAGAAATGAATGAAGGACATTTGCCCTTGTGCTTATTAAGCTGCCACCAGAAGCAGGTGCCACTATCACATGTAGCTGCCAGAGGCAGCCACCTCTGTAGCTCCGGCTGTGGCAGTAGCAGTGCTTATGGGAATAAATACCAGAGTGATGGGCAAGGGTCTTGGGACTCAGCTTTTGTAGTTATTAATTTATTCATCTCAGTCTTTGCTTTGCTTGACTTGTTGCTACTGCCCCCATTTTCTATCTGCAGAGTTTTCAACAGGTTTTGTATCAAAGAACTGTAAGTCAGAAGTTCTGACAGATTTTTTTTTAGTGCACAGCAGAGACATATCTGCAACCACAGCAGGACATCAGTTCTACCAGACACATAATTGCACACCCACTGTTCCTCTTGCCCTCTCAGGACAAGCTTATTCCCCTCTGATCCTGAAGCAAATACTAGTTTTGCAACTGCTCGGGCCAAAGTCATGGCATGTCATTCCTGATCTGTCCCTACTCTTCCCAGGGCAACCTTGCCATGGCCCTGCCTCCACTGCACAACATGCTTCCCAGCCTTGGAGGCCCTCACAGCAACACTGAACATTAACTGAGGCTTGGGTCAGTTGAAAGCAGGTGCAAGGTCACTGGGATGCAATCCTGCAGGAATTTCACCCTGCCTGCTAGAGTCCAGCACTGTCTTGCTCAGCTGGGGGTTCTCTCCCTGCAGCTGATTACCAATGGGCAGAGGTATCTTGTACCCTGCTCACAGTATCCTATGGAAAATCAGTATGTTCCAGCAGATAGGGACCAGCAACACAAACAGGGAAGGGGAGCCACAGAAACATTCTCCCTGATTGGTCCTGCAACTACAGGTCTGTTACAGTCACTCAACAGGATGGACTAGGAAATTTTTGAAGGTGCTGGATATTTCCTGGAAGACCTAGTGCTGTTCCTGATTCTCCTTGATGCACAGGACCCTTGGTCAGGGCAAATCCCCAAGCCTGATCCCCGCTCACTCCAAAGGAATGCCTCTGCAGGGCACATGTATAATGCTATTACCTTATGAAGAATTATGAGTGTTTCTCCTATGCACTCTTTCTCATGCTCTGGAGTTGCCACATGCCCATCCTTGAGTGTATCCATCCTGTGAGTAGCCAGTAAAATAGGAGAAAATAAAATCAATTTTCTAAAAACTCAGTGCAAGTTGTCACATGATTGAACCAGGTTTGTATTTACCTTGATTCTACAATGGGGATACATCTCTTATATTGTGCTGCCTCTTCTTAAGAAAAACCAACAAAGTCAGACATTATGGAGACTTACAAAGTTCTGTTGGTATGGATCCCACCATAATCAAGTTAAGACCTCTTGAAGTCCACAGCTGGTACAAAAATTTTCCAGCCCTAAAACATGTTTCTCTTGGTGTACAGAGGGGGAAGTAACTATGCAGCAATAGGGACAATCCCATCAGAAAACCCTAAACACTGTAAATAAAGGATATGTGTAGAAATTGAAATAAGAGAGGCAAGACTTTTGAGAGGGTATTTATTCTAAGTGGCATTTCCATGCTACTGCTCTAAAGCAGAGTACCCAGCAAGAGTTACACCTTCTTCAGCCACGTGCTGCTTCTGATCCTTGGACGTAGAGATAGATTTTTTTGGCCTTTGAAGCACTTTGCCTGCAAAAGTAATAAGACATGAACATCAATCAGGAATGAAGTTGTTCAGGGAGCACCTAACTTCAAGTTCTTCACCTGCTCTGCCTTGGCCCCAAGAAAATGATCATATAATCATTCCCTTAGGTTTGCTCTGGCTCCACAGAAGTGCTTCACGCACCACATGTGAACCTGCTGTCGAGACTGCAGGCCTTTTTCTGTTCAATTGTTAAGGGATTTTTTTAACACAAATGTATTGGTGTTGCAGTACATTTTAGAGACTAGTGCAGCTATTCACAGGCCAGTAAAGGCTTAGGCTACTTGTTTTCAAGATGCCTAGGTAGAAGTGTGGTAAAAGAAGTCTGGAATCTGTCCAATGAGTCTGGAAATCACCCAGCAACTTCTTGGGAACAAACAAGGCAGCCTGGGATTCCTTCTGGACAGGGATTTTGCCCAATTTCAAGTGAAAACTGCTACAAGTTCATCATCATGACTCACCTGTGAAAGTTTTCAACATCCTCCACAGTCTCAGGCAAAACTCTTCCTTTAGTTTCAGGCAGAAGCAGCACCAATCCACCCGCAATCAAACCAAGAACAGCTTCAAAACAGAGGCACAAAGAGCTTGTAAGTGTTTACCAACCACTTGCTACTGCCAGACAGAGCAGACTTGTCAATGGCATTTTATTTTGTTCTTCATGCAGGATGTGCACCTCACGTCTCTGTATGCAAAACTGCCATGCTGGTGCAAAAATGGAGAATGTGGCTGCCCTGTAGAGACAGCACCAAGCCAAGTCCTCTTGTGAGTTATGCATGAGCTAAGACACCTCAAACTGGACAGATCCTTCCTTAATGGAGGAAAGAACTCTTTTTAATGCTACAGTATGCTAGGAATCACCTTCCATCTTTATGCTATTCATGTAAGATTAGAAAGTATATACACACTGTATTATCTTCTGAGCAATATGATCAAATTCTCCTCTAATAATTTATTTTATCCAGTTTGGCATATATTTTAAATCTACTAAATGCCCTTCTAGATGTCCTGTCTGTTAAAATCTGCATATTAACCATTCAAGGCACTTTTCTATAAATACTGTGCTGACCTAAAGATTCATAAGTGTTGCAGGCCCTGACCTGAGCGTTCTGGTCACTAGTCTTCAAAACTTATCTTGCATTTATTTACCAGCCACTTTCCAAATAGCTGGAGAAGTGCCAGTTAACAAAGTGTTGGAAAAGCTGAAGCATAACAGCCACACTTGCACTCCATTAAATAGGCAATTACATGAAATTCTACAGTTTGATTGCTGGACAGAGACAATGTAACTCACAGAAGAGCAGTAAATCAACTTTAAATCCATCAAATATTGAGTTCATCAAAATTTTTCTGTCCTCTTTGCCATCTGTCAAATGCGTATTCTACTCTAACTTCCTTTAAAATGTAGGGAGATATCACAGGGAGACACAAATGCATAAACAAGTTCCAGCTTGTCATAAACTCAAGCCTAAGGCCTTGTAGAGAGCAAGGGGCTTCTGCTGAACTTAAAGCAGCTGCACTGGTGGCTTTTCCCTCTGTTTGGTGCTTGGGTCCCCCACTGCACCCTGGAAGGGGTTGGCAAGGAGGTAAGGTGGCACTTACTGAAGACGATCAGTGGCAGGTCGTGCCAGACCTCCGCCAGTCTGTAGACAATGAACGGGACGATGACCCCGCCAATATCACACAAAGAGGAGCAAACCATCACCCCGAGATTCCTGGTTTGGCAGCAAAGGGATCACGTTAGTGTCGGAGTACTGCAGTTGGAAGTGGACAGATCACAACTCTCACCCTCGCACAGGACAGACCCATGCACTGTGTGGAACTTCAGATCCTTCACCCACACTGGTTCTCCCAAATTTTCCCTTTATTTCAGTCATGTGAGTTTCCCCTTGTCTAAAAGTACATTTCTTTTCTTTATTAAGCTACCTCTTTAAGGCATTTTAATTGTGCTTCACCTACTTTATGTTCAACAGTACCTGTGTACTTCTGAAACATTTGAGGATAACTTAATTTAGCATAAAACATAGCATATACATCAGCCTCAACTATTTGTTTCCAAGCCAAATGCCAACTGGGGAGAGGATGCACCTACCTGATGTAAGTTGGATACAGTTCTGTGTTTACAAAGCAAACCATTTCAAAAGCCATTGTAATTCCCATTCTCCCAATGCAAGCAGTAATCACTTTTAACCAATGTATGTCTGCAGAGAAAATACATTCAACACATTTAAAAGCATCCCAGTGATTTAGCAGGTGTCAATTAATTCAACAGTGCTATTTTGTGGGACCTCTGATCCCATGTCGGTTGATGTTTTTAAGGGACCTTATTTCACCCATGTGAGTGAGGGAAGGGGAACAGAGAGGGGTGCACGAGCAGCAGCAAAGGGACCCTCACAAAGCAGCATGGAGGCTTCAGAGGACAGGGTGGGAAGGTCCCACAGGGCTTCACTCAGGTGACTTACCCTCTGGGATGAGGGCTGTGGCAAGGCAGGCAGCCCCGGCCACCAGGTTTGACACGGCCCAGGGGTAGCGCCGCCCAACACGGTCAATAGTGACAATGATGAAGAAGGCAGCTGGGAACTCAACAAGTGCAGAGTAGAGGAAATCCAGATACATGTTGTCAGCAGCCATTCCCATGTGCATGATGAGCCCCTGGTAGAGGATGGAGCTCGTGAACCTAGGCAGAGAAGAGCATCCTGGATTTGTTAGATAGTAAGAGAACAGACATCTGTGTCCTGATGGAGATTTCAAATCCAGAGCTCCAAAACCAGCTCTCTAGCATTATATTCTTACCAGTTGTACATCAAAATGAGCGTGTTTTTTCTTATCTGTGGTGTCCTGAAAAGGTCCATCAGTGAGGGATTCTGCTTTCCACAATCTTCCTCTTCAAATTTAATATCCTAGGGAAGAGCCAGTACACAGTACATTAAATTTCTCCGGGAGGAACTGATGCAAGGCACTGCCACGATGCTTGCTTACATGCACAAACAAACGCTGAGCTCACCTTAAAATGCGAGGGCATCTTTTTCCGATTTTTTTTAGCCATATCGCTGACAATTTTCATAGCTTTGTCATTTTTTCCTTGAGATATCAGCCACCTGGGAGACTCTGGAAGGCACCTACAATATGAGGGGATGCCATTATACAGCAAAACATAAAGGGAATTTATGCCTATTCTCCTACAAGTGGAAACTGTGGAGGGATTAAATAGAGATAGATGGATTTTTTTTTGTTTGTTTGTTTGGGTGAGTGGGTGGATTTTGTGTGCTACCTCCCACTCCCCCCATCAGGAAAAGTAGTATATCCCATGGCTGAGATTGGAAGAGAAACAGTTGAGGTAGTGGCTTTAGTCAAAGAGGAGTTTACTAAAGATAAATCAGGGGGGAGCTTTGACTGAGAGCAGTGCTCTCATCTTATGCAGCCCATTCACCACAGACCAGCTCCTCTTAATGAGCCATTCTTCACTTCTGCCAATACAGGTTAAGAAGTACTAATTAAGTTACAACTGGTTTTCAAATTCAAAAATATGGAAGAAGGAAGGCAACAAATTTATTTTTACTATTCCTAACCTCTTGACCCATCCAGACAATTTCTCAAATCCAAAGCACTCAAACCAAAATATATCGATTAAAAAGAGAGGAGAGAAACTAAAATGAAGGAGCACCCAAGTGCTTTTTTTCAGTTGGACCACAAAAACCTGCAACTTTTCTGCCTTAAAAGAACATGCTAACAACTTGTTACAGTTATGTTAGCATTAGAGGATCTGTCAATAACCATATTTTCAGTGTAAGACAAACTAAATTGTGCCAAGGCACCTATTTTAATTTATGAATTGCTTAAAGAAAATAATAAATTATACTAATCCAATTTTGCCCCTGTGTTTTTCCAAGCGGTCTGTTTTTTAAGCACAAGGTCAGGTGAGGTGCACAGGCTAGGATTCAACAAGACCTCAGCTGCTGAGGGGTCCTATTTCCCTCTCCTTTTTGCTGGGAACCTCCTCTTTGCACCAAGAGGTGTGCACACCAGAAGGAGCGGCCAGTCTCTCTCAGTATCCAGCCTTGGGAAGCAGGAGAAGCAGGAGTGTTTTGGGTGGCAGGCAGAGGTACCAGGAAAGGGCACTTACCAGTAGTAGAGCAGGAGGAAGCAGGTGGGCAGGGTGACAGTGAGCTGCAGCCACCGCCAGTGAGGGACGGCGTAAGCGATGGCGTCGAAGACCAGGAGCCCGACGGAGAAAGCCGCCTGGTAGAGGATCCCCACCGTCCTCCGGTACTGCGGGCCGACCACTTCTGTCACTGCAAACGTGCACGGGGACGGCTCAGTGCCCTGCCTGCCCCAGAAACCAGCTAGGGGCGATGCTGGGGGACAGTGCCCTGGTAACCCCTTGGAGAAACCTCAGGACTCATAGGCTTCCCAGCATGATGCCTCCGGACAAAACCGCTTTTCTGGCACCCAAACTGCAGCAGAGAAGAAAACACTGCTGCTGGCTGTGCACTGGCCTAAGATACCCAGGAATGTCCTCTGCTGCAGAGATCTCAGAGTAAATCAAGCATTCCTCAAAGTGCACAGTAGATTTTGTTGTGAAATCTAATGCCAACTTACATCATGTCTCCAACCCAACAACAAAGCTGAATGCTTTGTTTCCAAAGTACAGGCTGTTGGCCTGCATAAGGGCCAAGTTCATGTCTCCAAGTTCATAAGGAAAACCTGTATCACAGGATGGCACAGAGCTCCCAGACCAGGGTGGGTTCACTACTCTTCTGCACTTTGTAACTCCACACCACAGTAGAAACCCACACGTTAAGTCTTGTTGATAGAAAGTTAAAAGTAACTAAGGCACAAGCACACTCAACATTTTGCATCGAGTTGTGTGACTACAGGAAAGCAAACTCATTACAAAAAGAACAGCAAGGAACTAATTGGCAGCCAAACTAATTTCTCAGTTTTGGAACCACAGGTTAGCTAAGACTGCTCAGCCGAGTGAGGCACATCTCCTCAGGCTCAGCAGGACTGAGCTAGAAGCAGGTGAAGGGTAGACAAGTGCGCCAGCAGAGCAGGATAACAAGATTGTTCTGTCCTTGTATCCTTCCCTGAACATTCAGTATTGGCCACCCTTAGGGAGAAGAAACAAATTTAAAGGAGCTTTGGGGCTGGTTCAGGATCTTTCTCATAAGAGAGTTTCAAGACAGTCCAGGAGTAACAAGATGTAACAGAGAGAATATATCAGGATGGGGCAAATCATTGTCCTGAAAAGGACTTCATCCTCTAAAATGGCTTAAAGTTCCCTAGAAGAGGGGATGGAGATTTCATATGTGCCAAAAAAAGATTTAAGAGGCCAAGCAAGCATGCAGAAATGCACAGGAAGGAATAATCATATCTTAGCAGAGGACAGTCTGGACCATGAGATAGGTGCTTTTATTTTATTTATATGAGACATCTGGATAACTGAACTAGCAAGATGCCCACAGTAAAAGACTTAATGGAAATTTAGGGCACTGACTTTAACGTTTTTACTATTATCACAGTGAACTGCACCTCTCAGAGATATTTGGTAGAGCCACCTGCCACCCTAACCCAGTTAAGGTTCTATCGGTCAGCTTTTAAAATAGTTATGCTTGCAGTTGGGTATTTTGGACAAGAGACTAATCTCCACTCCAAAAAAATCCGAGAAGTCCCAGGCAGCTCTACCCTGAACCAGAAAGTGGTCCTGAGGTGGCCCCAGACCCAGCCTGGCCGCACAGCTGTGCCTCACCAGCAGCCACAGCTGGTGCAGGGCACTGGGAGAGGCACCACACAGGCTGGCTGCTCCATGGCCTCTGCTCAGCCCAGGGGATACACACAGGTACACAAACACCTTGTCTTTGTACCAGCAAGTACGTGCTGTTCTTCAGCTAGTTTTAGCTTCTGAAGCCTGTGTTTGCTCTTTAATGCTCTTTGTGTCATAAAAATGTCTCAAGTTTTCCCCACCCTCTGCCTGCTTCTTTAATGGCCTCCTCTGTCACCATCCTGTCTGTGCCCGGGCTGGAGGGGCTGTGTCTACCTGGTCACCTTCCCCAGCCAGAGCCTGAGGGAAGGAAGAAGAGCCATGGGGCCCAGACAGATCTGCAAAGGTGAGCTGTATCATAGGGGAAAAGCCTAACTTGAGGTAAGAGCCCTAACATATCAGCACTTGCTTGAGGTTTGAAGGCTACTGCTGTTTCTCCCTAATGACGGTGCTTGAAAACATCCTGAGAAGTCAAAGAGGGAGAAAACTCCTTACTGAAACACCATGGGAGGTATTTTTCATACGGCTTTTTTTTTCAAGCCTTTTGAAGCTGATTTTTGTTCCTTCATCTTCTGCAGCTAGTCTTGCTCTCCTGGGAGAAGGTCCTGAACTCACCCAGGATGTAGCCTGCAGTCCAGCAGCCCTTGCTGACCAGCCCTTGCAAGAACCGGATGATGACTATCCACAGGTAGGTGGGCACGAAGACCAGAAGTATTCCACACACAATATTTGCAAGAATTGTTGTTAAAAGGCAAAATTTACGGCCAAATCTGGATAGGAAAATGATAGGCATGAAGCAAACCACTAGTCATGGAAGCATTTTAAACCAGTAAGAGCTTTATACATCTTCAGGGGAAAAAAAAAATCCAATTTTGCTATGCAAAACAGAAACACGCTTTTTTTCTTTGCCCATTACTCACTTACCTGTTTTTCTATGCCATGAAAAGTTACTGTGCCAGTTCCTCAGCAATTCCACAAAAACTTTCAGGAAAAAAAGAATAGTCCCATGTTTACATATATTACACTGGGACTGAAAAAATAAGTGTGGGTTAATATAGTGATTGTGATATTTCCACATGCATCAGATTTATAGGGGATTTATTCACAACCTTGACATTTAAAAGACTAGTAATGTATAGATCTACTTGTGAGTGGGCTGCATTTTGCAGCTGGAGCAACTCAGAGCCTGCTGTACTAACAGTCCTAGGCAGAAGGGGAGCAAGAGGGAAAATGGGCCCTCCAGTACTGGCATTTGTTTCTCTTTAACCCCAGGTTCCTGAGCCAGGGAGGCTGACTCTGCTGGCTCTGAACAGCAAGCTAGAGGGATTGTCTGGTTTTTTTTTCCAGTGACTGCTGCTGTACACATCTGGCAATCTGTGCCAACTATTTCTAAGCTTCTCCAAAAGAAGCAAAATGTTTCCAAGCTGCAGCCACACAGAGTGTGACAGATTAAGTGGGAGATCCAAACCAGCAGCGTTTCCTGGCTTTGGTTAACACCCAAGGGCTCTGATGTGGCACAGGAGGAAGTTTGGGGTGTACAGCTGTAAAACAGCCCTCGTGGGCTCTGCAGGGCTCACTGAGCAGATCTGTGCTAACCACCAGGTACAACCTAAAAGGCAGGACACTGGCTCATGCTGCAACTGAACATCCAGGGTGATGACCTCTATTTTCAGAAGAGCAGAGGATATCAGTTGCACAACCTTTATCTAATTTTGGGTGCTGAACATTGATAAGGGAGGTCAGAGGGTTTTGTGGTCAGCCCACACGTACCTGTCTGCAATGTAGCCAATGTTTATGGAACCAATAAAAAACCCAGCGTTCACAGAAGACTGAAAGAGATCCAGCTTCCAGGAGTCCTCACACACCAGGTCAAACTAAAGGAGCAACCACAGTCAGAGACAAAAGAGTGAAATGAGGAGCTGGCTCACGTCCACAACTCTCCTTCACTGCAGTTAAAGATTAAATTTGTTTCTGGGCCAATGCCTGTTTTGTCAGCACACAGAAATCCTACTGACTTCAATAATTGTCCAGAATTAAAAACTGGAACAAGTCCTTGAGCAGTTTGCTGACATTTCCCATTCATGTCTCATCTCTCTTTTCTGCGAAGAGCATAAATGAGTTGTTAGCTGTCAAAATTGGCATCTGAACCTGTGCTGGCCCTCACTGATCAAATCAGCATGGATCTGATGATCACTCTGAGTTTTTCCAATACCTTTTATTTTGTGGCTGATGGTGAACATTTCTAAGCAGTTCTTGTTGCCTCATACCCAGGCATGGCAGAGTGGTCCCCGCAGACCACTCAGGACAAAGTGTGATGCCTTTACTAAAAGCATGATGCCTTCAGGAGCCTGCCTTGTCCCACACCCCATGGAGCACTGGCCTGCTGGAGGAGGATGGAAGTATCTGCATCTGCCCTAAGGCCACAGCATTTTCTCTCTGCTCTGTTCTTTGTTGTTGTATGTGTCTGGAGAACAGATACCTTTATCCAGGGCCAAGCTTTATACCACATGGGGACCCACATATATTTACCATCTAGTCTTGTCCTATCTTATTTGTAGAAAATCATAAAAGCTACTGGAGAAAAAGTTATTGCAAAAATCTCTCCTCATATGACTGAGAATCCCTTCCCTTCCTCCTGGTAGCTGGGTTTAATTGAATCTGTGCATCCATAATTAACACCAAGTATTAATACCAACATCCAATTAAAACCCAAGTATTTCTTCTGTTGCTCAATGGGACTTCCCATGAGGGTGTTCTTCCATATGCAAACTTTTCCTTTGAAATAACATGGTTTATACTGCACTGTCCTTTCCTTTTCTTAGCTATCAGAGCAGGGGACAACATAACAGAGCCTAAGAAGATTCACAGAAATAGTCAAAACCAGTAACTCATTGACAAAATGCCGAGTTATGTGACACATCTGGTTATCCTGTGAAGGAAGCGGCCCATGGGCCTGGCCTTGCACCCCCTTCAGCAGGAAAAGGGAAACAACTGATGTGAGAGCATGGCTGCATGAGCTCACACTTCCCACAACCTCAGGAGATGATGGTGGGAGCATCTGGACCACAGGACCTGCTGGAGCCTTTTCCAGTGAGATGAGCCTGCTGTGCTGCTGCTGTGTCACCCTGACCAGAAGACCTGGGTCACCCTGCATTTGAGGTGCCTCCCTTCATATGTCACAGCCCATAACTTGCTGAAAGAAGTACACTTAGACTGCACCCCCTTACAGCCAGGACCAATCTCTTACAAAACTGTGAATGTTGAAGTTGCTAGAGCACAGATTTTAACTGCTCCTGTGTTGGACATACAGGGGAAAGAATCCTGACCACCTCTAAACATTTGGAGGAACCCCTGTGGATGACAAGCTTGTCATCCCAGTTATGGTTTATTCCTAGAGTTAAAGCACCTAAACTGCCAAAGCACAGCAAGTAGCTTAAGTACCACTTTCAGTTCATTCACACTCCTTTTAAGAACACAAAAGTCATCAGCTTTTCTACAGTTTATTCCTGACTTAAGCTGTTTAATCATGGGAAGCCTCTGTTCCTCAAAAGGAATACCTTTCCCCACACTGACTGCCATTCATTTTTATTTAAAACCACCTTTAAAAGACTTCCTTTATTTCAAAAAAAAAAAAAAAAAGAAGAAAAGATGAAAAAAGAAAAAAAAAGAAAAAGGGGGTGGGGGAAAGAAGACCTTTGCATTGGCCTGTTTTGTTTGCAGCACTGCTAGCTGCACTGTTTACACACCTTTACCAATTGGACCTCTCATGTGACAGGAATTTCATTCACAACTGGACTTTATCTACCTGGGGATTTATTTGCTGAAATATGCTTTGCTCCCCAGCTGGAGATATAAGCCTCCTGAGCAGCCAAGTCAACACTTCACAGCAAGGACAGAGGGAAGATGACTTGTAACCCCCAAGCGCAAGTTGACAGTAAGAGACAACCCCTTCTCCAGGTAAGCAGGGGATATTTCAACACAGCCAAGGCTCCACCAACCCTCTCCCCCAACCCTCACCTTGCCTGTAACAGAGGGGACAGGGCAGAGGGGGCTGTTTTTACCTCTGTCACGATAGAGCTCCCTGGGGAGTCGTAGACCCAGCCATCCCGGCAGGGACCGAGGGGGACGGCGCTCCCACTGCCCACCAGGCTGCCGAGGGGGTCGGTGCAGCTGATGCCTGTTGTGTTCCAGTCCACCTCGTACCTCCTGCAGCGGCTGCTGAAGCTGGCCCCGTGGCCATCCCACTCGGGAACTGTGTGATTGAGCTGCTCCTCCAGGCTCCAGCCGCACCGCTGGCTCAGCTCAGCCACCCCGGGGGGGCTGGAGCAGCGATGCTCAGGGGTGAACCCAAAGAAGACGACCCCCACGTACACCGGGGTGAAGGAAGCAGATAACAAACACAGGACAAAAAAGGTTTGCTTCTGGAACCTGTCAAATTCTCCAACATGCTCTAAAATGTCATCTAGGGTTGGCATTTTGGCATCAAAACCACCTCAAAAACCTCAACTAGGTGCTCTCTACAGCACTGATATTTTTAGTTGGCAGCAAAGCTACTTAAGTAACAAAGATATTTGACCAAAAGTCAGGACTAACTCTATAAATTATTAAACTACATGTTGCAAGCTCTATTTTTTAGGTTTCATTTGAAATCAGACCTTAATTCACCCAGGAAGACTCTGCCTTTAACCCCTAATCAGAATACTTATACGTTCCTGTTTCTCTGGATAAGCCTACATGGGCCACAGCCCTTCAGTTTCGGGGGTGGGGGGGTGGGGGGGTGGGGTGTGTTGTGGTTTTTTAACTAGGCAAATCAACTCCTCAAAAAATAGGCATTTTTAAGGAGCAAACAGATGGAAAGTTCTACCAACATACAACCAACACAAGGGTTTAGTGCAGAATGGCTGGGCACCACATGGGAGCAAAGCTTCTTAACCAGAACCTGTAAAAAGTAGGTGGGTACACTCTGAAAAAGAAGTGTCTCTACATTGAGCCATATAGCAGTAAAGGAACAGCTTTCCTACAAACTCCTGTATCATGTGTGTCTCAGCCCTCACCCGCCACACTCTTCCATTCCCAAGGAAACCCTCTTTATCTTTACCCCAAGGAAATCCTTTATCAGGGAACACCAGTTTTCACGAGACCATATTTTTGCAGTGATATGAAAAAGCATTCGCTGCAGAATTATGCACTGGGAATAGCTGTGTAAAGCCACAATACATCTATGGCCAAAACAGCTACTTTTTTATTTTTTTTTACCATAGAAGACTTATATGACTTTAGGCAGACTACACTGCAAGCACCTCAAATGAATGCAGTTCCAGTAGGTTCCAGTGGTACATTGTCCTGCCTATGGATAGATACAAGCTACTCCCATATCTTTTGCTGACAACAGCAGCGTTCCATCAGAAAGAAAAGCTAAGTGAAGGTAATGTTTAAAAGATGTTAAAAAAAAGTGAAAAATTGTCTGGAAAGCAACTGGAATAGTTTAGGCAACAAGGAAAAAAATTAAAGACGCAATACACTCCAAAAAAAATAAACCAGCTTAGAAAGCCATTCTGGACCCAGCCTTGAAACAGAACTTGGCCTCACTGCTCATCAGTTACAGACCAAGAGTGGTCTGAGCAGCTGTGAAAGCTGCTTTGCAGACCAACACTTCAAGATCATTCCCCACATCACACAGGTGTATTTCCTCCTCTCCTGCTTCATCCTCTTCTCCATCAAGAACATCTACACCAAGTTAACAAGAACTCCTCTCCTGGCCACTCACAGCTGTGTCACCCTCAGGCAAGCACAGCACCACCCTGCACCAGACCTTTGCCTCCCCAGCTGCAGGAGTTCCAAGCAGAGCTGGGGAGGGAAACAGGGCCACCAAAGTGCACAGCAGCCACCATGCTCAGAGCCAGCCCCCACAAGCCTTCCTCAGCAGGAGGATGTGCGGAGTCAGCTGGGGCCAAGGGAACTGAAGTCAAAGCCTGCCTGGGAAGTGGGTGAAGCTAAGGCATTAGGCTTCATCTTAAAAACACACCCCAAACCCCCTCACATCACTTCTTTTCTGACAGTTTTATTTAAACAGTTGGTAGTGGTGTGCAATAGTTTCCCTTGAACTACGAAAGTTTGATCCAGACTGGGCCAGTTTTCCCCATTTCCCACCAGAGGGGGCCCTGTGGCACTCTGCCAGGCAGGTTTCTTAGGGACACTTCCCAAGGAGTCATGCTGCTGACTGGGAAAGCTTCTGCTCCTGGCCCAGCCCTTTGTACACAGTCATCTGGGCCCTGCTACTCTCATAACCCTTCCCTCCATACAGCTGAGTATTCTTCTGAGAAAAACAGTCTGGTGAAGCTGGTTATGCATCCAGCTCTCTACCAGGTAAGATTCAGCCAGCCTACCTACAATTGCCTAGGTTAAAAGTGGGCCATAGTTCCTGAAGGCACTGAAGTCACTGAAGCCACTCACTGCTGTCAGATGCAAATTATATCACTGATATTGCTCAGAAAGGCAGCCCCACACAGAGCAGCTCTCTTCTACTAAAGCCTTGTTAGGCACAGCCCAAACAAAGAGACCATGTGATTTTACACAGGAGAAATAATGTCATGCAGTTGGTTCATGGATCAAACAACTCCAAAATGCCAGCCTTGATGACCTGGGGAAGGGAAGCAGAACCCTCAAAATACATTGAGAAAACTGTTGGAATGATAACAAATAGTATTAAAAATACACCATCAAGCCTCTCACTTCTCCAAGCTCTCCTAATTATAAATATGAATAATGCTGATTTAAGTTGGAAAAGATGCAGCTTAAGCCAAACTGACTTACAGCTCCACTGATAACAATACAAGAGGAAGAAAACCAAAGTGTGATTAAAGAAAGAAGACACCACCAGGGACTACCTATATATTCTGATCTTTGTCATCAAACATTGGTTCTCATTTTGAGTGACACACTGAGGTATTAACCATCACAGCAGGAAAGGGTCTCACCAGGCTGGTGAGCAGCATACAGAGTAGTGTAAGAAAGATTCCAGACTTGAGATGTGGGATTTGGAATACCCACTTCGTATCTTTTATTGAAATTGCTGAATACTTTATATTACACTATTTTGATTCAAAATGGATTTTTTATAAAAAGAAACCATTGTTGAAACTGAATAAGCCAGCCAAAAGGAAAACAAAAAGTTTCAAAAAAATTCTGACCAATGCATGTTCTTGTACAATGTTTTGAAACCCTATCAGTGTCCATAATTTTATTTAGGAAACACCTGGAGAAGAGCGAGACTGCTAGAGAAAAACTGACTTGTATTTATTACCAGCAGCATTTCAAATTAATGACCATGGCCAGAATCATAGCATACAGATTAGAAATTAGGCTATCAGAAAATACTGGCCCAAATTTATTTTCTTGAAATTAATACCGGAGAGAGGCTTTATGTGGACTAGAGCTCCTCTAGTCCTTGGGTTTTTCTTGGTGATGACAAAGTGGGTAGTGCAGATTGTATTACAGGAACTCTCCCTCTCTGTCCTTGAAAACTCTGGTTCTCTGTGCAGCTGGCCTAGTCCAGCCATAATCAAGGAAAAAAAAAAAAATCTTTGGGTGCTTGTCAGCTGCTTAGGCAAATACTGATGAAGTCAGTCATATGACCAGTACCAAAAAAAAAAAAAAAAAAAAAAAAAAAAAAAAAAAAAAAAAAATACCATGCGAAGAACAGCAACCACTTCAGGCTAAAGCTATACAGAATTGTACCTTTCAGTCCACACCTTTGAACCAATGATCTGTTTAAATTAGAATGGACATTCAAATTTACAGGATAAATTAGACCAGTTCCAAAATTTACATCAAATCATCCCAACACACTAAAGTGATACTTTTCCTTGTCTCACAATGGGCGAACCCACAGAAGAATACCCTGCCGGCAGGAAGAACATGTTACTATGAAGCAAACCTGAGTAGTGAGGATCAATAAATACAAGGAGTTAAAACTATAGTAGTCAGATAACTTGAGTCTCAGAAGCCAGGGGCTTCATGGAGCCTTTCCTTTCAAAGATTTCTCTTTTTTAAGCAAGCATTTAACATCTATGCTGAGACTTAAAAAAAAAAAAAAAAGTATCCTGGCTAGAGAGAGTCAACTAACTCAGCCAACTGGATGTCAGAAATCCAGTCATTACTGAACAGATCATTTGTAAACAACCAAGAAATCTTTCTCTTCTTCCCTTTTCAATGGTTTCTTGTTAAAGGCAAAATTCAGAAAAATCTTTCAGGCCGAAGTCCTCGTATTTGGTTGGAAATGTTGTCCCGTTATATATAATCTCTCTATATATATTTAATTAGGCACAAGAAGGGTTATTAAATATTCAACAAGTCCTCATCACTATCATCATGAAACGATGCTGTATTTGTAGAGTTCTGTGCCTGCTGCTGGCCTGGCTTGGCTATTGCTTTCCTTTCCTTTCTTCCATTCAGTAAATAAGATTTGTTATCACTGCCAAAACTGTGTAGCTTCTTTTGTGGATGCTTGCTCTTGTCTAGTCCTCTTCCTGTTTGAATTTTTACATCTGGAATGGTTAACACTTCATCCTCACTGTCCAGGTCATCCACATGGAGAGAGGTAAGGGCTTCAGATGTAACAGACTTGGTAGCAATGTGACCATTCTCCTGGCTTCCTTTTGCTGTTCTTGGATTTGGTGCTGCGACTTCCTCCATAAGCCACTCTGTCTCATTCTCATTAGCTTCTTCTTCACTGTTTATCTGGAAGAAAAGAAAAGAGGAGACTTCATCTGCCACTCTAGACCAACACACACATTGATCTCCCCAGTCACCAGGCACCCAGCATGCATGGCCTTGATTTAAGGTAGCTGTGAGAGAGTAAACACTGCAAGAGCATCACTTCACTGTGCTGAAACAGACTTTGTTCTCTTCTTGTACATTTACATTTGGTGATTTATGGACTGCTCTTCATTTCCTCAACTCTATCTTCCTTTCCCATTTCACAATATAAATATATATGTATCAGCTATGTGGCTTTCCTGATGTTACATCATACGGTTTCCATGCACTAAAGGAATTAGGAATTAAGGGGGTATTTGTTTATTAAAAAAAGCTTCATAATAAGAAAACTTGACAAGAAACAAATTTGATTTTGTCACTGTATTACCTTTGTGTACTTGTAGGAAACACCAGATGATCTTCTGCAGCAGTTTGTTATCTTGTTTATTACAATTTCCCTAAACAAAGGGAATACAACAAAGAATACTACATTAGGAACACTGTATCAAATTATTAGCCCTCACTTTCCTTCACTGGATTTTTAACAACATCAACATAAAGCACATCAACAACTGAGCTTCAAACTATCACATCGACCCTGAAGCACTCTTATCAAAATCCAGTCTGGGATGACATACATCTTCCCCTTGTTACAGCTTCAAGCTGACTGTTCTGAAACCCCTCTGGCCTTCATATCTAAGGGAGAAACACCCCAAAAGTTGTGTGGCAAGCAGAGGAACAGCAGGACTTGCACTTTTTCCTTGACACTGTTGTATGGATCTAGCCTGACTCCATGAAAGCAGAGGGATATCAAATACTAACAATATTGTCATACTGTTTTATGCTCCTTAATTAGCAGCTGCCCACAAGAGAGCAAGACCAACTCAGTTGTATATCCCAGCCCTCCTCACATGGGCCTTCAGACAGTAATGGAGAATTTGAAGGAACCTGAAGTTTTGAAAGTTGACACTGCCAACTGAAAAACAGAACCCAAATCTCTTAAGTTTACTATTGCCCTTTCATTTCTGGCAGAAAACTCAGTCCTGACAAAGAAACTTCTAAAGCCTCATAATAATTTCTTACCTCCTCTCTTTTTTGTAGAACAGCAAGATTATGAGACACACAGTGAGAACAACCAGGAGGACACTAAGCACAGCACCAACAGCCTGGCTTCTCCTTGAAAGACCTTTAGGTATTTGGGTCTCCTCATCTGTCTGGTGCTGATTGTTTCCTGGATCACTGGTTGATCTAGCAATGTAAATTGAAAAGATAAGATCTATTGATAAGTTTTGTTAAACTGGATTAGAAACAGCAGATTAAAAGAAGACATGCCACACCATCCTGTCACTCCAACCTAACAGCTGTATGAACTGAATTTAGGGGGTTTCATCTAAGTAAAAAACTTGAAAAACACAAATATATGTACTGTGCCTACATCCCAATATGCTAATCAAATAGTGCATGAAACTACAGTCTAGACTGCAGAGCACAATTAAGCATTCCAGAGTTTATACAGCAGCTGTTACTCACACAAAGCTACTGTTTTAGAACCAAATCTGCACTTGATCAAGCTGCAACAGCCACAGAAATTATCTACCTTTCATCTGACTGTGGCACTACACACACCAAACTCCCTCAACAGGTCCAAATCACAATCAAGAGTTTGCCTGTGCTTTCAAGCTAGCAGCAAGAAAGTAAACACTCCCAGAAATAGTCACCCCACTTTTCAAAGTAAGGCTGCCTACCTGTCAAGAGCATTTTAAGCACCTAGATACAGACACTGCTTTTAACACTGGCCCTTCAATAATCAGTAGATTACCTGATCACATTTAATGGCAGAAACACTTCATTGTTCCTTGAAGACCTGTAATGATTTTTCCATTCCAGGCTAAAGAATTGGGCAGATAGAGGGGAAAGCCAGTCTTTGTTAGAGCTTCAAAGTTTTCCAGACACTAAGGCAAGGGGGACCAAACACCTCATCCACAAAACTGTTTGCTCCTCTCAGTAACATGAAACAGCATGTTCGGTCAGATACACTAGGTTTTACTTAGTGAAAACAATGATATTGATTCCACTGTGCCTCTCCAGCTTTAGGTCCAGATCAGTTTGGGAAGCTTTAATTTAGTAGTCATCTGCCAAACACTGCATACATAATCACCAATTTATCTACTAAGCCTACTGCTTTTTTAGCTTCTCTCCCTTTTTCCCAATCACTGTGACAAATAAGTACACTAAAGCCTTCCTCTGAGAAGTGCTGACAAAAGCTTTCAGAAAACAGTCAACTACTCACATTAATGGACACACAGCAGATGTGTACCAGGTAAATAAATACTGGCAATCTGCTGTCTCGTGAAGGAATTCAGGAATGCCTTCCTTCGCTTCTGGATTGCAGTGGAAGAAAATGGTGGAAGACACAAACTTCGATTTATCTTTACCACATCTGGAGTCAGATGAAAATATGACATCCAAATCATCATCTACAATGAGAAGAAAAAATTGTAGTTTACCTCTTCCTTGAGAACAGTCAGTAAACACTAGACCCTGGGAAAAAAAAGTAACTAGCTAAAGGAAATGATTGCTTATGCAGCACAAGCACAGATGAAAACAAGAGATGAAAGTCTTCTATCTTGCATTGTTTTTACCAAAGTCTTTCAGTCTTCAAGTGTCAAGCCCTATTAAAGCCATATTTGCAACTGAGCTTACGCAGAAAAAAAAAAAAAATCCAAATTATGCTAGACAGATTTGGATAACTTTACAGAAATGGACTAGCAGAGATGTTGTGAACCAACAACCATTTTCTGAAGCAATTCACAGAGCATCAAGCAATTCTGTCTGGTCAGCATGTACTTACCATCAACGTAATATTTGGCATTTCTGGCAGAACCAACTCTCCGAACGCGCCGTTCATTAGTTTTCACCTGGCAGATGTTTGCTCCAAAGCATTCTGGGGAACTTGAGTTTGTTATACCAGAAAGTTGAATTTGATACACGTATTTATCACCATTTGTCCGTACATCACCAGAAGCTGTGTACAACCTGAGGAAACAGAGGAAAAATCTATTCTTAAGTCTAAACTCACAGGTTGGGGGTATTCCCAAAACATACTGGCAACAGTAATAGATCCTATCACTGGTTGATTCCAGAGCAAGCTGAGTGATATTTAGCATAAATATAATCCTTAGCAAGCACTGAAAGCAGATTTTTCCAGCTATACTGCCCTCAATGTATGAGTGAACGTGCAAACACCTCCAAAGGTTTATGATAATATGAAGACAAAAGCATGATTCAGTGGCTCATACACACTACTGACTGTGAGAATCACATGGTGTGCTCTGTAGCTGTGACAAATGGCACAGTTTACCAATCTTCTCCAGAAAGATAACTAGTTCTACCATTCTGCTGTTTTGGGGTTTGTTTGAGGGTTTTTTTACTCACTTGGAATAAACATCCCCTAAAGAAAAGTTTTTCCCAGTTGCAGGATTAATGACTGTTCCATTCACCACCTCTACCTCCTGCTGCTTCACAGCACAAGCTGCACGTGTGTCCCATGTGATGTAGTAAGCACAGTTTTCTTCATCAAACCTACCAAATAAAAGAGAGAGCTGATGATTCCAGGAAAGATTAACAAGCTTTCAACATCTTGAGAAAAGGAAGACAACTGCTAACCCACATGTGACAATGTCCTGCCTAAGCATCACACCTAGAGTAAGCTAAAATAGTCAAGTAGCACTCAAAAAAAGCTACCTGAAGAATTACATTGGATTTTTCTGCAGTTTCATGATTTTAGAAGACCTGAACTTCCTACTGAAAATTCCAGAATTCCACAGTGTATCACAGTGTTTTATTGATATATCTTAGCTAGCAAACCTATCAGGCTGCTTTTTTGCAGCATGTTAAACCTGCCTTTTATCTAAGCATGAGAGGTATAAGCTAGTGTTCCTGGTTCTGGCCACAACAGGGCAGTATTTTTGCAGTAGCCAGGAAGGACCATGGCCAGGACCCAGGACCCAGCTGATTCTATCCAGCTCACATCATTGCTAGGGACAGGGGGAAGGACATCTTTTCTAGGGGGATGGGGGCCCTCCTGGGCCAACACAGCATGGTAGAGGGACCCCAATCCTGTATCATTGTCTTGTTTGAATCCTGTACCCTCTGTCATTGGTGTTGTTGTTGTTACTGTTTCTTTCCTGATCTCATTTCTGTTTCCAGTAAATTGTTATCTCATCCATGATCTTTGCCTTTTGTTCCTGCACTTCTCTGCTCCAGCCTTCAGAAGAGGAAAGGCAGGAACAAGCAGCGTGTAGTTTCAGTGGGAGCACTGAATTAGAGAATACCATTCCTAAACCATGACAACTCATCAGACTTTGCTGCCTGATTCTTTGACTCACACAGAGCATTTTGTTCAGTTTTCCAATTCTACAAGCAATACAGAGTTAATACCAAGACTAAGCAAAAAGTCCTCAAGCTTTCTTAGTATTTGTGATCATGCATATGTATCTCATTTTAGAGGTCTTCTGGTTAAATACACCCTACAGAAAATGTTCTTTAATAAACAGATTTTGAACAGAGTTAAGAGTGGTTGTACAATGACACTGGCTAGTGACACTGAAAACAACAGCGTCCAAGCCACTGTCAGATCTAATTTGGAAGCAGAATGCTTAAATTTTTTTTTCCCCGAAGTTTTAAGATAAATACAAAACATTATGTTTATGGGAATGAACAATTGCAAAAGCTCAGAAGACCCTGCCTTGCAAGTACAGACCACAGATTATTTTAGGGACTGTCCAACAGAGCAGACAGTCCCTGTCCTGAGATTTAAGGGTTTACTAGACAGGTACAAAAGAATCAGCCATGAAGAACAGCAATCAATTTATTACTCACCTCTGCAGCATGGGCATGCCAACTGTTCTTGCACATTTCAGTTCTATAATTGTTGTTACTTTCTTATTTTTCCTACATTCTTGCCCACTAGAATAACTAATATACACCGTATCACCTAAAAGAAAAAAATGGTGTTAAAAGGTTTTTGTAAGCAGCTGTCAGAAATTTCCTTTGCTCATTCCCTAGACTTCCTTACTTCCAGCATTCCTTTCCCCTGCATCAGCCAAGTATCAATTATAGTACTTCAGTAATTTGAGGCATTCAAACTTGTGATCATTTAAAAAACACAGGCAATACATGTCAGTGCTTTTGTAAATAGATGGAAAATTTCCCTGAGCACCAATTTGAAAAGTATTCCTTAAACCAGAAGATTGAGAAGAGTTGAGATTATTGGTTTTCATTCATTTTCCTATGAGTGGAGCCAATTAATCATCCTTCATACGCTGCTTTAATTGAAGTCAGCAGATGCAGAGTAAGTCTTTTCAAACTGGATGAACAAAGATTATTTCCCCTCTCACAGCTATGTAACCACAGATTGGCTGAGGTTGGAAGGGACACCTGGACCCAAACCCCCTGCTCATGTGGGTCATTTGGAGCCAGCTGTCCAGGACTATGTTCGGACAGCCTTTGAATACCTTCAAGGTAGGAAATTCCACAACCTCCTTAGACAACCTGTGCCAGTGTTTGGGTATCCTGACTGTAATTAAAAGGGTTTCTTGATGTTTAGGCAGATAATAATTTCTTACAGCTTTAATAACGACACTGTTTATTTGCTTCAATGTTTTCTCATGGCTTAAAAGTCAACCTCTGTTTTCATTTTTAAACAGAAGATTCATTGACAAAAATATTTCAAAATAAAGGTTTCAGCATGATGTAAGAACTGCTACAGCCAGGCTGTAAGATCTAAACCTTTAATCTCTAGCTCTCTACAGGAACAAAAAGTAACTCTACCTGTCACATTCAGCCTCTGCGTATGAACAAGTCCAAGAACTTGAACATCTCCATTGTGGCTTCTCCTGCAAATACTGGCTCTTTCAGGGCAGCCTGTGGGTCCCTCGTGTACCCTCTGACAGAGGTTCACATAGTACCTATACAGAACATGGTAGACAAAACTTCTTTAAAATTCAAAAAAAACTAAATGTGAAGAAGTGATACATAAACTTTAGAATCTTCATGGGAAGCTAGATAGGTTGCAGGAAACTAAATCTCAAATTAGCTGACAGAATAAAACGTACTAAGGTTTGGTAGATTACTTCTAACTATCATTTCCAGGCAAAAGACTGTGCAAAAAAATAATTGATTGCTTACCAGATTAGGTCTAGTTAATTTTGACCTAGGCCCAAACTAGAAATTGGAAGAGACTCAAGAAATGTTCTGAAGTTTTTTAATTTATACAAGTTACAGTACTACCCCCTAAACTGAGCATCTCCTCCAAGTTATGCCAGCTCAGATATGTTAGAGCAGAGAACTGCTAGCAAGGTGGTGAATGAAGCTTTTGGTTACCCCACAGTTTGTCTTAAGTTTAGAATTAGATGCTGTCATCCTTGCCAGTTCATTTCTATTTCCTAACTGGAGGAAGGAGGCTTAAGAGATCGAGGAACATGCATGAAAAGCCCCAGTTAAACGCCAGAAAGTAAGTTATAAATTTGAGTCAAAAGAAAGCAGCTAAGTAATTAAGACTTTTCTTCAATGAGATTAAGAATCAAAAAGCAGCATTTAAACAACAAAATTACATTTTTAAGAAAGCAGTTTAAATAGAAAGTTTTAAAATAGCTTTTAGTTCAGTCATATTCATCCTTTAAAAAGGGTTACCAATAGAGGGAAAAGATGAGAATTAAGAACATGATTACTCAGTCCCTTCAGATAAAATGGGTTCCTTTCTCAGTTGTTTTTTATTTATATCAAGCACTGACAGTTTTAAGACACTGAGCAGGGACTAAACAGAAATACTATGCCACATTACAACTGTACTGATAAGCTCCCTGTAAGTTGCTCATTACTCACGAGTTCCCATTGTGGAAAAAGATCCATGATCCCGTCAGGGAAGAGAGCATTCTCAAGTCATATGTTCTGTGTTTTTGGACAAACTTGCACTCCATTTTCTTAGGAGGACAAACAGCTTGAGTTTTCCATTCAAATGTCACAGCACAACCAAGAGTCTCACTGAGAAGGTATGGGCTCCCGACACCAGCATTTTCATCGCACGTAAAGATAATGGTAGATTCCTTTCTTGCAGTTGCTATAAGCGGAAAGGTTGGGAAAAAATAAAGTGTATTTTACAAGAGGCTTGCAGTCATGTAGGGATTTTAGTGCAGGTAAATCTCTGTGTTAGCTAAGACCCTTGGACATAAAGTATAGGAAGTACTTACTGCTACTACAGAATCCCCACTTCTCATCTCCCTGGTAGTTTTCAGTTGTAGCACACCATGGCCTATTCTTTCCTTCAGTAATACATTCCTCATAGGTCTTCCCTTTGTACTTGAAGGGGAACACACAGAGCTCTCCCTTTTCAGTCACTGAGAAGGAAAGGTATAATCTCATAACTACATGCAGTAGCATAGGAGGCATATCTGTATTTGGAACCTTACTCAAAGCCTGTACTTAAATACTAAAGAAAGGTCAGTGGCAGACAACAGAAATACTGAAACATTGAGCTTAAACCCAATTAGAAAACCAGATGCAGCATACAATTAACTACAATCATCCCTACAGAAAAGTTGCACTGTTTCCTCCAGGGAGATACATGTTGATGTTGCAGATTAGTATGATGTTTGTGATTTAGCAAAACGACATGTTTCTATTGCTATATGTAAAATCTATGTTGATTCCTCCTGTCACAACAAAACCTCATATTTTAAGGGAAAATATCCTGACAAGTTTTGAATATAAAGAATGGATCTGCTCTGATCTCACCTGGAGGGCACCAATCACCTCCTGTATATTGCAAGATGACTGTTTCATCCTGGTGGCTGTAGTCCATTCTCATTTCCTTTATGTTTCCAAAAGATGACATGCCACTTTTAGATGTCAGACAGACTGCCCCATCTCTGCATTTTCCCTGGGGCAAGCCTACACTGCACACACCAACATGGTAGTTGTTGGATCCAGAAAATACCTGTGTAGACAATCAGAAGCATCACAGCAAGTCTAGAGTCAATACTCACAAAGTCACACAAGTGCTTCTTAAACCAAGTCTCAGGTAGCACTTGTACAATGCCAAAGGAAAAGATAGCTAATTTTGCAAGTTGGCTTTCCTTAATATGATGAAACTGCAAGATAAAGCACACAGGACCACAGATAAAATAGACAGACCTGCTTTCTCAGTCAAGGTTCTGTCAAAGGTGGAGACTTCTCATTCCTTTACCCATCTGTGTCCATTAATTTCACTCTCAAAAACATTAAAATGTTATACCCTCTAATATTATTCCTTCTGTCAGAAGCCAAACAAGTATCAATACTGACCACAGCACATTTCAGCCTTTTCTCATGCAGAATGCTTAAAAGAAACCTTTCCTGCAGTTTTAAAATATTTACAGCAATAGGCAATTATAAATACACATATAAATAAATATCACACCACAAGAAGGCATTACCTCGAATGATCTCCCAGAAAGGCTGGTCAGGTTAAATGTATAGTGTAGCTGTTCATCAATCACAGAGCAGCCTAAAGTTTTCACTTTATCAGGACACACAAGTGGAGTTTCCCATTCAAACACAAATGTGCAGTCAACTTTTCTTATCATCTTTGGCTTACCCTGTTACCAAAGAACACAGGAAGACATGTTTAATTTCTGGAGAGTTTGTTGTTGTCTCTGCACTTTCTCCCTTCCCCAACAGTTAACCTCAGTTAGCCCCTCCACGGCTAGATTTCATTGATTGTAGGACAAACTGTGTTTATAACCAAGACCAAAAAAACTTTAAAGGAAAGTGCATTCTACCTAGCTCCAGAAAACAATCAAAGTATACAAGCTTTCTTCTTAACTAGGGTTGAGATTTTGATGTTCAGCTCAGTTACAAGCAGCAGAAGTGTGAGAGCTGTGCTTCTTGATGGCAGAGAACATTAAGAAATTTCACTGAATTAGGGTTTAAAGAAAATACTGTTTACTTTATCATGTTTTAAACTAAAGTATTAGTATGATCTGTGTAATATTCAGAGATGCCTCAAGTTTCAGCTTATGCCCTATGTTGATGGAAAATGGTTTCATAATCTTAGGCAAGCTCTAGCTCGACACACACATCTAAGTGTTTCTCAACAGTGTGTTGAAGCATTAAAAAAATTCAAGAAATGATAGATTCACATCACCAGGCAAACTCAAGTTAGTGTTCAGGAGTTGACACAAAATAAAAATATAAGTAACTAAATGCAAAATTTTAAAGTTGTGTGTGATTATGGAAAAGGTTACAGCATGGGGGAAGACTTCACAGTAATACCTGTACAATTACACTGGTTCTTGTGTTAGCTTGAGGTACAAGTACAAACTTTAGGATCTAAACAAGGTGCAATACAGCATTAAGTTCAATGTCAGCAATAAGTTATCATTACATTAATTCTGTGGAATCTGATCCTTGAAATCATCAGAACCTGTAACTCTCCAGCCTAAAGTTCATGCACTCAATAAAATTTTGGCCAGTCGAGAATACAAATATGATACCTCTTCTTGAAGTGAGTCCATCCATGCATCATAGAAACAAATCCTTGACTTAGCTTTAAACAAAACCAGCACTGGTTAATACCCACTTTCCATTACACTCCAATATCAATGAAGGTTTGATAAATGTCTTACCAGACTAGTTCCTTGGCCGCAGTGAAATATAATAACAGAAGTATAGTTCAATCCATTCTTTATGTGACAAGGAGTAGTGCTATTGTAAGTGATAGAAACTTCATTTACTGCCTTATTGAACTGGGGAGGTTCAGTAACACGACCAATATCCTACACAAGCAAAAATATGTATTAATAGAATTACAGGACATAACTAGATTCCAGATCAGCCCAGAGATTCAGATCAATACAGATTCATCTGTTTGGTTTACATGGGAGCATAACTACTGCACTTTTAAAAACTGCATTCTATACTTAAAGAACAGCCATTACATTTCACTCCTAACAAAACACAAGTCCAGCAACTCAAAACATTTTTTAAGTAAGCTTGACAAAAGCCAGGGAGCTTCTGCCTCTTAGAGGTAGATTCTTCTTTACATCAATGTGCCAAATTACCAACACATCACTTAAAAATAGCATTAACAATGTACTAAGCTCTCTAGATGAATACAGAAATTTGTGGAAAACAGTCACAGCTTTTTATGTCTATCTTCCAGAGCTTGCAAACAAGTCCTCAAAAGCAAAAGCCAAGATCTCTCAAAGTAATGACACAGACATGTTAGTCAATCCTCTGTAACAGGCTTGCTATTTATGTAGCTGTCAAGTTCTTACGTGAAAGATCTAAATGCATTTTGAAGCATACTAGCATCCAGACTGTTTCCAAACGCAACAGGCTATCACAAGATCTATTAAGCCACAGAATGGGTAAGACATTCTGCTTCCCAGTGTCCAGATTTGGCACACAGCACTTTGGCACATGAATTTTTTTTCACTATACAAAAATAATTCTCTGTAGCCATTCTTGTATTTATCACTGTATTGAATCTTCTGACATCGAAAAAGATCACTGGGGTTCAGCATAGGAAAACACTTCTTCATAGGGAAAAGCAATGAAAGGGAAACTTTACAGGGGAGATTTTAATTCTGCATTCAATTTCTTTAATCCACTGTCAAGTCTCTAGCTCAAATCAGGTCTCTAGGTAGGGATACTATACTAAACTATTAAGGAAATGCACATTTCAGTGATTCCTGGCATAGTACTTACTATTGGTGATTCATTAACAGGAACCATGCAAACAGCTGCTCCAGGTGGGCAATTGACATCTTTGATAGGATTGAGAGGCTCACAAATGTTGATGTAGAAGTCTGGAGAAACATCTGTAATATCCTCATCCACAAATGCCTCATAATACCCAGTGCGATGGATCAGAGGAGACAGGTCAATAATGGAACTGTCATTCATGACTGAGCACTTCACCTACAAGAAGGTACATTTATTGCTATTACTATTCTATTACTTGCTTTGATTAATTGACGAACACCTTATCCTTCTTGGGGCCAGAAGCATGACTACATTTAAAAGTTTCAAATGTAAGCATTTGAAAAGTTTCAAAAGCAGCATTTGTTATAATTTTTGCTTGTCTATAGATACTAAGCACCTACAAGCAGCATATGAAAAACCTTGATCATGTAAACATTCTTATGGAATGGAGTACCTATCAGAACAATACCAAGACAAAGCTCTGGCACACATATTCCAGCATAAACAGTCACTATGACTTTGTAAGATCAGGCCCCATGACTTCCTCTCCTCATCTACACCACCTCCAACAAACAAGCTCCATTATAACATTATAACAACACGAAATTAGTGTATTGCAAGTTGATGGCTTGAGTACTACCCTTCCTGAGAATCAATTTCACACACTCTTAACATGCACAGACCTACTGGGAGTCTATGAGGAATCTGAGAAACCTATTCTTGTTTAGATATTGGAAAAGGAGCAACTAACAAAATTACCATTAAATTTCAGGATAATCAAATAATCATTGTTGCTACCTAGATATCATCACACTGAAATAGCTTGGTTCACTGTGAAAAAAGGGAAAAAAGTGCATTAAGGATCACCAAATGGAATTAACAGGCTAGAAAACACAGCAGGGTTGGGTATTGTTGATTTGTATTGCAGCATGGTACGTATTACTGGAGGGGAAATCAGAACTGTATGTAGCTGAAGGAAAGGATGTGACAGTTCCTGCTGGGGAAAGAAAAACTGGAAGATGTTTTCCTAAATGGACACGAGAGCTATTGTAGTATTGTAGAAACAGTGATGAGGAGGAAAAACAACTTGTTGCAGAGAATGACGGTCACACTAGAGGTAATAAAAGCAGTAAAAAGAATGATTAGGCAGATTCACAAGAGAAAATATTCAAGTATTAAGAAAATACCTAAATTCATCCAATAGTTCATTTAGCCTTCTATTCCTAGTGCTGCCCTTTACTCCATGCATTTACCCTTTACTGGTACTCTTTAAGTAGCTAAAATTACCTAATGACTACCTCAAAGCATTGACTGGAGCATCAGTTCAACTAAACTGACCAGATTATGTTGTTACAGCACATGTTGCACATCAGAAGCAGATTCTAAATTCACACTATCAAGATCTAGTGGGTTTTACACCTAGCAAACTGATCATGCGCTTGCCTGGCCTCTAGTCACCTGCCTAGAAACAAAGGCTATCCCCATGCACAGAGATGTTGTCCATCCTAAAGTCAACCTCAGCTCTGCTGGCCTGCTGCACTGGAGCATCTTCATCACCACTTCCCAACATGACATCCTATGGCTTCTGTTTGAACTGTACAGAAAAGCAGCTAAGCAGGTTCCACAAAGGGGTTATTCTCAAGTTTTAACCTGGGTCAACATGCAAAGCAGGAGTTTGTCAAGTATTGCTCACCCTTGCTGAAAATAGCAGTACGGAAAGCATTCAAGAACTCCTATATGAATTTGGGTTCTGTACCACAGGAAGAAACCTTTCCTTCATGGAATTTAAAATATACTGCTATTATATCTAACACCCCCCTCAGAGATTTTAAGTCCCATGAGTGTTTTCTGCAAAAGTAATTCTTACCTCTTCTTCACAAGCCAAGGAAGTATGCCAAGAGAAGTAACTAGTGCATGTCTGCTCATCAAAAGACACAAAAACAGGCCGGCTCTCATCTCCAGCATCAGACTTGCATACAAAGCTAAAATAGCTTTTATGCTTCAGTGCAGGGTCTGCAGGGCAAGGATCTCCATCTTCATAGACAAGCTTTAACACCTGATCTTGGTAACTTAAAGTTTTACTCTGTTTTCCTGCATTAACTGGTTTTCGGCCACCTGTGATGCAGACAGCTAAAGTAAAAAAAAAAAAAGAAAAATTAAAAAAACAGATCAAGTCTGATGCACCTGCCATGAAAAATTGCACCATACAACATGAACAGCAGGCAACTTAAGATTTTAGTATCACTTGAATTTGCCTAAGAAAGAATGGCTTTGCCACACCATGCGGAGTTGCCATTAAACTGAGCTAAACTGCACTGATACAAAGACCAAACGTTGCCTTTATTACTTCATCAACCAGCTGAATGTACTGCACCTATACGTGCTTAAGCAGCCACGGAGCAGTGCTTGGTTATCACTCCTCTGAAAACCAAGCAATTAACACACAATGTGAGACAGATTATATGTAATTTTATTAAGATGCCTCTTAAAAACCCAATCAATACAATCTTTTCTTCTAACTCCACAAAAATAATTTTCACGGCAAGCAATATTCCTATTTTAGCATCTAAGATGCTGAAGTATTATTTCATATTCAATTTGACCGAAGAGCTAGTAATTCAACCTGCAATGAAGCAGCTTTAAAACCAGTTAATTAAGCAGAAAGTTAACTTCTACTGATGTTTCAAAAGTAGCCAGAACAGAAAAGAAAGCTAGAAAGGACTGGCAATGGTTTGAAGTGCAGACACATTACAGCAATGCATCACCATAAAGTTCACTCTAGCTGAAGGATTGTAATGTCTCCATTTTCAGCATTAAAGACATGCAGGAGAAGCACCTACATTGCTGCCCTCATGTTCAAAGAAATACCCATTTAGTTCATTAGGAACTAAAGGGACTGGGACTTGAAGTGAGCCCATGTGAATGGTGTTGGGTAAAAATATACGGCCTCACTTCCTAAAGCAGTTTTAGGTTCTTTTCCTAGTCAGTACAGCAATCAGCTGTTCCCTTCACTCCTGCATTTGCAGTAAAATATCACATTTTACAGCAGACTTGAGCACAAGCAGTTCTTCTGGTTACCCTATAGTCAATGATTACAGTACCAGAGGGGATAAGTTGCTTACCAGCTCCATTAGCACATGAACTTTTAGCTTCAGCACAAACATTCAACTCAATTATTCTGTTGTGTGGATCACTGATGGTGTAGCCAGACTCTCGCTTTAATGGTGTCAAATCAAAGAGATGGCCTATAGGGAGATTGGGGAACAATTCAATCTCTTTTTCAGATTCAAAATCAAGACATTTCTTTGTATGACAAGCTTTCAGTAACTTTATTTAGTAGGAACATCAACCAGACCATATTTGCCTGCTAGCTTAAAAAGGCAGTTACTTATTCATATTAACAGAGGAAAAACTAGTTTCGAACTATCATCTGTTTACATTCCAAGACATTGCAGTATAAGAGATTTCTACCATCAGTAAGCTTGTTAGTCACTATCCAGAGGATGTGTCACTGCCCTTTTCTAACAAAGTCTCTCAAGAACACAAACACAGTAGTGCTGCTTCCAGCAGCCTCTGCCACATGCAGAATCCTGAGGCCTCCTCCTTACCTGTTGCAGGATTGGTTACCCGACAGTCATTTTGCACATTGCTTTTAAGAGGACATGCAGCAGCAGTGAACCATAAGAAGGTATATTCACAATCTTCAATGGCAGTTATAAGTTCTGGCTTTGATTCCTAAACACAAAAGAGTAGAGAAACTGACACCTCTATAGAGTGGTAGTGTGAGATTCCATGCCAAATTTATCCCTGCAGCCTGCAGCTGAGCTCAGTTCAAACACCAGTCCTAAAACCTGACAGATCATCATGGTCCAGTGAAGTAATCCAAGGACAGAGTACTTAACAGTAATTATTTCAAATACACAACAGTATAGAATCATTATCAGGAGAAATAAAATTAATGAGAGGAGAGCTAAAGGTAGCCTAGGGCAACAGAAAATCCAAAAGGCGATTCAAATCTCATCAAATGGAAGAGTACTTAATGGCAAGGCATACAGATGTGCAAGAGTTAAGACACAGCCAATAGCATTATTTACTACTTAAAACACTTTCCAACCTGCACTACATTCATCTTCAAGATGTAAACAGATGATCTGAAGCTATTACAGATGACAAAATTTGCGCTAACAGAGCATACAAAACAATCTCTTAAAAATTGCTCAGCATCTAAAATGCAAGTATTTTTAAGTCCTTCTACTTGCACGTGCACATACAAAAAATCCCAGCAGAAGGAACCCACTTACAATTCTGTTTTCATCACACTTGAGACGCAATATTGTTGTTTTCTTCCGAATTTTATCTGGACACTGATCTCCATTAATGTATTTCAGGACAAAAGCGACATTTTCCCAACGAGGACCATCAGCCACTTCCCCAAGACTGGTACATTTTGTACCCTCAATGAGGGAGGCAGCAGCATCAGAAGGGCAGGAACCTATACAGATAAACAAAAACTGCGTTATTACTCCAAATGGTAGTAAGGTGTAGTTGCCTGGAATAAAAGTCCACTACTTTCAGGTATGTCATGGCTGATCTCCAGAACATGGTCCAAACCATATTCATAGGGGTGTATTTTCCCCAAAAATCACAACTAGCAGCATTAGTCCCACATCACTTAAGGTCATGCAAAAAGTAGTGGCTGCTACCATAGGGGAAGTAGACTATTAAAGAGTAGAAGGCTACAGTCTGGGCTTGCACTGCATGAAACAGAGTCAGTCAGAAGATGCCATAGGAAAATTCTGAACTGATTATTTTAATCTTTAAGAGCTGTAGCAAACTTTGGACAAGGACAGAAGAACTAGAGTGCCAAAGTTATCAAGAGAAGAGCTGCTAGTGGACCCCACCCATTAAGCAGATGGAAATCAGCCTCCCAATCTACCTTTCCCTCTGGTGCTAAAATCACACCACTGTGTCAACATACTCTGCTTTGTGATTTATTTCACTCAGAACAGCCACCAGCAGTACTGTCCTACCACCTGCCTTCCCTAGCTATAGGAAGAATTTATTTTGCACTTACGTGTAGCACTGTATGGTACTAAGGGCTTGCAGACATTAAGGTAGTACTTCTGGGTAGTAGCAGATATAGCAATGGCCTCCCAGTTGTCTCTGTGTCGTGTCAGGGATGAAAAGTCATAGAAGTTTCCTTTGTCATCCCTGCACAAAAGATTAAAGGCATGTAAAATAATTAAGCATTTTAAAGTTGCAATTCTTAAGTTACTACAGTAATTTTAACCCAATAACTAAGCAGAGTATTATGCTGGAAAATAAGTCTGCATCAGACGCAGTGGTGTCCAGAAACTTCAAATTCAGGAGAGGGATATATCACTGCACAGCTATCCCCAGGAACTGTCCACATGCACACAGCTTTCAGCCAGTGCAAGAGTAACTCCAATTGTTAAATCAAGCATGTTGGCTTTCAGTGCATGGCAAGGATACACACAGTTACAGTGCACTGTTTTACCTTAGGGTAGAGACCTATAATGAGGCCAGATGTTCAAATTCTGGGCCAAGTATTAGCCATATTTGACCCCACATCCAATCGTAATGAGCTAATACTTGGTTGTGATAGATATAAATGATATTTTTCCTGAAGCGTTGTCTGGTTGAAGTTCCAAACAGACAGTTGCAGTTTTATTTAAATTAGCTATTGTTAAATAACAACTAGACACTTGCAACAACCTAACATACTCAGCATTCAACCATCAATAAGTACATACCAAACATTTTCCTTTTATTATTCCCCAGGAGATTCTCAACGTTTGGTTTTTTTTGGTTGGGGTTTTGGTTTGTTTTTTTTTGGTTTTGGATTTTTGGTTGGTTGGTTGGTTGGTTGGTTTTTTGTTGTTGTTGTTGGTTGGTTTTTTGGGGGGTTTTTTTAGGTTTTTTGGGTTTTTTTGGGGGGGGGTGGGGTTTTTTTTTGTTTGTTTTTGTTTTCTCTTCCAATGAAATCAGTTTTCAGAAGCACAAATTGCAAAAGTTATTTTAAATATCATGCATTGGCATTGAATGCTACATTCTGGTCAAAGTTGGTCAAAACAATAGCTAGAGGCAGTGTTGCACTGAATTGCAAGAAGGCTGTATTTGTTTCTCTCAACATACAGCTCCATTTTAAGTTTGTAAAACAACTTACTTGTAGGAACACTCAGTAGATTTAACAGGTGGGCAAGCATACTGAGTATGCCATTCAAACATGTAGGTGCAGTCTGGAGTTTCCTTCAAAAATACAGGCTGGAAGAACACAATATGAAATTAATTTGCTTTCTCATTTAGACCCATTGAAACTATGAAATGTCTCAGTCGCGCTTCAGGAAGATCCAGGAACACACATATTATGTTAGAGCCACACTATGCCTCTGACCAGCTAAAAAGCATGGTTTCTGCAAACCCGAGTTTATCAACATGCACACTTCTGATTAAAGTGCAGCCTTAGGAATTGCTGCCTCCTCCACAAAATAAGAAGAGTAAAAGTAATTCTAGACACCATTGTTTAAGAACAGTAAGGGAAGCACAAATATAGACAGATACTAAAAGCAAGTAACCAGCTTATTTTAGCCTGGCTACGTAACACCTGCTTTCCTGCACATTCAACCTTCTACCTTTTATTTCTTACAAAGAAACAGCTGTTATTTATGGAAGAACATCCCTTCCCAACTTCTCCAAGAGCTTTGGTAATGATAGACATCCCTTAAATGAACAACATGCACTGATCTCCCTGGGCAATGATAAGGTACCATCCATAAACAGGAGATTCAAAACATTCTTCATTTTTTTTGTCCCCTCACAGGACTTTTGGATCGTCTGTCTAATCTGTAAATGGTTAGGTATGTTCATGTTCTTCACCCTGACCTTCCATACTTTAAAAAAGAGAGCAACTCCAGAAGACAGTACGTACAGGAAGCATGTTTTGAAACTAACCTCAGATGTAGTCTTGTCACAATAGAATAATATAGCAGTTGATCGTTCATAGATTTTATGACATTTTTCTCCACTGGTGTAATTAATCATTATTAAACCATTTTTGAAAGTCAGTTTGTCTGTATATAAGCCTAGAAGCAAAGAGTTGAGAAAAGTCAGCAGCTACATTAACCACTCAACTGCAGTAATGCCTCTGACAACAAGGTCACATAAACAGCAATAAAATGCACAATTAAAGAATAGACAGACAGACCTCAACCTTCCTCTAAAACTTACAATCCAGTTATTGAGGGACTACTACTCCAGCACAGTAAAGCTGAGCTCATTCATTATTGAGTGCCAAGGTAACTAGACATAGGACATTTTATCTGCACATTGGGCAAAAGCAGTGAGGTGCTTTATCTCATTAGACGTACTAGATTAGCAAGAACCCTTCTTCTATTACACCCTGGTTAATCTTCCTGTTCCCTAGGTTTGTTTAGGTAAATGCAGTACCTGCTACTTTTTTGAAAGTAGGGTCCATCTTCTTTACTTGACACGATGCAACACTGTGACCCTGTACACTACAAGGTTCTTTTATTTCTCCACAAACGCTGAAGTAGTAGTCATACTCATCTGTACTCACTTTGATGTCTTTCTGAGAGAGTGGCTTCAGGTTAAAAACGTGACCATACCTTGGATCTTTCACCTGGCAATCATTTCCTTTAAAGAGAAGTTAAGAATTTAAAATACAACTTAAGATCTATTAGCCTTGCCAAATACACTGCGGACAATTAAAGCCTACTGGACAAATAAGGCCACAAAAATGAGTAGCTACTTGAGGGCAGTGACACTGAAGAACCATCTTAGTTCAGCTAAGCAATTCATTTTGGGAAGTCACCAATATCCAGAACTACGTGACTATATATACATGGCACATTTTCTTATAACTGCCACTAAAGCAAGATGCAAATGTCACACCGCAGTTCAAAAAATGCCAAAGAGTAGTCTCAAGTTCTTCCTTCAGCTGTGCTGAAGGTTAAGTACAAAATCAGAGGCACTAAGTCTCTGATTCTGTACTTAACCTCTTGCTTTATTATCTGGAAAGAACAGCAAGGTCACAAGATCAAACAAAAGGTATCCTAGATGCCAGTCTTGTATCTTCTTTTAACCGATCTGGAGTTTGCAGAGTTAAGAAAATAATTGGTCGTAGGAAATAGTTACTCCAGCTTACAAATCTACAAAGATCCTGTTAAAAGGCTGAGGAAAATTCTAGTTTTGTGAGTCTCATTAGCTGGTATGTCAGTGATTTTGCTGTTGATCAAGTCTTCAGTCTTGAAGTGGCCCTTTGCGCAGTATTCTGAAGCTTTAAAAAAAATCATCAGATTGTATCACTTGAACATTATGCTCTTCTCAATCATGCAAGTTGGTACCAAGCTAAAGACATCAGTTTTCCTCCCTTCAAACCCACAATTCAGTCACCAGTGTCCTGCACAGTTATTATGCGCTACTATGTTATTATGAGCGGTAGTTTGTGAGCGTTCCTCATGCCATGTCAGATCATTGGCAGTTTCAATAGTGTCTAGGACCGTTGAGACGGATCCTTTACAGGAAGTCCAGATGTTTTATAAAGAATTATCCACAAGCTGCAAAACAAAGCCTGCACAGGCAAAGAAGATGCCTACACACTCAGTCTTTCACTTCATCAAGCAAGCACCAGAACTAGAACTTGTGATTTTTTTCTTGCACATCCTGAAGTCAAGTACAAACTCCCCCACTGGCCTCTCCCCCACTGTCTAACTAGGGTCGAGTTTAGTTTTGCTTCCAGTCTTTAGTGAGGGACAGGGAATGACTTGCCAGGCACAGAATCAACTCCATTCTCATGAAACCTGATGCTTTAGTATTTACCAGCAAGTCTGTCAGTGATTTAACAAGGTAGTACAATGTTTTCTCAAAACAGCATTATTACTCTATCCCTGGATAGGCAAGTACATTTGCCTGTCACCCTAACTTGTATTTTTAATGTTAGACAGGATTTGTATCTAGTTTAAAGCCCAGAATAGACATTCCTCCACAAGCCAACACTTTTTACAGAAAGATTCACAGTGCAAGAAGCCAACATAGTTTCGTTCAAGTGTTTATTACTTGTATAGTTTGATTGACACTTTAAAGCTCAAATAACTACACTTACCTTCTGCTCTGTGAACAGGACATGCTGCCAAGGTCCTCCAAACAAAGACAAACTCACAGTCACTCTCTTGCTCCAACACTGGTGATCCCTACAGAAAAGAGCCATATGAAAGAAGCTTACTAATAATTACACTGCAAGTCTCAAAACATACAAGGCTTTTTTTTTTTACTGCAGTTGCACAGTTTAAAGTCTCCACTATCAAACTGCAGTATTCATGTTCAGCAAAGAGCTGCTTTTGGTGGCTCCCAGGATTCCATGATAGTTCACTAGGGTGTTCTACAGGTTCAGTAAAATGGACAGAGCTTTAATAAGAAGAGACAAGGAAAAACCCAGTATGTAAGATTTTACTTTTTAGAACCAGTCTCTCCGTTTTAAGAGAAGTAAACACGGTCTATTTTGGTACAAGCACTAAAATCCTCATTAATAGCATGCAGAACAGAAAATACCGTTGTTTGATCACACTGGAAGATGATACGTGTAGAATAACGCTGATTGTCTTTGCATGTGTCACCATTCAAGTAGAGAATGCTTAACGACCCATCAGTAGCAGCCTGGGGGTTTATCTGAATGACTCCAAGGTTCTTGCTTTTATCAGCGTATTTCACACAAGATCCTATGGCACCACCTACAGGAAGAGAACTGGGTTTTAGTTCAAAGCTTTGACAACTAGAGCTAAATTGATTGTAAAATAATATAACAGGGTAGCTTTAAGAGAGCTTTGAAGTAAACTGTCTCAAACTCCTGAAGCTGAATATACTCATATTCATCAACACAGTTAGAGATATTGTGCACCTCAAGCCTTCGAGGAATAGAACAAGTTAGCCCTGAATACTGAAATCTTTGAAACTGCATTAATTTATCTGCTTCCACAGACTCTCAGAAGACTACAGTACACTTAAATATATTAAATTGGCTAGAAACACAGTAAGACATGGCATAAGCTTCTCATTCTGGCCTCATTCAGTTAGGAGGCTTCAACACATTTGACTTTCTGTAGTAGTTTCAGCTGGGTAGAGTAAATTTTCTTCACAGTAGTGACTATGGGGCTCTGTTTTAGATTTGTGCTGAACACTGGGTTGATAATTGTTATTGCTGAGCAGGGCTTACACAGAGCCAAGACTTTTTCTGCTTTTCCTATCATCACATGGCCAGGGAAGTTGGGGATGCAAAGGAGGCTGTGAGGAGAGACAGTAGGGGCAGGTGACCCAAACTGACCAAAGGGATATCCCAGACCATATGACATCATGCTCAGTATATAAAGTGGGGGAAAGAAGGAGGAAGGAAGAACATTTGGAATGATGGTGTTTGTATTCCCAAGTCACTGTTACATGTGATGCAGCCCCGCCCTCTTGGAGATGGCTGAACATCTGCCCACCCATGGGAAGCAGGGAACTAATGCCTTGTTTTGCTTTGCTTGTATGCCTAGCTTATGCTTTGCCCATTAAATTGTATTTACCTGAAAGCACAAGTTCTCACCTTCACCCTTCTGATTTTCTTCCCTATCTAGCTGGTCAGGAAGTGAGCAAGTAGCTGCATGGGGCAGATTGCTTGCTGGAGTTAAACTATGACACTTTGCTATACTCTTTAAAAACTAATAATAAAATCACAGATCCCAGCAAATGCAACCCTCATTGCAATTTTCCCAAACGCATTAATATACATCTCAATGCAAGAGTCCTGATAAGCATTAAGACTACTCTCAGTTTGCAAAAGTCTGTTTATTAATACTCCTGATATATGTCACCCAGGTCTATGCTATTTCTGTGATTAAATGGATAGGAGGTGATAAATCTTACTAAAATATCCAGGGACATCATTCTGACTATAAGTTCTTGCATCAGAAGACACAAGTTAAGAAACGCTTGCCACTTGGCTTACCAGGACATCCCGTCACGTAGGGCAAGGGCTTGCAGACATTCAAGAAAAACGTTCGCTTTTTGGCTTCCTTTGAAGTGTCTATAGCGACCCATGGCTCACCCTCTTTGCTCAGGTCACTTAAGTCATACTCATTGCCAGCAGCATCTGGAAGAAATGCAGTAAGCTGAGAGAACTTAATATTTGCAGCAGAATTGGATTTGAAATGATACCAGTTTCACTGATGAATACATAATACAAAATAATTTTCAGAATCACATTAGATATGTATTAAGAGAATGTACTGTTGCCACAAAAACCTCACCATGCCAAATGCAGAACATAGTTTCCCTGACAGTTACTTCACAAATGTAACTTCTCCACAATTCACAGGTGCATTTTTACAAACATCAATACTAAATTAACTCATTTCCTTTGGAGCTGGGCTGAAGCAACATCAATCACAATAATGATTAAACGCTTTCAAATTATCAGCTCTCTTGTGTATACCACAATGTTTTAAATTAGCTTCTTTCCTTGTTTTTTTTAAGTTAAGCCTGCTTCAAACAACTTATCTCTTCTCCCACCCTACAACTTCTACAAAGATTTTAGTCTTACAAATGTCATTACAATAGGTATTCTTAAAGCCCTCCACTGAGCAGAAGTTTGCTGTTCAGTTAATCCTTCCAACATGGGACAGAGCCCATCTAAATTCCAGGTACTTACCTGTAACCTGACAATCCACAGGAGCAGGAGCACAAGCCAGAGCCGTGTGAAACTCAAAAAATGTATCATGGACTTCCAGCACGCTGTTTATCTCTTCACGCATAAACTTAAGCTCTCCAGGATATGAATCATTACAAATGAAAGTCACTCTGAACATGTCTGATGTTCCTATAAAACAAACATTTATCTACTGATGGTTCTGTCTGGAACATCTGAATTTAAGTTCGAGCTAATACTTGACCTCAAAATTTTCTAAGAGTTTCTTATTACTAACTGCTTCAAGGATAACATTACTGCTTATGGGGTTTCAGCTGTAAATATGCAAGCCTTCTTTAGAGAGCTACGAAAAATTGCATAGTAGCCACCACTACCTCTACAAATAAGAGACTAAAACACTTTGTTGTATTTCAAGAACATAATTACCTTCACTGAACTGACCTCTGTTCCCTACATTCTTTGAAACCCTTTAAAATATCACCAGTGGTAACAGCAGCTTTTAAATTACATTACACAAAGTTTGGGGTTTGGAGGTTCTGTTTGGTTGTAAGAAGTTCAGTGTAATGACTGCAGAACAAATAATACTGATCCTATCAAAGCAGTATATGTTAAGTTCAGTTTAGTCCTCACAAAGTGGAAGAATTATATCAGGGAGTAGCATTTGTCATCAAAATGCTTCATAGTGTTATAAAAATTGTAGAACCTCTCAAAGCAAAATACGTAAGAGCTTAATCACTGTTACATATTATGTACAAAAATGTCACAACTGAGAAAATAAGAGAGAGTATCCCAGCAATTTATACAGAGGACAAGCACACCAAAGCATTTGAGATTTCTGAATCCAAAAGCCAGTTTTCCCAAGGTCTTTTTTTGTTAAGGTATCCTTCCTTTCTATGAAGCTCAGTTTCAGTATAATTGGAGAGCATCCAATATTAAAAAACTAGATACACATTTTTCATTCATTTTATCTGCAAAAGAGACTTAAATTCATGAATAGGTGTACATGAAGTATTAGAACACTAATTAAAAAAAATCCATACAGGAGAGTAAAAGCTTTCTGAAAACTGACCTTTCAGATATGAAACAACTTTAGAGAGAATCATCCATGAAACTGAAGCTAAAAGCTATCACTTCACTTAGAAAATGAACCTGAGTTCATTTTGTTTTCCCAATTTGACTATCCATTTCTCCAGTATTTTGCATCTGCTAAGGAAAAATCCTTATACTGTATTGAGTCACTTTCCTAGAGCATATGCATTACTGAAAACTGAGCCATTACCTTCTGCATAACTTTATTTCTTCCTAAAATTTCCATATGAGCCAGCTTGTTTAAGCAATTAATACCAAGCCAAACGGGCTTCAACATAGGAACAAAAGAAGCAATGAAGACCACTCACACTAAGTTCTTACAATACACTCCGTACTTCCTGAACTCACCTGATTCCACACGAAGAGGACCTCTGTAGGTAAGAGTTAGAAACCCTTCGCTGGATAGATAAAGGGTTTTGTCCAATTCCAGTGGCCTCACAGGTGTCAGATTTTCGCTTTCACACCCATCAGCTGGTCTGCCATTGATTTTACCACAATATGGCAAGTGTCCACAAATGTTTAGCTAGAAGTTTTGAAAACATGTAGATGTACATAGTATGAACTGCACCAGAAAAACAAGGTCCACCTAGCCATTTCTACATCAGTAAAACCCCTGTCAAGAACTATTTCAAGCAACACAGTTGTCTTGCAGTCTGGAAATGACAGACTATAATTCAACTATAATAGAGTATCCTCAATCTTCAGATTACACCGTCCACAAATTCTCTCCATTAGAAGTACAGGATGTGGTTCAGCAAGTTTTTCCTTGCTTGGCCTAAAGATACCACTTACAGTATTATCAGTGACAGCCCAGAATTACTGACACATGCAGATTACATTACGTACACTGATATGGACAAACTATATCTCTTTCTAGGCTTTCCCTGACAATTTCTTCAGAATCAGCAGATAAATTGCTGATTGCAATTTAAATTGCTGTGATGGACACAACAGAGTCCATAAGGGGAAAATCACCTCAGAAAGGCAGCCTCAAAAGTGTGGCTACCTTATGTTTGCCAAGAACCAGAAGTTTAATGCTTTTAAGACCATCTAAGATGAATGAATTTATTTTTCATTCCTTCCCTCAACCATAGTGCTTTCCTGCCAACTCATACTTCCTAAGAGGACTGAGTGAAAGCTAGACTAGATCACTAAGGAAGACAAAAAAAATGCAACAACAGCACTCACAAACAACAGATTGTAGAGTCAAAACCCTTACCGAGAAAGTCTTCCCATTGCCAGTAACCGTATAGCCCTCCTCAGAAGCTAACGGCTGCAGGTTGAACAGAAAGCCAGTGTTTGGATCTCGCACAGAGCAGGACTGGAAAAAAAAAAATCACAACAAAATTATTTTTTCCTTCTGCATTTCTTCTGTTTAGATTATACCTATAACTTGTTTCAAGAACCAAAGCAGTGATTTAGACATATTCCTAAGCCTGCACACCAGAACACAGCTCTGGTAGTTGCTTCATTAGATTCTTTTGTACATTTGTTCAATTCTTTTTGTCCACTGACATCAGCCACACCAACATATCGAAGTGGAATTTAACAAATGGCATCTATCATACTAGCTAAAAGCAAGGAAATTTTAACTGAGGGCTGACTTCACACTAATGTGTTTATGTTGAGACCTCTAAAGTAGAAGTAACTGAGTAGATTTCACAGGATATTCTGCATTAGAAGAGACCCACAAGGATCATTGAGTCCAACTCTTCAATGTATGGCTTGTATGGGGATCAAACCCTCAGCCCTTGGTGTTATTAGCACCATGCTCCAACCAACTGATTAGCAACTGAGCTAATCTCAGGGTTTAGTGTGAAAAAAGAAAAGTCCCATCTGATGATCTGCACAAAACAAGGACAATACGTATCCTTACATACAAACTCAGTTTTACTAGCAGCATAGCAGGGGAATGAAACATTAAATGAAGTATTCAAGAGCAAGTAAACTGTTCTCAAGAGAAAGCGGCTGAATACTTTGGTCAGAAGTTGGACATTTCAAAAACACTTCAAAAATAAAACAGTAAGATATTACAAGACTACATCATGATCAACTTAAGACTTCACTTTAGTTAGTTTTCTTCAAGAGCCATTTAAACACAGCAACCAAGAGTGCTAGAAAAAAACCTTGTACATTGAGACAAATACAATTTACATTCTCCTTTCTCACCTGAGAATCATCTTTTGTTTCCTTGATTGGGCAAGCAGCCTCAGTTTCCCATAAGAAAGTGGCCACACAATCCAGAATAGCTATAAACCGTGGGCTGCTACTCTGGAAACAAATTGCAGAGGAAGACCAGAGTAAGTAATAGCTAACACTTTGTCATGTTTGAGATTCCACCTTATGAGAAACTATCAGGTTCTTCTAAAAGACTTCACTACAAAGGCACACAATTCCCATCCCAACTTTCCTCTCCCCAATCTACTTTGAAGGTAATCACTGGAAACTTTGTCTAGTTAAACACTTACCATATCACCAAGCACTAGCCAATAATTGAATCTGACATGAATACTCAGATGAAATTCAATATTTAATCTAGACATGTATAACTAGATCTTATCTCAGTCTAAGCTTTGAGGAGTTTTGGGGTGTAATACATAATCCATAATTAAACACAAAAAAAAGGCAAAAATAAAGCAACACAAGTCTGTTAGCTGAGGTAACCAGACAACAGGGATTAATTAATTATGAACACTTCATGTCACTGTTTTCAGACAAAAGCAAAGCGGTTCATAACTGCTCCATGTCACAGACTTTTCATGACATCTCTTGGGCTAAAGATCATGTGGGTGAGGGGAGAGTAAGACCTGCAGATTCACAAAACCAGGAAGTCTACACAAGCTTAAGTCTAATAATCCCTTCAGTCTAAACATCAGTATGTGGAGTTGTATCCCCAAAAGCTCTATAGATTTAAGAATTCTAGAATCAAAGATCTACAGAGAATGCAGAACCTAAGCCCGAGGATACATGTTACAATATTTATCCACTTCAGTGTCCACAATGTTTGCATTAAGTACTCACACATTTTTCATGCTGATTAGACAAGTCTGAAGTATTATTGTTCATCAAGGCTGCTAGTTTTCATCTAGTTCTTGTTTATGATAAAATACTCAGACACATGCTTCTTTAGCATCTAATTCAGCTTCGTTTTTACATCTTTATTTTAAACCCTCAAGAAGTCTCCCTAGCCACAGATCTACTATATGCTACACATCTTCATGTGGCTTCATGTTATAGGATGAGAAACCTACTATGATGAAATAACAACCAGAAGATCATTTGTACTTACAAGAGTGCCCCTGGAACAGACAAAGTGGATGGTGGTAGTATAAGTAGTTGTCTTTCCATCAGCATTGATGCACACAGAGCCATTTGCATACGTTAGAGAAACATGCCCAGGTCTTTCAATTACTAGTTCTTTGCTGGCAACACCAAGATTACTAATAGAGGTGACTTCAGAATAAGAAGCCTAGAAATTAAGAAAAGCATGTCAACAACTTTTAAAAAAATAGATACAACCAAAAAGAAGAGACCTACTACAATACTCTTATACACAGGTTGAGAGTTTTAAAGATAACAAAGGTATAGAGACACCTCTACATTTGTCTCTGATTCTGTACTCAAGTTTCACATATTTAACAGACAACCTCAACAACCAGGTATGGTTTCATTTCTGTTATTTTTGGTTTTAGTACAATAAGGTCCTTGCAGCACTTCAGAACACCAATCTGCATCTCCCAGGCTACATAGCAATTCAGAGAGGTCTACGTCTTCTAGAGTAGGTAGAATTTATTGTAGAGTTCTTTAAAACAGTATGTGGAAGCCTCCAGGTGTTCTCAGCATTGACTTTAGGGATCTGCCATGCTTAGCAAAGGCTAAAAATCACTAACAGAAACTGAGCACTAGATAACAATAGGTGCTACTACCAAAGTCTAAAGTCATTGTCACTTCAACAGAAGTAGTGTTTCCCAGTTTTAAGAAACTACTTTGAGTCAATAGCAGCAACAAACTGAAGAATATACCTCCAAAACAGCTGTCCACAGACTTTTGCCCTTTTAACATTTTTTTTAACAACTCTGCATTTAGATTGACCCTATGTGCTCACTTTCTATTCTGCCATCTCAAGAAGTAAGGTAATGAAGCCCTAAAGTGTCTCTACATGTAAAGTAAGCAGACTTGCACAACGAGGACTACTGCAAGCACAGAGAGTAATAACTATCTCTCAAGTGCTGTGGTGGCAATGACTGGCTTCAGTCACACACACATCCCTTTCAACAATAAGGAGGGAAGGTGTTCTCTCTGTTTCATAGAAGGAATTAGGACAGCTTGGTAAGCCTCTAGTCCAGCTTTCCCTACAGCTGTGAGCAGCAATGAAGTCAGGTAGAGGAAATGGGTCAATTCAGCCTGTCAGCTATTATCATTTCCACAATAAATTGTTATACTTCAGGGCAATATAAAAGTAGAAGCCCTTAACAACCACTGTTGTATTCCACCACCAGCCTTTTTTTTTTTTTTTCTTTAATTTGCTTGGCAACATCTGCCTAATATACTCCTCAGATCCAAAGAAGGATCAGGGAAGGTAGGGGCACAACAAAGAATCTTTAAACAAATTTTTTCCACAGCTCAATCTAAAGCCAGACAAAATATCTAGGACAGCCTGTTCCTAAAGAAATGTGTATCCCTAACAGTCTCTGAGATTCTAGCAATTCATATAGAAGAGATGCAGTTTGTCTGCCTCTGAAACACAGGGCAAAAAATCACGAGTGTCAAACATGACATTGGTACACGTGTAAAAAAAATTAAAGCTTTGGTCTTTGAAGAAGTGGACAGGAGCTCTACCATTTTGCTATGGTTATGCAACCACTATGCTACACAATATCCCTCTGCACAAGGAGTCAGAATTCACATGGCTGTCTTAATCTCACTCATGTCTGCTTCAATCTCACTCATGTGGCAAACCAGCTCTGAGTTGGGATGGAAAGGGTACTCACAGAAACATGCCTATATTCCATCTGACAGACAGAAGCTCGCCGGTCACATCCTGGGACAGCAATCAGGGGTCGGCAGACATTTATGTAGTACTTCTTGCGCTCATTTTGTCTTGAATTATCCATAGCATACCAGTTTTCACCCCTCTTCTCAGATTTTGCTAATCTGAGCAGAAAGAGAAAGTTCTGCTCTAAGAACACACATTCTTCATAGACTCTTCTCTACGCTATGCTTTCTCAGTCTCAAGAAACAGAGCAAACCTAAGGCATTCCCAACTAACTTTTCCCCTTCATTTTTAAGCGCTACAATTAGAAAGAATACTGCTAGAATATAGAGCACAGTTGACAAGGTAATAATATGTTTTTAGAAGCAAAACCATCAGTTTACATCCCAGGAAGCAAGTAAACATACTAGAAGGATTTCAACAAACTTGCAGTCAAGACCATTACAACAGGTGAAGCTTCTGGTGCTGTCTATGCAGGAAACCAACTTCAGCCAAAACACCAAATTAGAACAGCTAAGTTACACTGTGTGTGTCACATTCCTACCTTGACAAATCATATTGGTCCATGGTGTTAGGATCTGTCACAACACATTCCAGTGGAATTTCTGGACAAGCATGTTCAGTGTACCACCTGAAGTTGTAGGTATAGTTATCTTCTTTCTACAAATGAGCAGAAGAGAGCCTCAGAGAGGCTTTCCACTCTGACAGCTTTGTGATTCACAGCTACTCCCTTATATGTCAAGCTTGCTATCTCCCCTTGGTTTTGGGATATACCTTCTCAGACTGATTTGTGCTGGTCTGTCCTGTTATAGATCTTGTCATTGCCTGTGTCACTAAAAATGCTCTTGCCAAAAAAACCTGCTCTGGTTCACTTCAACTGCTGTCTGCTATGTACACAGTCCTACCATTTGTGACTTCTCAGCCAGTTTGGCTTTTTTCCAGCTAGAAATACAAGATGATCAAAGCACTGATAATTACATGGCCCAGGGACTAGAGGAGAGTGAGGTAAGAATCTGGATCCAGGTAAACAGCTCACTGTTCACTGGTCAAGGAAAGCTTTATGTCTGCAACAAGAACCAAATATACGAACAGAACTATTTTTCTCAGTCTGCTTTATAGATGCTGGGTTATTTCCACACATAACACTCTGCTTGTACTGACTGAGTAGCTATTGTCAGTACTTCAGGATGGAGATCCTTCCTTTCTTCATAGAGAACTTCTTACCTGATACTCAGGCTGACCTATTCCAGCATCATGGTCACACAGGAAAGTTATAAGGGTAGAGCGCTGTGTTTTATTCTCATTGTTGTATGCTGTACCATTTTTATAGGTCAACTGAATCAGGCCATCATAATAGGAAAGCTTGGAACTGGGCAATCCAAGACTCCAAGACTGATCCTTACTGGAAAAGAGAGTTTTGAGAATGAACAGAATGCAAAATTAATTGTCTCTAAGAGAAGTTTTACAAATAATAACCACATAAGTTTATACAAGATACCATAATATGACATAATAATTAAGTAAGGTTGATTAGACCTCAGTGAGCTGGGATAGAAAGAATGCTGCTGAAAGGAAACTTAAAACATGAACAAATGCCCTCCTTTCAAAAGGAAAGCTACATATAGTTAGGTATCTAGAAAACTTTAATATTCCCTTCTATAAAAGACTGACAATACCATCAAGTTCTCATTCTCAAAAGCAGAAGTCAAACTGCAGACATGCTCAAACTGCAGAAATCCTCATCTTGGGTCAAACTGGCCTCATCCAATTACATATGGGCAGTGAAGACTTGGCACTGCACAACAGCTCCCTGCTAGGCATGAGCTTTGGTTCAGGACTGTTTCTTCACTCTGACTTAATGTTGACTCTATCAGACCTAGCTCAATCGTCTTCCTCTGAAGAACATTTTTAAGGTCGGCAATGAGCTGTCCTTGGCTGGAGAGTAACTCAGAGCCAGCTCAAGTACAGCTGCAAGTGTTTGCACTATACCCCATCTCTGGCAGCAGGCTGCCCTGGAACCTGAAATGCACAGATACTACCTCAGACATAGTTTGTAGGAGGCAAAAGCAATAGTGCTGTCAGAGTAGCAGTACACACTGGGACCATATCATGCAACAGCCCATGTAGTAAGGGAGATCACAGAATTGTTAAGGTTGGAAAAGACCTCCCAGATTATCACTTGATAATCACCATCAAAGTGGTGGTGATCCACTTTGCACCACCACCAAATCTTTACCGCTGAACAATGTTCTCAAGTCCATATCCACACATTTTTTGAACACTTCCAGGGATGGCAATTCCACCACTTCCTTGGGCAGCCTGCTTCAATGCTCAACCCCTTTTCATTAAGAAACTTTTCCTACTATTCTAATCTAAACTTCCACTGGCACAACCTGAGGCCATATGGTACAACATCCAAGCTCTGGGCTTCACCTCTACCTCAGACAGACCCTGCTCATCCCAAGTTCAGCAAGCTCACATTCTTTAGGTGAGCTCTTGGAACACAGCTGAACCTGAATCGCTGGATCATAGGTTGCCTTAATACAGCTGCAGCAATTAATCTAGATTTTACAGTCCCTATGGATAACAAAAGGGAGAGCACATTCTATCTCACAAGCTAGCTGTAAGCAAGATTACGTATACGTGCATTTGGCTTGGAACAGCTGGCAGTGTAATTACTGCAAATTATATGCTAATTACCTGAATCTATTACAGGTAGCCCAGTAACTACTTTACATGCAAATTGTTCATTGTTGCACACAGACAACAACATATCATGCAACAGGGTATCTCCTCTTACAGACAACAGAATTAGTTACTCACCTTTGTGTTACTTGGCAAGCTGCCGATTTTGTCTGACACCGGTCACCAGGCACACTGCCACAGACGCTTATGTAAAATACGTACTCCACAGTATTAACTGTGTAGTAACTTTTTGCCTTGGCCAGAGGTGATAAATCAAAAGAGAAACCTAATCAGGAAGGAATAAATTTTATCAGTTCCATTTTGTCCTGATATCTCTCACAGGTTTTGATTCAGTTACATAATTAGTTCACCTCCCCCTGAGTAAGTCTCATTCTATGTAATTACTGTTCCAGAAACAAAATGGACGAGGTAAAAGCATGGTTTCTTTTACAGAGATTTATTTCAGTAAAACACACATTACATCTATTTTCCTACATTCACTAGGGGAACATTAAGCTCATGCTGTTCTGATCTTCCATATGCATGTACTTAAAACTGTGGGTGCTTAGCATTAGGTTGAACTCACTTTGCTCTTGAGTATCATAAGGACTGACTTCTTGTGGCCTAAGTCTTATCCCTGATGACCTTTTCATTTGCTGAACAGAAATACATACCTGCCTGAGGATCAGACACCTGACAGTCATCTCCCTCAGTTTTAGACAGGACACATGCAGCAGCAGTATACCAGTCAAATGCGTATGAACACTCATGCTCGGCCATCAAGATTGGAGCACTTTCCAGATCACCTGGTATCACAAGAGCAACACGTTACACATACAGACAGCCAGGCTGCCAACAGGAACTAGGAATCCACACCTAAGAAACTAATTTCTCCTCAAAAGCAGACCAAGATAACTGTTGAAGTACCTCTTTTTTGAAAATGGAACCAAAATTATTTTTCATGTCTTTGCATCCTCCTCCCCAAAATAAAAGTTTACCCCAGAAGTAAAGGTGAAGGTTCAATCTGCTCCTGAGAACTATCACAGTATTTGAAAAAATGTCTACTTTGATATACAAAATTAGTGCTTTACTAAAAAGCAATAGCTTTATTAGCAAATAGTGCATAATCTGATCCTAACAGCCAGCACACTTGGAAGTTTCAACTTCCTCAAGCTGAGGCAGAGGAACACAAGCTTTCTATTTTTCTGGGAGATAGTTAACTAGCAGGCTATTATAATCCATATGAACAATATTAACTTCTGCAAATGTTTCTCCCTTTTGTAAACTGCCAGCAGTTTAGACACAAACCATATTTATTGAAAAAGAAGGCTAAATTATCTGATCTCAGTTGAAAACTACTCTTTCCCATCAAGACAATCTAGAGAAAGAAAGTGCTCCAGATATTTGTGGAGTTTTAAACACTCAGGCATACTTTAATCATGTTTGGAAGAATCTTTCAAGAGACTTATTTCAAGAAGTTTTAAAGAATACTTGAATAAAAGGTAAACAGAACTAAACACCTGCAATTACATTGCCATCATCCTAGTAAACAAACCCCAATGCTTCAAGCTTTTGCATAGAAAGAGATGGAAGACAAAAGCACATGCTAATATTGTCTGGGTGACCTTCAGTTTTTAACTAGATCAATGAACAGGGTGTGGATGTTCTCACCTGGTCTGCATATTAGAGTGATGACTGTTTGAATTTTTTCTTTTTCTTTAGAAGGACAGCTGTCTCCATTTGAATAGACAAGTTGAATATTTTCTCCAACCTTTTTTGGAGAAGATACAAATGTTCCAAGATTCTTACTGTTGTTTTGCTTATCTGTAAAGACAGTAAATACAGAATTTTTGTTTCTCTGAAAAGAAGTGAAGCCTCTGTTAGATACTAAGACTTGCCACTTGTCTAGTTAATGAGAAAACATCATTAGGAGTTTGATTTTTACCTTGCCAAACCATGCTACATTCTTTCTTCAAACATCTCTGAGATCATAAGAGAAACATGCTCCTAACTTCTGCTTCCTTGAATAAATGAAGGCACTCAGGACAACCAACCCCATTTGCAAAGGAAGTGCCAAGCCTCCAGAGGCTTAAAGAAACAATGAACCAAAAAAACTCCAGAAACACCACCAACAAAACCCCTTGACTTACCTACAGAGCAAACAGCAGCACCATCTGAACAGTTGAAAGCTCCTCCTCTCTTCCACACTTTATGGCAGACATTGATGTAGTAATGCTTCCTTCCTACCTCTGAAAAGCTGCTGTCCACAGCTTCCCAGTTCTGGGCTGACTCTGTAAATATAAAGGGTCGTTAAGAACAAGTCATCTGGCTAAATTGTTTCAGCATCTCCATGCCAAAATGCCTTTTATTATAGAGAATCCCAAATTGGTGCAATAACCTCTCCTTCAGAGCATTCCCCAGCACAGAGAAGCCCTGATTTCAGCTCCATTCCCCCACCAGCTGAGATTACCACCTGCATCTGTCCCATGAAGCCATAGCTGCCAAATTCTGCCATTTTTTGATGGGTCCAAAGGTATCCCCTTTACACAAGCCACTTGCTGGAAGCTGCTGAGCCATGGTGGATCCTGACTGGTACAGGTTGCCCAGAGAGATGGTAGATGCCCCCTCCCTGGAAGTGTTCAAGGCCAGACTGGATGAGGCTTTGAGCAAACTGGTCTAGCAGAAGGTGTGCCTGTCCACAACAGAGGAGTCAGGCTAGATGACCTTTAATGGCCCCTTCCAACCCAAGACGGTGATTCTGTGACTTTAAAACCACTTATGGTGGCAGCAACCAAGACAGTCACAGACATGGGAACTTTCATAAGGTGCTCAATCTGTTTGGAATGAGAGAAGCAAACACCAGCATCCCAGAAATTTACTAATAACAAAAGCTGACTAAAAGCTAAAGAATTGCACTGGAGATGGCATGTTAAGTCGAGACTGTAAAAATAACTGAAAGCCTGTTTCTATTGCCATACCTGAACTGCGGATAAGAGGTGACAAGTCATAGTGTTTTCGCTTATCAGTAACTCTGCAAAGGAGATCTTTTTTCTCTTCAACACATGCATATTTTGTATCCCAAGTAAAAAAATAGGTGCAGTCAACTTCACCGGTGAATACTGGAGCTCCTCTACCATCATTACCTTAACATGGAAAACAGAAGAACAGATATGAGGCTTCTAGTGGGAGAAGGGGAAAAAAGCAAGGAGACATAAGGACTAGCTATGAGCAAGGAAAACAAAAAGTCCCTTTGCTGCAGAGGACTTCCATTTCTGTTTGTGTTGTTTTTTTTTTTTTACCATTAGCTAAGAAAAAAAGGCTCTTTTATACTTCCACCTTCTCAATCATTAGTGTAAATTTAGACTAGCAGTGCTACCACACAGTACATCCTGCCAGCCATCAAAATTACTGCTTAATGTAACAATATTTATTTCTTGTGCTAGCTGTGGCTCAAAGCAAGCATTCATTTGAGCATAAGGCCTACTAGCAAGCACAGGAGTCAAACCCTGAGCAGAGCTGTCACAGCTTGTTAAACTCACCTGCTGTTTCATTGCACTCGAAGTTTATGACAGTCATTCTCTGAAAGCCGGAGCTACATGCATCCCCGTTCGGATAAATTAAAGTGAGATCCCCATCAGAGTATCTGAGTAAGAAGTCAGTTTTAGATAGAAACGTGGAGTCAGACAATCACACAGTGTTCTTCACATAACAGAAGTCACATTCTTGTTCATTTATAAATAGTCTCACTCCAAGGGAAAACAAATGCTAGTTCAACATCAATACTGACATTTCTACAGCAACCAAGGCTTGCATCCACTGATTGTTCTGATCACTTTTCATTCATTTCCATAGAAATTAAAGAATGCACTAAAGCTCCCCTAGGTATGGTGGCATATCAACTCCCACTAGTTTATTGTGTGGCTGTTTCTGCAAGAGGAGGAAGTCATACTTCCTGGAAGATCACTGCAACAAACCTGTCACAGACAAAATGGAAGATCGTATCTACATGAGTTAATCTCTGCTTTACAATCTCATGCAAACTACTGTCCCCATATGCCACTTGGGAATCAGCTTCTTCTGATACTGCTTTACATGTAGAACATGTGAAAAGGAGGACAAGGGGCAGTGCAGCACAATCTGCAATTGGGACAACAAAACCAGTGGAAGTCCTCGTGTTTAGACAATGGCCTCTGCCAACCTCACTGGCTCCTCTGTTCGCTAATGCTATCCTGGTATACTATTACAGTTTTTCTAACAAAAAAGTGAGCAAAAATGCTTGCATTTTGTATCAATTGCTGATTATGTGACAAGTAAGCAAGCATCAAAGCAGGAAACAAAGACCAATCAGACCAGTTAGGAGGGCTAAAGAGCATTTACACACCTTAGGGTTTGGTTTGCAAATCTTCCTGCTACTTTTTGCTGGTTATTTGAAAGTTTTACTTGGCAAGATGAAATGTATCCTTTATCATCCTTGCAGTTACCTGCAGTGGTTTTCCCACATACATTCAAGTAATAGAAATACTCCTCTTTGTCATCTTTGGCTGAATATGGTGTGACATATTCTGAATGAATAAAAAACAAAAAAGCATTTTAACACACATCAGGACAGATGTGAAACTCCACATATCAACAGAGGACATTTTTTCTGTCCCTAAATAAGTAAACACAAAACCAGTGGCTAGTAAAAACCACAAAAAAAAAAACCCACTCAAATCCAAAACAAAAGAAAAATACTGAGCTTACCTGAAAACTGATTAAGAGGACTTAAATCAATGGAGATATCATGTTGCTCATTAGTCAGACGACAATTCCTACTCTCCAGGTAATCCCTGTGACAGGCATACTCAGTAACCCACTCAATTTCATACCGGCAATTTGTTTTTGCTGTAAGTTTGGGACCTGCACTCTAAAACAGAAGTGAACAGATTTTAAATTATAAGTAGACTTACTTGAAATATAATCTTTAAAGCAACAGTATCACATTCCCTCAAGATCAGTAACAACTACTTCACCTGTAAATTACTTAAAATATGCAAACATTGTTTCTGGCCCCTCAGAAAAAGGTGTTGAGAAGAAAACAGGTCTTATAAATGATGTGGCAAACTATTACAAGTCTAAGCAGAAGTAAAGCATCAGACATTAGCAGAAAGACAGTAGAGGTAATAGCACTTTCAAATGTACTTTTTACTTCATGCGTTGGAAAAAGCAAAGATGTGAGCCCAATTGGCATAAGCTTGGATTGTTTGCCTCAGAGAAGTCCTCAATGCAGGGAATAGAGGTCAAATGTTCTCTGAAGGCAAAGCAGACTTTTAGACACTGGTGTTTTAGCAACTTTGATTTCCTCTGTCTAAATCAACATATAGACATTTGAGTACTCTTAAGTCAACACTTCTGTCAGGTGAGTTTTCTGTAGTGACATATTTTTGTATGTCTGGAAGAAGCAGTAGTCTTGGTTTTCCTCACTTGAAAATGAAACATTAGAAATTCAAATTGTTTCCTAAATCTGTATTTCTGCCATCCACTGGAGCAACTGGCAGATACACAGGTGTTGGGTAAGTTACAGGCACAAGTATCATCAGTAATATGTCTCACACTACAAGAGTGCATAGCTATTGCAAAGTAATACAAAGTGACAGTAGACAAAAGCTGGGTTTGTTTCTTCAGCAACAACAGTAAAGCGTGGTACCTATCTAGGTCAGATGAGGGACTAAACATTAAGCCAAGAATTAGCCAGACAAGAGCTCCCTCTTCACTAACCTGCAACAAAAACCACCACTATATGAAATGGCAGATCATTAGCAATCGCCCAGTTCAAGGCATGTAGGTTGCTGAAATTACCCAGCATCACATTGAAGTGACCATCACACTACACCCAAGTTAAGCTAAAACAGTGACCTGCATAAACTGAGTTGTTGCTGAACACTACAAATTTTACTTAAAGTTAAAAAGAATTCGTGAACCTGCTTAGTAAGTGACAGACTCTTGACATGCAATGACACTTACCAGCTACCTTTTTTCCCCTGAGGAAGAACAGATTAATATAGAAACCAAGTAACAGGCAACACCTAGAAGCACATCCAGCCTGACTAAGAGGGAGAGTACTCATCAGCAAGCGAAGCTCGGTGCCAAGATGCCAAGGATTAACTCTACATTAGCCCATCCTATGCTTAGAGAAAAGCTTTGAACCTGTAAAGGGACAACCAAATTCACCAATACAAGAGACAACACACTCCTGGGGCAATTTTATTCAAGTTCTTGTTATTTCTTAAGTTTTAGAAGACTTTAAGAGTATATCTAGAATCTCACACTCCTTGCAAGCTACAAGCCAGGAATACTTACTCTTTCTTCAGGTCATAATAAAAATAAAAGATAATGCACATAAAAGGTAAACCAGTTAATGAGTTAACACAAGTGTTATATTGAAGTTACCTCTTCTCCCCTCTTTGATGGGCAAACAAAAGTGATTGTCACTGCTGGATTGTGGCCTAGGCAGAAGCCTGGCCTTTCTTCATCATGTGTGTATTCTCTCTCATAACTCAACAGAAGCCTAGAAATAGAAAACAACAAACCAAAAAGACAAGTAAGACACTACACTGCAGAGAAGAAGGATATTCTCGAAACACTCAATTTTTGCTAGATGCTCTGGCAGAATATATCAAGGTAGCCCTGCTCCTGAAAGCAATTTTTATGGAGATCCTCATTCCTTTAATCTTAGAGTTAATTAAAAAAATTAAAATAGTCCTAGCAAAATTACTTAATACAGTATCTTCTGGTACCCTACTTAAGACTATGCTGAATGCCTTGTGACTTATATTGTTGCAAGAATATAGCTGATAATCACAGGAACACAGGATAACTGAAGTTTTGCTCTCAAAACTACTGCTGGAGAGCAGATGTGGCAAATGTTCTTGCAACTTCTGAAAGCAATACCCACTCAGGTTTTGCCACATTCCTGTACGTTATCATCTCTCTACATATAAACTCTTTCCATTCTGCCCCCAGAATTAACAGTAAAATGAACTCATCAGCAAATTGATAGGAGCAAGGTAACTGGGTCAGGTGAAACAGAAGCAGGGGAATAAAACATGGTAATTATCTGACAGGGAGACAAATAGCAAGATGACTTTGATGAGAGAACAGGAAGATCACAACTTCCAGCTAAGCATTATTATTCTAGGCAGTTTAACAACCATAAGACAACAGCTCCCAGGGCAGAGGTGTGGCTCATTCTGGCTTCAGATGAGCCACACCTCTACCTGGCCTCTCTGTACCTCAGGACACAGATATCCAATCACCTTACTCCTTTCCAGACCACCCCAGTCTGATAGAACACATACTGTGAATATTCCTGAAGCTCCAAAGAGCTCTTCAATCTTAGCAGGGGTAAGCTTGCTTGCCTAGCACTTTTCTAGAGTACTAACAGTTGCACTTCAGTATGATAATAAGCTTGTGCTTCCTCAGATGTAAGCTACTGCCTTGGTACAGAACACCTCAGTCACTTGTTTTCATGCTGGGGATAAGCCCTGAAACAAAGGATTAACAATTTCATTTGTAAACTGAAATAAAACCCTCAACTTCACCACAGATAGGTCAGATCCTCCCTGTTATTAATTTACTCTGCTTGTTTTCTTCAGCCAGCATCTAAAATAACAGGAGTACTGCAGAAATCAACTTGGGTGCAATTGATGCTACAGACAAGGCAAGCAGACTCAGATGATCTGAAGCTCAGAAATATCACCATGTTAAGTTCCCTGAGCCACATGAGTTTGTTTGGGTGGCATTTTAACATGGTTTTTTGTTTGTTTATGGTTTTCTTTTGGTGGTGGGGTGGTTTTGAGGGGGCTTTTTTGTTAGTTCATAATTTTTTTCATTTGTTTGGGGGGTATTTTGTTGTTTCATTAGTTTGGGTTTCTTTATGTCAAGCTATACTTACAATACAAAAGACAGTAAACAGAAGCATCATCAAGAAAAGTTTCTTGTAATTCCAGCTCAAGAACACACCAGAAGGAACATTAAGCCTTGCATTGCTTATCTATTTCTTCTGTTAAGAACTCATTAATGCAAAAAACAAACCCAAAGAACCCAACAAAAAAAAAAAAAAAAAAAAAACAACAACAACAACAACAAAAAAAAAAAAAAAAAAAAAAAAAAAAAAACAAAAAAAAACCAAAAAAAAACCAAAAAAAAACAACAACAACAAAAAAAAAAAAAAACCAAAAAAAAAAAAAAAAAAAACCTACAAAAGCACAGAAAGGCAACATCTGGTCCTATTCTCAACTTTTAAAGTATGTCTGGGGAGTTGAGTGAGCCAAAGTCAGTGCACAAACTGACAGTGAGCCAAATGCATTTACCCTGTGGGCTCTCAGACAGTAGGCAGACAGGACCAAATCTTACTCTACTGCTTGTGGGCTGAGAGCACCAATCACCCCTTCCTTCTAAGAGTTCTGAAAAAGAAGTCTCTCACAACAAAAGAGAAAATTTGATTTGTTACAGCAGTACCACAGAACTCCTGACAGACTGCTCTGAAGTGCTTTTGAAGAGTTTTCTGCTAATGCTTCAACACTGAAGAGGTATTAATGTTAAGTTTTAGGAGACTCATCTGCTACCAAGAGCATTTTTTTTCAGGCCAGATGACTGAAATGTCCACAGAAAATTGCGTACCTGTCTTTGTCTTGAAGCTTCAGCTGCTCCTTTGGACGGCCAACATCATATGCCACACCATCATGTAACAAGCAAGCAGCACTGCCAGAAGGGCACTTTCCGGTCTCTCCACTTGAACTTCCTGGTTAGAGCACATAAAGAAGTTATAGGATTCAGTTTCTAAGCCCTGCTCTACCTGAAGTATCTTGCCATTTTATCTATTGGTTCTTCTTAAAATAATTCTAAAAAGTAGGCTACATTAGAATGTGAAACTGACAAGACAAAACTTGGAGTGCTTGTGGTAATTCGCACTGCCTTAGTTGGGGACAGAAAACACCTCCTTCCTGACAAAGCAGCTGCTTCTAGTTGCTAGTGCAGCTGCTGGATACATAGGGCTTTGAAAACTTCTGAAGGTGTGCCAAGTATTTCTTTTTTTCCCCACAACCAAATAATGGGTAACTCCTCCTTACAGGGAAGGTTTTATCCCCTTTGTTTTTTATTAACCATCTTCTAATTCAAAGCTGTCAGCAAAAAGTTTTATACTAATCAGATGTTTGAAAGAATAGATCTCCCACTAAAACTAGAAGTATTAAACCCTTAACAGGGGCACAAAGCACATATTTGACTGCAGAATAAAACTCACAGTGGGAGTATACAGCTAAACTAACCTTTTCAGCAAGTTTCAAGTACGTGATTTTGCTGGTTTAATTCCTTATGCATATAGCTCTCAACTGAGAGGAAAGTGCTAGCTATGCACCAGTACTTAGGCAAGCACCTAAATAGTATTTTAGATGCACCTCAGGACATTCATCAGGAACTGGGCAACAACCTGGAGTCCAAAGGAATAAATTTAGAGCACACAAAGCCCTGTGACAACAATATTGCCCTTTTTGGCAGCAAACAAACAACGATACAAGACAAGCTGCACTCTCCCACTTAGAAAATGTGACTTAAACTGTACTAACAGTACTTGCACATCCAGAAGGGGAATATCTCTGAACACCTCAATACTTGGAGGGTAGGGAGATTGAAATAATTATCTAAGTCTTGAAATACTGATCTTTGGACATAGGACAACATCAATGGAGATAATAGCAACGAACCATACTACAAGAAATTTACACACTGACAGATGACACAAGCAACTATTCAAACCTATGTCCCTGCAGACATTTATGAACAAGGAATCATCATCAGAATCATCCACCAAGTAGTGTCCTGAAACTTGGATGAGAGGATTCAAGTCATGTTTCTTGACATCTCCATCAAACACGTAGCAAGGGATCTAGAACAACAACAAAAAAATTACATGCAAACCACGCTACAAAAGTAGGGGGAAGTTATGAACAGGCATATATGAAGCCCAGTTAGTATGTGGAAAAGTTTTTTTAATTCTGGAAGCTCAAAGCTAGACATGCTGATGAGGCATCCAAAGTTAGACCCTTTTGCTCCAGCTTTTAGAAGAGTTTTAATATAAACAACCACCCAATGCACAGAAAAGGTTCAAGAGTTACTTAAAATTCTCAGCTCCACCAACTTCCAACATTTATGCTTTACGTACCTATGAAAAACATAGGTTTATTGAGGTTGTTTGGATTAATTTGGGATGGGAGCAGATAATTAGAGTAAAATTGTCATGTATGTGAAGAGTAACTTCTGCTTGAATAGTACATAGATTACCTCTTTAACAGGTTTAAACAAGTCTTTCTTGCAAGCCACAAAGGTCCTCCATTCAAAATAGTGCACACACTCTGTTGCTGTTACAAATTCAGGGGTACCCTATTTAAGTAAGAAAAAATAATGCTTTGAAAAACAGACTGGTTTTATTTTACACCTGTAGACATTAAGAAGTTTATTCAAGAGACTAAGAAAAACAGAATACAGCACATCACAGAACAAGGGCATACAGTTTCTTAATGGCACTTGTTAACAGCAAAACTGTTACATAACAGCTTTGTTGGGCAACTCAGGAAGATGCAGGATACCAAATCCTTAGTCTGCACATGCACCAATACTCAACATGTGCCAGTACTAATATGTAGTAACTGCATTCCATCTTTTAGAAGTGCTCACTATGCCAGTTGATAATGACAGAAGCACGAGTCATATCTGCTTACTAGAAAGGAAGACACCAACAGAAATGCATATAAATCAGTTAACGTGGTGAGGCAATGCATGGTTTATCAGTTCCCTTTTATCCTACAGAAACAACTGATTAGCAACCTCTTCTGCTACACAGAAAGAATATCCCTGACCTTAGCTGCCTATTTTTATAGGCTCATGTTGTACACATTTGTGTAGATTTCAAGATGGGGCTTCTACCATGGTTCAGAACTGGATGTTCAACTGAATGTCTCCCAGTGAAAACACAACAATTTTTTACTTTGCCCTCCATCACCTCAGATAGAAGCAGTTTAGCATACTTAAACTAATTTCCTCTCTCATTTAACACTGCCATAAAAAGGGGACAAAACAAGTTGTTCCAGACACTATTACAAAATCCTTCTACTATGTCAAGAGATGAACAGGTATTAGAACTGAGCTAACCGAAGAAGTCTGAAGATCACTATAATCTGGTGTTACAGTTGAAGTTGAGCAATAATTTCTAATTTAAAAAGTCATCTGCTGAAACAGAACAAGAAGCATTTAAGTCTCTGCTGCACTGGCATTTTGTTTGAATTGGCTGTATTTCCAAGAGGGGGTGTGCAACAGCATTGTCAGTGCCAACAGCAGCACCAATAGATACTTCTCCCAGATACACAAATATGTGAACCAATCACAGTCTGTACTGAGCTCTCGTATCTGTCAAGTGTGTGGAGGGTATAACTCCAAAAGCCCTTTGAAGTGAACTGCATGCACACAGGCCCCTAGAAACTTTATGGGGATCTCCAATCACCCCTCAAACACACTCTCACAAACAACTATTTCCTCAGAAGCCCAGCTGGCTGTGTAAGCACTGTTAGTTCAACAATGTGCAGATCAAACCTAAGGCTTACTGTTGTCAACTGTGCTGCCCCATAACAGAGGTCAGTCCTTTTCTTCAATACTGTTCTACTAAATAGTCATGCCAGGTCCACAGCTAAGGCACAGCCAACAACTGAACAACAGCTCGCACTGTTATGGTACCCTGACTCATTCCTCCATATTAAGCTAATAGATTACAGCACCAATCATGTAAAAAGCATTAAAGACAAAGAAGAGCCCGTAACCAGAGGTAAGCTGCAGACCTGCAACAATTTTCTACCAGGATTGAATTTTGAAAGCCACAATAAATCATGACCTTAACAGTAACTCTTCTTTAAGCTCTGAAGCTCAGTAATCAGTACATCCAAAAGTACAGCAAGTCTCCTTAAAAAGCAAGTCAGAACTACTTGTCATTTCCATTGAAGATAAAAGCACATTATTTAGACTTACCAGTGTTTTCCCACACAGGAAGTTAATACTGCTCTGAATGTGGTGTTCACTGCCTTGCTGCAAGCAGTTACGTGTAGTGTTGAGCTCCAGAAGACTTTCAGAAACTTTTAGCAAGGCTAAGTCACCTAGGGTTTAAAAATGAGAAGGGGGGGAAAGGGTGTTATAATACAACACCTTCACAGAAACTCAGACAGGATCTAGTTTCATTCAACCACTGAGCAGCCCAAGATATACCAGTCCACTTGAAGAGAGTACAACTAAAGATCTTTGTAGATTTTCTGATTTGCAAGATCAGATCCTGTCTGATAGGTTAAGCTAGTGTTTGACATCTCTTCACTTTCTTAAAGGTTTTTAGCAAACACTTTTTAAAATAAAAGTACAACAGCAGGTGCTACTACAAACTAGTCACCTCTTTAGGAACAAGGGAAGCTGTTACCAACTAGTTTCAGTCACAATTCACTCCTTCCTCCTACCAGCTTCCATTTACCAGCATTTATACCATTTATAATAATAGCATCAGCACAAGATGAGAGAGAGTCTATCACAGAATGATTTTGCTTAGCAGGGACCCCTCTGCAATATGCAGGGACATCTTCAGCTAGATCAGTTGCTCAGAGCCCTGTTCAGCCTGACCTTGAACATTTCCAGGATGGGGCATCTGCAACCCCTCTGGACAACCTGTTCCACTGCCTCACCAACACCATCATAAAGGAATTCATTCCTTATATCTAGTCTGAATCTACCCTCCTTTGGTTTAAAATTATTACCTCTTGTCCTGTAACTACAGGCCCTGCTAACTGTCCTCATTTTTCTTATAAGCCTCCTAATAAGCACTGGAATGCTGCAATAAGGTCTCCCTGGAGCCTTCTTTTTCCCAAGCTAACCAACCTCAACTCTCACTCTGTCTTCATAGGGAAAGGTGCTCCAGCCCTGTGAGCATTTTTGTGACCCTCCTCTGGACCTGCTCCAACAGGTCCATGTCCTCTCTGTGCTGAAGACCCTAAAACTGGGTGCAGTAGTCCAGGTGCAGTCTCACCAGAGGGAAAGGAGGGGCAGAATCACCTCCCTCGACCTGCTGGCCACATTGCTTTTGTTTGATACAGCTGGCTTTCTGGGCTGCAGATGCACATTGCTGGCTCCACTTAATCTTTAACCTACTTAATGAAGAACACACTGCTGCCCCTGCACTGGCACTGCAGACAAACCCAGCACAGATCCACTGCCTCAGTGCAAATCCCCTGCATCTCCCATCCCTTTAGCACAGCTCACATGCTGCATGAAGAGTAGGGTCAGTGCTTTGTCACTGCACACTGTTCTCCTCTCCCCAGCACTTGATGTGAAGGGGAAAGGTGGAACACATTTCAAGCCATGAAGAGCAACAGCTCAGGCCACTGAAATGTTCCTGCTCAAGCCCATTTTGGTTAATATTCAACACCAACTGCTTTTACATCTTACATGCTAACTCCAGTCTGTTCTTTTTTTTTTTTTTTTTTTTTGAGAAGTAGATCCTAATTCTTCAACAAGTTTGGTTTGAACTACAGAAAATGCTATAAAGTGTGAGCATGGATCAGCTTCCCCATTTCTATTTTAGTTTATGTCTACACTAGGGAGAAAGCAAGTCAAATCTGTGATCACTGCAGATAGCAGCTTTGCACCTAGGCCGAATGTTTCATTTAAAAAAACATACTTGTAGGAACTTTGCCCAGCCTGTTACCTCCTCACTCAGAGCAAGCAAAACTACACTGCACCCATGTAATACAGCCTAGAGAACAGAAGAGGAGCAGAAGTCAAAAAACTGGGCAGAAAGATGATGGGTACCGTTTGTGCCTTTTTTATTTCCTGTATTATCAAGGCTACCTTCAGGTTCTATAGCTTCCAGCACTGATGTTAACCAAAGTGCCATGCAGCTCTCTTAAACCTAAAAACTACATACTGCTTTGAGAGCACGAGTGCCACTGATGACATGATTGCTTGGAAGATACTGTCAAGGTGTCCTCTTTTCTTCAACAGATTAGCAGAAGGAAGCCAACAACTTTCGAGGCAAGAAATGCATATAGTAACAATATGCACATGACTTAAAACCTCTCCAGTTCTAAATGTATACAGCTACAGGGCCCCATTTAGCAGGGAACTTATGGCAGCACCATCTGAGAACTCGGTGCTCTGTTCTAGCACTAGCACTAGCTTCTCTCTATGCTAAAAACAGAACTGCATTAAAGGACTTGTGAGCTGATTCTAATTTTCTCAGTTAAAGTAACATTCAAGAAAAAACAAGTTCAGCCAGTATATCTTGTTTACTACAGGCCAACACGTATGCTCTTCTCCCCCTCACATGCTTACAATTAACTTGGGAACTTGCTAAAAGTTTTAGTAAAAGTCCCCTCAGTGGCACATGCCTCATCACACCCTTGCTCACAGGGCAAGGAATATCAACCCCTCACATGATCAGCTTCCTTCCAGAGCTGCAAACACTTTTACTATAACATCAAGCTCTTTCTACAATCATCACTCATGTTTCCTCATGACTTCAGAGATATGTTGCTTCCACAAAGCAACATGCTACTAATCAGCTCGTACTGCTCACAAAAATTAGCACCAAATACTTCATATTACACAGTGGCGCTAAATCAGTACCAAAGGCACAACACCTTCTGCTCATTGACTCCATCTGTTTAGCTGCTTAGCAGGAAAAAGGCAATCATGGAAGATACCTAATCAGCTGTCCAGAAGAAAGTGGCATTTAGGTGGCAGCTATCATTTCATGTCCACTCATCCTACAGCAGCTGGACAAAGTGCACATTTCACCATCAGGTTAACAGACACATAAAGTAGTATCTCCATTTTCTAGGAGCAGTCCAAGTACATGGCACATGAGTCACTAGGTATCATGGCAAGTTAAAAAGCTAACTACCACGTCATTTCCATTCTCACTGATGTTCATAAACTAAACATTTGCCTACCCTTGAAAACTTCTAGGATTAATCAATAAAAGTGCAGAGGGGTTTGCATTGGGGTCTCCATGCAAACCCTGGTGAATCACTGACACACAGTTAAGATTAGCCACAAGACTTCCCTGGGATACAGACTGATTACTGACACATAGCATATGGCCTTAACACCCCTGAAAGCTGGGAGCAACAAACAGTCTGACAGCTGTCATCTCTTGCACAGCTAATATTTAAAAAACAAAACAATTGCTTGCATTGATTTCTTTTTCTGAAAAAATGAAGAAGAGAACTGATTAAGCCCAAATTTGAAGAAAGCTTACAACTTGACAAAATTTATCAGATGACAAATGGCCCTTCTTCCCCCAAATAAAAGTCCATCATCTGCCCACAGCTTTGGCATACAGATGAGAATTTGTATGGTAATCTCATGTCATCTGGATTGCTTGAAGACAAGCATGTGGTTTAGCTGGTTTAGGTAACCGGGAGTCTACACCTGCCTAGACCTAGATCAGAGAGATTACTCTTTTCTCACTAGGAGTGATTTTTTTTTTATTTTTTAACAAACAACATTGATAACCCATCGGCATGATCTAAACTCAGTGTGATGGTGATGAAGCTCCAAAGCATTTAAAAGCATGATCAAGAACAAAACTTGGACAATTTGACCAGTAGAATAAAGCAAAATTCAATGACAATGTTAATGGCTCACCTTGATGTCTCACTTCATTGCAGGGTAGTGAAAAACATTTCCTACTTGACCAAGATTCATGCATGGCTTAATTTTTGAAAGTCATTTCAAACTGCCTCAGCAAGACCACAGTACATCTGTTGATAAAGCCTCTTCCACCCAGTAGCATGAAGGCACTCAGGAACTCAAGGTTTGCATACAGAGGAATATTTGATACTGCTCAGTCATCACCCAGCTCTGTTCTCCCTTCCTCTCTCCACAAGAAGTGTGGAACAAAACCTACAAAAGCCTCTAGTTCTCACACTTCCCTGGGGAGAACAGACTTCCTCAATCTCACTCCACCTGCCACATTCCAGTCTTACCCAAAGCAGCATGTTAAAACAGACACTCAGATGCTGCTTTCTTTTCTAATCCACAGGCAACTGAAGCCTCAATGGCATATGAGCTGAGACCCCCATCAGCAGGAAATAAAAAGGTGTTTCATTTCTAAAATGTACAACAAGAATGACAGCATCAAGTGCTCTAACATGCCATACTCTTCAGAGAAGATGCTACACTACACGCAGATGCAGTCTGAATACAAACACAATCTAACCAGCCATCCCAGAGAACTCTGGAGCCTGAATATACCTTTATCCATGCACTCAGTGATTCTGTAAGCCTGGGTCCCAACATTAAGAGTTTGTTTGAAAAGCACTGATTGACCATAGACTGAAACTGAAGTATCTCTACTGTTAATAGAGAGGTGTGGGGAAAATGGAAGCTGACTAACTTCTGTGCATTGGCATACAGATGAGAAGCACCTTCCTCCTCACCATATTCTGGCAGCTCAAGCAATTCAATGAAGACTCATAGCTTCTTTTAAGAGCTGTCTGCCAATGGCTGGCAAGATTGGCAAGCATGTTAAATCAGACTTCAGATCTGCATATACTAAGAAGCAGTCTGAAGAGATACTGCTCTTCAGAACACTATTACTTTATTCTATTAGAAGTTACAGACAACTATGAGAAAGCCTCTTGAACAGTACTCATATATCACTGTTTTGTTAGCCAAAACACAAAAGCAACCTTGAAAGTGACAAACATCCATGAAAATAAATAACAGGAACTCATGAAAAAACACTGTTCTGAGCACAAGGTGCTTCTGACTGATGAAATCATGGGTATGTGTATAAGAATACACGAGTTTCATATTTAGATCAGTATGCACAAGTCCGCCTCTCCTCAGAATACCAAGGACATCTGTGAACTACTGAAGCTGTCACCAGATTTGACAAGTGTAACCACAACCAGAGAACTGCATGTAATTAACTTCCTTTTTGTGTGGAACAACTTGAAGACGCCACCCTAGACACTTAGCAATGCTGCCAAGATTGCATTACAGAGAGTAACCTGCCTCTGAACAAAGAGACCTGATATTACATCAGGTTAGGCTGAGTATACTTCAGAGCTGTAACTCAAGCTCTATCCTGTGTTCAGTATTTACCAAGTTGTGCACAGTCCATATCCTGCCACAGGTAGATGCACTTACTCTACCAGAGGTAGCCTTTCATACTTTCACACTAGATTACAGTTAACTAGAGCATAAGATACATTTCACTGTCCCATAAAGTCATTATCTACAATCAGATCATGTTTTACCAAATTTTCCTAGTAAATCTGCAGCAAAACAAAGTTTTACACAGTTCCAAGAAGGGAGCAGGGTGACTGCTTACACATTAAACTTTGCAATAATTATAAGACCATCTACTAACATGGCTCTGAACTACCTAGAAGACACTTGTTTACTTACCTACAGACTGATGTGTATTCGTTTTGATGTCATATGCACAGACTGCACTTGTCCTTCCACACTCTTCAACACCAGAACAGAAATTTATTTTATAAAGCACATTTTTGTCTGCATCAATTGCTTCCCAGGTGTAACTGAAATGAAAAAAAGCCTGTCAGTTGGTATTCCAAGTTGTCAGAATTGCATATCATCTAGATACCAGTCCCTGAAATAACCAAGTTTAAGGCTAGGAGCACCACTCTTAAATTCTTATTCATGTTCTATACTTATAAATACCATAAATACTTGCTATTTTGTTGAGACTAAGAGAAAAACAGATTTAACCACTTGTAGAATGTAGCATCAAGTCCATTTTTCCATTTCTTGAACATCCAATTATCCATTCTTCCCCATCAAACCTCTGTAAAGGCCACCCAAAGGGTCATCACCTGTGATATGTTATCCTTGACAGCCTGATCAATTTCTCAGATGTCTTAGGCAGGCTGGACACTACTGCACCTTAGTGTTCTGCCCAACAACAGTGGCAGAAGGGCAAAGTCTAAGTGAAATAGAGCAGTAGAGTTAGCCAGCTTCAGGGTCAAAATTGGGCTTGAGAGTTTTACAGCATTCAGACTAAAAGTTGCTAACAGTGCTTTTTAGGGCCTAGCTGCACCTAGGCATTATATGTATGTCAAAAGCTGGAAACCAAGCAGAGGTATCCTCAAGGCACTCACACTACCTAGTTACAGGCAAACCAGAAAGCCAGCTCTCTAAAAACTGGAAAAGAACATGAAGCTCAGGTTAAATATAACTGGGAATAAATCCGAGTAACAGCAGAAAAAAATGAAATGCAGCACAGTTCAGAGACAGAGCAAGGATTCCTTCCCCTCACAGCAGGCAGTATGACTGCAGTGAAATGTGGTCAGTCGCATGACACAGCACTGCTCAGTTTTGAGGCAGGCCCAGGTCATCCAGTTTAGAGCCAGGAGCTCTTTAGACAGCCTGGCTTACTATCAGAGTGCTCTGGCCAAGCTCTGTTAAAAAAGCACAACTCAATAAATGTTTGCTGTCACCTTGGCTCAGCTACCCCTCTTCTGGCATTGGCAGCAGCCTGCATCCTCTGGACACTTGATTTTTGCAACATAACAGATTCCCCAGCTGCCTTTCTATTCCAAGTGGAAACTTCAGTAGGATTAATACAGACTCATCAACACATCAGAAGACTGAGGACACCACAGTGACTTACTAGGCATCCCTGTTATTTAGAACTCACACAAAAGTTAGTGCACGTATCTGACCCACAGAAGCACTTGTCTTAATGTACAAATCTCAGCTGATAAGAAGCTTCACCCATCAGGTTTGTTTGCCTTAGTCTCTTAGTCACAGTCATATGTGTTGCACCACTCAGCATTATCATACTCCAGATCCCCCCAGGAGGAGAAACCATTCCTGTTCAGCTCTGAACTCTAGTCCACAGACGAGAAAGGGGCAACAGTTCAGCTACTTTATTCTTTATTTTAAATTTTAAATCCTCTGAGAATTCCTCTCAAACCCAGCGCATCCCACATACAATTGAAGAGCCAGCAGTAAGATATCACATACTTTTCTATTTTAATTATTGACTACAGGGCTCTTGGATTCCCTGTACTACAGCAGCCATGTTAATTTCACACTGCTAATGGCTGTCTTTATATGGCAGTAGACTATTATATTCAAGACTTTATATCCTAATATAAGGGTCAAAAATAACTTGCCAGGTATTGACTCATACCCAAAACACCAATAAAAGTATGTATTCAAGGACTGTGTCTCAATCCTAGACAAATACTTGCCATTATTCTTTCCTCATAAGCAGGCAGACATGACCTTTTACAATCATACTGATTAATTCTCTCAGCTACTCTGTTGCACTTCTGCAGAGGATAAAGGCAATATTGATGCAGGTGCAGGAGGATGATGAGAATTTAGCTACAGTACAGAATAACCGAAGTTCAGCAATGGAATAAAGCTTCTCAACATACAAAAAAGAAGTTAGAAGAACTCAACTATCTTCAAGGGCTCTGAAAACAGCAAGAAAGTAAAACCAAAGCTGGTTTTACATCCAGGAGAAAATTTCTCCAAACCAAATTTCTTCACAATGAAGCCCCAGAAAGTTAGCTTTTCTCAAACTGAGAACTGAAAATTTCTCAAGGGCTCTGGTACTTTTTTTTTTTTTTTTGACTGGTTTTGGAAGATGACCAAAAGGTAACATACTATACTATGGCACAAGGTTGTTGATCAAGCTGGGGTGTTCTTCAGGGTGTTGTTGGTTTTTACAAGTTAAATCTGTTTGTGAATGGAAGAATTTAAGTCCTTCACACAACAGAATTATCACTCAGAGATTAAGGTTTTGCTTTCCCTATTACAAAATAGAGGAAATCAGCATCTTCAAGTCAGTTCACCCACAGGTCAGAAGCATAAGAGAAACAAGATGAGCAGCTTACAGAACAGGAGTAAAGCAGCCACTGAAGCCAGACCTTCCCTCTGCCCTGTCACAGGCCCCTGGACAGGGAAGGTTCAGGAATCCTTCAAAACCATCTGCACAACAGAAATACTAAATCCAATGTTCAATCATGTTCCAAACCACAACTTCAGGGACGCAGAGAAGTGAAAATCTAGTGCAGTTTCAGAGTAATGTTACTTTCATGGATGTTATAGAGACTTCTATATTTTTTAATATGTGGGAGAAGCAAGGTGGGATTTATTAATTGTGAGTAACAGCAGCCTGTACATAACCTAAGCAGCTGCTCTCAGGAGATGAGAAGTACTTTCACAGTAAAAGCAAGAATTATTTCTCAACAATTCACAGCATTAAATCAGTATCTTCAAGTTGCATGTGCTCTACTTTCCAGTAAGATACAAGCTGACCTCTCTACTGCAATCCATAATGGAAACAATCTGTTGGCAATCACATTGCCCATCCTGACCATGTGGGTCACATGGACTGGCTTCCTCCAGCTTGCTCAGCACTCACCTCCACCAGTGGTGATGCCTGATGTAATCACCTCTTTGCTAGGGCCAGATGAAGTTATCTTGTTTGAAGGGCTTAAGTTATCCTGCTTCATTGCAGTTGAGCTAGTTTAGGGAGCTGTTATATCAGCACCTTTAAAAAGTAACAGCCACCATCATGGGGTGGGGTGTGATGCATCCTCTGATCCAGGGGGTTCAGCACAGATGCTACCTCACAGAATAAACCATTCAAACAGCTATTTCTAGAGCAGTTCAAGGTCAGGGCTCAAACCACACTGTCTGCCCTGAAAAAAATTGTCAAAGAGTTATTTTTGCTGAAACCACAACATGATGCTTGTTTTCTGATAAACCAACTGTGAACTATCCCACAATTAGAGGGATGAAACACACACCCACATCAATCCCCCCAGGGCAGGCTCTCCCGTCACCTGCCAGTGTTGCTGGCCCAAGCACCTGACACAAGCTGGGCCCAGGGACTGTCCTCTCTCAGAATTAACTCAGCAAAAACAACAGGTGCGTGTGCATGTGTGTGGAGGGGGAATTGAGCCTGGCCAGTTCCCTGTCTGGCTCACGATGGTTTCTGGCCATGCACCAGCAGTGGGAGGCACAGAAGTAGGCAGGGCCAGCTCAGTCCACTGTCAAAAGCAGTTGTGCAAGCAAGGTCCAGAGGAGTTATTGGGAATAACCTTGCCTGCAGGTCAGCCTTTCCAGCTACCTAGCACTCTTTTTGAGACACTGAAGCAATCACACGAAAAAGAAAATTAATCTACTTTTCAGCAAGCTGCAACATCAAATGAGAGCGCTACCTTTTTTTTTTGTTAACAAAGCAAAGAAGCAACAAGAAGAAAATAACATGAGAAAGTGAAAAGCAAGCCTAGTTCATCACTTTGTCATGAGAGGCTGAGGCACTGAAGCCAAGCAAGGTGCAGAAGGCTAACTCCCGTCACAGCATGGGAATCCCAATGCCGGAGGTCTGAGCACTAGGAAAATGCTTCAAATCAGCAGAGCACCAGAGAGACTACTGCCACCAGTCTCCAGCAATAGCTCAAGCTTTTTGGTTCTCAAACTGTTACCCAAGGGATGACTGCTGGAGAGAACAGTGCACCCTACTCCAAACAGCTGTAAAGCACAGTCGAAAAGAATCATGCGTTTCCTCTCTGGGGAATGCATTGAAATAGCTCCTTTGCTGAGGGGGTGTTACACAGACAACCTGGCAGAGAGACAAGGCAACCTACAACCACAGGGTTAGAAAGCAGATCCACATGTGATTATGCATCCGAACGATTTTGTGTCCAGATGCTTCTCAGCTATCAGAACACTGCAGAGATTAAACAAGCACCCAAAGCTCTTTACCAGCAGTTTCAACCAGCACAATCTCAGGATCAGACAAGATCAGGAACAATTTCCAGGATGGGCACTGTAAATTTGAAGCTTGCATATCAGTTGTCACTGAAATCACTATTAGATGTGACTACCATTTTCACAGGCATGTGTATGATAAAGAAATCTCTATGTCAAAGCAGGCTCTCCTTGAAAAGGAGCGCTTGAACGGCATAAAGTACAGCCACCATGATGCCTCAAGAGCTTTTTAATGCATCCCTACCCATGCTTAATTCTGCTCTAGCTCACCCTTTTCCAACTACCACACACACTGTCTACCTTGAGGCAAGTTTTCTTGCATGTATATCATGCATAACAGCCTTACAGCTACACAAGCTCTTCTGCTTTTTGCATCCAGAAGACATTTGATCTTTCATGCTGCACTCCAAACCACATCTACCACACAATTTTAACAGAATGCTTAAAAAAAAGGCTAGCAATCTGAAGTTTAAGTAGGCAAGAGCTGTAGGAAGTGGCTCATGTGCTGAAAAATCACATTCAGACATTACAATGGCAGCTTCCCAGGCACGTGGCACAACCTTTCACATTCGGTACCTAAGTCCAGTAAGATCTTACTTATGACATCTCCCACTTAAATATGTCAAAGCACTTAACAGAGCTGAATGAGGGCACCTAAAGGTCACCTCTCTGTAGTCAGCATGTGCTTCTTCACCAAGGCCAAGCAGAACACTTGGGGTTTCAAGCAGCATAGATGAGCACAGTTGTGATTTCAAAACAAAAGCTGAAAAGACAGTGTTTTGAATGAACAGAAGTGTAGGTACAGTCAGCTGTAGGAGCTGTGTTATTAAAAACTATGCATTTAACATAAAATTGACTTACAACCCAAAAACTTGAAGTCTGTGTAATAGCAATCCTGTCTTGTACAGCAGTTTGAGATTCCCTTATATCCACAAATCTAAAGAAGTTATGCACCAGCTCCTATCCTTGCAAAGGCACAGAAACATCACTGGTCATTTAATCACCTCTCATCCAGTATAGATTTTTCAGGCAAAACAGCCCACAGAGGAGGCAGTTTGTATTTGTTGCTCTACCATCACACTCAAAACATATTCTGCAATTTTTTTAGAAAGAAAGGAAAGCTACACAGCAACTTTTGCAGTGTTATGTGGAAGGTGAACACAAACTGTCAAGACTTTTGAAGTAGATGGACTTGAATAACATGTCATAAAATTAACTCTAATTCCAGATTTTTTCTTGCATCGTAACATGAAAGATATAAGGGAAGAAGAAAAACTGGGAGAGAGCAAACTGGCCAGTAACTTCCTATATCCAATCAGTTCCCTGTATTCTTTCCCAACTACTAATACTGCAGCAATCCTGGAGAAACCTCTACACAGAAGATAAAAAAAGAACTCCAACTGCAAGTCACATGACAGCCACAGTCAGCTGTCGGAGCACATAAGAACAAAGGAGAAAGCATAACAAAACCAGTGATTGAAACCATGCCATTAGACAAAGTTTCAGAGAATGAAAGCTTTTCTTCTTTCACAGCCCATCCAAGCATACCAGCAGCAAGGCTACACAAAACAAACAATGAAAACCTCCAACTCAAGTTTAAGTAGCCTCATGCCACAGTTCTTGCGCAAAACAGTTCTGACACCTTCCCTCCTCCCTGCAAAACAGCTTTCCTACTCTTACTTAAAGGAAAGCCAGTGCCTCTTCTAATCCCCAGCAATTTCTGTCTTTGCTCACTTTTTGACATTCATTCACCAGACACAACAGCTGCTGCAGTTTCACCAGGCCTATTACAGCACACAAAACCCAGGACACTGTTTTCTTAACAGCTGTAAAACAAATAAAAACCTTGTTTTAAGCCAGTACCAAAATAGGTTGGTCAGGGACTTGCTCTGCACACTGACATTGTAATTTTTGGCTGAGAAATCCACCCGTAGTGTGTTTGCATTACCTGCATCATTCCTCACTTGGTATTCTTTTGGCAACTGTACCCAAGAAGAAACTTTACCACTGAACTCCATGGGGACTTCCCACCTATCAGACCACAAGTTCTTATTTTTCCTTTTACCCATTATGGATTACTGGACATAAGTCCTTCAAAGCAGTTTTCTCCCCACCATGGCGCAACAGCAAATACATGTTATTGAAGCAGTACATCTTAAAAGGAAATCTGCTGATTGTGCTATCTACGTGCAAATTATTTTCACTTGCCAGTAACAAAATGAAACCAGCTTAAGTAATTTGCATCCGAAATAAGACTGCATGTCTCTCCATAGCACTCTCAAATATTCCTCTAGTCACAGACACACAACAAAGCCAAGACAGACATTGACAGGATTTAACATTACCCTCAGAGAAGGAACTGCTTGACAGTCAAATCATTTAGGGACATTTAAAAAAAAAAAAAAACAAACAAAAAAAAAAAAAAAAAAAAAAAAAAAAAAAAAAAAAAAAACAAAAAAAAAACCACCACCAACAAAAATCACTCATCAGAGTAGCTAAATTGCCTCCAGAAGCTACACAATAGTTTCTCATTTCTGCATCAATTCTGCAATTAGAGTGGTCATCCGACAAAACCACAAAACCAATTTTTGGGTCATTCTTGCAAGTCAACTGACATTTTTCCCCCTTTTCATCATTTAACAATAGCACATCCCAGATTCTACCAGGTGGACAGCCCATTCCCCCATTGATCTAACCTCTGCCTTTAGTGCTACATTCACTCTGCTACACTGGTGCCTTTGCAGTGACATTGATTGAAGTAACGTGCTCTTTTATGCACCCTGCACATTCTGGCTAAATAATTAAGAAATTAAGACTTGCAAGATATTGCTGCTAGATTAAATTCACGGCTGAAACTAGAGTAGAAAAATGACAAGACATGAATAATAATGACATCTCCACGTGCTAAGTTTCCCAAAGCTTTCTTAACTCACCTGTAAGTAACTGAATAGCACCTGGTTGATATCCTTAGCAAGAAGCCAACTCTCAAGCGGCATCCCTTCCAAACCAACACCACTTTGTGTTTTTAGACTAGATCGACCACAGGCGACTTGCACAGAGCAAATCGACTCATCCTCTCACCCGCAGATTTCCTGTATCTGCAGAGATCCACGCCGAGAGGTCCCGGAGGGCACCGGCCCCTCAGCCGCCCCTCCAGGCTCCCGGCCCGGCTGAGCGTTCGCCATGGACCAGCCTCGGCCTCACGCCCAGAGACACGGCCGCCGCTTACCCCGGAGGTTCCCGGCCTGACCCTTCCCGGAACGGGCGACCAATAGCCCGGGCGACCGGGCCCGCGCTGCCGAGCCCCGGTGCCGCGCTCCCACGGAGAGCAGGGGAGACACGGGCACCGAGAGACACCCCTGCCCTCCCCGTACCCCCCGGTACGGCCCTTCTCCCGCCGCCCCATCGCGTCCCAGCAGCCGCCCACCTGCAGAGGTCCTGGTAAGAGACGGGGAGCGCCGCGGCAGCCGCCCCGGAGAGCGGGAGCAGCGCCAGGAGAGCGCCGAGGAGCAGCGAGGCCATCAGCGCCATGGGCCGGGCTGCCCCGGGACGTCAGGCGGCGCCGGCGGCGCGTCATGTGACCGCCGCGCGCCCCCGCCCCGGTCATGTGACCGCCGCCATTAGCGGGCACTGCGCTCACGTGACGCGCCCCTTCTCCGTCCCCGCGGGGCCGCCCCACGTCCCCCGCGGCCCGGGCGGTGACACCGCCGCGCCGTGATATCGCCACACCACCGCACCGCCACATCACCGCACCGCCACACTGCCCCACCGCCACATCACCTCACCGCCACACCACCGCACCGCCACATCACCGCACCGCTACATCGCCACATCACCGCACCGCCACACCACCGCACCGCCACACCACCGCACCGCCACACCACCGCACCGCCACATCACCGCACCGCCACACCACCGCACCGCCACACTGCCCCACCGCCACACCACCGCACCGCCACACCACCGCACCGCCACACCACGCACTGCCACACTGCCCCACCGCCACACCACCGCACCGCCACATCACTGCACTGCCACACCGCCCCACCGCCACACCACCGCACCGCCACATCACCGCACCGCCACACCACGCACCGCCACACTGCCCCACCGCCACCCGCCCACGGGGCACCCGCGGCACCCCTGTCCCCTGGGGCTGCTGTCCGGCTGGCTGAGGTGGCCGGGGGCTCGGCCCGTGGGGCGCACTGCCAGTGGGTTGGAGTGTCCCGGAGCGTGTCCGGCGGAGGCAGCAAAGATTAAGGGACCGGAGAGACTCTTAACAAGGACAGGTTGAGGGAGCTGGGCCTGGAGAAGAGACCTCGTCAATGTCTATAAGTATTTTAAGCGGGAGTGCCAAGAGGGTGTTTCCAGGCTCTCCGTGATGGTGCCCGGCAGTAGGACAAGAGGCAACGGACAGAAGCTGATGGACAGGAAATTCCAGCTGAACATGAGGAAGAACTTCTTTACTGTGTGGATAACCACATACTGGAACAGGCTGCCCAGAGAGATTGTGGAGTCTCCCTCACTGGAGATACTCAAGAACCGTCTGGACACAATCCTGTGCCATGTGCTCTGGGACGGCCCTGCCTGAGCAGGGAGGTCGGACCAGATGGCCCACTGTGGCTTTCTGGCCTGAGCCATTCTGTGATTCTGTGGCTTGGTGGTTAAGTCAAAGAAATGCTGTTTGGAAAACATATAGTGGGGTTTAAAATAAGTTTTTGGAAATGTACAGTGAAATCTTGGGAGAGATCAGGAAACTACACCCGTTAGGGATGAAGACTGAGGAGGCAATGACAGCGATGTGGTTGGTTGGCTGCAAGAATTATTACTGCAACAGGGAAACTGTTGTGGTGTAGAAATTACCCCATTTCAAACTGAGGGCAGGAGGAGAAGCTTGCACAAGGCAGCAGCCTTGTTAGGAGGAACTGGAACACACACTGTCCTGCCTCCGCTGCATCCTGGCCTACAGAGAAAAGCGATCCAGCCTGGAGCTTGGCATAATCATTTCCAGGATTTAGCAAAATTTAACTGCAACGTAAAGATTCAAAAGAGATAATTAATTAGCAGTAAATTGTTATGAAAGTGCAGTTAAGAGGGAAAGGACCTTTGAGAGTGGTAAGAGGCATAAGGGTGGAAGAGAGAAAGAACACTTAAAATTACAATCATTAAACAGACAGGTGTCTTGTGTGAAGAAATCCTGTTCTCTAATTATCAATGCTTTCCAAAAGCCATTTGCACAAAACAAAACCAAACAAAACAAAAAACAACACCCCCCCCCAAAAAAAAAAAAAAAAAAAGAAAAAGGCCTACAACTGAAATAGATTTTCTTGCCCCATTCCCTAGCATCCATGAGAATGAGAGAGCACTGAAGATCTGCCTCTCTGGCATTTCAGCCTGATTCCAGGCTGCTGTGATCTCCTTTTCCTCTCTTTTCTCTCAGATACAACCCACCTTTATGCTAGCAGTTCTGCAGCAGGGCAGTCAGCTGGCCAAAGATGCTGCTCTGGCTGAAAGCTGACATACTATTCTAATTGTTTTGTGCAAGTTTGCAGCTGTACCTGTCACCTGACTTACTTGGCTCACTGCATATCTGCACAAACACCACCAGCAGCTCCAGAAGGGGGAGAGGAACTTGAGAAAAAGAATTACTAAGAGGGACTGAGTAAATGCTATTGTCCTCTACAGTTTTCTACTACAATATAATATTGTCAATTCTTTGTCTTTTGTTTTAACCTTTATTGGATTCCTGAAGGTTCCAAACTGATTACCCAAGAATCCCTGTTGTCTGCTTTCAAGACTCCAGCCTGTATAGTTTAAAGAGAAGCTTGGTGACACAAGCTCAAAGGCTCAAAAAGACTAAAGCAGTTGACAGAAAGAATACCAAGTGTCTGTTATTTCTGTGGTTATGTTTCTTAAACTTTGCTGCTCTGCTGGCAGGACTGGCATCGCTCACTTTACACAGAGCAGTGCACATAGAAAAGACTTGGTGCAAATCCTGTCTCTGCTTACCAGCTTGAATTAAAAATGTATCAGCCGGGAAATTCACTGCAGACAGCAGAGCAGGCAGACATTCTGTAGCTGCTGATCTTACTAGCTACCCAGGTTTCTGCAAATAGGGCTTTATCCCTGAAATACTCTTTGTGTAAATTTAAGTACCTGAGTGACTCCACTGAAGACTATGTGACAGCTCACCTTGGTAACATTAAGAATACATATAAATATTGGAGTGTCAGGGCCTGGCAGTGCAGAAACAGTTCGTTTCAGTTATCTGGTAAAAGCTGACTCAAAGTTGTTTACTGACAAAAGAATGAAGAAATTTAGAGTGGCATTCTTCACTCTTTGTACTTCTATGAATGCTTAGGCAGCTGTATTTGCACTGTTTGCACAAGACTTCAGAGCAGTTTCTTTGCATACAGAGAAAAGTGTGTGAACAGCTACCTAGCAAGAAGGAAAGAAATTGAAATATCTGGGGGAAAAATCCCAGCTAGAAAGGAAAAGGAGCAAACCAGAAATTCTCCTTTCGTTTGCTGTGCTAATACATAAGTATCAACCTAACAATGAACCAATGTTGCAACACTGCAAGGGTGCTGCAGAAATACTGAAATACGCGATGTAAGTGCAAATACCTTTAAAATAAAGTTTGCAAATTCCAATCATGTGACTGTTTCCATTTACTACATATTTTCCTTAACCTTTATAATCCGGTGGATGCAGCAGTTCTCTCAAGATTCATGGATTTTCTGCCATGTTTAAAGCTAGCTACATGCAATAGAAATTGTCAGGAGCTATATGTCAGTCATTTTTTGTATCCTAAACTATGTTTTGCAAATAGCCCATAGGAATATGCCAGTCTGAGTATCATTTATAAATAACATAATATATAATAACATAAATATATACCTCCTGTGCTTAATCATACTGGCATCTCAGCTAACCATGTACCATGGCAGAGTTAAAATATTTTGAAATTATGTAATTTTCTTAATCTTACCTTTTCCTTTCCCTCAGGAGAAGTTCAGCATGATGGCTGCTAGTTATGTGGAGTAAATCCCAGTACACCTGAAAGTCATGCTGCAATTTCCATGTTATGGATGGTTTTCAGTAGGCACAGTGTCATGAATAAGTGATGGATGCATAGGTCCTCCAGGATTCTTCTTTTCATCTTGCCAGGTGTCAAATGTCGCATCATTTCTTGTTCTTCTGACTCACAGTCTTGCTTCAGGTGGCCACCATCAGCTGTGCAGGTCAGGCTGGCTGAGAGGCAGCTCACTTTTACTGTTACTGTCTCAGTTCCCTTCAACACTCACATCTGATCTCTATTTTTTTTTTTCAGTAATAGGAACAAAAAAAATCTGCAGCATCCAGAGCTGTTTTTACATTTGATTGTGGAAAATGCCTTCTCAGTGAAGTCTGGACAGTTTATTTCTATCTGTCTGTAAGCTACATTTTGTTAAAGTAATTACTTTTATACTTCATGGAAACTTCATAAGGCTCTTCCATGGAGCTGCGCAGTTTTTCAGAAAGCACAGATGTGCAACTCACTGGGTAGTTTCCTTTTCTTTCCTGTTCTCTTGCTTGCTATACTACAGTCTTCCTAATAGTACTCCCATTGCCATTACTTCTGAATGCTCCTTACTCTTTTTGCTGCTTCTTCAGTCTTCCACCATTTCTCTAATGCTTTCTGCTTCTTTCTGTTCTGTGTCTACTCTCAGCATTTTTAAAGGCAAGTTCTTGGTAAGACCTACCTTCTGATTTGTTGTGATGAGTTACCCTGCTTTATAACGATTCCTGTTGAGGAAAACTGTCCCTGATGACCTTGTTTTGCAGACTTAGGTTTAGACTTCCCAAAGACTTAGGTTTAGGCTTCCCAGTGCACTTAGGGAGATAATTAATGACATTTCCTAATCTAAATGGTACTGTACAATGATACTGTAAAAAAACATCAACTTCGTCTGAGGGCTTTATGTGAAATCTTGGTTGGGAAGGTCCTTACGTGCTGAACTTGGTGTTTGCACTGAAAAGGGCACTGTTTAGTGCTGAGGCTTAGAAGATTAGTGTTGATAATACAGAGATGTTTTGGTTGTTGCTGAGCAGGGTCTACACAGCATCAAGGTCTTTTCTGCCTCTCACCCCCCACCACCAGCGGGAGGGTAGGGGTGCACAAGGCTTTGGGAGGGGACACAGTTGGGACAGCCAACCCCAACTGACCACAGGAATATCCCACAGCATACAGCATCATGCTCACATGTAGAGCTGGGGGAAGAAGGAGGAAGGGGGGGATGTTTGGGGTGACAGTGTTTGTCTTCCCAAGTCACTGTTGCACACAATGAAGCCCAGCTTTCCTGGGGATGGCTGAATGTCTGCCTGCCTATGGGCAGCAGTGAATGAATGCCTTGTTCATTTTGCTTGTGGCTGGCTTATGTTTTCCCTGTTAAATTGTCTTTACCTCAGCCTACAAGTTTTCTCACTTTTGCCCTTCATCCTGCATCCTCCTGGAGGGGAGTGAGTAAGTGGCTCATGGGGCTTGGTTGTCTGCTGGGTCTAAACCACAGCACTAACCTAGAGTAGCTGAAAACAGCTGTGGATCCCTGGCTGGAAGAAGTGCAAGCTGGTAGAAGATACGTAAAGACCACTTTTTTTACGATGACAAAAACCTGCAGATATCTCACATGGAGCTGAAGTGAAAAAATGAATAATTTGGAAGTCCCACTACTCCATCATGTTGTATTTTTATTGTAAGACAATAGGCAACATTTCCTTTTCTAACTCAGTAGTTATTTCACCTAATTCAGTAGCATTATGTAAGGAAATACATTGTCATCTGTTCCTTCTTGATTATTACAAGGTAGCTGATAAATTTCTGGTTTGCTGTATTTTTCCTGGTTCTCAGTAATGGGAAGTTACAAAGAAAAAGAAATTCTTCTTTCCCATGTAGCTGAAGGGCACTAAAATCAAAATGCTATTTTCAGCATCACACTTAAAAATTAACAAACTTCATGCACAGCAGAGAACTTACCAAATTGGTTTTGTTTAAAGCATCAAAGCTCAACCTACATTTTCTTTCTACCTAGTCCTCTCAGGGGAAAAGAACTGAGTAAGAAATCTCTTGCATAATGTACTATTTGTGGAGAACTAAAATATGTGGTATACTTTATTCAGGTGATTCTTCTATCACCCTGTCTTGCTAGAATTTATTGATATATTCTGATGATACATAGCTTTAGGCCAGTATTGAACAACTTCTAGACATGTGTTTTATTTCCATTACATTTGTCTGTAAAACATTTTAAGATATCTGAAGTAGAAGGAAGAAGACTACATATTAACTTACTTAGGGGAAAAGTAACAATCTGGATTTTTTAATAATAGATACCACATTGCCCTGGGTGTTTTATATTCACAAGTTACTGAAGGAGATAGGGCAGAGAAAAGTAAGTATCAGTGTATACATGAAGGCCTAGGTATGCCATTACAGTATTGAATAAATGTTTCAATTTGAGATGAACATTTGATCATAAAAACTGGTTGCACATGTGGCTCACAAGACAAGAAAGAGATCTCCATACTGCACAGTTTTGGATCTGTAATATTGCCATCTGAATGAATGCAGTAATCCAGATTTTCCTTGCGTTTTTTTTAGTCAGAGTAAAATGAACAGAAAGTGTATAAATATCATAGTGAATGTGTTAAGAAATATGTGTCAGACAGACATAGAATGACAACGGTCTTGAAGAGTTTTCTGGCATTTTTTTGTGTACTGACATGATGTTTAAAGATATGATAGATGTTACAGTGGGGAAGAAAATCTTACAGTCACCCTTACTGAAGTGAATAAACGCCGTAGTGGAAAAATTGCTAGTAATAAATACTGATATTATCAGACAGTTATTTCCTTAGTAGCTGAAGTAAAGCAATATTAGGAAATACCATGTATGTTCTCATCCAAAATAGGATAGAAGGTTTATCCAACACAAGAGAGAAAATAGTTTTTTCTGTATATTATTTCTCTTAACTTTTACCTTCTCAGTGTTCTAATGTTTGCTCGGGCCTCAGAGCCTGCTCTCTGAAACAGGTGTTGGAGCTGTCTCATGAGCTAGAATTCCTCTTTGAAGTCTTCAATAAAACTGCTTGGAGGGATTTTCTGGGTCTTTTCTTGCCACTCCACACAAAGCAATAATGAGGAGACTGACACGGTTTGATGATGGGCAGTGATGCTGAAAGCTTGTTGAGTCCTTTTGGCAGTGTTTTGTTATCCCAGTGCTACGGGAGGGACATGATGTCACGAGCATGGCTGAGAAAATGTGATGGCTGCTGTGACTCTGAGTAGACAGGATAGTAGACAGGATGCCATGGAGTTGGGCATCAAATCTCTGCAGAATTTTACAAGCCTTATACAAATGATGAAGCTGAAGGGAAGTATGAGTGGAGTACACAGTAGGAAACTCAGGATGGATAGAAAGCTGAGAGATGCATGGCATGTATTTCACTGTGTCTGGCCAAGGAGTTAAAATAGCTGTGCTGTAGGCTTGAAACTTTCTGCCACAGGGATTAAACTGGGGAGAACCCACAGGGTGGCACATGCAGTGGTTGAATGGTGCTTTGGGAGGTAACATCAAATCCAGACACAGAAAAGTACAGAGAAAAGTTTCTCCACACAGAATGCTGCTAAGAAACAGAGGCCAGTGTTGTACTGAAATGCTATATATGCTAACAGATAAATGAACCAAAAGAGGGGGGATAATATAAAGAATATAGTTAGTGAGCTGAGCCATATTTACAGAGGACCTCAGCCAGGCCAAGGTTGGCAATAGAGATGTTGTTTACTGTTCAGACACTGGTCTGACAGGCTCAGCCTGTCCCCTAGCTAAGGGCAGGTCCATTCCAGGCCAAGCCCAGGAAAAGAAAAAAAATTAAAATTAGCCAAAACAAAGATTATTGGTTGCATACATTTATTTTCACAAAATAATTACATTTTGCTGTAGTATATAGAGTGCAGTCATTGAGCTTAGCATATGTGTTCATCTAAAATACTTGACTTGTAACAAAGAGAACTTTTTTCCTATAAATAATATTTTAAAAGTTATATCTGAAACACATATGTCACTCAGTTAAAAAATAAATCCAGATAGACCAAAGACAACCTAAAATACAAAACATCCTCGCTATTGCATTTAAACAAATGGAGGTTTTATTCTAAGATAGAACAGTGACACCAAGGTGTTCATTCCATCTCCTGCACATAGCTGTTAAGTTTTGCATCTCTTTGTAGACTATACATAAAAATACTGATTCTATAAATATTTTTATTTATTCTTTACCTCAAAAAACTTTTATCATGAAAATTGGTATTTATTTGCTATAATGTCCCATTTTCAAGAGGCACATATTTTATAAAGCAAATTCTTAACAGAAGAAATAAATAATTAAAAGTTACTCCAATTCCAGATGCTTTGTGCCCAGCTCTAAGAGAAAAAAAATCAGTTGCTTTGTATTGCATCTTGCTTAGTAGTGTTAGAATGATGGAATCCAAGTAAGAATTTCATTCTCCTACTCCTGAAGACAATCCTTCAGAATAACTATGAAATACTTCTGTGAAAGTGTTGAAGAGGTAAAAAACTCGTAGGGTTTCCATGCAGGTCAGATGTTTTTGTTGAAGAGCCTTGAAAGTTACCAAGTGTAAACATTTCTAGACCAAAGTGTTTCTGAGCTGATAACTGTTGAAGGCTTGGAGAGGATGAGAAAGAAGCATGATACGTGTTTGCTCTGTTCCTTCTTCTCTGTAGGCTTCTGCTTGTGAATACTGCTGGAGACAGGATTTGGGGCCAGATGGATACAGCCACAGCCACTCCCTCCCCTATCTTACTCTTCATATTTCTGAAACTACTGAAGCAAGGACTCCAGAAATACTTAATAAACCAGTAGCAGGTCCAGTCTTGCGTATTGAATGAGGCAAGAGTGCAGTTGGGAGAAAAAAATAGGTTGCAATCATATAATTAAAAATGAAATGGTTATATGCAAGGAAGAAGTATTAGAATCATGCAGGCTATCTCAGTACCTCTTCTTTGAGTTCAGAGTTTTGCACCTATAATACTTTTATTTGTATGTGGATCCTGATGCTTCATCTTTTATGTTTGCGTGAGTCAACTGAAAAAGAAAATTCCATGTGGACATCACACAAATGCCTGGGCAACCAAATAGAAAGCAAACTGGCTTTTTGGTTGGATGGGTAGCTAGAAACCCTGTGTAGTGGATTTTAATGAATTATTTCTGCATGGAGTTGGGAAGAGAAGCAGCAGGTACACAAATGGCAAGGCAGCATTGTGTAATGTGAGCTACACACAAGCTCACATTGACTTTCTGCTCTCCCTTGACCTGGTACCATCTGAGAATACCTTCTGCTGGCCAGTATCATCACTGCAACATCTGCTCATAAAACCCAGTGTGTGGATCATGCTCTCCCTGAGGCTGGCACGGTGGGAGGACTTGAAGAGTCTCTCTGAGGTGCACATGGAGCCAGACAATCTATCTAGGTTTTTTTGGAACTCTCCCTCCTACCCTCACTCCACAAAGTGATATGAGGCATTTTGCCAGGGAATGCTGTAGACTTGTGGATTGTCTGCATGCTAGGAAAGAGAAGTTTGTTGTTTGCAGCAACCAGTGCAACTGGGAACCATGTCAGCTTCCCATAGAGGATTTCCCAGGGTATGGGGAGGTACTTTTCCAGGCTAGAAGTAAACAGGGCAATATCTTGTTCCTCACCTCTCTGCCCTTGTTGTCACAAGGACTGTTAAAAAAGTCTGTGAGTTATAGAGGAAATCTGCTGCATAAATTCATCACATCATTTTAGGCTTGAAACAGCAGCCTGCTCCAGAGCATCCTCTCCACCCAAAGAGTAGCTACAAGACCAAAAACTCTTCTGTGCCTAGGGAAGTGACTTTTCTCTTTGTATTTCTAGTCATACTTTCACATCCCACTACATTCATTAGTATCAAGTTGATCAGAAGACTGGTAAAGAGAGTTTTAACAAAGCAGGCTTTATACTGGATGTTACTTTCCTGAATAATTCCTTGTCTTGACTGCACAGCAAAATTACATCCTTATTGCCCCAGACATTACAAGAGATAACCAAGAGATAGTTGCTGTTCTAAAGTGCCTATAGTGCAATTGTGAAAGCACAACACTGGAGGCAAAATAATATAACACCCAGTTTATAGGCAGGAAAGAGTTACACAGAAAAATCAGATGCCAATACTGCATTAAAATAGAACCCACATCTATAAACTCCACAGCTAGTACTTGTACTACCCACAAGACAACCTTTCCTGTTCTGCACCACTACAGAGTGCTTAAACCATCTGATCTGCACAGTGGTATTTTAATGTCTCCCAGAGTTGCAAATAATTTTTAAAGATACAAGCTGGTGGAGAATCACATCCTTGTTGTGCAACAAATTGTCACATTTTCCCTGTCTTGGGTTTTTGGTTCTTTTTCTTAATCATGGAAACATGTGCTTATTAGTTCCCCTTGTACTGCAGCCTATCTGCATGGAGAACAGTCACCAGGTGCTATGATAAAGAAGAAAGAACATCCCTAAATTATTTTTGTCCATCCACTGGGAAATATTAATAACTTTTCAACTGTTAGATGTTCATTCTTATTTGTCCTTCTGGATGTTCATCTCATGCTGAGTGTTAATTTTCATTGCTCTGTGAACTGATCTCTGGACCATTGCCCAAGATGTGAAACACTTTTAAGCATGGCCAGGTGAAAAGGGGTAAGAAGCTAAAATCCTAGAGCACCTATTCAGCTCACAAGCATCCTCATTGCCCTGCTGCATATTATTGCCTCTTCAGATCTACTGCCCTGGCTGCATGCAGGGCAGTAGATCTTTAACCCAGGCCTGTTGTAATAATCTGGGTATGTTTAACACTGTAAATCATATGCCTTACCTCACCTGAATCACTCTGAGAGAACTGGTTACCTGTGTGGTTACAGCAGAAGCATGTGTTGAAGATGCTTCCTGCAATGTTGCCCCTATCTCTGGTTCTCTGTGATTATTGTAAAGGGTTTTGAGGTAAAGATAGGGAACAGCTTTAAAGGAAAGTCTGGGGGCTAGATCTGCCCTAGTATTTAAGGTTATGGCATTCATCAGTGTTGACAAATTTCCCAACAGTCCCCCAGGCCTCAGGAGCTACATGCACACACATGACACATGACACTGCACTCACTTTTCCCCCTGGCTCTCCCTCACAAGGTGTCCACAGACCTACTTGCCCTATCCTGCAGTCCCCATTGACAGTGGGGTGCAGCTCAGCAGATGTGTCATTCCAGCAGCACAGTAGATCTCTGCCCTAAGAGAGGAGTAGACTCCACTCATCTACCACCCAAACCAGTAGAGGTGACAAGACTGGGACTAGAGTTTCAAAGACAAAAACTGGGACAAGTGGAAGGGCTGTCATAGATAAAGGTTTTGATGGAGTGAAGGGCCCAGGAAGACATAGGAGTAACCTCTTCCTTCTCCCAAGTCTTTTCCACAATGACACATTGCAACACTTTATCCTTCCGAGATCTCTTCTCTACTTGAATTCCCATCCAATCCTCTGTCTAAACCTACAATCTTGCTTATTCCAGGTCTGGCAATCTTTCAACAAAGGAGGGGTGGCTTGTATTTTTCTTTCCCCAGTTAGCTATTAAGTGTGCCAGTGGAAACTTGGCGGGAAGCTGAAGATGCTGCTTTTGCTTGTGAGGGGAGGTCTCAGTTCCTGCTGAATTTGGAGCTCCATGGGGGCCAGAAGCAAATGCATGTATTTTTGAAAGTACCACAGTGCTCTGACTGCCAAGATCTCCCATGTTCTGTGTGATAAAGCCCATCTAGCCCCATCTTCTCTTTCCTGCTGTCCTCTGCACTCTGCAGCTTGGCTGTAGTTGGCCAAGTAGCCCTGGGAATTAAACTCCACAAAATACCAGCCCCAGTATCCTGGCATACAACAGAGGGAGGCAGGCAGCTGGAACATTGTGGCTGGTGTGTAGCTCCAGTCATTCATTGTGTGAGGCACCTTTCTTTTTTACTGTTTTTCCAAAACTGAGTGTTATAAAATAGAGAGGCCACACGGGGAATATATATTCTCCAAAGAAGAGATAAGTACTAAGTATGTGGCTGGGACAGCAAATGTTGAGACTGATTTTCTCATAGACTCCTTGAATATCTAAACCTACAGGAATGCTGACATTTTGGGGATAAGCCAGCTCCACCCTTCATAATTAGGACAAAAGCCCTCTGTGAGTTGGCAACATCCCTGTTGCCAGATACTCCTGTGTGTCAAGTACCGAATTATCCAAGGACCCAGAGACATGTCGAGGTCAGTGGAAATTATGCAACATATACTTTGAAAACAAATTCAGAAGTTTAACAACAGATTAATTAGGCCATTTAATATATACTTAAATGTCTTGCTAGATCAAAATTACACTGCATGTGCTTGGCTATGTATGGGGACTTACTGTCATATGTGGATTTCTTCCTCTGTTTCCCCCAGGGAGCAGCTCTTTTGCGCACTTAAATGAGCTGGAAACAGTTGAAACTAAATCCCAGTATGAAATGTGAATCCTGCCTTTAGTGGGTTTGACTTTTACAAATGTGAACGCACACAGGCCCTGATGACTTCAATAGCATTTATGGGTGCTCGGTGCTTTTATAAATGTCACACTATTTATAACATATTTCTGTGTCCTTTTTTTATATTCTCTGTTGGCCTGTCTCTTTTTCACCCTGGTATCTTTGATTAGCATAGTCACATCAGGATGTAGCATGTGTTTGAATAATTAAGAAAATACCAATTTAAAAAAAAAACAAAAACAAACAAAAAAACCACAAAAAACCTAACAAACAAAAACAAACAAACAAACAAACAAAACCAAAAAAACCCCACAAATACAAGTTATCTTTATTTTAGTCCATGCTTTTCCACTGCTCAACCACCAAAGATAACAATACCATTTCACCACTGCTTTTTTACATTCTATGAAAAATACTTTTAGTTTTGCAGTGGTTTATTAAATGTTCCACATCCAATTATTTGCCCCTAGAGTTTCCCCCCTAAGCTTTAGAAAATTGTTTCGGCTATATCCAAACTCATGCCAACTTCCTGGCTTCTTGGTCGCAAGCCATCAGTGAGAGCTCTGCTAAGAACCACTTTGAGGCTCTCCTTGAACCTCTTCTTCTTGCTGCTTCCTACAAAGAAGTAAACCAGGGGGTTGATGCTACTGTTAACGGTGGAGAGAACAATGGTGACGTGGTTCTGCTGGCTGAGCAAAGATGACCAGTGGTGGTAATTCAGGAGATACAACAGCCTCATAGGCATGGCAAAGATGAGGAAGACAATGACTGTGACCACAATGATGATGTAGAGCTTTGATGAATGGGGTCTCAGGGAGTTACGGTGAATCCTGATAACCAAGATCAGGCTGGACAGAATCATTAGAGGAATGAAGATCATGAAAGTCAGGATCCATGTGAAGATGAGCAGTGCTTGGCAATGGTTGCCATCGTCGAATTGTTCCTTGGTTGAATCATCTTTGCATGTTAAATATTCGGCTACTGTCATGAAGAAAGACAGAGTCCACAGAATTGCACACACAATTGCCGATTGGTGCTGTGACCGGTGGCAGCGGTACCAGATGGGGTAAACAATAGACAGACACCTCTCAATACTGATGGCTGTCAGGAGATAGAGACCAGTATTATAGCCAAGAAGGAAGACAATAGATAGTGTGGTGGTTACATAATAGTAAAAACCATATGCGAATCCAAAACCAGCAATGTACTCAATTGACAGAATAAACGTACAAAGCAGTAAGGAGATATCAGCAATGGACAAGTGTGTGATGTACGCAGTGAATGGGTTTCTTTTGATCTGGAAGCAGAGGCACCAGAGGACAATTCCATTTTCACAAAAACCCAGGAAGGAGATGATCATAATTACCCAAAGTGGGGTCAATATCTCCCAGACCCTTTCCTGTGTAGAAATGTTTCTGTGCATTGAGATGTTCTCTGTGCCTTCGCTGGGATGAAACGTTATGTTTGGCTCATCCATGGGGAAAGCTCAAGTTTGGATAGCACAGCTCTTCCTTCTGTAAATATGTATAAAAATATACTGTGAGCATTGTGTGCTCCTCCCCTCCCCCTTTTCCTTCTGTTTTGTGGATCCTCAATTTCTGGTCATACATGAAGGCCTTGGCTAAAGGAACACCAGCTTTGATATACTGAAGCTAGCTAAAACCCACTTGGAACTGCTCTTGGCAATGTTAAAGATCACTAAGCCCATCATGCTAGCAGAAATCCTGAGCTGCCTTCTCTAAGGGACTCAGCCTGTGAGTGCTAAAGCACAGCTGAAGAGATGCTCTTAAAGAGATCTTGGACAAGCAATGTCTTCATTACATCACAGTTTCATTATATAGTTGTGACAAATGGCATTGGTATTCTTGTTAGAACCCTAGATTGTTCCCAGAGAGGTGTCATCAGATCCTATTGAAGTTAATGGCATTAATTTTAAGTTAAACATATGCATGAACTTGGCTCATAGGATTTTTGGTTTAAAAAAAACACATTGATACCAACATCAGTTTTCCAGAAAGGGATTTAATTAAATAAAAATAATACGTAGTTACTCAGTGTTGTATTTCCTCCAAGTACAGAGGTGGAGGGAAGGCAAAATGGCACTGTTTAGAGAGAGCAATTTCTTACCTGCTTTAAGTGCCATTTTTCACAGCATAACATAATTTAAACATGCTCGCACACTTTGAACACTTAACATGACTGAAAGTATCTTGCAAACATTATAAATCTAACCCATCACAAGGAGATGTTGTTCGTCACATCATGTTCATCATCATCATCACCACAAGCTGTCCAGGCTCCCTGCCATTGTTATAATAGTTTTAACTGTTGTTTTGCTGAGTTATGGGGTAACTTCTCCTTTTGTATGTCTCCTTTTATCCCATAAAAGAGAGTTAGTAACATTGCTTCTGCTGATTTTCATACAAATATTTCATTACCCATTCCCTGTTAACTTCCCAGCTGCCCTGTGATGATACACAGTCACATTCAGGACACCTTTGGAATTTACTGATGTTAACAGGGTCTAATTGTATATAGTAAGCTTACCTAGCTGACTTGGTTCATCCATATAGGTTACCTTGTTCATTCACATGCCATAATGAGAATTTACCCTTACTGTCAAAGTAGTTAAGAACGTCAAATGCAAGGTAAAGAAGTTCTACTGAGGCAACTTCTGCAATGATTATTTAAAGGGAGCCATTCACCCCAGTCATAGTTTTTCTCTCATGAGCCTTGCATTTCCTGATTTAAAAATTTCAAAACAGCTCCTTAAGACAGGATATCACAGTCTAAGAATGAGCATTCTGTAAACAACCTGGGAAGCCTCAGGCCTTGCTGGCATTTAAACCTGTGCAAAAATGTTAATGATGATCCCACCTGTATGCTGACCATGCCACCACCTGAGACAGCTGAAGGCAACAAACAATATAGCTGGAGATGTGAGAGTGTGAATGCAACAAGTAAATGCAGTGACCAGAATGAGTGGCAGCCTCCCAAAGCAGTGTTCTGCAAAAACTGCAGAGGGAAGGTACTCAAACAATGTGCTGCTGGAAGTACAGTAAAAGTTCACAGAAAAAAAAAAAAAAGAATAGAAACTATCTACTTCAAGAGTTAAAACAAATAGGAAAGGGAAAAGAGAATGAAAAGACTCAAGTGTGAAAAAAGGAGTGTTAAAATATTCAAGCGAGTTCTTGATTTGTATCACTGGAGGAAAGGAGTTTTCTCTGGAGAGTAAAACAAAGAGGAAAAAGTTCTTGACTTACTAAGGTCATTCCCACATGACAGCATTCAGAGATGAGGATGGAAAGAATCCTCTTCTTCCAGATACATCCATGGTTTGTTCAGATTTCCCTGAGGCTGTTGAAGAAGTTCCTTGAAGAAGCTGAAATTTACCTTCTCCAACCATTTGCCTTTGGTAAGAGAGGGAGCAAATGGTGGCTCTGACCATGACTCAAAAAGAAGTGTGCAGACCTCCCATTGCTCCAAAAGTCTGGAGCATGCCAAGTAAAGGGTCCCAGGCTCATCATCTGAGGCTGAGCTTCAAATGGCATCACTCAGTAGCTGGCAACTCATCTAGCTGAAAGCCTGGGATTTAACTCTTGTGGGAACTGAAGGGCAGTATATGGAAAGTTGTCCTGAGCTGCTACAATACCAAGAGACCTAGTTTAAACAAACAAACATGAAGGGAGTAGAAAATCTATTTGGGGATGCTAAGATCCAAAGGAAAAAAAAATCTCAATTTAGAACTGTGCCACCACATGCCATCTAAAAAACATAAAAGTCAATTCACAAATTTGTTTTGTATTTTTGATATGAGAAAACACGAAAGGGAGATGGACTAAGAGGGAAGGGAAGGGAAGGGAAGGGAAGGGAAGGGAAGGGAAGGGAAGGGAAGGGAAGGGAAGGGAAGGGAAGGGAAGGGAAGGGAAGGGAAGGGAAGGGAAGGGAAGGGAAGGGAAGGGAAGGGAAGGGAAGGGAAGGGAAGAAAGAAAGAAAGAAAGAAAGAAAGAAAGAAAGAAAGAAAGAAAGAAAGAAAGAAAGAAAGAAAGAAAGAAAGAAAGAAAGAATCACAGAGCAAAGAAAATAGCCCATCATTGTGTTAGTCTCATACATCCATTCCTCAATCTGTATCCTGAGATTATTCTAAAAAACCTCAAACAAACAAACAACCAAAAACCAAACCCAAAAACCTTTTCATGAGATTTAAACAGTCTCCCCTGAGAAGTTCAAACAAGATTAGGAGCTTGAAAAGTCTCCTGAGGATGCCCCCAGCTTTTACCCCAAGTATTAGGTTGTTTTTATATTCAGATATTAGCAGAACAAACATTCTTAGCCAAATAAGGATAGAGTTTGCTTAGTCTTCTCCTTTAAATGTTTCACTAAAACTACCAAGTCCCCAAACGGGAAGAGCAACTAACTAATGTGAGAAATAAATGACCCCGAAGGGAGGGTCAGAATAAAGTTAGGAAAGGAACAGAGTGAAATAAAACAACTTCTAACTGCTTTTTTGTTGGCTTAAGCTGTAACCTACCTTATGTTCAACACCTATGGGATGAAAAATTTCAAGCCACCTCTGAAAGAGGAAACAACATGCCCCTTTCCCCAAAAAGGAAAAATGAGTAATGAGAGAGTCATTATAGGAATATGTTAACATGTCAGGATTGACCAGGTACTTGTGTTTGCAGCCCACTGCAATCCAAAATTGGAAAGCCCTGGCTTCTCAGTCTCCAAGAGGCATGACTGACCCCTGTAGCACCATCAGTCATCATCTACACAGCCAGGGCACCAGAGTGAAACCTGGTCTTGAGGGGAATGGTTCACAAATACTCCTTATCCTTAGTGATTTTGGGAGTAAGAGGAAGGTTGAATGGCAGTCTTTATATCAGATGCTGCCAAGAGTTGGAGCAGCTATTTCTGAATCAGTTTAAGTATTTAGATATGAACAAGGGACTACAAATTCAAAATGTGGACCTTGAACTGACCTTGGGACTAGAAATTAGTACTGACAGTAAAGACATGACAGGCAGTATGGAAACTTTTAATTTTCATCTAAACTGAATATACAGCAAGATGCCACATGAATGATAATTTATCCTAAAATTGTTCTCTCTGACACTAACTTGGTGGAACAGAGAAGCTTTGCAGTAGATGTAAACTGAATGGACCAACACTTGCAAGTATCCTGTATGTAGAAAGCTAGCAGTGTTACCTTTTATCATTTTTCTTAAAATCTTTGAATAATTTCATGTTCTCCCATTTCCAATTCCTGGAAGCAGAAAGCAACCTGTAAAGAACTTTCAATGTGTTCATTAAACACAATGTAACAACCCAGGATTTATAAACCAGATTGGAGGGGGTTATGTGGTTGGTTCAGGTGCCAGTATAAAAAAGCCTCTGTACCCAGGAGTCAGGTCTGCCACTATATACTTACATGAGCCATAACCAAAACCCCTCAGGGATGAGCTTTGGTAGCACTTTCAGGAAGTGCAATTTTTCCTGATGGTCATTCAGTCATTACCACTTTCCAGGTGAAATTCTTCCCTTAATTATTCAGCTCTAACAAAGGTTAGGAGCTGGGCTTGGGTTTCAGAGTATGGACTGAAGATCTGGGTGCAAACCACTAAAGAGAGCTGAAGGGCACCCTGAGAAACAGGGGTTGTAAGAGGGCTAAAGACTAAACAGGAGGCTTTAGGGTGCAAACAGGTGACTATGGGACACACTGAGAACAAGCTGGAGAGGGACTTCTTACAAGGGCATGTAGTGATAGGACAAGGGGAAAAGGCTTTGAACTGAGAGTGGATTTAGATCAGATATTAGGAAAAATTCTTTACTGTGAGGATGGTGAGGCACTGGAATGAGTTTCACAGAGAAGCTGTGGATTCCCTATGCCTGGAAGTGTTCCAGACCAGGTTGGTTGGGGCTCTGAGCAGCTTCATCTAGTAGAAGGTGCCCCTGCCCTTGACAGGGAGATTGGGACTGGATGATCTTTAAGGTCCCATCCAACACAATCCATTCTGTGACTCTATAAAATGCATGGATCCTAAGGGTCTTAAGACCCCTTAAGTCTCACAGAAACTGGAAAAGCCATGGTGACTTATGGATACTCCTCAGTAGGTGATATGAGAGTGTCATCAAAGTAGGACTTAGGTGTGGGGTAAACTTAAGAATTAAGGTTACTCTAACCCAAAACTCACCACAGAACTTGCTGGACATCTTTCATCCTACTTGTACCAGCCATGATCCTAGCATATGCCATTTCCCTAAAGGGTGGTAACTGGTGGATTGTGTTTTATAGGCAACAGGCATGGCTTTATTACTGGTTTCTGCAAAACAAGGTGAAAATATACGTCACCAGCAAGTTTTGAAGCCAACCCAGGTCATCTGTTAATAGCTAAAAGTAAGGTTATGGTAGGAGTTAAAATTGTAGAAAGCATAAGACAAAGACGACTAAGTCCAGAATTGGTGTAAGGCTGAAGACTCCTTGGTGGCTGCTCAGTTGCTCTAAAGGCCAGTTGTGAAATCCTATTAGTGGCAATCATAGGATTGTGTTTTCATGAGAACAGTATGGAATAGCTGGCTCTAAATCAAGGATTACTGCTTAATCCTGTAATCCTACTGAGAAATTTTGACAGCTAGAGTTGGTAGAGGTGAATTAATCATATTATTCTGTGGGTGGTCAAGACACACCACATTTTGTTTATGAAAGTGGATTTAGGGCCTGAAAGCCAAGTGTACTGCGGGAAACAAGGATGAACCTTACCTGAGGAAAGAATAAGGGATGTAGTGAGAGATGGAGCAGTTTATAGTTGGTGTTGTGTTGCCACGCTTCATGCCTGCCATATTTTGGTTTTAGGGAATTCTGTTCCCAGGCACTCTTACTGGTAAACAAGGTCATGTTCTGTAAGCTATCTTGTTTTGCACAGTTGTTCCCAGAGGAGGGACTTCACGTGGTAGTCTCTGGAACTAACCAATGGTTCCCAAAGGTCCCACCTCTAAGGTGGGCACATTTGTAAAATGCATAAAAGAAGCCCAGAAAATAAACCAATGGCTCCTCCTGATGAGGGGTCTACTGCAGCCTTCTGAATCACTCCCTGCCTCCATTTATTGTGTCCCACAGCAACAGTGTTGGGACCATACATGCTCCTAAAATAGTTTGGCAAGGCTGTTTTCAGATTACTTTTTGATTCTTTGTCAGAGATATTTTTGAATGATCCATGAATTTTAGGTTCTGCTCTGAAAATGCTAACAAGAAAAGGGTATTTAATAGCAGATAAAAGGTAGGGCCAGGCGATCCCCAAGCTGACATGCAGATCTCTGGAAGCAAAGTGAGGTGTCTGGCCCATTACTCTGGTAGTGTTGCCAAGGCTGGTGGAAGGTTAGAGGACTTGTTTATGTGTTAACTTTATGGACTGACTGCCTCATGAGCAAGGGAAGATTTGGAAATTCTGCTCCTGACTTGAGACACACCTTCTTTTTTCTGACCTGCACAGCTCTGGGTAGCGAGCCAGGGCTCAGCACTCAGGGGTGCTGCCAGCAGCAGCCAGAGCGGAGCTCCAGCTCAGCAGCCCAGGGGCAGTGCCTGTGCTGCTCACCCACGTGTCTGCTGGGTTGTGGGGGGACACAGCTGGCTCCATGCCCCACAGCCAGAGGGGAAGTCGGCCAATTTGTCTGTAGAAGCTGTACAGACAGATTCACACAGTACCAGACATCCGTGTTTACCCACCTGGGTGGCAGCACACGTGGTGTTCTGGATCTGAGCTCATAACTCTGTGTCATGTCACAGCTGGTGAGAAAGCAGCCAGAGTAAATTACAGGGAGTTTCCCAAATCAGAGAGAGTATCAGCAAGTGAGTTCTTAGTGTTGCTGTGAGCTGGGGAAAACTAATATAAAATAACAAGGTTTCCTAAAGCCCATCTCTTTCCCCTGTATCCTTGGGTTTCAGAGGCTCCCCAAGCTGTCTGCAGACCTACCTTCAGTCATAACATGCATAGCGCATGGTTGTTCTTACCTTGAAGACAATGGAGTCTGTCCCCAATGGAAATCTATCCTTGCTAAAATCATTCTCAGTCTTATTTCCTTCTTGGTCTGGTCACCGATGGCACAAATGCTTGCACCGAACCTGGCAGCGTCACGCATCAAAAGAGAAAATACATTGCCCCTGTCTGCTGGCAGCCCCAGCAGGGCCACCACTGCTATGTAGGGGAAAACAATACAGGAAACAGTGTTTTCTCTCTACATTTTCATTTTGTATTTGTAAAACAGTACAGGAAACCACTGGGGAGACAACAGGGTAAGAATGGCAGTAATAACTTGGCGTATATGATTAGTATAGGCGGTTTAAACCACTTCAGCTTTAGTTGTGCAAAGCAGAAGTTACACATTAGAAAATGTGACTGAGGCATGATAGAGATGAGTCAGAGCTTCCCATGATAAAATGTTGGAAGGAAAGCTCTGAATGCTGTTTAGCCAGTAGTGCATATAGAGTAAGACTTTTTGTATTCGTGATAAAGGGAATGAAAGAAGAATGTTGTTTCTGGATGTTCACATCAACAGACGTCCAAATCCTTCTTGAAACAGCGTTGCTTGTCAGAGTTATGTCTGTCAAGTGCCTGCATTAGTAAGAAAGATTGCCCTGAAATAATCTTTACTCTCGATTGTACTAATCTGTCTTTTGTCTTCTACCCCTGTTTACTTTTAATCTGTATCACATATTTATCATTTTCATGCATTTCCAACCTATCACAGAAATTAGCCATTATTCTTTATTTGCCCTCTGTACTGCAGGAATAGGTGGCTAAGTGATTCCGGTAAGGTGCTTGATGCATGTTACTGTGAAACCTGAATCTCTTTTGTTCAGTTCACTGAACACTCAAGATTTTTCATCTGAAGTCTGGCAGTTCACCTGTCTCCCTGTCCTCTGCACAAGAGAAACTGCTATACTGCTGAGGATTCCTTGTACTGGAAAATTGTTTAAAAGGATGATAGCTGGTCTATGGAGGCACCAGGAGTTAAAAAAAAAAAAAAAAAAAAGTTGATGTATATGACACAGGAATTGTTAACTGCTCTTTCTGGACACTCTTTGGAATCAGCTGGGATAGGTCTGTGACTCCTTAGGGCAACATCTTTACAAGCTGTTGACATGCTGAAAATGGAACTACTGTGTCTGACTGCATTTAGATAATAAGCAGTAAACAAGAGCTTTATAATGACATGCCTGAAGGAGGTGTGTATTGCTATGTGTAGCTGGGGTTTAAAGAAGGAATTTACATCAGAACTGTAAAAGTGGTTTAAAGGTCCGTGAATTAATTCAATATTTTAAAAATCAAAATTTCAGTGTTGTGATGGGTGTGTGTATATTGTGGTTCTGCAGGGAAACTGTAGCCCAGTTTTCTTATGTCTCATTTCTCCTTTTTGAACAGAACCTCCCACAGTGCACCATGGAATATGACTTTGTATTCCAATCCTCTTTTCTCTTGGTGTCCAGCTGAGAGCATGACTGATAGAGAAGAACCAGAGCAAAGTGCATCAAAATATCATTGCAGAAGTGAAATATTTCCTCCTGCTTTAGGATTTTCCCCAGATGCTGAATTTTTAAATGAAAACTCTCAAGTAGCTAAACATTTTCCTTTGTGTAAAGTTCTTCTATTATTTCTAAATTGCTTCAAATACCCATCTCTTTCCAAACACAAAACATGGACTTAGAGATAGCTTTTATTTTTCAATGTGATGCATCTTGAACACAAGTGCAAAACAATCTCATGCAGTGGGTTTACTGCATGAAGTCAGAAGGTCACTGAGTGAAAACACTGAACTGTCTCTTCTACCAAGTGTACATATGGAGTGTATCTAGAGTCCTAAAATATAAAAAAGGCCATTATATTTTCTGAAAAATGAAATTGTTAAAGTGTAGCAAGAGTACAGGACAATGACCGAGGGTAGAAATCATGAGGCCTGGGTTTCAGACTGCCTCAGCATCATCAAAATTCCTCCTCTGCAAAACAGGAGTAGCATGAGAACACTGGAAGGCCAACTTCAAATCTGTGAGACACTTATCTAATACAGTAATATAAATACTAAAAATACAAGGAATTTGCCTACTGCCTCAACCTCACAAAAACAATAGGAAATTAGTTTGATTCTGTTACAGGAAAAACAGGGACTTGGCTTTTTATTTATATATTTCCACCTTTTTCAAGTTTTTCCTTTATACCTTTGACAGAAATGAGACAAGATGCTGAGGTGTGGTAGTCATCACATGGAAATCCATGTCATTAAACCAGGTAATAAATCAGGCCCTGCACATGAGCAAAGGCTGGTTGTGAGGACTTCAAGTTCGGGGTTTCTGTCTCCTACAGTGATGCAGTGGTACATCTTGCCAAAGCTCCAGCAGAAACATCCATATTGGCTGTGCCATCTGTTTGCTTTCAGAAACAGTATTGACTTGTCCTCTTCTGTTCATAATTTGATTTGGTAAAAAAGTATTTGCCCTGCAGAGTTGAGGTAACACTAAATGAGCTGTGTAGTGGACAACAACCAACTGAATTGCAGCTGGAGATAAAGAGCCTGAAAATCTGCGTTTTTGGGCATTCCACTTCTTCTTCCTGGATCAAAACATAAGTTTCCTTCTTCCTCTGATCTGGAGGGGCTAAAGACACTACTGCTTTCTCCCTCTCCTTAGCAGGGACTTTCAACAACTAAAATATTATCAGAGTCAATTGGAGTTTCAGTCTTTATTTAATAGAAAATACTTTCCTTGAATTTAGACGTTCCAGGTACTGCTGCTGCCTCTATTTCCTGCTGAACACATTTCCCAGGACTACATTTTTTTTCCTGGTGATACTTGCTGACAGGGACACGTGATTTTCCTTGCCCTATGAGCAACACACCAGCATCTGTGTGTGGCTGTTGGCCATGCAATCAGTGTTGCTGATCACAGTGGAGGCAGATGCAGATCCATGTCTCCAGGGCATGTCCCAGATGGGCAGTCATGTCTGCTTGTGCACCCACAGGGGGATGGAGTGGGTCTGAGAAGGCTCTGCAGAGCAGAAATGTTCAGGTTACCACCGGCCTCCAGGCCAACACAGTCCCACAGGATGTAGCCCTGGCAACAAAGCACTTTCACTGCACTGTCACTGCTCACAAGGCACCTACACACAAAAGACTGAAGGTTGGTGGCTCTGTATCATCTATCCTGTTTCTCTTTCTCACTCTTTTTTTTTTTTTTTTTTTCCCTCTCTCTTTGATCCTGGCTTAATCTTGTAATATCTTGTTGTGGTTTACATGCACCCACATTCCCACTGACAAATACACATTTTCAGTGAGGTGGAGGAGCAGAGTTTACAAGCATGACTTAGGGCACACCTAAATACACTTAATAAGTTTTCTGCAATGGTGTTATGTGGATTGTTCTGCTGTGGTACAAAGAGATCAGACTCTAATCTGAGACATATTCTCAGCAAAGCTATTTCCTAGTCCTCCTCCAACTATGGATTGATGGAAGGAGATAGAGAGGTGTCAGTCACAGAGCTATACAGCTTCTCCTCATCAGGCTGAGTGTACCAATCACCCAGACGACTGTATAGCATATCATATGCATAATATTTATACACATATCTTGCCAAAATTAAACTTAGTACTCTCGCAGTGTAGAAAGGCTTGGTGTTGGGGTATTTTTTTGAGGGACAGAGATGGAGGAAGGAAGAATCAGCAAGAGACTAGAACACAGTTGGCTGTGTAGAAGCCATGAGTCAGAATAAAAAAAAAAAAAGTACATTAAGGGATTTGTAAAATAACCTGATGATCTGTATTTCTTTTTTTCACTGGAAAGTTTTGGAGACATTGTGATGGCTGCAGACCAAAATCAGAGCCGTCTTTTGACACTGCACAGAGATGGAGTGCCAGCATTCCGAGCTGGAAGGTAACTCCAGTGACAGAGCCCTGAAGCAGAGCCTCGTGCAGCACCACGCCAGGATGGCAGGGCAGTGGGGCTCATCCCTCACGTGGCAGGTGAGTCATTGGAGCCCGTGTCTCTTGCACCACGGCTGTTGGTTTGATGGCTCTGGGACAGAGGAGGCAATATGAGTAGATGCTGGTCAGAATCTGTAAACATGGGGCATTTTTTGTTCCTATTACCTGTGATAGTCTCAGTGGGCATCTACTGATTCTGTTTTGGCAGAGCTAAATTACAGTACAGAATCTGTGAGCCCAAAACCAGGGAATGAGCCCCAGGTGCTTCCTGATCCCAGCTAACTAGTTTTACAGGGATTTCATGCATCCTCTCAGCTACTTAAGCAAGCTTCTATCTGCACCTCAGGATGGGATCAGGGTGCAGGCTCTGAATACAAAAGCTTTGTATGGTATATAAACCACAAACTCTTCTGAAGGGCAAGCTCAAGTCAGGGTGGCATGAGAACATGTCTTAAATGCCACCTAAATTCTAGCTTGTGTTCATGCACTTTATTCAATCAAGGCTTAAATTCTTCAGTCTTCACATTTTCATCAGCTGAGGAAGAAACAGCTGAGGGGTGGTACTGCCCGTTCCATAATTGCAAATGTAAATCTTTCCCAGGATGTTCATTAAACTCTAGGTGTGTGATTCCTGAAGGAACATTGTGCCAGGCAAAACAAGGCCAGGCTTTTCAAGCATTCATCTCCTCATGTCAGTGGTGAAACAGACTTCCCTGGTGGGAAACATGTGATTGATTAAGCCTAATTATCCCTTCTGGCTTCCAAGAACAGGCTTTATGTTAATGCAAGAGGAGATACAGTCTCTGCCCTAATTCACAGCCAAGAGCACTTCCCCACTGCAGTAACTGGCACGATCTGTGACTGGCAATGCTCATATTCTCACTTGTTCCTCACACATCTCAAATACACCACTATATCACAGCCACATCACCCCTTGTACTGCTCTCCAACGTGGCTGCTGTAGCACCAGGAGACAAATGACATGTTTGTGCACTTCAAAGCCTGTCTTTCCGTAGAAAATATTGCATAGGAGCCAAAATTCTTCCGGAATAGGCACAGGTGGCCCCTCTCTTCTGGGGTAATTTCTTTTTTATATACCAAAGCCAAGCTCAGATGAGGATTTGGAAACAATTCTGGGGAAAGGAGGGGAAACATTTCCTTTTTGGGTGTCTGCCCTGGTCTTCTCTGCTCTTGGATAGCTGCACAGTCTGATGGCTGTAGAAGCCAGAGATGACCTCCTGGGGCAAAGGCCTGGGCTGCTGAATTGACTGTTTGACAGCTGATTTGAAAACAAACAGACCTTAAAATAGTATTTCTGCCATTGCATTGGCTGAAGACTTTCAGCCCTGTGTTGAATTTGACCCAGCAGAAGGAACAAAATAAGCAGAACTGAAATGACTCTTCTGCCTCCTTTGTCCACCATATTATTCCAATGTCCACAGTTTTAGGTGTTTCTATTTCCCTATTCCTTCTTTATGACTTTTTTTTCTGTTCTCATCGCTTCTGCAGCTCTCCCTTGAGATGTTCACTTTCTTCTTCTGAACACCTGAAGTACCAGACAAGACTTGAGAGATTGGGAAAATGGAAAGAGGAAAGATGCAAAGGAAAAAAACTCTAAGGCAAAGAGGCATGGGACTTTTTCCTTAACTTCAGTGCAGACAGAGCTGTCAAAGCATGAGTGAAACCAACATGGAGAGTGTGGAGTGTGCAGGCATCTTCAGTATCTCCCTGTCACATCCTCTCTGCATTTCTACCCACTAGTCTGATCATAACCTGCTTCAGACCTTTCTCTTGTCACACCACCAGCAATTAAAGATCTTCTTTGTCTATATGCTCATTTCAAACTCATCCTCTGGCTCCAGGGGGCTGCCTTCACCCCCCTTACCAAGTGCTCCTTCTACCTCAGAGAGAAAATTTATTTTTGTCTGATTGTTTATGTAAAGTCTTTATTTGGTAGAGGTCCTCCAGGACACAGACGTACACACAAAACACGGAATCTCAGAAGTTTCTTCTCTTTCCTAATTTAGGCAGAAAATAGAACCTTCTCTGTCACCTTAACCCTTTAGATACACTGAGCACTGAAGAAATGTTACCTTCTTGGAGGTATTATGCTGTCCCTCCAGATACAACATCAGCCCCAGTTTGTCCGAGTGCCTGTCATGACCTGCCTCAGCTTTATCTTTCACTTTCCTCCCTCATGGCTCATCTACAGACTTAGAACACCACTAACACACTTGGCAAAGAAGTCATGAGCTGGATTAGCTGGGGATCCCCTCACCATGAGCAGGGTGACTGCCACTGAATGTCTGTGATACTTCACATACAAAGTTACCATTATCTGCAAAAAGTAGCATGCTGATGTTTTTCAAGATAAAAATAATTATGTCTAACACATATCTTAAACATTTTAATTACCACAGCAGCTCCCACTGAAACCTCCAGCAAAGCACATCCTTTGGCCTGACTGGGAGCAGGACCCTGCCTGACTCTTGTTTGAATATTGACTTACACTTTTTGTTCTGAAAAAATGAGGAAAACTGCCTGTGAAGCATGCTTTTTTCCTCCAGTTAGGAAATTATATGATTACTTCTGTCGGGCATCATCTAGAAGTTTCAGAGTGACTTGGCCTGGCTGACAATATTGTATCACCTCTAGCATAACAGTGAAACTGGGCTGGAAACTGATCTGGTACCAGAGGAATATGACTTCTGAACAACCTGAATAAAAACAGGTAGAAAATCTTGAATACCTTCTGGAAAGAATATGATCAGCTTAAGAACAGGATTTATTTTTTTTTTTTTAATTGCAATAACAAAAAAAATCAGCTTTGCAAAAGCTTCCTTCTAGTCCTGCATTCCTTCTTGAGCACTTTAATGATCTTCAGTGTAGTGCAAAAAAAAAAAGTCAGCATATCCTCCTTTGCATCTCTTCTGCCCTTGGGAATTCTGGATTCAATCGCTTTTTGTGCAGGCGTGGTACTAACGAAGTCTGCTTATTTGGCTTGAATCTAGTTCATGAATATGTCTGTGACTTTCCATTCCTGTATGACCAGTGGTGCTTTCAGCATCCCATTTGCTTCACTTCTCAGGTCTTGCAAGCAATAGTGTGAGAAAGAAGGTGGCTGTCTCCTGCGAGTACCCAGAGACCAGAGCAGCCTCAAACAACTGCAATAGCGAGAATACACCCTTGTGCCCACAGATCCTCCTTCACAAGAAACAAAAAACACATGAGGCTGCCACAAGGCTCACATTCAGCCCCAGCAAGAAGGGCATGAGGATGGGAGGTGTGGGCACTGCCAGCATAAAGGAAGTGTCTTAGCAAATGCCTCTGAGCTTGCTTATGAGAGAAGAGAAATAATTTGAATTATAATACTGGTTGTCTTATTGTTTTAAATCAATGTCACCTAGTAGTCAATTTTTTTTCTGTGTCTTTTTAAATAGAGTACATAAATAGGTATTTAAACAGCCTAAAGAGTTTCTGCCATTTCATTCAAAACTCAGAGATCAAATGCACCAAAATAAATTTAATTTTTTATAGTCTCATTTTAAAGAGCAATGGTAGGGTTTTATTCTTACTTATATACTTTAAAAATGCCCTTGCACATTTGCTGTTAGGTCTCTAAAAGCAGACTGATAAGGTGGTGCTTTGCCTTTGTTGACTGGAGATAACCCGGGACACACTGGGGAAGGTCACAGCGACAGAGCTGAGTACTCAGCCCTTCCTCATGACAGAGGCACTGAGGCTGAGTCTCCTTGCCTTGAGACACAGCCTCAGGGAGCTCGAGACCAGGACACAACCAAGCTCTCCCCTTTTCTGATGGATATGGAGAACCGATTGAAGTCAGCCCACTGGAGCTGGAGAGATCAGCGCTGCATCCCCAGCTGGGTCCTTGGAGGCAAGTTACAACAAAGTTCATGACTTTTGGAAAATGTAGGACCTATTCTCACCAAACTTTGAACATTATCAGCTGCTATTACCATAGATGGGGCAAAAGATGCTTGGTACTTTGTACTTTTCCAAGTCTATGTAAATATGAACAAACTACACTAGATAGCAAAAGGTGAAAGAACAAATGATACAGTGAGTTATCCTGACATACTTGTGTATATTTATCTCTTAACACAATGCATTAATTACCATTTTGACACAGAGAGATACAGATCATTGATCAATGACTTTGTGTTCTCTAAAAAAATTACAAACTGTTCAGTTACATAAACAAGACTTTATCCAGATGTTGATTTTTTTCTTTGATGTTAGTTACAGCTTTATCAGATTCGTTTCCATGTTAAGTACTTAGTAGCTGATGAATCACATTGTAATTCAGGTGATTTGCCAACATGGTTATATTTCCTGGGTCTTTATCAAAAGAGGAGAAGCATCTTTCATTAATTTGGTTTTAGTGGGATGGAGAATTTCAGTAAGTGAAGGTCTCTCAAACTGCTTGCTAAGGGCTCTGGGAGCAACAATGCAATAATTATCTTCAGTCATTAATTACCTCATTTTTAACCCACTCATAGTTCTCCCCAGTTTGATCTTGTCCATCACTGTCTAAAAGAGGCCTCCAAATGAGGCTTGACCTCGCCATGATGGTCAGTGCCCTGCCATTCCCCATCCTTGCTGTGCTGTCAGACTCACAAGCACTGTGAAACAAGGGCTTCCTGCATTGCTGCCACTCAGGCTTGTGTACATTTCTGCTCCATTCAGCATCACCACCAGCAGGGCAAAACTCCTGGTGTCCTTCTGTGTCAGGGGATGGAAGAAGATGAGAATGGGAGAAACAATTCAGAGAGCCCTGCAGAAAGCCTACAATGGATGGGACACGGGGAGCAAGGTGAGAGCAGAAACAGAGCCAGGATAGGTTGGAAACCCAGAAGTTTGGTTACACCTTCTTGAAGGGATGCACCCGGTAGGTGGATGAGTTTTTCAGATTTTTGAAGACTTTAAAGACAGCAAATTGCTACATGGTGTTACCCAAGAAGAGTCACAGTCTTCAGCACAAGTGGATTTGGGGGGAAGTGAAACCAGTGGCAGGTGGTGGTGTCAGATTTGCAGTGAGACAAAACCAACCATTTTGCCATTGATAAGGGAAAGAAGTTTTTGAGGGAAAAAAGTAAACTTTACCTTTTTTATTTTCAAAAATAGCCCCAGTTTTTGTGGTGAATACTCCATTTGTTGGTGAATTTGGGATTTCTTGGAAAAACACCAAAACCCACTAAACCTTCTAAACTTTAATAAGATATAGAATTCCACATCTCAAAAAATGGAGCACAAGTGGCTAAAGAACAGGAAGCTGATGCTTGGGTATTGCAGGAATAAGGAGTGAAGGAAAGAATGCTCAGTCCACCCCATCAGGTAGGCACCCTGTCCCTGGCTAGAAAATTAAAATCACACTGGATCCCTACCAGAGCGATTCAAGGGAAACTTCCACCCAGTCTCTGCCCCAGCTGAACAAGCCAGCTAAGCAGACTGAAATGGGCAGAGAAGTCAATTCCAGCACAGAGGGTCCAGGCTGGTTCCTGTGGTGAGCTGGGTGCAGAGTAGGGCAACCACGGTTGTCTTCAGCTTCACCTGCCTGACAATAATACCTGTGGACACAGAGCCAGCACCATCCCCACAGTAGAAAAATGTTGGTGTCAGCGGAAATCCACACTTACAGAAGGAAGCTGCATTCATTTCTAAACTTCAGAGTTGCAGGAGAGTAGCAGGAAAGAAACACTGACACTTACTGTAGGTTACCAGGTCCACACATCAGCTGCTCCAGCCCCCTTGTCCGACTCTGGTGGAATTTGTGGTGAATGTGGCAGATTAGAGAGTGAATGAGCAAAACCCTGAAAGAAGTGGTAACCTTCAGCAAGGATAAAATCCTGTGTGGCTGAAGTGCCAAAATCTCCTGTCTAAAGCCTGTTTTCCCCCTGCAGATGATCACCAGCAAACCCTTTCACATCATCTCCAGCTCTCCGTCACCTTTTCCTGCCCATTCTCTACAAATCCAACTTTCTCTCTGAGTCCTTCTTCCCTGCTGAGGAGCAAAGTGCATCTCTCTCTCCTGTACTTGCTGCTCCATGGATGTGGTGGGGGCCAAAAACTGGAAGAAAGGGGCAACCAGGGTTCACAGATTCACAGAATATTCTGGGTTGGAAGGGACCCACAAGGATCATTGAGTCCCACTCCCAAGCGTGAACCCACAGCCTGGGTGTTATCAGTACCATGCTCTGACCATCTGAGCCAATCTCAGGGTCAGGCCCTCTTGCCCTACCAGCAATGAGGCTGCTGATGCTGGCATGTCTGCCAGGAGCTCATGCCACTGCTCCAGCACAAATAGTCATAGAAATAGCTGACAGGCCAGCAGCCCTTCCTTGGGAACTGCCTGCAGCAAGACGATGGGGCAGTGCTTTGTGAAGCCACAGCCCTGCCTCCTGCTGGACTGGAGCCCACCGTGAGCCAGCAGGCACTGACAGGCACTGTTTGTTCCTCCAGGTGCCTCCTTCCACAGTGACACCACTGGAAGCACACAGGTAAAGGAGGGTAAGTTCAGTAAGGAGCAGATGTAGAATCAGAGGTGCCAGCAAGACTGTACAAGTGCTTGGGAGTCTAAAGACTGTGACAGGTGCCTGTGGATTTGGGAAGAGCTCTGGTTGCTGCTCTGTTCCCCCATCACTGTGCACTACTCTTGTGTTATGGTACATTGAGGACATTCATCAATGCAAGCCATGGAGCAAGAGCATCCCTCCTCACAGGGTGCCTCTGGCTGCAGAGAGCCCCCAGACACCCCTCACTGAGCAGCTAGACCCAGTCCAACCCCTGGAGACTGCCCAGCTTCTGGAGGCTGTAGGACCCCAAGGGAGGCCCAGGAGCTCAGCATGTCTCCTGTGGCACAGCTTCCCATGACCCAGTGGCCCTGTGGAACAATTACATAAAGCTGCTTCTGTCCTGCATCCCAGGGGAGGGGGCAAATTTTGAGCACTGCAGGCAGCTGTGGGAGCCTGTGGGTTTGCAAATCCTCACAGTTATGTGTAGGGATGGCAAAGTCATTTGTACATTTTCATGCACAGTTCCAGAGTGAGCAAATGACTGCCTGTTTTGGTTAGGCTGGCTGCACTTGTAAGCAAGCATGGTGAAAAATTAAGACAGCTGTAACTTTGTTATGCAAAAGCTGGAGGCAAAGCAGGAGTTTCTAGAAGCACCCTTTCAAGCAAGGTCAGAGTATGTGACAGGTCTGTCCAAACACTAGTGCCAAGTTTTATGGGGCAAGTAAAATAGTTTGTATTACTTCAAAATGAGGATTGCAGATTACTCTTCCACTGCTTATAAACCCAGGTAAACTCCAGGAGTGTTTGTGGGTGGACCAGGTCCAAACTTAAAAGTCCAAACTTTAGGATTTCCTTAATTTGTGTGCACATGGGTGATGTTTAATAAGCTGTCTTTAAGTTTTAAATAGCACTGTTTTTTATTTTCCTTTTTTACTGGATGTGTTTCTGCCAGGGCACCATGTGTTTCCCGTGCACAGTAGCTATTACCTTTCACAGATTTCCACCCCACAGGTATTTTAAAAGCTAGCCTAACTTACATCACTGACATGAAGCTCTTCGCCAACACATTTGCTGTCGCCATTTTCTTTTAAAGCTTGGCTGTGGAAGGTCAATGGATTAACACAGCCATCTCCAGAAAGGGGAGACTGATTGCCAGTCACTCCTGTGTCTGGAGGGGGTCCTTAGCTGTCCTGCACAGGGAGGAAGTGGTGCAGGAGTTCCATCTTCATCTTACCTTTGGTGAAACATCTGTTTATATGCTCATGTGGCTGGGGAGAAAGTCCAAGAAGTTTCAACTACTCACCTGCTTGTTAGGATACTGATGGGATTTGAATCCTCTTTCTCTGAGGATCTTAGTCTCATTCCCCTGCCCAAGCTGCAGGGCAGGGGTCTGAATGTCAGGTGGGATTGTTTCTGCATACTGTATCTGTGCTTAAAAGGGAGCAGCCCCAGCCCACGTACCCCTCAGAGATGGGAGATCCCTCCCAGAAGGGAAGCCCAAAGGCACTCCCATAATACTTAAGCACTGGTTTTGTTAAAACTAGTTAAAGCCACAAGCTTGAACAAGGTAGTTTCTGCAGCAAGCATGAGGCAAAACACTGGGCATAAACTCTCTCTCATCCTCCATGGATCCTGACTACTACAATTCTACTCTACTTTTCATGGCCTCCTGCCTTGCAACAAATTCACAGCTCCTTGGGGGCTTCTGGAAAAAATATTTTTGTGGCTTCTGCCCACCCACATATGTTCTCCTTCCAGTCCCTGCACCACAGCAATTCTTGGCCATCTTCTGTGCCATGAGCTCCACCTGTCTCTGGGGGCCCAGGTCCTGCTTCCCTCCCTGCTGCTGAGCCACAGATTTTGTACTATAGCACTGAGACACACTCGTGTGGGTCACTCTCCACCAGTGCTCCTAGGGATGTGTGGTGACAGCTCTGCAGGACAGCCAGCACAGGTGTCAGCCATGCCACACCTCCTGCAAACCACGGGGTCAGAGGTCTGGGTTCTCCCCAGCATCACTGGTCTGTATGGCCCACATCCTTCCCAGGGCCCCTTGTATCAGACTGGGTACAATCACCCCCTCTTCCCTAAGCAGAAGGGTTGTTGAAAGAAATACACCCATGGCATTTCATGCACTGCCCCTTCACTCAGACTTCTTGGGGGGGTCTCCACTGCTGGAGTCTACAGCAACCAGTGGAGAGGGGCTGTTGGGAACAGCCATGGGAAAAAGGGAGATAAAAACCAGAAAATAAAAGTCAGATTTGCTGCTGCATATAAAAGAACACCACAAAAATGTGTTAACAGAGCAGTTGCACAGCAGGGTTTTCCCGTGTCTAAGGCATATGGAAACTTTGTCAGTCGCTTCATCAGCACACGACATCCTGACCCAGCTGAGCTGCTGCAACACAGCCAAAGCCATTTTGGCTTGTGAGGGAACCTCCTGCCAAGGGGCTGAGCACTGCTGGCACTTGGCACCAGGCTGCTGCACTTCATTCATCCAGCAAGACATCTGCAACCTTGCCGTTCCAAGGTTTTCTGTTATGATGTCTTTTCAATAAAAGCATATTGTGAAGAACTGTTGATTCACACCATCTGAGAACACAGAACTCTACAAAATTTTCTTCTATATGAAAAAAGTTAGCTTTTCAGAGAGCTAAAGCGTGCTCTCCTGTCCTCCAGGGCCAGCAGGAATCTGGCCTATTACCACTGAAGCCATGAGCAGCAGCAAGAGAAGAATAGATGGTTCTGCCTTTTCCATGCCTTCTCACTGGAGTAAAGATATTGTACCAAAACCCACTTATTTAATCTTGAACACATTAAAAAAAAGTCAATGTATCAAAAATCAAATTGTTCTTGTGAATAAATATATTCTGATCTGCAGTGTTCATTTGCAGGGCTACATTGTTAGCATACACCTTCACAACTTGAATTTTAACTTTTTTTTCATGGAGGGTTGGAATTATCCTTTCAAGCCTTGCAGCTAAAGTATGAATTTCTTGCAGTGCTAAGAGGCAGCTGTGCTGTAACTGCTGCTAGGGACTCTGCTGTGGTTTTACCACTGCCTAAGGGAGACAGGTTTGATTTTCTGAACTGCCAGCTCTCAGAACAACTCAGAAGCTCTGACATGCATCTGTTCAGGACCAGAGTTACAAGTCAGGTTGCGCCACCATGAATTGGCCTCAGAAGAATCTAAATTATCTCCTACTCTTTGCAGGAGACAGGCAGGAACAGGCATAACCTGAAATATTTTGGATACTTCCAAGTTCAATTACTAAGAATTCTCTAGTCTGGAGCAAAAAGCAACAGCTAAGGTTGGAATGGCCAGATTTGACTCAGGAAGATTGTGTCTTCATCAACAGCTGCTCAGAAAAACTTGCAGCTCTGTTCCCAGGGCCAAATGTCTCAGCTTTGATCTGTCTGACTAGCCCCCAGCTAACAAATTTAATTGGAATTGACTGCCAGTACACCTCAACGAGCTCTTTAAGAGGCCCTGAGTAGCAAGTGACCCTTGATTATCAGGAAAGGCAACTTGTTTCTGTGAAGTCTTTCCCTGGAAGATCAGAACATACTCAATTCACTCTGATCTCTTCATGTTTTTACTCTCCTTGTAAACTTAACTAATTGATACTAGGAATATCTAGTCGTTCTACAGCATTTGTCACTTACTTCTCCCAGCTCTAAAGCAGGAAAATCAGGTCTCTTGATCCACTACACCATGTTGCTACATGAGGTGTCTGTCTCTTGGAAATGAAAAACACATGGTCAGACCCATAGGCTATTTCTCCAAAAGGGGTGAGAGGACCTCTACTTTTGTTCATGGGGAAGTGTGCTTCTCTAGAGGGCGAACCTAGAGCGTGAACCAAGAGAGAGAACAGCACCGTAGGGAACTGAGTCATCATTTGTCTGTGCCACTCTGAGAAACAAATGGGAGGAACAAAATTTAAAGACAGAACAATTTCTTTGTTCCTTCAAAGTGCATGTTCCCTTGAAGACTGCTGGTCTTCTCACAGGTAACAGCACCTGTATCTTCATGATCCCCAGACTGTAAAGATTAGATGCAAGTGAGGCTTTGTCTCCCCACATTTAAATAGCTAGCTGAATCCAGACCCCAGAGAATAAGGGTATTATGTTTCCCAAATCATAAGCCAAGAAGAGTTGTTTTTATGTGAAAACACATGCTATTGTATATTACACCCAGAGAAAATCTTCCTAAACCTACACAACACAAAGAGCCTGCGCTCTCCTTGAAACAAGGGGGATGTCTAATGATGCTAGAAGACAAACTAACATTACAGAATAAGCGGGGAGACATACTGGTACTTGAAGGAGCACTGTGACAGAGAACCCCATCACTGAAGGTTATAAAAAAGGTCATCAAGAAGTCAGTTACATGTCTTGTAGAAGCTTGTTTATGAAAAAAGAGCTGTAAACCACAAGCTGCGCAGAACTTGAGAACCACATCTGAAGATGTGCTGCCCTTCTCCCCTCAAAAGCAGCAGAGCAGCAGGCCCTCAGCAGCAGAGAGCACGTGATCCTCAGGCACACCACAGTACTGTGCTGCTGCCTTAAGGTCCCCTGTAGCAACTCCCACCTTACAGTCAATTAAAGGCAGATTCTGCCTATTAGAAGAGCATGGGCCCCATCCAATTAAGTCTGGCTAATGACATCTAGGAACCATTATATGAAAACCCTGGATCAACAGGTTATTTTCAAGAAGAGAAGGAGATTAATAAGAAAAATCTCTGAAGACCAAATTCCCTGGATTGACAAATACTCCAGCTATATCAAGAGAAACTCATCCACAAAGCATGTCTCATGCTACTTTGGATAAAGGACTGCTCACATGCTGTGCACTAGAAGCCAACAGAAATGTGTGCTGACTCACCTGACCTCTGTATACTCCACAAATTGGAACCTGATAAATTCCACTTATCTGTGTCAAACTTCAGCTACACTGCCACTAAAAATACCAGTGCATGGGATTGTATTGACAGCACTGCAATTTACTACTCCCCAGAATCTGTCACGAGCCCCTAGAGTGGTTTCTCTATCAACTCTGCCCATTTTCATTTGGTAAACAGTGACATTTCCCCAGTGACATTTAGCTTTACAACTGAAGCTAAAAATAGCATCTTTTATTTCATAACTTCCCGACCTTTATCAGAAATATGTTTTATGCAGCAAGCACTGACACTGGGAACAAATTGAGGGTTTGAATAGCTGTGAAGAACCTACACAGGACCAAAGTAAATTAGGCATTGAAACAATCATCTCACCCTTCAGGAGGAGATGATGCTTTGAGCAGATTACAAAATACCACAAATCGAAAACCAACATACCCCCTTTAAAAAACACATTTCCAAGAAAACAATTCAAACAGTAATCATAGTTTTGGGGAGGTTTTGATTCATTTTTTCTCATATTTTATTGAATGAAACAAAACAGACAAACACAAGAAATAAGATCAGCGTTCCTCACATCTCATCTCTACAGTCCTTTAGAGTCAACAGCTACGAGCTCCTCCAAGCGCAAAGGCCAAGAGAGACCACAGTGCCACAATACCAGAGATTCTAAGAGACAAGAATAATAAAGGGCTGTTAGGTTACTTAGGGTTTATTAAGCCCTTATATTCTTTTCCAAACCATGTCAAGGCAGAAATTCACTCTTCACGAGCATCACTGTTACCATCTCACAAAAGGGGTGCACTTTGAATCTGGAATTCTCTCCCACTACTAAGCTTCCAATTTAGCTGTAGAAAAAAACCCACATCCATCCCACACCTGATATTCTGCCTCCCTCTTATCACGCTTATTAGAGCTGGTGCTGCACTCATTAGAATTACCACCTCTCTGCTGTGAAAGCACATCCGTAGTTTTGTGCTATCCACAGGGTAACATTCCTGGGTTAACCATCTCACTCGACTAAAGTCCAGTCACCCAGGGCTGAAATCAGCTCACGAGCAACCCCTCAGCAAGCAAACCTGCTTCTGAGTCCCCTGTTCCTCCGAGGGGCTGGCAGGAGGACACTGCAAACACGTGGCAGGCTGCTGCTGTGCCAGGGCCTCGGACCTGAACGGAATGCTTGCACCCCGCCCCATTCCCGTGCTCCCGCAACTCACTGCAGCAGGCAGCTCACGCTCGGCGAGTGCCTCCAGTGGCGATAGACCGAGACCTGCAGGTGAGGGTGGTGCCTGTAATCCCGCAGGACGAGCCTGACACTGCAACGAAAGCACGGCTTGAGCTCAGACCACGGGCTGCTTACGGCTCCCGACAGCTCAGGGCAGGAATTTCTGTCCAAGAGCTGTCACAGCAGAGGGAGGGTGGGACAAAGGCCTGGATCAGAGAGAGAAAGGACTGAAAATTAAAGATTTTCTGATCACTTACTGCTTGTACTTATTGGAGAGCAGAATGAACTGGTTGTTTGACAGCCGTCTGACATCAAAGCGACAATGAGCTTTAAACTCCTGGTAGATCTGTCTCTCAGTCAGCCCTGGCCAGCCTCGGACATGAACAACCAAGGCAGGGGGATGACAGCAAGGAACATCTTCCCCAGCAAAGTTCTGGAAAAATGTACAATATTGAGACATATCTGACTTTGGAAATACTATAGAGGCACTATTAATATAATCAGAAAATATGCACACCATGAAAAATAAATGACAGGTTGTATAATACTGCTGTTGGTGTAAAATTAAATTTTTTTGCCCCGTGATTCACCTAAATATCATCATAAAAGCAGACTGTCACAACAACCTGAGAAACAGCAATGTAAACTGGCTAATGCCATCTTGCAGAACAACAGTATAAATACATTTTGCAAAGAAGAAATTCAACTCATTGGCCATTTTAAAAGGTCCACTGCATCGCTTGTACAATGACAATTTCTGCCAAGGTGGGCTCCAGCACCACTGCACTCCTCTCCCCTAAGGAAGCTATCAAGTAGGCTACTGACCTATGCACCCCACAGACAGGTCACAGACCTGCAATTCATACGCACAATGCTTGAAACACCCCCTCGGATGAAATTCACTTTGTTCACGTGCTCGGCTAACACGGCCAGATACTGCGAGAAAGAAGGATCAGCCTCCACTGCATCACTAAATCAGAAAACAAAAGAGAACAAAGTTTTGTGTCTCCAGTGCTGCACTGCTACACAGTGTCAAGCTCTTCAACTAGTGACACAAGAGGTATTTCAGATCTTAGTATCTTCTTACAGAAGTCAAAAAGCTGCAAGAAAAGGGAACTTAACTGAAGGCACTGATTCACAGAGATTTCAAAAATGGAAACTAATGGAAAATTATTTGACCCTTACCCAAGTGAACTGAACTTGAGAGAGCTTGTTCAAGAATAAAGAAGTCACAATGTCATTTCCCAACCTCTGAGCCATCACATGGCCCCAATTTCATTTTTAAAATGTCAGCTTTGACATAAAACTACTACTTTCAGATTTATAAAATAAAAATCTAATTAGGACATGACATTTCCAGTAACACTTTCTTTTGTCCAAAAGGAAGGCCAGCCTGCGAAACAAAAAGTCAGCCAGAGCAAACGGAAGACTGTTTTCCATATAGGAAAACATCCCATGTAATGCAATTTTTAGTCAACACTTAAACATTACTCACTCTGTGGAACTGCACAGTAGCAAATGAGCTGACATCAGAAGAACTAGAGAAAGGAATAATGAGGTGGAATTAGAAGAAAGCTAGAGAAACACAGCTAAATACATAGAAAGCAAAAATGCATTGAAGGGCAGCTAAGTTACTAAGAGCAACAGACTGTATATAAACAAATATTTCTTAGCATCAAATAGATCTAGAGAGAAGGAAAAGATTGCCAAATCCCAACACAATATCTGAAGGAGTTTTTAAGAAGCATTTTACCTGAACCACAGAGAAATGCATCATAGCCTGCCTCATGAGGAAATTTCTTCTCAGCTGTAAGTGTCCAACAAAACCAAGAAGAAGTAAACACATCTAGCATACTGTGAAAACCACTACACTGCAGAATCCCAACTCATAAGATCTACTATTCTGGAAGTTCTTTCCCCCCACCCCTCAGCTCTGTTTCTTCCTCACCCTGAAAACTTTACACTCAGTAAAAAGTCTGTGCTTCTAGCATGCATTTTAAAACAACACCAAAAAAGAAGCAGCAGTTACATGAATGTCTGAAATTCTTAGTAAGATGTACATTAAAAAAAATTAACTTCTATGAAAGTCTAAACCAAACTGTGTCATCTAAGTTACTGATGGTATGGGGACCATTTCAAAACGCAGGAGGCCCTGTGCTGCAGGACACAATGCTGCCAGGAAAAGCCAGAAAACATCTGCCTCACAACCTGTATCACACCATGTCCTGGACACAACCTGCTGCACAGACATCACTAACCCTGAACACCAGCCACCAAGCTCCTGCTACTTTGCCCTTAGCTCCTGCTACTTTGCCCTTAGCTCCTTCTACTTTGCCCTTAGCTCCTTCTACTTTCCTTTCTAAGACAGCTGTTTCCCACCTCCCCTTGCCCCTTCCAAGGGCTCCTGACTCTTCACAGCCCAAGTCAGGTTCAGGTCAGCCCAACACAGTGTAAATGCTGTCTGTACCAGCAGCATGAGGCAAACCTGCCCTGCATTACCCTCAGCAGCTACCAGGGACATACAGAACACACATCTTGGGAGCCCAGGCTTTGGGTCTGAACAAAAATGTGTATCAGCAGCTCTGGGCAAATTCAGCAGACCCACTGGCATTCCCTCATGCTTTACATGTGTTTACCTACAGAGTACAACAAACCTCTTTTGATCTATCTGACTGTGAAGGTTTGCTTAAGAACATACCGTATCTTGAGCAGCCACTTGCAAGGGCTATAACGGGGCATGGTGGACCTTTGGGATTTAGCCTGCTGCTGAAGACAAGTGGATGTGTGAGATTTTTTGTCTTTCCTCAGCATGTTAGAGAAAAGTTACTGTTCACTAGTGACCTGTAGCTTCATTTCAGAAAAAGCTGCTGGAGACTTTAAAATGCACTTGGTACGCCTCTAGGATAAGGCCAAAATTCTTACTTGAGTAATATCTATCACGTTTTCTTCCTGAAAACTAACTCCTAAATACTTCTTTAGTCTCTTCCCTCACTCAAAACTTGTAAGCAGCAAATCTGTTCTAATTGAATACAAAAAAAAAAAAAATAGCAGAACTAAAACTGCAGGGAAAGAGGTTGACTAGATGGTTCTATTTGAATGGGAAACCCTGGAGAATAAACAGATACCCCTGGAATGACTGAAATAAAAGAAACCCCTGGGACTAGGGGGTAATGGGAAACAGGCAAAAATTTCCTTTCCTTAGCAAAATTAACATGGCAAAAAATTAATTCACAAAAGAAGTGCGAAATAAGTCTCCTACCACATCATGATTAAGCTCATGAGATACAACATCATCTCATGTGCTCCATTTGAACTCTGTCTTTAGTCACTGCCTTGGGCTCAGTGCAGCCCTCTCTTAGGACAGGCATTTGAAATTAAGATATATTTTCTCCAAGAACTTAATCTTACTAATTTCAGAACATAACATAAATGAAATAATTCTCAAGCTGTGTGTACAGCTGTATGCAAACCAAATTTGTGACCAATGAAATCATGGCAATTCAATGCGAGAAGTTACTCAGAACAAATAATTTACTACACAATTCCTTTATAAGAAAGACGTGCAAATCCTTTGCTCTTAAATCTAGAAAGACAAGGATCCAATTGAAAAACATTTGAGAGGAGGGAAAGTATGAACATGACTGTGAAGTATTTTTCCAAAGAAGACACAGGGATTGCTGAAAGCTCTACTTGCCAGTACTTGCCTGCACAAAACTTCATACGCCTCCGAAAGACTAGATACTCGAGGAAACAGACATTTCTATAAAAGAAAAATGTATTAGAAAACCAATCACAACAGACTTTACAGTGAGTTCAATTACTTGCACTGCCAATTTGTTAAATGAGATCTAAAATTAGAACTTCCCAAGGCAACACTGAACTGGTTGCAGTTCTGTTATTATCACAGGGGACTGAGGAAAGATATACTCTCTCTTGGGTGAAGTTTGGACTTCAAACAAAAAAACTTGTGCATCTCACCTTCTGCACATATTTAGTTACAGTCTTGGTGTCTATGATGACAGGAAACAGATTGTGAATGTTTCTTTTAAATTCCTCATAGCTTTCTGAAAGCAAAGCACATGGGGAGAAAGGCATCAGGAAAATGGGGAAAATCCAGTGGAATCATGAAGTAATTAGGAAAGAGAAGTGACAGCAGGCAACGTCCTCTCCAGCACTTAGAACTCAGAAGAGGTAGCCAGCCCTGCTGCTTGCTAAGCCCTGCAGGTGTCTGTAGTGGCAAATGGCCACTGCACCTCCTGTTCCACCCCCAGTGCAAAGGCAGCAGCCCGGGACAGCAGCTACGCACAGCAGTACCTGGGAGGGGCCTGTAGAACTTGTCGTGAAGATGCATAAGGTCCATAAGCATGTTGTGTCCCACCAGAGGCTATGGAGGAATATAAACATAACAGCCCATTGGAGCACATTTCTGAAGAGAGCTCAGAGATAAACAACACAGGCACACTCAACAGCTGTAACCCTTTCCTCCAGCAGACAATATCCACACGCTCGCACAGGAGTCATTCAGGCTGCAAGGCTCACAGGAGGACTACGCCTGCAGGAAATCAGACTTGGGGACTCTCTGAGAGGGTATTGTCTCAGCAGCATTCTATTTTCAGTGGACCTAAGTGGATTCTCAGTTCAGCTGAACAGGGTTCCAGCCATCAGATTTATATGCTCACTAGCAAGGGCAGGGACGCTCTTTGCTGCACATCACCCACAGTCCTCTAAAGCTGAAATCCATCTGATAAGCTGCATACAGAATGTAAGAATTTCCATACAAAGTCAGACCAATGGTCCACATGGTCCAATGAACTGGTCTGTTTATTGCATGCTGGTTGCATGCTGAAAAGCTTGCCCAAAAGGCAAGAATCTGCTCAGCTTTCTTAGATGAGTTACTCAAAAGTTAGATGGTTACTCAAACTGTAACACCAGGATTTTCAATATTGCATTCAACACAGCAAAATTAAAAAGAGATGAAAAGTGAGAGTAGAGTTAAGGCATTTTACCTTTTTGGCTTTAACAAGTATCTGGAAGAGGTTGGTGAAGCCCCGGGCAGACAGGAGAATGAGCTTTTTCTGACAGTGGTCATAAGAAGAGTTCTCCAGAAGCTGACGGTGCTCTGGACTCACTTTTTTCACCTTTACCTGAAAAGAAGAGTCACTGAATATCTCAGCCTCCCATCTTAGCTGCATGTACATTGCTTACTGGGGTTCAGTAATACTGAGGTCAGGTTCAGCTTTAAGGCACTGAAGGACAGAAAAACGGCATCCCCTGGGGCCTTGGGACTGTCTCACTTATTTGGGGATCAGTGCTCCAGTAACTAAACAGGCCAGCTCAAAGTGAGTCTTAATGGTGCATCTCTACCTACGAGGATGATGCCTACCAAAGGGTTTTTTTAGCACCAATTCACCTAATTCAATTTAACTTGATATCAATATGGTAAGTTTATGGTACCAAAAAACCAGAAACAAACAGCAATCATACAAGCTGAGATCCCAAAGGCAATGCTTCAGATGAGAAAGCTGGGTAAATCTGACATTCTGGGGACATCGGTTATCAGAACAAAGTAGGACTGATGCAAAAAAAAAAAGGATTTCTGTAAGCTAATTCTGTAACTGAGTGATATCATACTAAACTCATAGTTTGAGAAGTCCACAACCATAGTTTTAATACAGAAAATATTGCACTGAATGTAAAATACCAATAGCGAAGAGCAAATCAGCAAATCACAGAGTAAAAGCCTTCAAGGCAATTTCACGGCAAAAGTCAGCAAAAGAAAACCACAGAAAACACAAAAACTGCACATTCTTGTGGAGGTATTGAAGGAGGGACTTTATTAAGTCTGAACACACAGAAAGGGTGCCTCCAGAAGTGCTCCAAGGACAAGCATTTCCATCTAAAGGGATTTTGGGGCAACAGGACAAACAAAAACCAAAGTTGCTCCATTTTCTGTATCCCTTTTCTTAGGATCCCACAACCAACATTTCCTTTGTCACTGTCTTCTCCTTCTCCTTGACTGTATCATTACAAGTATAAGCAGCATTTCAGAGTCCCTACAAGAATGACACTCCTATCTGTCCAGATAGAAATCCTCTTTTCAAAAGGTTCACATTTCCATCTCACCTTATTGTCTCCAAGAGGCTCTGTCCAAACATTTCTGAGAGCCTGCCTCAGAACCAGCTGAACATCAAGCATATGATAGCCTATGACACACATACATACACACAAAAAAAAAAAAAAATAAAAATCTTCAGACCTGCAGACAAGCCATTAAGGAAAACACATCTTTCTTCTACACAAAAAATAGACTGATCACATGTTTCTCCCCCAAGGTATAGAAAGTATTCCTCAACATATGATCCTGGTACATTACTGTACACAAAGACATAAAGAGAACAAAACAAACAAAAAACATAGACACACACACACAAAAAAAAAATCCCACAACAACCACCAGAAACACACATAAATGTACAAAACATTAAAAAAAAAAAAATCACAGTGAAAATTTCAGGCAAATGAGCTTTTGTAAGGACAGGGAGGAAAGGAAAAGACTAACTGAAGAGGGAGGAAGGCTACTACTCTGAAAAAGACACTCTCTCGTTCTGGACAGATTCAGTTTCAGAGCAACAGACCCAGAAGCCAAGCACACAAAAGGGTACCAATGCATTTTCCCCCACAGCTGATAAGGAACGAACCTAGTCCTCTTCTGAACAGTGTTAAAAGAGACACCTGAATCAGTCTTCTTGTTAACTTAAATAAACGTCTTTCTTATCACAGGTGCTCACCAGTGCCAGACTCTATTAAAATATCAGTATCATATCTAGCTGGCAAAGCAGATAAAAAGCACAGCACAGTCCCCATCCCTCCTATTGCAAACTCTGCAAAAAAAGTGAACAGACAAAGCCTTGAATACTCTTGTTTTTCCTAACCTTTTCTACATTTTATCCCCTGACCTAGAAGATTAAGTTTTAGGTTCTGTTAGTAAACCTACAAATTATTCTCTGAAAAAATTCAAGTCAGCACAGAAATTCCTCAGCTCTGCTATAGTGCTCCCAAAACCTAACAAGGGGTAAGTGGCCTATTTATTCCCACTGGCATATATATGTCTCCCTGTTGCTCCACATGAGAGGGACTAAACTCTGAAAGGAAAGGAAGAAAATAAACACAAAAACCCCATATCACCCAGGATTCAAAACATGTAAAACATTATCCTGATTCAGAGTAATTACAAATTCTCCAGTTGCTGCTCAGAAGCTCAAAATGGAATCAATTACCACAAAGCATGCTCCAAGCATCCAGACATCCACTTCTGCTTCAGAAAGACCCATCACCCCAACAGAGCAGAAAAGCAGAGCCCAGAGATGAACTCCTGACAGGAGCTAAAGTATAAACTGGGGTAAAGAGTTATAAAGGCAGGATGGGCACTGATGCTTTGTCAATAAAGCAATTTAACAGAAGAAACGACAGTTATAGCCCCAGAGGTTCACAGGAAATTATGAAGTCACTCAGAGCCCACAGGTGTCTAAGAGAGGCACTGTTTCATACCATTCAGATCCTGCAGAATCATAGTATCCTCTTCTTTTGCTGCAGCTATCCAAGAGGTCACTTCATCAATAGCTTTCTTCAGGACATCCTTGTCTGCATTATTAGTGCTGGATAAGGGGAAAGAGGCAGTGTGAGAAATGCTCTTTACAGGTGAAGCCTTGTGTCTTGCAACAGGAATGCAAAAGCTTCCTTTCCCAACATGCACCCAATTCTCCACATTAATATCCTGTGATCTCAATCTTCCTTCAGACACCACGGCAGGCTGGAGCAGCTGGCAGTGAGGTGTTCAGACTGACAGGTTTCAGTATTTCTACAAAATGTGATCTGAGTGAAGCTGAGCCATGAACACAGTACTGAGGAGACACCTCCCTGAGAAGTGCTCACCTGCAGACTTTCCAGGTGCCTGCTAAGAGGTGCTGCCTAAGGATCTTCTCCTGTACCTCATTCATGTATGGGATTCCATCTTTGAGGAACTGAGGGGGGAGAAAATGCCAGGTTGGTTACATGCCCCTGGATCTTCTCACAGCACATTAGAGAATCAGCAGGGTAGTCAGGACAAACAAACTGTAGGCAATCCAACAGGTATGGAGGAAAGAAAAGGGTATTTGTCAACTATAATCAATCTTTTTGCTCTTCTTTTTACCTTTCCTTTAACAAGATGCTTCCAAGAGTCAAGAAGTCAGATGCTTCCTGCCCAGAATTGTAAAACAGTACTCCTATGGGATGACAGAGTCTGAATTTTATGGGAAATGTGGCAATACATGGGATGCTGGTAAACTGATACTTCTGCACCTTCATGGATAGTAAAGACACCCACTAGGGTCTCTAGTAAATGCTTAGCTCACCAGAGATAGGCTTTGGGGTTTTTTGAGGCAGAAGAATCTGTCTGAGGCTGCCGAGGATGTGATTATTGCCTTTACATTAGTTCAGAAAAAACAGCACTCACTACCCCTGTTGATAATGAACTGCATGATGCGTCCATACTTTAGGAAGATGCTATTTACCACAGAAATGTAACATTTAGGGATACTAATCTGATTTGTTCTGCATTTGCACAGACTTTGTCCATTCTGCGTTTCAGGCAGAGATTGCATACCTTGTTGTAGTCAAAGCCATAATGAGACAGGAACTGAATACTAGATGCAGAGAGGGTGAATTCAACATCCCTTATTCCCAGTGTTGAAGGAAAGAGAAAAAAGTTGTACGAATGTACCACATACCTAAAATGAAAAGAAAAATATCTCTAGAAGATAATTACAATAAATAGCTCTGTCCAAAGGGAATTATGCATAAAATCTCTACTGCACTATCCTCATTGTAACAGAAAACTGCTTCTTTACTTACTTGTTTGAATTTTCTTTTGAGAATATTGCCAGCCCTGCAAGAAAGAAATCTCTGTTGAGATGGAGTGTTTAGCTGGATGTCTACAGATAGTGTGCAGATTAGATGTGGGATGTGAGGAGCCCCTCAAGAAATACATGTTTTCCATTCACTGTGCCAATCCTAGCAGCAACTGCCAGGCCACTCCCTGGATTTCTGAGAGCTGAACGGGACAAGATTTCACTGCTGTGTGGGAAAAGCAGTCAAATCTGAATTAAACAGCAAATAGACTGAGCAATGGGCAAGAGTTGAGATGGTGATGAGTCTCTGTGCATACACAGATGAGTCTGTGGGTCCAACTACACCACTGTAATGTTTGGAACAAGCTGGACACCACCAAGGACTGAAACTTTTTTCTTTTGTTAATCTCTAAAAGTCACATTAAGATCTTACATACCCCAAGACCTTGAACAAGATTTCAAACTCTTTTTGAGCTGGCTTCCTGACTCCTTACTGGTTCTTAACTGTCAATAGCCCACCTCCACAGGCCCTTTATCATGTTGATTTTTTATTTTAGGAATAACAGAAATAGCAGCCTTCATTTTCCTCATAGTCCCCATACTCACAATGCACTGCATCAAATGACACAGCTTTGAACAGGAGCTGCCGTCATATGCTTCTTGCTTGCATCTTCTGATTTAAAAGCCTTGTATTTTTAACCGTGACCTTTAAATATGCTCAACTTTAGACCAGTAAAAACTATATAGCCCACCTGACTTCACATTAAAAAACTGGTAGTGTTAACCATCAGAGGGAAAAAAAAAAACCCTAACCAGTAAATGTCTCTGGAATGAGTGAATTACGGCCAGAGCCACCTGCAGGACCCAGCTGTCAGCAAAAGGCCAGTTACTCGTACGACCTGGGAAGATTACTTTTCGTGTCAGAGCAGCACTTACCAAGCTGAACAGGAGTGAAGCGCTGAACACTCTGCCTGGCCTTCACATACCGCTCCGCAGGGGAGTCAAACAGGCTAGGAATAAAACCAGAATTGGGGAAAGGAGAGCAGACACATGAAGGGTTGCTATGCACAGGTTGTTCTCACATGGCTAGAGCAACAAGTCTCCCTCACATTTCATGTCCGACAGCTTTACCTGGGCTCGTTGTTTTGTAGGGAAGTTGAATGCAAACCAGTAAACTCCATATCAAGGGCTGTTGAGGTGGAAAAAACACAAGAGAATCTGAAATTTGAGGCATGCGCCTCACCAGCACCAGAATGCGGGCCCCTCAAACACTTCACCATAACCTTTGTCAAACCACAAGAAGCAGAATGAAGAGAAAAAGCTGTGAGGCTTAAACTTCCAGCTGCCTCATTCCTGTGGCAGGATGAGGCAGGGACACCTCCCCCACGCCCCTCAGGAGGGACCTGCCTCACTTCATGCTGTGTTCGTGCCCCCACCCCGAACCCATAACACCCCCAGCCCGCCGAGCCGAAGCCGGCACCGCAGCCGGGGTTTCCTTTCCAGCCTCTGCCGCCTGTTTGAATCCCCGCGCCTCAGCGCTCGCTGCTCTGGGCGCAGCAGCGCCATTACCGCCTGCAGTACCCCTCAGTGCCCGGGTCCCTACGGCGGGCAGCGGCCAGCCACCCCTCCTGCGCGGCCGGGCGGGGGCCGAGGGCAGCACTGGGGCCGGACGAGACGCCCCCGACGCTCACCCACGAAAGCGGCGCGGAGGATGCGGCGCCTGAGGCGCGGCAGGCGCTGGGCAAAGCCCTCCGCGTCCACCTCCATCGCCACCCTCCCGCGGCCCGCCCGGCCCGGCCCGGCCCGGCGCGCCTGCGTGCCCGGCGCTGCCCCGCGGGGCGGGCCCCGTCCGCAGTCACGGACGGGAGAGGCAGCACCACGGCACCTTCGAGCGCGACAGAGGACAGGGAGGTGGAGGATGGAAAGTGGAGAGATTGCGAAGCTGCCCGGCACAGCCGGCGCTCACAGGCAGCGCAGGGGCAGCTCCTGCTGCGCGTCTGCCGGAAATACAGATCGCACAGAGGCTGTCACTATCTGAGAGTTGTTACTATTATGAACCAACAACTAGGTAAAAATCCAGTAAAAAAGTGGGGTTTTTTCACTATGTCAGCTGAACATGAGGATTTAATACAGATGGCAGAACCGGGCCGGGCTCACCCCGCACGCTGCCGAACCCCGGTACACACCCTTGGCGTTCCCTTCTCCTGCCCCAGAGCCCGCAAACACGAGGCCGAAGATACAGCACCGAGACATAGGTACAGGAGTTGCACTGACCAGCCTGCCCTCCCTGAACTTGCTGTAAGAGAGGCTCCAACATACCTACTGTGGGGATTTCACAGCCTGGTCGTACTCGGGAGCTCTGCCGAGCTGTCAGGAAGAGACGCTGACAGCACCAACCTGCCTGTTCCAAGCAGCAGGCAGACACGCAAGGGGCATTATTTCCTACGGCACGCATTTGTGCAGCTTCCCTCCTGGACCTACCCTGTGGCTAAGAAGTTAGAATCTCAGGGTTGCAATAAAGGTGCAAAGATGAGTTAGGGGAGTTTAATCTTTTCACCAAGATTTGTGCATTACTTTATCACAGTTCTAAACATTCATGTAATGACTACACTGGCAATGTACAAATGGCAGTGTACAAATGTACAGTGTCCAAACATTCCAAACATCCCTGCACAAATGGCAGTGTACAGGGATCAAATATCGAAGTATTTCCAGAGTTCAGGCTGGAACAAACAAAATCAAATATGAAAAATAAAATATATATTTTTAAAATGTTGAATTATTAATAAATTCTCTCAAGCTGAACTACGATAAGTTTATTCTAACCTTAAAGGTGTCGATCATTTTAGAATAAAGAACATGACACACTTCTATCCATTTGAAAATATTTTATTAGAAGATGACACATTCCAACTTTTTCCGACTCTAGACCTTTCCTCTGACAGTACAAAAACCTAAAGAAGTGATCCTTGTTCCTTGGAAAGTCTTCCCAACGATCTCCATTTTACCGGTAGATTCTTCGTGGCTCACGCAGAACGACACCACCCTCCTGCATCGCTTTCTCAAATTCCTGAATCTTGTTTAAAAGATAGACACAAATAAATACCCAAAAAAAGCTAGCAGCACTTAAACATCAGTGGGGACATGTTACATATATGGAGGGGCAGAAATTAACAGCCTCATGGAAGTATAATACCAGAAACTGCAGCTTGTCAAAGCTGCCCTTCTGAGTGTTGCAAGGAGGGGTTGTCAAGCCACATAAAAAAATTAATGGTGAAGTAAAATTAATGCCTAAAAAGGAGAAAAGGGCCAGAGGAATAAGGAGATGAGTACTTGCCGAGTCACAATGGTGTTCCCAGGGGATAATGGCTTTAAAGTTCACAAAGTTGATTCCTGCTTCCAAACAGCGCTGTGCCATTACGCGGCCAAGGTTTTTGCACGCGGCTACTCCCTTGGGACTGTACAAGTGTCTCTTTATGGCCCACTCTCGGGTAGAGGCAGATACCACAACATCCCCGTTGGAGCGCTCCACAAAGGCTTCTACGTAATGCTGGGTGCGCTCAAGCCGTAATCTGAGTGCAGGAAAGAAGTAACAGGGGATTATAATGTCTTTTCCAGAGAACACTGTCAAATGCTTAAATTACTCCTGTTATAAAATATTATATGACATTATGTTATGTTATGTTTTGCTTATTAAGACACAAAATAGGACTCACGTTGGGAGGAAAGGGTTAAAAGCAGAAGAATGGCGAGGAGGATTTTTTGCTCAAGTGACCTTGCAGCTGGGAATGTCAAGGCCTGGAGAATAACATTGTGGGAAACCCCATGTATTATGCCTACTGCTGTTTATCTTCTGTCTGTTTTGAGAAGTAGAATCTCTGCATAGAGATAATATAGGTGTTTGAAGAGCCTCGGATGCTTTCTCATGAACGTGCTTGAGCTCCCTGTTTTGACAGACTGAAGATCAAAGCTCAGAGATCATAAAATGCACAGGGGAGACCACAGTGTGATGGTAAACCTAAATGCCCTTAAAAAATGGATGCCAACAGCAGGCTCACCACCTGCACAGACGAGGCCTGGGTATTTCTGCCTGGGTGTTGCTTTCAGATCCTCCAGTTAGCAAGGTAATGAAGTGTGCTCTTTGCATTTCAGCTGCTGTTTTGTGGTTGTTCCAGCTGCCTGCCTGTGTCAACTCACGTAATTCCTATTGCTAGCTCAGAAGAGTGAAATTCCAAGAGCAACTTCTCATCAGTTACTCAGGGCCAGCACTGTACACCTGCACAGTGTGGAACAGATATGTATGAGAGGAACTGCTCCAACGGAAATGAAACTTCAGGGTCACTATGCAGTCCCTTAAAGTGCTGGCATAGCAGGTAACAACTTGTTAAGATCTGCAAGTGGTCAGAAAGTACCATACGCCTCCATGAAACAGCAGAGTATTTATTAGGAGCAACTATTTCTTACTGCAATGAGACAGTATCGTCTTTCCTGGTAAGAACAAACTCAATGGGGTTCTCCTCACAAGAACAAAATAAAGACTTTGAAACGTCATCTTAAAATAAACTTATTTTCCAGAGGAGAAGTAAATTAAAACAAAATCCACAAACAACCAACAACCCCCAACAGACTATTATGGTGCTTGAAATAAAACCATGAAGCATGGTAAGCACACGAGTGAGAAAATCCCAAGTTAAAAAGCTGTTGCTTAAGCAACATTACTATTGCTTTAACAATAGATGGAAAAATCTTGACCACATATGCTTTCACTAGTCCATTGCTCTCTGTACACAGAAGATGCCTGCTAATTAAGAAACACTAACATGATGACTGATTCAGCAGCCCAAAATACACATTTTGTATGTGGGCTTATGGGGTTTGTTTTGTTTTTTTTCTTTTGGAGTCTTCATTTCTTGGAGTAACTTCCTGACTCACCTGTGCCAGAACTCCCGCTTTGGCCACGTTGTCTTCCAGCCACGCTCCTTCCTAGCCAGGGCCATCTGCTCCAAGTTCCGAGGATTTCTGTTAGTGAAGTTTGGGGCAACAATCTCATTTTCACTTGTGTCCACTTCAGTCTCAGTTTTGAGTCTGGCTGTAGTTGATGCTAAACGAAGACCTTGCAGGGGAGAGCAGATAAAAAAACACCAAAGATTAGAAAGATTAAAAAGATTAAAAAAAAACATGTAGTGCAGACAGTAGAACAGATACAGTACAGAATGATGTAGCTTATGGAAGTCAGCAGGGCAGAATCATCTTGCTTTTATCTTTTTAGGCACTTAACAGATGAATGACAAGACCTCAGCCTGTTTCCCCGACTTATGAGGTGAACTGTAAGTATACTAACGCCGTTTCTAAACTCGCATATAAAACATAAACTCACGCGTGACTACGAGATCCCTAGGATCAAAGCTTTACAAAACGCTGAAAGCGAAGTAAGGAACCAGAGACAGCGCTACCAAACAACAAGGTATAAACCCTTCATTCTTGGCACAGTAGCACCGCCAAGACATCCGGCCGCCGGGCAGCCCCGGGAGCACGGAGGCCGCGGAGCCGCCGCCGGGAAAGGCCGGCACGGCGAGCCCTGGGCTTACCTGCTGGACGGAGCCCGCCGGCTACCAGCAGCAGGCGGCTGCTCAGCGCCATGGGGAGCCGGGCCCGCCACAGCCCCCGGCGGCCGCCACTGCCCTCCCTCCGCTCAGGGACAGCCGGGCGCCGCCATGCGCGAGGGGCGGCGCTCCCCGCGGAAGCGCGGCGGGAATACCGCCCGGCCGGCGGCGTCAGGCGGAAGCGCCAGCACGGTCCGCTCCAGCGCCGGCTCCCGGGGAAGGGCGCTTGTGTGGTATCCGCGTCTCACAAAACACTGCAAAAAACACTGCCCCGGCTCAGGGGGTCATCTTTTAACTTCTTCCCGTGGAAAAATGGTTTTAGGAAATGCCGGCCTCCAGAGACTGAATCGGCTTTTCCTGGAACGGCTGTAAGGAAGAGGGACCAAGGCGCGGAAAGGAAAGGGGAGTGGGTAAGAGCAACAATAGGTGTTTCGAGAACTACCGTCATCCTGTTTTAGGCTTCTTTCCAAGCTCTCCTGCAGCACACAGGTACAGCAGAGCTTTGCCTTCTCAAAGCATTCTTCTGCAAGCGTGACCGTGCAGGAACCCTACTTTGGGGCCGTATTTAACTGCTGTAGTCCTGAAAATGCATTTAATGAGCAAGCTATGTTGAAAGGAGGCTGAAGGCCTGGTGAGACCCTGGCACCAGCTTGGCAGATGAACTCTGCACACTGCCACAGGAGCCAGGTGTAACTCCGGCTGGGGAGGTCACTCCTGGACCCACAAGGTACCTGCTTGTCAGAATACAAGAAGCCTGTTCACACCATGCTCTACGAATCATTACATGCCCATACTGAGTCTTGCAGGTTCCCCATCTCCCCACAGCTCCTTGAGACTTTAACCTCAAACTGTAGCAAGTTTTTCCCTATCCTACAAGCATTGTCACTTAACCTAGCCATTGAAAAGTGGTAGGATAATGGGGACAGTTACAGCTCAGAGACCTTCAAACAATACAATGGTACCATTATCAATTGCAGTCATGACTTCAGGTAATTCTTATTAGAAGTGTTTTGCCTAAAGTATCAGCTTGAATCTCAGTTTCTCCAGGAACCAGGTCTTCAGCTTTTTCATCTTTTGCCATCTCAGAACTTGAGACCAGTTTTGGAATTTGCAGCCCTCCCCTAGGACTCGGGGTAGAACCCTGAGCAATGAGTATCGTGTTTGAGAAGCGCAGTTACAGCCACGCATGCCGAAGTCCCCACTTTAAGAAGCGGATTATTTCCCAATGCTGGGCACCCAGCACCATTCCCATATCCCTCCCTCCCCGCCATCGGCGGGACCGCACGCGCCTGCGCGCCCAGGCCCGGACACCTTCTAGAAGCTCGTGGAAGTACCCCGGCCCCGCCCCGGCGCGCGGCGCCTTTGTTCAGCCGCGCCCGCCAATCGCGGCTCGAGGCCGGGCGGTGTCGCGCCCCGGGATTGGGCAGGCTCGGGAAGCGGCCCCGCCCCGCGCGGGGCGTGCCCCGTCCCACTGCCCCCTCTCGCAGGGGGGCGCGTTCCCAGCGTGCCTCGCGCCGCCCGGCCATCCCGCCGCTCCGCGCCCTCCTGTCTCTACCCTGTGCGTGTGGCGCCGCGCCCGGGCGGGAAGATGTCGGCGATGGAGGGGCCCCTGGCCGTGTTCGGCGAGCGGACCAGCGGTGACACGGTCCGCACGCAAAACGGTAACGGCGGCTCGCCCCGGCCAGGGCCGCGGGAGCGGTGGGGGGGAGAAGGGAGGGGCAAGGAAGGAGCGAACATGGCGCGGCCATGGTCGCCCTGCCATGTGCTCACCCTCCCTGATCTGCCCGGGAACTGCCGCTCCTCTCGACAGATTCCTTCCGTCCGGGCCGCTGCTGCCTTTCAGGGAGGGAATTAAGGAAGGATGGAAGGAGGCAGGCAGGAGGACGAGGAGCACACGCCATCCCGCGCCGCTTCCAGGAGTCTGAGTGGCGGCGCGATCCCGTGTCCCCCGCCCTTCTTCCCTTGGTAGCAGCGAACACCGGGCCGGGGCGGCTGCTGCTGCACGGAGGTGGCTCTGCCCCGTCCCCACCGCGTGGGGCCCGAGCCCGCAAGGCCTGCGGGGAATTCTGCAGGGAAAGGGGCAGCTGGGGAAGGTTCCCCGCTGCTCAGCACAGGGAATAACCTGCTTCGGAAAGTGGGGACCGCCTGGAGATGCGTATGTGTAACTATGGTTCTAAAACACATTACCCGTTGCTCAGGATTGTACCACTAGTCCTGGGGGAAGGCTGCAAATTCCGAGACCGATCTCAGATTCTGAGTAGACAAAAACCAAAGACTTGCTTCCTGACCAAACTGAGATTAATTCATGCAGCTCTGATGATACTTTAGGCAGACCACTTCAAGTTTACGACCTTGCCTTAATTCGCGAGTGAGATTCCACGGGATAGTGGCACCTTTGGTACAACGTTATTTCTACCAGAAAGCTGCTATTAATCATCTTAAGCAAAATAAATTGTTGTGTTGTTTGAAGGTCTCTGAGATATAACTGTTCCCATTTAACTACCACTTTTTCAATTTCTAGATTAAGTGGCTATGCTTGTGGGATAGAGAAAAGCTTGCCATGGTCTGAAGGAAAAGGTTGATTGTATCTTTTTCCTATATGAAGATGGCAGAACAACCTTTAAATGGGCCAGAGGCTTTGTGTTGTTTTAGTAGTGACTCGAAGATCATTTTTCGGTGACTTAGTTGCAGAAGTAAATGTTTTGTTTCCATCACAGGGCTGATATGGACCAAAAAATGTTTTACTGATTGGTGTGTGGTGATACCGTTGTTTTGTGTCTGCCCAGAGCTGAGGACTAAGTGAGAGTGAAATCTTGTGGCACGGCTTGCTGCAGTCAAAAGCAGCAGTGCTTCCAACCCCTCCTAATCTAACACCACTGGTCCTCTGACCTCAGTCCTGTCCTCCATCTTACCCAGACAGCAGAGAAAGCATTCTTTTTCTGGTCAGTCAGTTTTGCCAGGTTAGCTAGCTAAACCAGCTGGAAGGGAAAAATGAGATTTGGCACAGATTGTATTTTTTTAGTAGCAGCAAGCCTAGCAAAGTAAGATAAAGCTTCAGGTTAGACAAGTTGAAATGTAATAATACTAGATTAGATCACTTGTTGTCAAGTTCCTTATTTGTTGGTTTTTGCACTATTTCTTATAAACCTGAGAATCATCCTAAAGCTGGGAAGATAAAACTTTTTTTCTTACATCTTTCATTTGTTCAGTTACTGCTGCATCTGCTATTGCCAATATTGTGAAGAGTTCTCTTGGGCCAGTTGGTCTGGATAAGATGTTGGTGGATGATATTGGGGTAAGTAGTGTTACTTGAAGAAGTGTCAGGAGGACTTGTATTCTGGTGTAAAAGTGCTTCTGCTTAGTGTGGTTCATAGGCCTAAAGTGTGTATGCCTGTTTTTTCAGTGGTTCTGAGAGAGGTGGGAGAACTGTGGTAAAACTGAGTATTGTGTAACGTGTGTTACATCGTTTTAGTTTCATCTGTTGTGGTAATTTATGTGGTACAGTTATTTCATTTCTGTAGGTAAGTTCTTGTGACCAATTAAATTACAAGTCAGATTGCAAGAAGTGAGTTTCACCATATAAGTCACGTTTAACAGGTGCTGACTTCTATAACCTGGTCTTCACACTAGGAGAAATATTTCAAGTAATTCATTAAAAAAAATGCAAGTAATTCATAATAATTTTAAGCAATGTTTTGTATTTGAAAATATTTCAAGCAATTGAAGAAAGTTTGTAATTTTCTAGGCTGATGTAATAAAATACTCTGTTGGAGGGAGGTCATTGCATGACTACTTACCCAGTATTTGCAGAATGTTTGAGTTACTGTAACATAAAAGCTTTTCTGATCAAAAGAAAGTCCAGATGCTTCATTGGTAAGATTTCTGTTATTAGAACGACTCCTGGTTAAAAAGAAGCAGGAAAATTGTGGTGTAAATAGTTATTTCATGGACAGTTGCAAAAAATAATTCATTTCTTCTTCTATGAACGTTATGAAATGAAACAGTGAAAGTGTAATAGAAATATACCTCATATGCACATTTGATTTCTGAAAATTAGGACGTGACCATTACTAATGATGGTGCGACCATTCTGAAACTGCTAGAGGTGGAACATCCTGCTGCAAAAGTCCTTTGTGAGCTGGCAGACCTTCAAGACAAAGAAGTTGGTGATGGGACCACCTCAGTGGTATGTAGCAAGTTTTGTAGACAGGTGTATCAAAAGTCAGTGTTTAGAGTTGGTATTTTCCATAGATGCTGGTTTCCATATGCAAAGTGGTGCTCCAGAAGGGCTGACTTCTGTTTCATTATTGTTTTTTTCCTGTATTGAAAGTTGGTATAGAGGCTGAATTGAGGTTTTTAATTTTTAACAAATGCGAGAAGTGAAGTACCAGCAAGGATACTGAGTGTTGAAAACTTGCCCGAGACTTTAGATACCTTGGGTGGGGGTTGGAATTGGGTAGCTCTCACCTGACATCAGAAACTGTTTTTAGTGCTGCGTTGCACAGGGTAGTGACTTTGCTGATGTGGAATGCACATATTTAGTGTTTGTATTTCAAACAGGTAATTATTGCTGCAGAACTTCTCAAAAATGCAGATGAGCTGGTGAAACAGAAAATTCACCCTACCTCCATTATCGGTGGATACCGGCTTGCCTGCAAGTAAGAAACTGATACAGTGAAATGTCTGCATTTTGTGACTGCATTAATACAGACTTTATGGCTCCAAGTGGAATATGGTGGTTTGTTGCAGGGATAGTGGGGTTTTTGTTGGTTTGGGTTGGATTTTCTTGTGGATTTTCTTTTTTTTTTTAAATTGTATTTCTGTAGTCACATAATGGAATGGCAGTCACATTACTGTCCTTGAAGAACAGTTGATTTTATCCCCTTGTTCTTCTAGGTAACATTTAGAAGAGCTGAAAACATGTAAGTTTTTTGTCTTTTTGTGGGGGTGGTTTTTTACTAGTGTATTTGTCTTTATTTTACAGGGAAGCTGTTCGCTACATCAATGAAAATCTTGTTATTAACACAGATGAGTTGGGCAGGGAGTGCCTAATTAATGCTGCTAAAACATCAATGTCCTCGAAAATTATAGGAGTGTATCCTTTAACTTGATCAAGTGAGTGAAGTGAGAGTGGTTGATTAGAGAGCTTCAGTAGCCAGGCTAGAGTATCCTTGGCAGCAGCTTTTATGAACATAACACAGTACTGAAGCTGTTGTGTTTATAACAGGCGTTTTCAGATATTGTGACCTGGCATGGGAAAGCATGCTCAAACTCTTCCCAATTTATTTAAATCGGGGTTGGCACCTCGTGATAGCTTTTAAAGGGTATTGTTTCCTAAGAATTGCTTTGCTTGTTAGGGAGACTAGAGAGTTGTGTGAATGGAAGAATGTGTTACAGAAGTACCTGGAGAGTGAATCTAGAGGAAAGAAAGTTGAATTTTACTCCATGGGCACAGAAAAACCTGCCTTGTTAGCTTTTGTGCAGACTGAAGATAGAATACATATTTAGCAACAAAAGGTACGTAAAATGCAGGTTTCATACTACTCCATCATAATTTTCTTACCAGTGTTTCAGCGTCTAGAATGACTCATTCCTTTAAGATAGTGGTAAGGAGAGCACTTTTGTGCCTTTCTGAAGCTCTTCTTGGAAACTCAGTTTGGGCCCTGTCAGTTATTTCTGTTCATGGTTTGTTTTGTTTTATTTTATTTTTTTTTCCTTAAACATAATATTAGTTTCCTTCTTCAGTTTTAACCTTAACAGCCTTTCAGTGATGGTGATTTCTTTGCTAACATGGTGGTGGATGCTGCACTGGCAGTTAAATACACAGACCAGAAGGGTCAGGCTCGGTACCCCATCAACTCAGTTAACGTTCTGAAGGCCCACGGCCGCAGCCAGAAGGAGAGCATTCTTGTCAACGGTTATGCTCTGAACTGCGTGGTGGGCTCACAGGGTAAGAACAGGCTGTGTTCCTGCAATCTTCTGTGTCAGCTCAGTCCTCTTCATCTTTCTGCACTGCTCTTCTTACTGGCTGCATTCGTTGCAAATCACGTGGGTTTTCAATCCAGAACAATCAAACAATAAAACAAAATACTGCTCTTCCACCAGTGTTTCTTAGACTAGAGCCAGCCAGCTAGCAGTGATCCACAAAGTGTTGGTGACTTGCTGTAGTTTCCCTAGCTCAGTGTCAGCCAGGTAGCATTGTGGTCTGATGGAACTTAAATGCTTCCCTTTTGGGGAGCCAGTGCCAGGTTTGTGGGGAACTGTTCCATATTAACAGAGCTGTGCTGTGATTAGGTGAGTTGAGGATGTGAGACTGATAGGTCAGATTGTCATGGGCATTCACATTTTGGGGACATGGTATGTAGGAAAGTCTTGATAGGCATTTTTCTGCAGTAGGGCAGAACTGGAGGTGGAGGAGCAAACAGTAGAAATCTGAAATATGAAAGTAACATTAATTTAAATCTCTAATGCTGATTTGATGTTGTGTTAAATCAATTTGACAAAACCCTTCTTGCTTATTTTTCCTCATCAGGTATGACCAAGAGAATAGTTAATGCAAAGATTGCATGCCTTGACTTCAGCCTGCAGAAAGCAAAAATGAAGCTTGGTGTTCAGGTTGTTATCTCAGACCCTGAGAAGCTGGACCAGATAAGGCAGAGGTGTGTGGAAGCTTGAATAACTGAGGCAGTGGGGTTTCACAGCCTTAATTTGGTCTCTTCAGTTGAGGTGGCTCAATGTAATTTTGGCTAAGTGCAAGAGGTAAAAAATGTTTTGAATATTAACATTTCCCAACAGTACCAAATAGTAATGGAAGAAGCCTTCACTTCTGGAGGCAGAACTAGTATTAAGTCAGTTTTCAAGAAATGCGAGGATGTTTGTGCAGTGGTCCATCTTGCAGAGCTCTTCACTAAGGTTTCAGGAAATTGGCTGACAGGATGTGATGGTATATTTTTAATACCTTTTTATAACTTTGACTTTAATTTTTGCAGAGAGTCAGATATTACCAAAGAAAGAATTCAGAAGATTCTGGCCACTGGTGCCAATGTTATTCTCACCACTGGAGGTATTGATGATATGTGTCTGAAATACTTTGTTGATGCTGGAGCCATGGCAGTACGAAGAGTTGTAAAAAAGGACCTTAAGCGGATTGCTAAGGCATCAGGAGGTATGTCTGTATGAGAATAACTGCTTTATAAATTTATTTATCAAAGTAGAAGCTGTTGTTAGGGTATTTGTTAACTGATTTTTAAAATACAGCTTCTTTACATTCAAGGTCAGGATGAGTTAAGATGAGCCACTTCTTTTTAGCTTTAATGTTGCTTTTAAGTGACCTTTGTAGTATTAAGTACTAAGTAGTAGTATTGTAAGACTAGATTGTTGAAGATTTACAGTGGGGGGAGAAAAAGCTGCCTTGCACTGTGAAGACTGGCTTCTTGTAGAAATAGGAACCATAATCTGTATTTATTTAGAAGTCTTTATTGTGCATGCATTCATAAGCCTCTGTTTAGATAGTTAAGCACATTGTTTAGATAGTTCAAGACAAATAAAGAACTCCTAAATCACTAAACACATACTTGAAAAAAAAACTGGTCCTGTACATACTTTATCTGTCTGTTCTTAAATTTGGAAGAAACCATTTTCATTGTGGTAAAGCATGGGAACTTGTACTGGCTGTGAGAAAAGAAGTGCTGTAAAAGTTAAACAAAAGGAGTAGTCAGTTTATCAGTTAAAAACTGAAATACTCAATTGCTGCCTGAGAACTAGAAGCGTTGTTTAAGAAAAATCTATATAATACAGCTTTTATTTCTGTTTTTCTTTCTGTACACCTATTCTGGGAAGTGGGCAAAGGATGATGTGCAGGAATTGAATGTTAACCTCACTTTTTTGTTTATTAAAGCAACCATATGTTCAACCCTTGCAAACCTTGAAGGTGAGGAGAGTTTTGAGGCATTAATGTTGGGACAGGCAGAAGAGGTGATTCAAGAGAGAATCTGTGATGATGAGCTGATTTTAATCAAGAAGTAAGGATCCTTTTAAAAATACTCAGTTTTGTATATATTCTCTACTAAGTTTGAGATAAAAATCTGTTTATTTACTTGATGCTTTCTAAGTAGTTGGAGTGGTTATACACATGGGAAAGTAGTTATACACAAATCCAGTGAAAATTAGATGTGAAAGTATCAGTATTTAATCTCTTAAAGCTGGATACATTTTGTGAAGTGCAGTATATGACACAATCAGATTGCTAGACAGTTTTTACTTTTTGTTTTTTTAATAAGCAAATGTTTCTAAATTGGCTTCCCTTTGGAGATGGTAAAGGGAAATAGGTACCATCTGAGTAATTTCATCTGAATAAAGAGATGTGAGCTAAATATTTCTATTTGTAGTGGAAGACAATGTTTACTTGTGCTGCTGTCACTGCTGTCTGGTACCTGAAAACTTAAAATATCAATTCATTTAACAAGAACATACTCTGGAAAACAACTTTCCCCCTGCTTCAATATCCCTTCTGTGTTCATGTTCCTGTGGTGTCTTTGAGTGTGAATGAAATGCTCTGCCCATGGCACCTGTGTGTCAGCTGCATGGTGACAGCCTTTTCTAGAACATTGGCAGTCATTAGCTTACTTGAGGGCTGCGTAGAAGGAGCACTTACTTACTTACTATCTAAGTACAGTTTCCTCTCTTTGATGGGAAAGCATCTTGTCATCACACTTGGACTGGTAGCTTTTTTTAAAAGACTAAAATTCAAACTAGGTGCTTGTGTGCTTCAAATTAAAATGGCAACTAAGTTACAATGTATGTATCCTGCAAGGGGACATAACAATGTTAAGATTTTCTTTTAAATGTTGAAATAATAAGGCTCAACTGAACTTGGCTTTAGAATAAAAAAATTAGCAAGAATTTTAATACAGATTCCATCCAACACAGCTGACTTCTGATTCCTTTTTTCTTAGTACAAAGGCTCGCACTTCGGCATCAATTATCTTACGAGGCGCCAATGACTTCATGTGTGATGAAATGGAACGATCTATACATGATGCTCTCTGTGTTGTCAAAAGGGTTTTGGAATCCAAGTCTGTTGTCCCAGGTGGTGGTGCTGTAGAGGCAGCACTTTCAATATATCTTGAAAATTATGCAACCAGCATGGTAAGTCTTGCACAAACAAGCAATGGTGTGTATGTGTTAGACTTGCGCAATGAATCTCCAAGAGTTTATTTTCATAATCTACTAGAGGTAATTTCTGTGGTTCATGAAACCATAATGATCTTACAGAATCTAAGATGGTTCTTTAAAATGAAGGATATGAGTTAATTCTTTCTCTGATAATTAGACTCTATGGTTCCCAAACACGGGTTTTGCATGTGAAAACCCCTACCTATCAGTGCTGTTCTTGATCATGGCTGTATTTTTCCTCTTGTTGTAGCTATTGGTTTGAAAACTTTTTTCCTCTTTCTAGGGATCACGTGAACAGCTTGCAATAGCAGAATTTGCAAGATCCCTCTTAGTAATTCCAAATACATTGGCAGTAAATGCCGCTCAGGACGCTACGGATCTCGTTGCAAAGTTGAGAGCATTTCACAATGAGGCTCAAGTTAACCCAGATCGCAAAAATCTGAAATGGCAAGTATCTGTCTGTTAGAAGGCTAGTAAAAGTGATGCGGGTTGGTGACCTAGATAGAAAATTGTTCTCCCAGTTTACTGAACCATGATTTGTGTGAAAAAAAAAAGTGATCAGTGAACTTCTCTGCCCCTGCCCTTCAGTCATATGTGTGTATTGTTGTGACAAAGTAATAGCTAGCATGCTCCCAGCTGTATTTCTACTGTTTCTCCCTCTCAACCTGACAGCATTCCTTCTTTGCAGGATTGGTCTTGACTTGATCAATGGAAAACCTCGTGATAACAAGCAAGCTGGTGTCTTTGAACCAACCATGGTCAAAACTAAGAGCCTCAAGTTTGCAACAGAAGCTGCAATTACTATTCTTCGAATTGATGACCTTATTAAACTGCACCCTGAAACTAAAGAAGAGAGAGGAGGGTGCTATGAGGATGCAGTTCAGTCTGGAGCACTTGAAGAATAACTTAGGCTTTATTTATGTTTGTTTCACTTACACTTCCCACTCTTATAACTAAAATGTTAATAAAACAAGTGGTTGGATGTTGCTGCTATTTTATTGTGAACAAACTTAATTTTTGAAAGCAAGCTTGATCCTTGCAGTGAGAATTTAGGCTCTAGTGTGTGTTAACAACTGGTGTGCCTACAGTAACCACTGACTTCTTTGTCAAGTCAGTGACTTGAGTGTCAAAAAGTAATGGTGTAAGCTTATTTACTTTAGGCAAAACAAACAAAATGTGAACTCTGTTATTAGAAGTTTATTAGTAAAATGTTTCAAAGCTAGTTCACACAAGCTGTTCATTCATTCCCTCACATTTATCTCTCAACACACATGGCTATTCCCATTCCTCCTCCTATACAGAGAGCAGCAACACCACGTTTTCCACCAGTTCGCTCCAGTGCATACAAAAGAGTGACAAGGATGCGACAACCAGAGGCGCCCAGGGGGTGGCCAAGGGCAATAGCTCCACCTTGTACATTGATCTAAAAAAAAAAAAAAAAAAAAAAAAAGCCAATATTGACAGTGGCAGTCAAGAGCATTTAACTGGCTTGGCTGACTTCACCATAAATGACTTCACAGGGATCTAGCCCTTGATTATTTGTGAGCTTGAAACCTCAAACCACTTCATACAAGGAAATGCGTATAGTGCAACAGCTGGTAATAATCAGTATTTCTTCTGCAAGGGTGCTATCTTCATTCTGAAGATAAGTGAATTTAGGGAGGGGAGAATAATGCCCATGCTTTTTGCCATGAAAGAATACTGTGGCAAATACTGTTGCACTGAAAGAATAATGTGGCAGATACACTTGCAGCAGCAATTTCAAATTCTGAATTAAGTGTGATTGAGCAATTGCAGACAGGACATGTGAGCAAAAGCCTGCTTGGGGCTCCCACCCTATCTGCTTACACCAAAGGGATTGCAAGAGAGCTGTGCTCACCCTTACAATCCACGTGTACAGAAAGGGACAAGTATGAATTACAGGAGGCAAACTAATGCCAGCCTACAAATCATTACCTTTTCTGGATTTACTTTCAGTTCTTTTGCTATTGCAACAGATAGTGATGCAAAGGCTTCATTAATTTCAAACAGGTCAACTTGGTCCAGAGTCCAGCCAGCTTTGTCAATCTGAGAAAACAATACAAATAGAACCTTATTATCTTTTAGGTCTTCCTTAGCACCAGAGGAAGCTTTTCATAAGATGTAAATTGGGTGATTTGAAGCTACCACTTCAAAAAAGTTGAAAGAAAACGATTAGCCAACATAGATGACAGAGTTCTTGAAGACTACACACAGACCTTGGTGTCAGACAAGTCAGGACAAGGAGCTGCAATAATGCTGGCTGCTCATAAAAACTTTGACTAATTTTACAAACATAGTAGTGGTGGTGCAATTGTGAGAATCAAACTACTGGTGCCCTTACTAGAACAAGCACTGGATTCAAAAGCAGATTTTAACAGATTAAAAGCAAAAATTTTTAGGACATAGTCTGACTCCATTAGGGAGTCTCTACTTAACAGAGGCTTTTACACAGGAAATAGTGAGGTGTCAGCCATTGGTGATCAGTGCCACATCTAATTTGTCCAGTCTCTCCTGCCTTTACATTGAAAGCTGCCACTTCAGGCTTTTCACAGGTGACTGTTTTGGAAGATGGTTTGGCTCATGTTTTCACTTGAGAAACTTGTGATGCAATTGTCTACTCTGGTACAGGCTTAGGCCTGTTTCACATATATACATTTTTACTTCCACTCACTTTGTTTCTAACAGCAATATTTTTATCAGCAGAATCATCAGCAATGATGTTTCACAACCTAGGCTAGCCAGTCTGGCACACCTCCAAGGCTATAGTCAAGGAGGAGAGCTTTTTTCCACTAGATAAAATAGGAGTATGGACTATCCCATTCTTCTGGGAAAAGCTTAAGATATGCTGTGTTAGAGTCATTCTCTCACTATAAAATACTCTAAAATTCCTAAGTGATAAACAATACATGGAGGGTGTGAGCATTTGATAACACACATTACAAGGTTTACCACAGAATCACAGAATATTCTGAGTTGGAAGGGACCCATGAGGATCACCGAGTCCAACTCTTAGGTAAATGGCCTATAAAGGGATCGAAGCCACGACCTTGGTGTTATTAGGACCATGCTCTATGAAGTAGTGCACCCTTTTTCATAGTATGTATACAGTTAAAGGTACATCTCGTCTGTCCCACTGTTTAAACTAAAGCTGTATTGGATATGCAGTTACTGCACTCTGCATGTAAAAGAACAGTTTGAGATAAGGTAAGAAAAAGCTTTAGCATTACAGTTCTGATTTTCTTGTCAAAAGCCACAGAGCTTCAAGTCACACCTCCACATTGCCAGGGCATTTCAGAGGTGAACAAAAGGAGGCCTTTATACCGTATTAAAAAAATAAGGAACATTAAAGCAAATCTTAGCTCTTGTCATGCTCAATTTCATAGCTAAGCTTTAACAAATAATCAGCTGGGGCTGCCATGGGTTATGTCTGTACCAGCAGTACTGTGTTGTACTGTGCTACCGACAGGGCTGCTCACTGGGACACTGAGAACCTTGTCCTGTGGACTGAACATTGAGCACATCAGTGGGTGCAGTAATGCTCTTGAGCACATTAGATGTGGTTTTGGAATGCACCTTCCTGTTCAGTTACACCTGAAAGGAATCCAGCTTGTAAGCTCCAAGCTTTTTGTAGGCCAAACTGAAACACAAAGGGCACTGTCCCATTTGCTAATGCAGATGGCACTCAGCAGCCCTTCCCTCAGTGTTGTACTACTGCAAATACAATCAGGCAATGATCTGAAAATTAACCTGGCCAGACACAGCATCAGAACCATATCACTGAATTAGGTTAGTTACATACATCCCTGAAATTTGATCTTTAGCCTCCTACATTATCCAGGTACCCTTCCACAAACCTGACTAGTTTATGTTCTAAAGTCCGTTTATACACATATGCATTTGGGTTTTCTTTTTCCAACAAGTAGGTACCAGCCTAGTAGCACTAGGATTCCTAATCTTATATACTATACTATAGTATACTATATATATACTATATTTTGAGACTTTTCTTTGCATAGTTTACTTTTTTCCCACTAAGTTTTCTTTAGAACAGGGCAAAACGAAGACATGGCCAAAAACCAAAAGGCAATTAAAAGGAAGAATTCTAACATACTAGATGCATAGGTAAGTGATTACTTACAGCTTTCCTTATTGCTGAAATGGGCCCAACTCCCATAATAGATGGATCTATACCTGTCTGAGCCCAAGATACAATCCGAGCCAAAGGCATAAGACCTCTCTTAGCAGCTTCAGATTTCTTCATTAGAAGAACAGCTGCAGCTCCATCATTTAAACCTGTGGAATAACAAACAATTTATATGTATTTGTTAGACTTTATGGCCTTTATTGTACCATTTTCTCCTGCTTGCATAAAATCACAATCTAGACAAAACAAAAATCACAAATCATTTATTGGTTTAGATTAGTACTGTTTGTACTGATCAGCCAAGTCTGTTCTCTGCCACTTGAACTGAACTATATTGCTGTGACACATTTGTGATTCTATTTGGAAAGCAGCAGGTAGAAGAATCAAATCACAACCTGGAAAAGAACAGATTTGTTAGGTAGGCTTTGGAAGGGGTAGCATAAGGACACAGGAAGATGTTTAAAAGCTGCTTGTGGCAGTCCCACAGGGGTAACATCTTCAAACATGAATCTTTACGTTTTCCACTGTCCAGACCTGCAGTGTCAGAAACCTTTATAAAAGGAAATATTCTTTCCAACCTATCAAATATTGCTGTTATTGTCCAAACTCTTGTATTGTTTCATAGAAAACAAAGAAACAAAAGACAACTCTGTAAAGACATCCTCCACCATATCTAAAATGTAGTTCTACCTATGTTGTCAAACACACTGCCATTTCATGCAAAGAAGTAAACACACAGCAGCCACACCCCATGCAGAGACCTTGCCTTAAAGCACAAGCAGCTACTGTTCTTTTCCATTTCATTTAAGCCAGGTGGACCAACCTGAAGCATTAGCTGCTGTTACTGTCCCAGTTCCGTCTGTCAGGAAACAGGGCTTTAACTTTGCCATTGTTTCCAAGTTGCTCCCATGGCGAGGGTGTTCATCTATTTTAACTTCTATAGGACCTGCAAAACAGAGCATTATGCTCACAGGAGGGTCTAATCACACAGACACATCTTGAACAGAAAGCCAGCAAAAACAACATGCTGAGTGGGAATATACACCATATTCTTTTCAACCAAGAAGGCATCCTTACGCTGGAGACAGCTGCCAACTCAAGGCAGTTTAACAAATGGCTGTAACACTCCAGCTCCTTCTAGCAGGGCAGACAGCTCAGGTTTTCTAGACAAACACCAGCAGCTAAAATACTGTCTAGTTGTGCAAAAGTCAGTATCGTTCCTGCTGTTCCTAACCCAATAGCTTCTCCTTCAGCAGGAGGCTGTATTTCAAATTATACTTACTGAACTACTTCAGTAGTTCAAGATACTACTTGTAATCTTGTTACAAAGAGTAATCATGTGTCATTAAATGGTATCATCTAAACTGGTGTCAAGAAATAGTTTGTAGCTAGCCTAATCCAGGACTTCTTTTGCAGGGTCTGTTCAATGGAATTGTTGAAGAACTGATTCTTGATTTCTTTTTGGAAAATTCAGTTTTTGCATCTACCTCACAAAGAGCTGGGGTTTCTAGCTGCTCTAGAAACAGACCTTTGGCTCAAGCACTGTAATAGGTCTGTTTATATCCCTCACAGATCTAAAGAGAAACATACGCATTATATGTAATTAATGTAACCCTCATTATTGTCACTCTGTATTTTACCAGGTGGGCAAGGTTTGCCAGATCAATATGACTGTTTTAAGTTTGCTGCAGCAGGACTCTTAAGTAAATTAAAAATACTGATTTTGGTACCATATCCAAGCCTATGTTAAGTCAGTGCTTTGTCTAGGTTGTCATTCTGTCTCCAATAAAACACACTAGCAGTATTTGCAGAAAGCTACACTGAGATATTCCACATTTGCATTGCTTCTCTCTTATTTAAAATATAAACACTGAAAGCTAAAAAAGAGAGCAACAGGCTACATGCTTACAAAAAGGCTTGGTACATAGGAAACTATCCACTGATTACAGGAGACATAGCAGAAAATAGATTTTTTTCCTTAAAATCAGCTCTCATTATCCATTCACACCTACCTTTTTTAGAAGGTACAAGAACAGGAACAATTTCTTTTGTAAAATAGCCAGCTTTCTGTGCTGCCTCTGCCCTGTTTTGTGACTGCACAGCAAGTTGGTCTTGTTCCCCTCTGCTGACTTGCCACTTCTTGGCCACATTTTCAGCTGAAACAGGAACAAAATGCAAACTGCCATCAGGAAATGCCAAAATTTTAAGTTGCAAAATTGTAAGCACAAGTGTAGTCATAAATGTTTGCTGTAGCAAGCAGCTGAGTTTGTTGAACCGTTTTCATTCCGATTTCCTCATTTTGTTTACTCATGATTTTCTACTGTATTTTCATTTGATGGTGAAAATTTCTGTTCTGAGGATGGAATCTCCTCCCAGATGATATTATCAAACCAAACACAAATGCAAACAAGCTTTTCTAGTTTATTGCTTCTCTGAATTACTACGCTCAGATCTCTCTACAGCCACTTCCATGGAAGGGAAAAGTTCTGAAGTCACTCTGTTTCATAAGCAGGGTCTGGAAAAGCAGTTGTCTGACCATCCCATCCAGGATGCAATAACCTGAAGCTGCAGAACCACACACATCCACAGAACACTTTATGTCACTCCCCCCACCACTGTAAATGTGTGCTGTTGAATGCTCCAGTTACATACAGGGATTATTTTATTTATACTTTTTCTGAAATTAAATTTCTCAGATGTAGAAGACTGCAGAAAGATTAGCTTGCACGGAAGAAAAACCCACAACAGGAGCTTTACAAACAAAACGGAAAATGCCTTCAATGACTTTCAATATTACATCCTCTCCTCTCCTCTCCTCTCCTCTCCTCTCCTCTCCTCTCCTCTCCTCTCCTCTCCTCTCCTCTCCTCTCCTCTTCATGATTACTACATAAGGACAGCTTGAAACACATTATTTATAACTTCAGATTTCTGAAATTTCCCGTCAGCGAATTTTTCAGTTGACCATTTCATTTTATTGACTGTCATCACTTACCTGTTATGCCCATATGATACTGATAAAAAGCATCTGTAAGGCCATCAAAGATTATAGTGTCCTGCAAGGAAGCCTCTCCCATTTTCACCCCAGCTCGCATATGAATGACATGAGGAGCCTGCAAAAGAGTATTTTGAAAAGAGTGAGATGTTTACATCTCCAGTACACAACTCAAACAGACCATTGAAGAGACAGACCCCTGCCTGGTGGCTGGAGGTACCCATCCTAAATCCTGGCAGTGTCTCCAGCTGGGAGGCTCTGTCTGTCCCTGCAAAGCCTACCAGCTGGCTTGCCATTTCGCCTGTGCATTCCCCTGGCAGCAGATCACCACACTGCAAGTGTTGTTTCCTCTTCACAGACCAAATCTATCATTCCTGGGGCCAGATGGCTGTGGCTCTCCCATCCTACTAGCCTGCTCCAGGTAGTTCCCAGTTGCACTCAGATGTCAGGGAATGTCAACACCACTCTCAGGCAGCCAAGCCCTGGCAGAAGAGGCTATCTACTTCTTGGGCATCAGATCACCAGCTCAGACCCATTCCTGAATACAGCCCTGGGATGAACACTCGAAATAAAACTGCTTTGCCTTCTTTCCAAGCTCTAATGGCTTGGCGAACAATAACACTTTCAGTTATTCCTTCTCTGGGCTTCCTGTAACACAAAAATCCTGTCTATTGCGATCTGTCACAGGCAAATCATTCACCACAACAGGGCTAGATGGAAATGAAAAAGGAATTTTAAATGCAGCGTGTGTTTGCAGGGCACCTTTTCAGTAGCTGCAGTATGAAGTCTTTTCCTTTTTTTAAAAGAAGCATGCTACTGAAGTCAACTGCTGCATGTGTAAATTCATGTGCAAGCACAGCGACCCTTTCGCTCTGCCTCCAGGTGCCAGCCTGGAAACACAGGGTTTCAACATCGGGCTCCTTGCTCCCAGTACGTCAGCACAATGGGAGCCTCATCCTCTGCTTTACCTTGCTCATACTTTCCATGCCCCCTGCCACCACGATGCTGGAGTCTCCTGTCAGTATGGACTGAGCAGCCAGACACACTGCCTTCAAGCCCGACCCGCAGATCATCTGGCAGCTCCAGGCGGGCACGGAGTACGGGATTCCCGCAGCCACACTGGCCTGACGGACGGGGTTCTGGCCAGCACCTGTGGGAACAGGCAGCATTTTGCTTTTGTCTGTTCTTAAAAACACAAATGTCCTCCTTGTCACTGTTCACAACAATACCCCAAATTCCATAAAAATTTAGAGCTCAGTCCTACTTTTAGGTGATGGGTAGAAAAGTGCACAGCATAATCTATAAACAGAAACCTCTCTCACTTATCTTGATCAATAAATACCAGCTACTGATAGCTTTATATCTACAACTTTGTTTTTGATGCCAGGTCAGAGGAAATGCTACTTCAGAGCAGCCCTAGGCTGTTGTATGTGTAAGACGAGGATCATTTCAATTGCTACTTGGTGAAGAGTTTCTTTTTGACATCTGTACATCACCAACAGTTAACTTTCCCTGAAAGTTCATATGAAAACCAAAAGCACAGCTATGCACAGATGGACCTGAAAGCTTCCACTCTTTATTGTGATCCTGATGGACAAAACAGGAGCACTGTATTCAAAGAAAACAGTCTTCATCTGCATCTCCCGAGGCCAAAGTTCTTTGTATGAAAAGAAAAGGCGAAGAAGAGCACATCATTCAGCAAACAAAAATATAGAGGAATCTGAATCATCTTTAAAACAAAAATATGTATTTCATTCTTCCATGTTTAAAAGACAAACTGGCCTATGATCCTACTGATTAAACATTACCCTGGAAAAAGCAGGAACAAGTTCAAAACAAATTATTCCCTGCCAGCTGCATTTTCATTAAATCAAAATATTTGTCACCAAACAAGTGGCATCAGAGATCTTGCAGGCCGGTCCTGCAGATAAACACAGATGCAGGCCTAGCTCTTAAAATCTCAGAGTTTTCATTACTTAGGATGTTAAATTTAGATGCTGAGATGACCAAGGTGAGAAGGATGCTGTAACAAAAGAAACTGACACTCACACATACTCTGTTAGCTACTTCAGAGATTTAAAAAATCCCTGAACTATCCCCCACAACATCCTTTCCAAAAAGCCATCCTTTCGGTCACCCAGAGCGTATGGAGGAGCAGCCACGATGCCTCTCAAGTCCTTTGTTAAGGAACCGTGTTCCCAAATGGCAAGTCCTGGAAGGTGAAACCTGAGCCGTTTCAATGGGACAACCCCGAAGAGATGCGGCGGCGGAGAGGAAGCATCCCTCCGCCGCCGGGCCGTACCTGCGGTGAGGACCTGCCCCAGGATCACCTCCGACACCTCCTCGGGAGCCAGCCCGGCCCGGCGCAGCACCTCCCGGATGGCGGCGGCGCCCAGCTCGTGCGCGGGGAGCGACGACAGCCCGCCGTTGAAGGAGCCTGGGAGGGGGGACACAGAGGGAGCGCGCTCAGCACCCGGACACCCGCCCGGCCCCGGCGGGAGCACCCGGCACCCGGCGCGCCCGCCGCTGCCTCTCACCCACGGCGGTCCTGGCGGCGGACACGAACACGACGGGGTCCGCGCTCATGGCGGCAGCAGCGGCGGTGGGAGCGGAGCGGAGCGGAGCGGAGCGGAGCGGCGGAAGTCCGACCGGAGCGGCAGCGGCGGCCGGAGCGAAAGCGGAGTCGGCGCCGGTCCCGCCCCTCGTCCGCCGCCGGGCGGGGCGGGAGGACGGAGCCCGGGCAGGGGATTCGTCGCCGGGCACCTGAGGACAGCGTGGGGGCCGGGCAGGCGGTGGCGTGGCCGGGCCGCCCCCTAGGACGATCGATGGGGCGAGGGTGGCCTTGGCCGGCTCCTTCCCAGCCCCTTCCCAGCGGGGGCGGAGAGAGGAGCGGCTCCGCCGGCCCGGCCGGGCCTGCCGGGGTCGGTCACGTCCCCGGGCCCCCCGCTCCGTCTGGATTATTTATCTACAAAATAAAGCGTGCGGATCAAGTGCTCTCTTGTCATACCGTGGCTTTAAGGACAATTTGTTTATTTCATGACGACATTTCTTAGGATCTGCGTGAGGAGGAAGAAAGAATAATAATTTGAAAAAAAATACTATACAAAACTGCCTATCACTGGTTTGATCTGCTCAGCAACGGATGCTGAGCAACCAGAGATTAACCAACACCCAACTCGGCCTTTTATTTTTTTTTCTTAATTTCAGTAGAAGCCTGACATATTTTATATATATATATATAAGTATAGGCAGTGCTCCGCCGCTGGCCCAGAAGCTGTTCCTGTCTGATCTGACGAAAGAGGCAAGCAGGAGGCTGTTCCCAGGCTACTTCCATGGAAAGCGATGCTGCAAGGGGAAAGGCGAGGTAGCCTGGAAGGAGGCGGCGCTGGCCGCAGGAGCTCCTGGCAGCCAGGGCGCTGGAAGGAGACGGGGCGGCTCCAGCAGCGGTCGCAACCCACAGCAGGGCGGGCAGGCAGGGAAGTTCCTCTGCGGGGAAATGTAGGTGGGAAGCCTAGAGATGCGAGGTGGGAAGCAACAATATGAAGATATCTGGACAAAGAAGGGACATAATAAAGGGAGGAACCAAGAAAGTCAAAGCAACTAACAATGGTAAGAAGAAAAACCACAACGGGCTGAAATAACTGGTCTATTGCACAGCCTTGATCTTCAGTCCTTACTTCTTCCTTCCTCATTCACGGATACCTGGCCTAAGGGATATGCCAGCCAAAGCACTGCATTGAATTTGCATCTGAAGGCCAAGAAGATTAGATTAGGTTAGAAAATGTGCTGTTGCTCCTACCTTAGCTACAAAGTCTGGAGATTTTTTTTTCCTATCCAGGTAGTAAAATTCTGTAGGTTTTCACAGAGAGAACAGAAGTACAAATTAAGTCCTAAAAAGCACACAGCATGTGATGACAAACACTGACAAACATAAATGTGGTTATATATGCAGTGAATGCACCAGCACACCTGTGGTCACATCCTGCATGTTGGCTAATCTTGAATTTGGCAGTATTAAATCTGCATCCACAAAATGCATCAGAACCTTCTGTGTGGGCACAATGAGCAACAGGAGCACTACGATACCTGAGTTGGATTCTTCTGACTTCTATCAGCCTCTGTTCTTGCTTTACAACGTAAAAAGCTACAGCATTACTAGATAGGGAAAAAAATCCTACTTCAGCTATGGAAAGCAAGATGGGCCTTGATTTCACCAATAACTCTGTTAAATCATGCTGCAGGACTCCAACACTCAAAATACATTCCTCATTTTAGATATTTTGGTCTTTGTGAAGGATAAGGCCAAAGCAGAAAACCAAGTGTCATAACATTTCTTCAGTTACTTTGGGGGTTCCAGCTTCCAGCAAGAGAAGAATCTCCTCAGATATCTTCAGGAAAGGAAATCTCTGGAAAATCCCACAGGCAGCCAAATACTTAGGTGGACTGTTCTACCAGTCTCCTAATGAGATGCATTAAAGGATGCAGTAATTGGCAATGTGCTTGCACCCCTGCTTTTCTTTAAATGATGCTGTGCACTCAGAACAGCTGATAACACTGACAGAAACTAAGATTAAATCTGGAGGGGAAAAACATGTTTCGTGTTTTTTCAAAAGGCTATCAGTAAGCAAGTAGTAGAACTAACATACAAGCAAAACTCAGGAATGTAGGATTTTAAGCAATACAGTGATTTTTTTTGAAAAATATTGTACAGTTCCTGAGCAACCCTGTATGATTGAATGTATTTTCAAATGCATATATTCAAAATTCAGTAGAGAGTGAGTAACACAGACATATGAGGACAGCACCAAGTAACCTTGTTTATCAACTGTACTATATATCAATATGTCATTCTAAATGTAACAACTTAGGGCCATCAATGGAAATACAAAGTCAATAATGAGAGATGAGCTCAGATTAAATGTCAGCAGGCGTTCAAAGTCCACAATTGACATTACACCTGAAGTTAGCCTTATGAACAGGATTCTTTTGAATTTAAAACTTTACAAATATCACCACAAATATTGAATTGAACATAAAGTGAGGCTTCAATCCCTCCCTCCCCACAGTTCACTAGCAGACTGAAAAAATTCAAATATGAAGCAGCCTTAGGGACTTCAGGCCAGCTCACCCCAGTGAGCTAACCTGCTGCACCTTGGCTCTCAGCCCAAACCAGCAGAACACTTTTGCAGCTAAACATTAGTGACAAACCAGGCTGTGACGTTGGGGTATCCAAAAACAACAGAGATGAATTTTATCTTGGTATGTCTATAAGGTTTGCAGTATTCCATTTAACTCTGTTTGGATGGTGTCCAGGATTGAGACCCAAATGGAAAAATGGGGCACATAACGTAGTGAAATAATGTAGCAATCGCACAAAGGCAAATAATTATGAAACACGTATGGTACAGATCAAAGTTAAGTTATCTAAATGCAGAAAAAAATCACTACTGAATGGGAGTAGCTGTGCTTTTAAATTCAACATAGTTAATGAGCAGCATAATACGCAATAGCAAACTAGCAAACTATTGCCCTATGTTGGTACATTTTGCCATTTCTCAGAAATCTAAACTCTGGGAAATGAAGTCATCAATTCAGAACAGAAATCTTACTTGCTATAAGTTGCACAAAGTTTATTTACTACTTTGCTATCAACACAATCAAATGGACATGTGCCTTCCATGAAATGCTCAAGGGGCAAAGATTTTTTGCATTTTCATTTGCTAATAGTGGCTCAGCTTTATTAGAAATAGATGAAAAGCTAGAGAATTTCAATGTTCGTTGATTTACTCACCTAGTAAATAACTTTTTTCTATATCTGACCTTTTAAAAGATCAGTATTGTTACCAAAATGTGAAGCCCTTGCTTTTTTTTGTCTTAAATCTGACACTTGGTCAATGAATATTTGCAAAACCAGGTTTGTTGGGAATGTGATTTTAATAAAAAACTAATCTGTACCTCTTAAAGGAAAAAAAAAAAAAAAAAGCCAAAATCCAAATACTTCGCATTCATAAGTCTTAATATGAGATAATTTTTAAAAAAAAATTTCCCAACTTTCCTGTAACAGCAAATTCTCTAGTCTGTAAAGTCTTATATACAAATATTGATATTAATATCTGCTTAGGGCACCCAGGCTTCCTGGATGCCTTTAATACCCCAAGGACTTTTTTCATGTGTAGAAAGACAATTCATTCTTTTTCCAGGTTTTCTTAGCCGTGGACTGACCTTCAGTTGTCTATGAGTAGGTTTAGCACATAAGACATGCTTTTAAAACACAGACACACTGTTTTCCCAGTGAGGTAAAGAGATACATTTTCTAAAATTTCTCAATCTCCCACCTGACCGACAGGGTCCTTGGAAATCAAGGCACTAAAGCATCCTTGGCTGTGTAAAAAGCAATCTGTGTTTTCCTTGAATCCATCTTTGTAAGGGAATGTTCATAATCTAATTGGTGTTTAATTAAAAAATGTTGTCTTCCCCTCAGACAGCAAAACGTTTGCACTATTAAAACTATCTTGGCCTCTGTATGTTTTAAAAAAAAAAGTATAGTAAACAACTGGGCTTAGATCCTTAGCAACTATATCCACACCTGTACTCCAAATGCAAGATTGGAGTATTTATCAAGCATCCCCAAAAATTATTTTAGCTTGAGTCACCATTTGGTTGTAATTGCATCTGGATGGACTATCAGTCAGGGGATGTCCTCAGTACAGGCTCTGGAGTTCACTCACTATACATATATATATGTAAAAGTTGATAATTTTAAAATTTTTAATTAATTAAGAAGTAATTATTGTAAGAGCTTTCTGAAGAAGCTTAGATACTTCTATAAAGATCTAAGAAAAAATAGGTGGCAATTCCACTAAGACTCATAAAAGCATGTTAGCAGGGGATATAAAGACAGCATTAAGCTTGCAGCCTAGTATTCAGGAAGCTTCTCTAAAAGAGAGAGTTCTCTGATGTCAAATTTGAGCTTTCTGCAGCCTAGATCTTTACCTAGTAGCTACCTGAAGGACCTCTCTGTATCACTTTCCACTCAGGGTTATCCATAGATTTTATCTTTCTCCCACACATGTAGGCTGCAGAAGCCTTTTCCAGTGCACCTGAGAGTCATTCTCTGCAAAAGATGTGGCACGGGTTTGCCTCACTCCATCTCCTGTACTTGCAAGCCAAGGACAGCTTTTGCAAGAGATGGTTGGCCTTTCTTTAGTTCCTGATATTTCAAGGTCCTTTAAAATGCCAAGAACATGTAGACTACTCCAAACATTTTTTTTTTAACTTTCAAAAAAGGCTTTATGCCATTTCCCCCCTAATTCCTCACTTTCCTGACCCGCAGATTAATTTTTTTCAAGTGTTTTACACTAGGAAGCGTTTTCCCTAAGAGGCTGACTTCCCTGGGGACAAAAAGCATCTCTCAGAGCTGGGAAAAATCGTGGTACTTGTGTTGGTCCGGAAGGCTACCGTGTGAAACCAAAAGGTGGAACAGAAACCCAGAAATGAGCTGGTAAAACCTAGGAGGAACCATCCAGTTAATGGATAATTAAGTTAATAAGAAACACACCACCATTCAAGCAAAAAACCCAGTGAGCTGTCCTGCCCACACATTCATACTCTGGTTCCAATTCCATTTTATCATTGTAGGTGAATCAATACATGAATTTGGCTTTTGTGTTGGTACTTCAACAGATCACAGCAGGCATTTCCTTTCAGGAGAGGGAACGAAATCTAGCGATTTCAACGAGCATTAAATGGGCAAGCTTGAATCCATTTCCCTGCACTTCTGGCCTCCCAATTCACTTCTATGGGTTTTGCTTGCTTTTGGTGTTTTTAATATGTTTTCATTAGATTTCATTTCTTCAACATTTTCACCTGTCTCGTTCTTTGCATTTCTTCCCTGACACCTGGATTTAAATTGGAGTAATTTTGGCAAGTCCGGGCCTTTTTCAGTGGCCATAAATTCATTTGAGTCTGTTTCGTGGAATCACTCCATTTTTGCATTTTTGCGGGTTTTTTCTGCTTACGCTGTTTTGGGTCATATCTCCTGCCCAGAGTTGTTGTTAAAATTTGTTCTCCGATTTCAAGATTTCAATGAGCATTGATTGGGCAAGCTTCCGTCCATTTCCATGCACTTCTGAACTCCCCATTCACTTCTATGGTTTTTGCTTGCTTCTGTCATCTTTCCATTTTTGTTTTTACATTTCATTTCTTAGACATTTTCCCCGATCTCGTACTTCTAACATCTTTCCTGATTCCAGGATTTAAATTGGAGTCATTTTTGGTAAGTCTTGGCCTTTTTCAGCGGCCCTCATTTCATCTCAGTCTCTTTGGTGGCAATCACTCCATTTCCAAATTTTCTCGGTTTTTTTCGCTTGCGCTGTTTTGGGTCATATCTCCTTTCCAGAGGGGTTGTTAGACTTTGTTCTCTGATTTCAAGATTTCGTTCCCTTTCCTGAAAGGAAGACTTTCCTTTCAGGAAAGGGAACGAAATCTTGCGATTTTAATGAGCATTAATTGGGCAAGCTTCCGTCCATTTCCCTGCACTTCTGGCCACCCCATTCACTTTTATGGTTTTCGCTTGCTTCTGTCATTTTTCCATGGTTTTTTTTTCCATTTCACTTCTGAGACATCTTCTCCTATCTCTTGTTTTGCATGGCTTCCCTGATTCCAGGATTTAAATTGGAGTCATTTTTGGTAAGTCTTGGCCTTTTTCAGCGGCCCTCATTTCATCTCAGTCTCTTTGGTGGCAATCACTCCATTTCCAAATTTTCTCGGTTTTTTTCGCTTGCGCTGTTTTGGGTCATATCTCCTTTCCAGAGGGGTTGTTAGACTTTGTTCTCTGATTTCAAGATTTCGTTCCCTTTCCTGAAAGGAAGACTTTCCTTTCAGGAAAGGGAACGAAATCTTGCGATTTTAATGAGCATTAATTGGGCAAGCTTCCGTCCATTTCCCTGCACTTCTGGCCACCCCATTCACTTTTATGGTTTTCGCTTGCTTCTGTCATTTTTTATTTTTTTTTTTCCATTTCACTTCTGAGACATCTTCTCCTATCTCTTGTTTTGCATGGCTTCCCTGATTCCAGGATTTAAATTGGAGTCATTTTTGGTAAGTCTTGGCCTTTTTCAGCGGCCCTCATTTCATCTCAGTCTCTTTGGTGGCAATCACTCCATTTCCAAATTTTCTCGGTTTTTTTCGCTTGCGCTGTTTTGGGTCATATCTCCTTTCCAGAGGGGTTGTTAGACTTTGTTCTCTGATTTCAAGATTTCGTTCCCTTTCCTGAAAGGAAGACTTTCCTTTCAGGAAAGGGAACGAATTCTTGCGATTTTAATGAGCATTAATTGGGCAAGCTTCCGTCCATTTCCCTGCACTTCTGGCCACCCCATTCACTTTTATGGTTTTCGCTTGCTTCTGTCATTTTTTAATTTTTTTTTTTCCATTTCACTTCTGAGACATCTTCTCCTATCTCTTGTTTTGCATGGCTTCCCTGATTCCAGGATTTAAATTGGAGTCATTTTTGGTAAGTCTTGGCCTTTTTCAGCGGCCCTCATTTCATCTCAGTCTCTTTGGTGGCAATCACTCCATTTCCAAATTTTCTCGGTTTTTTTCGCTTGCGCTGTTTTGGGTCATATCTCCTTTCTAGAGGGGTTGTTAGACTTTGTTCTCTGATTTCAAGATTTCGTTCCCTTTCCTGAAAGGAAGACTTTCCTTTCAGGAAAGGGAACGAAATCTTGCGATTTTAATGAGCATTAATTGGGCAAGCTTCCGTCCATTTCCCTGCACTTCTGGCCACCCCATTCACTTTTATGGTTTTCGCTTGCTTCTGTCATTTTTCCATGTTTTTTTTTTCCATTTCACTTCTGAGACATCTTCTCCTATCTCTTGTTTTGCATGGCTTCCCTGATTCCAGGATTTAAATTGGAGTCATTTTTGGTAAGTCTTGGCCTTTTTCAGCGGCCCTCATTTCATCTCAGTCTCTTTGGTGGCAATCACTCCATTTCCAAATTTTCTCGGTTTTTTTCGCTTGCGCTGTTTTGGGTCATATCTCCTTTCCAGAGGGGTTGTTAGACTTTGTTCTCTGATTTCAAGATTTCGTTCCCTTTCCTGAAAGGAAGACTTTCCTTTCAGGAAAGGGAACGAAATCTTGCGATTTTAATGAGCATTAATTGGGCAAGCTTCCGTCCATTTCCCTGCACTTCTGGCCACCCCATTCACTTTTATGGCTTTCGCTTGCTTCTGTCATTTTTCCATGGTTTTTTTTTCCATTTCACTTCTGAGACATCTTCTCCTATCTCTTGTTTTGCATGGCTTCCCTGATTCCAGGATTTAAATTGGAGTCATTTTTGGTAAGTCTTGGCCTTTTTCAGCGGCCCTCATTTCATCTCAGTCTCTTTGGTGGCAATCACTCCATTTCCAAATTTTCTCGGTTTTTTTCGCTTGCGCTGTTTTGGGTCATATCTCCTTTCCAGAGGGGTTGTTAGACTTTGTTCTCTGATTTCAAGATTTCGTTCCCTTTCCTGAAAGGAAGACTTTCCTTTCAGGAAAGGGAACGAAATCTTGCGATTTTAATGAGCATTAATTGGGCAAGCTTCCGTCCATTTCCCTGCACTTCTGGCCACCCCATTCACTTTTATGGTTTTCGCTTGCTTCTGTCATTTTTCCATGGTTTTTTTTTCCATTTCACTTCTGAGACATCTTCTCCTATCTCTTGTTTTGCATGGCTTCCCTGATTCCAGGATTTAAATTGGAGTCTTTTTTGGTAAGTCTTGGCCTTTTTCAGCGGCCCTCATTTCATCTCAGTCTCTTTGGTGGCAATCACTCCATTTCCAAATTTTCTCGGTTTTTTTCGCTTGCGCTGTTTTGGGTCATATCTCCTTTCCAGAGGGGTTGTTAGACTTTGTTCTCTGATTTCAAGATTTCGTTCCCTTTCCTGAAAGGAAGACTTTCCTTTCAGGAAAGGGAACGAATTCTTGCGATTTTAATGAGCATTAATTGGGCAAGCTTCCGTCCATTTCCCTGCACTTCTGGCCACCCCATTCACTTTTATGGCTTTCGCTTGCTTCTGTCATTTTTCCATGGTTTTTTTTTCCATTTCACTTCTGAGACATCTTCTCCTATCTCTTGTTTTGCATGGCTTCCCTGATTCCAGGATTTAAATTGGAGTCATTTTTGGTAAGTCTTGGCCTTTTTCAGCGGCCCTCATTTCATCTCAGTCTCTTTGGTGGCAATCACTCCATTTCCAAATTTTCTCGGTTTTTTTCGCTTGCGCTGTTTTGTGTCATATCTCCTTTCCAGAGGGGTTGTTAGACTTTGTTCTCTGATTTCAAGATTTCGTTCCCTTTCCTGAAAGGAAGACTTTCCTTTCAGGAAAGGGAACGAATTCTTGCGATTTTAATGAGCATTAATTGGGCAAGCTTTTGTCCATTTCCCTGCACTTCTGGCCACCCCATTCACTTTTATGGTTTTCGCTTGCTTCTGTCATTTTTTAATTTTTTTTTTTCCATTTCACTTCTGAGACATCTTCTCCTATCTCTTGTTTTGCATGGCTTCCCTGATTCCAGGATTTAAATTGGAGTCATTTTTGGTAAGTCTTGGCCTTTTTCAGCGGCCCTCATTTCATCTCAGTCTCTTTGGTGGCAATCACTCCATTTCCAAATTTTCTCGGTTTTTTTCGCTTGCGCTGTTTTGGGTCATATCTCCTTTCCAGAGGGGTTGTTAGACTTTGTTCTCTGATTTCAAGATTTCGTTCCCTTTCCTGAAAGGAAGACTTTCCTTTCAGGAAAGGGAACGAAATCTTGCGATTTTAATGAGCATTAATTGGGCAAGCTTCCGTCCATTTCCCTGCACTTCTGGCCACCCCATTCACTTTTATGGTTTTCGCTTGCTTCTGTCATTTTTCCATGTTTTTTTTTTCCATTTCACTTCTGAGACATCTTCTCCTATCTCTTGTTTTGCATGGCTTCCCTGATTCCAGGATTTAAATTGGAGTCATTTTTGGTAAGTCTTGGCCTTTTTCAGCGGCCCTCATTTCATCTCAGTCTCTTTGGTGGCAATCACTCCATTTCCAAATTTTCTCGGTTTTTTTCGCTTGCACTGTTTTGGGTCATATCTCCTTTCCAGAGGGGTTGTTAGACTTTGTTCTCTGATTTCAAGATTTCGTTCCCTTTCCTGAAAGGAAGACTTGTTTTTCAGGAAAGGGAACGAAATCTTGCGATTTTAATGAGCATTAATTGGGCAAGCTTCCGTCCATTTCCCTGCACTTCTGGCCACCCCATTCACTTTTATGGCTTTCGCTTGCTTCTGTCATTTTTCCATGGTTTTTTTTTCCATTTCACTTCTGAGACATCTTCTCCTATCTCTTGTTTTGCATGGCTTCCCTGATTCCAGGATTTAAATTGGAGTCATTTTTGGTAAGTCTTGGCCTTTTTCAGCGGCCCTCATTTCATCTCAGTCTCTTTGGTGGCAATCACTCCATTTCCAAATTTTCTCGGTTTTTTTCGCTTGCGCTGTTTTGGGTCATATCTCCTTTCCAGAGGGGTTGTTAGACTTTGTTCTCTGATTTCAAGATTTCGTTCCCTTTCCTGAAAGGAAGACTTTCCTTTCAGGAAAGGGAACGAAATCTTGCGATTTTAATGAGCATTAATTGGGCAAGCTTCCGTCCATTTCCCTGCACTTCTGGCCACCCCATTCACTTTTATGGTTTTCGCTTGCTTCTGTCATTTTTCCATGGTTTTTTTTTCCATTTCACTTCTGAGACATCTTCTCCTATCTCTTGTTTTGCATGGCTTCCCTGATTCCAGGATTTAAATTGGAGTCATTTTTGGTAAGTCTTGGCCTTTTTCAGCGGCCCTCATTTCATCTCAGTCTCTTTGGTGGCAATCACTCCATTTCCAAATTTTCTCGGTTTTTTTCGCTTGCGCTGTTTTGTGTCATATCTCCTTTCCAGAGGGGTTGTTAGACTTTGTTCTCTGATTTCAAGATTTCGTTCCCTTTCCTGAAAGGAAGACTTTCCTTTCAGGAAAGGGAACGAATTCTTGCGATTTTAATGAGCATTAATTGGGCAAGCTTCCGTCCATTTCCCTGCACTTCTGGCCACCCCATTCACTTTTATGGTTTTCGCTTGCTTCTGTCATTTTTTAATTTTTTTTTTTCCATTTCACTTCTGAGACATCTTCTCCTATCTCTTGTTTTGCATGGCTTCCCTGATTCCAGGATTTAAATTGGAGTCATTTTTGGTAAGTCTTGGCCTTTTTCAGCGGCCCTCATTTCATCTCAGTCTCTTTGGTGGCAATCACTCCATTTCCAAATTTTCTCGGTTTATTTCGCTTGCGCTGTTTTGGGTCATATCTCCTTTCTAGAGGGGTTGTTAGACTTTGTTCTCTGATTTCAAGATTTCGTTCCCTTTCCTGAAAGGAAGACTTTCCTTTCAGGAAAGGGAACGAAATCTTGCGATTTTAATGAGCATTAATTGGGCAAGCTTCCGTCCATTTCCCTGCACTTCTGGCCACCCCATTCACTTTTATGGTTTTCGCTTGCTTCTGTCATTTTTCCATGTTTTTTTTTTCCATTTCACTTCTGAGACATCTTCTCCTATCTCTTGTTTTGCATGGCTTCCCTGATTCCAGGATTTAAATTGGAGTCATTTTTGGTAAGTCTTGGCCTTTTTCAGCGGCCCTCATTTCATCTCAGTCTCTTTGGTGGCAATCACTCCATTTCCAAATTTTCTCGGTTTTTTTCGCTTGCGCTGTTTTGGGTCATATCTCCTTTCCAGAGGGGTTGTTAGACTTTGTTCTCTGATTTCAAGATTTCGTTCCCTTTCCTGAAAGGAAGACTTTCCTTTCAGGAAAGGGAACGAAATCTTGCGATTTTAATGAGCATTAATTGGGCAAGCTTCCGTCCATTTCCCTGCACTTCTGGCCACCCCATTCACTTTTATGGCTTTCGCTTGCTTCTGTCATTTTTCCATGGGTTTTTTTTCCATTTCACTTCTGAGACATCTTCTCCTATCTCTTGTTTTGCATGGCTTCCCTGATTCCAGGATTTAAATTGGAGTCATTTTTGGTAAGTCTTGGCCTTTTTCAGCGGCCCTCATTTCATCTCCGTCTCTTTGGTGGCAATCACTCCATTTCCAAATTTTCTCGGTTTTTTTCGCTTGCGCTGTTTTGGGTCATATCTCCTTTCCAGAGGGGTTGTTAGACTTTGTTCTCTGATTTCAAGATTTCGTTCCCTTTCCTGAAAGGAAGACTTTCCTTTCAGGAAAGGGAACGAAATCTTGCGATTTTAATGAGCATTAATTGGGCAAGCTTCCGTCCATTTCCCTGCACTTCTGGCCACCCCATTCACTTTTATGGTTTTCGCTTGCTTCTGTCATTTTTCCATGGTTTTTTTTTCCATTTCACTTCTGAGACATCTTCTCCTATCTCTTGTTTTGCATGGCTTCCCTGATTCCAGGATTTAAATTGGAGTCTTTTTTGGTAAGTCTTGGCCTTTTTCAGCGGCCCTCATTTCATCTCAGTCTCTTTGGTGGCAATCACTCCATTTCCAAATTTTCTCGGTTTTTTTCGCTTGCGCTGTTTTGGGTCATATCTCCTTTCCAGAGGGGTTGTTAGACTTTGTTCTCTGATTTCAAGATTTCGTTCCCTTTCCTGAAAGGAAGACTTTCCTTTCAGGAAAGGGAACGAAATCTTGCGATTTTAATGAGCATTAATTGGGCAAGCTTCCATCCATTTCCCTGCACTTCTAGGCACCCCATTCACTTTTATGGCTTTCGCTTGCTTCTGTCATTTTTCCATGGTTTTTTTTTCCATTTCACTTCTGAGACATCTTCTCCTATCTCTTGTTTTGCATGGCTTCCCTGATTCCAGGATTTAAATTGGAGTCATTTTTGGTAAGTCTTGGCCTTTTTCAGCGGCCCTCATTTCATCTCAGTCTCTTTGGTGGCAATCACTCCATTTCCAAATTTTCTCGGTTTTTTTCGCTTGCGCTGTTTTGGGTCATATCTCCTTTCCAGAGGGGTTGTTAGACTTTGTTCTCTGATTTCAAGATTTCGTTCCCTTTCCTGAAAGGAAGACTTTCCTTTCAGGAAAGGGAACGAAATCTTGCGATTTTAATGAGCATTAATTGGGCAAGCTTCCGTCCATTTCCCTGCACTTCTGGCCACCCCATTCACTTTTATGGTTTTCGCTTGCTTCTGTCATTTTTCCATGGTTTTTTTTTCCATTTCACTTCTGAGACATCTTCTCCTATCTCTTGTTTTGCATGGCTTCCCTGATTCCAGGATTTAAATTGGAGTCATTTTTGGTAAGTCTTGGCCTTTTTCAGCGGCCCTCATTTCATCTCAGTCTCTTTGGTGGCAATCACTCCATTTCCAAATTTTCTCGGTTTTTTTCGCTTGCGCTGTTTTGGGTCATATCTCCTTTCCAGAGGGGTTGTTAGACTTTGTTCTCTGATTTCAAGATTTCGTTCCCTTTCCTGAAAGGAAGACTTTCCTTTCAGGAAAGGGAACGAAATCTTGCGATTTTAATGAGCATTAATTGGGCAAGCTTCCGTCCATTTCCCAGCACTTCTGGCCACCCCATTCACTTTTATGGTTTTCGCTTGCTTCTGTCATTTTTAAATTTTTTTTTTTCCATTTCACTTCTGAGACATCTTCTCCTATCTCTTGTTTTGCATGGCTTCCCTGATTCCAGGATTTAAATTGGAGTCATTTTTGGTAAGTCTTGGCCTTTTTCAGCGGCCCTCATTTCATCTCAGTCTCTTTGGTGGCAATCACTCTATTTCCAAATTTTCTCGGTTTTTTTCGCTTGCGCTGTTTTGGGTCATATCTCCTTTCCAGAGGGGTTGTTAGACTTTTTTCTCTGATTTCAAGATTTCGTTCCCTTTCCTGAAAGGAAGACTTTCCTTTCAGGAAAGGGAACGAAATCTTGCGATTTTAATGAGCATTAATTGGGCAAGCTTCCGTCCATTTCCCTGCACTTCTGGCCACCCCATTCACTTTTATGGTTTTCGCTTGCTTCTGTCATTTTTCCATGGTTTTTTTTTCCATTTCACTTCTGAGACATCTTCTCCTATCTCTTGTTTTGCATGGCTTCCCTGATTCCAGGATTTAAATTGGAGTCATTTTTGGTAAGTCTTGGCCTTTTTCAGCGGCTCTCATTTCATCTCAGTCTCTTTGGTGGCAATCACTCCATTTCCAAATTTTCTCGGTTTTTTTCGCTTGCGCTGTTTTGGGTCATATCTCCTTTCCAGAGGGGTTGTTAGACTTTGTTCTCTGATTCCAAGATTTCGTTCCCTTTCCTGAAAGGAAGACTTTCCTTTCAGGAAAGGGAACGAAATCTTGCGATTTTAATGAGCATTAATTGGGCAAGCTTCCGTCCATTTCCCTGCACTTCTGGCCACCCCATTCACTTTTATGGTTTTCGCTTGCTTCTGTCATTTTTTAATTTTTTTTTTTTCCATTTCACTTCTGAGACATCTTCTCCTATCTCTTGTTTTGCATGGCTTCCCTGATTCCAGGATTTAAATTGGAGTCATTTTTGGTAAGTCTTGGCCTTTTTCAGCGGCCCTCATTTCATCTCAGTCTCTTTGGTGGCAATCACTCCATTTCCAAATTTTCTCGGTTTTTTTCGCTTGCGCTGTTTTGGGTCATATCTCCTTTCCAGAGGGGTTGTTAGACTTTGTTCTCTGATTTCAAGATTTCGTTCCCTTTCCTGAAAGGAAGACTTTCCTTTCAGGAAAGGGAACGAAATCTTGCGATTTTAATGAGCATTAATTGGGCAAGCTTCCGTCCATTTCCCTGCACTTCTGGCCACCCCATTCACTTTTATGGCTTTCGCTTGCTTCTGTCATTTTTCCATGGTTTTTTTTTCCATTTCACTTCTGAGACATCTTCTCCTATCTCTTGTTTTGCATGGCTTCCCTGATTCCAGGATTTAAATTGGAGTCATTTTTGGTAAGTCTTGGCCTTTTTCAGCGGCCCTCATTTCATCTCAGTCTCTTTGGTGGCAATCACTCCATTTCCAAATTTTCTCGGTTTTTTTCGCTTGCGCTGTTTTGGGTCATATCTCCTTTCCAGAGGGGTTGTTAGACTTTGTTCTCTGATTTCAAGATTTCGTTCCCTTTCCTGAAAGGAAGACTTTCCTTTCAGGAAAGGGAACGAAATCTTGCGATTTTAATGAGCATTAATTGGGCAAGCTTCCGTCCATTTCCCTGCACTTCTGGCCACCCCATTCACTTTTATGGTTTTCGCTTGCTTCTGTCATTTTTTAATTTTTTTTTTTTCCATTTCACTTCTGAGACATCTTCTCCTATCTCTTGTTTTGCATGGCTTCCCTGATTCCAGGATTTAAATTGGAGTCATTTTTGGTAAGTCTTGGCCTTTTTCAGCGGCCCTCATTTCATCTCAGTCTCTTTGGTGGCAATCACTCCATTTCCAAATTTTCTCGGTTTTTTTCGCTTGCGCTGTTTTGGGTCATATCTCCTTTCCAGAGGGGTTGTTAGACTTTGTTCTCTGATTTCAAGATTTCGTTCCCTTTCCTGAAAGGAAGACTTTCCTTTCAGGAAAGGGAACGAAATCTTGCGATTTTAATGAGCATTAATTGGGCAAGCTTCCATCCATTTCCCTGCACTTCTGGCCACCCCATTCACTTTTATGGTTTTCGCTTGCTTCTGTCATTTTTTAATTTTTTTTTTCCATTTCACTTCTGAGACATCTTCTCCTATCTCTTGTTTTGCATGGCTTCCCTGATTCCAGGATTTAAATTGGAGTCATTTTTGGTAAGTCTTGGCCTTTTTCAGCGGCCCTCATTTCATCTCAGTCTCTTTGGTGGCAATCACTCCATTTCCAAATTTTCTCGGTTTTTTTCGCTTGCGCTGTTTTGGGTCATATCTCCTTTCCAGAGGGGTTGTTAGACTTTGTTCTCTGATTTCAAGATTTCGTTCCCTTTCCTGAAAGGAAGACTTTCCTTTCAGGAAAGGGAACGAAATCTTGCGATTTTAATGAGCATTAATTGGGCAAGCTTCCGTCCATTTCCCTGCACTTCTGGCCACCCCATTCACTTTTATGGTTTTCGCTTGCTTCTGTCATTTTTCCATGGTTTTTTTTTCCATTTCACTTCTGAGACATCTTCTCCTATCTCTTGTTTTGCATGGCTTCCCTGATTCCAGGATTTAAATTGGAGGCATTTTTGGTAAGTCTTGGCCTTTTTCAGCGGCCCTCATTTCATCTCCGTCTCTTTGGTGGCAATCACTCCATTTCCAAATTTTCTCGGTTTTTTTCGCTTGCGCTGTTTTGGGTCATATCTCCTTTCCAGAGGGGTTGTTAGACTTTGTTCTCTGATTCCAAGATTTCGTTCCCTTTCCTGAAAGGAAGACTTTCCTTTCAGGAAAGGGAACGAAATCTTGCGATTTTAATGAGCATTAATTGGGCAAGCTTCCATCCATTTCCCTGCACTTCTGGCCACCCCATTCACTTTTATGGTTTTCGCTTGCTTCTGTCATTTTTTAATTTTTTTTTTTTCCATTTCACTTCTGAGACATCTTCTCCTATCTCTTGTTTTGCATGGCTTCCCTGATTCCAGGATTTAAATTGGAGTCATTTTTGGTAAGTCTTGGCCTTTTTCAGCGGCCCTCATTTCATCTCAGTCTCTTTGGTGGCAATCACTCCATTTCCAAATTTTCTCGGTTTTTTTCGCTTGCGCTGTTTTGGGTCATATCTCCTTTCCAGAGGGGTTGTTAGACTTTGTTCTCTGATTTCAAGATTTCGTTCCCTTTCCTGAAAGGAAGACTTTCCTTTCAGGAAAGGGAACGAAATCTTGCGATTTTAATGAGCATTAATTGGGCAAGCTTCCGTCCATTTCCCTGCACTTCTGGCCACCCCATTCACTTTTATGGTTTTCGCTTGCTTCTGTCATTTTTCCATGGTTTTTTTTTCCATTTCACTTCTGAGACATCTTCTCCTATCTCTTGTTTTGCATGGCTTCCCTGATTCCAGGATTTAAATTGGAGTCTTTTTTGGTAAGTCTTGGCCTTTTTCAGCGGCCCTCATTTCATCTCAGTCTCTTTGGTGGCAATCACTCCATTTCCAAATTTTCTCGGTTTTTTTCGCTTGCGCTGTTTTGGGTCATATCTCCTTTCCAGAGGGGTTGTTAGACTTTGTTCTCTGATTTCAAGATTTCGTTCCCTTTCCTGAAAGGAAGACTTTCCTTTCAGGAAAGGGAACGAAATCTTGAAAGGAAGACTTTCCTTTCAGGAAAGGGAACGAAATCTTGCGATTTTAATGAGCATTAATTGGGCAAGCTTCCGTCCATTTCCCTGCACTTCTGGCCACCCCATTCACTTTTATGGCTTTCGCTTGCTTCTGTCATTTTTCCATGGTTTTTTTTTTCCATTTCACTTCTGAGACATCTTCTCCTATCTCTTGTTTTGCATGGCTTCCCTGATTCCAGGATTTAAATTGGAGTCATTTTTGGTAAGTCTTGGCCTTTTTCAGCGGCCCTCATTTCATCTCAGTCTCTTTGGTGGCAATCACTCCATTTCCAAATTTTCTCGGTTTTTTTCGCTTGCGCTGTTTTGGGTCATATCTCCTTTCCAGAGGGGTTGTTAGACTTTGTTCTCTGATTTCAAGATTTCGTTCCCTTTCCTGAAAGGAAGACTTTCCTTTCAGGAAAGGGAACGAAATCTTGCGATTTTAATGAGCATTAATTGGGCAAGCTTCCGTCCATTTCCCTGCACTTCTGGCCACCCCATTCACTTTTATGGTTTTCGCTTGCTTCTGTCATTTTTCCATGTTTTTTTTTTCCATTTCACTTCTGAGACATCTTCTCCTATCTCTTGTTTTGCATGGCTTCCCTGATTCCAGGATTTAAATTGGAGTCATTTTTGGTAAGTCTTGGCCTTTTTCAGCGGCCCTCATTTCATCTCAGTCTCTTTGGTGGCAATCACTCCATTTCCAAATTTTCTCGGTTTTTTTCGCTTGCGCTGTTTTGGGTCATATCTCCTTTCCAGAGGGGTTGTTAGACTTTGTTCTCTGATTTCAAGATTTCGTTCCCTTTCCTGAAAGGAAGACTTTCCTTTCAGGAAAGGGAACGAAATCTTGCGATTTTAATGAGCATTAATTGGGCAAGCTTCCGTCCATTTCCCAGCACTTCTGGCCACCCCATTCACTTTTATGGTTTTCGCTTGCTTCTGTCATTTTTCCATGGTTTTTTTTTCCATTTCACTTCTGAGACATCTTCTCCTATCTCTTGTTTTGCATGGCTTCCCTGATTCCAGGATTTAAATTGGAGTCATTTTTGGTAAGTCTTGGCCTTTTTCAGCGGCCCTCATTTCATCTCAGTCTCTTTGGTGGCAATCACTCCATTTCCAAATTTTCTCGGTTTTTTTCGCTTGCGCTGTTTTGGGTCATATCTCCTTTCCAGAGGGGTTGTTAGACTTTGTTCTCTGATTTCAAGATTTCGTTCCCTTTCCTGAAAGGAAGACTTTCCTTTCAGGAAAGGGAACGAAATCTTGCGATTTTAATGAGCATTAATTGGGCAAGCTTCCGTCCATTTCCCTGCACTTCTGGCCACCCCATTCACTTTTATGGTTTTCGCTTGCTTCTGTCATTTTTCCATGGTTTTTTTTTCCATTTCACTTCTGAGACATCTTCTCCTATCTCTTGTTTTGCATGGCTTCCCTGATTCCAGGATTTAAATTGGAGTCATTTTTGGTAAGTCTTGGCCTTTTTCAGCGGCCCTCATTTCATCTCAGTCTCTTTGGTGGCAATCACTCCATTTCCAAATTTTCTCGGTTTTTTTCGCTTGCGCTGTTTTGGGTCATATCTCCTTTCCAGAGGGGTTGTTAGACTTTGTTCTCTGATTTCAAGATTTCGTTCCCTTTCCTGAAAGGAAGACTTTCCTTTCAGGAAAGGGAACGAAATCTTGCGATTTTAATGAGCATTAATTGGGCAAGCTTCCGTCCATTTCCCTGCACTTCTGGCCACCCCATTCACTTTTATGGTTTTCGCTTGCTTCTGTAATTTTTTAATTTTTTTTTTTCCATTTCACTTCTGAGACATCTTCTCCTATCTCTTGTTTTGCATGGCTTCCCTGATTCCAGGATTTAAATTGGAGTCATTTTTGGTAAGTCTTGGCCTTTTTCAGCGGCCCTCATTTCATCTCCGTCTCTTTGGTGGCAATCACTCCATTTCCAAATTTTCTCGGTTTTTTTCGCTTGCGCTGTTTTGGGTCATATCTCCTTTCCAGAGGGGTTGTTAGACTTTGTTCTCTGATTTCAAGATTTCGTTCCCTTTCCTGAAAGGAAGACTTTCCTTTCAGGAAAGGGAACGAAATCTTGCGATTTTAATGAGCATTAATTGGGCAAGCTTCCGTCCATTTCCCTGCACTTCTGGCCACCCCATTCACTTTTATGGTTTTCGCTTGCTTCTGTCATTTTTTAATTTTTTTTTTTCCATTTCACTTCTGAGACATCTTCTCCTATCTCTTGTTTTGCATGGCTTCCCTGATTCCAGGATTTAAATTGGAGGCATTTTTGGTAAGTCTTGGCCTTTTTCAGCCGGCCCTCATTTCATCTCAGTCTCTTTGGTGGCAATCACTCCATTTCCAAATTTTCTCGTTTTTTTTCGGTTGCGCTGTTTTGGGTCATATCTCCTTTCCAGAGGGGTTGTTAGACTTTGTTCTCTGATTTCAAGATTTCGTTCCCTTTCCTGAAAGGAAGACTTTCCTTTCAGGAAAGGGAACGAAATCTTGCGATTTTAATGAGCATTAATTGGGCAAGCTTCCGTCCATTTCCCTGCACTTCTGGCCACCCCATTCACTTTTATGGTTTTCGCTTGCTTCTGTAATTTTTTAATTTTTTTTTTTCCATTTCACTTCTGAGACATCTTCTCCTATCTCTTGTTTTGCATGGCTTCCCTGATTCCAGGATTTAAATTGGAGGCATTTTTGGTAAGTCTTGGCCTTTTTCAGCGGCCCTCATTTCATCTCCGTCTCTTTGGTGGCAATCACTCCATTTCCAAATTTTCTCGGTTTTTTTCGCTTGCGCTGTTTTGGGTCATATCTCCTTTCCAGAGGGGTTGTTAGACTTTGTTCTCTGATTTCAAGATTTCGTTCCCTTTCCTGAAAGGAAGACTTTCCTTTCAGGAAAGGGAACGAAATCTTGCGATTTTAATGAGCATTAATTGGGCAAGCTTCCGTCCATTTCCCTGCACTTCTGGCCACCCCATTCACTTTTATGGTTTTCGCTTGCTTCTGTAATTTTTTAATTTTTTTTTTTTCCATTTCACTTCTGAGACATCTTCTCCTATCTCTTGTTTTGCATGGCTTCCCTGATTCCAGGATTTAAATTGGAGGCATTTTTGGTAAGTCTTGGCCTTTTTCAGCGGCCCTCATTTCATCTCCGTCTCTTTGGTGGCAATCACTCCATTTCCAAATTTTCTCGGTTTTTTTCGCTTGCGCTGTTTTGGGTCATATCTCCTTTCCAGAGGGGTTGTTAGACTTTGTTCTCTGATTTCAAGATTTCGTTCCCTTTCCTGAAAGGAAGACTTTCCTTTCAGGAAAGGGAACGAAATCTTGCGATTTTAATGAGCATTAATTGGGCAAGCTTCCGTCCATTTCCCTGCACTTCTGGCCACCCCATTCACTTTTATGGTTTTCGCTTGCTTCTGTAATTTTTTAATTTTTTTTTTTCCATTTCACTTCTGAGACATCTTCTCCTATCTCTTGTTTTGCATGGCTTCCCTGATTCCAGGATTTAAAGTGGAGGCATTTTTGGTAAGTCTTGGCCTTTTTCAGCGGCCCTCATTTCATCTCCGTCTCTTTGGTGGCAATCACTCCATTTCCAAATTTTCTCGGTTTTTTTCGCTTGCGCTGTTTTGGGTCATATCTCCTTTCCAGAGGGGTTGTTAGACTTTGTTCTCTGATTTCAAGATTTCGTTCCCTTTCCTGAAAGGAAGACTTTCCTTTCAGGAAAGGGAACGAAATCTTGCGATTTTAATGAGCATTAATTGGGCAAGCTTCCGTCCATTTCCCTGCACTTCTGGCCACCCCATTCACTTTTATGGTTTTCGCTTGCTTCTGTCATTTTTTAATTTTTTTTTTTCCATTTCACTTCTGAGACATCTTCTCCTATCTCTTGTTTTGCATGGCTTCCCTGATTCCAGGATTTAAATTGGAGTCATTTTTGGTAAGTCTTGGCCTTTTTCAGCGGCCCTCATTTCATCTCAGTCTCTTTGGTGGCAATCACTCTATTTCCAAATTTTCTCGGTTTTTTTCGCTTGCGCTGTTTTGGGTCATATCTCCTTTCCAGAGGGGTTGTTAGACTTTGTTCTCTGATTTCAAGATTTCGTTCCCTTTCCTGAAAGGAAGACTTTCCTTTCAGGAAAGGGAACGAAATCTTGCGATTTTAATGAGCATTAATTGGGCAAGCTTCCGTCTGTTTCCCTGCACTTCTGGCCACCCCATTCACTTTTATGGTTTTCGCTTGCTTTTGTCATTTTTCCATGGTTTTTTTTTCCATTTCACTTCTGAGACATCTTCTCCTATCTCTTGTTTTGCATGGCTTCCCTGATTCCAGGATTTAAATTGGAGTCATTTTTGGTAAGTCTTGGCCTTTTTCAGCGGCTCGCATTTCATCTCAGTCTCTTTGGTGGCAATCACTCCATTTCCAAATTTTCTCGGTTTTTTTCGCTTGCGCTGTTTTGGGTCATATCTCCTTTCCAGAGGGGTTGTTAGACTTTGTTCTCTGATTTCAAGATTTCGTTCCCTTTCCTGAAAGGAAGACTTTCCTTTCAGGAAAGGGAACGAAATCTTGCGATTTTAATGAGCATTAATTGGGCAAGCTTCCGTCCATTTCCCTGCACTTCTGGCCACCCCATTCACTTTTATGGTTTTCGCTTGCTTCTGTCATTTTTCCATGGTATTTTTTTCCATTTCACTTCTGAGACATCTTCTCCTAACTCTTGTTTTGCATGGCTTCCCTGATTCCAGGATTTAAATTGGAGTCATTTTTGGTAAGTCTTGGCCTTTTTCAGCGGCCCTCATTTCATCTCAGTCTCTTTGGTGGCAATCACTCCATTTCCAAATTTTCTCGGTTTTTTTCGCTTGCGCTGTTTTGGGTCATATCTCCTTTCCAGAGGGGTTGTTAGACTTTGTTCTCTGATTTCAAGATTTCGTTCCCTTTCCTGAAAGGAAGACTTTCCTTTCAGGAAAGGGAACGAAATCTTGCGATTTTAATGAGCATTAATTGGGCAAGCTTCCGTCCATTTCCCTGCACTTCTGGCCACCCCATTCACTTTTATGGTTTTCGCTTGCTTCTGTCATTTTTCCATGGTTTTTTTTTCCATTTCACTTCTGAGACATCTTCTCCTATCTCTTGTTTTGCATGGCTTCCCTGATTCCAGGATTTAAATTGGAGTCATTTTTGGTAAGTCTTGGCCTTTTTCAGCGGCCCTCATTTCATCTCAGTCTCTTTGGTGGCAATCACTCCATTTCCAAATTTTCTCGGTTTTTTTCGCTTGCGCTGTTTTGGGTCATATCTCCTTTCCAGAGGGGTTGTTAGACTTTGTTCTCTGATTTCAAGATTTCGTTCCCTTTCCTGAAAGGAAGACTTTCCTTTCAGGAAAGGGAACGAAATCTTGAAAGGAAGACTTTCCTTTCAGGAAAGGGAACGAAATCTTGCGATTTTAATGAGCATTAATTGGGCAAGCTTCCGTCCATTTCCCTGCACTTCTGGCCACCCCATTCACTTTTATGGCTTTCGTATGCTTCTGTCATTTTTCCATGGTTTTTTTTTTCCATTTCACTTCTGAGACATCTTCTCCTATCTCTTGTTTTGCATGGCTTCCCTGATTCCAGGATTTAAATTGGAGTCATTTTTGGTAAGTCTTGGCCTTTTTCAGCGGCCCTCATTTCATCTCAGTCTCTTTGGTGGCAATCACTCCATTTCCAAATTTTCTCGGTTTTTTTCGCTTGCGCTGTTTTGGGTCATATCTCCTTTCCAGAGGGGTTGTTAGACTTTGTTCTCTGATTTCAAGATTTCGTTCCCTTTCCTGAAAGGAAGACTTTCCTTTCAGGAAAGGGAACGAAATCTTGCGATTTTAATGAGCATTAATTGGGCAAGCTTCCGTCCATTTCCCTGCACTTCTGGCCACCCCATTCACTTTTATGGTTTTCGCTTGCTTCTGTCATTTTTCCATGTTTTTTTTTTCCATTTCACTTCTGAGACATCTTCTCCTATCTCTTGTTTTGCATGGCTTCCCTGATTCCAGGATTTAAATTGGAGTCATTTTTGGTAAGTCTTGGCCTTTTTCAGCGGCCCTCATTTCATCTCAGTCTCTTTGGTGGCAATCACTCCATTTCCAAATTTTCTCGGTTTTTTTCGCTTGCGCTGTTTTGGGTCATATCTCCTTTCCAGAGGGGTTGTTAGACTTTGTTCTCTGATTTCAAGATTTCGTTCCCTTTCCTGAAAGGAAGACTTTCCTTTCAGGAAAGGGAACGAAATCTTGCGATTTTAATGAGCATTAATTGGGCAAGCTTCCGTCCATTTCCCTGCACTTCTGGCCACCCCATTCACTTTTATGGTTTTCGCTTGCTTCTGTCATTTTTCCATGGTTTTTTTTTCCATTTCACTTCTGAGACATCTTCTCCTATCTCTTGTTTTGCATGGCTTCCCTGATTCCAGGATTTAAATTGGAGTCATTTTTGGTAAGTCTTGGCCTTTTTCAGCGGCCCTCATTTCATCTCAGTCTCTTTGGTGGCAATCACTCCATTTCCAAATTTTCTCGGTTTTTTTCGCTTGCGCTGTTTTGGGTCATATCTCCTTTCCAGAGGGGTTGTTAGACTTTGTTCTCTGATTTCAAGATTTCGTTCCCTTTCCTGAAAGGAAGACTTTCCTTTCAGGAAAGGGAACGAAATCTTGCGATTTTAATGAGCATTAATTGGGCAAGCTTCCGTCCATTTCCCTGCACTTCTGGCCACCCCATTCACTTTTATGGTTTTCGCTTGCTTCTGTAATTTTTTAATTTTTTTTTTTCCATTTCACTTCTGAGACATCTTCTCCTATCTCTTGTTTTGCATGGCTTCCCTGATTCCAGGATTTAAATTGGAGTCATTTTTGGTAAGTCTTGGCCTTTTTCAGCGGCCCTCATTTCATCTCCGTCTCTTTGGTGGCAATCACTCCATTTCCAAATTTTCTCGGTTTTTTTCGCTTGCGCTGTTTTGGGTCATATCTCCTTTCCAGAGGGGTTGTTAGACTTTGTTCTCTGATTTCAAGATTTCGTTCCCTTTCCTGAAAGGAAGACTTTCCTTTCAGGAAAGGGAACGAAATCTTGCGATTTTAATGAGCATTAATTGGGCAAGCTTCCGTCCATTTCCCTGCACTTCTGGCCACCCCATTCACTTTTATGGTTTTCGCTTGCTTCTGTAATTTTTTAATATTTTTTTTTCCATTTCACTTCTGAGACATCTTCTCCTATCTCTTGTTTTGCATGGCTTCCCTGATTCCAGGATTTAAATTGGAGGCATTTTTGGTAAGTCTTGGCCTTTTTCAGCGGCCCTCATTTCATCTCAGTCTCTTTGGTGGCAATCACTCCATTTCCAAATTTTCTCGGTTTTTTTCGCTTGCGCTGTTTTGGGTCATATCTCCTTTCCAGAGGGGTTGTTAGACTTTGTTCTCTGATTTCAAGATTTCCTTCCCTTTCCTGAAAGGAAGACTTTCCTTTCAGGAAAGGGAACGAAATCTTGCGATTTTAATGAGCATTAATTGGGCAAGCTTCCGTCCATTTCCCTGCACTTCTGGCCACCCCATTCACTTTTATGGTTTTCGCTTGCTTCTGTAATTTTTTAATTTTTTTTTTTCCATTTCACTTCTGAGACATCTTCTCCTATCTCTTGTTTTGCATGGCTTCCCTGATTCCAGGATTTAAATTGGAGGCATTTTTGGTAAGTCTTGGCCTTTTTCAGCGGCCCTCATTTCATCTCCGTCTCTTTGGTGGCAATCACTCCATTTCCAAATTTTCTCGGTTTTTTTCGCTTGCGCTTTTTGGGTCATATCTCCTTTCCAGAGGGGTTGTTAGACTTTGTTCTCTGATTTCAAGATTTCGTTCCCTTTCCTGAAAGGAAGACTTTCCTTTCAGGAAAGGGAACGAAATCTTGCGATTTTAATGAGCATTAATTGGGCAAGCTTCCGTCCATTTCCCTGCACTTCTGGCCACCCCATTCACTTTTATGGTTTTCGCTTGCTTCTGTCATTTTTTAATTTTTTTTTTTCCATTTCACTTCTGAGACATCTTCTCCTATCTCTTGTTTTGCATGGCTTCCCTGATTCCAGGATTTAAATTGGAGGCATTTTTGGTAAGTCTTGGCCTTTTTCAGCGGCCCTCATTTCATCTCCGTCTCTTTGGTGGCAATCACTCCATTTCCAAATTTTCTCGGTTTTTTTCGCTTGCGCTGTTTTGGGTCATATCTCCTTTCCAGAGGGGTTGTTAGACTTTGTTCTCTGATTTCAAGATTTCGTTCCCTTTCCTGAAAGGAAGACTTTCCTTTCAGGAAAGGGAACGAAATCTTGCGATTTTAATGAGCATTAATTGGGCAAGCTTCCGTCCATTTCCCTGCACTTCTGGCCACCCCATTCACTTTTATGGTTTTCGCTTGCTTCTGTCATTTTTTAATTTTTTTTTTTCCATTTCACTTCTGAGACATCTTCTCCTATCTCTTGTTTTGCATGGCTTCCCTGATTCCAGGATTTAAATTGGAGTCATTTTTGGTAAGTCTTGGCCTTTTTCAGCGGCCCTCATTTCATCTCAGTCTCTTTGGTGGCAATCACTCTATTTCCAAATTTTCTCGGTTTTTTTCGCTTGCGCTGTTTTGGGTCATATCTCCTTTCCAGAGGGGTTGTTAGACTTTGTTCTCTGATTTCAAGATTTCGTTCCCTTTCCTGAAAGGAAGACTTTCCTTTCAGGAAAGGGAACGAAATCTTGCGATTTTAATGAGCATTAATTGGGCAAGCTTCCGTCTGTTTCCCTGCACTTCTGGCCACCCCATTCACTTTTATGGTTTTCGCTTGCTTTTGTCATTTTTCCATGGTTTTTTTTTCCATTTCACTTCTGAGACATCTTCTCCTATCTCTTGTTTTGCATGGCTTCCCTGATTCCAGGATTTAAATTGGAGTCATTTTTGGTAAGTCTTGGCCTTTTTCAGCGGCTCGCATTTCATCTCAGTCTCTTTGGTGGCAATCACTCCATTTCCAAATTTTCTCGGTTTTTTTCGCTTGCGCTGTTTTGGGTCATATCTCCTTTCCAGAGGGGTTGTTAGACTTTGTTCTCTGATTTCAAGATTTCGTTCCCTTTCCTGAAAGGAAGACTTTCCTTTCAGGAAAGGGAACGAAATCTTGCGATTTTAATGAGCATTAATTGGGCAAGCTTCCGTCCATTTCCCTGCACTTCTGGCCACCCCATTCACTTTTATGGTTTTCGCTTGCTTCTGTAATTTTTTAATTTTTTTTTTTCCATTTCACTTCTGAGACATCTTCTCCTATCTCTTGTTTTGCATGGCTTCCCTGATTCCAGGATTTAAATTGGAGGCATTTTTGGTAAGTCTTGGCCTTTTTCAGCGGCCCTCATTTCATCTCCGTCTCTTTGGTGGCAATCACTCCATTTCCAAATTTTCTCGGTTTTTTTCGCTTGCGCTGTTTTGGGTCATATCTCCTTTCCAGAGGGGTTGTTAGACTTTGTTCTCTGATTTCAAGATTTCGTTCCCTTTCCTGAAAGGAAGACTTTCCTTTCAGGAAAGGGAACGAAATCTTGCGATTTTAATGAGCATTAATTGGGCAAGCTTCCGTCCATTTCCCTGCACTTCTGGCCACCCCATTCACTTTTATGGTTTTCGCTTGCTTCTGTAATTTTTTAATTTTTTTTTTTCCATTTCACTTCTGAGACATCTTCTCCTATCTCTTGTTTTGCATGGCTTCCCTGATTCCAGGATTTAAATTGGAGGCATTTTTGGTAAGTCTTGGCCTTTTTCAGCGGCCCTCATTTCATCTCCGTCTCTTTGGTGGCAATCACTCCATTTCCAAATTTTCTCGGTTTTTTTTCGCTTGCGCTGTTTTGGGTCATATCTCCTTTCCAGAGGGGTTGTTAGACTTTGTTCTCTGATTTCAAGATTTCGTTCCCTTTCCTGAAAGGAAGACTTTCCTTTCAGGAAAGGGAACGAAATCTTGCGATTTTAATGAGCATTAATTGGGCAAGCTTCCGTCCATTTCCCTGCACTTCTGGCCACCCCATTCACTTTTATGGTTTTCGCTTGCTTCTGTCATTTTTTAATTTTTTTTTTTCCATTTCACTTCTGAGACATCTTCTCCTATCTCTTGTTTTGCATGGCTTCCCTGATTCCAGGATTTAAATTGGAGTCATTTTTGGTAAGTCTTGGCCTTTTTCAGCGGCCCTCATTTCATCTCAGTCTCTTTGGTGGCAATCACTCTATTTCCAAATTTTCTCGGTTTTTTTCGCTTGCGCTGTTTTGGGTCATATCTCCTTTCCAGAGGGGTTGTTAGACTTTGTTCTCTGATTTCAAGATTTCGTTCCCTTTCCTGAAAGGAAGACTTTCCTTTCAGGAAAGGGAACGAAATCTTGCGATTTTAATGAGCATTAATTGGGCAAGCTTCCGTCTGTTTCCCTGCACTTCTGGCCACCCCATTCACTTTTATGGTTTTCGCTTGCTTTTGTCATTTTTCCATGGTTTTTTTTTCCATTTCACTTCTGAGACATCTTCTCCTATCTCTTGTTTTGCATGGCTTCCCTGATTCCAGGATTTAAATTGGAGTCATTTTTGGTAAGTCTTGGCCTTTTTCAGCGGCCCTCATTTCATCTCAGTCTCTTTGGTGGCAATCACTCTATTTCCAAATTTTCTCGGTTTTTTTCGCTTGCGCTGTTTTGGGTCATATCTCCTTTCCAGAGGGGTTGTTAGACTTTGTTCTCTGATTTCAAGATTTCGTTCCCTTTCCTGAAAGGAAGACTTTCCTTTCAGGAAAGGGAACGAAATCTTGCGATTTTAATGAGCATTAATTGGGCAAGCTTCCGTCTGTTTCCCTGCACTTCTGGCCACCCCATTCACTTTTATGGTTTTCGCTTGCTTCTGTCATTTTTCCATGGTTTTTTTTTCCATTTCACTTCTGAGACATCTTCTCCTATCTCTTGTTTTGCATGGCTTCCCTGATTCCAGGATTTAAATTGGAGTCATTTTTGGTAAGTCTTGGCCTTTTTCAGCGGCTCGCATTTCATCTCAGTCTCTTTGGTGGCAATCACTCCATTTCCAAATTTTCTCGGTTTTTTTCGCTTGCGCTGTTTTGGGTCATATCTCCTTTCCAGAGGGGTTGTTAGACTTTGTTCTCTGATTTCAAGATTTCGTTCCCTTTCCTGAAAGGAAGACTTTCCTTTCAGGAAAGGGAACGAAATCTTGCGATTTTAATGAGCATTAATTGGGCAAGCTTCCGTCCATTTCCCTGCACTTCTGGCCACCCCATTCACTTTTATGGTTTTCGCTTGCTTCTGTCATTTTTCCATGGTATTTTTTTCCATTTCACTTCTGAGACATCTTCTCCTAACTCTTGTTTTGCATGGCTTCCCTGATTCCAGGATTTAAATTGGAGTCATTTTTGGTAAGTCTTGGCCTTTTTCAGCGGCCCTCATTTCATCTCAGTCTGTTTGGTGGCAATCACTCCATTTCCAAATTTTCTCGGTTTTTTTCGCTTGCGCTGTTTTGGGTCATATCTCCTTTCCAGAGGGGTTGTTAGACTTTGTTCTCTGATTTCAAGATTTCGTTCCCTTTCCTGAAAGGAAGACTTTCCTTTCAGGAAAGGGAACGAAATCTTGCGATTTTAATGAGCATTAATTGGGCAAGCTTCCGTCTGTTTCCCTGCACTTCTGGCCACCCCATTCACTTTTATGGTTTTCGCTTGCTTCTGTCATTTTTCCATGGTTTTTTTTTCCATTTCACTTCTGAGACATCTTCTCCTATCTCTTGTTTTGCATGGCTTCCCTGATTCCAGGATTTAAATTGGAGTCATTTTTGGTAAGTCTTGGCCTTTTTCAGCGGCTCGCATTTCATCTCAGTCTCTTTGGTGGCAATCACTCCATTTCCAAATTTTCTCGGTTTTTTTCGCTTGCGCTGTTTTGGGTCATATCTCCTTTCCAGAGGGGTTGTTAGACTTTGTTCTCTGATTTCAAGATTTCGTTCCCTTTCCTGAAAGGAAGACTTTCCTTTCAGGAAAGGGAACGAAATCTTGCGATTTTAATGAGCATTAATTGGGCAAGCTTCCGTCCATTTCCCTGCACTTCTGGCCACCCCATTCACTTTTATGGTTTTCGCTTGCTTCTGTCATTTTTCCATGGTTTTTTTTTCCATTTCACTTCTGAGACATCTTCTCCTATCTCTTGTTTTGCATGGCTTCCCTGATTCCAGGATTTAAATTGGAGTCTGTTTTGGTAAGTCTTGGCCTTTTTCAGCGGCCCTCATTTCATCTCAGTCTCTTTGGTGGCAATCACTCCATTTCCAAATTTTCTCGGTTTTTTTCGCTTGCGCTGTTTTGGGTCATATCTCCTTTCCAGAGGGGTTGTTAGACTTTGTTCTCTGATTTCAAGATTTCGTTCCCTTTCCTGAAAGGAAGACTTTCCTTTCAGGAAAGGGAACGAAATCTTGCGATTTTAATGAGCATTAATTGGGCAAGCTTCCGTCCATTTCCCTGCACTTCTGGCCATCCCATTCACTTTTATGGTTTTCGCTTGCTTCTGTCATTTTTTAATTTTTTTTTTTCCATTTCACTTCTGAGACATCTTCTCCTATCTCTTGTTTTGCATGGCTTCCCTGATTCCAGGATTTAAATTGGAGTCATTTTTGGTAAGTCTTGGCCTTTTTCAGCGGCTCTCATTTCATCTCAGTCTCTTTGGTGCCAATCACTCCATTTCCAAATTTTCTCGATTTTTTTCGCTTGCGCTGTTTTGGGTCATATCTCCTTTCCAGAGGGGTTGTTAGACTTTGTTCTCTGATTTCAAGATTTCGTTCCCTTTCCTGAAAGGAAGACTTTCCTTTCAGGAAAGGGAACGAAATCTTGCGATTTTAATGAGCATTAATTGGGCAAGCTTCCGTCCATTTCCCTGCACTTCTGGCCACCCCATTCGCTTTTATGGTTTTCGCTTGCTTCTGTCATTTTTCCATGGTTTTTTTTTCCATTTCACTTCTGAGACATCTTCTCCTATCTCTTGTTTTGCATGGCTTCCCTGATTCCAGGATTTAAATTGGAGTCATTTTTGGTAAGTCTTGGCCTTTTTCAGCGGCCCTCATTTCATCTCAGTCTCTTTGGTGGCAATCACTCCATTTCCAAATTTTCTCGTTTTTTTTCGCTTGCGCTGTTTTGGGTCATATCTCCTTTCCAGAGGGGTTGTTAGACTTTGTTCTCTGATTTCAAGATTTCGTTCCCTTTCCTGAAAGGAAGACTTTCCTTTCAGGAAAGGGAACGAAATCTTGCGATTTTAATGAGCATTAATTGGGCAAGCTTCCGTCCATTTCCCTGCACTTCTGGCCACCCCATTCACTTTTATGGTTTTCGCTTGCTTCTGTCATTTTTCCATGGTTTTTTTTTCCATTTCACTTCTGAGACATCTTCTCCTATCTCTTGTTTTGCATGGCTTCCCTGATTCCAGGATTTAAATTGGAGTCATTTTTGGTAAGTCTTGGCCTTTTTCAGCGGCCCTCATTTCATCTCAGTCTCTTTGGTGGCAATCACTCCATTTCCAAATTTTCTCGGTTTTTTTCGCTTGCGCTGTTTTGGGTCATATCTCCTTTCCAGAGGGGTTGTTAGACTTTGTTCTCTGATTTCAAGATTTCGTTCCCTTTCCTGAAAGGAAGACTTTCCTTTCAGGAAAGGGAACGAAATCTTGCGATTTTAATGAGCATTAATTGGGCAAGCTTCCGTCCATTTCCCTGCACTTCTAGGCACCCCATTCACTTTTATGGCTTTCGCTTGCTTCTGTCATTTTTCCATGGTTTTTTTTTCCATTTCACTTCTGAGACATCTTCTCCTATCTCTTGTTTTGCATGGCTTCCCTGATTCCAGGATTTAAATTGGAGGCATTTTTGGTAAGTCTTGGCCTTTTTCAGCGGCCCTCATTTCATCTCAGTCTCTTTGGTGGCAATCACTCCATTTCCAAATTTTCTCGGTTTTTTTCGCTTGCGCTGTTTTGGGTCATATCTCCTTTCCAGAGGGGTTGTTAGACTTTGTTCTCTGATTTCAAGATTTCGTTCCCTTTCCTGAAAGGAAGACTTTCTTTTCAGGAAAGGGAACGAAATCTTGCGATTTTAATGAGCATTAATTGGGCAAGCTTCCGTCCATTTCCCTGCACTTCTGGCCACCCCATTCACTTTTATGGTTTTCGCTTGCTTCTGTCATTTTTCCATGGTTTTTTTTTCCATTTCACTTCTGAGACATCTTCTCCTATCTCTTGTTTTGCATGGCTTCCCTGATTCCAGGATTTAAATTGGAGGCATTTTTGGTAAGTCTTGGCCTTTTTCAGCGGCCCTCATTTCATCTCAGTCTCTTTGGTGGCAATCACTCCATTTCCAAATTTTCTCGGTTTTTTTCGCTTGCGCTGTTTTGGGTCATATCTCCTTTCCAGAGGGGTTGTTAGACTTTGTTCTCTGATTTCAAGATTTCGTTCCCTTTCCTGAAAGGAAGACTTTCCTTTCAGGAAAGGGAACGAAATCTTGCGATTTTAATGAGCATTAATTGGGCAAGCTTCCGTCCATTTCCCTGCACTTCTAGGCACCCCATTCACTTTTATGGTTTTCGCTTGCTTCTGTCATTTTTTTATTTTTTTTTTCCATTTCACTTCTGAGACATCTTCTCCTATCTCTTGTTTTGCATGGCTTCCCTGATTCCAGGATTTAAATTGGAGTCATTTTTGGTAAGTCTTGGCCTTTTTCAGCGGCCCTCATTTCATCTCAGTCTCTTTGGTGGCAATCACTCCATTTCCAAATTTTCTCGGTTTTTTTCGCTTGCGCTGTTTTGGGTCATATCTCCTTTCCAGAGGGGTTGTTAGACTTTGTTCTCTGATTTCAAGATTTCGTTCCCTTTCCTGAAAGGAAGACTTTCCTTTCAGGAAAGGGAACGAAATCTTGCGATTTTAATGAGCATTAATTGGGCAAGCTTCCGTCCATTTCCCTGCACTTCTAGGCACCCCATTCACTTTTATGGCTTTCGCTTGCTTCTGTCATTTTTCCATGGTTTTTTTTTCCATTTCACTTCTGAGACATCTTCTCCTATCTCTTGTTTTGCATGGCTTCCCTGATTCCAGGATTTAAATTGGAGGCATTTTTGGTAAGTCTTGGCCTTTTTCAGCGGCCCTCATTTCATCTCAGTCTCTTTGGTGGCAATCACTCCATTTCCAAATTTTCTCGGTTTTTTTCGCTTGCGCTGTTTTGGGTCATATCTCCTTTCCAGAGGGGTTGTTAGACTTTGTTCTCTGATTTCAAGATTTCGTTCCCTTTCCTGAAAGGAAGACTTTCCTTTCAGGAAAGGGAACGAAATCTTGCGATTTTAATGAGCATTAATTGGGCAAGCTTCCGTCCATTTCCCTGCACTTCTGGCCACCCCATTCACTTTTATGGTTTTCGCTTGCTTCTGTCATTTTTCCATGGTTTTTTTTTCCATTTCACTTCTGAGACATCTTCTCCTATCTCTTGTTTTGCATGGCTTCCCTGATTCCAGGATTTAAATTGGAGTCATTTTTGGTAAGTCTTGGCCTTTTTCAGCGGCCCTCATTTCATCTCAGTCTCTTTGGTGGCAATCACTCCATTTCCAAATTTTCTCGGTTTTTTTCGCTTGCGCTGTTTTGGGTCATATCTCCTTTCCAGAGGGGTTGTTAGACTTTGTTCTCTGATTTCAAGATTTCGTTCCCTTTCCTGAAAGGAAGACTTTCCTTTCAGGAAAGGGAACGAAATCTTGCGATTTTAATGAGCATTAATTGGGCAAGCTTCCGTCCATTTCCCTGCACTTCTGGCCACCCCATTCACTTTTATGGTTTTCGCTTGCTTCTGTCATTTTTTTATTTTTTTTTTCCATTTCACTTCTGAGACATCTTCTCCTATCTCTTGTTTTGCATGGCTTCCCTGATTCCAGGATTTAAATTGGAGTCATTTTTGGTAAGTCTTGGCCTTTTCCAGCGGCCCTCATTTCATGTCAGTCTCTTTGGTGGCAATCACTCCATTTCCAAATTTTCTCGGTTTTTTTCGCTTGCGCTGTTTTGGGTCATATCTCCTTTCCAGAGGGGTTGTTAGACTTTGTTCTCTGATTTCAAGATTTCGTTCCCTTTCCTGAAAGGAAGACTTTCCTTTCAGGAAAGGGAACGAAATCTTGCGATTTTAATGAGCATTAATTGGGCAAGCTTCCGTCCATTTCCCTGCACTTCTGGCCACCCCATTCACTTTTATGGTTTTCGCTTGCTTCTGTCATTTTTCCATGGTTTTTTTTTCCATTTCACTTCTGAGACATCTTCTCCTATCTCTTGTTTTGCATGGCTTCCCTGATTCCAGGATTTAAATTGGAGTCATTTTTGGTAAGTCTTGGCCTTTTTCAGCGGCCCTCATTTCATCTCAGTCTCTTTGGTGGCAATCACTCCATTTCCAAATTTTCTCGGTTTTTTTCGCTTGCGCTGTTTTGGGTCATATCTCCTTTCCAGAGGGGTTGTTAGACTTTGTTCTCTGATTTCAAGATTTCGTTCCCTTTCCTGAAAGGAAGACTTTCCTTTCAGGAAAGGGAACGAAATCTTGCGATTTTAATGAGCATTAATTGGGCAAGCTTCCGTCCATTTCCCTGCACTTCTGGCCACCCCATTCACTTTTATGGTTTTCGCTTGCTTCTGTCATTTTTTTATTTTTTTTTTCCATTTCACTTCTGAGACATCTTCTCCTATCTCTTGTTTTGCATGGCTTCCCTGATTCCAGGATTTAAATTGGAGGCATTTTTGGTAAGTCTTGGCCTTTTCCAGCGGCCCTCATTTCATGTCAGTCTCTTTGGTGGCAATCACTCCATTTCCAAATTTTCTCGGTTTTTTTCGCTTGCGCTGTTTTGGGTCATATCTCCTTTCCAGAGGGGTTGTTAGACTTTGTTCTCTGATTTCAAGATTTCGTTCCCTTTCCTGAAAGGAAGACTTTCCTTTCAGGAAAGGGAACGAAATCTTGCGATTTTAATGAGCATTAATTGGGCAAGCTTCCGTCCATTTCCCTGCACTTCTAGGCACCCCATTCACTTTTATGGCTTTCGCTTGCTTCTGTCATTTTTCCATGGTTTTTTTTTCCATTTCACTTCTGAGACATCTTCTCCTATCTCTTGTTTTGCATGGCTTCCCTGATTCCAGGATTTAAATTGGAGTCATTTTTGGTAAGTCTTGGCCTTTTTCAGCGGCTCGCATTTCATCTCAGTCTCTTTGGTGGCAATCACTCCATTTCCAAATTTTCTCGTTTTTTTTCGCTTGCGCTGTTTTGGGTCATATCTCCTTTCCAGAGGGGTTGTTAGACTTTGTTCTCTGATTTCAAGATTTCGTTCCCTTTCCTGAAAGGAAGACTTTCCTTTCAGGAAAGGGAACGAAATCTTGCGATTTTAATGAGCATTAATTGGGCAAGCTTCCGTCCATTTCCCTGCACTTCTGGCCACCCCATTCACTTTTATGGTTTTCGCTTGCTTCTGTCATTTTTCCATGGTTTTTTTTTCCATTTCACTTCTGAGACATCTTCTCCTATCTCTTGTTTTGCATGGCTTCCCTGATTCCAGGATTTAAATTGGAGTCTGTTTTGGTAAGTCTTGGCCTTTTTCAGCGGCCCTCATTTCATCTCAGTCTCTTTGGTGGCAATCACTCCATTTCCAAATTTTCTCGGTTTTTTTCGCTTGCGCTGTTTTGGGTCATATCTCCTTTCCAGAGGGGTTGTTAGACTTTGTTCTCTGATTTCAAGATTTCGTTCCCTTTCCTGAAAGGAAGACTTTCCTTTCAGGAAAGGGAACGAAATCTTGCGATTTTAATGAGCATTAATTGGGCAAGCTTCCGTCCATTTCCCTGCACTTCTGGCCACCCCATTCACTTTTATGGTTTTCGCTTGCTTCTGTCATTTTTCCATGGTTTTTTTTTCCATTTCACTTCTGAGACATCTTCTCCTATCTCTTGTTTTGCATGGCTTCCCTGATTCCAGGATTTAAATTGGAGTCATTTTTGGTAAGTCTTGGCCTTTTTCAGCGGCCCTTATTTCATCTCAGTCTCTTTGGTGGCAATCACTCCATTTCCAAATTTTCTCGGTTTTTTTCGCTTGCGCTGTTTTGGGTCATATCTCCTTTCCAGAGGGGTTGTTAGACTTTGTTCTCTGATTTCAAGATTTCGTTCCCTTTCCTGAAAGGAAGACTTTCCTTTCAGGAAAGGGAACGAAATCTTGCGATTTTAATGAGCATTAATTGGGCAAGCTTCCGTCCATTTCCCTGCACTTCTGGCCACCCCATTCACTTTTATGGTTTTCGCTTGCTTCTGTCATTTTTTTATTTTTTTTTTCCATTTCACTTCTGAGACATCTTCTCCTATCTCTTGTTTTGCATGGCTTCCCTGATTCCAGGATTTAAATTGGAGGCATTTTTGGTAAGTCTTGGCCTTTTTCAGCGGCCCTCATTTCATCTCAGTCTCTTTGGTGGCAATCACTCCATTTCCAAATTTTCTCGGTTTTTTTCGCTTGCGCTGTTTTGGGTCATATCTCCTTTCCAGAGGGGTTGTTAGACTTTGTTCTCTGATTTCAAGATTTCGTTCCCTTTCCTGAAAGGAAGACTTTCCTTTCAGGAAAGGGAACAAAATCTTGCGATTTTAATGAGCATTAATTGGGCAAGCTTCCGTCCATTTCCCTGCACTTCTGGCCACCCCATTCACTTTTATGGTTTTCGCTTGCTCCTGTCATTTTTTAATTTTTTTTTTTCCATTTCACTTCTGAGACATCTTCTCCTATCTCTTGTTTTGCATGGCTTCCCTGATTCCAGGATTTAAATTGGAGTCATTTTTGGTAAGTCTTGGCCTTTTTCAGCGGCCCTCATTTCATCTCAGTCTCTTTGGTGGCAATCACTCCATTTCCAAATTTTCTCGGTTTTTTTCGCTTGCGCTGTTTTGGGTCATATCTCCTTTCCAGAGGGGTTGTTAGACTTTGTTCTCTGATTTCAAGATTTCGTTCCCTTTCCTGAAAGGAAGACTTTCCTTTCAGGAAAGGGAACGAAATCTTGCGATTTTAATGAGCATTAATTGGGCAAGCTTCCATCCATTTCCCTGCACTTCTGGCCACCCCATTCACTTTTATGGTTTTCGCTTGCTTCTGTCATTTTTTAATTTTTTTTTTCCATTTCACTTCTGAGACATCTTCTCCTATCTCTTGTTTTGCATGGCTTCCCTGATTCCAGGATTTAAATTGGAGTCATTTTTGGTAAGTCTTGGCCTTTTTCAGCGGCCCTCATTTCATCTCAGTCTCTTTGGTGGCAATCACTCCATTTCCAAATTTTCTCGGTTTTTTTCGCTTGCGCTGTTTTGGGTCATATCTCCTTTCCAGAGGGGTTGTTAGACTTTGTTCTCTGATTTCAAGATTTCGTTCCCTTTCCTGAAAGGAAGACTTTCCTTTCAGGAAAGGGAACGAAATCTTGCGATTTTAATGAGCATTAATTGGGCAAGCTTCCGTCCATTTCCCTGCACTTCTGGCCACCCCATTCACTTTTATGGTTTTCGCTTGCTTCTGTCATTTTTTTATTTTTTTTTTCCATTTCACTTCTGAGACATCTTCTCCTATCTCTTGTTTTGCATGGCTTCCCTGATTCCAGGATTTAAATTGGAGGCATTTTTGGTAAGTCTTGGCCTTTTTCAGCGGCCCTCATTTCATCTCAGTCTCTTTGGTGGCAATCACTCCATTTCCAAATTTTCTCGGTTTTTTTCGCTTGCGCTGTTTTGGGTCATATCTCCTTTCCAGAGGGGTTGTTAGACTTTGTTCTCTGATTTCAAGATTTCGTTCCCTTTCCTGAAAGGAAGACTTTCCTTTCAGGAAAGGGAACGAAATCTTGCGATTTTAATGAGCATTAATTGGGCAAGCTTCCGTCCATTTCCCTGCACTTCTGGCCACCCCATTCACTTTTATGGTTTTCGCTTGCTTCTGTCATTTTTCCATGGTTTTTTTTCCATTTCACTTCTGAGACATCTTCTCCTATCTCTTGTTTTGCATGGCTTCCCTGATTCCAGGATTTAAATTGGAGGCATTTTTGGTAAGTCTTGGCCTTTTTCAGCGGCCCTCATTTCATCTCAGTCTCTTTGGTGGCAATCACTCCATTTCCAAATTTTCTCGGTTTTTTTCGCTTGCGCTGTTTTGGGTCATATCTCCTTTCCAGAGGGGTTGTTAGACTTTGTTCTCTGATTTCAAGATTTCGTTCCCTTTCCTGAAAGGAAGACTTTCCTTTCAGGAAAGGGAACAAAATCTTGCGATTTTAATGAGCATTAATTGGGCAAGCTTCCGTCCATTTCCCTGCACTTCTGGCCACCCCATTCACTTTTATGGTTTTCGCTTGCTCCTGTCATTTTTTAATTTTTTTTTTTCCATTTCACTTCTGAGACATCTTCTCCTATCTCTTGTTTTGCATGGCTTCCCTGATTCCAGGATTTAAATTGGAGTCATTTTTGGTAAGTCTTGGCCTTTTTCAGCGGCCCTCATTTCATCTCAGTCTCTTTGGTGGCAATCACTCCATTTCCAAATTTTCTCGGTTTTTTTCGCTTGCGCTGTTTTGGGTCATATCTCCTTTCCAGAGGGGTTGTTAGACTTTGTTCTCTGATTTCAAGATTTCGTTCCCTTTCCTGAAAGGAAGACTTTCCTTTCAGGAAAGGGAACGAAATCTTGCGATTTTAATGAGCATTAATTGGGCAAGCTTCCATCCATTTCCCTGCACTTCTGGCCACCCCATTCACTTTTATGGTTTTCGCTTGCTTCTGTCATTTTTTAATTTTTTTTTTCCATTTCACTTCTGAGACATCTTCTCCTATCTCTTGTTTTGCATGGCTTCCCTGATTCCAGGATTTAAATTGGAGTCATTTTTGGTAAGTCTTGGCCTTTTTCAGCGGCCCTCATTTCATCTCAGTCTCTTTGGTGGCAATCACTCCATTTCCAAATTTTCTCGGTTTTTTTCGCTTGCGCTGTTTTGGGTCATATCTCCTTTCCAGAGGGGTTGTTAGACTTTGTTCTCTGATTTCAAGATTTCGTTCCCTTTCCTGAAAGGAAGACTTTCCTTTCAGGAAAGGGAACGAAATCTTGCGATTTTAATGAGCATTAATTGGGCAAGCTTCCGTCCATTTCCCTGCACTTCTGGCCACCCCATTCACTTTTATGGTTTTCGCTTGCTTCTGTCATTTTTTTATTTTTTTTTTCCATTTCACTTCTGAGACATCTTCTCCTATCTCTTGTTTTGCATGGCTTCCCTGATTCCAGGATTTAAATTGGAGGCATTTTTGGTAAGTCTTGGCCTTTTTCAGCGGCCCTCATTTCATCTCAGTCTCTTTGGTGGCAATCACTCCATTTCCAAATTTTCTCGGTTTTTTTCGCTTGCGCTGTTTTGGGTCATATCTCCTTTCCAGAGGGGTTGTTAGACTTTGTTCTCTGATTTCAAGATTTCGTTCCCTTTCCTGAAAGGAAGACTTTCCTTTCAGGAAAGGGAACGAAATCTTGCGATTTTAATGAGCATTAATTGGGCAAGCTTCCGTCCATTTCCCTGCACTTCTGGCCACCCCATTCACTTTTATGGTTTTCGCTTGCTTCTGTCATTTTTCCATGGTTTTTTTTCCATTTCACTTCTGAGACATCTTCTCCTATCTCTTGTTTTGCATGGCTTCCCTGATTCCAGGATTTAAATTGGAGTCATTTTTGGTAAGTCTTGGCCTTTTTCAGCGGCCCTCATTTCATCTCAGTCTCTTTGGTGGCAATCACTCCATTTCCAAATTTTCTCGGTTTTTTTCGCTTGCGCTGTTTTGGGTCATATCTCCTTTCCAGAGGGGTTGTTAGACTTTGTTCTCTGATTTCAAGATTTCGTTCCCTTTCCTGAAAGGAAGACTTTCCTTTCAGGAAAGGGAACGAAATCTTGCGATTTTAATGAGCATTAATTGGGCAAGCTTCCGTCCATTTCCCTGCACTTCTGGCCACCCCATTCACTTTTATGGCTTTCGCTTGCTTCTGTCATTTTTCCATGGTTTTTTTTTCCATTTCACTTCTGAGACATCTTCTCCTATCTCTTGTTTTGCATGGCTTCCCTGATTCCAGGATTTAAATTGGAGTCTGTTTTGGTAAGTCTTGGCCTTTTTCAGCGGCCCTCATTTCATCTCAGTCTCTTTGGTGGCAATCACTCCATTTCCAAATTTTCTCGGTTTTTTTCGCTTGCGCTGTTTTGGGTCATATCTCCTTTCCAGAGGGGTTGTTAGACTTTGTTCTCTGATTTCAAGATTTCGTTCCCTTTCCTGAAAGGAAGACTTTCCTTTCAGGAAAGGGAACGAAATCTTGCGATTTTAATGAGCATTAATTGGGCAAGCTTCCGTCCATTTCCCTGCACTTCTGGCCACCCCATTCACTTTTATGGTTTTCGCTTGCTTCTGTCATTTTTCCATGGTTTTTTTTTCCATTTCACTTCTGAGACATCTTCTCCTATCTCTTGTTTTGCATGGCTTCCCTGATTCCAGGATTTAAATTGGAGTCATTTTTGGTAAGTCTTGGCCTTTTTCAGCGGCCCTTATTTCATCTCAGTCTCTTTGGTGGCAATCACTCCATTTCCAAATTTTCTCGGTTTTTTTCGCTTGCGCTGTTTTGGGTCATATCTCCTTTCCAGAGGGGTTGTTAGACTTTGTTCTCTGATTTCAAGATTTCGTTCCCTTTCCTGAAAGGAAGACTTTCCTTTCAGGAAAGGGAACGAAATCTTGCGATTTTAATGAGCATTAATTGGGCAAGCTTCCGTCCATTTCCCTGCACTTCTGGCCACCCCATTCACTTTTATGGTTTTCGCTTGCTTCTGTCATTTTTTTATTTTTTTTTTCCATTTCACTTCTGAGACATCTTCTCCTATCTCTTGTTTTGCATGGCTTCCCTGATTCCAGGATTTAAATTGGAGGCATTTTTGGTAAGTCTTGGCCTTTTTCAGCGGCCCTCATTTCATCTCAGTCTCTTTGGTGGCAATCACTCCATTTCCAAATTTTCTCGGTTTTTTTCGCTTGCGCTGTTTTGGGTCATATCTCCTTTCCAGAGGGGTTGTTAGACTTTGTTCTCTGATTTCAAGATTTCGTTCCCTTTCCTGAAAGGAAGACTTTCCTTTCAGGAAAGGGAACAAAATCTTGCGATTTTAATGAGCATTAATTGGGCAAGCTTCCGTCCATTTCCCTGCACTTCTGGCCACCCCATTCACTTTTATGGTTTTCGCTTGCTCCTGTCATTTTTTAATTTTTTTTTTTCCATTTCACTTCTGAGACATCTTCTCCTATCTCTTGTTTTGCATGGCTTCCCTGATTCCAGGATTTAAATTGGAGTCATTTTTGGTAAGTCTTGGCCTTTTTCAGCGGCCCTCATTTCATCTCAGTCTCTTTGGTGGCAATCACTCCATTTCCAAATTTTCTCGGTTTTTTTCGCTTGCGCTGTTTTGGGTCATATCTCCTTTCCAGAGGGGTTGTTAGACTTTGTTCTCTGATTTCAAGATTTCGTTCCCTTTCCTGAAAGGAAGACTTTCCTTTCAGGAAAGGGAACGAAATCTTGCGATTTTAATGAGCATTAATTGGGCAAGCTTCCGTCCATTTCCCTGCACTTCTGGCCACCCCATTCACTTTTATGGTTTTCGCTTGCTTCTGTCATTTTTTTATTTTTTTTTTCCATTTCACTTCTGAGACATCTTCTCCTATCTCTTGTTTTGCATGGCTTCCCTGATTCCAGGATTTAAATTGGAGGCATTTTTGGTAAGTCTTGGCCTTTTTCAGCGGCCCTCATTTCATCTCAGTCTCTTTGGTGGCAATCACTCCATTTCCAAATTTTCTCGGTTTTTTTCGCTTGCGCTGTTTTGGGTCATATCTCCTTTCCAGAGGGGTTGTTAGACTTTGTTCTCTGATTTCAAGATTTCGTTCCCTTTCCTGAAAGGAAGACTTTCCTTTCAGGAAAGGGAACGAAATCTTGCGATTTTAATGAGCATTAATTGGGCAAGCTTCCGTCCATTTCCCTGCACTTCTGGCCACCCCATTCACTTTTATGGTTTTCGCTTGCTTCTGTCATTTTTCCATGGTTTTTTTTCCATTTCACTTCTGAGACATCTTCTCCTATCTCTTGTTTTGCATGGCTTCCCTGATTCCAGGATTTAAATTGGAGGCATTTTTGGTAAGTCTTGGCCTTTTTCAGCGGCCCTCATTTCATCTCAGTCTCTTTGGTGGCAATCACTCCATTTCCAAATTTTCTCGGTTTTTTTCGCTTGCGCTGTTTTGGGTCATATCTCCTTTCCAGAGGGGTTGTTAGACTTTGTTCTCTGATTTCAAGATTTCGTTCCCTTTCCTGAAAGGAAGACTTTCCTTTCAGGAAAGGGAACGAAATCTTGCGATTTTAATGAGCATTAATTGGGCAAGCTTCCGTCCATTTCCCTGCACTTCTGGCCACCCCATTCACTTTTATGGTTTTCGCTTGCTTCTGTCATTTTTCCATGGTTTTTTTTTCCATTTCACTTCTGAGACATCTTCTCCTATCTCTTGTTTTGCATGGCTTCCCTGATTCCAGGATTTAAATTGGAGTCATTTTTGGTAAGTCTTGGCCTTTTTCAGCGGCCCTCATTTCATCTCAGTCTCTTTGGTGGCAATCACTCCATTTCCAAATTTTCTCGGTTTTTTTCGCTTGCGCTGTTTTGGGTCATATCTCCTTTCCAGAGGGGTTGTTAGACTTTGTTCTCTGATTTCAAGATTTCGTTCCCTTTCCTGAAAGGAAGACTTTCCTTTCAGGAAAGGGAACGAAATCTTGCGATTTTAATGAGCATTAATTGGGCAAGCTTCCGTCCATTTCCCTGCACTTCTGGCCACCCCATTCACTTTTATGGTTTTCGCTTGCTTCTGTCATTTTTTTATTTTTTTTTTCCATTTCACTTCTGAGACATCTTCTCCTATCTCTTGTTTTGCATGGCTTCCCTGATTCCAGGATTTAAATTGGAGGCATTTTTGGTAAGTCTTGGCCTTTTCCAGCGGCCCTCATTTCATCTCAGTCTCTTTGGTGGCAATCACTCCATTTCCAAATTTTCTCGGTTTTTTTCGCTTGCGCTGTTTTGGGTCATATCTCCTTTCCAGAGGGGTTGTTAGACTTTGTTCTCTGATTTCAAGATTTCGTTCCCTTTCCTGAAAGGAAGACTTTCCTTTCAGGAAAGGGAACGAAATCTTGCGATTTTAATGAGCATTAATTGGGCAAGCTTCCGTCCATTTCCCTGCACTTCTAGGCACCCCATTCACTTTTATGGCTTTCGCTTGCTTCTGTCATTTTTCCATGGTTTTTTTTTCCATTTCACTTCTGAGACATCTTCTCCTATCTCTTGTTTTGCATGGCTTCCCTGATTCCAGGATTTAAATTGGAGTCATTTTTGGTAAGTCTTGGCCTTTTTCAGCGGCCCTCATTTCATCTCAGTCTCTTTGGTGGCAATCACTCCATTTCCAAATTTTCTCGGTTTTTTTCGCTTGCGCTGTTTTGGGTCATATCTCCTTTCCAGAGGGGTTGTTAGACTTTGTTCTCTGATTTCAAGATTTCGTTCCCTTTCCTGAAAGGAAGACTTTCCTTTCAGGAAAGGGAACGAAATCTTGCGATTTTAATGAGCATTAATTGGGCAAGCTTCCGTCCATTTCCCTGCACTTCTGGCCACCCCATTCACTTTTATGGTTTTCGCTTGCTTCTGTCATTTTTCCATGGTTTTTTTTTCCATTTCACTTCTGAGACATCTTCTCCTATCTCTTGTTTTGCTTGGCTTCCCTGATTCCAGGATTTAAATTGGAGTCATTTTTGGTAAGTCTTGGCCTTTTTCAGCGGCCCTTATTTCATCTCAGTCTCTTTGGTGGCAATCACTCCATTTCCAAATTTTCTCGGTTTTTTTCGCTTGCGCTGTTTTGGGTCATATCTCCTTTCCAGAGGGGTTGTTAGACTTTGTTCTCTGATTTCAAGATTTCGTTCCCTTTCCTGAAAGGAAGACTTTCCTTTCAGGAAAGGGAACGAAATCTTGCGATTTTAATGAGCATTAATTGGGCAAGCTTCCGTCCATTTCCCTGCACTTCTGGCCACCCCATTCACTTTTATGGTTTTCGCTTGCTTCTGTCATTTTTTTATTTTTTTTTTCCATTTCACTTCTGAGACATCTTCTCCTATCTCTTGTTTTGCATGGCTTCCCTGATTCCAGGATTTAAATTGGAGGCATTTTTGGTAAGTCTTGGCCTTTTTCAGCGGCCCTCATTTCATCTCAGTCTCTTTGGTGGCAATCACTCCATTTCCAAATTTTCTCGGTTTTTTTCGCTTGCGCTGTTTTGGGTCATATCTCCTTTCCAGAGGGGTTGTTAGACTTTGTTCTCTGATTTCAAGATTTCGTTCCCTTTCCTGAAAGGAAGACTTTCCTTTCAGGAAAGGGAACGAAATCTTGCGATTTTAATGAGCATTAATTGGGCAAGCTTCCATCCATTTCCCTGCACTTCTGGCCACCCCATTCACTTTTATGGTTTTCGCTTGCTTCTGTCATTTTTTAATTTTTTTTTTCCATTTCACTTCTGAGACATCTTCTCCTATCTCTTGTTTTGCATGGCTTCCCTGATTCCAGGATTTAAATTGGAGTCATTTTTGGTAAGTCTTGGCCTTTTTCAGCGGCCCTCATTTCATCTCAGTCTCTTTGGTGGCAATCACTCCATTTCCAAATTTTCTCGGTTTTTTTCGCTTGCGCTGTTTTGGGTCATATCTCCTTTCCAGAGGGGTTGTTAGACTTTGTTCTCTGATTTCAAGATTTCGTTCCCTTTCCTGAAAGGAAGACTTTCCTTTCAGGAAAGGGAACGAAATCTTGCGATTTTAATGAGCATTAATTGGGCAAGCTTCCGTCCATTTCCCTGCACTTCTGGCCACCCCATTCACTTTTATGGTTTTCGCTTGCTTCTGTCATTTTTTTATTTTTTTTTTCCATTTCACTTCTGAGACATCTTCTCCTATCTCTTGTTTTGCATGGCTTCCCTGATTCCAGGATTTAAATTGGAGTCATTTTTGGTAAGTCTTGGCCTTTTTCAGCGGCCCTCATTTCATCTCAGTCTCTTTGGTGGCAATCACTCCATTTCCAAATTTTCTCGGTTTTTTTCGCTTGCGCTGTTTTGGGTCATATCTCCTTTCCAGAGGGGTTGTTAGACTTTGTTCTCTGATTTCAAGATTTCGTTCCCTTTCCTGAAAGGAAGACTTTCCTTTCAGGAAAGGGAACGAAATCTTGCGATTTTAATGAGCATTAATTGGGCAAGCTTCCGTCCATTTCCCTGCACTTCTGGCCACCCCATTCACTTTTATGGTTTTCGCTTGCTTCTGTCATTTTTTAATTTTTTTTTTTCCATTTCACTTCTGAGACATCTTCTCCTATCTCTTGTTTTGCATGGCTTCCCTGATTCCAGGATTTAAATTGGAGTCATTTTTGGTAAGTCTTGGCCTTTTTCAGCGGCCCTCATTTCATCTCAGTCTCTTTGGTGGCAATCACTCCATTTCCAAATTTTCTCGGTTTTTTTCGCTTGCGCTGTTTTGGGTCATATCTCCTTTCCAGAGGGGTTGTTAGACTTTGTTCTCTGATTTCAAGATTTCGTTCCCTTTCCTGAAAGGAAGACTTTCCTTTCAGGAAAGGGAACGAAATCTTGCGATTTTAATGAGCATTAATTGGGCAAGCTTCCGTCCATTTCCCTGCACTTCTGGCCACCCCATTCACTTTTATGGTTTTCGCTTGCTTCTGTCATTTTTTAATTTTTTTTTTTTCCATTTCACTTCTGAGACATCTTCTCCTATCTCTTGTTTTGCATGGCTTCCCTGATTCCAGGATTTAAATTGGAGTCATTTTTGGTAAGTCTTGGCCTTTTTCAGCGGCCCTCATTTCATCTCAGTCTCTTTGGTGGCAATCACTCCATTTCCAAATTTTCTCGGTTTTTTTCGCTTGCGCTGTTTTGGGTCATATCTCCTTTCCAGAGGGGTTGTTAGACTTTGTTCTCTGATTTCAAGATTTCGTTCCCTTTCCTGAAAGGAAGACTTTCCTTTCAGGAAAGGGAACGAAATCTTGCGATTTTAATGAGCATTAATTGGGCAAGCTTCCGTCCATTTCCCTGCACTTCTGGCCACCCCATTCACTTTTATGGTTTTCGCTTGCTTCTGTCATTTTTCAATGGTTTTTTTTTTCCATTTCACTTCTGAGACATCTTCTCCTATCTCTTGTTTTGCATGGCTTCCCTGATTCCAGGATTTAAATTGGAGGCATTTTTGGTAAGTCTTGGCCTTTTCCAGCGGCCCTCATTTCATCTCAGTCTCTTTGGTGGCAATCACTCCATTTCCAATATTTCTCGTTTTTTTTCGCTTGCGCTGTTTTGGGTCATATCTCCTTTCCAGAGGGGTTGTTAGACTTTGTTCTCTGATTTCAAGATTTCGTTCCCTTTCCTGAAAGGAAGACTTTCCTTTCAGGAAAGGGAACGAAATCTTGCGATTTTAATGAGCATTAATTGGGCAAGCTTCCGTCCATTTCCCTGCACTTCTGGCCACCCCATTCACTTTTATGGTTTTCGCTTGCTTCTGTCATTTTTCCATGGTTTTTTTTTTCCATTTCACTTCTGAGACATCTTCTACTATCTCTTGTTTTGCATGGCTTCCCTGATTCCAGGATTTAAATTGGAGTCATTTTTGGTAAGTCTTGGCCTTTTTCAGCGGCCCTCATTTCATCTCAGTCTCTTTGGTGGCAATCACTCCATTTCCAAATTTTCTCGTTTTTTTTCGCTTGCGCTGTTTTGGGTCATATCTCCTTTCCAGAGGGGTTGTTAGACTTTGTTCTCTGATTTCAAGATTTCGTTCCCTTTCCTGAAAGGAAGACTTTCCTTTCAGGAAAGGGAACGAAATCTTGCGATTTTAATGAGCATTAATTGGGCAAGCTTCCGTCCATTTCCCTGCACTTCTGGCCACCCCATTCACTTTTATGGTTTTCGCTTGCTTCTGTCATTTTTTAATTTTTTTTTTTCCATTTCACTTCTGAGACATCTTCTCCTATCTCTTGTTTTGCATGGCTTCCCTGATTCCACGATTTAAATTGGAGTCATTTTTGGTAAGTCTTGGCCTTTTTCAGCGGCCCTCATTTCATCTCAGTCTCTTTGGTGGCAATCACTCCATTTCCAAATTTTCTCGGTTTTTTTCGCTTGCGCTGTTTTGGGTCATATCTCCTTTCCGGAGGGGTTGTTAGACTTTGTTCTCTGATTTCAAGATTTCGTTCCCTTTCCTGAAAGGAAGACTTTCCTTTCAGGAAAGGGAACGAAATCTTGCGATTTTAATGAGCATTAATTGGGCAAGCTTCCGTCCATTTCCCTGCACTTCTGGCCACCCCATTCACTTTTAGGGTTTTCGCTTGCTTCTGTCATTTTTCCATGGTTTTTTTTTCCATTCCACTTCTGAGACATCTTCTCCTATCTCTTGTTTTGCATGGCTTCCCTGATTCCAGGATTTAAATTGGAGGCATTTTTGGTAAGTCTTGGCCTTTTTCAGCGGCCCTCATTTCATCTCAGTCTCTTTGGTGGCAATCACTCCATTTCCAAATTTTCTCGGTTTTTTTCGCTTGCGCTGTTTTGGGTCATATCTCCTTTCCAGAGGGGTTGTTAGACTTTGTTCTCTGATTTCAAGATTTCGTTCCCTTTCCTGAAAGGAAGACTTTCCTTTCAGGAAAGGGAACGAAATCTTGCGATTTTAATGAGCATTAATTGGGCAAGCTTCCGTCCATTTCCCTGCACTTCTGGCCACCCCATTCACTTTTATGGTTTTCGCTTGCTTCTGTCATTTTTTAATTTTTTTTTTTCCATTTCACTTCTGAGACATCTTCTCCTATCTCTTGTTTTGCATGGCTTCCCTGATTCCAGGATTTAAATTGGAGTCATTTTTGGTAAGTCTTGGCCTTTTTCAGCGGCCCTCATTTCATCTCAGTCTCTTTGGTGGCAATCACTCCATTTCCAAATTTTCTCGGTTTTTTTCGCTTGCGCTGTTTTGGGTCATATCTCCTTTCCAGAGGGGTTGTTAGACTTTGTTCTCTGATTTCAAGATTTCGTTCCCTTTTCTGAAAAGAAGACTTTCCTTTCAGGAAAGGAAACGAAATCTTGCGATTTTAATGAGCATTAATTGGGCAAGCTTCCGTCCATTTCCCTGCACTTCTGGCCACCCCATTCACTTTTATGGTTTTCGCTTGCTTCTGTCATTTTTTAATTTTTTTTTTTCCATTTCACTTCTGAGACATCTTCTCCTATCTCTTGTTTTGCATGGCTTCCCTGATTCCAGGATTTAAATTGGAGTCATTTTTGGTAAGTCTTGGCCTTTTTCAGCGGCCCTCATTTCATCTCAGTCTCTTTGGTGGCAATCACTCCATTTCCAAATTTTCTCGGTTTTTTTCGCTTGCGCTGTTTTGGGTCATATCTCCTTTCCAGAGGGGTTGTTAGACTTTGTTCTCTGATTTCAAGATTTCGTTCCCTTTGCTGAAAAGAAGACTTTCCTTTCAGGAAAGGAAACGAAATCTTGCGATTTTAATGAACATTAATTGGGCAAGTTTCCGTCCATTTCCCTGCACTTCTGGCCACCCCATTCACTTTTATGGTTTTCGCTTGCTTCTGTCATTTTTCCATGGTTTTTTTTTTTCCATTTCACTTCTGAGACATCTTCTCCTATCTCTTGTTTTGCATGGCTTCCCTGATTCCAGGATTTAAATTGGAGTCATTTTTGGTAAGTCTTGGCCTTTTTCAGCGGCCCTCATTTCATCTCAGTCTCTTTGGTGGCAATCACTCCATTTCCAAATTTTCTCGGTTTTTTTCGCTTGCGCTGTTTTGGGTCATATCTCCTTTCCAGAGGGGTTGTTAGACTTTGTTCTCTGATTTCAAGATTTCGTTCCCTTTCCTGAAAGGAAGACTTTCCTTTCAGGAAAGGGAACGAAATCTTGCGATTTTAATGAGCATTAATTGGGCAAGCTTCCGTCCATTTCCCTGCACTTCTGGCCACCCCATTCACTTTTATGGTTTTCGCTTGCTTCTTTCATTTTTTAATTTTTTTTTTTCCATTTCACTTCTGAGACATCTTCTCCTATCTCTTGTTTTGCATGGCTTCCCTGATTCCAGGATTTAAATTGGAGTCATTTTTGGTAAGTCTTGGCCTTTTTCAGCGGCCCTCATTTCATCTCAGTCTCTTTGGTGGCAATCACTCCATTTCCAAATTTTCTCGGTTTTTTACGCTTGCGCTGTTTTGGGTCATATCTCCTTTCCAGAGGGGTTGTTAGACTTTGTTCTCTGATTTCAAGATTTCGTTCCCTTTCCTGAAAGGAAGACTTTCCTTTCAGGAAAGGAAACGAAATCTTGCGATTTTAATGAGCATTAATTGGGCAAGCTTCCGTCCATTTCCCTGCACTTCTGGCCACCCCATTCACTTTTATGGCTTTCGCTTGCTTCTGTCATTTTTTAATTTTTTTTTTTCCATTTCACTTCTGAGACATCTTCTACTATCTCTTGTTTTGCATGGCTTCCCTGATTCCAGGATTTAAATTGGAGTCATTTTTGGTAAGTCTTGGCCTTTTTCAGCGGCCCTCATTTCATCTCAGTCTCTTTGGTGGCAATCACTCCATTTCCAAATTTTCTCGGTTTTTTTCGCTTGCGCTGTTTTGGGTCATATCTCCTTTCCAGAGGGGTTGTTAGACTTTGTTCTCTGATTTCAAGATTTCGTTCCCTTTCCTGAAAGGAAGACTTTCCTTTCAGGAAAGGGAACGAAATCTTGCGATTTTAATGAGCATTAATTGGGCAAGCTTCCGTCCATTTCCCTGCACTTCTGGCCACCCCATTCACTTTTATGGTTTTCGCTTGCTTCTGTCATTTTTCCATGGTTTTTTTTTCCATTTCACTTCTGAGACATCTTCTCCTATCTCTTGTTTTGCATGGCTTCCCTGATTCCAGGATTTAAATTGGAGTCATTTTTGGTAAGTCTTGGCCTTTTTCAGCGGCCCTCATTTCATCTCAGTCTCTTTGGTGGCAATCACTCCATTTCCAAATTTTCTCGGTTTTTTTCGCTTGCGCTGTTTTGGGTCATATCTCCTTTCCAGAGGGGTTGTTAGACTTTGTTCTCTGATTTCAAGATTTCGTTCCCTTTCCTGAAAGGAAGACTTTCCTTTCAGGAAAGGGAACGAAATCTTGCGATTTTAATGAGCATTAATTGGGCAAGCTTCCGTCCATTTCCCTGCACTTCTGGCCACCCCATTCACTTTGATGCTTTTCGCTTGCTTCTGTCATTTTTTATTTTTTTTTTTTTCCATTTCACTTCTGAGACATCTTCTCCTATCTCTTGTTTTGCATGGCTTCCCTGATTCCAGGATTTAAATTGGAGTCATTTTTGGTAAGTCTTGGCCTTTTTCAGCGGCCCTCATTTCATCTCAGTCTCTTTGGTGGCAATCACTCCATTTCCAAATTTTCTCGGTTTTTTTCGCTTGCGCTGTTTTGGGTCATATCTCCTTTCCAGAGGGGTTGTTAGACTTTGTTCTCTGATTTCAAGATTTCGTTCCCTTTCCTGAAAGGAAGACTTTCCTTTCAGGAAAGGGAACGAAATCTTGCGATTTTAATGAGCATTAATTGGGCAAGTTTCCGTCCATTTCCCTGCACTTCTGGCCACCCCATTCACTTTTATGGCTTTCGCTTGCTTCTGTCATTTTTTAATTTTTTTTTTTTCCATTTCACTTCTGAGACATCTTCTCCTATCTCTTGTTTTGCATGGCTTCCCTGATTCCAGGATTTAAATTGGAGTCATTTTTGGTAAGTCTTGGCCTTTTTCAGCGGCCCTCATTTCATCTCAGTCTCTTTGGTGGCAATCACTCCATTTCCAAATTTTCTCGGTTTTTTTCGCTTGCGCTGTTTTGGGTCATATCTCCTTTCCAGAGGGGTTGTTAGACTTTGTTCTCTGATTTCAAGATTTCGTTCCCTTTCCTGAAAGGAAGACTTTCCTTTCAGGAAAGGGAACGAAATCTTGCGATTTTAATGAGCATTAATTGGGCAAGCTTCCGTCCATTTCCCTGCACTTCTGGCCACCCCATTCACTTTTATGGTTTTCGCTTGCTTCTGTCATTTTTCCATGGTTTTTTTTCCATTTCACTTCTGAGACATCTTCTCCTATCTCTTGTTTTGCATGGCTTCCCTGATTCCAGGATTTAAATTGGAGTCATTTTTGGTAAGTCTTGGCCTTTTTCAGCGGCCCTCATTTCATCTCAGTCTCTTTGGTGGCAATCACTCCATTTCCAAATTTTCTCGGTTTTTTTCGCTTGCGCTGTTTTGGGTCATATCTCCTTTCCAGAGGGGTTGTTAGACTTTGTTCTCTGATTTCAAGATTTCGTTCCCTTTCCTGAAAGGAAGACTTTCCTTTCAGGAAAGGGAACGAAATCTTGCGATTTTAATGAGCATTAATTGGGCAAGTTTCCGTCCATTTCCCTGCACTTCTGGCCACCCCATTCACTTTTATGGCTTTCGCTTGCTTCTGTCATTTTTTAATTTTTTTTTTTTCCATTTCACTTCTGAGACATCTTCTCCTATCTCTTGTTTTGCATGGCTTCCCTGATTCCAGGATTTAAATTGGAGTCATTTTTGGTAAGTCTTGGCCTTTTTCAGCGGCCCTCATTTCATCTCAGTCTCTTTGGTGGCAATCACTCCATTTCCAAATTTTCTCGGTTTTTTTCGCTTGCGCTGTTTTGGGTCATATCTCCTTTCCAGAGGGGTTGTTAGACTTTGTTCTCTGATTTCAAGATTTCGTTCCCTTTCCTGAAAGGAAGACTTTCCTTTCAGGAAAGGGAACGAAATCTTGCGATTTTAATGAGCATTAATTGGGCAAGCTTCCGTCCATTTCCCTGCACTTCTGGCCACCCCATTCACTTTTATGGTTTTCGCTTGCTTCTGTCATTTTTTAATTTTTTTTTTTCCATTTCACTTCTGAGACATCTTCTCCTATCTCTTGTTTTGCATGGCTTCCCTGATTCCAGGATTTAAATTGGAGTCATTTTTGGTAAGTCTTGGCCTTTTTCAGCGGCCCTCATTTCATCTCAGTCTCTTTGGTGGCAATCACTCCATTTCCAAATTTTCTCGGTTTTTTTCGCTTGCGCTGTTTTGGGTCATATCTCCTTTCCAGAGGGGTTGTTAGACTTTGTTCTCTGATTTCAAGATTTCGTTCCCTTTCCTGAAAGGAAGACTTTCCTTTCAGGAAAGGGAACGAAATCTTGCGATTTTAATGAGCATTAATTGGGCAAGCTTCCGTCCATTTCCCTGCACTTCTGGCCACCCCATTCACTTTTATGGTTTTCGCTTGCTTCTGTCATTTTTCCATGGTTTTTTTTTTCCATTTCACTTCTGAGACATCTTCTCCTATCTCTTGTTTTGCATGGCTTCCCTGATTCCAGGATTTAAATTGGAGGCATTTTTGGTAAGTCTTGGCCTTTTCCAGCGGCCCTCATTTCATCTCAGTCTCTTTGGTGGCAATCACTCCATTTCCAATATTTCTCGTTTTTTTTCGCTTGCGCTGTTTTGGGTCATATCTCCTTTCCAGAGGGGTTGTTAGACTTTGTTCTCTGATTTCAAGATTTCGTTCCCTTTCCTGAAAGGAAGACTTTCCTTTCAGGAAAGGGAACGAAATCTTGCGATTTTAATGAGCATTAATTGGGCAAGCTTCCGTCCATTTCCCTGCACTTCTGGCCACCCCATTCACTTTTATGGTTTTCGCTTGCTTCTGTCATTTTTCCATGGTTTTTTTTTTCCATTTCACTTCTGAGACATCTTCTACTATCTCTTGTTTTGCATGGCTTCCCTGATTCCAGGATTTAAATTGGAGTCATTTTTGGTAAGTCTTGGCCTTTTTCAGCGGCCCTCATTTCATCTCAGTCTCTTTGGTGGCAATCACTCCATTTCCAAATTTTCTCGTTTTTTTTCGCTTGCGCTGTTTTGGGTCATATCTCCTTTCCAGAGGGGTTGTTAGACTTTGTTCTCTGATTTCAAGATTTCGTTCCCTTTCCTGAAAGGAAGACTTTCCTTTCAGGAAAGGGAACGAAATCTTGCGATTTTAATGAGCATTAATTGGGCAAGCTTCCGTCCATTTCCCTGCACTTCTGGCCACCCCATTCACTTTTATGGTTTTCGCTTGCTTCTGTCATTTTTTAATTTTTTTTTTTCCATTTCACTTCTGAGACATCTTCTCCTATCTCTTGTTTTGCATGGCTTCCCTGATTCCAGGATTTAAATTGGAGTCATTTTTGGTAAGTCTTGGCCTTTTTCAGCGGCCCTCATTTCATCTCAGTCTCTTTGGTGGCAATCACTCCATTTCCAAATTTTCTCGGTTTTTTTCGCTTGCGCTGTTTTGGGTCATATCTCCTTTCCAGAGGGGTTGTTAGACTTTGTTTTCTGATTTCAAGATTTCGTTCCCTTTCCTGAAAGGAAGACTTTCCTTTCAGGAAAGGGAACGAAATCTTGCGATTTTAATGAGCATTAATTGGGCAAGCTTCCGTCCATTTCCCTGCACTTCTGGCCACCCCATTCACTTTTATGGTTTTCGCTTGCTTCTGTCATTTTTTAATTTTTTTTTTTCCATTTCACTTCTGAGACATCTTCTCCTATCTCTTGTTTTGCATGGCTTCCCTGATTCCACGATTTAAATTGGAGTCATTTTTGGTAAGTCTTGGCCTTTTTCAGCGGCCCTCATTTCATCTCAGTCTCTTTGGTGGCAATCACTCCATTTCCAAATTTTCTCGGTTTTTTTCGCTTGCGCTGTTTTGGGTCATATCTCCTTTCCGGAGGGGTTGTTAGACTTTGTTCTCTGATTTCAAGATTTCGTTCCCTTTCCTGAAAGGAAGACTTTCCTTTCAGGAAAGGGAACGAAATCTTGCGATTTTAATGAGCATTAATTGGGCAAGCTTCCGTCCATTTCCCTGCACTTCTGGCCACCCCATTCACTTTTAGGGTTTTCGCTTGCTTCTGTCATTTTTCCATGGTTTTTTTTTCCATTCCACTTCTGAGACATCTTCTCCTATCTCTTGTTTTGCATGGCTTCCCTGATTCCAGGATTTAAATTGGAGGCATTTTTGGTAAGTCTTGGCCTTTTTCAGCGGCCCTCATTTCATCTCAGTCTCTTTGGTGGCAATCACTCCATTTCCAAATTTTCTCGGTTTTTTTCGCTTGCGCTGTTTTGGGTCATATCTCCTTTCCAGAGGGGTTGTTAGACTTTGTTCTCTGATTTCAAGATTTCGTTCCCTTTCCTGAAAGGAAGACTTTCCTTTCAGGAAAGGGAACGAAATCTTGCGATTTTAATGAGCATTAATTGGGCAAGCTTCCGTCCATTTCCCTGCACTTCTGGCCACCCCATTCACTTTTATGGTTTTCGCTTGCTTCTGTCATTTTTTAATTTTTTTTTTTCCATTTCACTTCTGAGACATCTTCTCCTATCTCTTGTTTTGCATGGCTTCCCTGATTCCAGGATTTAAATTGGAGTCATTTTTGGTAAGTCTTGGCCTTTTTCAGCGGCCCTCATTTCATCTCAGTCTCTTTGGTGGCAATCACTCCATTTCCAAATTTTCTCGGTTTTTTTCGCTTGCGCTGTTTTGGGTCATATCTCCTTTCCAGAGGGGTTGTTAGACTTTGTTCTCTGATTTCAAGATTTCGTTCCCTTTTCTGAAAAGAAGACTTTCCTTTCAGGAAAGGAAACGAAATCTTGCGATTTTAATGAGCATTAATTGGGCAAGCTTCCGTCCATTTCCCTGCACTTCTGGCCACCCCATTCACTTTTATGGTTTTCGCTTGCTTCTGTCATTTTTTAATTTTTTTTTTTCCATTTCACTTCTGAGACATCTTCTCCTATCTCTTGTTTTGCATGGCTTCCCTGATTCCAGGATTTAAATTGGAGTCATTTTTGGTAAGTCTTGGCCTTTTTCAGCGGCCCTCATTTCATCTCAGTCTCTTTGGTGGCAATCACTCCATTTCCAAATTTTCTCGGTTTTTTTCGCTTGCGCTGTTTTGGGTCATATCTCCTTTCCAGAGGGGTTGTTAGACTTTGTTCTCTGATTTCAAGATTTCGTTCCCTTTCCTGAAAGGAAGACTTTCCTTTCAGGAAAGGGAACGAAATCTTGCGATTTTAATGAGCATTAATTGGGCAAGCTTCCGTCCATTTCCCTGCACTTCTGGCCACCCCATTCACTTTTATGGTTTTCGCTTGCTTCTGTCATTTTTCCATGGTTTTTTTTCCATTTCACTTCTGAGACATCTTCTCCTATCTCTTGTTTTGCATGGCTTCCCTGATTCCAGGATTTAAATTGGAGTCATTTTTGGTAAGTCTTGGCCTTTTTCAGCGGCCCTCATTTCATCTCAGTCTCTTTGGTGGCAATCACTCCATTTCCAAATTTTCTCGGTTTTTTTCGCTTGCGCTGTTTTGGGTCATATCTCCTTTCCAGAGGGGTTGTTAGACTTTGTTCTCTGATTTCAAGATTTCGTTCCCTTTCCTGAAAGGAAGACTTTCCTTTCAGGAAAGGGAACGAAATCTTGCGATTTTAATGAGCATTAATTGGGCAAGCTTCCGTCCATTTCCCTGCACTTCTGGCCACCCCATTCACTTTTATGGTTTTCGCTTGCTTCTGTCATTTTTTAATTTTTTTTTTTCCATTTCACTTCTGAGACATCTTCTCCTATCTCTTGTTTTGCATGGCTTCCCTGATTCCAGGATTTAAATTGGAGTCATTTTTGGTAAGTCTTGGCCTTTTTCAGCGGCCCTCATTTCATCTCAGTCTCTTTGGTGGCAATCACTCCATTTCCAAATTTTCTCGGTTTTTTTCGCTTGCGCTGTTTTGGGTCATATCTCCTTTCCAGAGGGGTTGTTAGACTTTGTTCTCTGATTTCAAGATTTCGTTCCCTTTCCTGAAAGGAAAACTTTCCTTTCAGGAAAGGGAACGAAATCTTGCGATTTTAATGAGCATTAATTGGGCAAGCTTCCGTCCATTTCCCTGCACTTCTGGCCACCCCATTCACTTTTATGGTTTTCGCTTGCTTCTGTCATTTTTCAATGTTTTTTTTTTTCCATTTCACTTCTGAGACATCTTCTCCTATCTCTTGTTTTGCATGGCTTCCCTGATTCCAGGATTTAAATTGGAGGCATTTTTGGTAAGTCTTGGCCTTTTCCAGCGGCCCTCATTTCATCTCAGTCTCTTTGGTGGCAATCACTCCATTTCCAATATTTCTCGTTTTTTTTCGCTTGCGCTGTTTTGGGTCATATCTCCTTTCCAGAGGGGTTGTTAGACTTTGTTCTCTGATTTCAAGATTTCGTTCCCTTTCCTGAAAGGAAGACTTTCCTTTCAGGAAAGGGAACGAAATCTTGCGATTTTAATGAGCATTAATTGGGCAAGCTTCCGTCCATTTCCCTGCATTTCTGGCCACCCCATTCACTTTTATGGTTTTCGCTTGCTTCTGTCATTTTTCCATGGTTTTTTTTTTCCATTTCACTTCTGAGACATCTTCTACTATCTCTTGTTTTGCATGGCTTCCCTGATTCCAGGATTTAAATTGGAGTCATTTTTGGTAAGTCTTGGCCTTTTTCAGCGGCCCTCATTTCATCTCAGTCTCTTTGGTGGCAATCACTCCATTTCCAAATTTTCTCGTTTTTTTTCGCTTGCGCTGTTTTGGGTCATATCTCCTTTCCAGAGGGGTTGTTAGACTTTGTTCTCTGATTTCAAGATTTCGTTCCCTTTCCTGAAAGGAAGACTTTCCTTTCAGGAAAGGGAACGAAATCTTGCGATTTTAATGAGCATTAATTGGGCAAGCTTCCGTCCATTTCCCTGCACTTCTGGCCACCCCATTCACTTTTATGGTTTTCGCTTGCTTCTGTCATTTTTTAATTTTTTTTTTTCCATTTCACTTCTGAGACATCTTCTCCTATCTCTTGTTTTGCATGGCTTCCCTGATTCCAGGATTTAAATTGGAGTCATTTTTGGTAAGTCTTGGCCTTTTTCAGCGGCCCTCATTTCATCTCAGTCTCTTTGGTGGCAATCACTCCATTTCCAAATTTTCTCGGTTTTTTTCGCTTGCGCTGTTTTGGGTCATATCTCCTTTCCAGAGGGGTTGTTAGACTTTGTTTTCTGATTTCAAGATTTCGTTCCCTTTCCTGAAAGGAAGACTTTCCTTTCAGGAAAGGGAACGAAATCTTGCGATTTTAATGAGCATTAATTGGGCAAGCTTCCGTCCATTTCCCTGCACTTCTGGCCACCCCATTCACTTTTATGGTTTTCGCTTGCTTCTGTCATTTTTTAATTTTTTTTTTTCCATTTCACTTCTGAGACATCTTCTCCTATCTCTTGTTTTGCATGGCTTCCCTGATTCCACGATTTAAATTGGAGTCATTTTTGGTAAGTCTTGGCCTTTTTCAGCGGCCCTCATTTCATCTCAGTCTCTTTGGTGGCAATCACTCCATTTCCAAATTTTCTCGGTTTTTTTCGCTTGCGCTGTTTTGGGTCATATCTCCTTTCCGGAGGGGTTGTTAGACTTTGTTCTCTGATTTCAAGATTTCGTTCCCTTTCCTGAAAGGAAGACTTTCCTTTCAGGAAAGGGAACGAAATCTTGCGATTTTAATGAGCATTAATTGGGCAAGCTTCCGTCCATTTCCCTGCACTTCTGGCCACCCCATTCACTTTTAGGGTTTTCGCTTGCTTCTGTCATTTTTCCATGGTTTTTTTTTCCATTCCACTTCTGAGACATCTTCTCCTATCTCTTGTTTTGCATGGCTTCCCTGATTCCAGGATTTAAATTGGAGTCATTTTTGGTAAGTCTTGGCCTTTTTCAGCGGCCCTCATTTCATCTCAGTCTCTTTGGTGGCAATCACTCCATTTCCAAATTTTCTCGGTTTTTTTCGCTTGCGCTGTTTTGGGTCATATCTCCTTTCCAGAGGGGTTGTTAGACTTTGTTCTCTGATTTCAAGATTTCGTTCCCTTTCCTGAAAGGAAGACTTTCCTTTCAGGAAAGGGAACGAAATCTTGCGATTTTAATGAGCATTAATTGGGCAAGCTTCCGTCCATTTCCCTGCACTTCTGGCCACCCCATTCACTTTTATGGTTTTCGCTTGCTTCTGTCATTTTTTAATTTTTTTTTTTCCATTTCACTTCTGAGACATCTTCTCCTATCTCTTGTTTTGCATGGCTTCCCTGATTCCAGGATTTAAATTGGAGTCATTTTTGGTAAGTCTTGGCCTTTTTCAGCGGCCCTCATTTCATCTCAGTCTCTTTGGTGGCAATCACTCCATTTCCAAATTTTCTCGGTTTTTTTCGCTTGCGCTGTTTTGGGTCATATCTCCTTTCCAGAGGGGTTGTTAGACTTTGTTCTCTGATTTCAAGATTTCGTTCCCTTTTCTGAAAAGAAGACTTTCCTTTCAGGAAAGGAAACGAAATCTTGCGATTTTAATGAGCATTAATTGGGCAAGCTTCCGTCCATTTCCCTGCACTTCTGGCCACCCCATTCACTTTTATGGTTTTCGCTTGCTTCTGTCATTTTTTAATTTTTTTTTTTCCATTTCACTTCTGAGACATCTTCTCCTATCTCTTGTTTTGCATGGCTTCCCTGATTCCAGGATTTAAATTGGAGTCATTTTTGGTAAGTCTTGGCCTTTTCCAGCGGCCCTCATTTCATCTCCGTCTCTTTGGTGGCAATCACTCCATTTCCAAATTTTCTCGGTTTTTTTCGCTTGCGCTGTTTTGGGTCATATCTCCTTTCCAGAGGGGTTGTTAGACTTTGTTCTCTGATTTCAAGATTTCGTTCCCTTTGCTGAAAAGAAGACTTTCCTTTCAGGAAAGGAAACGAAATCTTGCGATTTTAATGAACATTAATTGGGCAAGTTTCCGTCCATTTCCCTGCACTTCTGGCCACCCCATTCACTTTTATGGTTTTCGCTTGCTTCTGTCATTTTTCCATGGTTTTTTTTTTTCCATTTCACTTCTGAGACATCTTCTCCTATCTCTTGTTTTGCATGGCTTCCCTGATTCCAGGATTTAAATTGGAGTCATTTTTGGTAAGTCTTGGCCTTTTTCAGCGGCCCTCATTTCATCTCAGTCTCTTTGGTGGCAATCACTCCATTTCCAAATTTTCTCGGTTTTTATCGCTTGCGCTGTTTTGGGTCATATCTCCTTTCCAGAGGGGTTGTTAGACTTTGTTCTCTGATTTCAAGATTTCGTTCCCTTTCCTGAAAGGAAGACTTTCCTTTCAGGAAAGGGAACGAAATCTTGCGATTTTAATGAGCATTAATTGGGCAAGCTTCCGTCCATTTCCCTGCACTTCTGGCCACCCCATTCACTTTTATGGTTTTCGCTTGCTTCTTTCATTTTTTAATTTTTTTTTTTCCATTTCACTTCTGAGACATCTTCTCCTATCTCTTGTTTTGCATGGCTTCCCTGATTCCAGGATTTAAATTGGAGTCATTTTTGGTAAGTCTTGGCCTTTTTCAGCGGCCCTCATTTCATCTCAGTCTCTTTGGTGGCAATCACTCCATTTCCAAATTTTCTCGGTTTTTTACGCTTGCGCTGTTTTGGGTCATATCTCCTTTCCAGAGGGGTTGTTAGACTTTGTTCTCTGATTTCAAGATTTCGTTCCCTTTCCTGAAAGGAAGACTTTCCTTTCAGGAAAGGAAACGAAATCTTGCGATTTTAATGAGCATTAATTGGGCAAGCTTCCGTCCATTTCCCTGCACTTCTGGCCACCCCATTCACTTTTATGGCTTTCGCTTGCTTCTGTCATTTTTTAATTTTTTTTTTTCCATTTCACTTCTGAGACATCTTCTACTATCTCTTGTTTTGCATGGCTTCCCTGATTCCAGGATTTAAATTGGAGTCATTTTTGGTAAGTCTTGGCCTTTTTCAGCGGCCCTCATTTCATCTCAGTCTCTTTGGTGGCAATCACTCCATTTCCAAATTTTCTCGGTTTTTTTCGCTTGCGCTGTTTTGGGTCATATCTCCTTTCCAGAGGGGTTGTTAGACTTTGTTCTCTGATTTCAAGATTTCGTTCCCTTTCCTGAAAGGAAGACTTTCCTTTCAGGAAAGGGAACGAAATCTTGCGATTTTAATGAGCATTAATTGGGCAAGCTTCCGTCCATTTCCCTGCACTTCTGGCCACCCCATTCACTTTTATGGTTTTCGCTTGCTTCTGTCATTTTTCCATGGTTTTTTTTTCCATTTCACTTCTGAGACATCTTCTCCTATCTCTTGTTTTGCATGGCTTCCCTGATTCCAGGATTTAAATTGGAGTCATTTTTGGTAAGTCTTGGCCTTTTTCAGCGGCCCTCATTTCATCTCAGTCTCTTTGGTGGCAATCACTCCATTTCCAAATTTTCTCGGTTTTTTTCGCTTGCGCTGTTTTGGGTCATATCTCCTTTCCAGAGGGGTTGTTAGACTTTGTTCTCTGATTTCAAGATTTCGTTCCCTTTCCTGAAAGGAAGACTTTCCTTTCAGGAAAGGGAACGAAATCTTGCGATTTTAATGAGCATTAATTGGGCAAGCTTCCGTCCATTTCCCTGCACTTCTGGCCACCCCATTCACTTTTATGGTTTTCGCTTGCTTCTGTCATTTTTCCATGGTTTTTTTTTCCATTTCACTTCTGAGACATCTCCTCCTATCTCTTGTTTTGCATGGCTTCCCTGATTCCAGGATTTAAATTGGAGTCATTTTTGGTAAGTCTTGGCCTTTTTCAGCGGCCCTCATTTCATCTCAGTCTCTTTGGTGGCAATCACTCCATTTCCAAATTTTCTCGGTTTTTTTCGCTTGCGCTGTTTTGGGTCATATCTCCTTTCCAGAGGGGTTGTTAGACTTTGTTCTCTGATTTCAAGATTTCGTTCCCTTTCCTGAAAGGAAGACTTTCCTTTCAGGAAAGGGAACGAAATCTTGCGATTTTAATGAGCATTAATTGGGCAAGTTTCCGTCCATTTCCCTGCACTTCTGGCCACCCCATTCACTTTTATGGCTTTCGCTTGCTTCTGTCATTTTTTAATTTTTTTTTTTTCCATTTCACTTCTGAGACATCTTCTCCTATCTCTTGTTTTGCATGGCTTCCCTGATTCCAGGATTTAAATTGGAGTCATTTTTGGTAAGTCTTGGCCTTTTTCAGCGGCCCTCATTTCATCTCAGTCTCTTTGGTGGCAATCACTCCATTTCCAAATTTTCTCGGTTTTTTTCGCTTGCGCTGTTTTGGGTCATATCTCCTTTCCAGAGGGGTTGTTAGACTTTGTTCTCTGATTTCAAGATTTCGTTCCCTTTCCTGAAAGGAAGACTTTCCTTTCAGGAAAGGGAATGAAATCTTGCGATTTTAATGAGCATTAATTGGGCAAGCTTCCGTCCATTTCCCTGCACTTCTGGCCACCCCATTCACTTTTATGGTTTTCGCTTGCTTCTGTCATTTTTTAATTTTTTTTTTTCCATTTCACTTCTGAGACATCTTCTCCTATCTCTTGTTTTGCATGGCTTCCCTGATTCCATAATTTAAATTGGAGTCATTTTTGGTAAGTCTTGGCCTTTTCCAGCGGCCCTCATTTCATCTCAGTCTCTTTGGTGGCAATCACTCCATTTCCAAATTTTCTCGGTTTTTTTCGCTTGCGCTGTTTTGGGTCATATCTCCTTTCCAGAGGGGTTGTTAGACTTTGTTCTCTGATTTCAAGATTTCGTTCCCTTTCCTGAAAGGAAGACTTTCCTTTCAGGAAAGGGAACGAAATCTTGCGATTTTAATGAGCATTAATTGGGCAAGCTTCCGTCCATTTCCCTGCACTTCTGGCCACCCCATTCACTTTTATGGTTTTCGCTTGCTTCTGTCATTTTTCCATGGGTTTTTTTTCCATTTCACTTCTGAGACATCTTCTCCTATCTCTTGTTTTGCATGGCTTCCCTGATTCCAGGATTTAAATTGGAGTCATTTTTGGTAAGTCTTGGCCTTTTTCAGCGGCCCTCATTTCATCTCAGTCTCTTTGGTGGCAATCACTCCATTTCCAAATTTTCTCGGTTTTTTTCGCTTGCGCTGTTTTGGGTCATATCTCCTTTCCAGAGGGGTTGTTAGACTTTGTTCTCTGATTTCAAGATTTCGTTCCCTTTCCTGAAAGGAAGACTTTCCTTTCAGGAAAGGGAATGAAATCTTGCGATTTTAATGAGCATTAATTGGGCAAGCTTCCGTCCATTTCCCTGCACTTCTGGCCACCCCATTCACTTTTATGGTTTTCGCTTGCTTCTGTCATTTTTTAATTTTTTTTTTTCCATTTCACTTCTGAGACATCTTCTCCTATCTCTTGTTTTGCATGGCTTCCCTGATTCCAGGATTTAAATTGGAGTCATTTTTGGTAAGTCTTGGCCTTTTCCAGCGGCCCTCATTTCATCTCAGTCTCTTTGGTGGCAATCACTCCATTTCCAAATTTTCTCGGTTTTTTTCGCTTGCGCTGTTTTGGGTCATATCTCCTTTCCAGAGGGGTTGTTAGACTTTGTTCTCTGATTTCAAGATTTCGTTCCCTTTCCTGAAAGGAAGACTTTCCTTTCAGGAAAGGGAACGAAATCTTGCGATTTTAATGAGCATTAATTGGGCAAGCTTCCGTCCATTTCCCTGCACTTCTGGCCACCCCATTCACTTTTATGGTTTTCGCTTGCTTCTGTCATTTTTCCATGTTTTTTTTTTCCATTTCACTTCTGAGACATCTTCTCCTATCTCTTGTTTTGCATGGCTTCCCTGATTCCAGGATTTAAATTGGAGTCATTTTTGGTAAGTCTTGGCCTTTTTCAGCGGCCCTCATTTCATCTCAGTCTCTTTGGTGGCAATCACTCCATTTCCAAATTTTCTCGGTTTTTTTCGCTTGCGCTGTTTTGGGTCATATCTCCTTTCCAGAGGGGTTGTTAGACTTTGTTCTCTGATTTCAAGATTTCGTTCCCTTTCCTGAAAGGAAGACTTTCCTTTCAGGAAAGGGAACGAAATCTTGCGATTTTAATGAGCATTAATTGGGCAAGCTTCCGTCCATTTCCCTGCACTTCTGGCCACCCCATTCACTTTTATGGTTTTCGCTTGCTTCTGTCATTTTTCCATGGGTTTTTTTTCCATTTCACTTCTGAGACATCTTCTCCTATCTCTTGTTTTGCATGGCTTCCCTGATTCCAGGATTTAAATTGGAGTCATTTTTGGTAAGTCTTGGCCTTTTTCAGCGGCCCTCATTTCATCTCAGTCTCTTTGGTGGCAATCACTCCATCTCCAAATTTTCTCGGTTTTTTTCGCTTGCGCTGTTTTGGGTCATATCTCCTTTCCAGAGGGGTTGTTAGACTTTGTTCTCTGATTTCAAGATTTCGTTCCCTTTCCTGAAAGGAAGACTTTCCTTTCAGGAAAGGGAACGAAATCTTGCGATTTTAATGAGCATTAATTGGGCAAGCTTCCGTTCATTTCCCTGCACTTCTGGCCACCCCATTCACTTTTATGGTTTTCGCTTGCTTCTGTCATTTTTTAATTTTTTTTTTCCATTTCACTTCTGAGACATCTTCTCCTATCTCTTGTTTTGCATGGCTTCCCTGATTCCAGGATTTAAATTGGAGTCATTTTTGGTAAGTCTTGGCCTTTTTCAGCGGCCCTCATTGCATCTCAGTCTCTTTGGTGGCAATCACTCCATTTCCAAATTTTCTCGGTTTTTTTCGCTTGCGCTGTTTTGGGTCATATCTCCTTTCCAGAGGGGTTGTTAGACTTTGTTCTCTGATTTCAAGATTTCGTTCCCTTTCCTGAAAGGAAGACTTTCCTTTCAGGAAAGGGAACGAAATCTTGCGATTTTAATGAGCATTAATTGGGCAAGCTTCCGTCCATTTCCCTGCACTTCTGGCCACCCCATTCACTTTTATGGTTTTCGCTTGCTTCTGTCATTTTTCCATGGTTTTTTTTTCCATTTCACTTCTGAGACATCTTCTCCTATCTCTTGTTTTGCATGGCTTCCCTGATTCCAGGATTTAAATTGGAGTCATTTTTGGTAAGTCTTGGCCTTTTTCAGCGGCCCTCATTTCATCTCAGTCTCTTTGGTGGCAATCACTCCATTTCCAAATTTTCTCGGTTTTTTTCGCTTGCGCTGTTTTGGGTCATATCTCCTTTCCAGAGGGGTTGTTAGACTTTGTTCTCTGATTTCAAGATTTCGTTCCCTTTCCTGAAAGGAAGACTTTCCTTTCAGGAAAGGGAACGAAATCTTGCGATTTTAATGAGCATTAATTGGGCAAGCTTCCGTCCATTTCCCTGCACTTCTGGCCACCCCATTCACTTTTATGGTTTTCGCTTGCTTCTGTCATTTTTTATTTTTTTTTTTTTCCATTTCACTTCTGAGACATCTTCTCCTATCTCTTGTTTTGCATGGCTTCCCTGATTCCAGGATTTAAATTGGAGTCATTTTTGGTAAGTCTTGGCCTTTTTCAGCGGCCCTCATTTCATCTCAGTCTCTTTGGTGGCAATCACTCCATTTCCAAATTTTCTCGGTTTTTTTCGCTTGCGCTGTTTTGGGTCATATCTCCTTTCCAGAGGGGTTGTTAGACTTTGTTCTCTGATTTCAAGATTTCGTTCCCTTTCCTGAAAGGAAGACTTTCCTTTCAGGAAAGGGAACGAAATCTTGCGATTTTAATGAGCATTAATTGGGCAAGCTTCCGTCCATTTCCCTGCACTTCTGGCCACCCCATTCACTTTTATGGTTTTCGCTTGCTTCTGTCATTTTTTAATTTTTTTTTTTCCATTTCACTTCTGAGACATCTTCTCCTATCTCTTGTTTTGCATGGCTTCCCTGATTCCAGGATTTAAATTGGAGTCATTTTTGGTAAGTCTTGGCCTTTTCCAGCGGCCCTCATTTCATCTCAGTCTCTTTGGTGGCAATCACTCCATTTCCAAATTTTCTCGGTTTTTTTCGCTTGCGCTGTTTTGGGTCATATCTCCTTTCCAGAGGGGTTGTTAGACTTTGTTCTCTGATTTCAAGATTTCGTTCCCTTTCCTGAAAGGAAGACTTTCCTTTCAGGAAAGGGAACGAAATCTTGCGATTTTAATGAGCATTAATTGGGCAAGCTTCCGTCCATTTCCCTGCACTTCTGGCCACCCCATTCACTTTTATGGTTTTCGCTTGCTTCTGTCATTTTTCCATGGGTTTTTTTTCCATTTCACTTCTGAGACATCTTCTCCTATCTCTTGTTTTGCATGGCTTCCCTGATTCCAGGATTTAAATTGGAGTCATTTTTGGTAAGTCTTGGCCTTTTTCAGCGGCCCTCATTTCATCTCAGTCTCTTTGGTGGCAATCACTCCATCTCCAAATTTTCTCGGTTTTTTTCGCTTGCGCTGTTTTGGGTCATATCTCCTTTCCAGAGGGGTTGTTAGACTTTGTTCTCTGATTTCAAGATTTCGTTCCCTTTCCTGAAAGGAAGACTTTCCTTTCAGGAAAGGGAACGAAATCTTGCGATTTTAATGAGCATTAATTGGGCAAGCTTCCGTTCATTTCCCTGCACTTCTGGCCACCCCATTCACTTTTATGGTTTTCGCTTGCTTCTGTCATTTTTTAATTTTTTTTTTCCATTTCACTTCTGAGACATCTTCTCCTATCTCTTGTTTTGCATGGCTTCCCTGATTCCAGGATTTAAATTGGAGTCATTTTTGGTAAGTCTTGGCCTTTTTCAGCGGCCCTCATTGCATCTCAGTCTCTTTGGTGGCAATCACTCCATTTCCAAATTTTCTCGGTTTTTTTCGCTTGCGCTGTTTTGGGTCATATCTCCTTTCCAGAGGGGTTGTTAGACTTTGTTCTCTGATTTCAAGATTTCGTTCCCTTTCCTGAAAGGAAGACTTTCCTTTCAGGAAAGGGAACGAAATCTTGCGATTTTAATGAGCATTAATTGGGCAAGCTTCCGTCCATTTCCCTGCACTTCTGGCCACCCCATTCACTTTTATGGCTTTCGCTTGCTTCTGTCATTTTTCCATGGTTTTTTTTTCCATTTCACTTCTGAGACATCTTCTCCTATCTCTTGTTTTGCATGGCTTCCCTGATTCCAGGATTTAAATTGGAGGCATTTTTGGTAAGTCTTGGCCTTTTTCAGCGGCCCTCATTTCATCTCAGTCTCTTTGGTGGCAATCACTCCATTTCCAAATTTTCTCGGTTTTTTTCGCTTGCGCTGTTTTGGGTCATATCTCCTTTCCAGAGGGGTTGTTAGACTTTGTTCTCTGATTTCAAGATTTCGTTCCCTTTCCTGAAAGGAAGACTTTCCTTTCAGGAAAGGGAACGAAATCTTGCGATTTTAATGAGCATTAATTGGGCAAGCTTCCGTCCATTTCCCTGCACTTCTGGCCACCCCATTCACTTTTATGGTTTTCGCTTGCTTCTGTCATTTTTCCATGGTTTTTTTTTCCATTTCACTTCTGAGACATCTTCTCCTATCTCTTGTTTTGCATGGCTTCCCTGATTCCAGGATTTAAATTGGAGGCATTTTTGGTAAGTCTTGGCCTTTTTCAGCGGCCCTCATTTCATCTCAGTCTCTTTGGTGGCAATCACTCCATTTCCAAATTTTCTCGTTTTTTTTCGCTTGCGCTGTTTTGGGTCATATCTCCTTTCCAGAGGGGTTGTTAGACTTTGTTCTCTGATTTCAAGATTTCGTTCCCTTTCCTGAAAGGAAGACTTTCCTTTCAGGAAAGGGAACGAAATCTTGCGATTTTAATGAGCATTAATTGGGCAAGCTTCCGTCCATTTCCCTGCACTTCTGGCCACCCCATTCACTTTTATGGTTTTCGCTTGCTTCTGTCATTTTTCCATGGTTTTTTTTTCCATTTCACTTCTGAGACATCTTCTCCTATCTCTTGTTTTGCATGGCTTCCCTGATTCCAGGATTTAAATTGGAGTCATTTTTGGTAAGTCTTGGCCTTTTTCAGCGGCCCTCATTTCATCTCAGTCTCTTTGGTGGCAATCACTCCATTTCCAAATTTTCTCGTTTTTTTTCGCTTGCGCTGTTTTGGGTCATATCTCCTTTCCAGAGGGGTTGTTAGACTTTGTTCTCTGATTTCAAGATTTCGTTCCCTTTCCTGAAAGGAAGACTTTCCTTTCAGGAAAGGGAATGAAATCTTGCGATTTTAATGAGCATTAATTGGGCAAGCTTCCGTCCATTTCCCTGCACTTCTGGCCACCCCATTCACTTTTATGGTTTTCGCTTGCTTCTGTCATTTTTTAATTTTTTTTTTTCCATTTCACTTCTGAGACATCTTCTCCTATCTCTTGTTTTGCATGGCTTCCCTGATTCCATAATTTAAATTGGAGTCATTTTTGGTAAGTCTTGGCCTTTTCCAGCGGCCCTCATTTCATCTCAGTCTCTTTGGTGGCAATCACTCCATTTCCAAATTTTCTCGGTTTTTTTCGCTTGCGCTGTTTTGGGTCATATCTCCTTTCCAGAGGGGTTGTTAGACTTTGTTCTCTGATTTCAAGATTTCGTTCCCTTTCCTGAAAGGAAGACTTTCCTTTCAGGAAAGGGAACGAAATCTTGCGATTTTAATGAGCATTAATTGGGCAAGCTTCCGTCCATTTCCCTGCACTTCTGGCCACCCCATTCACTTTTATGGTTTTCGCTTGCTTCTGTCATTTTTCCATGGGTTTTTTTTCCATTTCACTTCTGAGACATCTTCTCCTATCTCTTGTTTTGCATGGCTTCCCTGATTCCAGGATTTAAATTGGAGTCATTTTTGGTAAGTCTTGGCCTTTTTCAGCGGCCCTCATTTCATCTCAGTCTCTTTGGTGGCAATCACTCCATTTCCAAATTTTCTCGGTTTTTTTCGCTTGCGCTGTTTTGGGTCATATCTCCTTTCCAGAGGGGTTGTTAGACTTTGTTCTCTGATTTCAAGATTTCGTTCCCTTTCCTGAAAGGAAGACTTTCCTTTCAGGAAAGGGAATGAAATCTTGCGATTTTAATGAGCATTAATTGGGCAAGCTTCCGTCCATTTCCCTGCACTTCTGGCCACCCCATTCACTTTTATGGTTTTCGCTTGCTTCTGTCATTTTTCCATGGTTTTTTTTTCCATTTCACTTCTGAGACATCTTCTCCTATCTCTTGTTTTGCATGGCTTCCCTGATTCCAGGATTTAAATTGGAGTCATTTTTGGTAAGTCTTGGCCTTTTCCAGCGGCCCTCATTTCATCTCAGTCTCTTTGGTGGCAATCACTCCATTTCCAAATTTTCTCGGTTTTTTTCGCTTGCGCTGTTTTGGGTCATATCTCCTTTCCAGAGGGGTTGTTAGACTTTGTTCTCTGATTTCAAGATTTCGTTCCCTTTCCTGAAAGGAAGACTTTCCTTTCAGGAAAGGGAACGAAATCTTGCGATTTTAATGAGCATTAATTGGGCAAGCTTCCGTCCATTTCCCTGCACTTCTGGCCACCCCATTCACTTTTATGGTTTTCGCTTGCTTCTGTCATTTTTCCATGTTTTTTTTTTCCATTTCACTTCTGAGACATCTTCTCCTATCTCTTGTTTTGCATGGCTTCCCTGATTCCAGGATTTAAATTGGAGTCATTTTTGGTAAGTCTTGGCCTTTTTCAGCGGCCCTCATTTCATCTCAGTCTCTTTGGTGGCAATCACTCCATTTCCAAATTTTCTCGGTTTTTTTCGCTTGCGCTGTTTTGGGTCATATCTCCTTTCCAGAGGGGTTGTTAGACTTTGTTCTCTGATTTCAAGATTTCGTTCCCTTTCCTGAAAGGAAGACTTTCCTTTCAGGAAAGGGAACGAAATCTTGCGATTTTAATGAGCATTAATTGGGCAAGCTTCCGTCCATTTCCCTGCACTTCTGGCCACCCCATTCACTTTTATGGTTTTCGCTTGCTTCTGTCATTTTTCCATGGGTTTTTTTTCCATTTCACTTCTGAGACATCTTCTCCTATCTCTTGTTTTGCATGGCTTCCCTGATTCCAGGATTTAAATTGGAGTCATTTTTGGTAAGTCTTGGCCTTTTTCAGCGGCCCTCATTTCATCTCAGTCTCTTTGGTGGCAATCACTCCATTTCCAAATTTTCTCGGTTTTTTTCGCTTGCGCTGTTTTGGGTCATATCTCCTTTCCAGAGGGGTTGTTAGACTTTGTTCTCTGATTTCAAGATTTCGTTCCCTTTCCTGAAAGGAAGACTTTCCTTTCAGGAAAGGGAACGAAATCTTGCGATTTTAATGAGCATTAATTGGGCAAGCTTCCGTCCATTTCCCTGCACTTCTGGCCACCCCATTCACTTTTATGGTTTTCGCTTGCTTCTGTCATTTTTTAATTTTTTTTTTTCCATTTCACTTCTGAGACATCTTCTCCTATCTCTTGTTTTGCATGGCTTCCCTGATTCCAGGATTTAAATTGGAGTCATTTTTGGTAAGTCTTGGCCTTTTTCAGCGGCCCTCATTTCATCTCAGTCTCTTTGGTGGCAATCACTCCATTTCCAAATTTTCTCGGTTTTTTTCGCTTGCGCTGTTTTGGGTCATATCTCCTTTCCGGAGGGGTTGTTAGACTTTGTTCTCTGATTTCAAGATTTCGTTCCCTTTCCTGAAAGGAAGACTTTCCTTTCAGGAAAGGGAACGAAATCTTGCGATTTTAATGAGCATTAATTGGGCAAGCTTCCGTCCATTTCCCTGCACTTCTGGCCACCCCATTCACTTTTAGGGTTTTCGCTTGCTTCTGTCATTTTTCCATGGTTTTTTTTTCCATTTCACTTCTGAGACATCTTCTCCTATCTCTTGTTTTGCATGGCTTCCCTGATTCCAGGATTTAAATTGGAGTCATTTTTGGTAAGTCTTGGCCTTTTTCAGCGGCCCTCATTTCATCTCAGTCTCTTTGGTGGCAATCACTCCATTTCCAAATTTTCTCGGTTTTTTTCGCTTGCGCTGTTTTGGGTCATATCTCCTTTCCAGAGGGGTTGTTAGACTTTGTTCTCTGATTTCAAGATTTCGTTCCCTTTCCTGAAAGGAAGACTTTCCTTTCAGGAAAGGGAACGAAATCTTGCGATTTTAATGAGCATTAATTGGGCAAGCTTCCGTCCATTTCCCTGCACTTCTGGCCACCCCATTCACTTTTATGGTTTTCGCTTGCTTCTGTCATTTTTTAATTTTTTTTTTTCCATTTCACTTCTGAGACATCTTCTCCTATCTCTTGTTTTGCATGGCTTCCCTGATTCCAGGATTTAAATTGGAGTCATTTTTGGTAAGTCTTGGCCTTTTTCAGCGGCCCTCATTTCATCTCAGTCTCTTTGGTGGCAATCACTCCATTTCCAAATTTTCTCGGTTTTTTTCGCTTGCGCTGTTTTGGGTCATATCTCCTTTCCAGAGGGGTTGTTAGACTTTGTTCTCTGATTTCAAGATTTCGTTCCCTTTTCTGAAAAGAAGACTTTCCTTTCAGGAAAGGAAACGAAATCTTGCGATTTTAATGAGCATTAATTGGGCAAGCTTCCGTCCATTTCCCTGCACTTCTGGCCACCCCATTCACTTTTATGGTTTTCGCTTGCTTCTGTCATTTTTTAATTTTTTTTTTTCCATTTCACTTCTGAGACATCTTCTCCTATCTCTTGTTTTGCATGGCTTCCCTGATTCCAGGATTTAAATTGGAGTCATTTTTGGTAAGTCTTGGCCTTTTTCAGCGGCCCTCATTTCATCTCAGTCTCTTTGGTGGCAATCACTCCATTTCCAAATTTTCTCGGTTTTTTTCGCTTGCGCTGTTTTGGGTCATATCTCCTTTCCAGAGGGGTTGTTAGACTTTGTTCTCTGATTTCAAGATTTCGTTCCCTTTCCTGAAAGGAAGACTTTCCTTTCAGGAAAGGGAACGAAATCTTGCGATTTTAATGAGCATTAATTGGGCAAGCTTCCGTCCATTTCCCTGCACTTCTGGCCACCCCATTCACTTTTATGGTTTTCGCTTGCTTCTGTCATTTTTCCATGGTTTTTTTTCCATTTCACTTCTGAGACATCTTCTCCTATCTCTTGTTTTGCATGGCTTCCCTGATTCCAGGATTTAAATTGGAGTCATTTTTGGTAAGTCTTGGCCTTTTTCAGCGGCCCTCATTTCATCTCAGTCTCTTTGGTGGCAATCACTCCATTTCCAAATTTTCTCGGTTTTTTTCGCTTGCGCTGTTTTGGGTCATATCTCCTTTCCAGAGGGGTTGTTAGACTTTGTTCTCTGATTTCAAGATTTCGTTCCCTTTCCTGAAAGGAAGACTTTCCTTTCAGGAAAGGGAACGAAATCTTGCGATTTTAATGAGCATTAATTGGGCAAGCTTCCGTCCATTTCCCTGCACTTCTGGCCACCCCATTCACTTTTATGGTTTTCGCTTGCTTCTGTCATTTTTTAATTTTTTTTTTTCCATTTCACTTCTGAGACATCTTCTCCTATCTCTTGTTTTGCATGGCTTCCCTGATTCCAGGATTTAAATTGGAGTCATTTTTGGTAAGTCTTGGCCTTTTTCAGCGGCCCTCATTTCATCTCAGTCTCTTTGGTGGCAATCACTCCATTTCCAAATTTTCTCGGTTTTTTTCGCTTGCGCTGTTTTGGGTCATATCTCCTTTCCAGAGGGGTTGTTAGACTTTGTTCTCTGATTTCAAGATTTCGTTCCCTTTCCTGAAAGGAAGACTTTCCTTTCAGGAAAGGGAACGAAATCTTGCGATTTTAATGAGCATTAATTGGGCAAGCTTCCGTCCATTTCCCTGCACTTCTGGCCACCCCATTCACTTTTATGGTTTTCGCTTGCTTCTGTCATTTTTCAATGTTTTTTTTTTTCCATTTCACTTCTGAGACATCTTCTCCTATCTCTTGTTTTGCATGGCTTCCCTGATTCCAGGATTTAAATTGGAGGCATTTTTGGTAAGTCTTGGCCTTTTTCAGCGGCCCTCATTTCATCTCAGTCTCTTTGGTGGCAATCACTCCATTTCCAATATTTCTCGTTTTTTTTCGCTTGCGCTGTTTTGGGTCATATCTCCTTTCCAGAGGGGTTGTTAGACTTTGTTCTCTGATTTCAAGATTTCGTTCCCTTTCCTGAAAGGAAGACTTTCCTTTCAGGAAAGGGAACGAAATCTTGCGATTTTAATGAGCATTAATTGGGCAAGCTTCCGTCCATTTCCCTGCATTTCTGGCCACCCCATTCACTTTTATGGTTTTCGCTTGCTTCTGTCATTTTTCCATGGTTTTTTTTTTCCATTTCACTTCTGAGACATCTTCTACTATCTCTTGTTTTGCATGGCTTCCCTGATTCCAGGATTTAAATTGGAGTCATTTTTGGTAAGTCTTGGCCTTTTTCAGCGGCCCTCATTTCATCTCAGTCTCTTTGGTGGCAATCACTCCATTTCCAAATTTTCTCGTTTTTTTTCGCTTGCGCTGTTTTGGGTCATATCTCCTTTCCAGAGGGGTTGTTAGACTTTGTTCTCTGATTTCAAGATTTCGTTCCCTTTCCTGAAAGGAAGACTTTCCTTTCAGGAAAGGGAACGAAATCTTGCGATTTTAATGAGCATTAATTTGGCAAGCTTCCGTCCATTTCCCTGCACTTCTGGCCACCCCATTCACTTTTATGGTTTTCGCTTGCTTCTGTCATTTTTTAATTTTTTTTTTTCCATTTCACTTCTGAGACATCTTCTCCTATCTCTTGTTTTGCATGGCTTCCCTGATTCCAGGATTTAAATTGGAGTCATTTTTGGTAAGTCTTGGCCTTTTTCAGCGGCCCTCATTTCATCTCAGTCTCTTTGGTGGCAATCACTCCATTTCCAAATTTTCTCGGTTTTTTTCGCTTGCGCTGTTTTGGGTCATATCTCCTTTCCAGAGGGGTTGTTAGACTTTGTTCTCTGATTTCAAGATTTCGTTCCCTTTTCTGAAAAGAAGACTTTCCTTTCAGGAAAGGAAACGAAATCTTGCGATTTTAATGAGCATTAATTGGGCAAGCTTCCGTCCATTTCCCTGCACTTCTGGCCACCCCATTCACTTTTATGGTTTTCGCTTGCTTCTGTCATTTTTTAATTTTTTTTTTTCCATTTCACTTCTGAGACATCTTCTCCTATCTCTTGTTTTGCATGGCTTCCCTGATTCCAGGATTTAAATTGGAGTCATTTTTGGTAAGTCTTGGCCTTTTTCAGCGGCCCTCATTTCATCTCAGTCTCTTTGGTGGCAATCACTCCATTTCCAAATTTTCTCGGTTTTTTTCGCTTGCGCTGTTTTGGGTCATATCTCCTTTCCAGAGGGGTTGTTAGACTTTGTTCTCTGATTTCAAGATTTCGTTCCCTTTGCTGAAAAGAAGACTTTCCTTTCAGGAAAGGAAACGAAATCTTGCGATTTTAATGAACATTAATTGGGCAAGTTTCCGTCCATTTCCCTGCACTTCTGGCCACCCCATTCACTTTTATGGTTTTCGCTTGCTTCTGTCATTTTTCCATGGTTTTTTTTTTTCCATTTCACTTCTGAGACATCTTCTCCTATCTCTTGTTTTGCATGGCTTCCCTGATTCCAGGATTTAAATTGGAGTCATTTTTGGTAAGTCTTGGCCTTTTTCAGCGGCCCTCATTTCATCTCAGTCTCTTTGGTGGCAATCACTCCATTTCCAAATTTTCTCGGTTTTTTTCGCTTGCGCTGTTTTGGGTCATATCTCCTTTCCAGAGGGGTTGTTAGACTTTGTTCTCTGATTTCAAGATTTCGTTCCCTTTCCTGAAAGGAAGACTTTCCTTTCAGGAAAGGGAACGAAATCTTGCGATTTTAATGAGCATTAATTGGGCAAGCTTCCGTCCATTTCCCTGCACTTCTGGCCACCCCATTCACTTTTATGGTTTTCGCTTGCTTCTTTCATTTTTTAATTTTTTTTTTTCCATTTCACTTCTGAGACATCTTCTCCTATCTCTTGTTTTGCATGGCTTCCCTGATTCCAGGATTTAAATTGGAGTCATTTTTGGTAAGTCTTGGCCTTTTTCAGCGGCCCTCATTTCATCTCAGTCTCTTTGGTGGCAATCACTCCATTTCCAAATTTTCTCGGTTTTTTACGCTTGCGCTGTTTTGGGTCATATCTCCTTTCCAGAGGGGTTGTTAGACTTTGTTCTCTGATTTCAAGATTTCGTTCCCTTTCCTGAAAGGAAGACTTTCCTTTCAGGAAAGGAAACGAAATCTTGCGATTTTAATGAGCATTAATTGGGCAAGCTTCCGTCCATTTCCCTGCACTTCTGGCCACCCCATTCACTTTTATGGCTTTCGCTTGCTTCTGTCATTTTTTAATTTTTTTTTTTCCATTTCACTTCTGAGACATCTTCTACTATCTCTTGTTTTGCATGGCTTCCCTGATTCCAGGATTTAAATTGGAGTCATTTTTGGTAAGTCTTGGCCTTTTTCAGCGGCCCTCATTTCATCTCAGTCTCTTTGGTGGCAATCACTCCATTTCCAAATTTTCTCGGTTTTTTTCGCTTGCGCTGTTTTGGGTCATATCTCCTTTCCAGAGGGGTTGTTAGACTTTGTTCTCTGATTTCAAGATTTCGTTCCCTTTCCTGAAAGGAAGACTTTCCTTTCAGGAAAGGGAACGAAATCTTGCGATTTTAATGAGCATTAATTGGGCAAGCTTCCGTCCATTTCCCTGCACTTCTGGCCACCCCATTCACTTTTATGGTTTTCGCTTGCTTCTGTCATTTTTCCATGGTTTTTTTTTCCATTTCACTTCTGAGACATCTTCTCCTATCTCTTGTTTTGCATGGCTTCCCTGATTCCAGGATTTAAATTGGAGTCATTTTTGGTAAGTCTTGGCCTTTTTCAGCGGCCCTCATTTCATCTCAGTCTCTTTGGTGGCAATCACTCCATTTCCAAATTTTCTCGGTTTTTTTCGCTTGCGCTGTTTTGGGTCATATCTCCTTTCCAGAGGGGTTGTTAGACTTTGTTCTCTGATTTCAAGATTTCGTTCCCTTTCCTGAAAGGAAGACTTTCCTTTCAGGAAAGGGAACGAAATCTTGCGATTTTAATGAGCATTAATTGGGCAAGTTTCCGTCCATTTCCCTGCACTTCTGGCCACCCCATTCACTTTTATGGCTTTCGCTTGCTTCTGTCATTTTTTAATTTTTTTTTTTTCCATTTCACTTCTGAGACATCTTCTCCTATCTCTTGTTTTGCATGGCTTCCCTGATTCCAGGATTTAAATTGGAGTCATTTTTGGTAAGTCTTGGCCTTTTTCAGCGGCCCTCATTTCATCTCAGTCTCTTTGGTGGCAATCACTCCATTTCCAAATTTTCTCGGTTTTTTTCGCTTGCGCTGTTTTGGGTCATATCTCCTTTCCAGAGGGGTTGTTAGACTTTGTTCTCTGATTTCAAGATTTCGTTCCCTTTCCTGAAAGGAAGACTTTCCTTTCAGGAAAGGGAATGAAATCTTGCGATTTTAATGAGCATTAATTGGGCAAGCTTCCGTCCATTTCCCTGCACTTCTGGCCACCCCATTCACTTTTATGGTTTTCGCTTGCTTCTGTCATTTTTTAATTTTTTTTTTTCCATTTCACTTCTGAGACATCTTCTCCTATCTCTTGTTTTGCATGGCTTCCCTGATTCCATAATTTAAATTGGAGTCATTTTTGGTAAGTCTTGGCCTTTTCCAGCGGCCCTCATTTCATCTCAGTCTCTTTGGTGGCAATCACTCCATTTCCAAATTTTCTCGGTTTTTTTCGCTTGCGCTGTTTTGGGTCATATCTCCTTTCCAGAGGGGTTGTTAGACTTTGTTCTCTGATTTCAAGATTTCGTTCCCTTTCCTGAAAGGAAGACTTTCCTTTCAGGAAAGGGAATGAAATCTTGCGATTTTAATGAGCATTAATTGGGCAAGCTTCCGTCCATTTCCCTGCACTTCTGGCCACCCCATTCACTTTTATGGTTTTCGCTTGCTTCTGTCATTTTTTAATTTTTTTTTTTCCATTTCACTTCTGAGACATCTTCTCCTATCTCTTGTTTTGCATGGCTTCCCTGATTCCAGGATTTAAATTGGAGTCATTTTTGGTAAGTCTTGGCCTTTTCCAGCGGCCCTCATTTCATCTCAGTCTCTTTGGTGGCAATCACTCCATTTCCAAATTTTCTCGGTTTTTTTCGCTTGCGCTGTTTTGGGTCATATCTCCTTTCCAGAGGGGTTGTTAGACTTTGTTCTCTGATTTCAAGATTTCGTTCCCTTTCCTGAAAGGAAGACTTTCCTTTCAGGAAAGGGAACGAAATCTTGCGATTTTAATGAGCATTAATTGGGCAAGCTTCCGTCCATTTCCCTGCACTTCTGGCCACCCCATTCACTTTTATGGTTTTCGCTTGCTTCTGTCATTTTTCCATGTTTTTTTTTTCCATTTCACTTCTGAGACATCTTCTCCTATCTCTTGTTTTGCATGGCTTCCCTGATTCCAGGATTTAAATTGGAGTCATTTTTGGTAAGTCTTGGCCTTTTTCAGCGGCCCTCATTTCATCTCAGTCTCTTTGGTGGCAATCACTCCATTTCCAAATTTTCTCGGTTTTTTTCGCTTGCGCTGTTTTGGGTCATATCTCCTTTCCAGAGGGGTTGTTAGACTTTGTTCTCTGATTTCAAGATTTCGTTCCCTTTCCTGAAAGGAAGACTTTCCTTTCAGGAAAGGGAACGAAATCTTGCGATTTTAATGAGCATTAATTGGGCAAGCTTCCGTCCATTTCCCTGCACTTCTGGCCACCCCATTCACTTTTATGGTTTTCGCTTGCTTCTGTCATTTTTCCATGGGTTTTTTTTCCATTTCACTTCTGAGACATCTTCTCCTATCTCTTGTTTTGCATGGCTTCCCTGATTCCAGGATTTAAATTGGAGTCATTTTTGGTAAGTCTTGGCCTTTTTCAGCGGCCCTCATTTCATCTCAGTCTCTTTGGTGGCAATCACTCCATTTCCAAATTTTCTCGGTTTTTTTCGCTTGCGCTGTTTTGGGTCATATCTCCTTTCCAGAGGGGTTGTTAGACTTTGTTCTCTGATTTCAAGATTTCGTTCCCTTTCCTGAAAGGAAGACTTTCCTTTCAGGAAAGGGAACGAAATCTTGCGATTTTAATGAGCATTAATTGGGCAAGCTTCCGTTCATTTCCCTGCACTTCTGGCCACCCCATTCACTTTTATGGTTTTCGCTTGCTTCTGTCATTTTTTAATTTTTTTTTTTCCATTTCACTTCTGAGACATCTTCTCCTATCTCTTGTTTTGCATGGCTTCCCTGATTCCAGGATTTAAATTGGAGTCATTTTTGGTAAGTCTTGGCCTTTTTCAGCGGCCCTCATTGCATCTCAGTCTCTTTGGTGGCAATCACTCCATTTCCAAATTTTCTCGGTTTTTTTCGCTTGCGCTGTTTTGGGTCATATCTCCTTTCCAGAGGGGTTGTTAGACTTTGTTCTCTGATTTCAAGATTTCGTTCCCTTTCCTGAAAGGAAGACTTTCCTTTCAGGAAAGGGAACGAAATCTTGCGATTTTAATGAGCATTAATTGGGCAAGCTTCCGTCCATTTCCCTGCACTTCTGGCCACCCCATTCACTTTTATGGCTTTCGCTTGCTTCTGTCATTTTTCCATGGTTTTTTTTTCCATTTCACTTCTGAGACATCTTCTCCTATCTCTTGTTTTGCATGGCTTCCCTGATTCCAGGATTTAAATTGGAGGCATTTTTGGTAAGTCTTGGCCTTTTTCAGCGGCCCTCATTTCATCTCAGTCTCTTTGGTGGCAATCACTCCATTTCCAAATTTTCTCGGTTTTTTTCGCTTGCGCTGTTTTGGGTCATATCTCCTTTCCAGAGGGGTTGTTAGACTTTGTTCTCTGATTTCAAGATTTCGTTCCCTTTCCTGAAAGGAAGACTTTCCTTTCAGGAAAGGGAACGAAATCTTGCGATTTTAATGAGCATTAATTGGGCAAGCTTCCGTCCATTTCCCTGCACTTCTGGCCACCCCATTCACTTTTATGGTTTTCGCTTGCTTCTGTCATTTTTCCATGGTTTTTTTTTCCATTTCACTTCTGAGACATCTTCTCCTATCTCTTGTTTTGCATGGCTTCCCTGATTCCAGGATTTAAATTGGAGGCATTTTTGGTAAGTCTTGGCCTTTTTCAGCGGCCCTCATTTCATCTCAGTCTCTTTGGTGGCAATCACTCCATTTCCAAATTTTCTCGTTTTTTTTCGCTTGCGCTGTTTTGGGTCATATCTCCTTTCCAGAGGGGTTGTTAGACTTTGTTCTCTGATTTCAAGATTTCGTTCCCTTTCCTGAAAGGAAGACTTTCCTTTCAGGAAAGGGAACGAAATCTTGCGATTTTAATGAGCATTAATTGGGCAAGCTTCCGTCCATTTCCCTGCACTTCTGGCCACCCCATTCACTTTTATGGTTTTCGCTTGCTTCTGTCATTTTTCCATGGTTTTTTTTTCCATTTCACTTCTGAGACATCTTCTCCTATCTCTTGTTTTGCATGGCTTCCCTGATTCCAGGATTTAAATTGGAGTCATTTTTGGTAAGTCTTGGCCTTTTTCAGCGGCCCTCATTTCATCTCAGTCTCTTTGGTGGCAATCACTCCATTTCCAAATTTTCTCGTTTTTTTTCGCTTGCGCTGTTTTGGGTCATATCTCCTTTCCAGAGGGGTTGTTAGACTTTGTTCTCTGATTTCAAGATTTCGTTCCCTTTCCTGAAAGGAAGACTTTCCTTTCAGGAAAGGGAATGAAATCTTGCGATTTTAATGAGCATTAATTGGGCAAGCTTCCGTCCATTTCCCTGCACTTCTGGCCACCCCATTCACTTTTATGGTTTTCGCTTGCTTCTGTCATTTTTTAATTTTTTTTTTTCCATTTCACTTCTGAGACATCTTCTCCTATCTCTTGTTTTGCATGGCTTCCCTGATTCCATAATTTAAATTGGAGTCATTTTTGGTAAGTCTTGGCCTTTTCCAGCGGCCCTCATTTCATCTCAGTCTCTTTGGTGGCAATCACTCCATTTCCAAATTTTCTCGGTTTTTTTCGCTTGCGCTGTTTTGGGTCATATCTCCTTTCCAGAGGGGTTGTTAGACTTTGTTCTCTGATTTCAAGATTTCGTTCCCTTTCCTGAAAGGAAGACTTTCCTTTCAGGAAAGGGAACGAAATCTTGCGATTTTAATGAGCATTAATTGGGCAAGCTTCCGTCCATTTCCCTGCACTTCTGGCCACCCCATTCACTTTTATGGTTTTCGCTTGCTTCTGTCATTTTTCCATGGGTTTTTTTTCCATTTCACTTCTGAGACATCTTCTCCTATCTCTTGTTTTGCATGGCTTCCCTGATTCCAGGATTTAAATTGGAGTCATTTTTGGTAAGTCTTGGCCTTTTTCAGCGGCCCTCATTTCATCTCAGTCTCTTTGGTGGCAATCACTCCATTTCCAAATTTTCTCGGTTTTTTTCGCTTGCGCTGTTTTGGGTCATATCTCCTTTCCAGAGGGGTTGTTAGACTTTGTTCTCTGATTTCAAGATTTCGTTCCCTTTCCTGAAAGGAAGACTTTCCTTTCAGGAAAGGGAATGAAATCTTGCGATTTTAATGAGCATTAATTGGGCAAGCTTCCGTCCATTTCCCTGCACTTCTGGCCACCCCATTCACTTTTATGGTTTTCGCTTGCTTCTGTCATTTTTTAATTTTTTTTTTTCCATTTCACTTCTGAGACATCTTCTCCTATCTCTTGTTTTGCATGGCTTCCCTGATTCCAGGATTTAAATTGGAGTCATTTTTGGTAAGTCTTGGCCTTTTCCAGCGGCCCTCATTTCATCTCAGTCTCTTTGGTGGCAATCACTCCATTTCCAAATTTTCTCGGTTTTTTTCGCTTGCGCTGTTTTGGGTCATATCTCCTTTCCAGAGGGGTTGTTAGACTTTGTTCTCTGATTTCAAGATTTCGTTCCCTTTCCTGAAAGGAAGACTTTCCTTTCAGGAAAGGGAACAAAATCTTGCGATTTTAATGAGCATTAATTGGGCAAGCTTCCGTCCATTTCCCTGCACTTCTGGCCACCCCATTCACTTTTATGGTTTTCGCTTGCTTCTGTCATTTTTCCATGGGTTTTTTTTTCCATTTCACTTCTGAGACATCTTCTCCTATCTCTTGTTTTGCATGGCTTCCCTGATTCCAGGATTTAAATTGGAGGCATTTTTGGTAAGTCTTGGCCTTTTTCAGCGGCCCTCATTTCATCTCAGTCTCTTTGGTGGCAATCACTCCATTTCCAAATTTTCTCGGTTTTTTTCGCTTGCGCTGTTTTGGGTCATATCTCCTTTCCAGAGGGGTTGTTAGACTTTGTTCTCTGATTTCAAGATTTCGTTCCCTTTCCTGAAAGGAAGACTTTCCTTTCAGGAAAGGGAACGAAATCTTGCGATTTTAATGAGCATTAATTGGGCAAGCTTCCGTCCATTTCCCTGCACTTCTGGCCACCCCATTCACTTTTATGGTTTTCGCTTGCTTCTGTCATTTTTCCATGGGTTTTTTTTCCATTTCACTTCTGAGACATCTTCTCCTATCTCTTGTTTTGCATGGCTTCCCTGATTCCAGGATTTAAATTGGAGTCATTTTTGGTAAGTCTTGGCCTTTTTCAGCGGCCCTCATTTCATCTCAGTCTCTTTGGTGGCAATCACTCCATTTCCAAATTTTCTCGGTTTTTTTCGCTTGCGCTGTTTTGGGTCATATCTCCTTTCCAGAGGGGTTGTTAGACTTTGTTCTCTGATTTCAAGATTTCGTTCCCTTTCCTGAAAGGAAGACTTTCCTTTCAGGAAAGGGAACGAAATCTTGCGATTTTAATGAGCATTAATTGGGCAAGCTTCCGTTCATTTCCCTGCACTTCTGGCCACCCCATTCACTTTTATGGTTTTCGCTTGCTTCTGTCATTTTTTAATTTTTTTTTTTCCATTTCACTTCTGAGACATCTTCTCCTATCTCTTGTTTTGCATGGCTTCCCTGATTCCAGGATTTAAATTGGAGTCATTTTTGGTAAGTCTTGGCCTTTTTCAGCGGCCCTCATTTCATCTCAGTCTCTTTGGTGGCAATCACTCCATTTCCAAATTTTCTCGGTTTTTTTCGCTTGCGCTGTTTTGGGTCATATCTCCTTTCCAGAGGGGTTGTTAGACTTTGTTCTCTGATTTCAAGATTTCGTTCCCTTTCCTGAAAGGAAGACTTTCCTTTCAGGAAAGGGAACGAAATCTTGCGATTTTAATGAGCATTAATTGGGCAAGCTTCCGTCCATTTCCCTGCACTTCTGGCCACCCCATTCACTTTTATGGCTTTCGCTTGCTTCTGTCATTTTTCCATGGTTTTTTTTTCCATTTCACTTCTGAGACATCTTCTCCTATCTCTTGTTTTGCATGGCTTCCCTGATTCCAGGATTTAAATTGGAGGCATTTTTGGTAAGTCTTGGCCTTTTTCAGCGGCCCTCATTTCATCTCAGTCTCTTTGGTGGCAATCACTCCATTTCCAAATTTTCTCGGTTTTTTTCGCTTGCGCTGTTTTGGGTCATATCTCCTTTCCAGAGGGGTTGTTAGACTTTGTTCTCTGATTTCAAGATTTCGTTCCCTTTCCTGAAAGGAAGACTTTCCTTTCAGGAAAGGGAACGAAATCTTGCGATTTTAATGAGCATTAATTGGGCAAGCTTCCGTCCATTTCCCTGCACTTCTGGCCACCCCATTCACTTTTATGGCTTTCGCTTGCTTCTGTCATTTTTCCATGGTTTTTTTTTCCATTTCACTTCTGAGACATCTTCTCCTATCTCTTGTTTTGCATGGCTTCCCTGATTCCAGGATTTAAATTGGAGGCATTTTTGGTAAGTCTTGGCCTTTTTCAGCGGCCCTCATTTCATCTCAGTCTCTTTGGTGGCAATCACTCCATTTCCAAATTTTCTCGTTTTTTTTCGCTTGCGCTGTTTTGGGTCATATCTCCTTTCCAGAGGGGTTGTTAGACTTTGTTCTCTGATTTCAAGATTTCGTTCCCTTTCCTGAAAGGAAGACTTTCCTTTCAGGAAAGGGAACGAAATCTTGCGATTTTAATGAGCATTAATTGGGCAAGCTTCCGTCCATTTCCCTGCACTTCTGGCCACCCCATTCACTTTTATGGTTTTCGCTTGCTTCTGTCATTTTTCCATGGGTTTTTTTTCCATTTCACTTCTGAGACATCTTCTCCTATCTCTTGTTTTGCATGGCTTCCCTGATTCCAGGATTTAAATTGGAGGCATTTTTGGTAAGTCTTGGCCTTTTTCAGCGGCCCTCATTTCATCTCAGTCTCTTTGGTGGCAATCACTCCATTTCCAAATTTTCTCGTTTTTTTTCGCTTGCGCTGTTTTGGGTCATATCTCCTTTCCAGAGGGGTTGTTAGACTTTGTTCTCTGATTTCAAGATTTCGTTCCCTTTCCTGAAAGGAAGACTTTCCTTTCAGGAAAGGGAACGAAATCTTGCGATTTTAATGAGCATTAATTGGGCAAGCTTCCGTCCATTTCCCTGCACTTCTGGCCACCCCATTCACTTTTATGGTTTTCGCTTGCTTCTGTCATTTTTTAATTTTTTTTTTTCCATTTCACTTCTGAGACATCTTCTCCTATCTCTTGTTTTGCATGGCTTCCCTGATTCCAGGATTTAAATTGGAGGCATTTTTGGTAAGTCTTGGCCTTTTTCAGCGGCCCTCATTTCATCTCAGTCTCTTTGGTGGCAATCACTCCATTTCCAAATTTTCTCGGTTTTTTTCGCTTGCGCTGTTTTGGGTCATATCCCCTTTCCAGAGGGGTTGTTAGACTTTGTTCTCTGATTTCAAGATTTCGTTCCCTTTCCTGAAAGGAAGACTTTCCTTTCAGGAAAGGGAACGAAATCTTGCGATTTTAATGAGCATTAATTGGGCAAGCTTCCGTCCATTTCCCTGCACTTCTGGCCACCCCATTCACTTTTATGGTTTTCGCTTGCTTCTGTCATTTTTCCATGGTTTTTTTTTCCATTTCACTTCTGAGACATCTTCTCCTATCTCTTGTTTTGCATGGCTTCCCTGATTCCAGGATTTAAATTGGAGTCATTTTTGGTAAGTCTTGGCCTTTTTCAGCGGCCCTCATTTCATCTCAGTCTCTTTGGTGGCAATCACTCCATTTCCAAATTTTCTCGTTTTTTTTCGCTTGCGCTGTTTTGGGTCATATCTCCTTTCCAGAGGGGTTGTTAGACTTTGTTCTCTGATTTCAAGATTTCGTTCCCTTTCCTGAAAGGAAGACTTTCCTTTCAGGAAAGGGAACGAAATCTTGCGATTTTAATGAGCATTAATTGGGCAAGCTTCCGTCCATTTCCCTGCACTTCTGGCCACCCCATTCACTTTTATGGTTTTCGCTTGCTTCTGTCATTTTTTAATTTTTTTTTTTCTATTTCACTTCTGAGACATCTTCTCCTATCTCTTGTTTTGCATGGCTTCCCTGATTCCAGGATTTAAATTGGAGTCATTTTGGTAAGTCTTGGCCTTTTTCAGCGGCCCTCATTTCATCTCAGTCTCTTTGGTGGCAATCACTCCATTTCCAAATTTTCTCGGTTTTTTTCGCTTGCGCTGTTTTGGGTCATATCTCCTTTCCAGAGGGGTTGTTAGACTTTGTTCTCTGATTTCAAGATTTCGTTCCCTTTCCTGAAAGGAAGACTTTCCTTTCAGGAAAGGGAACGAAATCTTGCGATTTTAATGAGCATTAATTGGGCAAGCTTCCGTCCATTTCCCTGCACTTCTGGCCACCCCATTCACTTTTATGGTTTTCGCTTGCTTCTGTCATTTTTTAATTTTTTTTTTTCCATTTCACTTCTGAGACATCTTCTCCTATCTCTTGTTTTGCATGGCTTCCCTGATTCCAGGATTTAAATTGGAGGCATTTTTGGTAAGTCTTGGCCTTTTTCAGCGGCCCTCATTTCATCTCAGTCTCTTTGGTGGCAATCACTCCATTTCCAAATTTTCTCGGTTTTTTTCGCTTGCGCTGTTTTGGGTCATATCTCCTTTCCAGAGGGGTTGTTAGACTTTGTTCTCTGATTTCAAGATTTCGTTCCCTTTCCTGAAAGGAAGACTTTCCTTTCAGGAAAGGGAACGAAATCTTGCGATTTTAATGAGCATTAATTGGGCAAGCTTCCGTCCATTTCCCTGCACTTCTGGCCACCCCATTCACTTTTATGGTTTTCGCTTGCTTCTGTCATTTTTTAATTTTTTTTTTTCCATTTCACTTCTGAGACATCTTCTCCTATCTCTTGTTTTGCATGGCTTCCCTGATTCCAGGATTTAAATTGGAGGCATTTTTGGTAAGTCTTGGCCTTTTTCAGCGGCCCTCATTTCATCTCAGTCTCTTTGGTGGCAATCACTCCATTTCCAAATTTTCTCGGTTTTTTTCGCTTGCGCTGTTTTGGGTCATATCCCCTTTCCAGAGGGGTTGTTAGACTTTGTTCTCTGATTTCAAGATTTCGTTCCCTTTCCTGAAAGGAAGACTTTCCTTTCAGGAAAGGGAACGAAATCTTGCGATTTTAATGAGCATTAATTGGGCAAGCTTCCGTCCATTTCCCTGCACTTCTGGCCACCCCATTCACTTTTATGGTTTTCGCTTGCTTCTGTCATTTTTCCATGGTTTTTTTTTCCATTTCACTTCTGAGACATCTTCTCCTATCTCTTGTTTTGCATGGCTTCCCTGATTCCAGGATTTAAATTGGAGTCATTTTTGGTAAGTCTTGGCCTTTTTCAGCGGCCCTCATTTCATCTCAGTCTCTTTGGTGGCAATCACTCCATTTCCAAATTTTCTCGGTTTTTTTCGCTTGCGCTGTTTTGGGTCATATCTCCTTTCCAGAGGGGTTGTTAGACTTTGTTCTCTGATTTCAAGATTTCGTTCCCTTTCCTGAAAGGAAGACTTTCCTTTCAGGAAAGGGAACGAAATCTTGCGATTTTAATGAGCATTAATTGGGCAAGCTTCCGTCCATTTCCCTGCACTTCTGGCCACCCCATTCACTTTTATGGTTTTCGCTTGCTTCTGTCATTTTTCCATGGTTTTTTTTTTCCATTTCACTTCTGAGACATCTTCTACTATCTCTTGTTTTGCATGGCTTCCCTGATTCCAGGATTTAAATTGGAGTCATTTTTGGTAAGTCTTGGCCTTTTTCAGCGGCCCTCATTTCATCTCAGTCTCTTTGGTGGCAATCACTCCATTTCCAAATTTTCTCGGTTTTTTTCGCTTGCGCTGTTTTGGGTCATATCTCCTTTCCAGAGGGGTTGTTAGACTTTGTTCTCTGATTTCAAGATTTCGTTCCCTTTCCTGAAAGGAAGACTTTCCTTTCAGGAAAGGGAACGAAATCTTGCGATTTTAATGAGCATTAATTGGGCAAGCTTCCGTCCATTTCCCTGCACTTCTGGCCACCCCATTCACTTTTATGGTTTTCGCTTGCTTCTGTCATTTTTTAATTTTTTTTTTTCCATTTCACTTCTGAGACATCTTCTCCTATCTCTTGTTTTGCATGGCTTCCCTGATTCCAGGATTTAAATTGGAGTCATTTTTGGTAAGTCTTGGCCTTTTTCAGCGGCCCTCATTTCATCTCAGTCTCTTTGGTGGCAATCACTCCATTTCCAAATTTTCTCGGTTTTTTTCGCTTGCGCTGTTTTGGGTCATATCTCCTTTCCAGAGGGGTTGTTAGACTTTGTTCTCTGATTTCAAGATTTCGTTCCCTTTCCTGAAAGGAAGACTTTCCTTTCAGGAAAGGGAACGAAATCTTGCGATTTTAATGAGCATTAATTGGGCAAGCTTCCGTCCATTTCCCTGCACTTCTGGCCACCCCATTCACTTTTATGGTTTTCGCTTGCTTCTGTCATTTTTCCATGGGGTTTTTTTCCATTTCACTTCTGAGACATCTTCTCCTATCTCTTGTTTTGCATGGCTTCCCTGATTCCAGGATTTAAATTGGAGTCATTTTTGGTAAGTCTTGGCCTTTTTCAGCGGCCCTCATTTCATCTCAGTCTCTTTGGTGGCAATCACTCCATTTCCAAATTTTCTCGGTTTTTTTCGCTTGCGCTGTTTTGGGTCATATCTCCTTTCCAGAGGGGTTGTTAGACTTTGTTCTCTGATTTCAAGATTTCGTTCCCTTTCCTGAAAGGAAGACTTTCCTTTCAGGAAAGGGAACGAAATCTTGCGATTTTAATGAGCATTAATTGGGCAAGCTTCCGTCCATTTCCCTGCACTTCTGGCCACCCCATTCACTTTTATGGTTTTCGCTTGCTTCTGTCATTTTTTAATTTTTTTTTTTCCATTTCACTTCTGAGACATCTTCTCCTATCTCTTGTTTTGCATGGCTTCCCTGATTCCAGGATTTAAATTGGAGTCATTTTTGGTAAGTCTTGGCCTTTTTCAGCGGCCCTCATTTCATCTCAGTCTCTTTGGTGGCAATCACTCCATTTCCAAATTTTCTCGGTTTTTTACGCTTGCGCTGTTTTGGGTCATATCTCCTTTCCAGAGGGGTTGTTAGACTTTGTTCTCTGATTTCAAGATTTCGTTCCCTTTCCTGAAAGGAAGACTTTCCTTTCAGGAAAGGGAACGAAATCTTGCGATTTTAATGAGCATTAATTGGGCAAGCTTCCGTCCATTTCCCTGCACTTCTGGCCACCCCATTCACTTTTATGGTTTTCGCTTGCTTCTGTCATTTTTTAATTTTTTTTTTTCCATTTCACTTCTGAGACATCTTCTCCTATCTCTTGTTTTGCATGGCTTCCCTGATTCCAGGATTTAAATTGGAGGCATTTTTGGTAAGTCTTGGCCTTTTTCAGCGGCCCTCATTTCATCTCAGTCTCTTTGGTGGCAATCACTCCATTTCCAAATTTTCTCGGTTTTTTTCGCTTGCGCTGTTTTGGGTCATATCTCCTTTCCAGAGGGGTTGTTAGACTTTGTTCTCTGATTTCAAGATTTCGTTCCCTTTCCTGAAAGGAAGACTTTCCTTTCAGGAAAGGGAACGAAATCTTGCGATTTTAATGAGCATTAATTGGGCAAGCTTCCGTCCATTTCCCTGCACTTCTGGCCACCCCATTCACTTTTATGGTTTTCGCTTGCTTCTGTCATTTTTCCATGGGTTTTTTTTCCATTTCACTTCTGAGACATCTTCTCCTATCTCTTGTTTTGCATGGCTTCCCTGATTCCAGGATTTAAATTGGAGGCATTTTTGGTAAGTCTTGGCCTTTTTCAGCGGCCCTCATTTCATCTCAGTCTCTTTGGTGGCAATCACTCCATTTCCAAATTTTCTCGGTTTTTTTCGCTTGCGCTGTTTTGGGTCATATCTCCTTTCCAGAGGGGTTGTTAGACTTTGTTCTCTGATTTCAAGATTTCGTTCCCTTTCCTGAAAGGAAGACTTTCCTTTCAGGAAAGGGAACGAAATCTTGCGATTTTAATGAGCATTAATTGGGCAAGCTTCCGTCCATTTCCCTGCACTTCTGGCCACCCCATTCACTTTTATGGTTTTCGCTTGCTTCTGTCATTTTTTAATTTTTTTTTTTCCATTTCACTTCTGAGACATCTTCTCCTATCTCTTGTTTTGCATGGCTTCCCTGATTCCAGGATTTAAATTGGAGGCATTTTTGGTAAGTCTTGGCCTTTTTCAGCGGCCCTCATTTCATCTCAGTCTCTTTGGTGGCAATCACTCCATTTCCAAATTTTCTCGTTTTTTTTCGCTTGCGCTGTTTTGGGTCATATCTCCTTTCCAGAGGGGTTGTTAGACTTTGTTCTCTGATTTCAAGATTTCGTTCCCTTTCCTGAAAGGAAGACTTTCCTTTCAGGAAAGGGAACGAAATCTTGCGATTTTAATGAGCATTAATTGGGCAAGCTTCCGTCCATTTCCCTGCACTTCTGGCCACCCCATTCACTTTTATGGTTTTCGCTTGCTTCTGTCATTTTTTAATTTTTTTTTTTCCATTTCACTTCTGAGACATCTTCTCCTATCTCTTGTTTTGCATGGCTTCCCTGATTCCAGGATTTAAATTGGAGGCATTTTTGGTAAGTCTTGGCCTTTTTCAGCGGCCCTCATTTCATCTCAGTCTCTTTGGTGGCAATCACTCCATTTCCAAATTTTCTCGGTTTTTTTCGCTTGCGCTGTTTTGGGTCATATCCCCTTTCCAGAGGGGTTGTTAGACTTTGTTCTCTGATTTCAAGATTTCGTTCCCTTTCCTGAAAGGAAGACTTTCCTTTCAGGAAAGGGAACGAAATCTTGCGATTTTAATGAGCATTAATTGGGCAAGCTTCCGTCCATTTCCCTGCACTTCTGGCCACCCCATTCACTTTTATGGTTTTCGCTTGCTTCTGTCATTTTTCCATGGTTTTTTTTTTCCATTTCACTTCTGAGACATCTTCTCCTATCTCTTGTTTTGCATGGCTTCCCTGATTCCAGGATTTAAATTGGAGTCATTTTTGGTAAGTCTTGGCCTTTTTCAGCGGCCCTCATTTCATCTCAGTCTCTTTGGTGGCAATCACTCCATTTCCAAATTTTCTCGGTTTTTTTCGCTTGCGCTGTTTTGGGTCATATCTCCTTTCCAGAGGGGTTGTTAGACTTTGTTCTCTGATTTCAAGATTTCGTTCCCTTTCCTGAAAGGAAGACTTTCCTTTCAGGAAAGGGAACGAAATCTTGCGATTTTAATGAGCATTAATTGGGCAAGCTTCCGTCCATTTCCCTGCACTTCTGGCCACCCCATTCACTTTTATGGTTTTCGCTTGCTTCTGTCATTTTTTAATTTTTTTTTTTCCATTTCACTTCTGAGACATCTTCTCCTATCTCTTGTTTTGCATGGCTTCCCTGATTCCAGGATTTAAATTGGAGTCATTTTTGGTAAGTCTTGGCCTTTTTCAGCGGCCCTCATTTCATCTCAGTCTCTTTGGTGGCAATCACTCCATTTCCAAATTTTCTCGGTTTTTTACGCTTGCGCTGTTTTGGGTCATATCTCCTTTCCAGAGGGGTTGTTAGACTTTGTTCTCTGATTTCAAGATTTCGTTCCCTTTCCTGAAAGGAAGACTTTCCTTTCAGGAAAGGGAACGAAATCTTGCGATTTTAATGAGCATTAATTGGGCAAGCTTCCGTCCATTTCCCTGCACTTCTGGCCACCCCATTCACTTTTATGGTTTTCGCTTGCTTCTGTCATTTTTTAATTTTTTTTTTTCCATTTCACTTCTGAGACATCTTCTCCTATCTCTTGTTTTGCATGGCTTCCCTGATTCCAGGATTTAAATTGGAGGCATTTTTGGTAAGTCTTGGCCTTTTTCAGCGGCCCTCATTTCATCTCAGTCTCTTTGGTGGCAATCACTCCATTTCCAAATTTTCTCGGTTTTTTTCGCTTGCGCTGTTTTGGGTCATATCTCCTTTCCAGAGGGGTTGTTAGACTTTGTTCTCTGATTTCAAGATTTCGTTCCCTTTCCTGAAAGGAAGACTTTCCTTTCAGGAAAGGGAACGAAATCTTGCGATTTTAATGAGCATTAATTGGGCAAGCTTCCGTCCATTTCCCTGCACTTCTGGCCACCCCATTCACTTTTATGGTTTTCGCTTGCTTCTGTCATTTTTTAATTTTTTTTTTTCTATTTCACTTCTGAGACATCTTCTCCTATCTCTTGTTTTGCATGGCTTCCCTGATTCCAGGATTTAAATTGGAGGCATTTTTGGTAAGTCTTGGCCTTTTTCAGCGGCCCTCATTTCATCTCAGTCTCTTTGGTGGCAATCACTCCATTTCCAAATTTTCTCGGTTTTTTTCGCTTGCGCTGTTTTGGGTCATATCTCCTTTCCAGAGGGGTTGTTAGACTTTGTTCTCTGATTTCAAGATTTCGTTCCCTTTCCTGAAAGGAAGACTTTCCTTTCAGGAAAGGGAACGAAATCTTGCGATTTTAATGAGCATTAATTGGGCAAGCTTCCGTCCATTTCCCTGCACTTCTGGCCACCCCATTCACTTTTATGGTTTTCGCTTGCTTCTGTCATTTTTTAATTTTTTTTTTTCCATTTCACTTCTGAGACATCTTCTCCTATCTCTTGTTTTGCATGGCTTCCCTGATTCCAGGATTTAAATTGGAGGCATTTTTGGTAAGTCTTGGCCTTTTTCAGCGGCCCTCATTTCATCTCAGTCTCTTTGGTGGCAATCACTCCATTTCCAAATTTTCTCGGTTTTTTTCGCTTGCGCTGTTTTGGGTCATATCCCCTTTCCAGAGGGGTTGTTAGACTTTGTTCTCTGATTTCAAGATTTCGTTCCCTTTCCTGAAAGGAAGACTTTCCTTTCAGGAAAGGGAACGAAATCTTGCGATTTTAATGAGCATTAATTGGGCAAGCTTCCGTCCATTTCCCTGCACTTCTGGCCACCCCATTCACTTTTATGGTTTTCGCTTGCTTCTGTCATTTTTCCATGGTTTTTTTTTTCCATTTCACTTCTGAGACATCTTCTCCTATCTCTTGTTTTGCATGGCTTCCCTGATTCCAGGATTTAAATTGGAGTCATTTTTGGTAAGTCTTGGCCATTTTCAGCGGCCCTCATTTCATCTCAGTCTCTTTGGTGGCAATCACTCCATTTCCAAATTTTCTCGGTTTTTTTCGCTTGCGCTGTTTTGGGTCATATCTCCTTTCCAGAGGGGTTGTTAGACTTTGTTCTCTGATTTCAAGATTTCGTTCCCTTTCCTGAAAGGAAGACTTTCCTTTCAGGAAAGGGAACGAAATCTTGCGATTTTAATGAGCATTAATTGGGCAAGCTTCCGTCCATTTCCCTGCACTTCTGGCCACCCCATTCACTTTTATGGTTTTCGCTTGCTTCTGTCATTTTTCCATGGGGTTTTTTTCCATTTCACTTCTGAGACATCTTCTCCTATCTCTTGTTTTGCATGGCTTCCCTGATTCCAGGATTTAAATTGGAGTCATTTTTGGTAAGTCTTGGCCTTTTTCAGCGGCCCTCATTTCATCTCAGTCTCTTTGGTGGCAATCACTCCATTTCCAAATTTTCTCGGTTTTTTTCGCTTGCGCTGTTTTGGGTCATATCTCCTTTCCAGACGGGTTGTTAGACTTTGTTCTCTGATTTCAAGATTTCGTTCCCTTTCCTGAAAGGAAGACTTTCCTTTCAGGAAAGGGAACGAAATCTTGCGATTTTAATGAGCATTAATTGGGCAAGCTTCCGTCCATTTCCCTGCACTTCTGGCCACCCCATTCACTTTTATGGTTTTCGCTTGCTTCTGTCATTTTTTAATTTTTTTTTTTCCATTTCACTTCTGAGACATCTTCTCCTATCTCTTGTTTTGCATGGCTTCCCTGATTCCAGGATTTAAATTGGAGTCATTTTTGGTAAGTCTTGGCCTTTTTCAGCGGCCCTCATTTCATCTCAGTCTCTTTGGTGGCAATCACTCCATTTTCAAATTTTCTCGGTTTTTTACGCTTGCGCTGTTTTGGGTCATATCTCCTTTCCAGAGGGGTTGTTAGACTTTGTTCTCTGATTTCAAGATTTCGTTCCCTTTCCTGAAAGGAAGACTTTCCTTTCAGGAAAGGGAACGAAATCTTGCGATTTTAATGAGCATTAATTGGGCAAGCTTCCGTCCATTTCCCTGCACTTCTGGCCACCCCATTCACTTTTATGGTTTTCGCTTGCTTCTGTCATTTTTTAATTTTTTTTTTTCCATTTCACTTCTGAGACATCTTCTCCTATCTCTTGTTTTGCATGGCTTCCCTGATTCCAGGATTTAAATTGGAGGCATTTTTGGTAAGTCTTGGCCTTTTTCAGCGGCCCTCATTTCATCTCAGTCTCTTTGGTGGCAATCACTCCATTTCCAAATTTTCTCGGTTTTTTTCGCTTGCGCTGTTTTGGGTCATATCTCCTTTCCAGAGGGGTTGTTAGACTTTGTTCTCTGATTTCAAGATTTCGTTCCCTTTCCTGAAAGGAAGACTTTCCTTTCAGGAAAGGGAACGAAATCTTGCGATTTTAATGAGCATTAATTGGGCAAGCTTCCGTCCATTTCCCTGCACTTCTGGCCACCCCATTCACTTTTATGGTTTTCGCTTGCTTCTGTCATTTTTTAATTTTTTTTTTTCCATTTCACTTCTGAGACATCTTCTCCTATCTCTTGTTTTGCATGGCTTCCCTGATTCCAGGATTTAAATTGGAGGCATTTTTGGTAAGTCTTGGCCTTTTTCAGCGGCCCTCATTTCATCTCAGTCTCTTTGGTGGCAATCACTCCATTTCCAAATTTTCTCGGTTTTTTTCGCTTGCGCTGTTTTGGGTCATATCTCCTTTCCAGAGGGGTTGTTAGACTTTGTTCTCTGATTTCAAGATTTCGTTCCCTTTCCTGAAAGGAAGACTTTCCTTTCAGGAAAGGGAACGAAATCTTGCGATTTTAATGAGCATTAATTGGGCAAGCTTCCGTCCATTTCCCTGCACTTCTGGCCACCCCATTCACTTTTATGGTTTTCGCTTGCTTCTGTCATTTTTTAATTTTTTTTTTTTCCATTTCACTTCTGAGACATCTTCTCCTATCTCTTGTTTTGCATGGCTTCCCTGATTCCAGGATTTAAATTGGAGGCATTTTTGGTAAGTCTTGGCCTTTTTCAGCGGCCCTCATTTCATCTCAGTCTCTTTGGTGGCAATCACTCCATTTCCAAATTTTCTCGTTTTTTTTCGCTTGCGCTGTTTTGGGTCATATCTCCTTTCCAGAGGGGTTGTTAGACTTTGTTCTCTGATTTCAAGATTTCGTTCCCTTTCCTGAAAGGAAGACTTTCCTTTCAGGAAAGGGAACGAAATCTTGCGATTTTAATGAGCATTAATTGGGCAAGCTTCCGTCCATTTCCCTGCACTTCTGGCCACCCCATTCACTTTTATGGTTTTCGCTTGCTTCTGTCATTTTTCCATGGGTTTTTTTTCCATTTCACTTCTGAGACATCTTCTCCTATCTCTTGTTTTGCATGGCTTCCCTGATTCCAGGATTTAAATTGGAGGCATTTTTGGTAAGTCTTGGCCTTTTTCAGCGGCCCTCATTTCATCTCAGTCTCTTTGGTGGCAATCACTCCATTTCCAAATTTTCTCGTTTTTTTTCGCTTGCGCTGTTTTGGGTCATATCTCCTTTCCAGAGGGGTTGTTAGACTTTGTTCTCTGATTTCAAGATTTCGTTCCCTTTCCTGAAAGGAAGACTTTCCTTTCAGGAAAGGGAACGAAATCTTGCGATTTTAATGAGCATTAATTGGGCAAGCTTCCGTCCATTTCCCTGCACTTCTGGCCACCCCATTCACTTTTATGGTTTTCGCTTGCTTCTGTCATTTTTTAATTTTTTTTTTCCATTTCACTTCTGAGACATCTTCTCCTATCTCTTGTTTTGCATGGCTTCCCTGATTCCAGGATTTAAATTGGAGTCATTTTTGGTAAGTCTTGGCCTTTTTCAGCGGCCCTCATTTCATCTCAGTCTCTTTGGTGGCAATCACTCCATTTCCAAATTTTCTCGGTTTTTTTCGCTTGCGCTGTTTTGGGTCATATCTCCTTTCCAGAGGGGTTGTTAGACTTTGTTCTCTGATTTCAAGATTTCGTTCCCTTTCCTGAAAGGAAGACTTTCCTTTCAGGAAAGGGAACGAAATCTTGCGATTTTAATGAGCATTAATTGGGCAAGCTTCCGTCCATTTCCCTGCACTTCTGGCCACCCCATTCACTTTTATGGTTTTCGCTTGCTTCTGTCATTTTTTAATTTTTTTTTTTCCATTTCACTTCTGAGACATCTTCTCCTATCTCTTGTTTTGCATGGCTTCCCTGATTCCAGGATTTAAATTGGAGGCATTTTTGGTAAGTCTTGGCCTTTTTCAGCGGCCCTCATTTCATCTCAGTCTCTTTGGTGGCAATCACTCCATTTCCAAATTTTCTCGGTTTTTTTCGCTTGCGCTGTTTTGGGTCATATCCCCTTTCCAGAGGGGTTGTTAGACTTTGTTCTCTGATTTCAAGATTTCGTTCCCTTTCCTGAAAGGAAGACTTTCCTTTCAGGAAAGGGAACGAAATCTTGCGATTTTAATGAGCATTAATTGGGCAAGCTTCCGTCCATTTCCCTGCACTTCTGGCCACCCCATTCACTTTTATGGTTTTCGCTTGCTTCTGTCATTTTTCCATGGTTTTTTTTTCCATTTCACTTCTGAGACATCTTCTCCTATCTCTTGTTTTGCATGGCTTCCCTGATTCCAGGATTTAAATTGGAGGCATTTTTGGTAAGTCTTGGCCTTTTTCAGCGGCCCTCATTTCATCTCAGTCTCTTTGGTGGCAATCACTCCATTTCCAAATTTTCTCGGTTTTTTTCGCTTGCGCTGTTTTGGGTCATATCTCCTTTCCAGAGGGGTTGTTAGACTTTGTTCTCTGATTTCAAGATTTCGTTCCCTTTCCTGAAAGGAAGACTTTCCTTTCAGGAAAGGGAACGAAATCTTGCGATTTTAATGAGCATTAATTGGGCAAGCTTCCGTCCATTTCCCTGCACTTCTGGCCACCCCATTCACTTTTATGGTTTTCGCTTGCTTCTGTCATTTTTTAATTTTTTTTTTTCCATTTCACTTCTGAGACATCTTCTCCTATCTCTTGTTTTGCATGGCTTCCCTGATTCCAGGATTTAAATTGGAGTCATTTTTGGTAAGTCTTGGCCTTTTTCAGCGGCCCTCATTTCATCTCAGTCTCTTTGGTGGCAATCACTCCATTTCCAAATTTTCTCGGTTTTTTTCGCTTGCGCTGTTTTGGGTCATATCTCCTTTCCAGAGGGGTTGTTAGACTTTGTTCTCTGATTTCAAGATTTCGTTCCCTTTCCTGAAAGGAAGACTTTCCTTTCAGGAAAGGGAACGAAATCTTGCGATTTTAATGAGCATTAATTGGGCAAGCTTCCGTCCATTTCCCTGCACTTCTGGCCACCCCATTCACTTTTATGGTTTTCGCTTGCTTCTGTCATTTTTCCATGGGTTTTTTTTCCATTTCACTTCTGAGACATCTTCTCCTATCTTTTGTTTTGCATGGCTTCCCTGATTCCAGGATTTAAATTGGAGTCATTTTTGGTAAGTCTTGGCCTTTTTCAGCGGCCCTCATTTCATCTCAGTCTCTTTGGTGGCAATCACTCCATTTCCAAATTTTCTCGGTTTTTTTCGCTTGCGCTGTTTTGGGTCATATCTCCTTTCCAGAGGGGTTGTTAGACTTTGTTCTCTGATTTCAAGATTTCGTTCCCTTTCCTGAAAGGAAGACTTTCCTTTCAGGAAAGGGAACGAAATCTTGCGATTTTAATGAGCATTAATTGGGCAAGCTTCCGTCCATTTCCCTGCACTTCTGGCCACCCCATTCACTTTTATGGTTTTCGCTTGCTTCTGTCATTTTTTAATTTTTTTTTTTCCATTTCACTTCTGAGACATCTTCTCCTATCTCTTGTTTTGCATGGCTTCCCTGATTCCAGGATTTAAATTGGAGTCATTTTTGGTAAGTCTTGGCCTTTTTCAGCGGCCCTCATTTCATCTCAGTCTCTTTGGTGGCAATCACTCCATTTCCAAATTTTCTCGGTTTTTTTCGCTTGCGCTGTTTTGGGTCATATCTCCTTTCCAGAGGGGTTGTTAGACTTTGTTCTCTGATTTCAAGATTTCGTTCCCTTTCCTGAAAGGAAGACTTTCCTTTCAGGAAAGGGAACGAAATCTTGCGATTTTAATGAGCATTAATTGGGCAAGCTTCCGTCCATTTCCCTGCACTTCTGGCCACCCCATTCACTTTTATGGTTTTCGCTTGCTTCTGTCATTTTTCCATGGTTTTTTTTTCCATTTCACTTCTGAGACATCTTCTCCTATCTCTTGTTTTGCATGGCTTCCCTGATTCCAGGATTTAAATTGGAGTCATTTTTGGTAAGTCTTGGCCTTTTTCAGCGGCCCTCATTTCATCTCAGTCTCTTTGGTGGCAATCACTCCATTTCCAAATTTTCTCGGTTTTTTTCGCTTGCGCTGTTTTGGGTCATATCTCCTTTCCAGAGGGGTTGTTAGACTTTGTTCTCTGATTTCAAGATTTCGTTCCCTTTCCTGAAAGGAAGACTTTCCTTTCAGGAAAGGGAACGAAATCTTGCGATTTTAATGAGCATTAATTGGGCAAGCTTCCGTCCATTTCCCTGCACTTCTGGCCACCCCATTCACTTTTATGGTTTTCGCTTGCTTCTGTCATTTTTTAATTTTTTTTTTCCATTTCACTTCTGAGACATCTTCTCCTATCTCTTGTTTTGCATGGCTTCCCTGATTCCAGGATTTAAATTGGAGTCATTTTTGGTAAGTCTTGGCCTTTTTCAGCGGCCCTCATTTCATCTCAGTCTCTTTGGTGGCAATCACTCCATTTCCAAATTTTCTCGGTTTTTTTCGCTTGCGCTGTTTTGGGTCATATCTCCTTTCCAGAGGGGTTGTTAGACTTTGTTCTCTGATTTCAAGATTTCGTTCCCTTTCCTGAAAGGAAGACTTTCCTTTCAGGAAAGGGAACGAAATCTTGCGATTTTAATGAGCATTAATTGGGCAAGCTTCCGTCCATTTCCCTGCACTTCTGGCCACCCCATTCACTTTTATGGTTTTCGCTTGCTTCTGTCATTTTTTAATTTTTTTTTTTCCATTTCACTTCTGAGACATCTTCTCCTATCTCTTGTTTTGCATGGCTTCCCTGATTCCAGGATTTAAATTGGAGGCATTTTTGGTAAGTCTTGGCCTTTTTCAGCGGCCCTCATTTCATCTCAGTCTCTTTGGTGGCAATCACTCCATTTCCAAATTTTCTCGGTTTTTTTCGCTTGCGCTGTTTTGGGTCATATCCCCTTTCCAGAGGGGTTGTTAGACTTTGTTCTCTGATTTCAAGATTTCGTTCCCTTTCCTGAAAGGAAGACTTTCCTTTCAGGAAAGGGAACGAAATCTTGCGATTTTAATGAGCATTAATTGGGCAAGCTTCCGTCCATTTCCCTGCACTTCTGGCCACCCCATTCACTTTTATGGTTTTCGCTTGCTTCTGTCATTTTTCCATGGTTTTTTTTTCCATTTCACTTCTGAGACATCTTCTCCTATCTCTTGTTTTGCATGGCTTCCCTGATTCCAGGATTTAAATTGGAGGCATTTTTGGTAAGTCTTGGCCTTTTTCAGCGGCCCTCATTTCATCTCAGTCTCTTTGGTGGCAATCACTCCATTTCCAAATTTTCTCGGTTTTTTTCGCTTGCGCTGTTTTGGGTCATATCTCCTTTCCAGAGGGGTTGTTAGACTTTGTTCTCTGATTTCAAGATTTCGTTCCCTTTCCTGAAAGGAAGACTTTCCTTTCAGGAAAGGGAACGAAATCTTGCGATTTTAATGAGCATTAATTGGGCAAGCTTCCGTCCATTTCCCTGCACTTCTGGCCACCCCATTCACTTTTATGGTTTTCGCTTGCTTCTGTCATTTTTTAATTTTTTTTTTTCCATTTCACTTCTGAGACATCTTCTCCTATCTCTTGTTTTGCATGGCTTCCCTGATTCCAGGATTTAAATTGGAGGCATTTTTGGTAAGTCTTGGCCTTTTTCAGCGGCCCTCATTTCATCTCAGTCTCTTTGGTGGCAATCACTCCATTTCCAAATTTTCTCGTTTTTTTTCGCTTGCGCTGTTTTGGGTCATATCCCCTTTCCAGAGGGGTTGTTAGACTTTGTTCTCTGATTTCAAGATTTCGTTCCCTTTCCTGAAAGGAAGACTTTCCTTTCAGGAAAGGGAACGAAATCTTGCGATTTTAATGAGCATTAATTGGGCAAGCTTCCGTCCATTTCCCTGCACTTCTGGCCACCCCATTCACTTTTATGGTGTTCGCTTGCTTCTGTCATTTTTCCATGGTTTTTTTTTCCATTTCACTTCTGAGACATCTTCTCCTATCTCTTGTTTTGCATGGCTTCCCTGATTCCAGGATTTAAATTGGAGTCATTTTTGGTAAGTCTTGGCCTTTTTCAGCGGCCCTCATTTCATCTCAGTCTCTTTGGTGGCAATCACTCCATTTCCAAATTTTCTCGGTTTTTTTCGCTTGCGCTGTTTTGGGTCATATCTCCTTTCCAGAGGGGTTGTTAGACTTTGTTCTCTGATTTCAAGATTTCGTTCCCTTTCCTGAAAGGAAGACTTTCCTTTCAGGAAAGGGAACGAAATCTTGCGATTTTAATGAGCATTAATTGGGCAAGCTTCCGTCCATTTCCCTGCACTTCTGGCCACCCCATTCACTTTTATGGTTTTCGCTTGCTTCTGTCATTTTTCCATGGTTTTTTTTTCCATTTCACTTCTGAGACATCTTCTCCTATCTCTTGTTTTGCATGGCTTCCCTGATTCCAGGATTTAAATTGGAGTCATTTTTGGTAAGTCTTGGCCTTTTTCAGCGGCCCTCATTTCATCTCAGTCTCTTTGGTGGCAATCACTCCATTTCCAAATTTTCTCGGTTTTTTTCGCTTGCGCTGTTTTGGGTCATATCTCCTTTCCAGAGGGGTTGTTAGACTTTGTTCTCTGATTTCAAGATTTCGTTCCCTTTCCTGAAAGGAAGACTTTCCTTTCAGGAAAGGGAACGAAATCTTGCGATTTTAATGAGCATTAATTGGGCAAGCTTCCGTCCATTTCCCTGCACTTCTGGCCACCCCATTCACTTTTATGGTTTTCGCTTGCTTCTGTCATTTTTTAATTTTTTTTTTTCCATTTCACTTCTGAGACATCTTCTCCTATCTCTTGTTTTGCATGGCTTCCCTGATTCCAGGATTTAAATTGGAGTCATTTTTGGTAAGTCTTGGCCTTTTTCAGCGGCCCTCATTTCATCTCAGTCTCTTTGGTGGCAATCACTCCATTTCCAAATTTTCTCGGTTTTTTTCGCTTGCGCTGTTTTGGGTCATATCTCCTTTCCAGAGGGGTTGTTAGACTTTGTTCTCTGATTTCAAGATTTCGTTCCCTTTCCTGAAAGGAAGACTTTCCTTTCAGGAAAGGGAACGAAATCTTGCGATTTTAATGAGCATTAATTGGGCAAGCTTCCGTCCATTTCCCTGCACTTCTGGCCACCCCATTCACTTTTATGGTTTTCGCTTGCTTCTGTCATTTTTTAATTTTTTTTTTTCCATTTCACTTCTGAGACATCTTCTCCTATCTCTTGTTTTGCATGGCTTCCCTGATTCCAGGATTTAAATTGGAGTCATTTTTGGTAAGTCTTGGCCTTTTTCAGCGGCCCTCATTTCATCTCAGTCTCTTTGGTGGCAATCACTCCATTTCCAAATTTTCTCGGTTTTTTTCGCTTGCGCTGTTTTGGGTCATATCCCCTTTCCAGAGGGGTTGTTAGACTTTGTTCTCTGATTTCAAGATTTCGTTCCCTTTCCTGAAAGGAAGACTTTCCTTTCAGGAAAGGGAACGAAATCTTGCGATTTTAATGAGCATTAATTGGGCAAGCTTCCGTCCATTTCCCTGCACTTCTGGCCACCCCATTCACTTTTATGGTTTTCGCTTGCTTCTGTCATTTTTCCATGGTTTTTTTTTCCATTTCACTTCTGAGACATCTTCTCCTATCTCTTGTTTTGCATGGCTTCCCTGATTCCAGGATTTAAATTGGAGGCATTTTTGGTAAGTCTTGGCCTTTTTCAGCGGCCCTCATTTCATCTCAGTCTCTTTGGTGGCAATCACTCCATTTCCAAATTTTCTCGGTTTTTTTCGCTTGCGCTGTTTTGGGTCATATCTCCTTTCCAGAGGGGTTGTTAGACTTTGTTCTCTGATTTCAAGATTTCGTTCCCTTTCCTGAAAGGAAGACTTTCCTTTCAGGAAAGGGAACGAAATCTTGCGATTTTAATGAGCATTAATTGGGCAAGCTTCCGTCCATTTCCCTGCACTTCTGGCCACCCCATTCACTTTTATGGTTTTCGCTTGCTTCTGTCATTTTTTAATTTTTTTTTTCCATTTCACTTCTGAGACATCTTCTCCTATCTCTTGTTTTGCATGGCTTCCCTGATTCCAGGATTTAAATTGGAGTCATTTTTGGTAAGTCTTGGCCTTTTTCAGCGGCCCTCATTTCATCTCAGTCTCTTTGGTGGCAATCACTCCATTTCCAAATTTTCTCGGTTTTTTTCGCTTGCGCTGTTTTGGGTCATATCTCCTTTCCAGAGGGGTTGTTAGACTTTGTTCTCTGATTTCAAGATTTCGTTCCCTTTCCTGAAAGGAAGACTTTCCTTTCAGGAAAGGGAACGAAATCTTGCGATTTTAATGAGCATTAATTGGGCAAGCTTCCGTCCATTTCCCTGCACTTCTGGCCACCCCATTCACTTTTATGGTTTTCGCTTGCTTCTGTCATTTTTTAATTTTTTTTTTTCCATTTCACTTCTGAGACATCTTCTCCTATCTCTTGTTTTGCATGGCTTCCCTGATTCCAGGATTTAAATTGGAGTCATTTTTGGTAAGTCTTGGCCTTTTTCAGCGGCCCTCATTTCATCTCAGTCTCTTTGGTGGCAATCACTCCATTTCCAAATTTTCTCGGTTTTTTTCGCTTGCGCTGTTTTGGGTCATATCCCCTTTCCAGAGGGGTTGTTAGACTTTGTTCTCTGATTTCAAGATTTCGTTCCCTTTCCTGAAAGGAAGACTTTCCTTTCAGGAAAGGGAACGAAATCTTGCGATTTTAATGAGCATTAATTGGGCAAGCTTCCGTCCATTTCCCTGCACTTCTGGCCACCCCATTCACTTTTATGGTTTTCGCTTGCTTCTGTCATTTTTCCATGGTTTTTTTTTCCATTTCACTTCTGAGACATCTTCTCCTATCTCTTGTTTTGCATGGCTTCCCTGATTCCAGGATTTAAATTGGAGGCATTTTTGGTAAGTCTTGGCCTTTTTCAGCGGCCCTCATTTCATCTCAGTCTCTTTGGTGGCAATCACTCCATTTCCAAATTTTCTCGGTTTTTTTCGCTTGCGCTGTTTTGGGTCATATCTCCTTTCCAGAGGGGTTGTTAGACTTTGTTCTCTGATTTCAAGATTTCGTTCCCTTTCCTGAAAGGAAGACTTTCCTTTCAGGAAAGGGAACGAAATCTTGCGATTTTAATGAGCATTAATTGGGCAAGCTTCCGTCCATTTCCCTGCACTTCTGGCCACCCCATTCACTTTTATGGTTTTCGCTTGCTTCTGTCATTTTTTAATTTTTTTTTTTCCATTTCACTTCTGAGACATCTTCTCCTATCTCTTGTTTTGCATGGCTTCCCTGATTCCAGGATTTAAATTGGAGGCATTTTTGGTAAGTCTTGGCCTTTTTCAGCGGCCCTCATTTCATCTCAGTCTCTTTGGTGGCAATCACTCCATTTCCAAATTTTCTCGGTTTTTTTCGCTTGCGCTGTTTTGGGTCATATCCCCTTTCCAGAGGGGTTGTTAGACTTTGTTCTCTGATTTCAAGATTTCGTTCCCTTTCCTGAAAGGAAGACTTTCCTTTCAGGAAAGGGAACGAAATCTTGCGATTTTAATGAGCATTAATTGGGCAAGCTTCCGTCCATTTCCCTGCACTTCTGGCCACCCCATTCACTTTTATGGTTTTCGCTTGCTTCTGTCATTTTTCCATGGTTTTTTTTTCCATTTCACTTCTGAGACATCTTCTCCTATCTCTTGTTTTGCATGGCTTCCCTGATTCCAGGATTTAAATTGGAGGCATTTTTGGTAAGTCTTGGCCTTTTTCAGCGGCCCTCATTTCATCTCAGTCTCTTTGGTGGCAATCACTCCATTTCCAAATTTTCTCGGTTTTTTTCGCTTGCGCTGTTTTGGGTCATATCTCCTTTCCAGAGGGGTTGTTAGACTTTGTTCTCTGATTTCAAGATTTCGTTCCCTTTCCTGAAAGGAAGACTTTCCTTTCAGGAAAGGGAACGAAATCTTGCGATTTTAATGAGCATTAATTGGGCAAGCTTCCGTCCATTTCCCTGCACTTCTGGCCACCCCATTCACTTTTATGGTTTTCGCTTGCTTCTGTCATTTTTTAATTTTTTTTTTCCATTTCACTTCTGAGACATCTTCTCCTATCTCTTGTTTTGCATGGCTTCCCTGATTCCAGGATTTAAATTGGAGTCATTTTTGGTAAGTCTTGGCCTTTTTCAGCGGCCCTCATTTCATCTCAGTCTCTTTGGTGGCAATCACTCCATTTCCAAATTTTCTCGGTTTTTTTCGCTTGCGCTGTTTTGGGTCATATCTCCTTTCCAGAGGGGTTGTTAGACTTTGTTCTCTGATTTCAAGATTTCGTTCCCTTTCCTGAAAGGAAGACTTTCCTTTCAGGAAAGGGAACGAAATCTTGCGATTTTAATGAGCATTAATTGGGCAAGCTTCCGTCCATTTCCCTGCACTTCTGGCCACCCCATTCACTTTTATGGTTTTCGCTTGCTTCTGTCATTTTTTAATTTTTTTTTTTCCATTTCACTTCTGAGACATCTTCTCCTATCTCTTGTTTTGCATGGCTTCCCTGATTCCAGGATTTAAATTGGAGGCATTTTTGGTAAGTCTTGGCCTTTTTCAGCGGCCCTCATTTCATCTCAGTCTCTTTGGTGGCAATCACTCCATTTCCAAATTTTCTCGGTTTTTTTCGCTTGCGCTGTTTTGGGTCATATCCCCTTTCCAGAGGGGTTGTTAGACTTTGTTCTCTGATTTCAAGATTTCGTTCCCTTTCCTGAAAGGAAGACTTTCCTTTCAGGAAAGGGAACGAAATCTTGCGATTTTAATGAGCATTAATTGGGCAAGCTTCCGTCCATTTCCCTGCACTTCTGGCCACCCCATTCACTTTTATGGTTTTCGCTTGCTTCTGTCATTTTTCCATGGTTTTTTTTTCCATTTCACTTCTGAGACATCTTCTCCTATCTCTTGTTTTGCATGGCTTCCCTGATTCCAGGATTTAAATTGGAGGCATTTTTGGTAAGTCTTGGCCTTTTTCAGCGGCCCTCATTTCATCTCAGTCTCTTTGGTGGCAATCACTCCATTTCCAAATTTTCTCGGTTTTTTTCGCTTGCGCTGTTTTGGGTCATATCTCCTTTCCAGAGGGGTTGTTAGACTTTGTTCTCTGATTTCAAGATTTCGTTCCCTTTCCTGAAAGGAAGACTTTCCTTTCAGGAAAGGGAACGAAATCTTGCGATTTTAATGAGCATTAATTGGGCAAGCTTCCGTCCATTTCCCTGCACTTCTGGCCACCCCATTCACTTTTATGGTTTTCGCTTGCTTCTGTCATTTTTTAATTTTTTTTTTTCCATTTCACTTCTGAGACATCTTCTCCTATCTCTTGTTTTGCATGGCTTCCCTGATTCCAGGATTTAAATTGGAGGCATTTTTGGTAAGTCTTGGCCTTTTTCAGCGGCCCTCATTTCATCTCAGTCTCTTTGGTGGCAATCACTCCATTTCCAAATTTTCTCGTTTTTTTTCGCTTGCGCTGTTTTGGGTCATATCCCCTTTCCAGAGGGGTTGTTAGACTTTGTTCTCTGATTTCAAGATTTCGTTCCCTTTCCTGAAAGGAAGACTTTCCTTTCAGGAAAGGGAACGAAATCTTGCGATTTTAATGAGCATTAATTGGGCAAGCTTCCGTCCATTTCCCTGCACTTCTGGCCACCCCATTCACTTTTATGGTGTTCGCTTGCTTCTGTCATTTTTCCATGGTTTTTTTTTCCATTTCACTTCTGAGACATCTTCTCCTATCTCTTGTTTTGCATGGCTTCCCTGATTCCAGGATTTAAATTGGAGTCATTTTTGGTAAGTCTTGGCCTTTTTCAGCGGCCCTCATTTCATCTCAGTCTCTTTGGTGGCAATCACTCCATTTCCAAATTTTCTCGGTTTTTTTCGCTTGCGCTGTTTTGGGTCATATCTCCTTTCCAGAGGGGTTGTTAGACTTTGTTCTCTGATTTCAAGATTTCGTTCCCTTTCCTGAAAGGAAGACTTTCCTTTCAGGAAAGGGAACGAAATCTTGCGATTTTAATGAGCATTAATTGGGCAAGCTTCCGTCCATTTCCCTGCACTTCTGGCCACCCCATTCACTTTTATGGTTTTCGCTTGCTTCTGTCATTTTTTAATTTTTTTTTTTCCATTTCACTTCTGAGACATCTTCTCCTATCTCTTGTTTTGCATGGCTTCCCTGATTCCAGGATTTAAATTGGAGTCATTTTGGTAAGTCTTGGCCTTTTTCAGCGGCCCTCATTTCATCTCAGTCTCTTTGGTGGCAATCACTCCATTTCCAAATTTTCTCGGTTTTTTTCGCTTGCGCTGTTTTGGGTCATATCTCCTTTCCAGAGGGGTTGTTAGACTTTGTTCTCTGATTTCAAGATTTCGTTCCCTTTCCTGAAAGGAAGACTTTCCTTTCAGGAAAGGGAACGAAATCTTGCGATTTTAATGAGCATTAATTGGGCAAGCTTCCGTCCATTTCCCTGCACTTCTGGCCACCCCATTCACTTTTATGGTTTTCGCTTGCTTCTGTCATTTTTTAATTTTTTTTTTTCCATTTCACTTCTGAGACATCTTCTCCTATCTCTTGTTTTGCATGGCTTCCCTGATTCCAGGATTTAAATTGGAGGCATTTTTGGTAAGTCTTGGCCTTTTTCAGCGGCCCTCATTTCATCTCAGTCTCTTTGGTGGCAATCACTCCATTTCCAAATTTTCTCGGTTTTTTTCGCTTGCGCTGTTTTGGGTCATATCTCCTTTCCAGAGGGGTTGTTAGACTTTGTTCTCTGATTTCAAGATTTCGTTCCCTTTCCTGAAAGGAAGACTTTCCTTTCAGGAAAGGGAACGAAATCTTGCGATTTTAATGAGCATTAATTGGGCAAGCTTCCGTCCATTTCCCTGCACTTCTGGCCACCCCATTCACTTTTATGGTTTTCGCTTGCTTCTGTCATTTTTCCATGGTTTTTTTTTCCATTTCACTTCTGAGACATCTTCTCCTATCTCTTGTTTTGCATGGCTTCCCTGATTCCAGGATTTAAATTGGAGTCATTTTTGGTAAGTCTTGGCCTTTTTCAGCGGCCCTCATTTCATCTCAGTCTCTTTGGTGGCAATCACTCCATTTCCAAATTTTCTCGGTTTTTTTCGCTTGCGCTGTTTTGGGTCATATCTCCTTTCCAGAGGGGTTGTTAGACTTTGTTCTCTGATTTCAAGATTTCGTTCCCTTTCCTGAATGGAAGACTTTCCTTTCAGGAAAGGGAACGAAATCTTGCGATTTTAATGAGCATTAATTGGGCAAGCTTCCGTCCATTTCCCTGCACTTCTGGCCACCCCATTCACTTTTATGGTTTTCGCTTGCTTCTGTCATTTTTCCATGGTTTTTTTTTCCATTTCACTTCTGAGACATCTTCTCCTATCTCTTGTTTTGCATGGCTTCCCTGATTCCAGGATTTAAATTGGAGTCATTTTTGGTAAGTCTTGGCCTTTTTCAGCGGCCCTCATTTCATCTCAGTCTCTTTGGTGGCAATCACTCCATTTCCAAATTTTCTCGGTTTTTTTCGCTTGCGCTGTTTTGGGTCATATCTCCTTTCCAGAGGGGTTGTTAGACTTTGTTCTCTGATTTCAAGATTTCGTTCCCTTTCCTGAAAGGAAGACTTTCCTTTCAGGAAAGGGAACGAAATCTTGCGATTTTAATGAGCATTAATTGGGCAAGCTTCCGTCCATTTCCCTGCACTTCTGGCCACCCCATTCACTTTTATGGTTTTCGCTTGCTTCTGTCATTTTCCCATGGTTTTTTTTTCCATTTCACTTCTGAGACATCTTCTCCTATCTCTTGTTTTGCATGGCTTCCCTGATTCCAGGATTTAAATTGGAGTCATTTTTGGTAAGTCTTGGCCTTTTTCAGCGGCCCTCATTTCATCTCAGTCTCTTTGGTGGCAATCACTCCATTTCCAAATTTTCTCGGTTTTTTTCGCTTGCGCTGTTTTGGGTCATATCTCCTTTCCAGAGGGGTTGTTAGACTTTGTTCTCTGATTTCAAGATTTCGTTCCCTTTCCTGAAAGGAAGACTTTCCTTTCAGGAAAGGGAACGAAATCTTGCGATTTTAATGAGCATTAATTGGGCAAGCTTCCGTCCATTTCCCTGCACTTCTGGCCACCCCATTCACTTTTATGGTTTTCGCTTGCTTCTGTCATTTTTTAATTTTTTTTTTTCCATTTCACTTCTGAGACATCTTCTCCTATCTCTTGTTTTGCATGGCTTCCCTGATTCCAGGATTTAAATTGGAGTCATTTTTGGTAAGTCTTGGCCTTTTTCAGCGGCCCTCATTTCATCTCAGTCTCTTTGGTGGCAATCACTCCATTTCCAAATTTTCTCGGTTTTTTTCGCTTGCGCTGTTTTGGGTCATATCTCCTTTCCAGAGGGGTTGTTAGACTTTGTTCTCTGATTTCAAGATTTCGTTCCCTTTCCTGAAAGGAAGACTTTCCTTTCAGGAAAGGGAACGAAATCTTGCGATTTTAATGAGCATTAATTGGGCAAGCTTCCGTCCATTTCCCTGCACTTCTGGCCACCCCATTCACTTTTATGGTTTTCGCTTGCTTCTGTCATTTTTCCATGGTTTTTTTTTCCATTTCACTTCTGAGACATCTTCTCCTATCTCTTGTTTTGCATGGCTTCCCTGATTCCAGGATTTAAATTGGAGTCATTTTTGGTAAGTCTTGGCCTTTTTCAGCGGCCCTCATTTCATCTCAGTCTCTTTGGTGGCAATCACTCCATTTCCAAATTTTCTCGGTTTTTTTCGCTTGCGCTGTTTTGGGTCATATCTCCTTTCCAGAGGGGTTGTTAGACTTTGTTCTCTGATTTCAAGATTTCGTTCCCTTTCCTGAAAGGAAGACTTTCCTTTCAGGAAAGGGAACGAAATCTTGCGATTTTAATGAGCATTAATTGGGCAAGCTTCCGTCCATTTCCCTGCACTTCTGGCCACCCCATTCACTTTTATGGTTTTCGCTTGCTTCTGTCATTTTTTAATTTTTTTTTTCCATTTCACTTCTGAGACATCTTCTCCTATCTCTTGTTTTGCATGGCTTCCCTGATTCCAGGATTTAAATTGGAGGCATTTTGGTAAGTCTTGGCCTTTTTCAGCGGCCCTCATTTCATCTCAGTCTCTTTGGTGGCAATCACTCCATTTCCAAATTTTCTCGGTTTTTTTCGCTTGCGCTGTTTTGGGTCATATCTCCTTTCCAGAGGGGTTGTTAGACTTTGTTCTCTGATTTCAAGATTTCGTTCCCTTTCCTGAAAGGAAGACTTTCCTTTCAGGAAAGGGAACGAAATCTTGCGATTTTAATGAGCATTAATTGGGCAAGCTTCCGTCCATTTCCCTGCACTTCTGGCCACCCCATTCACTTTTATGGTTTTCGCTTGCTTCTGTCATTTTTTAATTTTTTTTTTCCATTTCACTTCTGAGACATCTTCTCCTATCTCTTGTTTTGCATGGCTTCCCTGATTCCAGGATTTAAATTGGAGTCATTTTTGGTAAGTCTTGGCCTTTTTCAGCGGCCCTCATTTCATCTCAGTCTCTTTGGTGGCAATCACTCCATTTCCAAATTTTCTCGGTTTTTTTCGCTTGCGCTGTTTTGGGTCATATCTCCTTTCCAGAGGGGTTGTTAGACTTTGTTCTCTGATTTCAAGATTTCGTTCCCTTTCCTGAAAGGAAGACTTTCCTTTCAGGAAAGGGAACGAAATCTTGCGATTTTAATGAGCATTAATTGGGCAAGCTTCCGTCCATTTCCCTGCACTTCTGGCCACCCCATTCACTTTTATGGTTTTCGCTTGCTTCTGTCATTTTTCCATGGTATTTTTTTTCCATTTCACTTCTGAGACATCTTCTCCTATCTCTTGTTTTGCATGGCTTCCCTGATTCCAGGATTTAAATTGGAGGCATTTTTGGTAAGTCTTGGCCTTTTTCAGTGGCCCTCATTTCATCTCAGTCTCTTTGGTGGCAATCACTCCATTTCCAAATTTTCTCGTTTTTTTTCGCTTGCGCTGTTTTGGGTCATATCTCCTTTCCAGAGGGGTTGTTAGACTTTGTTCTCTGATTTCAAGATTTTGTTCCCTTTCCTGAAAGGAAGACTTTCCTTTCAGGAAAGGGAACGAAATCTTGCGATTTTAATGAGCATTAATTGGGCAAGCTTCCGTCCATTTCCCTGCACTTCTAGGCACCCCATTCACTTTTATGGCTTTCGCTTGCTTCTGTCATTTTTTTTTTTTTTTCCATTTCACTTCTGAGACATCTTCTCCTATCTCTTGTTTTGCATGGCTTCCCTGATTCCAGGATTTAAATTGGAGTCATTTTTGGTAAGTCTTGGCCTTTTTCAGCGGCCCTCATTTCATCTCAGTCTCTTTGGTGGCAATCACTCCATTTCCAAATTTTCTCGGTTTTTTTCGCTTGCGCTGTTTTGGGTCATATCTCCTTTCCAGAGGGGTTGTTAGACTTTGTTCTCTGATTTCAAGATTTCGTTCCCTTTCCTGAAAGGAAGACTTTCCTTTCAGGAAAGGGAACGAAATCTTGCGATTTTAATGAGCATTAATTGGGCAAGCTTCCGTCCATTTCCCTGCACTTCTGGCCACCCCATTCACTTTTATGGTTTTCGCTTGCTTCTGTCATTTTTTAATTTTTTTTTTTCCATTTCACTTCTGAGACATCTTCTCCTATCTCTTGTTTTGCATGGCTTCCCTGATTCCAGGATTTAAATTGGAGTCATTTTTGGTAAGTCTTGGCCTTTTTCAGCGGCCCTCATTTCATCTCAGTCTCTTTGGTGGCAATCACTCCATTTCCAAATTTTCTCGGTTTTTTTCGCTTGCGCTGTTTTGGGTCATATCTCCTTTCCAGAGGGGTTGTTAGACTTTGTTCTCTGATTTCAAGATTTCGTTCCCTTTCCTGAAAGGAAGACTTTCCTTTCAGGAAAGGGAACGAAATCTTGCGATTTTAATGAGCATTAATTGGGCAAGCTTCCGTCCATTTCCCTGCACTTCTGGCCACCCCATTCACTTTTATGGTTTTCGCTTGCTTCTGTCATTTTTCCATGGTATTTTTTTTCCATTTCACTTCTGAGACATCTTCTCCTATCTCTTGTTTTGCATGGCTTCCCTGATTCCAGGATTTAAATTGGAGGCATTTTTGGTAAGTCTTGGCCTTTTTCAGCGGCCCTCATTTCATCTCAGTCTCTTTGGTGGCAATCACTCCATTTCCAAATTTTCTCGGTTTTTTTCGCTTGCGCTGTTTTGGGTCATATCTCCTTTCCAGAGGGGTTGTTAGACTTTGTTCTCTGATTTCAAGATTTCGTTCCCTTTCCAGAAAGGAAGACTTTCCTTTCAGGAAAGGGAACGAAATCTTGCGATTTTAATGAGCATTAATTGGGCAAGCTTCCGTCCATTGCCCTGCACTTCTGGCCACCCCATTCACTTTTATGGCTTTCGCTTGCTTCTGTCATTTTTTAATTTTTTTTTTCCATTTCACTTCTGAGACATCTTCTCCTATCTCTTGTTTTGCATGGCTTCCCTGATTCCAGGATTTAAATTGGAGTCATTTTTGGTAAGTCTTGGCCTTTTTCATCGGCCCTCATTTCATCTCAGTCTCTTTGGTGGCAATCACTCCATTTCCAAATTTTCTCGGTTTTTTTCGCTTGCGCTGTTTTGGGTCATATCTCTTTTCCAGAGGGGTTGTTAGACTTTGTTCTCTGATTTCAAGATTTCGTTCCCTTTCCTGAAAGGAAGACTTTCCTTTCAGGAAAGGGAACGAAATCTTGCGATTTTAATGAGCATTAATTGGGCAAGCTTCCGTCCATTTCCCTGCACTTCTGGCCACCCCATTCACTTTTATGGCTTTCGCTTGCTTCTGTCATTTTTCCATGTTTTTTTTTTTTTTTTTCTGTTCTGAGACATCTTCTCCTATCTCTTCTTTTGCATGGCTTCCCTGATTCCAGGATTTAAATTGGAGTAATTTTTGGTAAGTCTTGGCCTTTTTCAGCGGCCCTCATTTCATCTCAGTCTCTTTGGTGGCAATCACTCCATTTCCAAATTTTCTCGGTTTTTTTCGCTTGCGCTGTTTTGGGTCATATCTCCTTTCCAGAGGGGTTGTTAGACTTTGTTCTCTGATTTCAAGATTTCGTTCCCTTTCCTGAAAGGAAGACTTTCCTTTCAGGAAAGGGAACGAAATCTTGCGATTTTAATGAGCATTAATTGGGCAAGCTTCCGTCCATTTCCCTGCACTTCTGGCCACCCCATTCACTTTTATGGCTTTCGCTTGCTTCTGTCATTTTTTAATTTTTTTTTTCCATTTCACTTCTGAGACATCTTCTCCTATCCCTTGTTTTGCATGGCTTCCCTGATTCCAGGATTTAAATTGGAGTCATTTTTGGTAAGTCTTGGCCTTTTTCAGCGGCCCTCATTTCATCTCAGTCTCTTTGGTGGCAATCACTCCATTTCCAAATTTTCTCGGTTTTTTTCGCTTGCGCTGTTTTGGGTCATATCTCCTTTCCAGAGGGGTTGTTAGACTTTGTTCTCTGATTTCAAGATTTCGTTCCCTTTCCTGAAAGGAAGACTTTCCTTTCAGGAAAGGGAACGAAATCTTGCGATTTTAATGAGCATTAATTGGGCAAGCTTCCGTCCATTTCCCTGCACTTCTGGCCACCCCATTCACTTTTATGGCTTTCGCTTGCTTCTGTCATTTTTTTTTTTTTTTTTTCCATTTCACTTCTGAGACATCTTCTCCTATCTCTTGTTTTGCATGGCTTCCCTGATTCCAGGATTTAAATTGGAGTCATTTTTGGTAAGTCTTGGCCTTTTTCAGCGGCCCTCATTTCATCTCAGTCTCTTTGGTGGCAATCACTCCATTTCCAAATTTTCTCGGTTTTTTTCGCTTGCGCTGTTTTGGGTCATATCTCCTTTCCAGAGGGGTTGTTAGACTTTGTTCTCTGATTTCAAGATTTCGTTCCCTTTCCTGAAAGGAAGACTTTCCTTTCAGGAAAGGGAACGAAATCTTGCGATTTTAATGAGCATTAATTGGGCAAGCTTCCGTCCATTTCCCTGCACTTCTGGCCACCCCATTCACTTTTATGGCTTTCGCTTGCTTCTGTCATTTTTCCATGTTTTTTTTTTTTTTCTGTTCTGAGACATCTTCTCCTATCTCTTGTTTTGCATGGCTTCCCTGATTCCAGGATTTAAATTGGAGTAATTTTTGGTAAGTCTTGGCCTTTTTCAGCGGCCCTCATTTCATCTCAGTCTCTTTGGTGGCAATCACTCCATTTCCAAATTTTCTCGTTTTTTTTCGCTTGCGCTGTTTTGGGTCATATCTCCTTTCCAGAGGGGTTGTTAGACTTTGTTCTCTGATTTCAAGATTTCGTTCCCTTTCCTGAAAGGAAGACTTTCCTTTCAGGAAAGGGAACGAAATCTTGCGATTTTAATGAGCATGAATTGGGCAAGCTTCCGTCCATTGCCCTGCACTTCTGGCCACCCCATTCACTTTTATGGTTTTCGCTTGCTTCTGTCATTTTTCCATGGTTTTTTTTTCCATTTCACTTCTGAGACATCTTCTCCTATCTCTTGTTTTGCATGGCTTCCCTGATTCCAGGATTTAAATTGGAGTCATTTTTGGTAAATCTTGGCCTTTTTCAGCGGCCCTCATTTCATCTCAGTCTCTTTGGTGGCATTCACTCCATTTCCAAATTTTCTCGGTTTTTTTCGCTTGCGCTGTTTTGGGTCATATCTCCTTTCCAGAGGGGTTGTTAGACTTTGTTCTCTGATTTCAAGATTTCGTTCCCTTTCCTGAAAGGAAGACTTTCCTTTCAGGAAAGGGAACGAAATCTTGCGATTTTAATGAGCATTAATTGGGCAAGCTTCCGTCCATTTCCCTGCACTTCTGGCCACCCCATTCACTTTTATGGTTTTCGCTTGCTTCTGTCATTTTTTATTTTTTTTTTTTCATTTCACTTCTGAGACATCTTCTCCTATCCCTTGTTTTGCATGGCTTCCCTGATTCCAGGATTTAAATTGGAGTCATTTTTGGTAAGTCTTGGCCTTTTTCAGCGGCCCTCATTTCATCTCAGTCTCTTTGGTGGCAATCACTCCATTTCCAAATTTTCTCGGTTTTTTTCGCTTGCGCTGTTTTGGGTCATATCTCCTTTCCAGAGGGGTTGTTAGACTTTGTTCTCTGATTTCAAGATTTCCTTCCCTTTCCTGAAAGGAAGACTTTCCTTTCAGGAAAGGGAACGAAATCTTGCGATTTTAATGAGCATTAATTGGGCAAGCTTCCGTCCATTGCCCTGGACTTCTGGCCACCCCATTCACTTTTATGGCTTTCGCTTGCTTCTGTCATTTTTTAATTTTTTTTTTCCATTTCACTTCTGAGACATCTTCTCCTATCTCTTGTTTTGCATGGCTTCCCTGATTCCAGGATTTAAATTGGAGTCATTTTTGGTAAGTCCCTGCCTTTCTCAGCGGCCCTCATTTCATCTCAGTCTCTTTGGTGGCAATCACTCCATTTCCAAATTTTCTCGGTTTTTTTCGCTTGCGCTGTTTTGGGTCATATCTCTTTTCCAGAGGGGTTGTTAGACTTTGTTCTCTGATTTCAAGATTTCGTTCCCTTTCCTGAAAGGAAGACTTTCCTTTCAGGAAAGGGAACGAAATCTTGCGATTTTAATGAGCATGAATTGGGCAAGCTTCCGTCCATTTCCCTGCACTTCTGGCCACCCCATTCACTTTTATGGCTTTCGCTTGCTTCTGTCATTTTTCCATGTTTTTTTTTTTTTTTTTCTGTTCTGAGACATCTTCTCCTATCTCTTCTTTTGCATGGCTTCCCTGATTCCAGGATTTAAATTGGAGTCATTTTTGGTAAGTCTTGGCCTTTTTCAGCGGCCCTCATTTCATCTCAGTCTCTTTGGTGGCAATCACTCCATTTCCAAATTTTCTCGGTTTTTTTCGCTTGCGCTGTTTTGGGTCATATCTCCTTTCCAGAGGGGTTGTTAGACTTTGTTCTCTGATTTCAAGATTTCGTTCCCTTTCCTGAAAGGAAGACTTTCCTTTCAGGAAAGGGAACGAAATCTTGCGATTTTAATAAGCATTAATTGGGCAAGCTTCCGTCCATTTCCCTGCACTTCTGGCCACCCCATTCACTTTTATGGCTTTCGCTTGCTTCTGTCATTTTTCCATGTTTTTTTTTTTTTTTCTGTTCTGAGACATCTTCTCCTATCTCTTGTTTTGCATGGCTTCCCTGATTCCAGGATTTAAATTGGAGTCATTTTTGGTAAGTCTTGGCCTTTTTCAGCGGCCCTCATTTCATCTCAGTCTCTTTGGTGGCAATCACTCCATTTCCAAATTTTCTCGGTTTTTTTCGCTTGCGCTGTTTTGGGTCATATCTCCTTTCCAGAGGGGTTGTTAGACTTTGTTCTCTGATTTCAAGATTTCGTTCCCTTTCCTGAAAGGAAGACTTTCCTTTCAGGAAAGGGAACGAAATCTTGCGATTTTAATGAGCATGAATTGGGCAAGCTTCCGTCCATTTCCCTGCACTTCTGGCCACCCCATTCACTTTTATGGTTTTCGCTTGCTTCTGTCATTTTTCCATGGTTTTTTTTTCCATTTCACTTCTGAAACATCTTCTCCTATCTCTTCTTTTGCATGGCTTCCCTGATTCAAGGATTTAAATTGGAGTCATTTTTGGTAAGTCTTGGCCTTTTTCAGCGGCCCTCATTTCATCTCAGTCTCTTTGGTGGCAATCACTCCATTTCCAAATTTTCTCGGTTTTTTTCGCTTGCGCTGTTTTGGGTCATATCTCCTTTCCAGAGGGGTTGTTAGACTTTGTTCTCTGATTTCAAGATTTCGTTCCCTTTCCTGAAAGGAAGACTTTCCTTTCAGGAAAGGGAACGAAATCTTGCGATTTTAATGAGCATTAATTGGGCAAGCTTCCGTCCATTTCCCTGCACTTCTGGCCACCCCATTCACTTTTATGGTTTTCGCTTGCTTCTGTCAATTTTTTTTTTTTTTTCCATTTCACTTCTGAGACATCTTCTCCTATCTCTTGTTTTGCATGGCTTCCCTGATTCAAGGATTTAAATTGGAGTCATTTTTGGTAAGTCTTGGCCTTTTTCAGCGGCCCTCATTTCATCTCAGTCTCTTTGGTGGCAATCACTCCATTTCCAAATTTTCTCGGTTTTTTTCGCTTGCGCTGTTTTGGGTCATATCTCCTTTCCAGAGGGGTTGTTAGACTTTGTTCTCTGATTTCAAGATTTCGTTCCCTTTCCTGAAAGGAAGACTTTCCTTTCAGGAAAGGGAACGAAATCTTGCGATTTTAATGAGCATTAGTTGGGCAAGCTTCCGTCCATTTCCCTGCACTTCTGGCCACCCCATTCACTTTTATGGTTTTCGCTTGCTTAAGTCTTTTTTTTTATTTTTTTTTTTCCATTTCACTTCTGAGACATCTTCTCCTATCTCTTGTTTTGCATGGCTTCCCTGATTCCAGGATTTAAATTGGAGGCATTTTTGGTAAGTCTTGGCCTTTTTCAGCGGCCCTCATTTCATCTCAGTCTCTTTGGTGGCAATCACTCCATTTCCAAATTTTCTCGGTTTTTTTCGCTTGCGCTGTTTTGGGTCATATCTCCTTTCCAGAGGGGTTGTTAGACTTTGTTCTCTGATTTCAAGATTTCGTTCCCTTTCCTGAACGGAAGACTTTCCTTTCAGGAAAGGGAACGAAATCTTGCGATTTTAATGAGCATTAATTGGGAAAGCTTCCGTCCATTTCCCTGCACTTCTGGCCACCCCATTCACTTTTATGGTTTTCGCTTGCTTCTGTCATTTTTCCATGGTTTTTTTTTCCATTTCACTTCTGAGACATCTTCTCCTATCTCTTGTTTTGCATGGCTTCCCTGATTCCAGGATTTAAATTGGAGTCATTTTTGGTAAGTCTTGGCCTTTTTCAGCGGCCCTCATTTCATCTCAGTCTCTTTGGTGGCAATCACTCCATTTCCAAATTTTCTCGGTTTTTTTCGCTTGCGCTGTTTTGGGTCATATCTCCTTTCCAGAGGGGTTGTTAGACTTTGTTCTCTGATTTCAAGATTTCGTTCCCTTTCCTGAAAGCAAGACTTTCCTTTCAGGAAAGGGAACGAAATCTTGCGATTTTAATGAGCATTAATTGGGCAAGCTTCCGTCCATTTCCCTGCACTTCTGGCCACCCCATTCACTTTTATGGTTTTCGCTTGCTTCTGTCATTTTTTAATTTTTTTTTTTCCATTTCACTTCTGAGACATCTTCTCCTATCTCTTGTTTTGCATGGCTTCCCTGATTCCAGGATTTAAATTGGAGTCATTTTTGGTAAGTCTTGGCCTTTTTCAGCGGCCCTCATTTCATCTCAGTCTCTTTGGTGGCATTCACTCCATTTCCAAATTTTCTCGGTTTTTTTCGCTTGCGCTGTTTTGGGTCATATCTCCTTTCCAGAGGGGTTGTTAGACTTTGTTCTCTGATTTCAAGATTTCGTTCCCTTTCCTGAAAGGAAGACTTTCCTTTCAGGAAAGGGAACGAAATCTTGCGATTTTAATGAGCATGAATTGGGCAAGCTTCCGTCCATTTCCCTGCACTTCTGGCCACCCCATTCACTTTTATGGTTTTCGCTTGCTTCTGTCATTTTTTAATTTTTTTTTTCCATTTCACTTCTGAGACATCTTCTCCTATCTCTTCTTTTGCATGGCTTCCCTGATTCCAGGATTTAAATTGGAGTCATTTTTGGTAAGTCTTGGCCTTTTTCAGCGGCCCTCATTTCATCTCAGTCTCTTTGGTGGCATTCACTCCATTTCCAAATTTTCTCGGTTTTTTTCGCTTGCGCTGTTTTGGGTCATATCTCCTTTCCAGAGGGGTTGTTAGACTTTGTTCTCTGATTTCAAGATTTCGTTCCCTTTCCTGAAAGGAAGACTTTCCTTTCAGGAAAGGGAACGAAATCTTGCGATTTTAATGAGCATTAATTGGGCAAGCTTCCGTCCATTTCCCTGCACTTCTGGCCACCCCATTCACTTTTATGGTTTTCGCTTGCTTCTGTCATTTTTTATTTTTTTTTTTTCATTTCACTTCTGAGACATCTTCTCCTATCCCTTGTTTTGCATGGCTTCCCTGATTCCAGGATTTAAATTGGAGTCATTTTTGGTAAGTCTTGGCCTTTTTCAGCGGCCCTCATTTCATCTCAGTCTCTTTGGTGGCAATCACTCCATTTCCAAATTTTCTCGGTTTTTTTCGCTTGCGCTGTTTTGGGTCATATCTCCTTTCCAGAGGGGTTGTTAGACTTTGTTCTCTGATTTCAAGATTTCCTTCCCTTTCCTGAAAGGAAGACTTTCCTTTCAGGAAAGGGAACGAAATCTTGCGATTTTAATGAGCATTAATTGGGCAAGCTTCCGTCCATTGCCCTGGACTTCTGGCCACCCCATTCACTTTTATGGCTTTCGCTTGCTTCTGTCATTTTTTAATTTTTTTTTTCCATTTCACTTCTGAGACATCTTCTCCTATCTCTTGTTTTGCATGGCTTCCCTGATTCCAGGATTTAAATTGGAGTCATTTTTGGTAAGTCCCTGCCTTTCTCAGCGGCCCTCATTTCATCTCAGTCTCTTTGGTGGCAATCACTCCATTTCCAAATTTTCTCGGTTTTTTTCGCTTGCGCTGTTTTGGGTCATATCTCTTTTCCAGAGGGGTTGTTAGACTTTGTTCTCTGATTTCAAGATTTCGTTCCCTTTCCTGAAAGGAAGACTTTCCTTTCAGGAAAGGGAACGAAATCTTGCGATTTTAATGAGCATGAATTGGGCAAGCTTCCGTCCATTTCCCTGCACTTCTGGCCACCCCATTCACTTTTATGGCTTTCGCTTGCTTCTGTCATTTTTCCATGTTTTTTTTTTTTTTTTTCTGTTCTGAGACATCTTCTCCTATCTCTTCTTTTGCATGGCTTCCCTGATTCCAGGATTTAAATTGGAGTCATTTTTGGTAAGTCTTGGCCTTTTTCAGCGGCCCTCATTTCATCTCAGTCTCTTTGGTGGCAATCACTCCATTTCCAAATTTTCTCGGTTTTTTTCGCTTGCGCTGTTTTGGGTCATATCTCCTTTCCAGAGGGGTTGTTAGACTTTGTTCTCTGATTTCAAGATTTCGTTCCCTTTCCTGAAAGGAAGACTTTCCTTTCAGGAAAGGGAACGAAATCTTGCGATTTTAATAAGCATTAATTGGGCAAGCTTCCGTCCATTTCCCTGCACTTCTGGCCACCCCATTCACTTTTATGGCTTTCGCTTGCTTCTGTCATTTTTCCATGTTTTTTTTTTTTTTTCTGTTCTGAGACATCTTCTCCTATCTCTTGTTTTGCATGGCTTCCCTGATTCCAGGATTTAAATTGGAGTCATTTTTGGTAAGTCTTGGCCTTTTTCAGCGGCCCTCATTTCATCTCAGTCTCTTTGGTGGCAATCACTCCATTTCCAAATTTTCTCGGTTTTTTTCGCTTGCGCTGTTTTGGGTCATATCTCCTTTCCAGAGGGGTTGTTAGACTTTGTTCTCTGATTTCAAGATTTCGTTCCCTTTCCTGAAAGGAAGACTTTCCTTTCAGGAAAGGGAACGAAATCTTGCGATTTTAATGAGCATGAATTGGGCAAGCTTCCGTCCATTTCCCTGCACTTCTGGCCACCCCATTCACTTTTATGGTTTTCGCTTGCTTCTGTCATTTTTCCATGGTTTTTTTTTCCATTTCACTTCTGAAACATCTTCTCCTATCTCTTCTTTTGCATGGCTTCCCTGATTCAAGGATTTAAATTGGAGTCATTTTTGGTAAGTCTTGGCCTTTTTCAGCGGCCCTCATTTCATCTCAGTCTCTTTGGTGGCAATCACTCCATTTCCAAATTTTCTCGGTTTTTTTCGCTTGCGCTGTTTTGGGTCATATCTCCTTTCCAGAGGGGTTGTTAGACTTTGTTCTCTGATTTCAAGATTTCGTTCCCTTTCCTGAAAGGAAGACTTTCCTTTCAGGAAAGGGAACGAAATCTTGCGATTTTAATGAGCATTAATTGGGCAAGCTTCCGTCCATTTCCCTGCACTTCTGGCCACCCCATTCACTTTTATGGTTTTCGCTTGCTTCTGTCAATTTTTTTTTTTTTTTCCATTTCACTTCTGAGACATCTTCTCCTATCTCTTGTTTTGCATGGCTTCCCTGATTCAAGGATTTAAATTGGAGTCATTTTTGGTAAGTCTTGGCCTTTTTCAGCGGCCCTCATTTCATCTCAGTCTCTTTGGTGGCAATCACTCCATTTCCAAATTTTCTCGGTTTTTTTCGCTTGCGCTGTTTTGGGTCATATCTCCTTTCCAGAGGGGTTGTTAGACTTTGTTCTCTGATTTCAAGATTTCGTTCCCTTTCCTGAAAGGAAGACTTTCCTTTCAGGAAAGGGAACGAAATCTTGCGATTTTAATGAGCATTAGTTGGGCAAGCTTCCGTCCATTTCCCTGCACTTCTGGCCACCCCATTCACTTTTATGGTTTTCGCTTGCTTAAGTCTTTTTTTTTATTTTTTTTTTTCCATTTCACTTCTGAGACATCTTCTCCTATCTCTTGTTTTGCATGGCTTCCCTGATTCCAGGATTTAAATTGGAGGCATTTTTGGTAAGTCTTGGCCTTTTTCAGCGGCCCTCATTTCATCTCAGTCTCTTTGGTGGCAATCACTCCATTTCCAAATTTTCTCGGTTTTTTTCGCTTGCGCTGTTTTGGGTCATATCTCCTTTCCAGAGGGGTTGTTAGACTTTGTTCTCTGATTTCAAGATTTCGTTCCCTTTCCTGAACGGAAGACTTTCCTTTCAGGAAAGGGAACGAAATCTTGCGATTTTAATGAGCATTAATTGGGAAAGCTTCCGTCCATTTCCCTGCACTTCTGGCCACCCCATTCACTTTTATGGTTTTCGCTTGCTTCTGTCATTTTTCCATGGTTTTTTTTTCCATTTCACTTCTGAGACATCTTCTCCTATCTCTTGTTTTGCATGGCTTCCCTGATTCCAGGATTTAAATTGGAGTCATTTTTGGTAAGTCTTGGCCTTTTTCAGCGGCCCTCATTTCATCTCAGTCTCTTTGGTGGCAATCACTCCATTTCCAAATTTTCTCGGTTTTTTTCGCTTGCGCTGTTTTGGGTCATATCTCCTTTCCAGAGGGGTTGTTAGACTTTGTTCTCTGATTTCAAGATTTCGTTCCCTTTCCTGAAAGCAAGACTTTCCTTTCAGGAAAGGGAACGAAATCTTGCGATTTTAATAAGCATTAATTGGGCAAGCTTCCGTCCATTTCCCTGCACTTCTGGCCACCCCATTCACTTTTATGGTTTTCGCTTGCTTCTGTCATTTTTTAATTTTTTTTTTTCCATTTCACTTCTGAGACATCTTCTCCTATCTCTTGTTTTGCATGGCTTCCCTGATTCCAGGATTTAAATTGGAGTCATTTTTGGTAAGTCTTGGCCTTTTTCAGCGGCCCTCATTTCATCTCAGTCTCTTTGGTGGCATTCACTCCATTTCCAAATTTTCTCGGTTTTTTTCGCTTGCGCTGTTTTGGGTCATATCTCCTTTCCAGAGGGGTTGTTAGACTTTGTTCTCTGATTTCAAGATTTCGTTCCCTTTCCTGAAAGGAAGACTTTCCTTTCAGGAAAGGGAACGAAATCTTGCGATTTTAATGAGCATGAATTGGGCAAGCTTCCGTCCATTTCCCTGCACTTCTGGCCACCCCATTCACTTTTATGGTTTTCGCTTGCTTCTGTCATTTTTTAATTTTTTTTTTCCATTTCACTTCTGAGACATCTTCTCCTATCTCTTCTTTTGCATGGCTTCCCTGATTCCAGGATTTAAATTGGAGTCATTTTTGGTAAGTCTTGGCCTTTTTCAGCGGCCCTCATTTCATCTCAGTCTCTTTGGTGGCATTCACTCCATTTCCAAATTTTCTCGGTTTTTTTCGCTTGCGCTGTTTTGGGTCATATCTCCTTTCCAGAGGGGTTGTTAGACTTTGTTCTCTGATTTCAAGATTTCGTTCCCTTTCCTGAAAGGAAGACTTTCCTTTCAGGAAAGGGAACGAAATCTTGCGATTTTAATGAGCATTAATTGGGCAAGCTTCCGTCCATTTCCCTGCACTTCTGGCCACCCCATTCACTTTTATGGTTTTCGCTTGCTTCTGTCATTTTTTAATTTTTTTTTTCCATTTCACTTCTGAGACATCTTCTCCTATCTCTTCTTTTGCATGGCTTCCCTGATTCCAGGATTTAAATTGGAGTCATTTTTGGTAAGTCTTGGCCTTTTTCAGCGGCCCTCATTTCATCTCAGTCTCTTTGGTGGCATTCACTCCATTTCCAAATTTTCTCGGTTTTTTTCGCTTGCGCTGTTTTGGGTCATATCTCCTTTCCAGAGGGGTTGTTAGACTTTGTTCTCTGATTTCAAGATTTCGTTCCCTTTCCTGAAAGGAAGACTTTCCTTTCAGGAAAGGGAACGAAATCTTGCGATTTTAATGAGCATTAATTGGGCAAGCTTCCGTCCATTTCCCTGCACTTCTGGCCACCCCATTCACTTTTATGGCTTTCGCTTGCTTCTGTCATTTTTCCATGTTTTTTTTTTTTTTTTTCTGTTCTGAGACATCTTCTCCTATCTCTTGTTTTGCATGGCTTCCCTGATTCCAGGATTTAAATTGGAGTCATTTTTGGTAAGTCTTGGCCTTTTTCAGCGGCCCTCATTTCATCTCAGTCTCTTTGGTGGCAATCACTCCATTTCCAAATTTTCTCGGTTTTTTTCGCTTGCGCTGTTTTGGGTCATATCTCCTTTCCAGAGGGGTTGTTAGACTTTGTCCTCTGATTTCAAGATTTCGTTCCCTTTCCTGAAAGGAAGACTTTCCTTTCAGGAAAGGGAACGAAATCTTGCGATTTTAATGAGCATTAATTGGGCAAGCTTCCGTCCATTTCCCTGCACTTCTGGCCACCCCATTCACTTTTATGGCTTTCGCTTGCTTCTGTCATTTTTCCATGTTTTTTTTTTTTTTTCTGTTCTGAGACATCTTCTCCTATCTCTTCTTTTGCATGGCTTCCCTGATTCCAGGATTTAAATTGGAGTCATTTTTGGTAAGTCTTGGCCTTTTTCAGCGGCCCTCATTTCATCTCAGTCTCTTTGGTGGCAATCACTCCATTTCCAAATTTTCTCGGTTTTTTTCGCTTGCGCTGTTTTGGGTCATATCTCCTTTCCAGAGGGGTTGTTAGACTTTGTTCTCTGATTTCAAGATTTCGTTCCCTTTCCTGAAAGGAAGACTTTCCTTTCAGGAAAGGGAACGAAATCTTGCGATTTTAATGAGCATTAATTGGGCAAGCTTCCGTCCATTTCCCTGCACTTCTGGCCACCCCATTCACTTTTATGGTTTTCGCTTGCTTCTGTCAATTTTTTTTTTTTTCCATTTCACTTCTGAGACATCTTCTCCTATCTCTTGTTTTGCATGGCTTCCCTGATTCAAGGATTTAAATTGGAGTCATTTTTGGTAAGTCTTGGCCTTTTTCAGCGGCCCTCATTTCATCTCAGTCTCTTTGGTGGCAATCACTCCATTTCCAAATTTTCTCGGTTTTTTTCGCTTGCGCTGTTTTGGGTCATATCTCCTTTCCAGAGGGGTTGTTAGACTTTGTTCTCTGATTTCAAGATTTCGTTCCCTTTCCTGAAAGGAAGACTTTCCTTTCAGGAAAGGGAACGAAATCTTGCGATTTTAATGAGCATTAGTTTGGCAAGCTTCCGTCCATTTCCCTGCACTTCTGGCCACCCCATTCACTTTTATGGTTTTCGCTTGCTTAAGTCTTTTTTTTTATTTTTTTTTTTCCATTTCACTTCTGAGACATCTTCTCCTATCTCTTGTTTTGCATGGCTTCCCTGATTCAAGGATTTAAATTGGAGTCATTTTTGGTAAGTCTTGGCCTTTTTCAGCGGCTCTCATTTCATCTCAGTCTCTTTGGTGGCAATCACTCCATTTCCAAATTTTCTCGTTTTTTTTCGCTTGCGCTGTTTTGGGTCATATCTCCTTTCCAGAGGGGTTGTTAGACTTTGTTCTCTGATTTCAAGATTTCGTTCCCTTTCCTGAAAGGAAGACTTTCCTTTCAGGAAAGGGAACGAAATCTTGCGATTTTAATGAGCATTAATTGGGCAAGCTTCCGTCCATTTCCCTGCACTTCTGGCCACCCCATTCACTTTTATGGTTTTCGCTTGCTTCTGTCATTTTTTAATTTTTTTTTTCCATTTCACTTCTGAGACATCTTCTCCTATCTCTTGTTTTGCATGGCTTCCCTGATTCCAGGATTTAAATTGGAGTCATTTTTGGTAAGTCTTGGCCTTTTTCAGCGGCCCTCATTTCATCTCAGTCTCTTTGGTGGCAATCACTCCATTTCCAAATTTTCTCGGTTTTTTTCGCTTGCGCTGTTTTGGGTCATATCTCCTTTCCAGAGGGGTTGTTAGACTTTGTTCTCTGATTTCAAGATTTCGTTCCCTTTCCTGATAGGAAGACTTTCCTTTCAGGAAAGGGAACGAAATCTTGCGATTTTAATAAGCATTAATTGGGCAAGCTTCCGTCCATTTCCCTGCACTTCTGGCCACCCCATTCACTTTTATGGTTTTCGCTTGCTTCTGTCATTTTTTAATTTTTTTTTTTCCATTTCACTTCTGAGACATCTTCTCCTATCCCTTGTTTTGCATGGCTTCCCTGATTCCAGGATTTAAATTGGAGTCATTTTTGGTAAGTCTTGGCCTTTTTCAGCGGCCCTCATTTCATCTCAGTCTCTTTGGTGGCATTCACTCCATTTCCAAATTTTCTCGGTTTTTTTCGCTTGCGCTGTTTTGGGTCATATCTCCTTTCCAGAGGGGTTGTTAGACTTTGTTCTCTGATTTCAAGATTTCGTTCCCTTTCCTGAAAGGAAGACTTTCCTTTCAGGAAAGGGAACGAAATCTTGCGATTTTAATGAGCATTAATTGGGCAAGCTTCCGTCCATTTCCCTGCACTTCTGGCCACCCCATTCACTTTTATGGTTTTCGCTTGCTTCTGTCATTTTTTAATTTTTTTTTTCCATTTCACTTCTGAGACATCTTCTCCTATCTCTTCTTTTGCATGGCTTCCCTGATTCCAGGATTTAAATTGGAGTCATTTTTGGTAAGTCTTGGCCTTTTTCAGCGGCCCTCATTTCATCTCAGTCTCTTTGGTGGCATTCACTCCATTTCCAAATTTTCTCGGTTTTTTTCGCTTGCGCTGTTTTGGGTCATATCTCCTTTCCAGAGGGGTTGTTAGACTTTGTTCTCTCATTTCAAGATTTCGTTCCCTTTCCTGAAAGGAAGACTTTCCTTTCAGGAAAGGGAACGAAATCTTGCGATTTTAATGAGCATTAATTGGGCAAGCTTCCGTCCATTTCCCTGCACTTCTGGCCACCCCATTCACTTTTATGGCTTTCGCTTGCTTCTGTCATTTTTCCATGTTTTTTTTTTTTTTTTTCTGTTCTGAGACATCTTCTCCTATCTCTTGTTTTGCATGGCTTCCCTGATTCCAGGATTTAAATTGGAGTCATTTTTGGTAAGTCTTGGCCTTTTTCAGCGGCCCTCATTTCATCTCAGTCTCTTTGGTGGCAATCACTCCATTTCCAAATTTTCTCGGTTTTTTTCGCTTGCGCTGTTTTGGGTCATATCTCCTTTCCAGAGGGGTTGTTAGACTTTGTCCTCTGATTTCAAGATTTCGTTCCCTTTCCTGAAAGGAAGACTTTCCTTTCAGGAAAGGGAACGAAATCTTGCGATTTTAATGAGCATTAATTGGGCAAGCTTCCGTCCATTTCCCTGCACTTCTGGCCACCCCATTCACTTTTATGGCTTTCGCTTGCTTCTGTCATTTTTCCATGTTTTTTTTTTTTTTTCTGTTCTGAGACATCTTCTCCTATCTCTTCTTTTGCATGGCTTCCCTGATTCCAGGATTTAAATTGGAGTCATTTTTGGTAAGTCTTGGCCTTTTTCAGCGGCCCTCATTTCATCTCAGTCTCTTTGGTGGCAATCACTCCATTTCCAAATTTTCTCGGTTTTTTTCGCTTGCGCTGTTTTGGGTCATATCTCCTTTCCAGAGGGGTTGTTAGACTTTGTTCTCTGATTTCAAGATTTCGTTCCCTTTCCTGAAAGGAAGACTTTCCTTTCAGGAAAGGGAACGAAATCTTGCGATTTTAATGAGCATTAATTGGGCAAGCTTCCGTCCATTTCCCTGCACTTCTGGCCACCCCATTCACTTTTATGGTTTTCGCTTGCTTCTGTCAATTTTTTTTTTTTTCCATTTCACTTCTGAGACATCTTCTCCTATCTCTTGTTTTGCATGGCTTCCCTGATTCAAGGATTTAAATTGGAGTCATTTTTGGTAAGTCTTGGCCTTTTTCAGCGGCCCTCATTTCATCTCAGTCTCTTTGGTGGCAATCACTCCATTTCCAAATTTTCTCGGTTTTTTTCGCTTGCGCTGTTTTGGGTCATATCTCCTTTCCAGAGGGGTTGTTAGACTTTGTTCTCTGATTTCAAGATTTCGTTCCCTTTCCTGAAAGGAAGACTTTCCTTTCAGGAAAGGGAACGAAATCTTGCGATTTTAATGAGCATTAGTTTGGCAAGCTTCCGTCCATTTCCCTGCACTTCTGGCCACCCCATTCACTTTTATGGTTTTCGCTTGCTTAAGTCTTTTTTTGTATTTTTTTTTTTCCATTTCACTTCTGAGACATCTTCTCCTATCTCTTGTTTTGCATGGCTTCCCTGATTCCAGGATTTAAATTGGAGTCATTTTTGGTAAGTCTTGGCCTTTTTCAGCGGCCCTCATTTCATCTCAGTCTCTTTGGTGGCAATCACTCCATTTCCAAATTTTCTCGGTTTTTTTCGCTTGCGCTGTTTTGGGTCATATCTCCTTTCCAGAGGGGTTGTTAGACTTTGTTCTCTGATTTCAAGATTTCGTTCCCTTTCCTGAAAGGAAGACTTTCCTTTCAGGAAAGGGAACGAAATCTTGCGATTTTAATGAGCATTAATTGGGCAAGCTTCCGTCCATTTCCCTGCACTTCTGGCCACCCCATTCACTTTTATGGTTTTCGCTTGCTTCTGTCATTTTTTAATTTTTTTTTTTCCATTTCACTTCTGAGACATCTTCTCCTATCTCTTGTTTTGCATGGCTTCCCTGATTCCAGGATTTAAATTGGAGTCATTTTTGGTAAGTCTTGGCCTTTTTCAGCGGCCCTCATTTCATCTCAGTCTCTTTGGTGGCATTCACTCCATTTCCAAATTTTCTCGGTTTTTTTCGCTTGCGCTGTTTTGGGTCATATCTCCTTTCCAGAGGGGTTGTTAGACTTTGTTCTCTGATTTCAAGATTTCGTTCCCTTTCCTGAAAGGAAGACTTTCCTTTCAGGAAAGGGAACGAAATCTTGCGATTTTAATGAGCATTAATTGGGCAAGCTTCCGTCCATTTCCCTGCACTTCTGGCCACCCCATTCACTTTTATGGTTTTCGCTTGCTTCTGTCATTTTTTAATTTTTTTTTTTCCATTTCACTTCTGAGACATCTTCTCCTATCTCTTGTTTTGCATGGCTTCCCTGGTTCCAGGATTTAAATTGGAGTCATTTTTGGTAAGTCTTGGCCTTTTTCAGCGGCTCTCATTTCATCTCAGTCTCTTTGGTGGCAATCACTCCATTTCCAAATTTTCTCGTTTTTTTTCGCTTGCGCTGTTTTGGGTCATATCTCCTTTCCAGAGGGGTTGTTAGACTTTGTTCTCTGATTTCAAGATTTCGTTCCCTTTCCTGAAAGGAAGACTTTCCTTTCAGGAAAGGGAACGAAATCTTGCGATTTTAATGAGCATTAATTGGGCAAGCTTCCGTCCATTTCCCTGCACTTCTGGCCACCCCATTCACTTTTATGGTTTTCGCTTGCTTCTGTCATTTTTTAATTTTTTTTTTCCATTTCACTTCTGAGACATCTTCTCCTATCTCTTGTTTTGCATGGCTTCCCTGATTCCAGGATTTAAATTGGAGTCATTTTTGGTAAGTCTTGGACTTTTTCAGCGGCCCTCATTTCATCTCAGTCTCTTTGGTGGCAATCACTCCATTTCCAAATTTTCTCGGTTTTTTTCGCTTGCGCTGTTTTGGGTCATATCTCCTTTCCAGAGGGGTTGTTAGACTTTGTTCTCTGATTTCAAGATTTCGTTCCCTTTCCTGAAAGGAAGACTTTCCTTTCAGGAAAGGGAACGAAATCTTGCGATTTTAATGAGCATTAATTGGGCAAGCTTCCGTCCATTTCCCTGCACTTCTGGCCACCCCATTCACTTTTATGGTTTTCGCTTGCTTAAGTCTTTTTTTTTATTTTTTTTTTCCATTTCACTTCTGAGACATCTTCTCCTATCTCTTGTTTTGCATGGCTTCCCTGATTCCAGGATTTAAATTGGAGTCATTTTTGGTAAGTCTTGGCCTTTTTCAGCGGCCCTCATTTCATCTCAGTCTCTTTGGTGGCAATCACTCCATTTCCAAATTTTCTCGTTTTTTTTCGCTTGCGCTGTTTTGGGTCATATCTCCTTTTCAGAGGGGTTGTTAGACTTTGTTCTCTGATTTCAAGATTTTGTTCCCTTTCCCGAAAGGAAGACTTTCCTTTCGGGAAAGGGAACGAAATCTTGCGATTTTAATGAGCATTAATTGGGCAAGCTTCCGTCCATTTCCCTGCACTTCTGGCCACCCCATTCACTTTTATGGTTTTCGCTTGCTTCTGTCATTTTTCCATGGTTTTTTTTTCCATTTCACTTCTGAAACATCTTCTCCTATCTCTTGTTTTGCATGGCTTCCCTGGTTCCAGGATTTAAATTGGAGTCATTTTTGGTAAGTCTTGGCCTTTTTCAGCGGCTCTCATTTCATCTCAGTCTCTTTGGTGGCAATCACTCCATTTCCAAATTTTCTCGTTTTTTTTCGCTTGCGCTGTTTTGGGTCATATCTCCTTTCCAGAGGGGTTGTTAGACTTTGTTCTCTGATTTCAAGATTTCGTTCCCTTTCCTGAAAGGAAGACTTTCCTTTCAGGAAAGGGAACGAAATCTTGCGATTTTAATGAGCATTAATTGGGCAAGCTTCCGTCCATTTCCCTGCACTTCTGGCCACCCCATTCACTTTTATGGTTTTCGCTTGCTTCTGTCATTTTTTAATTTTTTTTTTCCATTTCACTTCTGAGACATCTTCTCCTATCTCTTGTTTTGCATGGCTTCCCTGATTCCAGGATTTAAATTGGAGTCATTTTTGGTAAGTCTTGGACTTTTTCAGCGGCCCTCATTTCATCTCAGTCTCTTTGGTGGCAATCACTCCATTTCCAAATTTTCTCGGTTTTTTTCGCTTGCGCTGTTTTGGGTCATATCTCCTTTCCAGAGGGGTTGTTAGACTTTGTTCTCTGATTTCAAGATTTCGTTCCCTTTCCTGAAAGGAAGACTTTCCTTTCAGGAAAGGGAACGAAATCTTGCGATTTTAATGAGCATTAATTGGGCAAGCTTCCGTCCATTTCCCTGCACTTCTGGCCACCCCATTCACTTTTATGGTTTTCGCTTGCTTAAGTCTTTTTTTTTATTTTTTTTTTCCATTTCACTTCTGAGACATCTTCTCCTATCTCTTGTTTTGCATGGCTTCCCTGATTCCAGGATTTAAATTGGAGTCATTTTTGGTAAGTCCCTGCCTTTCTCAGCGGCCCTCATTTCATCTCAGTCTCTTTGGTGGCAATCACTCCATTTCCAAATTTTCTCGTTTTTTTTCGCTTGCGCTGTTTTGGGTCATATCTCCTTTCCAGAGGGGTTGTTAGACTTTGTTCTCTGATTTCAAGATTTTGTTCCCTTTCCCGAAAGGAAGACTTTCCTTTCGGGAAAGGGAACGAAATCTTGCGATTTTAATGAGCATTAATTGGGCAAGCTTCCGTCCATTTCCCTGCACTTCTGGCCACCCCATTCACTTTTATGGTTTTCGCTTGCTTCTGTCATTTTTCCATGGTTTTTTTTTCCATTTCACTTCTGAAACATCTTCTCCTATCTCTTGTTTTGCATGGCTTCCCTGGTTCCAGGATTTAAATTGGAGTCATTTTTGGTAAGTCTTGGCCTTTTTCAGCGGCTCTCATTTCATCTCAGTCTCTTTGGTGGCAATCACTCCATTTCCAAATTTTCTCGGTTTTTTTCGCTTGCGCTGTTTTGGGTCATATCTCCTTTCCAGAGGGGTTTTTAGACTTTGTTCTCTGATTTCAAGATTTCGTTCCCTTTCCTGAAAGGAAGACTTTCCTTTCAGGAAAGGGAACGAAATCTTGCGATTTTAATGAGCATTAATTGGGCAAGCTTCCGTCCATTTCCCTGCACTTCTGGCCACCCCATTCACTTTTATGGTTTTCGCTTGCTTCTGTCATTTTTTAATTTTTTTTTTCCATTTCACTTCTGAGACATCTTCTCCTATCTCTTGTTTTGCATGGCTTCCCTGATTCCAGGATTTAAATTAGAGTCATTTTTGGTAAGTCTTGGCCTTTTTCAGCGGCCCTCATTTCATCTCAGTCTCTTTGGTGGCAATCACTCCATTTCCAAATTTTCTTGGTTTTTTTCGCTTGCGCTGTTTTGGCTCATATCTCCTTTCCAGAGGGGTTGTTAGAGTTTGTTCTCTGATTTCAAGATTTCGTTCCCTTTCCTGAAAGGAAGACTTTCCTTTCAGGAAAGGGAACGAAATCTTGCGATTTTAATGAGCATTAATTGGGCAAGCTTCCGTCCATTTCCCTGCACTTCTGGCCACCCCATTCACTTTTATGGTTTTCGCTTGCTTCTGTCATTTTTCCATGGTTTTTTTTTTCCATTTCACTTCTGAGACATCTTCTCCTATCTCTTGTTTTGCATGGCTTCCCTGATTCCAGGATTTAAATTGGAGTCATTTTTGGTAAGTCTTGGCCTTTTTCAGCGGCTCTCATTTCATCTCAGTCTCTTTGGTGGCAATCACTCCATTTCCAAATTTTCTCGGTTTTTTTCGCTTGCGCTGTTTTGGGTCATATCTCCTTTCCAGAGGGGTTGTTAGACTTTGTTCTCTGATTTCAAGATTTCGTTCCCTTTCCTGAAAGGAAGACTTTCCTTTCAGGAAAGGGAACGAAATCTTGCGATTTTAATGAGCATTAATTGGGCAAGCTTCCGTCCATTTCCCTGCACTTCTGGCCACCCCATTCACTTTTATGGTTTTCGCTTGCTTCTGTTATTTTTTAATTTTTTTTTTCCATTTCACTTCTGAGACATCTTCTCCTATCTCTTGTTTTGCATGGCTTCCCTGATTCCAGGATTTAAATTGGAGTCATTTTTGGTAAGTCTTGGACTTTTTCAGCGGCCCTCATTTCATCTCAGTCTCTTTGGTGGCAATCACTCCATTTCCAAATTTTCTCGGTTTTTTTCGCTTGCGCTGTTTTGGGTCATATCTCCTTTCCAGAGGGGTTGTTAGACTTTGTTCTCTGATTTCAAGATTTCGTTCCCTTTCCTGAAAGGAAGACTTTCCTTTCAGGAAAGGGAACGAAATCTTGCGATTTTAATGAGCATTAATTGGGCAAGCTTCCGTCCATTTCCCTGCACTTCTGGCCACCCCATTCACTTTTATGGTTTTCGCTTGCTTAAGTCTTTTTTTTTATTTTTTTTTTCCATTTCACTTCTGAGACATCTTCTCCTATCTCTTGTTTTGCATGGCTTCCCTGATTCCAGGATTTAAATTGGAGTCATTTTTGGTAAGTCCCTGCCTTTCTCAGCGGCCCTCATTTCATCTCAGTCTCTTTGGTGGCAATCACTCCATTTCCAAATTTTCTCGTTTTTTTTCGCTTGCGCTGTTTTGGGTCATATCTCCTTTCCAGAGGGGTTGTTAGACTTTGTTCTCTGATTTCAAGATTTCGTTCCCTTTCCTGAAAGGAAGACTTTCCTTTCAGGAAAGGGAACGAAATCTTGCGATTTTAATGAGCATTAATTGGGCAAGCTTCCGTCCATTTCCCTGCACTTCTGGCCACCCCATTCACTTTTATGGTTTTCGCTTGCTTCTGTCTTTTTTTTTATTTTTTTTTTCCATTTCACTTCTGAGACATCTTCTCCTATCTCTTGTTTTGCATGGCTTCCCTGATTCCAGGATTTAAATTGGAGTCATTTTTGGTAAGTCCCTGCTATTTTCAGCGGCCCTCATTTCATCTCAGTCTCTTTGGTGGCAATCACTCCATTTCCAAATTTTCTCGGTTTTTTTCGCTTGCGCTGTTTTGGGTCATATCTCCTTTCCAGAGGGGTTGTTAGACTTTGTTCTCTGATTTCAAGATTTCGTTCCCTTTCCTGAAAGGAAGACTTTCCTTTCAGGAAAGGGAACGAAATCTTGCGATTTTAATGAGCATTAATTGGGCAAGCTTCCGTCCATTTCCCTGCACTTCTGGCCACCCCATTCACTTTTATGGTTTTCGCTTGCTTCTGTCATTTTTTAATTTTTTTTTTCCATTTCACTTCTGAGACATCTTCTCCTATCTCTTGTTTTGCATGGCTTCCCTGATTCCAGGATTTAAATTAGAGTCATTTTTGGTAAGTCTTGGCCTTTTTCAGCGGCCCTCATTTCATCTCAGTCTCTTTGGTGGCAATCACTCCATTTCCAAATTTTCTTGGTTTTTTTCGCTTGTGCTGTTTTGGCTCATATCTCCTTTCCAGAGGGGTTGTTAGAGTTTGTTCTCTGATTTCAAGATTTCGTTCCCTTTCCTGAAAGGAAGACTTTCCTTTCAGGAAAGGGAACGAAATCTTGCGATTTTAATGAGCATTAATTGGGCAAGCTTCCGTCCATTTCCCTGCACTTCTGGCCACCCCATTCACTTTTATGGTTTTCGCTTGCTTCTGTCATTTTTCCATGGTTTTTTTTTTCCATTTCACTTCTGAGACATCTTCTCCTATCTCTTGTTTTGCATGGCTTCCCTGATTCCAGGATTTAAATTGGAGTCATTTTTGGTAAGTCTTGGCCTTTTTCAGCGGCCCTCATTTCATCTCAGTCTCTTTGGTGGCAATCACTCCATTTCCAAATTTTCTCGGTTTTTTTCGCTTGCGCTGTTTTGGGTCATATCTCCTTTCCAGAGGGGTTGTTAGACTTTGTTCTCTGATTTCAAGATTTCGTTCCCTTTCCTGAAAGGAAGACTTTCCTTTCAGGAAAGGGAACGAAATCTTGCGATTTTAATGAGCATTAATTGGGCAAGCTTCCGTCCATTTCCCTGCACTTCTGGCCACCCCATTCACTTTTATGGTTTTCGCTTGCTTCTGTCATTTTTTAATTTTTTTTTTTCCATTTCACTTCTGAGACATCTTCTCCTATCTCTTGTTTTGCATGGCTTCCCTGATTCCAGGATTTAAATTGGAGTCATTTTTGGTAAGTCTTGGCCTTTTTCAGCGGCCCTCATTTCATCTCAGTCTCTTTGGTGGCAATCACTCCATTTCCAAATTTTCTCGGTTTTTTTTGCTTGCGCTGTTTTGGGTCATATCTTCTTTCCAGAGGGGTTGTTAGACTTTGTTCTCTGATTTCAAGATTTCGTTCCCTTTCCTGAAAGGAAGACTTTCCTTTCAGGAAAGGGAACGAAATCTTGCGATTTTAATGAGCATTAATTGGGCAAGCTTCCGTCCATTTCCCTGCACTTCTGGCCACCCCATTCACTTTTATGGTTTTCGCTTGCTTCTGTCATTTTTCCATGGTTTTTTTTTTCCATTTCACTTCTGAGACATCTTCTCCTATCTCTTGTTTTGCATGGCTTCCCTGATTCCAGGATTTAAATTGGAGGCATTTTTGGTAAGTCTTGGCCTTTTTCAGCGGCCCTCATTTCATCTCAGTCTCTTTGGTGGCAATCACTCCATTTCCAAATTTTCTCGGTTTTTTTCGCTTGCGCTGTTTTGGGTCATATCTCCTTTCCAGAGGGGTTGTTAGACTTTGTTCTCTGATTTCAAGATTTCGTTCCCTTTCCTGAAAGGAAGACTTTCCTTTCAGGAAAGGGAACGAAATCTTGCGATTTTAATGAGCATTAATTGGGCAAGCTTCCGTCCATTTCCCTGCACTTCTGGCCACCCCATTCACTTTTATGGTTTTCGCTTGCTTCTGTCATTTTTTAATTTTTTTTTTCCATTTCACTTCTGAGACATCTTCTCCTATCTCTTGTTTTGCATGGCTTCCCTGATTCCAGGATTTAAATTGGAGTCATTTTTGGTAAGTCTTGGCCTTTTTCAGCGGCCCTCATTTCATCTCAGTCTCTTTGGTGGCAATCACTCCATTTCCAAATTTTCTCGGTTTTTTTCGCTTGCGCTGTTTTGGGTCATATCTCCTTTCCAGAGGGGTTGTTAGACTTTGTTCTCTGATTTCAAGATTTCGTTCCCTTTCCTGAAAGGAAGACTTTCCTTTCAGGAAAGGGAACGAAATCTTGCGATTTTAATGAGCATTAATTGGGCAAGCTTCCGTCCATTTCCCTGCACTTCTGGCCACCCCATTCACTTTTATGGTTTTCGCTTGCTTCTGTCATTTTTTAATTTTTTTTTTTCCATTTCACTTCTGAGACATCTTCTCCTATCCCTTGTTTTGCATGGCTTCCCTGATTCCAGGATTTAAATTGGAGTCATTTTTGGTAAGTCCCTGCTATTTTCAGCGGCCCTCATTTCATCTCAGTCTCTTTGGTGGCAATCACTCCATTTCCAAATTTTCTCGTTTTTTTTCGCTTGCGCTGTTTTGGGTCATATCTCCTTTCCAGAGGGGTTGTTAGACTTTGTTCTCTGATTTCAAGATTTTGTTCCCTTTCCCGAAAGGAAGACTTTCCTTTCGGGAAAGGGAACGAAATCTTGCGATTTTAATGAGCATTAATTGGGCAAGCTTCCGTCCATTTCCCTGCACTTCTGGCCACCCCATTCACTTTTATGGTTTTCGCTTGCTTCTGTCATTTTTCCATGGTTTTTTTTTCCATTTCACTTCTGAAACATCTTCTCCTATCTCTTGTTTTGCATGGCTTCCCTGGTTCCAGGATTTAAATTGGAGTCATTTTTGGTAAGTCTTGGCCTTTTTCAGCGGCTCTCATTTCATCTCAGTCTCTTTGGTGGCAATCACTCCATTTCCAAATTTTCTCGGTTTTTTTCGCTTGCGCTGTTTTGGGTCATATCTCCTTTCCAGAGGGGTTTTTAGACTTTGTTCTCTGATTTCAAGATTTCGTTCCCTTTCCTGAAAGGAAGACTTTCCTTTCAGGAAAGGGAACGAAATCTTGCGATTTTAATGAGCATTAATTGGGCAAGCTTCCGTCCATTTCCCTGCACTTCTGGCCACCCCATTCACTTTTATGGTTTTCGCTTGCTTCTGTCATTTTTTAATTTTTTTTTTCCATTTCACTTCTGAGACATCTTCTCCTATCTCTTGTTTTGCATGGCTTCCCTGATTCCAGGATTTAAATTAGAGTCATTTTTGGTAAGTCTTGGCCTTTTTCAGCGGCCCTCATTTCATCTCAGTCTCTTTGGTGGCAATCACTCCATTTCCAAATTTTCTTGGTTTTTTTCGCTTGCGCTGTTTTGGCTCATATCTCCTTTCCAGAGGGGTTGTTAGAGTTTGTTCTCTGATTTCAAGATTTCGTTCCCTTTCCTGAAAGGAAGACTTTCCTTTCAGGAAAGGGAACGAAATCTTGCGATTTTAATGAGCATTAATTGGGCAAGCTTCCGTCCATTTCCCTGCACTTCTGGCCACCCCATTCACTTTTATGGTTTTCGCTTGCTTCTGTCATTTTTCCATGGTTTTTTTTTTCCATTTCACTTCTGAGACATCTTCTCCTATCTCTTGTTTTGCATGGCTTCCCTGATTCCAGGATTTAAATTGGAGTCATTTTTGGTAAGTCTTGGCCTTTTTCAGCGGCTCTCATTTCATCTCAGTCTCTTTGGTGGCAATCACTCCATTTCCAAATTTTCTCGGTTTTTTTCGCTTGCGCTGTTTTGGGTCATATCTCCTTTCCAGAGGGGTTGTTAGACTTTGTTCTCTGATTTCAAGATTTCGTTCCCTTTCCTGAAAGGAAGACTTTCCTTTCAGGAAAGGGAACGAAATCTTGCGATTTTAATGAGCATTAATTGGGCAAGCTTCCGTCCATTTCCCTGCACTTCTGGCCACCCCATTCACTTTTATGGTTTTCGCTTGCTTCTGTTATTTTTTAATTTTTTTTTTCCATTTCACTTCTGAGACATCTTCTCCTATCTCTTGTTTTGCATGGCTTCCCTGATTCCAGGATTTAAATTGGAGTCATTTTTGGTAAGTCTTGGACTTTTTCAGCGGCCCTCATTTCATCTCAGTCTCTTTGGTGGCAATCACTCCATTTCCAAATTTTCTCGGTTTTTTTCGCTTGCGCTGTTTTGGGTCATATCTCCTTTCCAGAGGGGTTGTTAGACTTTGTTCTCTGATTTCAAGATTTCGTTCCCTTTCCTGAAAGGAAGACTTTCCTTTCAGGAAAGGGAACGAAATCTTGCGATTTTAATGAGCATTAATTGGGCAAGCTTCCGTCCATTTCCCTGCACTTCTGGCCACCCCATTCACTTTTATGGTTTTCGCTTGCTTAAGTCTTTTTTTTTATTTTTTTTTTCCATTTCACTTCTGAGACATCTTCTCCTATCTCTTGTTTTGCATGGCTTCCCTGATTCCAGGATTTAAATTGGAGTCATTTTTGGTAAGTCCCTGCCTTTCTCAGCGGCCCTCATTTCATCTCAGTCTCTTTGGTGGCAATCACTCCATTTCCAAATTTTCTCGTTTTTTTTCGCTTGCGCTGTTTTGGGTCATATCTCCTTTCCAGAGGGGTTGTTAGACTTTGTTCTCTGATTTCAAGATTTCGTTCCCTTTCCTGAAAGGAAGACTTTCCTTTCAGGAAAGGGAACGAAATCTTGCGATTTTAATGAGCATTAATTGGGCAAGCTTCCGTCCATTTCCCTGCACTTCTGGCCACCCCATTCACTTTTATGGTTTTCGCTTGCTTCTGTCTTTTTTTTTATTTTTTTTTTCCATTTCACTTCTGAGACATCTTCTCCTATCTCTTGTTTTGCATGGCTTCCCTGATTCCAGGATTTAAATTGGAGTCATTTTTGGTAAGTCCCTGCTATTTTCAGCGGCCCTCATTTCATCTCAGTCTCTTTGGTGGCAATCACTCCATTTCCAAATTTTCTCGGTTTTTTTCGCTTGCGCTGTTTTGGGTCATATCTCCTTTCCAGAGGGGTTGTTAGACTTTGTTCTCTGATTTCAAGATTTCGTTCCCTTTCCTGAAAGGAAGACTTTCCTTTCAGGAAAGGGAACGAAATCTTGCGATTTTAATGAGCATTAATTGGGCAAGCTTCCGTCCATTTCCCTGCACTTCTGGCCACCCCATTCACTTTTATGGTTTTCGCTTGCTTCTGTCATTTTTTAATTTTTTTTTTCCATTTCACTTCTGAGACATCTTCTCCTATCTCTTGTTTTGCATGGCTTCCCTGATTCCAGGATTTAAATTGGAGGCATTTTTGGTAAGTCTTGGCCTTTTTCAGCGGCCCTCATTTCATCTCAGTCTCTTTGGTGGCAATCACTCCATTTCCAAATTTTCTTGGTTTTTTTCGCTTGTGCTGTTTTGGCTCATATCTCCTTTCCAGAGGGGTTGTTAGAGTTTGTTCTCTGATTTCAAGATTTCGTTCCCTTTCCTGAAAGGAAGACTTTCCTTTCAGGAAAGGGAACGAAATCTTGCGATTTTAATGAGCATTAATTGGGCAAGCTTCCGTCCATTTCCCTGCACTTCTGGCCACCCCATTCACTTTTATGGTTTTCGCTTGCTTCTGTCATTTTTCCATGGTTTTTTTTTTCCATTTCACTTCTGAGACATCTTCTCCTATCTCTTGTTTTGCATGGCTTCCCTGATTCCAGGATTTAAATTGGAGTCATTTTTGGTAAGTCTTGGCCTTTTTCAGCGGCCCTCATTTCATCTCAGTCTCTTTGGTGGCAATCACTCCATTTCCAAATTTTCTCGGTTTTTTTCGCTTGCGCTGTTTTGGGTCATATCTCCTTTCCAGAGGGGTTGTTAGACTTTGTTCTCTGATTTCAAGATTTCGTTCCCTTTCCTGAAAGGAAGACTTTCCTTTCAGGAAAGGGAACGAAATCTTGCGATTTTAATGAGCATTAATTGGGCAAGCTTCCGTCCATTTCCCTGCACTTCTGGCCACCCCATTCACTTTTATGGTTTTCGCTTGCTTCTGTCATTTTTTAATTTTTTTTTTTCCATTTCACTTCTGAGACATCTTCTCCTATCTCTTGTTTTGCATGGCTTCCCTGATTCCAGGATTTAAATTGGAGTCATTTTTGGTAAGTCTTGGCCTTTTTCAGCGGCCCTCATTTCATCTCAGTCTCTTTGGTGGCAATCACTCCATTTCCAAATTTTCTCGGTTTTTTTTGCTTGCGCTGTTTTGGGTCATATCTTCTTTCCAGAGGGGTTGTTAGACTTTGTTCTCTGATTTCAAGATTTCGTTCCCTTTCCTGAAAGGAAGACTTTCCTTTCAGGAAAGGGAACGAAATCTTGCGATTTTAATGAGCATTAATTGGGCAAGCTTCCGTCCATTTCCCTGCACTTCTGGCCACCCCATTCACTTTTATGGTTTTCGCTTGCTTCTGTCATTTTTCCATGGTTTTTTTTTTCCATTTCACTTCTGAGACATCTTCTCCTATCTCTTGTTTTGCATGGCTTCCCTGATTCCAGGATTTAAATTGGAGGCATTTTTGGTAAGTCTTGGCCTTTTTCAGCGGCCCTCATTTCATCTCAGTCTCTTTGGTGGCAATCACTCCATTTCCAAATTTTCTCGGTTTTTTTCGCTTGCGCTGTTTTGGGTCATATCTCCTTTCCAGAGGGGTTGTTAGGCTTTGTTCTCTGATTTCAAGATTTCGTTCCCTTTCCTGAAAGGAAGACTTTCCTTTCAGGAAAGGGAACGAAATCTTGCGATTTTAATGAGCATTAATTGGGCAAGCTTCCGTCCATTTCCCTGCACTTCTGGCCACCCCATTCACTTTTATGGTTTTCGCTTGCTTCTGTCATTTTTTAATTTTTTTTTTCCATTTCACTTCTGAGACATCTTCTCCTATCTCTTGTTTTGCATGGCTTCCCTGATTCCAGGATTTAAATTGGAGTCATTTTTGGTAAGTCTTGGCCTTTTTCAGCGGCCCTCATTTCATCTCAGTCTCTTTGGTGGCAATCACTCCATTTCCAAATTTTCTCGGTTTTTTTCGCTTGCGCTGTTTTGGGTCATATCTCCTTTCCAGAGGGGTTGTTAGACTTTGTTCTCTGATTTCAAGATTTCGTTCCCTTTCCTGAAAGGAAGACTTTCCTTTCAGGAAAGGGAACGAAATCTTGCGATTTTAATGAGCATTAATTGGGCAAGCTTCCGTCCATTTCCCTGCACTTCTGGCCACCCCATTCACTTTTATGGTTTTCGCTTGCTTAAGTCTTTTTTTTTATTTTTTTTTTCCATTTCACTTCTGAGACATCTTCTCCTATCTCTTGTTTTGCATGGCTTCCCTGATTCCAGGATTTAAATTGGAGTCATTTTTGGTAAGTCCCTGCCTTTCTCAGCGGCCCTCATTTCATCTCAGTCTCTTTGGTGGCAATCACTCCATTTCCAAATTTTCTCGTTTTTTTTCGCTTGCGCTGTTTTGGGTCATATCTCCTTTCCAGAGGGGTTGTTAGACTTTGTTCTCTGATTTCAAGATTTTGTTCCCTTTCCCGAAAGGAAGACTTTCCTTTCGGGAAAGGGAACGAAATCTTGCGATTTTAATGAGCATTAATTGGGCAAGCTTCCGTCCATTTCCCTGCACTTCTGGCCACCCCATTCACTTTTATGGTTTTCGCTTGCTTCTGTCATTTTTCCATGGTTTTTTTTTCCATTTCACTTCTGAAACATCTTCTCCTATCTCTTGTTTTGCATGGCTTCCCTGGTTCCAGGATTTAAATTGGAGTCATTTTTGGTAAGTCTTGGCCTTTTTCAGCGGCTCTCATTTCATCTCAGTCTCTTTGGTGGCAATCACTCCATTTCCAAATTTTCTCGGTTTTTTTCGCTTGCGCTGTTTTGGGTCATATCTCCTTTCCAGAGGGGTTTTTAGACTTTGTTCTCTGATTTCAAGATTTCGTTCCCTTTCCTGAAAGGAAGACTTTCCTTTCAGGAAAGGGAACGAAATCTTGCGATTTTAATGAGCATTAATTGGGCAAGCTTCCGTCCATTTCCCTGCACTTCTGGCCACCCCATTCACTTTTATGGTTTTCGCTTGCTTCTGTCATTTTTTAATTTTTTTTTTCCATTTCACTTCTGAGACATCTTCTCCTATCTCTTGTTTTGCATGGCTTCCCTGATTCCAGGATTTAAATTAGAGTCATTTTTGGTAAGTCTTGGCCTTTTTCAGCGGCCCTCATTTCATCTCAGTCTCTTTGGTGGCAATCACTCCATTTCCAAATTTTCTTGGTTTTTTTCGCTTGCGCTGTTTTGGCTCATATCTCCTTTCCAGAGGGGTTGTTAGAGTTTGTTCTCTGATTTCAAGATTTCGTTCCCTTTCCTGAAAGGAAGACTTTCCTTTCAGGAAAGGGAACGAAATCTTGCGATTTTAATGAGCATTAATTGGGCAAGCTTCCGTCCATTTCCCTGCACTTCTGGCCACCCCATTCACTTTTATGGTTTTCGCTTGCTTCTGTCATTTTTCCATGGTTTTTTTTTTCCATTTCACTTCTGAGACATCTTCTCCTATCTCTTGTTTTGCATGGCTTCCCTGATTCCAGGATTTAAATTGGAGTCATTTTTGGTAAGTCTTGGCCTTTTTCAGCGGCCCTCATTTCATCTCAGTCTCTTTGGTGGCAATCACTCCATTTCCAAATTTTCTCGGTTTTTTTCGCTTGCGCTGTTTTGGGTCATATCTCCTTTCCAGAGGGGTTGTTAGACTTTGTTCTCTGATTTCAAGATTTCGTTCCCTTTCCTGAAAGGAAGACTTTCCTTTCAGGAAAGGGAACGAAATCTTGCGATTTTAATGAGCATTAATTGGGCAAGCTTCCGTCCATTTCCCTGCACTTCTGGCCACCCCATTCACTTTTATGGTTTTCGCTTGCTTCTGTCATTTTTTAATTTTTTTTTTTCCATTTCACTTCTGAGACATCTTCTCCTATCTCTTGTTTTGCATGGCTTCCCTGATTCCAGGATTTAAATTGGAGTCATTTTTGGTAAGTCTTGGCCTTTTTCAGCGGCCCTCATTTCATCTCAGTCTCTTTGGTGGCAATCACTCCATTTCCAAATTTTCTCGGTTTTTTTTGCTTGCGCTGTTTTGGGTCATATCTTCTTTCCAGAGGGGTTGTTAGACTTTGTTCTCTGATTTCAAGATTTCGTTCCCTTTCCTGAAAGGAAGACTTTCCTTTCAGGAAAGGGAACGAAATCTTGCGATTTTAATGAGCATTAATTGGGCAAGCTTCCGTCCATTTCCCTGCACTTCTGGCCACCCCATTCACTTTTATGGTTTTCGCTTGCTTCTGTCATTTTTCCATGGTTTTTTTTTTCCATTTCACTTCTGAGACATCTTCTCCTATCTCTTGTTTTGCATGGCTTCCCTGATTCCAGGATTTAAATTGGAGGCATTTTTGGTAAGTCTTGGCCTTTTTCAGCGGCCCTCATTTCATCTCAGTCTCTTTGGTGGCAATCACTCCATTTCCAAATTTTCTCGGTTTTTTTCGCTTGCGCTGTTTTGGGTCATATCTCCTTTCCAGAGGGGTTGTTAGACTTTGTTCTCTGATTTCAAGATTTCGTTCCCTTTCCTGAAAGGAAGACTTTCCTTTCAGGAAAGGGAACGAAATCTTGCGATTTTAATGAGCATTAATTGGGCAAGCTTCCGTCCATTTCCCTGCACTTCTGGCCACCCCATTCACTTTTATGGTTTTCGCTTGCTTCTGTCATTTTTTAATTTTTTTTTTCCATTTCACTTCTGAGACATCTTCTCCTATCTCTTGTTTTGCATGGCTTCCCTGATTCCAGGATTTAAATTGGAGTCATTTTTGGTAAGTCTTGGCCTTTTTCAGCGGCCCTCATTTCATCTCAGTCTCTTTGGTGGCAATCACTCCATTTCCAAATTTTCTCGGTTTTTTTCGCTTGCGCTGTTTTGGGTCATATCTCCTTTCCAGAGGGGTTGTTAGACTTTGTTCTCTGATTTCAAGATTTCGTTCCCTTTCCTGAAAGGAAGACTTTCCTTTCAGGAAAGGGAACGAAATCTTGCGATTTTAATGAGCATTAATTGGGCAAGCTTCCGTCCATTTCCCTGCACTTCTGGCCACCCCATTCACTTTTATGGTTTTCGCTTGCTTCTGTCATTTTTTAATTTTTTTTTTTCCATTTCACTTCTGAGACATCTTCTCCTATCCCTTGTTTTGCATGGCTTCCCTGATTCCAGGATTTAAATTGGAGTCATTTTTGGTAAGTCCCTGCTATTTTCAGCGGCCCTCATTTCATCTCAGTCTCTTTGGTGGCAATCACTCCATTTCCAAATTTTCTCGGTTTTTTTCGCTTGCGCTGTTTTGGGTCATATCTCCTTTCCAGAGGGGTTGTTAGGCTTTGTTCTCTGATTTCAAGATTTCGTTCCCTTTCCTGAAAGGAAGACTTTCCTTTCAGGAAAGGGAACGAAATCTTGCGATTTTAATGAGCATTAATTGGGCAAGCTTCCGTCCATTTCCCTGCACTTCTGGCCACCCCATTCACTTTTATGGTTTTCGCTTGCTTCTGTCATTTTTTAATTTTTTTTTTCCATTTCACTTCTGAGACATCTTCTCCTATCTCTTGTTTTGCATGGCTTCCCTGATTCCAGGATTTAAATTGGAGTCATTTTTGGTAAGTCTTGGCCTTTTTCAGCGGCCCTCATTTCATCTCAGTCTCTTTGGTGGCAATCACTCCATTTCCAAATTTTCTCGGTTTTTTTCGCTTGCGCTGTTTTGGGTCATATCTCCTTTCCAGAGGGGTTGTTAGACTTTGTTCTCTGATTTCAAGATTTCGTTCCCTTTCCTGAAAGGAAGACTTTCCTTTCAGGAAAGGGAACGAAATCTTGCGATTTTAATGAGCATTAATTGGGCAAGCTTCCGTCCATTTCCCTGCACTTCTGGCCACCCCATTCACTTTTATGGTTTTCGCTTGCTTAAGTCTTTTTTTTTATTTTTTTTTTCCATTTCACTTCTGAGACATCTTCTCCTATCTCTTGTTTTGCATGGCTTCCCTGATTCCAGGATTTAAATTGGAGTCATTTTTGTTAAGTCCCTGCCTTTCTCAGCGGCCCTCATTTCATCTCAGTCTCTTTGGTGGCAATCACTCCATTTCCAAATTTTCTCGTTTTTTTTCGCTTGCGCTGTTTTGGGTCATATCTCCTTTCCAGAGGGGTTGTTAGACTTTGTTCTCTGATTTCACGATTTTGTTCCCTTTCCCGAAAGGAAGACTTTCCTTTCGGGAAAGGGAACGAAATCTTGCGATTTTAATGAGCATTAATTGGGCAAGCTTCCGTCCATTTCCCTGCACTTCTGGCCACCCCATTCACTTTTATGGTTTTCGCTTGCTTCTGTCATTTTTCCATGGTTTTTTTTTCCATTTCACTTCTGAAACATCTTCTCCTATCTCTTGTTTTGCATGGCTTCCCTGGTTCCAGGATTTAAATTGGAGTCATTTTTGGTAAGTCTTGGCCTTTTTCAGCGGCTCTCATTTCATCTCAGTCTCTTTGGTGGCAATCACTCCATTTCCAAATTTTCTCGGTTTTTTTCGCTTGCGCTGTTTTGGGTCATATCTCCTTTCCAGAGGGGTTGTTAGACTTTGTTCTCTGATTTCAAGATTTCGTTCCCTTTCCTGAAAGGAAGACTTTCCTTTCAGGAAAGGGAACGAAATCTTGCGATTTTAATGAGCATTAATTGGGCAAGCTTCCGTCCATTTCCCTGCACTTCTGGCCACCCCATTCACTTTTATGGTTTTCGCTTGCTTCTGTCATTTTTTAATTTTTTTTTTCCATTTCACTTCTGAGACATCTTCTCCTATCTCTTGTTTTGCATGGCTTCCCTGATTCCAGGATTTAAATTAGAGTCATTTTTGGTAAGTCTTGGCCTTTTTCAGCGGCCCTCATTTCATCTCAGTCTCTTTGGTGGCAATCACTCCATTTCCAAATTTTCTTGGTTTTTTTCGCTTGTGCTGTTTTGGCTCATATCTCCTTTCCAGAGGGGTTGTTAGAGTTTGTTCTCTGATTTCAAGATTTCGTTCCCTTTCCTGAAAGGAAGACTTTCCTTTCAGGAAAGGGAACGAAATCTTGCGATTTTAATGAGCATTAATTGGGCAAGCTTCCGTCCATTTCCCTGCACTTCTGGCCACCCCATTCACTTTTATGGTTTTCGCTTGCTTCTGTCATTTTTCCATGGTTTTTTTTTTCCATTTCACTTCTGAGACATCTTCTCCTATCTCTTGTTTTGCATGGCTTCCCTGATTCCAGGATTTAAATTGGAGTCATTTTTGGTAAGTCTTGGCCTTTTTCAGCGGCCCTCATTTCATCTCAGTCTCTTTGGTGGCAATCACTCCATTTCCAAATTTTCTCGGTTTTTTTCGCTTGCGCTGTTTTGGGTCATATCTCCTTTCCAGAGGGGTTGTTAGACTTTGTTCTCTGATTTCAAGATTTCGTTCCCTTTCCTGAAAGGAAGACTTTCCTTTCAGGAAAGGGAACGAAATCTTGCGATTTTAATGAGCATTAATTGGGCAAGCTTCCGTCCATTTCCCTGCACTTCTGGCCACCCCATTCACTTTTATGGTTTTCGCTTGCTTCTGTCATTTTTTAATTTTTTTTTTTCCATTTCACTTCTGAGACATCTTCTCCTATCTCTTGTTTTGCATGGCTTCCCTGATTCCAGGATTTAAATTGGAGTCATTTTTGGTAAGTCTTGGCCTTTTTCAGCGGCCCTCATTTCATCTCAGTCTCTTTGGTGGCAATCACTCCATTTCCAAATTTTCTCGGTTTTTTTTGCTTGCGCTGTTTTGGGTCATATCTCCTTTCCAGAGGGGTTGTTAGACTTTGTTCTCTGATTTCAAGATTTCGTTCCCTTTCCTGAAAGGAAGACTTTCCTTTCAGGAAAGGGAACGAAATCTTGCGATTTTAATGAGCATTAATTGGGCAAGCTTCCGTCCATTTCCCTGCACTTCTGGCCACCCCATTCACTTTTATGGTTTTCGCTTGCTTCTGTCATTTTTCCATGGTTTTTTTTTTCCATTTCACTTCTGAGACATCTTCTCCTATCTCTTGTTTTGCATGGCTTCCCTGATTCCAGGATTTAAATTGGAGGCATTTTTGGTAAGTCTTGGCCTTTTTCAGCGGCCCTCATTTCATCTCAGTCTCTTTGGTGGCAATCACTCCATTTCCAAATTTTCTCGGTTTTTTTCGCTTGCGCTGTTTTGGGTCATATCTCCTTTCCAGAGGGGTTGTTAGACTTTGTTCTCTGATTTCAAGATTTCGTTCCCTTTCCTGAAAGGAAGACTTTCCTTTCAGGAAAGGGAACGAAATCTTGCGATTTTAATGAGCATTAATTGGGCAAGCTTCCGTCCATTTCCCTGCACTTCTGGCCACCCCATTCACTTTTATGGTTTTCGCTTGCTTCTGTCATTTTTTAATTTTTTTTTTCCATTTCACTTCTGAGACATCTTCTCCTATCTCTTGTTTTGCATGGCTTCCCTGATTCCAGGATTTAAATTGGAGTCATTTTTGGTAAGTCTTGGCCTTTTTCAGCGGCCCTCATTTCATCTCAGTCTCTTTGGTGGCAATCACTCCATTTCCAAATTTTCTCGGTTTTTTTCGCTTGCGCTGTTTTGGGTCATATCTCCTTTCCAGAGGGGTTGTTAGACTTTGTTCTCTGATTTCAAGATTTCGTTCCCTTTCCTGAAAGGAAGACTTTCCTTTCAGGAAAGGGAACGAAATCTTGCGATTTTAATGAGCATTAATTGGGCAAGCTTCCGTCCATTTCCCTGCACTTCTGGCCACCCCATTCACTTTTATGGTTTTCGCTTGCTTCTGTCATTTTTTAATTTTTTTTTTTCCATTTCACTTCTGAGACATCTTCTCCTATCCCTTGTTTTGCATGGCTTCCCTGATTCCAGGATTTAAATTGGAGTCATTTTTGGTAAGTCCCTGCTATTTTCAGCGGCCCTCATTTCATCTCAGTCTCTTTGGTGGCAATCACTCCATTTCCAAATTTTCTCGGTTTTTTTCGCTTGCGCTGTTTTGGGTCATATCTCCTTTCCAGAGGGGTTGTTAGGCTTTGTTCTCTGATTTCAAGATTTCGTTCCCTTTCCTGAAAGGAAGACTTTCCTTTCAGGAAAGGGAACGAAATCTTGCGATTTTAATGAGCATTAATTGGGCAAGCTTCCGTCCATTTCCCTGCACTTCTGGCCACCCCATTCACTTTTATGGTTTTCGCTTGCTTCTGTCATTTTTTAATTTTTTTTTTCCATTTCACTTCTGAGACATCTTCTCCTATCTCTTGTTTTGCATGGCTTCCCTGATTCCAGGATTTAAATTGGAGTCATTTTTGGTAAGTCTTGGCCTTTTTCAGCGGCCCTCATTTCATCTCAGTCTCTTTGGTGGCAATCACTCCATTTCCAAATTTTCTCGGTTTTTTTCGCTTGCGCTGTTTTGGGTCATATCTCCTTTCCAGAGGGGTTGTTAGACTTTGTTCTCTGATTTCAAGATTTCGTTCCCTTTCCTGAAAGGAAGACTTTCCTTTCAGGAAAGGGAACGAAATCTTGCGATTTTAATGAGCATTAATTGGGCAAGCTTCCGTCCATTTCCCTGCACTTCTGGCCACCCCATTCACTTTTATGGTTTTCGCTTGCTTCTGTAATTTTTTAATTTTTTTTTTTTTCCATTTCACTTCTGAGACATCTTCTCCTATCTCTTGTTTTGCATGGCTTCCCTGATTCCAGGATTTAAATTGGAGTCATTTTTGGTAAGTCTTGGCCTTTTTCAGCGGCCCTCATTTCATCTCAGTCTCTTTGGTGGCAATCACTCCATTTCCAAATTTTCTCGGTTTTTTTCGCTTGCGCTGTTTTGGGTCATATCTCCTTTCCAGAGGGGTTGTTAGACTTTGTTCTCTGATTTCAAGATTTCGTTCCCTTTCCTGAAAGGAAGACTTTCCTTTCAGGAAAGGGAACGAAATCTTGCGATTTTAATGAGCATTAATTGGGCAAGCTTCCGTCCATTTCCCTGCACTTCTGGCCACCCCATTCACTTTTATGGTTTTCGCTTGCTTCTGTCTTTTTTTTTATTTTTTTTTTCCATTTCACTTCTGAGACATCTTCTCCTATCTCTTGTTTTGCATGGCTTCCCTGATTCCAGGATTTAAATTGGAGTCATTTTTGGTAAGTCCCTGCTATTTTCAGCGGCCCTCATTTCATCTCAGTCTCTTTGGTGGCAATCACTCCATTTCCAAATTTTCTCGGTTTTTTTCGCTTGCGCTGTTTTGGGTCATATCTCCTTTCCAGAGGGGTTGTTAGACTTTGTTCTCTGATTTCAAGATTTCGTTCCCTTTCCTGAAAGGAAGACTTTCCTTTCAGGAAAGGGAACGAAATCTTGCGATTTTAATGAGCATTAATTGGGCAAGCTTCCGTCCATTTCCCTGCACTTCTGGCCACCCCATTCACTTTTATGGTTTTCGCTTGCTTCTGTCATTTTTTAATTTTTTTTTTCCATTTCACTTCTGAGACATCTTCTCCTATCTCTTGTTTTGCATGGCTTCCCTGATTCCAGGATTTAAATTAGAGTCATTTTTGGTAAGTCTTGGCCTTTTTCAGCGGCCCTCATTTCATCTCAGTCTCTTTGGTGGCAATCACTCCATTTCCAAATTTTCTTGGTTTTTTTCGCTTGTGCTGTTTTGGCTCATATCTCCTTTCCAGAGGGGTTGTTAGAGTTTGTTCTCTGATTTCAAGATTTCGTTCCCTTTCCTGAAAGGAAGACTTTCCTTTCAGGAAAGGGAACGAAATCTTGCGATTTTAATGAGCATTAATTGGGCAAGCTTCCGTCCATTTCCCTGCACTTCTGGCCACCCCATTCACTTTTATGGTTTTCGCTTGCTTAAGTCTTTTTTTTTATTTTTTTTTTCCATTTCACTTCTGAGACATCTTCTCCTATCTCTTGTTTTGCATGGCTTCCCTGATTCCAGGATTTAAATTGGAGTCATTTTTGGTAAGTCCCTGCCTTTCTCAGCGGCCCTCATTTCATCTCAGTCTCTTTGGTGGCAATCACTCCATTTCCAAATTTTCTCGTTTTTTTTCGCTTGCGCTGTTTTGGGTCATATCTCCTTTCCAGAGGGGTTGTTAGACTTTGTTCTCTGATTTCAAGATTTTGTTCCCTTTCCCGAATGGAAGACTTTCCTTTCGGGAAAGGGAACGAAATCTTGCGATTTTAATGAGCATTAATTGGGCAAGCTTCCGTCCATTTCCCTGCACTTCTGGCCACCCCATTCACTTTTATGGTTTTCGCTTGCTTCTGTCATTTTTCCATGGTTTTTTTTTCCATTTCACTTCTGAAACATCTTCTCCTATCTCTTGTTTTGCATGGCTTCCCTGGTTCCAGGATTTAAATTGGAGTCATTTTTGGTAAGTCTTGGCCTTTTTCAGCGGCTCTCATTTCATCTCAGTCTCTTTGGTGGCAATCACTCCATTTCCAAATTTTCTCGGTTTTTTTCGCTTGCGCTGTTTTGGGTCATATCTCCTTTCCAGAGGGGTTTTTAGACTTTGTTCTCTGATTTCAAGATTTCGTTCCCTTTCCTGAAAGGAAGACTTTCCTTTCAGGAAAGGGAACGAAATCTTGCGATTTTAATGAGCATTAATTGGGCAAGCTTCCGTCCATTTCCCTGCACTTCTGGCCACCCCATTCACTTTTATGGTTTTCGCTTGCTTCTGTCTTTTTTTTTATTTTTTTTTTCCATTTCACTTCTGAGACATCTTCTCCTATCTCTTGTTTTGCATGGCTTCCCTGATTCCAGGATTTAAATTGGAGTCATTTTTGGTAAGTCCCTGCTATTTTCAGCGGCCCTCATTTCATCTCAGTCTCTTTGGTGGCAATCACTCCATTTCCAAATTTTCTCGGTTTTTTTCGCTTGCGCTGTTTTGGGTCATATCTCCTTTCCAGAGGGGTTGTTAGACTTTGTTCTCTGATTTCAAGATTTCGTTCCCTTTCCTGAAAGGAAGACTTTCCTTTCAGGAAAGGGAACGAAATCTTGCGATTTTAATGAGCATTAATTGGGCAAGCTTCCGTCCATTTCCCTGCACTTCTGGCCACCCCATTCACTTTTATGGTTTTCGCTTGCTTCTGTCATTTTTTAATTTTTTTTTTCCATTTCACTTCTGAGACATCTGCTCCTATCTCTTGTTTTGCATGGCTTCCCTGATTCCAGGATTTAAATTAGAGTCATTTTTGGTAAGTCTTGGCCTTTTTCAGCGGCCCTCATTTCATCTCAGTCTCTTTGGTGGCAATCACTCCATTTCCAAATTTTCTTGGTTTTTTTCGCTTGTGCTGTTTTGGCTCATATCTCCTTTCCAGAGGGGTTGTTAGAGTTTGTTCTCTGATTTCAAGATTTCGTTCCCTTTCCTGAAAGGAAGACTTTCCTTTCAGGAAAGGGAACGAAATCTTGCGATTTTAATGAGCATTAATTGGGCAAGCTTCCGTCCATTTCCCTGCACTTCTGGCCACCCCATTCACTTTTATGGTTTTCGCTTGCTTCTGTCATTTTTCCATGGTTTTTTTTTTCCATTTCACTTCTGAGACATCTTCTCCTATCTCTTGTTTTGCATGGCTTCCCTGATTCCAGGATTTAAATTGGAGTCATTTTTGGTAAGTCTTGGCCTTTTTCAGCGGCCCTCATTTCATCTCAGTCTCTTTGGTGGCAATCACTCCATTTCCAAATTTTCTCGGTTTTTTTCGCTTGCGCTGTTTTGGGTCATATCTCCTTTCCAGAGGGGTTGTTAGACTTTGTTCTCTGATTTCAAGATTTCGTTCCCTTTCCTGAAAGGAAGACTTTCCTTTCAGGAAAGGGAACGAAATCTTGCGATTTTAATGAGCATTAATTGGGCAAGCTTCCGTCCATTTCCCTGCACTTCTGGCCACCCCATTCACTTTTATGGTTTTCGCTTGCTTCTGTCATTTTTTAATTTTTTTTTTTCCATTTCACTTCTGAGACATCTTCTCCTATCTCTTGTTTTGCATGGCTTCCCTGATTCCAGGATTTAAATTGGAGTCATTTTTGGTAAGTCTTGGCCTTTTTCAGCGGCCCTCATTTCATCTCAGTCTCTTTGGTGGCAATCACTCCATTTCCAAATTTTCTCGGTTTTTTTTGCTTGCGCTGTTTTGGGTCATATCTCCTTTCCAGAGGGGTTGTTAGACTTTGTTCTCTGATTTCAAGATTTCGTTCCCTTTCCTGAAAGGAAGACTTTCCTTTCAGGAAAGGGAACGAAATCTTGCGATTTTAATGAGCATTAATTGGGCAAGCTTCCGTCCATTTCCCTGCACTTCTGGCCACCCCATTCACTTTTATGGTTTTCGCTTGCTTCTGTCATTTTTCCATGGTTTTTTTTTTCAATTTCACTTCTGAGACATCTTCTCCTATCTCTTGTTTTGCATGGCTTCCCTGATTCCAGGATTTAAATTGGAGGCATTTTTGGTAAGTCTTGGCCTTTTTCAGCGGCCCTCATTTCATCTCAGTCTCTTTGGTGGCAATCACTCCATTTCCAAATTTTCTCGGTTTTTTTCGCTTGCGCTGTTTTGGGTCATATCTCCTTTCCAGAGGGGTTGTTAGACTTTGTTCTCTGATTTCAAGATTTCCTTCCCTTTCCTGAAAGGAAGACTTTCCTTTCAGGAAAGGGAACGAAATCTTGCGATTTTAATGAGCATTAATTGGGCAAGCTTCCGTCCATTTCCCTGCACTTCTGGCCACCCCATTCACTTTTATGGTTTTCGCTTGCTTCTGTCATTTTTTAATTTTTTTTTTCCATTTCACTTCTGAGACATCTTCTCCTATCTCTTGTTTTGCATGGCTTCCCTGATTCCAGGATTTAAATTGGAGTCATTTTTGGTAAGTCTTGGCCTTTTTCAGCGGCCCTCATTTCATCTCAGTCTCTTTGGTGGCAATCACTCCATTTCCAAATTTTCTCGGTTTTTTTCGCTTGCGCTGTTTTGGGTCATATCTCCTTTCCAGAGGGGTTGTTAGACTTTGTTCTCTGATTTCAAGATTTCGTTCCCTTTCCTGAAAGGAAGACTTTCCTTTCAGGAAAGGGAACGAAATCTTGCGATTTTAATGAGCATTAATTGGGCAAGCTTCCGTCCATTTCCCTGCACTTCTGGCCACCCCATTCACTTTTATGGTTTTCGCTTGCTTCTGTCATTTTTTAATTTTTTTTTTTCCATTTCACTTCTGAGACATCTTCTCCTATCCCTTGTTTTGCATGGCTTCCCTGATTCCAGGATTTAAATTGGAGTCATTTTTGGTAAGTCCCTGCTATTTTCAGCGGCCCTCATTTCATCTCAGTCTCTTTGGTGGCAATCACTCCATTTCCAAATTTTCTCGGTTTTTTTCGCTTGCGCTGTTTTGGGTCATATCTCCTTTCCAGAGGGGTTGTTAGACTTTGTTCTCTGATTTCAAGATTTCGTTCCCTTTCCTGAAAGGAAGACTTTCCTTTCAGGAAAGGGAACGAAATCTTGCGATTTTAATGAGCATTAATTGGGCAAGCTTCCGTCCATTTCCCTGCACTTCTGGCCACCCCATTCACTTTTATGGTTTTCGCTTGCTTCTGTCATTTTTCCATGGTTTTTTTTTCCATTTCACTTCTGAGACATCTTCTCCTATCTCTTGTTTTGCATGGCTTCCCTGATTCCAGGATTTAAATTGGAGTCATTTTTGGTAAGTCTTGGACTTTTTCAGCGGCCCTCATTTCATCTCAGTCTCTTTGGTGGCAATTACTCCATTTCCAAATTTTCTGGGTTTTTTTCGCTTGCGCTGTTTTGGGTCATATCTCCTTTCCAGAGGGGTTGTTAGACTTTGCTCTCTGATTTCAAGATTTCGTTCCCTTTCCTGAAAGGAAGACTTTCCGGAAAGGGAACGAAATCTTGCGATTTTAATGAGCATGAATTGGGCAAGCTTCCGTCCATTTCCCTGCACTTCTGGCCACCCCATTCACTTTTATGGTTTTCGCTTGCTTCTGTAATTTTTTAATTTTTTTTTTTCTATTTCACTTCAGAGACATCTTCTCCTATCTCTTGTTTTGCATGGCTTCCCTGATTCCAGGATTTAAATTGGAGTCATTTTTGGTAAGTCTTGGCCTTTTTCAGTGGCCCTCATTTCATCTCAGTCTCCTTGGTGGCAATCACTCCATTTCCAAATTTTCTCGGTTTTTTTCGCTTGCGCTGTTTTGGGTCATATCTCCTTTCCAGAGGGGTTGTTAGACTTTGTTCTCTGATTTCAAGATTTCGTTCCCTTTCCTGAAAGGAAGACTTTCCTTTCAGGAAAGGGAACGAAATCTTGCGATTTTAATGAGCATTAATTGGGCAAGCTTCCGTCCATTTCCCTGCACTTCTGGCCACCCCATTCACTTTTATGGTTTTCGCTTGCTTCTGTCATTTTTCCATGGTTTTTTTTTTTTTCCATTTCACTTCTGAGACATCTTCTCCTATCTCTTGTTTTGCATGGCTGCCCTGATTCCAGGATTTAAATTGGAGTCATTTTTGGTAAGTCTTGGCCTTTTTCAGTGGCCCTCATTTCATCTCAGTCTCCTTGGTGGCAATCACTCCATTTCCAAATTTTCTCGGTTTTTTTCGCTTGCGCTGTTTTGGGTCATATCTCCTTTCCAGAGGGGTTGTTAGACTTTGTTCTCTGATTTCAAGATTTCGTTCCCTTTCCTGAAAGGAAGACTTTCCTTTCAGGAAAGGGAACGAAATCTTGCGATTTTAATGAGCATTAATTGGGCAAGCTTCCGTCCATTTCCCTGCACTTCTGGCCACCCCATTCACTTTTATGGTTTTCGCTTGCTTTTGTCATTTTCCCATGGGTTTTTTTTCCATTTCACTTCTGAGACATCTTCTCCTATCTCTTGTTTTGCATGGCTGCCCTGATTCCAGGATTTAAATTGTAGTCATTTTTAGTAAGTCTTGGCCTTTTTCAGCGGCCCTCATTTCATCTCAGTCTCTTTGGTGGCAATCACTCCATTTCCAAATTTTCTCGGTTTTTTTGGCTTTCGCTGTTTTTGTCATATCTCCTTTCCAGAGGGGTTGTTAGACTTTGTTCTCTGATTTCAAGATTTCATTCCCTTTCCTGAAAGGAAGACTTTCCTTTCAGGAAAGGGAACGAAATCTTGCGATTTTAATGAGCATTAATTGGGCAAGCTTCCGTCCATTTCCCTGCACTTCTGGCCACCCCATTCACTTTTATGGCTTTCGCTTGCTTCTGTCATTTTTTAATTTTTTTTTTCCATTTCACTTCTGAGACATCTTCTCCTATCCCTTGTTTTGCATGGCTTCCCTGATTCCAGGATTTAAATTGGAGTCATGTTTGGTAAGTCTTGGCCTTTTTCAGCGGCCCTCATTTCATCTCAGTCTCTTTGGTGGCAATCACTCCATTTCCAAATTTTCTCGGTTTTTTTCGCTTGCGCTGTTTTGGGTCATATCTCCTTTCCAGAGGGGTTGTTATACTTTGTTCTCTGATTTCAAGATTTCGTTCCCTTTCCTGAAAGGAAGACTTTCCTTTCAGGAAAGGGAACGAAATCTTGCGATTTTAATGAGCATTAATTGGGCAAGCTTCCGTCCATTTCCCTGCACTTCTGGCCACCCCATTCACTTTTATGGTTTTCGCTTGCTTTTGTCATTTTCCCATGGGTTTTTTTTCCATTTCACTTCTGAGACATCTTCTCCTATCTCTTGTTTTGCATGGCTGCCCTGATTCCAGGATTTAAATTGGAGTCATTTTTGGTAAGTCTTGGCCTTTTTCAGCGGCCCTCATTTCATCTCAGTCTCTTTGGTGGCAATCACTCCATTTCCAAATTTTCTCGGTTTTTTTGGCTTGCGCTGTTTTGGGTCATATCTCCTTTCCAGAGGGGTTGTTAGACTTTGTCCTATGATTTCAAGATTTCGTTCCCTTTCCTGAAAGGAAGACTTTCCTTTCAGGAAAGGGAACGAAATCTTCGATTTTAATGAGCATTAATTGGGCAAGCTTCCGTCCATTTCCCTGCACTTCTGGCCACCCCATTCACTTTTATGGTTTTCGCTTGCTTCTGTAATTTTTTAATTTTTTTTTTTTCATTTCACTTCTGAGACATCTTCTCCTATCTCTTGTTTTGCATGGCTTCCCTGATTCCAGGATTTAAATTGGAGTCATTTTTGGTAAGTCTTGGCCTTTTTCAGCGGCCCTCATTTCATCTCAGTCTCTTTGGTGGCAATCACTCCATTTCCAAATTTTCTCGGTTTTTTTCGCTTGCGCTGTTTTGGGTCATATCTCCTTTCCAGAGGGGTTGTTAGACTTTGTTCTCTGATTTCAAGATTTCCTTCCCTTTCCTGAAAGGAAGACTTTCCTTTCAGGAAAGGGAACGAAATCTTGCGATTTTAATGAGCATTAATTGGGCAAGCTTCCGTCCATTTCCCTGCACTTCTGGCCACACCATTCAGTTTTATGGTTTTCGCTTGCTTCTGTCATTTTTTAATTTTTTTTTTTCCATTTCACTTCTGAGACATCTTCTCCTATCTCTTGTTTTGCATGGCTTCCCTGATTCCAGGATTTAAATTGGAGTCATGTTTGGTAAGTCTTGGCCTTTTTCAGCGGCCCTCATTTCATCTCAGTCTCTTTGGTGGCAATCACTCCATTTCCAAATTTTCTCGGTTTTTTTCGCTTGCGCTGTTTTGGGTCATATCGCCTTTCCAGAGGGGTTGTTAGACTTTGTTCTCTGATTTCAAGATTTCGTTCCCTTTCCTGAAAGGAAGACTTTCCTTTCAGGAAAGGGAACGAAATCTTGCGATTTTAATGAGCATTAATTGGGCAAGCTTCCGTCCATTTCCCTGCACTTCTGGCCACCCCATTCACTTTTATGGTTTTCGCTTGCTTCTGTCATTTTCCCATGGGTTTTTTTTCCATTTCACTTCTGAGACATCTTCTCCTATCTCTTGTTTTGCATGGCTTCCCTGATTCCAGGATTTAAATTGGAGTCATTTTTGGTAAGTCTTGGCCTTTTTCAGCGGCCCTCATTTCATCTCAGTCTCTTTGGCGGCAATTACTCCATTTCCAAATTTTCTGGGTTTTTTTCGCTTGCGCTGTTTTGGGTCATATCTCCTTTCCAGAGGGGTTGTTAGACTTTGCTCTCTGATTTCAAGATTTCGTTCCCTTTCCTGAAAGGAAGACTTTCCGGAAAGGGAACGAAATCTTGCGATTTTAATGAGCATTAATTGGGCAATCTTCCGTCCATTTCCCTGCACTTCTGGCCACCCCATTCACTTTTATGGCTTTCGCTTGCTTCTGTCATTTTTTAATTTTTTTTTTCCATTTCACTTCTGAGACATCTTCTCCTATCCCTTGTTTTGCATGGCTTCCCTGATTCCAGGATTTAAATTGGAGTCATGTTTGGTAAGTCTTGGCCTTTTTCAGCGGCCCTCATTTCATCTCAGTCTCTTTGGTGGCAATCACTCCATTTCCAAATTTTCTCGGTTTTTTTCGCTTGCGCTGTTTTGGGTCATATCTCCTTTCCAGAGGGGTTGTTAGACTTTGTTCTCTGATTTCAAGATTTCGTTCCCTTTCCTGAAAGGAAGACTTTCCTTTCAGGAAAGGGAACGAAATCTTGCGATTTTAATGAGCATTAATTGGGCAAGCTTCCGTCCATTTCCCTGCACTTCTGGCCACCCCATTCACTTTTATGGTTTTCGCTTGCTTCTGTCATTTTCCCATGGGTTTTTTTTCCATTTCACTTCTGAGACATCTTCTCCTATCTCTTGTTTTGCATGGCTTCCCTGATTCCAGGATTTAAATTGGAGTCATTTTTGGTAAGTCTTGGCCTTTTTCAGCGGCCCTCATTTCATCTCAGTCTCTTTGGTGGCAATTACTCCATTTCCAAATTTTCTGGGTTTTTTTCGCTTGCGCTGTTTTGGGTCATATCTCCTTTCCAGAGGGGTTGTTAGACTTTGCTCTCTGATTTCAAGATTTCGTTCCCTTTCCTGAAAGGAAGACTTTCCGGAAAGGGAACGAAATCTTGCGATTTTAATGAGCATGAATTTGGCAAGCTTCCGTCCATTTCCCTGCACTTCTGGCCACCCCATTCACTTTTATGGTTTTCGCTTGCTTCTGTCATTTTTTAATTTTTTTTTTTCTATTTCACTTCTGAGACATCTTCTCCTATCTCTTGTTTTGCATGGCTTCCCTGATTCCAGGATTTAAATTGGAGTCATTTTTGGTAAGTCTTGGCCTTTTTCAGTGGCCCTCATTTCATCTCAGTCTCCTTGGTGGCAATCACTCCATTTCCAAATTTTCTCGGTTTTTTTCGCTTGCGCTGTTTTGGGTCATATCTCCTTTCCAGAGGGGTTGTTAGACTTTGTTCTCTGATTTCAAGATTTCGTTCCCTTTCCTGAAAGGAAGACTTTCCTTTCAGGAAAGGGAACGAAATCTTGCGATTTTAATGAGCATTAATTGGGCAAGCTTCCGTCCATTTCCCTGCACTTCTGGCCACCCCATTCACTTTTATGGTTTTCGCTTGCTTCTGTCATTTTTCCATGTTTTTTTTTTTTTCCATTTCACTTCTGAGACATCTTCTCCTATCTCTTGTTTTGCATGGCTTCCCTGATTCCAGGATTTAAATTGGAGTCATTTTTGGTAAGTCTTGGCCTTTTTCAGCGGCCCTCATTTCATCTCAGTCTCCTTGGTGGCAATCACTCCATTTCCAAATTTTCTCGGTTTTTTTGGCTTGCGCTGTTTTGGGTCATATCTCCCTTCCAGAGGGGTTGTTAGACTTTGTTCTCTGATTTCAAGATTTCGTTCCCTTTCCTGAAAGGAAGACTTTCCTTTCAGGAAAGGGAACGAAATCTTGCGATTTTAATGAGCATTAATTGGGCAAGCTTCCGTCCATTTCCCTGCACTTCTGGCCACCCCATTCACTTTTATGGTTTTCGCTTGCTTTTGTCATTTTCCCATGGGTTTTTTTTCCATTTCACTTCTGAGACATCTTCTCCTATCTCTTGTTTTGCATGGCTGCCCTGATTCCAGGATTTAAATTGGAGTCATTTTTGGTAAGTCTTGGCCTTTTTCAGTGGCCCTCATTTCATCTCAGTCTCCTTGGTGGCAATCACTCCATTTCCAAATTTTCTCGGTTTTTTTCGCTTGCGCTGTTTTGGGTCATATCTCCTTTCCAGAGGGGTTGTTAGACTTTGTTCTCTGATTTCAAGATTTCGTTCCCTTTCCTGAAAGGAAGACTTTCCTTTCAGGAAAGGGAACGAAATCTTGCGATTTTAATGAGCATTAATTGGGCAAGCTTCCGTCCATTTCCCTGCACTTCTGGCCACCCCATTCACTTTTATGGCTTTCGCTTGCTTCTGTCATTTTTTAATTTTTTTTTTCCATTTCACTTCTGAGACATCTTCTCCTATCCCTTGTTTTGCATGGCTTCCCTGATTCCAGGATTTAAATTGGAGTCATTTTTGGTAAGTCTTGGCCTTTTTCAGCGGCCCTCATTTCATCTCAGTCTCTTTGGTGGCAATCACTCCATTTCCAAATTTTCTCGGTTTTTTTCGCTTGCGCTGTTTTGGGTCATATCTCCTTTCCAGAGGGGTTGTTAGACATTGTTCTCTGATTTCAAGATTTCGTTCCCTTTCCTGAAAGGAAGACTTTCCTTTCAGGAAAGGGAACGAAATCTTGCGATTTTAATGAGCATTAATTGGGCAAGATTCCGTCCATTTCCCTGCACTTCTGGCCACCCCATTCACTTTTATGGTTTTCGCTTGCTTCTGTCATTTTCCCATGGGTTTTTTTTCCATTTCACTTCTGAGACATCTTCTCCTATCTCTTGTTTTGCATGGCTTCCCTGATTCCAGGATTTAAATTGGAGTCATTTTTGGTAAGTCTTGGCCTTTTTCAGCGGCCCTCATTTCATCTCAGTCTCTTTGGTGGCAATTACTCCATTTCCAAATTTTCTGGGTTTTTTTCGCTTGCGCTGTTTTGGGTCATATCTCCTTTCCAGAGGGGTTGTTAGACTTTGCTCTCTGATTTCAAGATTTCGTTCCCTTTCCTGAAAGGAAGACTTTCCGGAAAGGGAACGAAATCTTGCGATTTTAATGAGCATTAATTGGGCAAGCTTCCGTCCATTTCCCTGCACTTCTGGCCACCCCATTCACTTTTATGGTTTTCGCTTGCTTCTGTCATTTTTTAATTTTTTTTTTTCTATTTCACTTCTGAGACATCTTCTCCTATCTCTTGTTTTGCATGGCTTCCCTGATTCCAGGATTTAAATTGGAGTCATTTTTGGTAAGTCTTGGCCTTTTTCAGTGGCCCTCATTTCATCTCAGTCTCCTTGGTGGCAATCACTCCATTTCCAAATTTTCTCGGTTTTTTTCGCTTGCGCTGTTTTGGGTCATATCTCCTTTCCAGAGGGGTTGTTAGACTTTGTTCTCTGATTTCAAGATTTCGTTCCCTTTCCTGAAAGGAAGACTTTCCTTTCAGGAAAGGGAACGAAATCTTGCGATTTTAATGAGCATTAATTGGGCAAGCTTCCGTCCATTTCCCTGCACTTCTGGCCACCCCATTCACTTTTATGGTTTTCGCTTGCTTCTGTCATTTTTCCATGGTTTTTTTTTCCATTTCACTTCTGAAACATCTTCTCCTATATCTTGTTTTGCATGGCTTCCCTGGTTCCAGGATTTAAATTGGAGTCATTTTTGGTAAGTCTTGGCCTTTTTCAGCGGCTCTCATTTCATCTCAGTCTCTTTGGTGGCAATCACTCCATTTCCAAATTTTCTCGGTTTTTTTCGCTTGCGCTGTTTTGGGTCATATCTCCTTTCCAGAGGGGTTTTTAGACTTTGTTCTCTGATTTCAAGATTTCGTTCCCTTTCCTGAAAGGAAGACTTTCCTTTCAGGAAAGGGAACGAAATCTTGCGATTTTAATGAGCATTAATTGGGCAAGCTTCCGTCCATTTCCCTGCACTTCTGGCCACCCCATTCACTTTTATGGTTTTCGCTTGCTTCTGTCTTTTTTTTTATTTTTTTTTTCCATTTCACTTCTGAGACATCTTCTCCTATCTCTTGTTTTTCATGGCTTCCCTGATTCCAGGATTTAAATTGGAGTCATTTTTGGTAAGTCTTGGCCTTTTTCAGCGGCCCTCATTTCATCTCAGTGTCTTTGGTGGCAATCACTCCATTTCCAAATTTTCTCGGTTTTTTTCGCTTGCGCTGTTTTGGGTCATATCTCCTTTCCAGAGGGGTTGTTAGACTTTGTTCTCTGATTTCAAGATTTCCTTCCCTTTCCTGAAAGGAAGACTTCCCTTTCAGGAAAGGGAACGAAATCTTGCGATTTTAATGAGCATTAATTGGGCAAGCTTCCGTCCATTTCCCTGCACTTCTTGCCACCCCATTCACTTTTATGGTTTTCGCTTGCTTCTGTCATTTTTCCATGGTTTTTTTTTCCATTTCACTTCTGAGACATCTTCTCCTATCTCTTGTTTTGCATGGCTTCCCTGATTCCAGGATTTAAATTGGAGTCATTTTTGGTAAGTCTTGGCCTTTTTCAGCGGCCCTCATTTCATCTCAGTCTCTTTGGTGGCAATCACTCCATTTCCAAATTTTCTCGGTTTTTTTGGCTTTCGCTGTTTTGGGTCATATCTCCTTTCCAGAGGGGTTGTTAGACTTTGTTCTCTGATTTCAAGATTTCGTTCCCTTTCCTGAAAGGAAGACTTTCCTTTCAGGAAAGGGAACGAAATCTTGCGATTTTAATGAGCATTAATTGGGCAAGCTTCCGTCCATTTCCCTGCACTTCTGGCCACCCCATTCACTTTTATGGTTTTCGCTTGCTTCTGTAATTTTTTAATTTTTTTTTTTCATTTCACTTCTGAGACATCTTCTCCTATCTCTTGTTTTGCATGGCTTCCCTGATTCCAGGATTTAAATTGGAGTCATGTTTGGTAAGTCTTGGCCTTTTTCAGCGGCCCTCATTTCATCTCAGTCTCTTTGGTGGCAATCACTCCATTTCCAAATTTTCTCGGTTTTTTTCGCTTGCGCTGTTTTGGGTCATATCTCCTTTCCAGAGGGGTTGTTAGACTTTGTTCTCTGATTTCAAGATTTCGTTCCCTTTCCTGAAAGGAAGACTTTCCTTTCAGGAAAGGGAACGAAATCTTGCGATTTTAATGAGCATTAATTGGGCAAGCTTCCGTCCATTTCCCTGCACTTCTGGCCACCCCATTCACTTTTATGGTTTTCGCTTGCTTCTGTCATTTTTCCATGGTTTTTTTTTCCATTTCACTTCTGAGACATCTTCTCCTATCTCTTGTTTTGCATGGCTTCCCTGATTCCAGGATTTAAATTGGAGTCATTTTTGGTAAGTCTTGGCCTTTTTCAGCGGCCCTCATTTCATCTCAGTCTCTTTGGTGGCAATTACTCCATTTCCAAATTTTCTGGGTTTTTTTCGCTTGCGCTGTTTTGGGTCATATCTCCTTTCCAGAGGGGTTGTTAGACTTTGCTCTCTGATTTCAAGATTTCGTTCCCTTTCCTGAAAGGAAGACTTTCCGGAAAGGGAACGAAATCTTGCGATTTTAATGAGCATGAATTGGGCAAGCTTCCGTCCATTTCCCTGCACTTCTGGCCACCCCATTCACTTTTATGGCTTTCGCTTGCTTCTGTCATTTTTTAATTTTTTTTTTCCATTTCACTTCTGAGACATCTTCTCCTATCCCTTGTTTTGCATGGCTTCCCTGATTCCAGGATTTAAATTGGAGTCATGTTTGGTAAGTCTTGGCCTTTTTCAGCGGCCCTCATTTCATCTCAGTCTCTTTGGTGGCAATCACTCCATTTCCAAATTTTCTCGGTTTTTTTCGCTTGCGCTGTTTTGGGTCATATCTCCTTTCCAGAGGGGTTGTTAGACTTTGTTCTCTGATTTCAAGATTTCGTTCCCTTTCCTGAAAGGAAGACTTTCCTTTCAGGAAAGGGAACGAAATCTTGCGATTTTAATGAGCATTAATTGGGCAAGCTTCCGTCCATTTCCCTGCACTTCTGGCCACCCCATTCACTTTTATGGTTTTCGCTTGCTTCTGTCATTTTCCCATGGGTTTTTTTTCCATTTCACTTCTGAGACATCTTCTCCTATCTCTTGTTTTGCATGGCTTCCCTGATTCCAGGATTTAAATTGGAGTCATTTTTGGTAAGTCTTGGCCTTTTTCAGCGGCCCTCATTTCATCTCAGTCTCTTTGGTGGCAATTACTCCATTTCCAAATTTTCTGGGTTTTTTTCGCTTGCGCTGTTTTGGGTCATATCTCCTTTCCAGAGGGGTTGTTAGACTTTGCTCTCTGATTTCAAGATTTCGTTCCCTTTCCTGAAAGGAAGACTTTCCGGAAAGGGAACGAAATCTTGCGATTTTAATGAGCATTAATTGGGCAAGCTTCCGTCCATTTCCCTGCACTTCTGGCCACCCCATTCACTTTTATGGTTTTCGCTTGCTTCTGTCATTTTTTAATTTTTTTTTTTCTATTTCACTTCTGAGACATCTTCTCCTATCTCTTGTTTTGCATGGCTTCCCTGATTCCAGGATTTAAATTGGAGTCATTTTTGGTAAGTCTTGGCCTTTTTCAGTGGCCCTCATTTCATCTCAGTCTCCTTGGTGGCAATCACTCCATTTCCAAATTTTCTCGGTTTTTTTCGCTTGCGCTGTTTTGGGTCATATCTCCTTTCCAGAGGGGTTGTTAGACTTTGTTCTCTGATTTCAAGATTTCGTTCCCTTTCCTGAAAGGAAGACTTTCCTTTCAGGAAAGGGAACGAAATCTTGCGATTTTAATGAGCATTAATTGGGCAAGCTTCCGTCCATTTCCCTGCACTTCTGGCCACCCCATTCACTTTTATGGTTTTCGCTTGCTTTTGTCATTTTCCCATGGGTTTTTTTTCCATTTCACTTCTGAGACATCTTCTCCTATCTCTTGTTTTGCATGGCTGCCCTGATTCCAGGATTTAAATTGGAGTCATTTTTGGTAAGTCTTGGCCTTTTTCAGCGGCCCTCATTTCATCTCAGTCTCTTTGGTGGCAATCACTCCATTTCCAAATTTTCTCGGTTTTTTTCGCTTGCGCTGTTTTGGGTCATATCTCCTTTCCAGAGGGGTTGTTAGACTTTGTTCTCTGATTTCAAGATTTCGTTCCCTTTCCTGAAAGGAAGACTTTCCTTTCAGGAAAGGGAACGAAATCTTGCGATTTTAATGAGCATTAATTGGGCAAGCTTCCGTCCATTTCCCTGCACTTCTGGCCACCCCATTCACTTTTATGGTTTTCGCTTGCTTCTGTCATTTTTCCATGGTTTTTTTTTCCATTTCACTTCTGAGACATCTTCTCCTATCTCTTGTTTTGCATGGCTTCCCTGATTCCAGGATTTAAATTGGAGTCATTTTTGGTAAGTCTTGGCCTTTTTCAGCGGCCCTCATTTCATCTCAGTCTCTTTGGTGGCAATTACTCCATTTCCAAATTTTCTGGGTTTTTTTCGCTTGCGCTGTTTTGGGTCATATCTCCTTTCCAGAGGGGTTGTTAGACTTTGCTCTCTGATTTCAAGATTTCGTTCCCTTTCCTGAAAGGAAGACTTTCCGGAAAGGGAACGAAATCTTGCGATTTTAATGAGCATGAATTGGGCAAGCTTCCGTCCATTTCCCTGCACTTCTGGCCACCCCATTCACTTTTATGGCTTTCGCTTGCTTCTGTCATTTTTTAATTTTTTTTTTCCATTTCACTTCTGAGACATCTTCTCCTATCCCTTGTTTTGCATGGCTTCCCTGATTCCAGGATTTAAATTGGAGTCATGTTTGGTAAGTCTTGGCCTTTTTCAGCGGCCCTCATTTCATCTCAGTCTCTTTGGTGGCAATCACTCCATTTCCAAATTTTCTCGGTTTTTTTCGCTTGCGCTGTTTTGGGTCATATCTCCTTTCCAGAGGGGTTGTTAGACTTTGTTCTCTGATTTCAAGATTTCGTTCCCTTTCCTGAAAGGAAGACTTTCCTTTCAGGAAAGGGAACGAAATCTTGCGATTTTAATGAGCATTAATTGGGCAAGCTTCCGTCCATTTCCCTGCACTTCTGGCCACCCCATTCACTTTTATGGTTTTCGCTTGCTTCTGTCATTTTCCCATGGGTTTTTTTTCCATTTCACTTCTGAGACATCTTCTCCTATCTCTTGTTTTGCATGGCTTCCCTGATTCCAGGATTTAAATTGGAGTCATTTTTGGTAAGTCTTGGCCTTTTTCAGCGGCCCTCATTTCATCTCAGTCTCTTTGGTGGCAATTACTCCATTTCCAAATTTTCTGGGTTTTTTTCGCTTGCGCTGTTTTGGGTCATATCTCCTTTCCAGAGGGGTTGTTAGACTTTGCTCTCTGATTTCAAGATTTCGTTCCCTTTCCTGAAAGGAAGACTTTCCGGAAAGGGAACGAAATCTTGCGATTTTAATGAGCATTAATTGGGCAAGCTTCCGTCCATTTCCCTGCACTTCTGGCCACCCCATTCACTTTTATGGTTTTCGCTTGCTTCTGTCATTTTTTAATTTTTTTTTTTCTATTTCACTTCTGAGACATCTTCTCCTATCTCTTGTTTTGCATGGCTTCCCTGATTCCAGGATTTAAATTGGAGTCATTTTTGGTAAGTCTTGGCCTTTTTCAGTGGCCCTCATTTCATCTCAGTCTCCTTGGTGGCAATCACTCCATTTCCAAATTTTCTCGGTTTTTTTCGCTTGCGCTGTTTTGGGTCATATCTCCTTTCCAGAGGGGTTGTTAGACTTTGTTCTCTGATTTCAAGATTTCGTTCCCTTTCCTGAAAGGAAGACTTTCCTTTCAGGAAAGGGAACGAAATCTTGCGATTTTAATGAGCATTAATTGGGCAAGCTTCCGTCCATTTCCCTGCACTTCTGGCCACCCCATTCACTTTTATGGTTTTCGCTTGCTTCTGTCATTTTTCCATGGTTTTTTTTTCCATTTCACTTCTGAAACATCTTCTCCTATATCTTGTTTTGCATGGCTTCCCTGGTTCCAGGATTTAAATTGGAGTCATTTTTGGTAAGTCTTGGCCTTTTTCAGCGGCTCTCATTTCATCTCAGTCTCTTTGGTGGCAATCACTCCATTTCCAAATTTTCTCGGTTTTTTTCGCTTGCGCTGTTTTGGGTCATATCTCCTTTCCAGAGGGGTTTTTAGACTTTGTTCTCTGATTTCAAGATTTCGTTCCCTTTCCTGAAAGGAAGACTTTCCTTTCAGGAAAGGGAACGAAATCTTGCGATTTTAATGAGCATTAATTGGGCAAGCTTCCGTCCATTTCCCTGCACTTCTGGCCACCCCATTCACTTTTATGGTTTTCGCTTGCTTCTGTCTTTTTTTTTATTTTTTTTTTCCATTTCACTTCTGAGACATCTTCTCCTATCTCTTGTTTTTCATGGCTTCCCTGATTCCAGGATTTAAATTGGAGTCATTTTTGGTAAGTCTTGGCCTTTTTCAGCGGCCCTCATTTCATCTCAGTGTCTTTGGTGGCAATCACTCCATTTCCAAATTTTCTCGGTTTTTTTCGCTTGCGCTGTTTTGGGTCATATCTCCTTTCCAGAGGGGTTGTTAGACTTTGTTCTCTGATTTCAAGATTTCCTTCCCTTTCCTGAAAGGAAGACTTCCCTTTCAGGAAAGGGAACGAAATCTTGCGATTTTAATGAGCATTAATTGGGCAAGCTTCCGTCCATTTCCCTGCACTTCTTGCCACCCCATTCACTTTTATGGTTTTCGCTTGCTTCTGTCATTTTTCCATGGTTTTTTTTTCCATTTCACTTCTGAGACATCTTCTCCTATCTCTTGTTTTGCATGGCTTCCCTGATTCCAGGATTTAAATTGGAGTCATTTTTGGTAAGTCTTGGCCTTTTTCAGCGGCCCTCATTTCATCTCAGTCTCTTTGGTGGCAATCACTCCATTTCCAAATTTTCTCGGTTTTTTTGGCTTTCGCTGTTTTGGGTCATATCTCCTTTCCAGAGGGGTTGTTAGACTTTGTTCTCTGATTTCAAGATTTCGTTCCCTTTCCTGAAAGGAAGACTTTCCTTTCAGGAAAGGGAACGAAATCTTGCGATTTTAATGAGCATTAATTGGGCAAGCTTCCGTCCATTTCCCTGCACTTCTGGCCACCCCATTCACTTTTATGGTTTTCGCTTGCTTCTGTAATTTTTTAATTTTTTTTTTTCATTTCACTTCTGAGACATCTTCTCCTATCTCTTGTTTTGCATGGCTTCCCTGATTCCAGGATTTAAATTGGAGTCATGTTTGGTAAGTCTTGGCCTTTTTCAGCGGCCCTCATTTCATCTCAGTCTCTTTGGTGGCAATCACTCCATTTCCAAATTTTCTCGGTTTTTTTCGCTTGCGCTGTTTTGGGTCATATCTCCTTTCCAGAGGGGTTGTTAGACTTTGTTCTCTGATTTCAAGATTTCGTTCCCTTTCCTGAAAGGAAGACTTTCCTTTCAGGAAAGGGAACGAAATCTTGCGATTTTAATGAGCATTAATTGGGCAAGCTTCCGTCCATTTCCCTGCACTTCTGGCCACCCCATTCACTTTTATGGTTTTCGCTTGCTTCTGTCATTTTTCCATGGTTTTTTTTTCCATTTCACTTCTGAGACATCTTCTCCTATCTCTTGTTTTGCATGGCTTCCCTGATTCCAGGATTTAAATTGGAGTCATTTTTGGTAAGTCTTGGCCTTTTTCAGCGGCCCTCATTTCATCTCAGTCTCTTTGGTGGCAATTACTCCATTTCCAAATTTTCTGGGTTTTTTTCGCTTGCGCTGTTTTGGGTCATATCTCCTTTCCAGAGGGGTTGTTAGACTTTGCTCTCTGATTTCAAGATTTCGTTCCCTTTCCTGAAAGGAAGACTTTCCGGAAAGGGAACGAAATCTTGCGATTTTAATGAGCATGAATTGGGCAAGCTTCCGTCCATTTCCCTGCACTTCTGGCCACCCCATTCACTTTTATGGCTTTCGCTTGCTTCTGTCATTTTTTAATTTTTTTTTTCCATTTCACTTCTGAGACATCTTCTCCTATCCCTTGTTTTGCATGGCTTCCCTGATTCCAGGATTTAAATTGGAGTCATGTTTGGTAAGTCTTGGCCTTTTTCAGCGGCCCTCATTTCATCTCAGTCTCTTTGGTGGCAATCACTCCATTTCCAAATTTTCTCGGTTTTTTTCGCTTGCGCTGTTTTGGGTCATATCTCCTTTCCAGAGGGGTTGTTAGACTTTGTTCTCTGATTTCAAGATTTCGTTCCCTTTCCTGAAAGGAAGACTTTCCTTTCAGGAAAGGGAACGAAATCTTGCGATTTTAATGAGCATTAATTGGGCAAGCTTCCGTCCATTTCCCTGCACTTCTGGCCACCCCATTCACTTTTATGGTTTTCGCTTGCTTCTGTCATTTTCCCATGGGTTTTTTTTCCATTTCACTTCTGAGACATCTTCTCCTATCTCTTGTTTTGCATGGCTTCCCTGATTCCAGGATTTAAATTGGAGTCATTTTTGGTAAGTCTTGGCCTTTTTCAGCGGCCCTCATTTCATCTCAGTCTCTTTGGTGGCAATTACTCCATTTCCAAATTTTCTGGGTTTTTTTCGCTTGCGCTGTTTTGGGTCATATCTCCTTTCCAGAGGGGTTGTTAGACTTTGCTCTCTGATTTCAAGATTTCGTTCCCTTTCCTGAAAGGAAGACTTTCCGGAAAGGGAACGAAATCTTGCGATTTTAATGAGCATTAATTGGGCAAGCTTCCGTCCATTTCCCTGCACTTCTGGCCACCCCATTCACTTTTATGGTTTTCGCTTGCTTCTGTCATTTTTTAATTTTTTTTTTTCTATTTCACTTCTGAGACATCTTCTCCTATCTCTTGTTTTGCATGGCTTCCCTGATTCCAGGATTTAAATTGGAGTCATTTTTGGTAAGTCTTGGCCTTTTTCAGTGGCCCTCATTTCATCTCAGTCTCCTTGGTGGCAATCACTCCATTTCCAAATTTTCTCGGTTTTTTTCGCTTGCGCTGTTTTGGGTCATATCTCCTTTCCAGAGGGGTTGTTAGACTTTGTTCTCTGATTTCAAGATTTCGTTCCCTTTCCTGAAAGGAAGACTTTCCTTTCAGGAAAGGGAACGAAATCTTGCGATTTTAATGAGCATTAATTGGGCAAGCTTCCGTCCATTTCCCTGCACTTCTGGCCACCCCATTCACTTTTATGGTTTTCGCTTGCTTTTGTCATTTTCCCATGGGTTTTTTTTCCATTTCACTTCTGAGACATCTTCTCCTATCTCTTGTTTTGCATGGCTGCCCTGATTCCAGGATTTAAATTGGAGTCATTTTTGGTAAGTCTTGGCCTTTTTCAGCGGCCCTCATTTCATCTCAGTCTCTTTGGTGGCAATCACTCCATTTCCAAATTTTCTCGGTTTTTTTCGCTTGCGCTGTTTTGGGTCATATCTCCTTTCCAGAGGGGTTGTTAGACTTTGTTCTCTGATTTCAAGATTTCGTTCCCTTTCCTGAAAGGAAGACTTTCCTTTCAGGAAAGGGAACGAAATCTTGCGATTTTAATGAGCATTAATTGGGCAAGCTTCCGTCCATTTCCCTGCACTTCTGGCCACCCCATTCACTTTTATGGTTTTCGCTTGCTTCTGTCATTTTTCCATGGTTTTTTTTTCCATTTCACTTCTGAGACATCTTCTCCTATCTCTTGTTTTGCATGGCTTCCCTGATTCCAGGATTTAAATTGGAGTCATTTTTGGTAAGTCTTGGCCTTTTTCAGCGGCCCTCATTTCATCTCAGTCTCTTTGGTGGCAATTACTCCATTTCCAAATTTTCTGGGTTTTTTTCGCTTGCGCTGTTTTGGGTCATATCTCCTTTCCAGAGGGGTTGTTAGACTTTGCTCTCTGATTTCAAGATTTCGTTCCCTTTCCTGAAAGGAAGACTTTCCGGAAAGGGAACGAAATCTTGCGATTTTAATGAGCATGAATTGGGCAAGCTTCCGTCCATTTCCCTGCACTTCTGGCCACCCCATTCACTTTTATGGCTTTCGCTTGCTTCTGTCATTTTTTAATTTTTTTTTTCCATTTCACTTCTGAGACATCTTCTCCTATCCCTTGTTTTGCATGGCTTCCCTGATTCCAGGATTTAAATTGGAGTCATGTTTGGTAAGTCTTGGCCTTTTTCAGCGGCCCTCATTTCATCTCAGTCTCTTTGGTGGCAATCACTCCATTTCCAAATTTTCTCGGTTTTTTTCGCTTGCGCTGTTTTGGGTCATATCTCCTTTCCAGAGGGGTTGTTAGACTTTGTTCTCTGATTTCAAGATTTCGTTCCCTTTCCTGAAAGGAAGACTTTCCTTTCAGGAAAGGGAACGAAATCTTGCGATTTTAATGAGCATTAATTGGGCAAGCTTCCGTCCATTTCCCTGCACTTCTGGCCACCCCATTCACTTTTATGGTTTTCGCTTGCTTCTGTCATTTTCCCATGGGTTTTTTTTCCATTTCACTTCTGAGACATCTTCTCCTATCTCTTGTTTTGCATGGCTTCCCTGATTCCAGGATTTAAATTGGAGTCATTTTTGGTAAGTCTTGGCCTTTTTCAGCGGCCCTCATTTCATCTCAGTCTCTTTGGTGGCAATTACTCCATTTCCAAATTTTCTGGGTTTTTTTCGCTTGCGCTGTTTTGGGTCATATCTCCTTTCCAGAGGGGTTGTTAGACTTTGCTCTCTGATTTCAAGATTTCGTTCCCTTTCCTGAAAGGAAGACTTTCCGGAAAGGGAACGAAATCTTGCGATTTTAATGAGCATTAATTGGGCAAGCTTCCGTCCATTTCCCTGCACTTCTGGCCACCCCATTCACTTTTATGGTTTTCGCTTGCTTCTGTCATTTTTTAATTTTTTTTTTTCTATTTCACTTCTGAGACATCTTCTCCTATCTCTTGTTTTGCATGGCTTCCCTGATTCCAGGATTTAAATTGGAGTCATTTTTGGTAAGTCTTGGCCTTTTTCAGTGGCCCTCATTTCATCTCAGTCTCCTTGGTGGCAATCACTCCATTTCCAAATTTTCTCGGTTTTTTTCGCTTGCGCTGTTTTGGGTCATATCTCCTTTCCAGAGGGGTTGTTAGACTTTGTTCTCTGATTTCAAGATTTCGTTCCCTTTCCTGAAAGGAAGACTTTCCTTTCAGGAAAGGGAACGAAATCTTGCGATTTTAATGAGCATTAATTGGGCAAGCTTCCGTCCATTTCCCTGCACTTCTGGCCACCCCATTCACTTTTATGGTTTTCGCTTGCTTTTGTCATTTTCCCATGGGTTTTTTTTCCATTTCACTTCTGAGACATCTTCTCCTATCTCTTGTTTTGCATGGCTGCCCTGATTCCAGGATTTAAATTGGAGTCATTTTTGGTAAGTCTTGGCCTTTTTCAGCGGCCCTCATTTCATCTCAGTCTCTTTGGTGGCAATCACTCCATTTCCAAATTTTCTCGGTTTTTTTCGCTTGCGCTGTTTTGGGTCATATCTCCTTTCCAGAGGGGTTGTTAGACTTTGTTCTCTGATTTCAAGATTTCGTTCCCTTTCCTGAAAGGAAGACTTTCCTTTCAGGAAAGGGAACGAAATCTTGCGATTTTAATGAGCATTAATTGGGCAAGCTTCCGTCCATTTCCCTGCACTTCTGGCCACCCCATTCACTTTTATGGTTTTCGCTTGCTTCTGTCATTTTCCCATGGGTTTTTTTTCCATTTCACTTCTGAGACATCTTCTCCTATCTCTTGTTTTGCATGGCTTCCCTGATTCCAGGATTTAAATTGGAGTCATGTTTGGTAAGTCTTGGCCTTTTTCAGCGGCCCTCATTTCATCTCAGTCTCTTTGGTGGCAATCACTCCATTTCCAAATTTTCTCGGTTTTTTTCGCTTGCGCTGTTTTGGGTCATATCTCCTTTCCAGAGGGGTTGTTAGACTTTGTTCTCTGATTTCAAGATTTCGTTCCCTTTCCTGAAAGGAAGACTTTCCTTTCAGGAAAGGGAACGAAATCTTGCGATTTTAATGAGCATTAATTGGGCAAGCTTCCGTCCATTTCCCTGCACTTCTGGCCACCCCATTCACTTTTATGGTTTTCGCTTGCTTCTGTCATTTTTTAATTTTTTTTTTTCCATTTCACTTCTGAGACATCTTCTCCTATCTCTTGTTTTGCATGGCTTCCCTGATTCCAGGATTTAAATTGGAGTCATTTTTGGTAAGTCTTGGCCTTTTTCAGCGGCCCTCACTTCATCTCAGTCTCTTTGGTGGCAATCACTCCATTTCCAAATTTTCTCGGTTTTTTTCGCTTGCGCTGTTTTGGGTCATATCTCCTTTCCAGAGGGGTTGTTAGACTTTGTTCTCTGATTTCAAGATTTCGTTCCCTTTCCTGAAAGGAAGACTTTCCTTTCAGGGAAGGGAACGAAATCTTGCGATTTTAATGAGCATTAATTGGGCAAGCTTCCGTCCATTTCCCTGCACTTCTGGCCACCCCATTCACTTTTATGGTTTTCGCTTGCTTCTGTCATTTTTTAATTTTTTTTTTTCCATTTCACTTCTGAGACATCTTCTCCTATCTCTTGTTTTGCATGGCTTCCCTGATTCCAGGATTTAAATTGGAGTCATTTTTGGTAAGTCTTGGCCTTTTTCAGCGGCCCTCATTTCATCTCAGTCTCTTTGGTGGCAATCACTCCATTTCCAAATTTTCTCGGTTTTTTTCGCTTGCGCTGTTTTGGGTCATATCTCCTTTCCAGAGGGGTTGTTAGACTTTGTTCTCTGATTTCAAGATTTCGTTCCCTTTCCTGAAAGGAAGACTTTCCTTTCAGGAAAGGGAACGAAATCTTGCGATTTTAATGAGCATTAATTGGGCAAGCTTCCGTCCATTTCCCTGCACTTCTGGCCACCCCATTCACTTTTATGGTTTTCGCTTGCTTCTGTCATTTTTCCATGGTTTTTTGTTTTTCCATTTCACTTCTGAGACATCTTCTCCTATCTCTTGTTTTGCATGGCTTCCCTGATTCCAGGATTTAAATTGGAGTCATTTTTGGTAAGTCTTGGCCTTTTTCAGCGGCCCTCATTTCATCTCAGTCTCTTTGGTGGCAATCACTCCATTTCCAAATTTTCTCGGTTTTTTTCGCTTGCGCTGTTTTGGGTCATATCTCCTTTCCAGAGGGGTTGTTAGACTTTGTTCTCTGATTTCAAGATTTCGTTCCCTTTCCTGAAAGGAAGACTTTCCTTTCAGGAAAGGGAACGAAATCTTGCGATTTTAATGAGCATTAATTGGGCAAGCTTCCGTCCATTTCCCTGCACTTCTGGCCACCCCATTCACTTTTATGGTTTTCGCTTGCTTCTGTCATTTTTTAATTTTTTTTTTTCCATTTCACTTCTGAGACATCTTCTCCTATCTCTTGTTTTGCATGGCTTCCCTGATTCCAGGATTTAAATTGGAGTCATTTTTGGTAAGTCTTGGCCTTTTTCAGCGGCCCTCATTTCATCTCAGTCTCTTTGGTGGCAATCACTCCATTTCCAAATTTTCTCGGTTTTTTTCGCTTGCGCTGTTTTGGGTCATATCTCCTTTCCAGAGGGGTTGTTAGACTTTGTTCTCTGATTTTAAGATTTCGTTCCCTTTCCTGAAAGGAAGACTTTCCTTTCAGGAAAGGGAACGAAATCTTGCGATTTTAATGAGCATTAATTGGGCAAGCTTCCGTCCATTTCCCTGCACTTCTGGCCACCCCATTCACTTTTATGGCTTTCGCTTGCTTCTGTCATTTTTCCATGTTTTTTTTTTTCTGTTCTGAGACATCTTCTCCTATCTCTTCTTTTGCATGGCTTCCCTGATTCCAGGATTTAAATTGGAGTCATTTTTGGTAAGTCTTGGCCTTTTTCAGCGGCCCTCATTTCATCTCAGTCTCTTTGGTGGCAATCACTCCATTTCCAAATTTTCTCGGTTTTTTTCGCTTGCGCTGTTTTGGGTCATATCTCCTTTCCAGAGGGGTTGTTAGACTTTGTTCTCTGATTTCAAGATTTCGTTCCCTTTCCTGAAAGGAAGACTTTCCTTTCAGGAAAGGGAACGAAATCTTGCGATTTTAATGAGCATTAATTGGGCAAGCTTCCGTCCATTTCCCTGCACTTCTGGCCACCCCATTCACTTTTATGGTTTTCGCTTGCTTCTGTCATTTTTTAATTTTTTTTTTTCCATTTCACTTCTGAGACATCTTCTCCTATCTCTTGTTTTGCATGGCTTCCCTGATTCCAGGATTTAAATTGGAGTCATTTTTGGTAAGTCTTGGCCTTTTTCAGCGGCCCTCATTTCATCTCAGTCTCTTTGGTGGCAATCACTCCATTTCCAAATTTTCTCGGTTTTTTTCGCTTGCGCTGTTTTGGGTCATATCTCCTTTCCAGAGGGGTTGTTAGACTTTGTTCTCTGATTTCAAGATTTCGTTCCCTTTCCTGAAAGGAAGACTTTCCTTTCAGGAAAGGGAACGAAATCTTGCGATTTTAATGAGCATTAATTGGGCAAGCTTCCGTCCATTTCCCTGCACTTCTGGCCACCCCATTCACTTTTATGGTTTTCGCTTGCTTCTGTCATTTTTCCATGTTTTTTTTTTCCATTTCACTTCTGAGACATCTTCTCCTATCTCTTGTTTTGCATGGCTTCCCTGATTCCAGGATTTAAATTGGAGTCATTTTTGGTAAGTCTTGGCCTTTTTCAGCGGCCCTCATTTCATCTCAGTCTCTTTGGTGGCAATCACTCCATTTCCAAATTTTCTCGGTTTTTTTGGCTTGCGCTGTTTTGGGTCATATCTCCTTTCCAGAGGGGTTGTTAGACTTTGTTCTCTGATTTCAAGATTTCGTTCCCTTTCCTGAAAGGAAGACTTTCCTTTCAGGAAAGGGAACGAAATCTTGCGATTTTAATGGGCATTAATTGGGCAAGCTTCCGTCCATTTCCCTGCACTTCTGGCCACCCCATTCACTTTTATGGTTTTCGCTTGCTTCTGTCATTTTTTAATTTTTTTTTTTCCATTTCACTTCTGAGACATCTTCTCCTATCTCTTGTTTTGCATGGCTTCCCTGATTCCAGGATTTAAATTGGAGTCATTTTTGGTAAGTCTTGGCCTTTTTCAGCGGCCCTCATTTCATCTCAGTCTCTTTGGTGGCAATCACTCCATTTCCAAATTTTCTTGGTTTTTTTCGCTTGCGCTGTTTTGGGTCATATCTCCTTTCCAGAGGGGTTGTTAGACTTTGTTCTCTGATTTCAAGATTTCGTTCCCTTTCCTGAAAGGAAGACTTTCCTTTCAGGAAAGGGAACGAAATCTTGCGATTTTAATGAGCATTAATTGGGCAAGCTTCCGTCCATTTCCCTGCACTTCTGGCCACCCCATTCACTTTTATGGTTTTCGCTTGCTTCTGTCATTTTTTAATTTTTTTTTTTCCATTTCACTTCTGAGACATCTTCTCATATCTCTTGTTTTGCATGGCTTCCCTGATTCCAGGATTTTAATTGGAGTCATTTTTGGTAAGTCTTGGCCTTTTTCAGCGGCCCTCATTTCATCTCAGTCTCTTTGGTGGCAATCACTCCATTTCCAAATTTTCTCGGTTTTTTTCGCTTGCGCTGTTTTGGGTCATATCTCCTTTCCAGAGGGGTTGTTAGACTTTGTTCTCTGATTTCAAGATTTCGTTCCCTTTCCTGAAAGGAAGACTTTCCTTTCAGGAAAGGGAACGAAATCTTGCGATTTTAATGAGCATTAATTGGGCAAGCTTCCGTCCATTTCCCTGCACTTCTGGCCACCCCATTCACTTTTATGGTTTTCGCTTGCTTCTGTAATTTTTTAATTTTTTTTTTTTCCATTTCACTTCTGAGACATCTTCTCCTATCTCTTGTTTTGCATGGCTTCCCTGATTCCAGGATTTAAATTGGAGTCATTTTTGGTAAGTCTTGGCCTTTTTCAGCGGCCCTCATTTCATCTCAGTCTCTTTGGTGGCAATCACTCCATTTCCAAATTTTCTCGGTTTTTTTCGCTTGCGCTGTTTTGGGTCATATCTCCTTTCCAGAGGGGTTGTTAGACTTTGTTCTCTGATTTCAAGATTTTGTTCCCTTTCCTGAAAGGAAGACTTTCCTTTCAGGAAAGGGAACGAAATCTTGCGATTTTAATGAGCATTAATTGGGCAAGCTTCCGTCCATTTCCCTGCACTTCTGGCCACCCCATTCACTTTTATGGTTTTCGCTTGCTTCTGTCATTTTTTAATTTTTTTTTTTCCATTTCACTTCTGAGACATCTTCTCCTATCTCTTGTTTTGCATGGCTTCCCTGATTCCAGGATTTAAATTGGAGTCATTTTTGGTAAGTCTTGGCCTTTTTCAGCGGCCCTCATTTCATCTCAGTCTCTTTGGTGGCAATCACTCCATTTCCAAATTTTCTTGGTTTTTTTCGCTTGCGCTGTTTTGGGTCATATCTCCTTTCCAGAGGGGTTGTTAGACTTTGTTCTCTGATTTCAAGATTTCGTTCCCTTTCCTGAAAGGAAGACTTTCCTTTCAAGAAAGGGAACGAAATCTTGCGATTTTAATGGGCATTAATTGGGCAAGCTTCCGTCCATTTCCCTGCACTTCTGGCCACCCCATTCACTTTTATGGTTTTCGCTTGCTTCTGTCATTTTTTAATTTTTTTTTTTCCATTTCACTTCTGAGACATCTTCTCCTATCTCTTGTTTTGCATGGCTTCCCTGATTCCAGGATTTAAATTGGAGGCATTTTTGGTAAGTCTTGGCCTTTTTCAGCGGCCCTCATTTCATCTCAGTCTCTTTGGTGGCAATCACTCCATTTCCAAATTTTCTCGGTTTTTTTCGCTTGCGCTGTTTTGGGTCATATCTCCTTTCCAGAGGGGTTGTTAGACTTTGTTCTCTGATTTCAAGATTTCGTTCCCTTTCCTGAAAGGAAGACTTTCCTTTCAGGAAAGGGAACGAAATCTTGCGATTTTAATGAGCATTAATTGGGCAAGCTTCCGTCCATTTCCCTGCACTTCTGGCCACCCCATTCACTTTTATGGTTTTCGCTTGCTTCTGTCATTTTTCCATGGTTTTTTTTTCCATTTCACTTCTGAGACATCTTCTCCTATCTCTTGTTTTGCATGGCTTCCCTGATTCCAGGATTTAAATTGGAGTCATTTTTGGTAAGTCTTGGCCTTTTTCAGCGGCCCTCATTTCATCTCAGTCTCTTTGGTGGCAATCACTCCATTTCCAAATTTTCTCGGTTTTTTTCGCTTGCGCTGTTTTGGGTCATATCTCCTTTCCAGAGGGGTTGTTAGACTTTGTTCTCTGATTTCAAGATTTCGTTCCCTTTCCTGAAAGGAAGACTTTCCTTTCAGGAAAGGGAACGAAATCTTGCGATTTTAATGAGCATTAATTGGGCAAGCTTCCGTCCATTTCCCTGCACTTCTGGCCACCCCATTCACTTTTATGGTTTTCGCTTGCTTCTGTCATTTTTCCATGGTTTTTTTTTTCCATTTCACTTCTGAGACATCTTCTCCTATCTCTTGTTTTGCATGGCTTCCCTGATTCCAGGATTTAAATTGGAGTCATTTTTGGTAAGTCTTGGCCTTTTTCAGCGGCCCTCATTTCATCTCAGTCTCTTTGGTGGCAATCACTCCATTTCCAAATTTTCTCGTTTTTTTTCGCTTGCGCTGTTTTGGGTCATATCTCCTTTCCAGAGGGGTTGTTAGACTTTGTTCTCTGATTTCAAGATTTCGTTCCCTTTCCCGAAAGGAAGACTTTCCTTTCGGGAAAGGGAACGAAATCTTGCGATTTTAATGAGCATTAATTGGGCAAGCTTCCGTCCATTTCCCTGCACTTCTGGCCACCCCATTCACTTTTATGGTTTTCGCTTGCTTCTGTCATTTTTCCATGGTTTTTTTTTTCCATTTCACTTCTGAGACATCTTCTCCTATCTCTTGTTTTGCATGGCTTCCCTGATTCCAGGATTTAAATTGGAGTCATTTTTGGTAAGTCTTGGCCTTTTTCAGCGGCCCTCATTTCATCTCAGTCTCTTTGGTGGCAATCACTCCATTTCCAAATTTTCTCGTTTTTTTTCGCTTGCGCTGTTTTGGGTCATATCTCCTTTCCAGAGGGGTTGTTAGACTTTGTTCTCTGATTTCAAGATTTCGTTCCCTTTCCCGAAAGGAAGACTTTCCTTTCGGGAAAGGGAACGAAATCTTGCGATTTTAATGAGCATTAATTGGGCAAGCTTCCGTCCATTTCCCTGCACTTCTGGCCACCCCATTCACTTTTATGGTTTTCGCTTGCTTCTGTCATTTTTCCATGGTTTTTTTTTTCCATTTCACTTCTGAGACATCTTCTCCTATCTCTTGTTTTGCATGGCTTCCCTGATTCCAGGATTTAAATTGGAGTCATTTTTGGTAAGTCTTGGCCTTTTTCAGCGGCCCTCATTTCATCTCAGTCTCTTTGGTGGCAATCACTCCATTTCCAAATTTTCTCGGTTTTTTTCGCTTGCGCTGTTTTGGGTCATATCTCTATTCCAGAGGGGTTGTTAGACTTTGTTCTCTGATTTCAAGATTTCGTTCCCTTTCCTGAAAGGAAGACTTTCCTTTCAGGAAAGGAAACGAAATCTTGCGATTTTAATGAGCATTAATTGGGCAAGCTTCCGTCCATTTCCCTGCACTTCTGGCCACCCCATTCACTTTTATGGTTTTCGCTTGCTTCTGTCATTTTTTAATTTTTTTTTTTCCATTTCACTTCTGAGACATCTTCTCCTATCTCTTGTTTTGCATGGCTTCCCTGATTCCAGGATTTAAATTGGAGTCATTTTTGGTAAGTCTTGGCCTTTTTCAGCGGCCCTCATTTCATCTCAGTCTCTTTGGTGGCAATCACTCCATTTCCAAATTTTCTCGGTTTTTTTCGCTTGCGCTGTTTTGGGTCATATCTCCTTTCCAGAGTGGTTGTTAGACTTTGTTCTCTGATTTCAAGATTTCGTTCCCTTTCCTGAAAGGAAGACTTTCCTTTTTAGGAAAGGGAACGAAATCTTGCGATTTTAATGAGCATTAATTGGGCAAGCTTCCGTCCATTTCCCTGCACTTCTGGCCACCCCATTCACTTTTATGGTTTTCGCTTGCTTCTGTCATTTTTCCATGGTTTTTTTTTTCCATTTCACTTCTGAGACATCTTCTCCTATCTCTTGTTTTGCATGGCTTCCCTGATTCCAGGATTTAAATTGGAGTCATTTTTGGTAAGTCTTGGCCTTTTTCAGCGGCCCTCATTTCATCTCAGTCTCTTTGGTGGCAATCACTCCATTTCCAAATTTTCTCGGTTTTTTTCGCTTGCGCTGTTTTGGGTCATATCTCCTTTCCAGAGGGGTTGTTAGACTTTGTTCTCTGATTTCAAGATTTCCTTCCCTTTCCTGAAAGGAAGACTTTCCTTTCAGGAAAGGGAACGAAATCTTGCGATTTTAATGAGCATTAATTGGGCAAGCTTCCGTCCATTTCCCTGCACTTCTGGCCACCCCATTCACTTTTATGGTTTTCGCTTGCTTCTGTCATTTTTTAATTTTTTTTTTTCCATTTCACTTCTGAGACATCTTCTCCTATCTCTTGTTTTGCATGGCTTCCCTGATTCCAGGATTTAAATTGGAGTCATTTTTGGTAAGTCTTGGCCTTTTTCAGCGGCCCTCATTTCATCTCAGTCTCTTTGGTGGCAATCACTCCATTTCCAAATTTTCTTGGTTTTTTTCGCTTGCGCTGTTTTGGGTCATATCTCCTTTCCAGAGGGGTTGTTAGACTTTGTTCTCTGATTTCAAGATTTCGTTCCCTTTCCTGAAAGGAAGACTTTCCTTTCAGGAAAGGGAACGAAATCTTGCGATTTTAATGAGCATTAATTGGGCAAGCTTCCGTCCATTTCCCTGCACTTCTGGCCACCCCATTCACTTTTATGGTTTTCGCTTGCTTCTGTCATTTTTTAATTTTTTTTTTTCCCTTTCACTTCTGAGACATCTTCTCCTATCTCTTGTTTTGCATGGCTTCCCTGATTCCAGGATTTAAATTGGAGGCATTTTTGGTAAGTCTTGGCCTTTTTCAGCGGCCCTCATTTCATCTCAGTCTCTTTGGTGGCAATCACTCCATTTCCAAATTTTCTCGGTTTTTTTCGCTTGCGCTGTTTTGGGTCATATCTCCTTTCCAGAGGGGTTGTTAGACTTTGTTCTCTGATTTCAAGATTTCCTTCCCTTTCATGAAAGGAAGACTTCCCTTTCAGGAAAGGGAACGAAATCTTGCGATTTTAATAAGCATTAATTGGGCAAGCTTCCGTCCATTTCCCTGCACTTCTGGCCACCCCATTCACTTTTATGGTTTTCGCTTGCTTCTGTCATTTTTCCATGGTTTTTTTTTCCATTTCACTTCTGAGACATCTTCTCCTATCTCTTGTTTTGCATGGCTTCCCTGATTCCAGGATTTAAATTGGAGGCATTTTTGGTAAGTCTTGGCCTTTTTCAGCGGCCCTCATTTCATCTCAGTCTCTTTGGTGGCAATCACTCCATTTCCAAATTTTCTCGGTTTTTTTCGCTTGCGCTGTTTTGGGTCATATCTCCTTTCCAGAGGGGTTGTTAGACTTTGTTCTCTGATTTCAAGATTTCGTTCCCTTTCCTGAAAGGAAGACTTTCCTTTCAGGAAAGGGAACGAAATCTTGCGATTTTAATGAGCATTAATTGGGCAAGCTTCCGTCCATTTCCCTGCACTTCTGGCCACCCCATTCACTTTTATGGTTTTCGCTTGCTTCTGTCATTTTTCCATGGTTTTTTTTTCCATTTCACTTCTGAGACATCTTCTCCTATCTCTTGTTTTGCATGGCTTCCCTGATTCCAGGATTTAAATTGGAGTCATTTTTGGTAAGTCTTGGCCTTTTTCAGCGGCCCTCATTTCATCTCAGTCTCTTTGGTGGCAATCACTCCATTTCCAAATTTTCTCGGTTTTTTTCGCTTGCGCTGTTTTGGGTCATATCTCCTTTCCAGAGGGGTTGTTAGACTTTGTTCTCTGATTTCAAGATTTCGTTCCCTTTCCTGAAAGGAAGACTTTCCTTTCAGGAAAGGGAACGAAATCTTGCGATTTTAATGAGCATTAATTGGGCAAGCTTCCGTCCATTTCCCTGCACTTCTGGCCACCCCATTCACTTTTATGGTTTTCGCTTGCTTCTGTCATTTTTTAATTTTTTTTTTTCCATTTCACTTCTGAGACATCTTCTCCTATCTCTTGTTTTGCATGGCTTCCCTGATTCCAGGATTTAAATTGGAGTCATTTTTGGTAAGTCTTGGCCTTTTTCAGCGGCCCTCATTTCATCTCAGTCTCTTTGGTGGCAATCACTCCATTTCCAAATTTTCTTGGTTTTTTTCGTTTGCGCTGTTTTGGGTCATATCTCCTTTCCAGAGGGGTTGTTAGACTTTGTTCTCTGATTTCAAGATTTCGTTCCCTTTCCTGAAAGGAAGACTTTCCTTTCAAGAAAGGGAACGAAATCTTGCGATTTTAATGGGCATTAATTGGGCAAGCTTCCGTCCATTTCCCTGCACTTCTGGCCACCCCATTCACTTTTATGGTTTTCGCTTGCTTCTGTCATTTTTTAATTTTTTTTTTTCCATTTCACTTCTGAGACATCTTCTCCTATCTCTTGTTTTGCATGGCTTCCCTGATTCCAGGATTTAAATTGGAGGCATTTTTGGTAAGTCTTGGCCTTTTTCAGCGGCCCTCATTTCATCTCAGTCTCTTTGGTGGCAATCACTCCATTTCCAAATTTTCTCGGTTTTTTTCGCTTGCGCTGTTTTGGGTCATATCTCCTTTCCAGAGGGGTTGTTAGACTTTGTTCTCTGATTTCAAGATTTCGTTCCCTTTCCTGAAAGGAAGACTTTCCTTTCAGGAAAGGGAACGAAATCTTGCGATTTTAATGAGCATTAATTGGGCAAGCTTCCGTCCATTTCCCTGCACTTCTGGCCACCCCATTCACTTTTATGGTTTTCGCTTGCTTCTGTCATTTTTCCATGGTTTTTTTTTCCATTTCACTTCTGAGACATCTTCTCCTATCTCTTGTTTTGCATGGCTTCCCTGATTCCAGGATTTAAATTGGAGTCATTTTTGGTAAGTCTTGGCCTTTTTCAGCGGCCCTCATTTCATCTCAGTCTCTTTGGTGGCAATCACTCCATTTCCAAATTTTCTCGGTTTTTTTCGCTTGCGCTGTTTTGGGTCATATCTCCTTTCCAGAGGGGTTGTTAGACTTTGTTCTCTGATTTCAAGATTTCGTTCCCTTTCCTGAAAGGAAGACTTTCCTTTCAGGAAAGGGAACGAAATCTTGCGATTTTAATGAGCATTAATTGGGCAAGCTTCCGTCCATTTCCCTGCACTTCTGGCCACCCCATTCACTTTTATGGTTTTCGCTTGCTTCTGTCATTTTTCCATGGTTTTTTTTTTCCATTTCACTTCTGAGACATCTTCTCCTATCTCTTGTTTTGCATGGCTTCCCTGATTCCAGGATTTAAATTGGAGTCATTTTTGGTAAGTCTTGGCCTTTTTCAGCGGCCCTCATTTCATCTCAGTCTCTTTGGTGGCAATCACTCCATTTCCAAATTTTCTCGTTTTTTTTCGCTTGCGCTGTTTTGGGTCATATCTCCTTTCCAGAGGGGTTGTTAGACTTTGTTCTCTGATTTCAAGATTTCGTTCCCTTTCCCGAAAGGAAGACTTTCCTTTCGGGAAAGGGAACGAAATCTTGCGATTTTAATGAGCATTAATTGGGCAAGCTTCCGTCCATTTCCCTGCACTTCTGGCCACCCCATTCACTTTTATGGTTTTCGCTTGCTTCTGTCATTTTTCCATGGTTTTTTTTTTCCATTTCACTTCTGAGACATCTTCTCCTATCTCTTGTTTTGCATGGCTTCCCTGATTCCAGGATTTAAATTGGAGCCATTTTTGGTAAGTCTTGGCCTTTTTCAGCGGCCCTCATTTCATCTCAGTCTCTTTGGTGGCAATCACTCCATTTCCAAATTTTCTCGGTTTTTTTCGCTTGCGCTGTTTTGGGTCATATCTCCTTTCCAGAGGGGTTGTTAGACTTTGTTCTCTGATTTCAAGATTTTGTTCCCTTTCCTGAAAGGAAGACTTTCCTTTCAGGAAAGGGAACGAAATCTTGCGATTTTAATGGGCATTAATTGGGCAAGCTTCCGTCCATTTCCCTGCACTTCTGGCCACCCCATTCACTTTTATGGTTTTCGCTTGCTTCTGTCATTTTTTAATTTTTTTTTTTCCATTTCACTTCTGAGACATCTTCTCCTATCTCTTGTTTTGCATGGCTTCCCTGATTCCAGGATTTAAATTGGAGTCATTTTTGGTAAGTCTTGGCCTTTTTCAGCGGCCCTCATTTCATCTCAGTCTCTTTGGTGGCAATCACTCCATTTCCAAATTTTCTCGGTTTTTTTCGCTTGCGCTGTTTTGGGTCATATCTCTATTCCAGAGGGGTTGTTAGACTTTGTTCTCTGATTTCAAGATTTCGTTCCCTTTCCTGAAAGGAAGACTTTCTGGAAAGGGAACGAAATCTTGCGATTTTAATGAGCATTAATTGGGCAAGCTTCCGTCCATTTCCCTGCACTTCTGGCCACCCCATTCACTTTTATGGTTTTCGCTTGCTTCTGTCATTTTTTAATTTTTTTTTTTCCATTTCACTTCTGAGACATCTTCTCCTATCTCTTGTTTTGCATGGCTTCCCTGATTCCAGGATTTAAATTGGAGTCATTTTTGGTAAGTCTTGGCCTTTTTCAGCGGCCCTCATTTCATCTCAGTCTCTTTGGTGGCAATCACTCCATTTCCAAATTTTCTCGGTTTTTTTCGCTTGCGCTGTTTTGGGTCATATCTCCTTTCCAGAGTGGTTGTTAGACTTTGTTCTCTGATTTCAAGATTTCGTTCCCTTTCCTGAAAGGAAGACTTTCCTTTTTAGGAAAGGGAACGAAATCTTGCGATTTTAATGAGCATTAATTGGGCAAGCTTCCGTCCATTTCCCTGCACTTCTGGCCACCCCATTCACTTTTATGGTTTTCGCTTGCTTCTGTCATTTTTCCATGGTTTTTTTTTTCCATTTCACTTCTGAGACATCTTCTCCTATCTCTTGTTTTGCATGGCTTCCCTGATTCCAGGATTTAAATTGGAGTCATTTTTGGTAAGTCTTGGCCTTTTTCAGCGGCCCTCATTTCATCTCAGTCTCTTTGGTGGCAATCACTCCATTTCCAAATTTTCTCGGTTTTTTTCGCTTGCGCTGTTTTGGGTCATATCTCCTTTCCAGAGGGGTTGTTAGACTTTGTTCTCTGATTTCAAGATTTCCTTCCCTTTCCTGAAAGGAAGACTTTCCTTTCAGGAAAGGGAACGAAATCTTGCGATTTTAATGAGCATTAATTGGGCAAGCTTCCGTCCATTTCCCTGCACTTCTGGCCACCCCATTCACTTTTATGGTTTTCGCTTGCTTCTGTCATTTTTTAATTTTTTTTTTTCCATTTCACTTCTGAGACATCTTCTCCTATCTCTTGTTTTGCATGGCTTCCCTGATTCCAGGATTTAAATTGGAGGCATTTTTGGTAAGTCTTGGCCTTTTTCAGCGGCCCTCATTTCATCTCAGTCTCTTTGGTGGCAATCACTCCATTTCCAAATTTTCTTGGTTTTTTTCGCTTGCGCTGTTTTGGGTCATATCACCTTTCCAGAGGGGTTGTTAGACTTTGTTCTCTGATTTCAAGATTTCGTTCCCTTTCCTGAAAGGAAGACTTTCCTTTCAGGAAAGGGAACGAAATCTTGCGATTTTAATGAGCATTAATTGGGCAAGCTTCCGTCCATTTCCCTGCACTTCTGGCCACCCCATTCACTTTTATGGTTTTCGCTTGCTTCTGTCATTTTTTAATTTTTTTTTTTCCCTTTCACTTCTGAGACATCTTCTCCTATCTCTTGTTTTGCATGGCTTCCCTGATTCCAGGATTTAAATTGGAGGCATTTTTGGTAAGTCTTGGCCTTTTTCAGCGGCCCTCATTTCATCTCAGTCTCTTTGGTGGCAATCACTCCATTTCCAAATTTTCTCGGTTTTTTTCGCTTGCGCTGTTTTGGGTCATATCTCCTTTCCAGAGGGGTTGTTAGACTTTGTTCTCTGATTTCAAGATTTCCTTCCCTTTCATGAAAGGAAGACTTCCCTTTCAGGAAAGGGAACGAAATCTTGCGATTTTAATGAGCATTAATTGGGCAAGCTTCCGTCCATTTCCCTGCACTTCTGGCCACCCCATTCACTTTTATGGTTTTCGCTTGCTTCTGTCATTTTTCCATGGTTTTTTTTTCCATTTCACTTCTGAGACATCTTCTCCTATCTCCTGATTTGCATGGCTTCCCTGATTCCAGGATTTAAATTGGAGTCATTTTTGGTAAGTCTTGGCCTTTTTCAGCGGCCCTCATTTCATCTCAGTCTCTTTGGTGGCAATCACTCCATTTCCAAATTTTCTCGGTTTTTTTCGCTTGCGCTGTTTTGGGTCATATCTCCTTTCCAGAGGGGTTGTTAGACTTTGTTCTCTGATTTCAAGATTTCGTTCCCTTTCCTGAAAGGAAGACTTTCCTTTCAGGAAAGGGAACGAAATCTTGCGATTTGAATGAGCATTAATTGGGCAAGCTTCCGTCCATTTCCCTGCACTTCTGGCCACCCCATTCACTTTTATGGTTTTCGCTTGCTTCTGTCATTTTTCCATGGTTTTTTTTTTCCATTTCACTTCTGAGACATCTTCTCCTATCTCTTGTTTTGCATGGCTTCCCTGATTCCAGGATTTAAATTGGAGTCATTTTTGGTAAGTCTTGGCCTTTTTCAGCGGCCCTCATTTCATCTCAGTCTCTTTGGTGGCAATCACTCCATTTCCAAATTTTCTCGGTTTTTTTCGCTTGCGCTGTTTTGGGTCATATCTCCTTTCCAGAGGGGTTGTTAGACTTTGTTCTCTGATTTCAAGATTTCCTTCCCTTTCCTGAAAGGAAGACTTTCCTTTCAGGAAAGGGAACGAAATCTTGCGATTTTAATGAGCATTAATTGGGCAAGCTTCCGTCCATTTCCCTGCACTTCTGGCCACCCCATTCACTTTTATGTTTTTCGCTTGCTTCTGTCATTTTTCCATGGTTTTTTTTTCCATTTCACTTCTGAGACATCTTCTCCTATCTCTTGTTTTGCATGGCTTCCCTGATTCCAGGATTTAAATTGGAGTCATTTTTGGTAAGTCTTGGCCTTTTTCAGCGGCCCTCATTTCATCTCAGTCTCTTTGGTGGCAATCACTCCATTTCCAAATTTTCTCGGTTTTTTTCGCTTGCGCTGTTTTGGGTCATATCTCCTTTCCAGAGGGGTTGTTAGACTTTGTTCTCTGATTTCAAGATTTCGTTCCCTTTCCTGAAAGGAAGACTTTCCTTTCAGGAAAGGGAACGAAATCTTGCGATTTTAATGAGCATTAATTGGGCAAGCTTCCGTCCATTTCCCTGCACTTCTGGCCACCCCATTCACTTTTATGGTTTTCGCTTGCTTCTGTCATTTTTTAATTTTTTTTTTTCCATTTCACTTCTGAGACATCTTCTCCTATCTCTTGTTTTGCATGGCTTCCCTGATTCCAGGATTTAAATTGGAGTCATTTTTGGTAAGTCTTGGCCTTTTTCAGCGGCCCTCATTTCATCTCAGTCTCTTTGGTGGCAATCACTCCATTTCCAAATTTTCTTGGTTTTTTTCGTTTGCGCTGTTTTGGGTCATATCTCCTTTCCAGAGGGGTTGTTAGACTTTGTTCTCTGATTTCAAGATTTCGTTCCCTTTCCTGAAAGGAAGACTTTCCTTTCAGGAAAGGGAACGAAATCTTGCGATTTTAATGGGCATTAATTGGGCAAGCTTCCGTCCATTTCCCTGCACTTCTGGCCACCCCATTCACTTTTATGGTTTTCGCTTGCTTCTGTCATTTTTTAATTTTTTTTTTTCCATTTCACTTCTGAGACATCTTCTCCTATCTCTTGTTTTGCATGGCTTCCCTGATTCCAGGATTTAAATTGGAGGCATTTTTGGTAAGTCTTGGCCTTTTTCAGCGGCCCTCATTTCATCTCAGTCTCTTTGGTGGCAATCACTCCATTTCCAAATTTTCTCGGTTTTTTTCGCTTGCGCTGTTTTGGGTCATATCTCCTTTCCAGAGGGGTTGTTAGACTTTGTTCTCTGATTTCAAGATTTCGTTCCCTTTCCTGAAAGGAAGACTTTCCTTTCAGGAAAGGGAACGAAATCTTGCGATTTTAATGAGCATTAATTGGGCAAGCTTCCGTCCATTTCCCTGCACTTCTGGCCACCCCATTCACTTTTATGGTTTTCGCTTGCTTCTGTCATTTTTTAATTTTTTTTTTTCCATTTCACTTCTGAGACATCTTCTCCTATCTCTTGTTTTGCATGGCTTCCCTGATTCCAGGATTTAAATTGGAGTCATTTTTGGTAAGTCTTGGCCTTTTTCAGCGGCCCTCATTTCATCTCAGTCTCTTTGGTGGCAATCACTCCATTTCCAAATTTTCTCGGTTTTTTTCGCTTGCGCTGTTTTGGGTCATATCTCCTTTCCAGAGGGGTTGTTAGACTTTGTTCTCTGATTTCAAGATTTCGTTCCCTTTCCTGAAAGGAAGACTTTCCTTTCAGGAAAGGGAACGAAATCTTGCGATTTTAATGAGCATTAATTGGGCAAGCTTCCGTCCATTTCCCTGCACTTCTGGCCACCCCATTCACTTTTATGGTTTTCGCTTGCTTCTGTCATTTTTCCATGGTTTTTTTTTTCCATTTCACTTCTGAGACATCTTCTCCTATCTCTTGTTTTGCATGGCTTCCCTGATTCCAGGATTTAAATTGGAGTCATTTTTGGTAAGTCTTGGCCTTTTTCAGCGGCCCTCATTTCATCTCAGTCTCTTTGGTGGCAATCACTCCATTTCCAAATTTTCTCGTTTTTTTTCGCTTGCGCTGTTTTGGGTCATATCTCCTTTCCAGAGGGGTTGTTAGACTTTGTTCTCTGATTTCAAGATTTCGTTCCCTTTCCTGAAAGGAAGACTTTCCTTTCAGGAAAGGGAACGAAATCTTGCGATTTTAATGAGCATTAATTGGGCAAGCTTCCGTCCATTTCCCTGCACTTCTGGCCACCCCATTCACTTTTATGGTTTTCGCTTGCTTCTGTCATTTTTCCATGGTTTTTTTTTTCCATTTCACTTCTGAGACATCTTCTCCTATCTCTTGTTTTGCATGGCTTCCCTGATTCCAGGATTTAAATTGGAGCCATTTTTGGTAAGTCTTGGCCTTTTTCAGCGGCCCTCATTTCATCTCAGTCTCTTTGGTGGCAATCACTCCATTTCCAAATTTTCTCGGTTTTTTTCGCTTGCGCTGTTTTGGGTCATATCTCCTTTCCAGAGGGGTTGTTAGACTTTGTTCTCTGATTTCAAGATTTTGTTCCCTTTCCTGAAAGGAAGACTTTCCTTTCAGGAAAGGGAACGAAATCTTGCGATTTTAATGGGCATTAATTGGGCAAGCTTCCGTCCATTTCCCTGCACTTCTGGCCACCCCATTCACTTTTATGGTTTTCGCTTGCTTCTGTCATTTTTTAATTTTTTTTTTTCCATTTCACTTCTGAGACATCTTCTCCTATCTCTTGTTTTGCATGGCTTCCCTGATTCCAGGATTTAAATTGGAGTCATTTTTGGTAAGTCTTGGCCTTTTTCAGCGGCCCTCATTTCATCTCAGTCTCTTTGGTGGCAATCACTCCATTTCCAAATTTTCTCGGTTTTTTTCGCTTGCGCTGTTTTGGGTCATATCTCCTTTCCAGAGGGGTTGTTAGACTTTGTTCTCTGATTTCAAGATTTCGTTCCCTTTCCTGAAAGGAAGACTTTCCTTTTTAGGAAAGGGAACGAAATCTTGCGATTTTAATGAGCATTAATTGGGCAAGCTTCCGTCCATTTCCCTGCACTTCTGGCCACCCCATTCACTTTTATGGTTTTCGCTTGCTTCTGTCATTTTTTAATTTTTTTTTTTCCATTTCACTTCTGAGACATCTTCTCCTATCTCTTGTTTTGCATGGCTTCCCTGATTCCAGGATTTAAATTGGAGTCATTTTTGGTAAGTCTTGGCCTTTTTCAGCGGCCCTCATTTCATCTCAGTCTCTTTGGTGGCAATCACTCCATTTCCAAATTTTCTCGGTTTTTTTCGCTTGCGCTGTTTTGGGTCATATCTCCTTTCCAGAGGGGTTGTTAGACTTTGTTCTCTGATTTCAAGATTTCGTTCCCTTTCCTGAAAGGAAGACTTTCCTTTCAGGAAAGGGAACGAAATCTTGCGATTTTAATGAGCATTAATTGGGCAAGCTTCCGTCCATTTCCCTGCACTTCTGGCCACCCCATTCACTTTTATGGTTTTCGCTTGCTTCTGTCATTTTTCCATGGTTTTTTTTTCCATTTCACTTCTGAGACATCTTCTCCTATCTCTTGTTTTGCATGGCTTCCCTGATTCCAGGATTTAAATTAGAGTCATTTTTGGTAAGTCTTGGCCTTTTTCAGCGGCCCTCATTTCATCTCAGTCTCTTTGGTGGCAATCACTCCATTTCCAAATTTTCTCGGTTTTTTTCGCTTGCGCTGTTTTGGGTCATATCTCCTTTCCAGAGGGGTTGTTAGACTTTGTTCTCTGATTTCAAGATTTCGTTCCCTTTCCTGAAAGGAAGACTTTCCTTTTTAGGAAAGGGAACGAAATCTTGCGATTTTAATGAGCATTAATTGGGCAAGCTTCCGTCCATTTCCCTGCACTTCTGGCCACCCCATTCACTTTTATGGTTTTCGCTTGCTTCTGTCATTTTTCCATGGTTTTTTTTTCCATTTCACTTCTGAGACATCTTCTCCTATCTCTTGTTTTGCATGGCTTCCCTGATTCCAGGATTTAAATTGGAGTCATTTTTGGTAAGTCTTGGCCTTTTTCAGCGGCCCTCATTTCATCTCAGTCTCTTTGGTGGCAATCACTCCATTTCCAAATTTTCTCGGTTTTTTTCGCTTGCGCTGTTTTGGGTCATATCTCCTTTCCAGAGGGGTTGTTAGACTTTGTTCTCTGATTTCAAGATTTCGTTCCCTTTCCTGAAAGGAAGACTTTCCTTTCAGGAAAGGGAACGAAATCTTGCGATTTTAATGAGCATTAATTGGGCAAGCTTCCGTCCATTTCCCTGCACTTCTGGCCACCCCATTCACTTTTATGGTTTTCGCTTGCTTCTGTCATTTTTTAATTTTTTTTTTTCCATTTCACTTCTGAGACATCTTCTCCTATCTCTTGTTTTGCATGGCTTCCCTGATTCCAGGATTTAAATTGGAGTCATTTTTGGTAAGTCTTGGCCTTTTTCAGCGGCCCTCATTTCATCTCAGTCTCTTTGGTGGCAATCACTCCATTTCCAAATTTTCTTGGTTTTTTTCGCTTGCGCTGTTTTGGGTCATATCTCCTTTCCAGAGGGGTTGTTAGACTTTGTTCTCTGATTTCAAGATTTCGTTCCCTTTCCTGAAAGGAAGACTTTCCTTTCAGGAAAGGGAACGAAATCTTGCGATTTTAATGAGCATTAATTGGGCAAGCTTCCGTCCATTTCCCTGCACTTCTGGCCACCCCATTCACTTTTATGGTTTTCGCTTGCTTCTGTCATTTTTTAATTTTTTTTTTTCCCTTTCACTTCTGAGACATCTTCTCCTGTCTCTTGTTTTGCATGGCTTCCCTGATTCCAGGATTTAAATTGGAGGCATCTTTGGTAAGTCTTGGCCTTTTTCAGCGGCCCTCATTTCATCTCAGTCTCTTTGGTGGCAATCACTCCATTTCCAAATTTTCTCGGTTTTTTTCGCTTGCGCTGTTTTGGGTCATATCTCCTTTCCAGAGGGGTTGTTAGACTTTGTTCTCTGATTTCAAGATTTCCTTCCCTTTCATGAAAGGAAGACTTCCCTTTCAGGAAAGGGAACGAAATCTTGCGATTTTAATGAGCATAAATTGGGCAAGCTTCCGTCCATTTCCCTGCACTTCTGGCCACCCCATTCACTTTTATGGTTTTCGCTTGCTTCTGTCATTTTTCCATGGTTTTTTTTTTCCATTTCACTTCTGAGACATCTTCTCCTATCTCCTGATTTGCATGGCTTCCCTGATTCCAGGATTTAAATTGGAGTCATTTTTGGTAAGTCTTGGCCTTTTTCAGCGGCCCTCATTTCATCTCAGTCTCTTTGGTGGCAATCACTCCATTTCCAAATTTTCTCGGTTTTTTTCGCTTGCGCTGTTTTGGGTCATATCTCCTTTCCAGAGGGGTTGTTAGACTTTGTTCTCTGATTTCAAGATTTCGTTCCCTTTCCTGAAAGGAAGACTTTCCTTTCAGGAAAGGGAACGAAATCTTGCGATTTGAATGAGCATTAATTGGGCAAGCTTCCGTCCATTTCCCTGCACTTCTGGCCACCCCATTCACTTTTATGGTTTTCGCTTGCTTCTGTAATTTTTTAATTTTTTTTTTTTCATTTCACTTCTGAGACATCTTCTCCTATCTCTTGTTTTGCATGGCTTCCCTGATTCCAGGATTTAAATTGGAGTCATTTTTGGTAAGTCTTGGCCTTTTTCAGCGGCCCTCATTTCATCTCAGTCTCTTTGGTGGCAATCACTCCATTTCCAAATTTTCTCGGTTTTTTTCGCTTGCGCTGTTTTGGGTCATATCTCCTTTCCAGAGGGGTTGTTAGACTTTGTTCTCTGATTTCAAGATTTCGTTCCCTTTCCTGAAAGGAAGACTTTCCTTTCAGGAAAGGGAACGAAATCTTGCGATTTTAATGAGCATTAATTGGGCAAGCTTCCGTCCATTTCCCTGCACTTCTGGCCACCCCATTCACTTTTATGGTTTTCGCTTGCTTCTGTCATTTTTCCATGGTTTTTTTTTCCATTTCACTTCTGAGACATCTTCTCCTATCTCTTGTTTTGCATGGCTTCCCTGATTCCAGGATTTAAATTGGAGTCATTTTTGGTAAGTCTTGGCCTTTTTCAGCGGCCCTCATTTCATCTCAGTCTCTTTGGTGGCAATCACTCCATTTCCAAATTTTCTCGGTTTTTTTCGCTTGCGCTGTTTTGGGTCATATCTCTATTCCAGAGGGGTTGTTAGACTTTGTTCTCTGATTTCAAGATTTCGTTCCCTTTCCTGAAAGGAAGACTTTCTGGAAAGGGAACGAAATCTTGCGATTTTAATGAGCATTAATTGGGCAAGCTTCCGTCCATTTCCCTGCACTTCTGGCCACCCCATTCACTTTTATGGTTTTCGCTTGCTTCTGTCATTTTTTAATTTTTTTTTTTCAATTTCACTTCTGAGACATCTTCTCCTATCTCTTGTTTTGCATGGCTTCCCTGATTCCAGGATTTAAATTGGAGTCATTTTTGGTAAGTCTTGGCCTTTTTCAGCGGCCCTCATTTCATCTCAGTCTCTTTGGTGGCAATCACTCCATTTCCAAATTTTCTCGGTTTTTTTCGCTTGCGCTGTTTTGGGTCATATCTCCTTTCCAGAGGGGTTGTTAGACTTTGTTCTCTGATTTCAAGATTTCGTTCCCTTTCCTGAAAGGAAGACTTTCCTTTCAGGAAAGGGAACGAAATCTTGCGATTTTAATGAGCATTAATTGGGCAAGCTTCCGTCCATTTCCCTGCACTTCTGGCCACCCCATTCACTTTTATGGTTTTCGCTTGCTTCTGTCATTTTTTAATTTTTTTTTTTCCATTTCAATTCTGAGACATCTTCTCCTATCTCTTGTTTTGCATGGCTTCCCTGATTCCAGGATTTAAATTGGAGTCATTTTTGGTAAGTCTTGGCCTTTTTCAGCGGCCCTCATTTCATCTCAGTCTCTTTGGTGGCAATCACTCCATTTCCAAATTTTCTCGGTTTTTTTCGCTTGCGCTGTTTTGGGTCATATCTCCTTTCCAGAGGGGTTGTTAGACTTTGTTCTCTGATTTCAAGATTTCGTTCCCTTTCCTGAAAGGAAGACTTTCCTTTCAGGAAAGGGAACGAAATCTTGCGATTTTAATGAGCATTAATTGGGCAAGCTTCCGTCCATTTCCCTGCACTTCTGGCCACCCCATTCACTTTTATGGTTTTCGCTTGCTTCTGTCATTTTTCCATGGTTTTTTTTTTCCATTTCACTTCTGAGACATCTTCTCCTATCTCTTGTTTTGCATGGCTTCCCTGATTCCAGGATTTAAATTGGAGTCATTTTTGGTAAGTCTTGGCCTTTTTCAGCGGCCCTCATTTCATCTCAGTCTCTTTGGTGGCAATCACTCCATTTCCAAATTTTCTCGGTTTTTTTCGCTTGCGCTGTTTTGGGTCATATCTCCTTTCCAGAGGGGTTGTTAGACTTTGTTCTCTGATTTCAAGATTTCGTTCCCTTTCCTGAAAGGAAGACTTTCCTTTCAGGAAAGGGAACGAAATCTTGCGATTTTAATGAGCATTAATTGGGCAAGCTTCCGTCCATTTCCCTGCACTTCTGGCCACCCCATTCACTTTTATGGTTTTCGCTTGCTTCTGTCATTTTTTAATTTTTTTTTTTCCATTTCACTTCTGAGACATCTTCTCCTATCTCTTGTTTTGCATGGCTTCCCTGATTCCAGGATTTAAATTGGAGTCATTTTTGGTAAGTCTTGGCCTTTTTCAGCGGCCCTCATTTCATCTCAGTCTCTTGGGTGGCAATCACTCCATTTCCAAATTTTCTTGGTTTTTTTCGCTTGCGCTGTTTTGGGTCATATCTCCTTTCCAGAGGGGTTGTTAGACTTTGTTCTCTGATTTCAAGATTTCGTTCCCTTTCCTGAAAGGAAGACTTTCCTTTCAGGAAAGGGAACGAAATCTTGCGATTTTAATGAGCATTAATTGGGCAAGCTTCCGTCCATTTCCCTGCACTTCTGGCCACCCCATTCACTTTTATGGTTTTCGCTTGCTTCTGTCATTTTTTAATTTTTTTTTTTCCCTTTCACTTCTGAGACATCTTCTCCTATCTCTTGTTTTGCATGGCTTCCCTGATTCCAGGATTTAAATTGGAGGCATTTTTGGTAAGTCTTGGCCTTTTTCAGCGGCCCTCATTTCATCTCAGTCTCTTTGGTGGCAATCACTCCATTTCCAAATTTTCTCGGTTTTTTTCGCTTGCGCTGTTTTGGGTCATATCTCCTTTCCAGAGGGGTTGTTAGACTTTGTTCTCTGATTTCAAGATTTCCTTCCCTTTCATGAAAGGAAGACTTCCCTTTCAGGAAAGGGAACGAAATCTTGCGATTTTAATGAGCATTAATTGGGCAAGCTTCCGTCCATTTCCCTGCACTTCTGGCCACCCCATTCACTTTTATGGTTTTCGCTTGCTTCTGTCATTTTTCCATGGTTTTTTTTTTCCATTTCACTTCTGAGACATCTTCTCCTATCTCCTGATTTGCATGGCTTCCCTGATTCCAGGATTTAAATTGGAGTCATTTTTGGTAAGTCTTGGCCTTTTTCAGCGGCCCTCATTTCATCTCAGTCTCTTTGGTGGCAATCACTCCATTTCCAAATTTTCTCGGTTTTTTTCGCTTGCGCTGTTTTGGGTCATATCTCCTTTCCAGAGGGGTTGTTAGACTTTGTTCTCTGATTTCAAGATTTCGTTCCCTTTCCTGAAAGGAAGACTTTCCTTTCAGGAAAGGGAACGAAATCTTGCGATTTTAATGAGCATTAATTGGGCAAGCTTCCGTCCATTTCCCTGCACTTCTGGCCACCCCATTCACTTTTATGGTTTTCGCTTGCTTCTGTAATTTTTTAATTTTTTTTTTTTCATTTCACTTCTGAGACATCTTCTCCTATCTCTTGTTTTGCATGGCTTCCCTGATTCCAGGATTTAAATTGGAGTCATTTTTGGTAAGTCTTGGCCTTTTTCAGCGGCCCTCATTTCATCTCAGTCTCTTTGGTGGCAATTACTCCATTTCCAAATTTTCTCGGTTTTTTTCGCTTGCGCTGTTTTGGGTCATATCTCCTTTCCAGAGGGGTTGTTAGACTTTGTTCTCTGATTTCAAGATTTCCTTCGCTTTCCTGAAAGGAAGACTTTCCTTTCAGGAAAGGGAACGAAATCTTGCGATTTTAATGAGCATTAATTGGGCAAGCTTCCGTCCATTTCCCTGCACTTCTGGCCACCCCATTCACTTTTATGGTTTTCGCTTGCTTCTGTCATTTTTTAATTTTTTTTTTTCCATTTCACTTCTGAGACATCTTCTCCTATCTCTTGTTTTGCATGGCTTCCCTGATTCCAGGATTTAAATTGGAGTCATGTTTGGTAAGTCTTGGCCTTTTTCAGCGGCCCTCATTTCATCTCAGTCTCTTTGGTGGCAATCACTCCATTTCCAAATTTTCTCGGTTTTTTTCGCTTGCGCTGTTTTGGGTCATATCTCCTTTCCAGAGGGGTTGTTAGACTTTGTTCTCTGATTTCAAGATTTCGTTCCCTTTCCTGAAAGGAAGACTTTCCTTTCAGGAAAGGGAACGAAATCTTGCGATTTTAATGAGCATTAATTGGGCAAGCTTCCATCCATTTCCCTGCACTTCTGGCCACCCCATTCACTTTTATGGTTTTCGCTTGCTTCTGTCATTTTCCCATGGGTTTTTTTTCCATTTCACTTCTGAGACATCTTCTCCTATCTCTTGTTTTGCATGGCTTCCCTGATTCCAGGATTTAAATTGGAGTCATTTTTGGTAAGTCTTGGCCTTTTTCAGCGGCCCTCATTTCATCTCAGTCTCTTTGGCGGCAATTACTCCATTTCCAAATTTTCTGGGTTTTTTTCGCTTGCGCTGTTTTGGGTCATATCTCCTTTCCAGAGGGGTTGTTAGACTTTGCTCTCTGATTTCAAGATTTCGTTCCCTTTCCTGAAAGGAAGACTTTCCGGAAAGGGAACGAAATCTTGCGATTTTAATGAGCATTAATTGGGCAAGCTTCCGTCCATTTCCCTGCACTTCTGGCCACCCCATTCACTTTTATGGTTTTCGCTTGCTTCTGTCATTTTTCCATGGTTTTTTTTTCTATTTCACTTCTGAGACATCTTCTCCTATCTCTTGTTTTGCATGGCTTCCCTGATTCCAGGATTTAAATTGGAGTCATTTTTGGTAAGTCTTGGCCTTTTTCAGTGGCCCTCATTTCATCTCAGTCTCCTTGGTGGCAATCACTCCATTTCCAAATTTTCTCGGTTTTTTTCGCTTGCGCTGTTTTGGGTCATATCTCCTTTCCAGAGGGGTTGTTAGACTTTGTTCTCTGATTTCAAGATTTCGTTCCCTTTCCTGAAAGGAAGACTTTCCTTTCAGGAAAGGGAACGAAATCTTGCGATTTTAATGAGCATTAATTGGGCAAGCTTCCGTCCATTTCCCTGCACTTCTGGCCACCCCATTCACTTTTATGGTTTTCGCTTGCTTTTGTCATTTTCCCATGAGTTTTTTTTCCATTTCACTTCTGAGACATCTTCTCCTATCTCTTGTTTTGCATGGCTGCCCTGATTCCAGGATTTAAATTGGAGTCATTTTTGGTAAGTCTTGGCCTTTTTCAGCGGCCCTCATTTCATCTCAGTCTCTTTGGTCGCAATCACTCCATTTCCAAATTTTCTCGGTTTTTTTGGCTTGCGCTGTTTTGGGTCATATCTCCTTTCCAGAGGGGTTGTTAGACTTTGTTCTCTGATTTCAAGATTTCGTTCCCTTTCCTGAAAGGAAGACTTTCCTTTCAGGAAAGGGAACGAAATCTTGCGATTTTAATGAGCATTAATTGGGCAAGCTTCCGTCCATTTCCCTGCACTTCTGGCCACCCCATTCACTTTTATGGCTTTCGCTTGCTTCTGTCATTTTTTAATTTTTTTTTTCCATTTCACTTCTGAGACATCTTCTCCTATCCCTTGTTTTGCATGGCTTCCCTGATTCCAGGATTTAAATTGGAGTCATGTTTGGTAAGTCTTGGCCTTTTTCAGCGGCCCTCATTTCATCTCAGTCTCTTTGGTGGCAATCACTCCATTTCCAAATTTTCTCGGTTTTTTTCGCTTGCGCTGTTTTGGGTCATATCTCCTTTCCAGAGGGGTTGTTAGACTTTGTTCTCTGATTTCAAGATTTCGTTCCCTTTCCTGAAAGGAAGACTTTCCTTTCAGGAAAGGGAACGAAATCTTGCGATTTTAATGAGCATTAATTGGGCAAGCTTCCGTCCATTTCCCTGCACTTCTGGCCACCCCATTCACTTTTATGGTTTTCGCTTGCTTCTGTCATTTTCCCATGGGTTTTTTTTCCATTTCACTTCTGAGACATCTTCTCCTATCTCTTGTTTTGCATGGCTTCCCTGATTCCAGGATTTAAATTGGAGTCATTTTTGGTAAGTCTTGGCCTTTTTCAGCGGCCCTCATTTCATCTCAGTCTCTTTGGTGGCAATTACTCCATTTCCAAATTTTCTGGGTTTTTTTGGCTTGCGCTGTTTTGGGTCATATCTCCTTTCCAGAGGGGTTGTTAGACTTTGCTCTCTGATTTCAAGATTTCGTTCCCTTTCCTGAAAGGAAGACTTTCCGGAAAGGGAACGAAATCTTGCGATTTTAATGAGCATTAATTGGGCAAGCTTCCGTCCATTTCCCTGCACTTCTGGCCACCCCATTCACTTTTATGGTTTTCGCTTGCTTCTGTCATTTTTCCATGGTTTTTTTTTCTATTTCACTTCTGAGACATCTTCTCCTATCTCTTGTTTTGCATGGCTTCCCTGATTCCAGGATTTAAATTGGAGTCATTTTTGGTAAGTCTTGGCCTTTTTCAGTGGCCCTCATTTCATCTCAGTCTCCTTGGTGGCAATCACTCCATTTCCAAATTTTCTCGGTTTTTTTCGCTTGCGCTGTTTTGGGTCATATCTCCTTTCCAGAGGGGTTGTTAGACTTTGTTCTCTGATTTCAAGATTTCGTTCCCTTTCCTGAAAGGAAGACTTTCCTTTCAGGAAAGGGAACGAAATCTTGCGATTTTAATGAGCATTAATTGGGCAAGCTTCCGTCCATTTCCCTGCACTTCTGGCCACCCCATTCACTTTTATGGTTTTCGCTTGCTTTTGTCATTTTCCCATGAGTTTTTTTTCCATTTCACTTCTGAGACATCTTCTCCTATCTCTTGTTTTGCATGGCTGCCCTGATTCCAGGATTTAAATTGGAGTCATTTTTGGTAAGTCTTGGCCTTTTTCAGCGGCCCTCATTTCATCTCAGTCTCTTTGGTCGCAATCACTCCATTTCCAAATTTTCTCGGTTTTTTTGGCTTGCGCTGTTTTGGGTCATATCTCCTTTCCAGAGGGGTTGTTAGACTTTGTTCTCTGATTTCAAGATTTCGTTCCCTTTCCTGAAAGGAAGACTTTCCTTTCAGGAAAGGGAACGAAATCTTGCGATTTTAATGAGCATTAATTGGGCAAGCTTCCGTCCATTTCCCTGCACTTCTGGCCACCCCATTCACTTTTATGGCTTTCGCTTGCTTCTGTCATTTTTTAATTTTTTTTTTCCATTTCACTTCTGAGACATCTTCTCCTATCCCTTGTTTTGCATGGCTTCCCTGATTCCAGGATTTAAATTGGAGTCATTTTTGGTAAGTCTTGGCCTTTTTCAGCGGCCCTCATTTCATCTCAGTCTCTTTGGTGGCAATTACTCCATTTCCAAATTTTCTGGGTTTTTTTCGCTTGCGCTGTTTTGGGTCATATCTCCTTTCCAGAGGGGTTGTTAGACTTTGCTCTCTGATTTCAAGATTTCGTTCCCTTTCCTGAAAGGAAGACTTTCCGGAAAGGGAACGAAATCTTGCGATTTTAATGAGCATTAATTGGGCAAGCTTCCGTCCATTTCCCTGCACTTCTGGCCACCCCATTCACTTTTATGGTTTTCGCTTGCTTCTGTCATTTTTCCATGGTTTTTTTTTCTATTTCACTTCTGAGACATCTTCTCCTATCTCTTGTTTTGCATGGCTTCCCTGATTCCAGGATTTAAATTGGAGTCATTTTTGGTAAGTCTTGGCCTTTTTCAGTGGCCCTCATTTCATCTCAGTCTCCTTGGTGGCAATCACTCCATTTCCAAATTTTCTCGGTTTTTTTCGCTTGCGCTGTTTTGGGTCATATCTCCTTTCCAGAGGGGTTGTTAGACTTTGTTCTCTGATTTCAAGATTTCGTTCCCTTTCCTGAAAGGAAGACTTTCCTTTCAGGAAAGGGAACGAAATCTTGCGATTTTAATGAGCATTAATTGGGCAAGCTTCCGTCCATTTCCCTGCACTTCTGGCCACCCCATTCACTTTTATGGTTTTCGCTTGCTTTTGTCATTTTCCCATGAGTTTTTTTTCCATTTCACTTCTGAGACATCTTCTCCTATCTCTTGTTTTGCATGGCTGCCCTGATTCCAGGATTTAAATTGGAGTCATTTTTGGTAAGTCTTGGCCTTTTTCAGCGGCCCTCATTTCATCTCAGTCTCTTTGGTCGCAATCACTCCATTTCCAAATTTTCTCGGTTTTTTTGGCTTGCGCTGTTTTGGGTCATATCTCCTTTCCAGAGGGGTTGTTAGACTTTGTTCTCTGATTTCAAGATTTCGTTCCCTTTCCTGAAAGGAAGACTTTCCTTTCAGGAAAGGGAACGAAATCTTGCGATTTTAATGAGCATTAATTGGGCAAGCTTCCGTCCATTTCCCTGCACTTCTGGCCACCCCATTCACTTTTATGGCTTTCGCTTGCTTCTGTCATTTTTTAATTTTTTTTTTCCATTTCACTTCTGAGACATCTTCTCCTATCCCTTGTTTTGCATGGCTTCCCTGATTCCAGGATTTAAATTGGAGTCATTTTTGGTAAGTCTTGGCCTTTTTCAGCGGCCCTCATTTCATCTCAGTCTCTTTGGTGGCAATTACTCCATTTCCAAATTTTCTGGGTTTTTTTCGCTTGCGCTGTTTTGGGTCATATCTCCTTTCCAGAGGGGTTGTTAGACTTTGCTCTCTGATTTCAAGATTTCGTTCCCTTTCCTGAAAGGAAGACTTTCCGGAAAGGGAACGAAATCTTGCGATTTTAATGAGCATTAATTGGGCAAGCTTCCGTCCATTTCCCTGCACTTCTGGCCACCCCATTCACTTTTATGGTTTTCGCTTGCTTCTGTCATTTTCCCATGGGTTTTTTTTCCATTTCACTTCTGAGACATCTTCTCCTATCTCTTGTTTTGCATGGCTTCCCTGATTCCAGGATTTAAATTGGAGTCATTTTTGGTAAGTCTTGGCCTTTTTCAGCGGCCCTCATTTCATCTCAGTCTCTTTGGTGGCAATTACTCCATTTCCAAATTTTCTGGGTTTTTTTCGCTTGCGCTGTTTTGGGTCATATCTCCTTTCCAGAGGGGTTGTTAGACTTTGCTCTCTGATTTCAAGATTTCGTTCCCTTTCCTGAAAGGAAGACTTTCCGGAAAGGGAACGAAATCTTGCGATTTTAATGAGCATTAATTGGGCAAGCTTCCGTCCATTTCCCTGCACTTCTGGCCACCCCATTCACTTTTATGGCTTTCGCTTGCTTCTGTCATTTTTTAATTTTTTTTTTCCATTTCACTTCTGAGACATCTTCTCCTATCTCTTGTTTTGCATGGCTGCCCTGATTCCAGGATTTAAATTGGAGTCATTTTTGGTAAGTCTTGGCCTTTTTCAGCGGCCCTCATTTCATCTCAGTCTCTTTGGTGGCAATCACTCCATTTCCAAATTTTCTCGGTTTTTTTCGCTTGCGCTGTTTTGGGTCATATCTCCTTTCCAGAGGGGTTGTTAGACTTTGTTCTCTGATTTCAAGATTTCGTTCCCTTTCCTGAAAGGAAGACTTTCCTTTCAGGAAAGGGAACGAAATCTTGCGATTTTAATGAGCATTAATTGGGCAAGCTTCCGTCCATTTCCCTGCACTTCTGGCCACCCCATTCACTTTTATGGTTTTCGCTTGCTTCTGTAATTTTTTAATTTTTTTTTTTTCATTTCACTTCTGAGACATCTTCTCCTATCTCTTGTTTTGCATGGCTTCCCTGATTCCAGGATTTAAATTGGAGTCATTTTTGGTAAGTCTTGGCCTTTTTCAGCGGCCCTCATTTCATCTCAGTCTCTTTGGTGGCAATCACTCCATTTCCAAATTTTCTCGGTTTTTTTCGCTTGCGCTGTTTTGGGTCATATCTCCTTTCCAGAGGGGTTGTTAGACTTTGTTCTCTGATTTCAAGATTTCCTTCCCTTTCCTGAAAGGAAGACTTTCCTTTCAGGAAAGGGAACGAAATCTTGCGATTTTAATGAGCATTAATTGGGCAAGCTTCCGTCCATTTCCCTGCACTTCTGGCCACCCCATTCACTTTTATGGTTTTCGCTTGCTTCTGTCATTTTTTAATTTTTTTTTTTCCATTTCACTTCTGAGACATCTTCTCCTATCTCTTGTTTTGCATGGCTTCCCTGATTCCAGGATTTAAATTGGAGTCATGTTTGGTAAGTCTTGGCCTTTTTCAGCGGCCCTCATTTCATCTCAGTCTCTTTGGTGGCAATCACTCCATTTCCAAATTTTCTCGGTTTTTTTCGCTTGCGCTGTTTTGGGTCATATCTCCTTTCCAGAGGGGTTGTTAGACTTTGTTCTCTGATTTCAAGATTTCGTTCCCTTTCCTGAAAGGAAGACTTTCCTTTCAGGAAAGGGAACGAAATCTTGCGATTTTAATGAGCATGAATTGGGCAAGCTTCCGTCCATTTCCCTGCACTTCTGGCCACCCCATTCACTTTTATGGTTTTCGCTTGCTTCTGTCATTTTCCCATGGGTTTTTTTTCCATTTCACTTCTGAGACATCTTCTCCTATCTCTTGTTTTGCATGGCTTCCCTGATTCCAGGATTTAAATTGGAGTCATTTTTGGTAAGTCTTGGCCTTTTTCAGCGGCCCTCATTTCATCTCAGTCTCTTTGGCGGCAATTACTCCATTTCCAAATTTTCTGGGTTTTTTTCGCTTGCGCTGTTTTGGGTCATATCTCCTTTCCAGAGGGGTTGTTAGACTTTGCTCTCTGATTTCAAGATTTCGTTCCCTTTCCTGAAAGGAAGACTTTCCGGAAAGGGAACGAAATCTTGCGATTTTAATGAGCATTAATTGGGCAAGCTTCCGTCCATTTCCCTGCACTTCTGGCCACCCCATTCACTTTTATGGTTTTCGCTTGCTTCTGTCATTTTTTAATTTTTTTTTTTCTATTTCACTTCTGAGACATCTTCTCCTATCTCTTGTTTTGCATGGCTTCCCTGATTCCAGGATTTAAATTAGAGTCATTTTTGGTAAGTCTTGGCCTTTTTCAGTGGCCCTCATTTCATCTCAGTCTCCTTGGTGGCAATCACTCCATTTCCAAATTTTCTCGGTTTTTTTCGCTTGCGCTGTTTTGGGTCATATCTCCTTTCCAGAGGGGTTGTTAGACTTTGTTCTCTGATTTCAAGATTTCGTTCCCTTTCCTGAAAGGAAGACTTTCCTTTCAGGAAAGGGAACGAAATCTTGCGATTTTAATGAGCATTAATTGGGCAAGCTTCCGTCCATTTCCCTGCACTTCTGGCCACCCCATTCACTTTTATGGTTTTCGCTTGCTTTTGTCATTTTCCCATGAGTTTTTTTTCCATTTCACTTCTGAGACATCTTCTCCTATCTCTTGTTTTGCATGGCTGCCCTGATTCCAGGATTTAAATTGGAGTCATTTTTGGTAAGTCTTGGCCTTTTTCAGCGGCCCTCATTTCATCTCAGTCTCTTTGGTGGCAATCACTCCATTTCCAAATTTTCTCGGTTTTTTTGGCTTGCGCTGTTTTGGGTCATATCTCCTTTCCAGAGGGGTTGTTAGACTTTGTTCTCTGATTTCAAGATTTCGTTCCCTTTCCTGAAAGGAAGACTTTCCTTTCAGGAAAGGGAACGAAATCTTGCGATTTTAATGAGCATTAATTGGGCAAGCTTCCGTCCATTTCCCTGCACTTCTGGCCACCCCATTCACTTTTATGGCTTTCGCTTGCTTCTGTCATTTTTTAATTTTTTTTTTCCATTTCACTTCTGAGACATCTTCTCCTATCCCTTGTTTTGCATGGCTTCCCTGATTCCAGGATTTAAATTGGAGTCATGTTTGGTAAGTCTTGGTCTTTTTCAGCGGCCCTCATTTCATCTCAGTCTCTTTGGTGGCAATCACTCCATTTCCAAATTTTCTCGGTTTTTTTCGCTTGCGCTGTTTTGGGTCATATCTCCTTTCCAGAGGGGTTGTTAGACTTTGTTCTCTGATTTCAAGATTTCGTTCCCTTTCCTGAAAGGAAGACTTTCCTTTCAGGAAAGGGAACGAAATCTTGCGATTTTAATGAGCATTAATTGGGCAAGCTTCCGTCCATTTCCCTGCACTTCTGGCCACCCCATTCACTTTTATGGTTTTCGCTTGCTTCTGTCATTTTCCCATGGGTTTTTTTTCCATTTCACTTCTGAGACATCTTCTCCTATCTCTTGTTTTGCATGGCTTCCCTGATTCCAGGATTTAAATTGGAGTCATTTTTGGTAAGTCTTGGCCTTTTTCAGCGGCCCTCATTTCATCTCAGTCTCTTTGGTGGCAATTACTCCATTTCCAAATTTTCTGGGTTTTTTTCGCTTGCGCTGTTTTGGGTCATATCTCCTTTCCAGAGGGGTTGTTAGACTTTGCTCTCTGATTTCAAGATTTCGTTCCCTTTCCTGAAAGGAAGACTTTCCGGAAAGGGAACGAAATCTTGCGATTTTAATGAGCATTAATTGGGCAAGCTTCCGTCCATTTCCCTGCACTTCTGGCGACCCCATTCACTTTTATGGTTTTCGCTTGCTTCTGTAATTTTTTAATTTTTTTTTTTCTATTTCACTTCAGAGACATCTTCTCCTATCTCTTGTTTTGCATGGCTTCCCTGATTCCAGGATTTAAATTGGAGTCATTTTTGGTAAGTCTTGGCCTTTTTCAGTGGCCCTCATTTCATCTCAGTCTCCTTGGTGGCAATCACTCCATTTCCAAATTTTCTCGGTTTTTTTCGCTTGCGCTGTTTTGGGTCATATCTCCTTTCCAGAGGGGTTGTTAGACTTTGTTCTCTGATTTCAAGATTTCGTTCCCTTTCCTGAAAGGAAGACTTTCCTTTCAGGAAAGGGAACGAAATCTTGCGATTTTAATGAGCATTTATTGGGCAAGGTTCCGTCCATTTCCCTGCACTTCTGGCCACCCCATTCACTTTTATGGTTTTCGCTTGCTTCTGTCATTTTTCCATGGTTTTTTTTTTTTTCCATTTCACTTCTGAGACATCTTCTCCTATCTCTTGTTTTGCATGGCTGCCCTGATTCCAGGATTTAAATTGGAGTCATTTTTGGTAAGTCTTGGCCTTTTTCAGTGGCCCTCATTTCATCTCAGTCTCCTTGGTGGCAATCACTCCATTTCCAAATTTTCTCGGTTTTTTTCGCTTGCGCTGTTTTGGGTCATATCTCCTTTCCAGAGGGGTTGTTAGACTTTGTTCTCTGATTTCAAGATTTCGTTCCCTTTCCTGAAAGGAAGACTTTCCTTTCAGGAAAGGGAACGAAATCTTGCGATTTTAATGAGCATTAATTGGGCAAGCTTCCGTCCATTTCCCTGCACTTCTGGCCACCCCATTCACTTTTATGGTTTTCGCTTGCTTCTGTCATTTTTCCATGGTTTTTTTTTTTTCCATTTCACTTCTGAGACATCTTCTCCTATCTCTTGTTTTGCATGGCTGCCCTGATTCCAGGATTTAAATTGGAGTCATTTTTGGTAAGTCTTGGCCTTTTTCAGTGGCCCTCATTTCATCTCAGTCTCCTTGGTGGCAATCACTCCATTTCCAAATTTTCTCGGTTTTTTTCGCTTGCACTGTTTTGGGTCATATCTCCTTTCCAGAGGGGTTGTTAGACTTTGTTCTCTGATTTCAAGATTTCGTTCCCTTTCCTGAAAGGAAGACTTTCCTTTCAGGAAAGGGAACGAAATCTTGCGATTTTAATGAGCATTAATTGGGCAAGCTTCCGTCCATTTCACTGCACTTCTGGCCACCCCATTCACTTTTATGGTTTTCGCTTGCTTTTGTCATTTTCCCATGGGTTTTTTTTCCATTTCACTTCTGAGACATCTTCTCCTATCTCTTGTTTTGCATGGCTTCCCTGATTCCAGGATTTAAATTGGAGTCATTTTTGGTAAGTCTTGGCCTTTTTCAGCGGCCCTCACTTCATCTCAGTCTCTTTGGTGGCAATCACTCCATTTCCAAATTTTCTCGGTTTTTTTCGCTTGCGCTGTTTTGGGTCATATCTCCTTTCCAGAGGGGTTGTTAGACTTTGTTCTCTGATTTCAAGATTTCGTTCCCTTTCCTGAAAGGAAGACTTTCCTTTCAGGGAAGGGAACGAAATCTTGCGATTTTAATGAGCATTAATTGGGCAAGCTTCCGTCCATTTCCCTGCACTTCTGGCCACCCCATTCACTTTTATGGTTTTCGCTTGCTTCTGTCATTTTTTAATTTTTTTTTTTTCCATTTCACTTCTGAGACATCTTCTCCTATCTCTTGTTTTGCATGGCTTCCCTGATTCCAGGATTTAAATTGGAGTCATTTTTGGTAAGTCTTGGCCTTTTTCAGCGGCCCTCATTTCATCTCAGTCTCTTTGGTGGCAATCACTCCATTTCCAAATTTTCTCGGTTTTTTTCGCTTGCGCCGTTTTGGGTCATATCTCCTTTCCAGAGGGGTTGTTAGACTTTGTTCTCTGATTTCAAGATTTCGTTCCCTTTCCTGAAAGGAAGACTTTCCTTTCAGGAAAAGGAACGAAATCTTGCGATTTTAATGAGCATTAATTGGGCAAGCTTCCGTCCATTTCCCTGCACTTCTGGCCACCCCATTCACTTTTATGGTTTTCGCTTGCTTCTGTCATTTTCCCATGGGTTTTTTTTCCATTTCACTTCTGAGACATCTTCTCCTATCTCTTGTTTTGCATGGCTTCCCTGATTCCAGGATTTAAATTGGAGTCATTTTTGGTAAGTCTTGGCCTTTTTCAGCGGCCCTCATTTCATCTCAGTCTCTTTGGTGGCAATTACTCCATTTCCAAATTTTCTGGGTTTTTTTCGCTTGCGCTGTTTTGGGTCATATCTCCTTTCCAGAGGGGTTGTTAGACTTTGCTCTCTGATTTCAAGATTTCGTTCCCTTTCCTGAAAGGAAGACTTTCCGGAAAGGGAACGAAATCTTGCGATTTTAATGAGCATTAATTGGGCAAGCTTCCGTCCATTTCCCTGCACTTCTGGCCACCCCATTCACTTTTATGGTTTTCGCTTGCTTTTGTCATTTTCCCATGGGTTTTTTTTCCATTTCACTTCTGAGACATCTTCTCCTATCTCTTGTTTTGCATGGCTTCCCTGATTCCAGGATTTAAATTGGAGTCATTTTTGGTAAGTCTTGGCCTTTTTCAGTGGCCCTCATTTCATCTCAGTCTCCTTGGTGGCAATCACTCCATTTCCAAATTTTCTCGGTTTTTTTCGCTTGCACTGTTTTGGGTCATATCTCCTTTCCAGAGGGGTTGTTAGACTTTGTTCTCTGATTTCAAGATTTCGTTCCCTTTCCTGAAAGGAAGACTTTCCTTTCAGGAAAGGGAACGAAATCTTGCGATTTTAATGAGCATTAATTGGGCAAGCTTCCGTCCATTTCCCTGCACTTCTGGCCACCCCATTCACTTTTATGGTTTTCGCTTGCTTTTGTCATTTTCCCATGGGTTTTTTTTCCATTTCACTTCTGAGACATCTTCTCCTATCTCTTGTTTTGCATGGCTTCCCTGATTCCAGGATTTAAATTGGAGTCATTTTTGGTAAGTCTTGGCCTTTTTCAGCGGCCCTCACTTCATCTCAGTCTCTTTGGTGGCAATCACTCCATTTCCAAATTTTCTCGGTTTTTTCGCTTGCGCTGTTTTGGGTCATATCTCCTTTCCAGAGGGGTTGTTAGACTTTGTTCTCTGATTTCAAGATTTCGTTCCCTTTCCTGAAAGGAAGACTTTCCTTTCAGGGAAGGGAACGAAATCTTGCGATTTTAATGAGCATTAATTGGGCAAGCTTCCGTCCATTTCCCTGCACTTCTGGCCACCCCATTCACTTTTATGGTTTTCGCTTGCTTCTGTCATTTTTCCATGGTTTTTTGTTTTTCCATTTCACTTCTGAGACATCTTCTCCTATCTCTTGTTTTGCATGGCTTCCCTGATTCCAGGATTTAAATTGGAGTCATTTTTGGTAAGTCTTGGCCTTTTTCAGCGGCCCTCATTTCATCTCAGTCTCTTTGGTGGCAATCACTCCATTTCCAAATTTTCTCGGTTTTTTTCGCTTGCGCTGTTTTGGGTCATATCTCCTTTCCAGAGGGGTTGTTAGACTTTGTTCTCTGATTTCAAGATTTCGTTCCCTTTCCTGAAAGGAAGACTTTCCTTTCAGGAAAGGGAACGAAATCTTGCGATTTTAATGAGCATTAATTGGGCAAGCTTCCGTCCATTTCCCTGCACTTCTGGCCACCCCATTCACTTTTATGGTTTTCGCTTGCTTCTGTCATTTTTCCATGGTTTTTTTTTCCATTTCACTTCTGAGACATCTTCTCCTATCTCTTGTTTTGCATGGCTTCCCTGATTCCAGGATTTAAATTGGAGTCATTTTTGGTAAGTCTTGGCCTTTTTCAGCGGCCCTCATTTCATCTCAGTCTCTTTGGTGGCAATCACTCCATTTCCAAATTTTCTCGGTTTTTTTCGCTTGCGCTGTTTTGGGTCATATCTCCTTTCCAGAGGGGTTGTTAGACTTTGTTCTCTGATTTCAAGATTTCGTTCCCTTTCCTGAAAGGAAGACTTTCCTTTCAGGAAAGGGAACGAAATCTTGCGATTTTAATGAGCATTAATTGGGCAAGCTTCCGTCCATTTCCCTGCACTTCTGGCCACCCCATTCACTTTTATGGTTTTCGCTTGCTTCTGTCATTTTTCCATGTTTTTTTTTTTCCATTTCACTTCTGAGACATCTTCTCCTATCTCTTGTTTTGCATGGCTTCCCTGATTCCAGGATTTAAATTGGAGTCATTTTTGGTAAGTCTTGGCCTTTTTCAGCGGCCCTCATTTCATCTCAGTCTCTTTGGTGGCAATCACTCCATTTCCAAATTTTCTCGGTTTTTTTCGCTTGCGCTGTTTTGGGTCATATCTCCTTTCCAGAGGGGTTGTTAGACTTTGTTCTCTGATTTCAAGATTTCGTTCCCTTTCCTGAAAGGAAGACTTTCCTTTCAGGAAAGGGAACGAAATCTTGCGATTTTAATGAGCATTAATTGGGCAAGCTTCCGTCCATTTCCCTGCACTTCTGGCCACCCCATTCACTTTTATGGTTTTCGCTTGCTTCTGTCATTTTCCCATGGGTTTTTTTTCCATTTCACTTCTGAGACATCTTCTCCTATCTCTTGTTTTGCATGGCTTCCCTGATTCCAGGATTTAAATTGGAGTCATTTTTGGTAAGTCTTGGCCTTTTTCAGCGGCCCTCATTTCATCTCAGTCTCTTTGGTGGCATTCACTCCATTTCCAAATTTTCTCGGTTTTTTTGGCTTGCGCTGTTTTGGGTCATATCTCCTTTCCAGAGGGGTTGTTAGACTTTGTTCTCTGATTTCAAGATTTCGTTCCCTTTCCTGAAAGGAAGACTTTCCTTTCAGGAAAGGGAACGAAATCTTGCGATTTTAATGAGCATTAATTGGGCAAGCTTCCGTCCATTTCCCTGCACTTCTGGCCACCCCATTCACTTTTATGGCTTTCGCTTGCTTCTGTCATTTTTTAATTTTTTTTTTCCATTTCACTTCTGAGACATCTTCTCCTATCCCTTGTTTTGCATGGCTTCCCTGATTCCAGGATTTAAATTGGAGTCATGTTTGGTAAGTCTTGGCCTTTTTCAGCGGCCCTCATTTCATCTCAGTCTCTTTGGTGGCAATCACTCCATTTCCAAATTTTCTCGGTTTTTTTCGCTTGCGCTGTTTTGGGTCATATCTCCTTTCCAGAGGGGTTGTTAGACTTTGTTCTCTGATTTCAAGATTTCGTTCCCTTTCCTGAAAGGAAGACTTTCCTTTCAGGAAAGGGAACGAAATCTTGCGATTTTAATGAGCATTAATTGGGCAAGCTTCCGTCCATTTCCCTGCACTTCTGGCCACCCCATTCACTTTTATGGTTTTCGCTTGCTTCTGTCATTTTTCCATGGTTTTTTGTTTTTCCATTTCACTTCTGAGACATCTTCTCCTATCTCTTGTTTTGCATGGCTTCCCTGATTCCAGGATTTAAATTGGAGTCATTTTTGGTAAGTCTTGGCCTTTTTCAGCGGCCCTCATTTCATCTCAGTCTCTTTGGTGGCATTCACTCCATTTCCAAATTTTCTCGGTTTTTTTGGCTTGCGCTGTTTTGGGTCATATCTCCTTTCCAGAGGGGTTGTTAGACTTTGTTCTCTGATTTCAAGATTTCGTTCCCTTTCCTGAAAGGAAGACTTTCCTTTCAGGAAAGGGAACGAAATCTTGCGATTTTAATGAGCATTAATTGGGCAAGCTTCCGTCCATTTCCCTGCACTTCTGGCCACCCCATTCACTTTTATGGCTTTCGCTTGCTTCTGTCATTTTTTAATTTTTTTTTTCCATTTCACTTCTGAGACATCTTCTCCTATCCCTTGTTTTGCATGGCTTCCCTGATTCCAGGATTTAAATTGGAGTCATGTTTGGTAAGTCTTGGCCTTTTTCAGCGGCCCTCATTTCATCTCAGTCTCTTTGGTGGCAATCACTCCATTTCCAAATTTTCTCGGTTTTTTTCGCTTGCGCTGTTTTGGGTCATATCTCCTTTCCAGAGGGGTTGTTAGACTTTGTTCTCTGATTTCAAGATTTCGTTCCCTTTCCTGAAAGGAAGACTTTCCTTTCAGGAAAGGGAACGAAATCTTGCGATTTTAATGAGCATTAATTGGGCAAGCTTTCGTCCATTTCCCTGCACTTCTGGCCACCCCATTCACTTTTATGGTTTTCGCTTGCTTCTGTCATTTTCCCATGGGTTTTTTTTCCATTTCACTTCTGAGACATCTTCTCCTATCTCTTGTTTTGCATGGCTTCCCTGATTCCAGGATTTAAATTGGAGTCATTTTTGGTAAGTCTTGGCCTTTTTCAGCGGCCCTCATTTCATCTCAGTCTCTTTGGTGGCAATCACTCCATTTCCAAATTTTCTCGGTTTTTTTCGCTTGCGCTGTTTTGGGTCATATCTCCTTTCCAGAGGGGTTGTTAGACTTTGTTCTCTGATTTCAAGATTTCGTTCCCTTTCCTGAAAGGAAGACTTTCCTTTCAGGAAAGGGAACGAAATCTTGCGATTTTAATGAGCATTAATTGGGCAAGCTTCCGTCCATTTCCCTGCACTTCTGGCCACCCCATTCACTTTTATGGTTTTCGCTTGCTTCTGTCATTTTTTAATTTTTTTTTTCCATTTCACTTCTGAGACATCTTCTCCTATCTCTTGTTTTGCATGGCTTCCCTGATTCCAGGATTTAAATTGGAGTCATTTTTGGTAAGTCTTGGCCTTTTTCAGCGGCCCTCACTTCATCTCAGTCTCTTTGGTGGCAATCACTCCATTTCCAAATTTTCTCGGTTTTTTTCGCTTGAGCTGTTTTGGGTCATATCTCCTTTCCAGAGGGGTTGTTAGACTTTGTTCTCTGATTTCAAGATTTCGTTCCCTTTCCTGAAAGGAAGACTTTCCTTTCAGGGAAGGGAACGAAATCTTGCGATTTTAATGAGCATTAATTGGGCAAGCTTCCGTCCATTTCCCTGCACTTCTGGCCACCCCATTCACTTTTATGGTTTTTGCTTGCTTCTGACATTTTTTAATTTTTTTTTTTTCCATTTCACTTCTGAGACATCTTCTCCTATCTCTTGTTTTGCATGGCTTCCCTGATTCCAGGATTTAAATTGGAGTCATTTTTGGTAAGTCTTGGCCTTTTTCAGCGGCCCTCATTTCATCTCAGTCTCTTTGGTGGCAATCACTCCATTTCCAAATTTTCTCGGTTTTTTTCGCTTGCGCTGTTTTGGGTCATATCTCCTTTCCAGAGGGGTTGTTAGACTTTGTTCTCTGATTTCAAGATTTCGTTCCCTTTCCTGAAAGGAAGACTTTCCTTTCAGGAAAAGGAACGAAATCTTGCGATTTTAATGAGCATTAATTGGGCAAGCTTCCGTCCATTTCCCTGCACTTCTGGCCACCCCATTCACTTTTATGGTTTTCGCTTGCTTCTGTCATTTTTTAATTTTTTTTTTTCCATTTCACTTCTGAGACATCTTCTCCTATCCCTTGTTTTGCATGGCTTCCCTGATTCCAGGATTTAAATTGGAGTCATGTTTGGTAAGTCTTGGCCTTTTTCAGCGGCCCTCATTTCATCTCAGTCTCTTTGGTGGCAATCACTCCATTTCCAAATTTTCTCGGTTTTTTTCGCTTGCGCTGTTTTGGGTCATATCTCCTTTCCAGAGGGGTTGTTAGACTTTGTTCTCTGATTTCAAGATTTCGTTCCCTTTCCTGAAAGGAAGACTTTCCTTTCAGGAAAGGGAACGAAATCTTGCGATTTTAATGAGCATTAATTGGGCAAGCTTCCGTCCATTTCCCTGCACTTCTGGCCACCCCATTCACTTTTATGGTTTTCGCTTGCTTCTGTCATTTTCCCATGGGTTTTTTTTCCATTTCACTTCTGAGACATCTTCTCCTATCTCTTGTTTTGCATGGCTTCCCTGATTCCAGGATTTAAATTGGAGTCATTTTTGGTAAGTCTTGGCCTTTTTCAGCGGCCCTCATTTCATCTCAGTCTCTTTGGTGGCATTCACTCCATTTCCAAATTTTCTCGGTTTTTTTGGCTTGCGCTGTTTTGGGTCATATCTCCTTTCCAGAGGGGTTGTTAGACTTTGTTCTCTGATTTCAAGATTTCGTTCCCTTTCCTGAAAGGAAGACTTTCCTTTCAGGAAAGGGAACGAAATCTTGCGATTTTAATGAGCATTAATTGGGCAAGCTTCCGTCCATTTCCCTGCACTTCTGGCCACCCCATTCACTTTTATGGCTTTCGCTTGCTTCTGTCATTTTTTAATTTTTTTTTTCCATTTCACTTCTGAGACATCTTCTCCTATCCCTTGTTTTGCATGGCTTCCCTGATTCCAGGATTTAAATTGGAGTCATGTTTGGTAAGTCTTGGCCTTTTTCAGCGGCCCTCATTTCATCTCAGTCTCTTTGGTGGCAATCACTCCATTTCCAAATTTTCTCGGTTTTTTTCGCTTGCGCTGTTTTGGGTCATATCTCCTTTCCAGAGGGGTTGTTAGACTTTGTTCTCTGATTTCAAGATTTCGTTCCCTTTCCTGAAAGGAAGACTTTCCTTTCAGGAAAGGGAACGAAATCTTGCGATTTTAATGAGCATTAATTGGGCAAGCTTCCGTCCATTTCCCTGCACTTCTGGCCACCCCATTCACTTTTATGGTTTTCGCTTGCTTCTGTCATTTTTCCATGGTTTTTTGTTTTTCCATTTCACTTCTGAGACATCTTCTCCTATCTCTTGTTTTGCATGGCTTCCCTGATTCCAGGATTTAAATTGGAGTCATTTTTGGTAAGTCTTGGCCTTTTTCAGCGGCCCTCATTTCATCTCAGTCTCTTTGGTGGCATTCACTCCATTTCCAAATTTTCTCGGTTTTTTTGGCTTGCGCTGTTTTGGGTCATATCTCCTTTCCAGAGGGGTTGTTAGACTTTGTTCTCTGATTTCAAGATTTCGTTCCCTTTCCTGAAAGGAAGACTTTCCTTTCAGGAAAGGGAACGAAATCTTGCGATTTTAATGAGCATTAATTGGGCAAGCTTCCGTCCATTTCCCTGCACTTCTGGCCACCCCATTCACTTTTATGGCTTTCGCTTGCTTCTGTCATTTTTTAATTTTTTTTTTCCATTTCACTTCTGAGACATCTTCTCCTATCCCTTGTTTTGCATGGCTTCCCTGATTCCAGGATTTAAATTGGAGTCATGTTTGGTAAGTCTTGGCCTTTTTCAGCGGCCCTCATTTCATCTCAGTCTCTTTGGTGGCAATCACTCCATTTCCAAATTTTCTCGGTTTTTTTCGCTTGCGCTGTTTTGGGTCATATCTCCTTTCCAGAGGGGTTGTTAGACTTTGTTCTCTGATTTCAAGATTTCGTTCCCTTTCCTGAAAGGAAGACTTTCCTTTCAGGAAAGGGAACGAAATCTTGCGATTTTAATGAGCATTAATTGGGCAAGCTTTCGTCCATTTCCCTGCACTTCTGGCCACCCCATTCACTTTTATGGTTTTCGCTTGCTTCTGTCATTTTCCCATGGGTTTTTTTTCCATTTCACTTCTGAGACATCTTCTCCTATCTCTTGTTTTGCATGGCTTCCCTGATTCCAGGATTTAAATTGGAGTCATTTTTGGTAAGTCTTGGCCTTTTTCAGCGGCCCTCATTTCATCTCAGTCTCTTTGGTGGCAATCACTCCATTTCCAAATTTTCTCGGTTTTTTTCGCTTGCGCTGTTTTGGGTCATATCTCCTTTCCAGAGGGGTTGTTAGACTTTGTTCTCTGATTTCAAGATTTCGTTCCCTTTCCTGAAAGGAAGACTTTCCTTTCAGGAAAGGGAACGAAATCTTGCGATTTTAATGAGCATTAATTGGGCAAGCTTCCGTCCATTTCCCTGCACTTCTGGCCACCCCATTCACTTTTATGGTTTTCGCTTGCTTCTGTCATTTTTTAATTTTTTTTTTCCATTTCACTTCTGAGACATCTTCTCCTATCTCTTGTTTTGCATGGCTTCCCTGATTCCAGGATTTAAATTGGAGTCATTTTTGGTAAGTCTTGGCCTTTTTCAGCGGCCCTCACTTCATCTCAGTCTCTTTGGTGGCAATCACTCCATTTCCAAATTTTCTCGGTTTTTTTCGCTTGAGCTGTTTTGGGTCATATCTCCTTTCCAGAGGGGTTGTTAGACTTTGTTCTCTGATTTCAAGATTTCGTTCCCTTTCCTGAAAGGAAGACTTTCCTTTCAGGGAAGGGAACGAAATCTTGCGATTTTAATGAGCATTAATTGGGCAAGCTTCCGTCCATTTCCCTGCACTTCTGGCCACCCCATTCACTTTTATGGTTTTTGCTTGCTTCTGACATTTTTTAATTTTTTTTTTTTCCATTTCACTTCTGAGACATCTTCTCCTATCTCTTGTTTTGCATGGCTTCCCTGATTCCAGGATTTAAATTGGAGTCATTTTTGGTAAGTCTTGGCCTTTTTCAGCGGCCCTCATTTCATCTCAGTCTCTTTGGTGGCAATCACTCCATTTCCAAATTTTCTCGGTTTTTTTCGCTTGCGCTGTTTTGGGTCATATCTCCTTTCCAGAGGGGTTGTTAGACTTTGTTCTCTGATTTCAAGATTTCGTTCCCTTTCCTGAAAGGAAGACTTTCCTTTCAGGAAAAGGAACGAAATCTTGCGATTTTAATGAGCATTAATTGGGCAAGCTTCCGTCCATTTCCCTGCACTTCTGGCCACCCCATTCACTTTTATGGTTTTCGCTTGCTTCTGTCATTTTTTAATTTTTTTTTTTCCATTTCACTTCTGAGACATCTTCTCCTATCCCTTGTTTTGCATGGCTTCCCTGATTCCAGGATTTAAATTGGAGTCATGTTTGGTAAGTCTTGGCCTTTTTCAGCGGCCCTCATTTCATCTCAGTCTCTTTGGTGGCAATCACTCCATTTCCAAATTTTCTCGGTTTTTTTCGCTTGCGCTGTTTTGGGTCATATCTCCTTTCCAGAGGGGTTGTTAGACTTTGTTCTCTGATTTCAAGATTTCGTTCCCTTTCCTGAAAGGAAGACTTTCCTTTCAGGAAAGGGAACGAAATCTTGCGATTTTAATGAGCATTAATTGGGCAAGCTTCCGTCCATTTCCCTGCACTTCTGGCCACCCCATTCACTTTTATGGTTTTCGCTTGCTTCTGTCATTTTTCCATGGTTTTTTGTTTTTCCATTTCACTTCTGAGACATCTTCTCCTATCTCTTGTTTTGCATGGCTTCCCTGATTCCAGGATTTAAATTGGAGTCATTTTTGGTAAGTCTTGGCCTTTTTCAGCGGCCCTCATTTCATCTCAGTCTCTTTGGTGGCATTCACTCCATTTCCAAATTTTCTCGGTTTTTTTGGCTTGCGCTGTTTTGGGTCATATCTCCTTTCCAGAGGGGTTGTTAGACTTTGTTCTCTGATTTCAAGATTTCGTTCCCTTTCCTGAAAGGAAGACTTTCCTTTCAGGAAAGGGAACGAAATCTTGCGATTTTAATGAGCATTAATTGGGCAAGCTTCCGTCCATTTCCCTGCACTTCTGGCCACCCCATTCACTTTTATGGCTTTCGCTTGCTTCTGTCATTTTTTAATTTTTTTTTTCCATTTCACTTCTGAGACATCTTCTCCTATCCCTTGTTTTGCATGGCTTCCCTGATTCCAGGATTTAAATTGGAGTCATGTTTGGTAAGTCTTGGCCTTTTTCAGCGGCCCTCATTTCATCTCAGTCTCTTTGGTGGCAATCACTCCATTTCCAAATTTTCTCGGTTTTTTTCGCTTGCGCTGTTTTGGGTCATATCTCCTTTCCAGAGGGGTTGTTAGACTTTGTTCTCTGATTTCAAGATTTCGTTCCCTTTCCTGAAAGGAAGACTTTCCTTTCAGGAAAGGGAACGAAATCTTGCGATTTTAATGAGCATTAATTGGGCAAGCTTTCGTCCATTTCCCTGCACTTCTGGCCACCCCATTCACTTTTATGGTTTTCGCTTGCTTCTGTCATTTTCCCATGGGTTTTTTTTCCATTTCACTTCTGAGACATCTTCTCCTATCTCTTGTTTTGCATGGCTTCCCTGATTCCAGGATTTAAATTGGAGTCATTTTTGGTAAGTCTTGGCCTTTTTCAGCGGCCCTCATTTCATCTCAGTCTCTTTGGTGGCAATCACTCCATTTCCAAATTTTCTCGGTTTTTTTCGCTTGCGCTGTTTTGGGTCATATCTCCTTTCCAGAGGGGTTGTTAGACTTTGTTCTCTGATTTCAAGATTTCGTTCCCTTTCCTGAAAGGAAGACTTTCCTTTCAGGAAAGGGAACGAAATCTTGCGATTTTAATGAGCATTAATTGGGCAAGCTTCCGTCCATTTCCCTGCACTTCTGGCCACCCCATTCACTTTTATGGTTTTCGCTTGCTTCTGTCATTTTTTAATTTTTTTTTTCCATTTCACTTCTGAGACATCTTCTCCTATCTCTTGTTTTGCATGGCTTCCCTGATTCCAGGATTTAAATTGGAGTCATTTTTGGTAAGTCTTGGCCTTTTTCAGCGGCCCTCACTTCATCTCAGTCTCTTTGGTGGCAATCACTCCATTTCCAAATTTTCTCGGTTTTTTTCGCTTGAGCTGTTTTGGGTCATATCTCCTTTCCAGAGGGGTTGTTAGACTTTGTTCTCTGATTTCAAGATTTCGTTCCCTTTCCTGAAAGGAAGACTTTCCTTTCAGGGAAGGGAACGAAATCTTGCGATTTTAATGAGCATTAATTGGGCAAGCTTCCGTCCATTTCCCTGCACTTCTGGCCACCCCATTCACTTTTATGGTTTTTGCTTGCTTCTGACATTTTTTAATTTTTTTTTTTTCCATTTCACTTCTGAGACATCTTCTCCTATCTCTTGTTTTGCATGGCTTCCCTGATTCCAGGATTTAAATTGGAGTCATTTTTGGTAAGTCTTGGCCTTTTTCAGCGGCCCTCATTTCATCTCAGTCTCTTTGGTGGCAATCACTCCATTTCCAAATTTTCTCGGTTTTTTTCGCTTGCGCTGTTTTGGGTCATATCTCCTTTCCAGAGGGGTTGTTAGACTTTGTTCTCTGATTTCAAGATTTCGTTCCCTTTCCTGAAAGGAAGACTTTCCTTTCAGGAAAGGGAACGAAATCTTGCGATTTTAATGAGCATTAATTGGGCAAGCTTCCGTCCATTTCCCTGCACTTCTGGCCACCCCATTCACTTTTATGGTTTTCGCTTGCTTCTGTCATTTTTTAATTTTTTTTTTTCCATTTCACTTCTGAGACATCTTCTCCTATCCCTTGTTTTGCATGGCTTCCCTGATTCCAGGATTTAAATTGGAGTCATGTTTGGTAAGTCTTGGCCTTTTTCAGCGGCCCTCATTTCATCTCAGTCTCTTTGGTGGCAATCACTCCATTTCCAAATTTTCTCGGTTTTTTTCGCTTGCGCTGTTTTGGGTCATATCTCCTTTCCAGAGGGGTTGTTAGACTTTGTTCTCTGATTTCAAGATTTCGTTCCCTTTCCTGAAAGGAAGACTTTCCTTTCAGGAAAGGGAACGAAATCTTGCGATTTTAATGAGCATTAATTGGGCAAGCTTCCGTCCATTTCCCTGCACTTCTGGCCACCCCATTCACTTTTATGGTTTTCGCTTGCTTCTGTCATTTTTCCATGGTTTTTTGTTTTTCCATTTCACTTCTGAGACATCTTCTCCTATCTCTTGTTTTGCATGGCTTCCCTGATTCCAGGATTTAAATTGGAGTCATTTTTGGTAAGTCTTGGCCTTTTTCAGCGGCCCTCATTTCATCTCAGTCTCTTTGGTGGCAATCACTCCATTTCCAAATTTTCTCGGTTTTTTTCGCTTGCGCTGTTTTGGGTCATATCTCCTTTCCAGAGGGGTTGTTAGACTTTGTTCTCTGATTTCAAGATTTCGTTCCCTTTCCTGAAAGGAAGACTTTCCTTTCAGGAAAGGGAACGAAATCTTGCGATTTTAATGAGCATTAATTGGGCAAGCTTCCGTCCATTTCCCTGCACTTCTGGCCACCCCATTCACTTTTATGGTTTTCGCTTGCTTCTGTCATTTTTCCATGGTTTTTTTTTCCATTTCACTTCTGAGACATCTTCTCCTATCTCTTGTTTTGCATGGCTTCCCTGATTCCAGGATTTAAATTGGAGTCATTTTTGGTAAGTCTTGGCCTTTTTCAGCGGCCCTCATTTCATCTCAGTCTCTTTGGTGGCAATCACTCCATTTCCAAATTTTCTCGGTTTTTTTCGCTTGCGCTGTTTTGGGTCATATCTCCTTTCCAGAGGGGTTGTTAGACTTTGTTCTCTGATTTCAAGATTTCGTTCCCTTTCCTGAAAGGAAGACTTTCCTTTCAGGAAAGGGAACGAAATCTTGCGATTTTAATGAGCATTAATTGGGCAAGCTTCCGTCCATTTCCCTGCACTTCTGGCCACCCCATTCACTTTTATGGTTTTCGCTTGCTTCTGTCATTTTTCCATGTTTTTTTTTTTCCATTTCACTTCTGAGACATCTTCTCCTATCTCTTGTTTTGCATGGCTTCCCTGATTCCAGGATTTAAATTGGAGTCATTTTTGGTAAGTCTTGGCCTTTTTCAGCGGCCCTCATTTCATCTCAGTCTCTTTGGTGGCAATCACTCCATTTCCAAATTTTCTCGGTTTTTTTCGCTTGCGCTGTTTTGGGTCATATCTCCTTTCCAGAGGGGTTGTTAGACTTTGTTCTCTGATTTCAAGATTTCGTTCCCTTTCCTGAAAGGAAGACTTTCCTTTCAGGAAAGGGAACGAAATCTTGCGATTTTAATGAGCATTAATTGGGCAAGCTTCCGTCCATTTCCCTGCACTTCTGGCCACCCCATTCACTTTTATGGTTTTCGCTTGCTTCTGTCATTTTCCCATGGGTTTTTTTTCCATTTCACTTCTGAGACATCTTCTCCTATCTCTTGTTTTGCATGGCTTCCCTGATTCCAGGATTTAAATTGGAGTCATTTTTGGTAAGTCTTGGCCTTTTTCAGCGGCCCTCATTTCATCTCAGTCTCTTTGGTGGCATTCACTCCATTTCCAAATTTTCTCGGTTTTTTTGGCTTGCGCTGTTTTGGGTCATATCTCCTTTCCAGAGGGGTTGTTAGACTTTGTTCTCTGATTTCAAGATTTCGTTCCCTTTCCTGAAAGGAAGACTTTCCTTTCAGGAAAGGGAACGAAATCTTGCGATTTTAATGAGCATTAATTGGGCAAGCTTCCGTCCATTTCCCTGCACTTCTGGCCACCCCATTCACTTTTATGGCTTTCGCTTGCTTCTGTCATTTTTTAATTTTTTTTTTCCATTTCACTTCTGAGACATCTTCTCCTATCCCTTGTTTTGCATGGCTTCCCTGATTCCAGGATTTAAATTGGAGTCATGTTTGGTAAGTCTTGGCCTTTTTCAGCGGCCCTCATTTCATCTCAGTCTCTTTGGTGGCAATCACTCCATTTCCAAATTTTCTCGGTTTTTTTCGCTTGCGCTGTTTTGGGTCATATCTCCTTTCCAGAGGGGTTGTTAGACTTTGTTCTCTGATTTCAAGATTTCGTTCCCTTTCCTGAAAGGAAGACTTTCCTTTCAGGAAAGGGAACGAAATCTTGCGATTTTAATGAGCATTAATTGGGCAAGCTTCCGTCCATTTCCCTGCACTTCTGGCCACCCCATTCACTTTTATGGTTTTCGCTTGCTTCTGTCATTTTTCCATGGTTTTTTGTTTTTCCATTTCACTTCTGAGACATCTTCTCCTATCTCTTGTTTTGCATGGCTTCCCTGATTCCAGGATTTAAATTGGAGTCATTTTTGGTAAGTCTTGGCCTTTTTCAGCGGCCCTCATTTCATCTCAGTCTCTTTGGTGGCATTCACTCCATTTCCAAATTTTCTCGGTTTTTTTGGCTTGCGCTGTTTTGGGTCATATCTCCTTTCCAGAGGGGTTGTTAGACTTTGTTCTCTGATTTCAAGATTTCGTTCCCTTTCCTGAAAGGAAGACTTTCCTTTCAGGAAAGGGAACGAAATCTTGCGATTTTAATGAGCATTAATTGGGCAAGCTTCCGTCCATTTCCCTGCACTTCTGGCCACCCCATTCACTTTTATGGCTTTCGCTTGCTTCTGTCATTTTTTAATTTTTTTTTTCCATTTCACTTCTGAGACATCTTCTCCTATCCCTTGTTTTGCATGGCTTCCCTGATTCCAGGATTTAAATTGGAGTCATGTTTGGTAAGTCTTGGCCTTTTTCAGCGGCCCTCATTTCATCTCAGTCTCTTTGGTGGCAATCACTCCATTTCCAAATTTTCTCGGTTTTTTTCGCTTGCGCTGTTTTGGGTCATATCTCCTTTCCAGAGGGGTTGTTAGACTTTGTTCTCTGATTTCAAGATTTCGTTCCCTTTCCTGAAAGGAAGACTTTCCTTTCAGGAAAGGGAACGAAATCTTGCGATTTTAATGAGCATTAATTGGGCAAGCTTTCGTCCATTTCCCTGCACTTCTGGCCACCCCATTCACTTTTATGGTTTTCGCTTGCTTCTGTCATTTTCCCATGGGTTTTTTTTCCATTTCACTTCTGAGACATCTTCTCCTATCTCTTGTTTTGCATGGCTTCCCTGATTCCAGGATTTAAATTGGAGTCATTTTTGGTAAGTCTTGGCCTTTTTCAGCGGCCCTCATTTCATCTCAGTCTCTTTGGTGGCAATCACTCCATTTCCAAATTTTCTCGGTTTTTTTCGCTTGCGCTGTTTTGGGTCATATCTCCTTTCCAGAGGGGTTGTTAGACTTTGTTCTCTGATTTCAAGATTTCGTTCCCTTTCCTGAAAGGAAGACTTTCCTTTCAGGAAAGGGAACGAAATCTTGCGATTTTAATGAGCATTAATTGGGCAAGCTTCCGTCCATTTCCCTGCACTTCTGGCCACCCCATTCACTTTTATGGTTTTCGCTTGCTTCTGTCATTTTTTAATTTTTTTTTTCCATTTCACTTCTGAGACATCTTCTCCTATCTCTTGTTTTGCATGGCTTCCCTGATTCCAGGATTTAAATTGGAGTCATTTTTGGTAAGTCTTGGCCTTTTTCAGCGGCCCTCACTTCATCTCAGTCTCTTTGGTGGCAATCACTCCATTTCCAAATTTTCTCGGTTTTTTTCGCTTGAGCTGTTTTGGGTCATATCTCCTTTCCAGAGGGGTTGTTAGACTTTGTTCTCTGATTTCAAGATTTCGTTCCCTTTCCTGAAAGGAAGACTTTCCTTTCAGGGAAGGGAACGAAATCTTGCGATTTTAATGAGCATTAATTGGGCAAGCTTCCGTCCATTTCCCTGCACTTCTGGCCACCCCATTCACTTTTATGGTTTTTGCTTGCTTCTGACATTTTTTAATTTTTTTTTTTTCCATTTCACTTCTGAGACATCTTCTCCTATCTCTTGTTTTGCATGGCTTCCCTGATTCCAGGATTTAAATTGGAGTCATTTTTGGTAAGTCTTGGCCTTTTTCAGCGGCCCTCATTTCATCTCAGTCTCTTTGGTGGCAATCACTCCATTTCCAAATTTTCTCGGTTTTTTTCGCTTGCGCTGTTTTGGGTCATATCTCCTTTCCAGAGGGGTTGTTAGACTTTGTTCTCTGATTTCAAGATTTCGTTCCCTTTCCTGAAAGGAAGACTTTCCTTTCAGGAAAAGGAACGAAATCTTGCGATTTTAATGAGCATTAATTGGGCAAGCTTCCGTCCATTTCCCTGCACTTCTGGCCACCCCATTCACTTTTATGGTTTTCGCTTGCTTCTGTCATTTTTTAATTTTTTTTTTTCCATTTCACTTCTGAGACATCTTCTCCTATCCCTTGTTTTGCATGGCTTCCCTGATTCCAGGATTTAAATTGGAGTCATGTTTGGTAAGTCTTGGCCTTTTTCAGCGGCCCTCATTTCATCTCAGTCTCTTTGGTGGCAATCACTCCATTTCCAAATGTTCTCGGTTTTTTTCGCTTGCGCTGTTTTGGGTCATATCTCCTTTCCAGAGGGGTTGTTAGACTTGTTTCTCTGATTTCAAGATTTCGTTCCCTTTCCTGAAAGGAAGACTTTCCTTTCAGGAAAGGGAACGAAATCTTGCGATTTTAATGAGCATTAATTGGGCAAGCTTCCGTCCATTTCCCTGCACTTCTGGCCACCCCATTCACTTTTATGGTTTTCGCTTGCTTCTGTCATTTTTCCATGTTTTTTTTTTTCCATTTCACTTCTGAGACATCTTCTCCTATCTCTTGTTTTGCATGGCTTCCCTGATTCCAGGATTTAAATTGGAGTCATTTTTGGTAAGTCTTGGCCTTTTTCAGCGGCCCTCATTTCATCTCAGTCTCTTTGGTGGCAATCACTCCATTTCCAAATTTTCTCGGTTTTTTTCGCTTGCGCTGTTTTGGGTCATATCTCCTTTCCAGAGGGGTTGTTAGACTTTGTTCTCTGATTTCAAGATTTCGTTCCCTTTCCTGAAAGGAAGACTTTCCTTTCAGGAAAGGGAACGAAATCTTGCGATTTTAATGAGCATTAATTGGGCAAGCTTCCGTCCATTTCCCTGCACTTCTGGCCACCCCATTCACTTTTATGGTTTTCGCTTGCTTCTGTCATTTTCCCATGGGTTTTTTTTCCATTTCACTTCTGAGACATCTTCTCCTATCTCTTGTTTTGCATGGCTTCCCTGATTCCAGGATTTAAATTGGAGTCATTTTTGGTAAGTCTTGGCCTTTTTCAGCGGCCCTCATTTCATCTCAGTCTCTTTGGTGGCATTCACTCCATTTCCAAATTTTCTCGGTTTTTTTGGCTTGCGCTGTTTTGGGTCATATCTCCTTTCCAGAGGGGTTGTTAGACTTTGTTCTCTGATTTCAAGATTTCGTTCCCTTTCCTGAAAGGAAGACTTTCCTTTCAGGAAAGGGAACGAAATCTTGCGATTTTAATGAGCATTAATTGGGCAAGCTTCCGTCCATTTCCCTGCACTTCTGGCCACCCCATTCACTTTTATGGCTTTCGCTTGCTTCTGTCATTTTTTAATTTTTTTTTTCCATTTCACTTCTGAGACATCTTCTCCTATCCCTTGTTTTGCATGGCTTCCCTGATTCCAGGATTTAAATTGGAGTCATGTTTGGTAAGTCTTGGCCTTTTTCAGCGGCCCTCATTTCATCTCAGTCTCTTTGGTGGCAATCACTCCATTTCCAAATTTTCTCGGTTTTTTTCGCTTGCGCTGTTTTGGGTCATATCTCCTTTCCAGAGGGGTTGTTAGACTTTGTTCTCTGATTTCAAGATTTCGTTCCCTTTCCTGAAAGGAAGACTTTCCTTTCAGGAAAGGGAACGAAATCTTGCGATTTTAATGAGCATTAATTGGGCAAGCTTCCGTCCATTTCCCTGCACTTCTGGCCACCCCATTCACTTTTATGGTTTTCGCTTGCTTCTGTCATTTTTCCATGGTTTTTTTTTCCATTTCACTTCTGAGACATCTTCTCCTATCTCTTGTTTTGCATGGCTTCCCTGATTCCAGGATTTAAATTGGAGTCACTTTTGGTAAGTCTTGGCCTTTTTCAGCGGCCCTCATTTCATCTCAGTCTCTTTGGTGGCAATCACTCCATTTCCAAATTTTCTCGGTTTTTTTCGCTTGCGCTGTTTTGGGTCATATCTCCTTTCCAGAGGGGTTGTTAGACTTTGTTCTCTGATTTCAAGATTTCGTTCCCTTTCCTGAAAGGAAGACTTTCCTTTCAGGAAAGGGAACGAAATCTTGCGATTTTAATGAGCATTAATTGGGCAAGCTTCCGTCCATTTCCCTGCACTTCTGGCCACCCCATTCACTTTTATGGTTTTCGCTTGCTTCTGTCATTTTTCCATGGTTTTTTGTTTTTCCATTTCACTTCTGAGACATCTTCTCCTATCTCTTGTTTTGCATGGCTTCCCTGATTCCAGGATTTAAATTGGAGTCATTTTTGGTAAGTCTTGGCCTTTTTCAGCGGCCCTCATTTCATCTCAGTCTCTTTGGTGGCAATCACTCCATTTCCAAATTTTCTCGGTTTTTTTCGCTTGCGCTGTTTTGGGTCATATCTCCTTTCCAGAGGGGTTGTTAGACTTTGTTCTCTGATTTCAAGATTTCGTTCCCTTTCCTGAAAGGAAGACTTTCCTTTCAGGAAAGGGAACGAAATCTTGCGATTTTAATGAGCATTAATTGGGCAAGCTTCCGTCCATTTCCCTGCACTTCTGGCCACCCCATTCACTTTTATGGTTTTCGCTTGCTTCTGTCATTTTCCCATGGGTTTTTTTTCCATTTCACTTCTGAGACATCTTCTCCTATCTCTTGTTTTGCATGGCTTCCCTGATTCCAGGATTTAAATTGGAGTCATTTTTGGTAAGTCTTGGCCTTTTTCAGCGGCCCTCATTTCATCTCAGTCTCTTTGGTGGCAATCACTCCATTTCCAAATTTTCTCGGTTTTTTTCGCTTGCGCTGTTTTGGGTCATATCTCCTTTCCAGACGGGTTGTTAGACTTTGTTCTCTGATTTCAAGATTTCGTTCCCTTTCCTGAAAGGAAGACTTTCCTTTCAGGAAAAGGAACGAAATCTTGCGATTTTAATGAGCATTAATTGGGCAAGCTTCCGTCCATTTCCCTGCACTTCTGGCCACCCCATTCACTTTTATGGTTTTCGCTTGCTTCTGTCATTTTTTAATTTTTTTTTTTCCATTTCACTTCTGAGACATCTTCTCCTATCCCTTGTTTTGCATGGCTTCCCTGATTCCAGGATTTAAATTGGAGTCATGTTTGGTAAGTCTTGGCCTTTTTCAGCGGCCCTCATTTCATCTCAGTCTCTTTGGTGGCAATCACTCCATTTCCAAATTTTCTCGGTTTTTTTCGCTTGCGCTGTTTTGGGTCATATCTCCTTTCCAGAGGGGTTGTTAGACTTTGTTCTCTGATTTCAAGATTTCGTTCCCTTTCCTGAAAGGAAGACTTTCCTTTCAGGAAAGGGAACGAAATCTTGCGATTTTAATGAGCATTAATTGGGCAAGCTTCCGTCCATTTCCCTGCACTTCTGGCCACCCCATTCACTTTTATGGTTTTCGCTTGCTTCTGTCATTTTTCCATGTTTTTTTTTTTCCATTTCACTTCTGAGACATCTTCTCCTATCTCTTGTTTTGCATGGCTTCCCTGATTCCAGGATTTAAATTGGAGCCATTTTTGGTAAGTCTTGGCCTTTTTCAGCGGCCCTCATTTCATCTCAGTCTCTTTGGTGGCAATCACTCCATTTCCAAATTTTCTCGGTTTTTTTCGCTTGCGCTGTTTTGGGTCATATCTCCTTTCCAGAGGGGTTGTTAGACTTTGTTCTCTGATTTCAAGATTTCGTTCCCTTTCCTGAAAGGAAGACTTTCCTTTCAGGAAAGGGAACGAAATCTTGCGATTTTAATGAGCATTAATTGGGCAAGCTTCCGTCCATTTCCCTGCACTTCTGGCCACCCCATTCACTTTTATGGTTTTCGCTTGCTTCTGTCATTTTCCCATGGGTTTTTTTTTCCATTTCACTTCTGAGACATCTTCTCCTATCTCTTGTTTTGCATGGCTTCCCTGATTCCAGGATTTAAATTGGAGTCATTTTTGGTAAGTCTTGGCCTTTTTCAGCGGCCCTCATTTCATCTCAGTCTCTTTGGTGGCAATCACTCCATTTCCAAATTTTCTCGGTTTTTTTCGCTTGCGCTGTTTTGGGTCATATCTCCTTTCCAGAGGGGTTGTTAGACTTTGTTCTCTGATTTCAAGATTTCGTTCCCTTTCCTGAAAGGAAGACTTTCCTTTCAGGAAAGGGAACGAAATCTTGCGATTTTAATGAGCATTAATTGGGCAAGCTTCCGTCCATTTCCCTGCACTTCTGGCCACGCCATTCACTTTTATGGTTTTCGCTTGCTTCTGTCATTTTTCCATGGTTTTTTTTTCCATTTCACTTCTGAGACATCTTCTCCTATCTCTTGTTTTGCATGGCTTCCCTGATTCCAGGATTTAAATTGGAGTCACTTTTGGTAAGTCTTGGCCTTTTTCAGCGGCCCTCATTTCATCTCAGTCTCTTTGGTGGCAATCACTCCATTTCCAAATTTTCTGGGTTTTTTTCGCTTGCGCTGTTTTGGGTCATATCTCCTTTCCAGAGGGGTTGTTAGACTTTGTTCTCTGATTTCAAGATTTCGTTCCCTTTCCTGAAAGGAAGACTTTCCTTTCAGGAAAGGGAACGAAATCTTGCGATTTTAATGAGCATTAATTGGGCAAGCTTCCGTCCATTTCCCTGCACTTCTGGCCACCCCATTCACTTTTATGGTTTTCGCTTGCTTCTGTCATTTTTCCATGGTTTTTTGTTTTTCCATTTCACTTCTGAGACATCTTCTCCTATCTCTTGTTTTGCATGGCTTCCCTGATTCCAGGATTTAAATTGGAGTCATTTTTGGTAAGTCTTGGCCTTTTTCAGCGGCCCTCATTTCATCTCAGTCTCTTTGGTGGCAATCACTCCATTTCCAAATTTTCTCGGTTTTTTTCGCTTGCGCTGTTTTGGGTCATATCTCCTTTCCAGAGGGGTTGTTAGACTTTGTTCTCTGATTTCAAGATTTCGTTCCGTTTCCTGAAAGGAAGACTTTCCTTTCAGGAAAGGGAACGAAATCTTGCGATTTTAATGAGCATTAATTGGGCAAGCTTCCGTCCATTTCCCTGCACTTCTGGCCACCCCATTCACTTTTATGGTTTTCGCTTGCTTCTGTCATTTTTTAATTTTTTTTTTTCCATTTCACTTCTGAGACATCTTCTCCTATCTCTTGTTTTGCATGGCTTCCCTGATTCCAGGATTTAAATTGGAGTCATTTTTGGTAAGTCTTGGCCTTTTTCAGCGGCCCTCATTTCATCTCAGTCTCTTTGGTGGCAATCACTCCATTTCCAAATTTTCTCGGTTTTTTTCGCTTGCGCTGTTTTGGGTCATATCTCCTTTCCAGAGGGGTTGTTAGACTTTGTTCTCTGATTTCAAGATTTCGTTCCCTTTCCTGAAAGGAAGACTTTCCTTTCAGGAAAGGGAACGAAATCTTGCGATTTTAATGAGCATTAATTGGGCAAGCTTCCGTCCATTTCCCTGCACTTCTGGCCACCCCATTCACTTTTATGGTTTTCGCTTGCTTCTGTCATTTTTTAATTTTTTTTTTTCCATTTCACTTCTGAGACATCTTCTCCTATCTCTTGTTTTGCATGGCTTCCCTGATTCCAGGATTTAAATTGGAGTCATTTTTGGTAAGTCTTGGCCTTTTTCAGCGGCCCTCATTTCATCTCAGTCTCTTTGGTGGCAATCACTCCATTTCCAAATTTTCTCGGTTTTTTTCGCTTGCGCTGTTTTGGGTCATATCTCCTTTCCAGAGGGGTTGTTAGACTTTGTTCTCTGATTTCAAGATTTCGTTCCCTTTCCTGAAAGGAAGACTTTCCTTTCAGGAAAGGGAACGAAATCTTGCGATTTTAATGAGCATTAATTGGGCAAGCTTCCGTCCATTTCCCTGCACTTCTGGCCACCCCATTCACTTTTATGGTTTTCGCTTGCTTCTGTCATTTTCCCATGGGTTTTTTTTCCATTTCACTTCTGAGACATCTTCTCCTATCTCTTGTTTTGCATGGCTTCCCTGATTCCAGGATTTAAATTGGAGTCATTTTTGGTAAGTCTTGGCCTTTTTCAGCGGCCCTCATTTCATCTCAGTCTCTTTGGTGGCATTCACTCCATTTCCAAATTTTCTCGGTTTTTTTGGCTTGCGCTGTTTTGGGTCATATCTCCTTTCCAGAGGGGTTGTTAGACTTTGTTCTCTGATTTCAAGATTTCGTTCCCTTTCCTGAAAGGAAGACTTTCCTTTCAGGAAAGGGAACGAAATCTTGCGATTTTAATGAGCATTAATTGGGCAAGCTTCCGTCCATTTCCCTGGACTTCTGGCCACCCCATTCACTTTTATGGCTTTCGCTTGCTTCTGTCATTTTTTAATTTTTTTTTTCCATTTCACTTCTGAGACATCTTCTCCTATCCCTTGTTTTGCATGGCTTCCCTGATTCCAGGATTTAAATTGGAGTCATGTTTGGTAAGTCTTGGCCTTTTTCAGCGGCCCTCATTTCATCTCAGTCTCTTTGGTGGCAATCACTCCATTTCCAAATTTTCTCGGTTTTTTTCGCTTGCGCTGTTTTGGGTCATATCTCCTTTCCAGAGGGGTTGTTAGACTTTGTTCTCTGATTTCAAGATTTCGTTCCCTTTCCTGAAAGGAAGACTTTCCTTTCAGGAAAGGGAACGAAATCTTGCGATTTTAATGAGCATTAATTGGGCAAGCTTTCGTCCATTTCCCTGCACTTCTGGCCACCCCATTCACTTTTATGGTTTTCGCTTGCTTCTGTCATTTTCCCATGGGTTTTTTTTCCATTTCACTTCTGAGACATCTTCTCCTATCTCTTGTTTTGCATGGCTTCCCTGATTCCAGGATTTAAATTGGAGTCATTTTTGGTAAGTCTTGGCCTTTTTCAGCGGCCCTCATTTCATCTCAGTCTCTTTGGTGGCAATCACTCCATTTCCAAATTTTCTCGGTTTTTTTCGCTTGCGCTGTTTTGGGTCATATCTCCTTTCCAGAGGGGTTGTTAGACTTTGTTCTCTGATTTCAAGATTTCGTTCCCTTTCCTGAAAGGAAGACTTTCCTTTCAGGAAAGGGAACGAAATCTTGCGATTTTAATGAGCATTAATTGGGCAAGCTTCCGTCCATTTCCCTGCACTTCTGGCCACCCCATTCACTTTTATGGTTTTCGCTTGCTTCTGTCATTTTTCCATGGTTTTTTGTTTTTCCATTTCACTTCTGAGACATCTTCTCCTATCTCTTGTTTTGCATGGCTTCCCTGATTCCAGGATTTAAATTGGAGTCATTTTTGGTAAGTCTTGGCCTTTTTCAGCGGCCCTCATTTCATCTCAGTCTCTTTGGTGGCAATCACTCCATTTCCAAATTTTCTCGGTTTTTTTCGCTTGCGCTGTTTTGGGTCATATCTCCTTTCCAGAGGGGTTGTTAGACTTTGTTCTCTGATTTCAAGATTTCGTTCCCTTTCCTGAAAGGAAGACTTTCCTTTCAGGAAAGGGAACGAAATCTTGCGATTTTAATGAGCATTAATTGGGCAAGCTTCCGTCCATTTCCCTGCACTTCTGGCCACCCCATTCACTTTTATGGTTTTCGCTTGCTTCTGTCATTTTTTAATTTTTTTTTTTCCATTTCACTTCTGAGACATCTTCTCCTATCTCTTGTTTTGCATGGCTTCCCTGATTCCAGGATTTAAATTGGAGTCATTTTTGGTAAGTCTTGGCCTTTTTCAGCGGCCCTCATTTCATCTCAGTCTCTTTGGTGGCAATCACTCCATTTCCAAATTTTCTCGGTTTTTTTCGCTTGCGCTGTTTTGGGTCATATCTCCTTTCCAGAGGGGTTGTTAGACTTTGTTCTCTGATTTCAAGATTTCGTTCCCTTTCCTGAAAGGAAGACTTTCCTTTCAGGAAAGGGAACGAAATCTTGCGATTTTAATGAGCATTAATTGGGCAAGCTTCCGTCCATTTCCCTGCACTTCTGGCCACCCCATTCACTTTTATGGTTTTCGCTTGCTTCTGTCATTTTTTAATTTTTTTTTTTCCATTTCACTTCTGAGACATCTTCTCCTATCTCTTGTTTTGCATGGCTTCCCTGATTCCAGGATTTAAATTGGAGTCATTTTTGGTAAGTCTTGGCCTTTTTCAGCGGCCCTCATTTCATCTCAGTCTCTTTGGTGGCAATCACTCCATTTCCAAATTTTCTCGGTTTTTTTCGCTTGCGCTGTTTTGGGTCATATCTCCTTTCCAGAGGGGTTGTTAGACTTTGTTCTCTGATTTCAAGATTTCGTTCCCTTTCCTGAAAGGAAGACTTTCCTTTCAGGAAAGGGAACGAAATCTTGCGATTTTAATGAGCATTAATTGGGCAAGCTTCCGTCCATTTCCCTGCACTTCTGGCCACCCCATTCACTTTTATGGTTTTCGCTTGCTTCTGTCATTTTCCCATGGGTTTTTTTTCCATTTCACTTCTGAGACATCTTCTCCTATCTCTTGTTTTGCATGGCTTCCCTGATTCCAGGATTTAAATTGGAGTCATTTTTGGTAAGTCTTGGCCTTTTTCAGCGGCCCTCATTTCATCTCAGTCTCTTTGGTGGCATTCACTCCATTTCCAAATTTTCTCGGTTTTTTTGGCTTGCGCTGTTTTGGGTCATATCTCCTTTCCAGAGGGGTTGTTAGACTTTGTTCTCTGATTTCAAGATTTCGTTCCCTTTCCTGAAAGGAAGACTTTCCTTTCAGGAAAGGGAACGAAATCTTGCGATTTTAATGAGCATTAATTGGGCAAGCTTCCGTCCATTTCCCTGGACTTCTGGCCACCCCATTCACTTTTATGGCTTTCGCTTGCTTCTGTCATTTTTCCATGGTTTTTTTTTCCATTTCACTTCTGAGACATCTTCTCCTATCCCTTGTTTTGCATGGCTTCCCTGATTCCAGGATTTAAATTGGAGTCATGTTTGGTAAGTCTTGGCCTTTTTCAGCGGCCCTCATTTCATCTCAGTCTCTTTGGTGGCAATCACTCCATTTCCAAATTTTCTCGGTTTTTTTCGCTTGCGCTGTTTTGGGTCATATCTCCTTTCCAGAGGGGTTGTTAGACTTTGTTCTCTGATTTCAAGATTTCGTTCCCTTTCCTGAAAGGAAGACTTTCCTTTCAGGAAAGGGAACGAAATCTTGCGATTTTAATGAGCATTAATTGGGCAAGCTTTCGTCCATTTCCCTGCACTTCTGGCCACCCCATTCACTTTTATGGTTTTCGCTTGCTTCTGTCATTTTCCCATGGGTTTTTTTTCCATTTCACTTCTGAGACATCTTCTCCTATCTCTTGTTTTGCATGGCTTCCCTGATTCCAGGATTTAAATTGGAGTCATTTTTGGTAAGTCTTGGCCTTTTTCAGCGGCCCTCATTTCATCTCAGTCTCTTTGGTGGCAATCACTCCATTTCCAAATTTTCTCGGTTTTTTTCGCTTGCGCTGTTTTGGGTCATATCTCCTTTCCAGAGGGGTTGTTAGACTTTGTTCTCTGATTTCAAGATTTCGTTCCCTTTCCTGAAAGGAAGACTTTCCTTTCAGGGAAGGGAACGAAATCTTGCGATTTTAATGAGCATTAATTGGGCAAGCTTCCGTCCATTTCCCTGCACTTCTGGCCACCCCATTCACTTTTATGGTTTTTGCTTGCTTCTGACATTTTTTAATTTTTTTTTTTTCCATTTCACTTCTGAGACATCTTCTCCTATCTCTTGTTTTGCATGGCTTCCCTGATTCCAGGATTTAAATTGGAGTCATTTTTGGTAAGTCTTGGCCTTTTTCAGCGGCCCTCATTTCATCTCAGTCTCTTTGGTGGCAATCACTCCATTTCCAAATTTTCTCGGTTTTTTTCGCTTGCGCTGTTTTGGGTCATATCTCCTTTCCAGAGGGGTTGTTAGACTTTGTTCTCTGATTTCAAGATTTCGTTCCCTTTCCTGAAAGGAAGACTTTCCTTTCAGGAAAAGGAACGAAATCTTGCGATTTTAATGAGCATTAATTGGGCAAGCTTCCGTCCATTTCCCTGCACTTCTGGCCACCCCATTCACTTTTATGGTTTTCGCTTGCTTCTGTCATTTTTTAATTTTTTTTTTTCCATTTCACTTCTGAGACATCTTCTCCTATCTCTTGTTTTGCATGGCTTCCCTGATTCCAGGATTTAAATTGGAGTCATGTTTGGTAAGTCTTGGCCTTTTTCAGCGGCCCTCATTTCATCTCAGTCTCTTTGGTGGCAATCACTCCATTTCCAAATTTTCTCGGTTTTTTTCGCTTGCGCTGTTTTGGGTCATATCTCCTTTCCAGAGCGGTTGTTAGACTTTGTTCTCTGATTTCAAGATTTCGTTCCCTTTCCTGAAAGGAAGACTTTCCTTTCAGGAAAGGGAACGAAATCTTGCGATTTTAATGAGCATTAATTGGGCAAGCTTCCGTCCATTTCCCTGCACTTCTGGCCACCCCATTCACTTTTATGGTTTTCGCTTGCTTCTGTCATTTTTCCATGTTTTTTTTTTTCCATTTCACTTCTGAGACATCTTCTCCTATCTCTTGTTTTGCATGGCTTCCCTGATTCCAGGATTTAAATTGGAGTCATTTTTGGTAAGTCTTGGCCTTTTTCAGCGGCCCTCATTTCATCTCAGTCTCTTTGGTGGCAATCACTCCATTTCCAAATTTTCTCGGTTTTTTTCGCTTGCGCTGTTTTGGGTCATATCTCCTTTCCAGAGGGGTTGTTAGACTTTGTTCTCTGATTTCAAGATTTCGTTCCCTTTCCTGAAAGGAAGACTTTCCTTTCAGGAAAGGGAACGAAATCTTGCGATTTTAATGAGCATTAATTGGGCAAGCTTCCGTCCATTTCCCTGCACTTCTGGCCACCCCATTCACTTTTATGGCTTTCGCTTGCTTCTGTCATTTTTTAATTTTTTTTTTTCCATTTCACTTCTGAGACATCTTCTCCTATCTCTTGTTTTGCATGGCTTCCCTGATTCCAGGATTTAAATTGGAGTCATTTTTGGTAAGTCTTGGCCTTTTTCAGCGGCCCTCATTTCATCTCAGTCTCTTTGGTGGCAATCACTCCATTTCCAAATTTTCTCGGTTTTTTTCGCTTGCGCTGTTTTGGGTCATATCTCCTTTCCAGAGGGGTTGTTAGACTTTGTTCTCTGATTTCAAGATTTCGTTCCCTTTCCTGAAAGGAAGACTTTCCTTTCAGGAAAGGGAACGAAATCTTGCGATTTTAATGAGCATTAATTGGGCAAGCTTCCGTCCATTTCCCTGCACTTCTGGCCACCCCATTCACTTTTATGGTTTTCGCTTGCTTCTGTCATTTTTCCATGGTTTTTTTTTTCCATTTCACTTCTGAGACATCTTCTCCTATCTCTTGTTTTGCATGGCTTCCCTGATTCCAGGATTTAAATTGGAGTCATTTTTGGTAAGTCTTGGCCTTTTTCAGCGGCCCTCATTTCATCTCAGTCTCTTTGGTGGCAATCACTCCATTTCCAAATTTTCTCGGTTTTTTTCGCTTGCGCTGTTTTGGGTCATATCTCCTTTCCAGAGGGGTTGTTAGACTTTGTTCTCTGATTTCAAGATTTCGTTCCCTTTCCTGAAAGGAAGACTTTCCTTTCAGGAAAGGGAACGAAATCTTGCGATTTTAATGAGCATTAATTGGGCAAGCTTCCGTCCATTTCCCTGCACTTCTGGCCACCCCATTCACTTTTATGGTTTTCGCTTGCTTCTGTCATTTTCCCATGGGTTTTTTTTCCATTTCACTTCTGAGACATCTTCTCCTATCTCTTGTTTTGCATGGCTTCCCTGATTCCAGGATTTAAATTGGAGTCATTTTTGGTAAGTCTTGGCCTTTTTCAGCGGCCCTCATTTCATCTCAGTCTCTTTGGTGGCATTCACTCCATTTCCAAATTTTCTCGGTTTTTTTGGCTTGCGCTGTTTTGGGTCATATCTCCTTTCCAGAGGGGTTGTTAGACTTTGTTCTCTGATTTCAAGATTTCGTTCCCTTTCCTGAAAGGAAGACTTTCCTTTCAGGAAAGGGAACGAAATCTTGCGATTTTAATGAGCATTAATTGGGCAAGCTTCCGTCCATTTCCCTGCACTTCTGGCCACCCCATTCACTTTTATGGCTTTCGCTTGCTTCTGTCATTTTTTAATTTTTTTTTTCCATTTCACTTCTGAGACATCTTCTCCTATCCCTTGTTTTGCATGGCTTCCCTGATTCCAGGATTTAAATTGGAGTCATGTTTGGTAAGTCTTGGCCTTTTTCAGCGGCCCTCATTTCATCTCAGTCTCTTTGGTGGCAATCACTCCATTTCCAAATTTTCTCGGTTTTTTTCGCTTGCGCTGTTTTGGGTCATATCTCCTTTCCAGAGGGGTTGTTAGACTTTGTTCTCTGATTTCAAGATTTCGTTCCCTTTCCTGAAAGGAAGACTTTCCTTTCAGGAAAGGGAACGAAATCTTGCGATTTTAATGAGCATTAATTGGGCAAGCTTCCGTCCATTTCCCTGCACTTCTGGCCACCCCATTCACTTTTATGGCTTTCGCTTGCTTCTGTCATTTTCCCATGGGTTTTTTTTCCATTTCACTTCTGAGACATCTTCTCCTATCTCTTGTTTTGCATGGCTTCCCTGATTCCAGGATTTAAATTGGAGTCATTTTTGGTAAGTCTTGGCCTTTTTCAGCGGCCCTCATTTCATCTCAGTCTCTTTGGTGGCAATCACTCCATTTCCAAATTTTCTCGGTTTTTTTCGCTTGCGCTGTTTTGGGTCATATCTCCTTTCCAGAGGGGTTGTTAGACTTTGTTCTCTGATTTCAAGATTTCGTTCCCTTTCCTGAAAGGAAGACTTTCCTTTCAGGAAAGGGAACGAAATCTTGCGATTTTAATGAGCATTAATTGGGCAAGCTTCCGTCCATTTCCCTGCACTTCTGGCCACCCCATTCACTTTTATGGTTTTCGCTTGCTTTTGTCATTTTTTAATTTTTTTTTTCCATTTCACTTCTGAGACATCTTCTCCTATCTCTTGTTTTGCATGGCTTCCCTGATTCCAGGATTTAAATTGGAGTCATTTTTGGTAAGTCTTGGCCTTTTTCAGCGGCCCTCACTTCATCTCAGTCTCTTTGGTGGCAATCACTCCATTTCCAAATTTTCTCGGTTTTTTTCGCTTGAGCTGTTTTGGGTCATATCTCCTTTCCAGAGGGGTTGTTAGACTTTGTTCTCTGATTTCAAGATTTCGTTCCCTTTCCTGAAAGGAAGACTTTCCTTTCAGGGAAGGGAACGAAATCTTGCGATTTTAATGAGCATTAATTGGGCAAGCTTCCGTCCATTTCCCTGCACTTCTGGCCACCCCATTCACTTTTATGGTTTTTGCTTGCTTCTGACATTTTTTAATTTTTTTTTTTCCATTTCACTTCTGAGACATCTTCTCCTATCTCTTGTTTTGCATGGCTTCCCTGATTCCAGGATTTAAATTGGAGTCATTTTTGGTAAGTCTTGGCCTTTTTCAGCGGCCCTCATTTCATCTCAGTCTCTTTGGTGGCAATCACTCCATTTCCAAATTTTCTCGGTTTTTTTCGCTTGCGCTGTTTTGGGTCATATCTCCTTTCCAGAGGGGTTGTTAGACTTTGTTCTCTGATTTCAAGATTTCGTTCCCTTTCCTGAAAGGAAGACTTTCCTTTCAGGAAAAGGAACGAAATCTTGCGATTTTAATGAGCATTAATTGGGCAAGCTTCCGTCCATTTCCCTGCACTTCTGGCCACCCCATTCACTTTTATGGTTTTCGCTTGCTTCTGTCATTTTTTAATTTTTTTTTTTCCATTTCACTTCTGAGACATCTTCTCCTATCTCTTGTTTTGCATGGCTTCCCTGATTCCAGGATTTAAATTGGAGTCATTTTTGGTAAGTCTTGGCCTTTTTCAGCGGCCCTCATTTCATCTCAGTCTCTTTGGTGGCAATCACTCCATTTCCAAATTTTCTCGGTTTTTTTCGCTTGCGCTGTTTTGGGTCATATCTCCTTTCCAGAGGGGTTGTTAGACTTTGTTCTCTGATTTCAAGATTTCGTTCCCTTTCCTGAAAGGAAGACTTTCCTTTCAGGAAAGGGAACGAAATCTTGCGATTTTAATGAGCATTAATTGGGCAAGCTTCCGTCCATTTCCCTGCACTTCTGGCCACCCCATTCACTTTTATGGTTTTCGCTTGCTTCTGTCATTTTTCCATGTTTTTTTTTTTCCATTTCACTTCTGAGACATCTTCTCCTATCTCTTGTTTTGCATGGCTTCCCTGATTCCAGGATTTAAATTGGAGTCATTTTTGGTAAGTCTTGGCCTTTTTCAGCGGCCCTCATTTCATCTCAGTCTCTTTGGTGGCAATCACTCCATTTCCAAATTTTCTCGGTTTTTTTCGCTTGCGCTGTTTTGGGTCATATCTCCTTTCCAGAGGGGTTGTTAGACTTTGTTCTCTGATTTCAAGATTTCGTTCCCTTTCCTGAAAGGAAGACTTTCCTTTCAGGAAAGGGAACGAAATCTTGCGATTTTAATGAGCATTAATTGGGCAAGCTTCCGTCCATTTCCCTGCACTTCTGGCCACCCCATTCCCTTTTATGGTTTTCGCTTGCTTCTGTCATTTTTTAATTTTTTTTTTTCCATTTCACTTCTGAGACATCTTCTCATATCTCTTGTTTTGCATGGCTTCCCTGATTCCAGGATTTAAATTGGAGTCATTTTTGGTAAGTCTTGGCCTTTTTCAGCGGCCCTCATTTCATCTCAGTCTCTTTGGTGGCAATCACTCCATTTCCAAATTTTCTCGGTTTTTTTCGCTTGCGCTGTTTTGGGTCATATCTCCTTTCCAGAGGGGTTGTTAGACTTTGTTCTCTGATTTCAAGATTTCGTTCCCTTTCCTGAAAGGAAGACTTTCCTTTCAGGAAAGGGAACGAAATCTTGCGATTTTAATGAGCATTAATTGGGCAAGCTTCCGTCCATTTCCCTGCACTTCTGGCCACCCCATTCACTTTTATGGTTTTCGCTTGCTTCTGTCATTTTTTAATTTTTTTTTTTCCATTTCACTTCTGAGACATCTTCTCCTATCTCTTGTTTTGCATGGCTTCCCTGATTCCAGGATTTAAATTGGAGTCATTTTTGGTAAGTCTTGGCCTTTTTCAGCGGCCCTCATTTCATCTCAGTCTCTTTGGTGGCAATCACTCCATTTCCAAATTTTCTCGGTTTTTTTCGCTTGCGCTGTTTTGGGTCATATCTCCTTTCCAGAGGGGTTGTTAGACTTTGTTCTCTGATTTCAAGATTTCGTTCCCTTTCCTGAAAGGAAGACTTTCCTTTCAGGAAAGGGAACGAAATCTTGCGATTTTAATGAGCATTAATTGGGCAAGCTTCCGTCCATTTCCCTGCACTTCTGGCCACCCCATTCACTTTTATGGCTTTCGCTTGCTTCTGTCATTTTCCTAAGGGTTTTTTTTCCATTTCACTTCTGAGACATCTTCTCCTATCTCTTGTTTTGCATGGCTTCCCTGATTCCAGGATTTAAATTGGAGTCATTTTTGGTAAGTCTTGGCCTTTTTCAGCGGCCCTCATTTCATCTCAGTCTCTTTGGTGGCAATCACTCCATTTCCAAATTTTCTCGGTTTTTTTCGCTTGCGCTGTTTTGGGTCATATCTCCTTTCCAGAGGGGTTGTTAGACTTTGTTCTCTGATTTCAAGATTTCGTTCCCTTTCCTGAAAGGAAGACTTTCCTTTCAGGAAAGGGAACGAAATCTTGCGATTTTAATGAGCATTAATTGGGCAAGCTTCCGTCCATTTCCCTGCACTTCTGGCCACCCCATTCACTTTTATGGTTTTCGCTTGCTTCTGTCATTTTTCCATGTTTTTTTTTTTCCATTTCACTTCTGAGACATCTTCTCCTATCTCTTGTTTTGCATGGCTTCCCTGATTCCAGGATTTAAATTGGAGTCATTTTTGGTAAGTCTTGGCCTTTTTCAGCGGCCCTCATTTCATCTCAGTCTCTTTGGTGGCAATCACTCCATTTCCAAATTTTCTCGGTTTTTTTCGCTTGCGCTGTTTTGGGTCATATCTCCTTTCCAGAGGGGTTGTTAGACTTTGTTCTCTGATTTCAAGATTTCGTTCCCTTTCCTGAAAGGAAGACTTTCCTTTCAGGAAAGGGAACGAAATCTTGCGATTTTAATGAGCATTAATTGGGCAAGCTTCCGTCCATTTCCCTGCACTTCTGGCCACCCCATTCACTTTTATGGTTTTCGCTTGCTTCTGTCATTTTCCATGGGTTTTTTTTCCATTTCACTTCTGAGACATCTTCTCCTATCTCTTGTTTTGCATGGCTTCCCTGATTCCAGGATTTAAATTGGAGTCATTTTTGGTAAGTCTTGGCCTTTTTCAGCGGCCCTCATTTCATCTCAGTCTCTTTGGTGGCATTCACTCCATTTCCAAATTTTCTCGGTTTTTTTGGCTTGCGCTGTTTTGGGTCATATCTCCTTTCCAGAGGGGTTGTTAGACTTTGTTCTCTGATTTCAAGATTTCGTTCCCTTTCCTGAAAGGAAGACTTTCCTTTCAGGAAAGGGAACGAAATCTTGCGATTTTAATGAGCATTAATTGGGCAAGCTTCCGTCCATTTCCCTGCACTTCTGGCCACCCCATTCACTTTTATGGCTTTCGCTTGCTTCTGTCATTTTTTAATTTTTTTTTTCCATTTCACTTCTGAGACATCTTCTCCTATCCCTTGTTTTGCATGGCTTCCCTGATTCCAGGATTTAAATTGGAGTCATGTTTGGTAAGTCTTGGCCTTTTTCAGCGGCCCTCATTTCATCTCAGTCTCTTTGGTGGCAATCACTCCATTTCCAAATTTTCTCGGTTTTTTTCGCTTGCGCTGTTTTGGGTCATATCTCCTTTCCAGAGGGGTTGTTAGACTTTGTTCTCTGATTTCAAGATTTCGTTCCCTTTCCTGAAAGGAAGACTTTCCTTTCAGGAAAGGGAACGAAATCTTGCGATTTTAATGAGCATTAATTGGGCAAGCTTTCGTCCATTTCCCTGCACTTCTGGCCACCCCATTCACTTTTATGGTTTTCGCTTGCTTCTGTCATTTTCCCATGGGTTTTTTTTCCATTTCACTTCTGAGACATCTTCTCCTATCTCTTGTTTTGCATGGCTTCCCTGATTCCAGGATTTAAATTGGAGTCATTTTTGGTAAGTCTTGGCCTTTTTCAGCGGCCCTCATTTCATCTCAGTCTCTTTGGTGGCAATCACTCCATTTCCAAATTTTCTCGGTTTTTTTCGCTTGCGCTGTTTTGGGTCATATCTCCTTTCCAGAGGGGTTGTTAGACTTTGTTCTCTGATTTCAAGATTTCGTTCCCTTTCCTGAAAGGAAGACTTTCCTTTCAGGAAAGGGAACGAAATCTTGCGATTTTAATGAGCATTAATTGGGCAAGCTTCCGTCCATTTCCCTGCACTTCTGGCCACCCCATTCACTTTTATGGTTTTCGCTTGCTTCTGTCATTTTTTAATTTTTTTTTTCCATTTCACTTCTGAGACATCTTCTCCTATCTCTTGTTTTGCATGGCTTCCCTGATTCCAGGATTTAAATTGGAGTCATTTTTGGTAAGTCTTGGCCTTTTTCAGCGGCCCTCACTTCATCTCAGTCTCTTTGGTGGCAATCACTCCATTTCCAAATTTTCTCGGTTTTTTTCGCTTGAGCTGTTTTGGGTCATATCTCCTTTCCAGAGGGGTTGTTAGACTTTGTTCTCTGATTTCAAGATTTCGTTCCCTTTCCTGAAAGGAAGACTTTCCTTTCAGGGAAGGGAACGAAATCTTGCGATTTTAATGAGCATTAATTGGGCAAGCTTCCGTCCATTTCCCTGCACTTCTGGCCACCCCATTCACTTTTATGGTTTTTGCTTGCTTCTGACATTTTTTAATTTTTTTTTTTTCCATTTCACTTCTGAGACATCTTCTCCTATCTCTTGTTTTGCATGGCTTCCCTGATTCCAGGATTTAAATTGGAGTCATTTTTGGTAAGTCTTGGCCTTTTTCAGCGGCCCTCATTTCATCTCAGTCTCTTTGGTGGCAATCACTCCATTTCCAAATTTTCTCGGTTTTTTTCGCTTGCGCTGTTTTGGGTCATATCTCCTTTCCAGAGGGGTTGTTAGACTTTGTTCTCTGATTTCAAGATTTCGTTCCCTTTCCTGAAAGGAAGACTTTCCTTTCAGGAAAAGGAACGAAATCTTGCGATTTTAATGAGCATTAATTGGGCAAGCTTCCGTCCATTTCCCTGCACTTCTGGCCACCCCATTCACTTTTATGGTTTTCGCTTGCTTCTGTCATTTTTTAATTTTTTTTTTTCCATTTCACTTCTGAGACATCTTCTCCTATCCCTTGTTTTGCATGGCTTCCCTGATTCCAGGATTTAAATTGGAGTCATGTTTGGTAAGTCTTGGCCTTTTTCAGCGGCCCTCATTTCATCTCAGTCTCTTTGGTGGCAATCACTCCATTTCCAAATTTTCTCGGTTTTTTTCGCTTGCGCTGTTTTGGGTCATATCTCCTTTCCAGAGGGGTTGTTAGACTTTGTTCTCTGATTTCAAGATTTCGTTCCCTTTCCTGAAAGGAAGACTTTCCTTTCAGGAAAGGGAACGAAATCTTGCGATTTTAATGAGCATTAATTGGGCAAGCTTCCGTCCATTTCCCTGCACTTCTGGCCACCCCATTCACTTTTATGGTTTTCGCTTGCTTCTGTCATTTTCCCATGGGTTTTTTTTCCATTTCACTTCTGAGACATCTTCTCCTATCTCTTGTTTTGCATGGCTTCCCTGATTCCAGGATTTAAATTGGAGTCATTTTTGGTAAGTCTTGGCCTTTTTCAGCGGCCCTCATTTCATCTCAGTCTCTTTGGTGGCATTCACTCCATTTCCAAATTTTCTCGGTTTTTTTGGCTTGCGCTGTTTTGGGTCATATCTCCTTTCCAGAGGGGTTGTTAGACTTTGTTCTCTGATTTCAAGATTTCGTTCCCTTTCCTGAAAGGAAGACTTTCCTTTCAGGAAAGGGAACGAAATCTTGCGATTTTAATGAGCATTAATTGGGCAAGCTTCCGTCCATTTCCCTGCACTTCTGGCCACCCCATTCACTTTTATGGCTTTCGCTTGCTTCTGTCATTTTTTAATTTTTTTTTTCCATTTCACTTCTGAGACATCTTCTCCTATCCCTTGTTTTGCATGGCTTCCCTGATTCCAGGATTTAAATTGGAGTCATGTTTGGTAAGTCTTGGCCTTTTTCAGCGGCCCTCATTTCATCTCAGTCTCTTTGGTGGCAATCACTCCATTTCCAAATTTTCGCGGTTTTTTTCGCTTGCGCTGTTTTGGGTCATATCTCCTTTCCAGAGGGGTTGTTAGACTTTGTTCTCTGATTTCAAGATTTCGTTCCCTTTCCTGAAAGGAAGACTTTCCTTTCAGGAAAGGGAACGAAATCTTGCGATTTTAATGAGCATTAATTGGGCAAGCTTTCGTCCATTTCCCTGCACTTCTGGCCACCCCATTCACTTTTATGGTTTTCGCTTGCTTCTGTCATTTTCCCATGGGTTTTTTTTCCATTTCACTTCTGAGACATCTTCTCCTATCTCTTGTTTTGCATGGCTTCCCTGATTCCAGGATTTAAATTGGAGTCATTTTTGGTAAGTCTTGGCCTTTTTCAGCGGCCCTCATTTCATCTCAGTCTCTTTGGTGGCAATCACTCCATTTCCAAATTTTCTCGGTTTTTTTCGCTTGCGCTGTTTTGGGTCATATCTCCTTTCCAGAGGGGTTGTTAGACTTTGTTCTCTGATTTCAAGATTTCGTTCCCTTTCCTGAAAGGAAGACTTTCCTTTCAGGAAAGGGAACGAAATCTTGCGATTTTAATGAGCATTAATTGGGCAAGCTTCCGTCCATTTCCCTGCACTTCTGGCCACCCCATTCACTTTTATGGTTTTCGCTTGCTTCTGTCATTTTTTAATTTTTTTTTTCCATTTCACTTCTGAGACATCTTCTCCTATCTCTTGTTTTGCATGGCTTCCCTGATTCCAGGATTTAAATTGGAGTCATTTTTGGTAAGTCTTGGCCTTTTTCAGCGGCCCTCACTTCATCTCAGTCTCTTTGGTGGCAATCACTCCATTTCCAAATTTTCTCGGTTTTTTTCGCTTGAGCTGTTTTGGGTCATATCTCCTTTCCAGAGGGGTTGTTAGACTTTGTTCTCTGATTTCAAGATTTCGTTCCCTTTCCTGAAAGGAAGACTTTCCTTTCAGGGAAGGGAACGAAATCTTGCGATTTTAATGAGCATTAATTGGGCAAGCTTCCGTCCATTTCCCTGCACTTCTGGCCACCCCATTCACTTTTATGGTTTTTGCTTGCTTCTGACATTTTTTAATTTTTTTTTTTTCCATTTCACTTCTGAGACATCTTCTCCTATCTCTTGTTTTGCATGGCTTCCCTGATTCCAGGATTTAAATTGGAGTCATTTTTGGTAAGTCTTGGCCTTTTTCAGCGGCCCTCATTTCATCTCAGTCTCTTTGGTGGCAATCACTCCATTTCCAAATTTTCTCGGTTTTTTTCGCTTGCGCTGTTTTGGGTCATATCTCCTTTCCAGAGGGGTTGTTAGACTTTGTTCTCTGATTTCAAGATTTCGTTCCCTTTCCTGAAAGGAAGACTTTCCTTTCAGGAAAAGGAACGAAATCTTGCGATTTTAATGAGCATTAATTGGGCAAGCTTCCGTCCATTTCCCTGCACTTCTGGCCACCCCATTCACTTTTATGGTTTTCGCTTGCTTCTGTCATTTTTTAATTTTTTTTTTTCCATTTCACTTCTGAGACATCTTCTCCTATCCCTTGTTTTGCATGGCTTCCCTGATTCCAGGATTTAAATTGGAGTCATGTTTGGTAAGTCTTGGCCTTTTTCAGCGGCCCTCATTTCATCTCAGTCTCTTTGGTGGCAATCACTCCATTTCCAAATTTTCTCGGTTTTTTTCGCTTGCGCTGTTTTGGGTCATATCTCCTTTCCAGAGGGGTTGTTAGACTTTGTTCTCTGATTTCAAGATTTCGTTCCCTTTCCTGAAAGGAAGACTTTCCTTTCAGGAAAGGGAACGAAATCTTGCGATTTTAATGAGCATTAATTGGGCAAGCTTCCGTCCATTTCCCTGCACTTTTGGCCACCCCATTCACTTTTATGGTTTTCGCTTGCTTCTGTCATTTTTCCATGTTTTTTTTTTTCCATTTCACTTCTGAGACATCTTCTCCTATCTCTTGTTTTGCATGGCTTCCCTGATTCCAGGATTTAAATTGGAGTCATTTTTGGTAAGTCTTGGCCTTTTTCAGCGGCCCTCATTTCATCTCAGTCTCTTTGGTGGCAATCACTCCATTTCCAAATTTTCTCGGTTTTTTTCGCTTGCGCTGTTTTGGGTCATATCTCCTTTCCAGAGGGGTTGTTAGACTTTGTTCTCTGATTTCAAGATTTCGTTCCCTTTCCTGAAAGGAAGACTTTCCTTTCAGGAAAGGGAACGAAATCTTGCGATTTTAATGAGCATTAATTGGGCAAGCTTCCGTCCATTTCCCTGCACTTCTGGCCACCCCATTCACTTTTATGGTTTTCGCTTGCTTCTGTCATTTTTTAATTTTTTTTTTTCCATTTCACTTCTGAGACATCTTCTCCTATCTCTTGTTTTGCATGGCTTCCCTGATTCCAGGATTTAAATTGGAGTCATTTTTGGTAAGTCTTGGCCTTTTTCAGCGGCCCTCATTTCATCTCAGTCTCTTTGGTGGCAATCACTCCATTTCCAAATTTTCTCGGTTTTTTTCGCTTGCGCTGTTTTGGGTCATATCTCCTTTCCAGAGGGGTTGTTAGACTTTGTTCTCTGATTTCAAGATTTCGTTCCCTTTCCTGAAAGGAAGACTTTCCTTTCAGGAAAGGGAACGAAATCTTGCGATTTTAATGAGCATTAATTGGGCAAGCTTCCGTCCATTTCCCTGCACTTCTGGCCACCCCATTCACTTTTATGGTTTTCGCTTGCTTCTGTCATTTTTCCATGTTTTTTTTTTTCCATTTCACTTCTGAGACATCTTCTCCTATCTCTTGTTTTGCATGGCTTCCCTGATTCCAGGATTTAAATTGGAGTCATTTTTGGTAAGTCTTGGCCTTTTTCAGCGGCCCTCATTTCATCTCAGTCTCTTTGGTGGCAATCACTCCATTTCCAAATTTTCTCGGTTTTTTTCGCTTGCGCTGTTTTGGGTCATATCTCCTTTCCAGAGGGGTTGTTAGACTTTGTTCTCTGATTTCAAGATTTCGTTCCCTTTCCTGAAAGGAAGACTTTCCTTTCAGGAAAGGGAACGAAATCTTGCGATTTTAATGAGCATTAATTGGGCAAGCTTCCGTCCATTTCCCTGCACTTCTGGCCACCCCATTCACTTTTATGGTTTTCGCTTGCTTCTGTCATTTTCCCATGGGTTTTTTTTCCATTTCACTTCTGAGACATCTTCTCCTATCTCTTGTTTTGCATGGCTTCCCTGATTCCAGGATTTAAATTGGAGTCATTTTTGGTAAGTCTTGGCCTTTTTCAGCGGCCCTCATTTCATCTCAGTCTCTTTGGTGGCATTCACTCCATTTCCAAATTTTCTCGGTTTTTTTGGCTTGCGCTGTTTTGGGTCATATCTCCTTTCCAGAGGGGTTGTTAGACTTTGTTCTCTGATTTCAAGATTTCGTTCCCTTTCCTGAAAGGAAGACTTTCCTTTCAGGAAAGGGAACGAAATCTTGCGATTTTAATGAGCATTAATTGGGCAAGCTTCCGTCCATTTCCCTGCACTTCTGGCCACCCCATTCACTTTTATGGCTTTCGCTTGCTTCTGTCATTTTTTAATTTTTTTTTTCCATTTCACTTCTGAGACATCTTCTCCTATCCCTTGTTTTGCATGGCTTCCCTGATTCCAGGATTTAAATTGGAGTCATGTTTGGTAAGTCTTGGCCTTTTTCAGCGGCCCTCATTTCATCTCAGTCTCTTTGGTGGCAATCACTCCATTTCCAAATTTTCTCGGTTTTTTTCGCTTGCGCTGTTTTGGGTCATATCTCCTTTCCAGAGGGGTTGTTAGACTTTGTTCTCTGATTTCAAGATTTCGTTCCCTTTCCTGAAAGGAAGACTTTCCTTTCAGGAAAGGGAACGAAATCTTGCGATTTTAATGAGCATTAATTGGGCAAGCTTCCGTCCATTTCCCTGCACTTCTGGCCACCCCATTCACTTTTATGGCTTTCGCTTGCTTCTGTCATTTTCCCATGGGTTTTTTTTCCATTTCACTTCTGAGACATCTTCTCCTATCTCTTGTTTTGCATGGCTTCCCTGATTCCAGGATTTAAATTGGAGTCATTTTTGGTAAGTCTTGGCCTTTTTCAGCGGCCCTCATTTCATCTCAGTCTCTTTGGTGGCAATCACTCCATTTCCAAATTTTCTCGTTTTTTTTCGCTTGCGCTGTTTTGGGTCATATCTCCTTTCCAGAGGGGTTGTTAGACTTTGTTCTCTGATTTCAAGATTTCGTTCCCTTTCCTGAAAGGAAGACTTTCCTTTCAGGAAAGGGAACGAAATCTTGCGATTTTAATGAGCATTAATTGGGCAAGCTTCCGTCCATTTCCCTGCACTTCTGGCCACCCCATTCACTTTTATGGTTTTCGCTTGCTTCTGTCATTTTTTAATTTTTTTTTTTCCATTTCACTTCTGAGACATCTTCTCCTATCTCTTGTTTTGCATGGCTTCCCTGATTCCAGGATTTAAATTGGAGTCATTTTTGGTAAGTCTTGGCCTTTTTCAGCGGCCCTCATTTCATCTCAGTCTCTTTGGTGGCAATCACTCCATTTCCAAATTTTCTCGGTTTTTTTCGCTTGCGCTGTTTTGGGTCATATCTCCTTTCCAGAGGGGTTGTTAGACTTTGTTCTCTGATTTCAAGATTTCGTTCCCTTTCCTGAAAGGAAGACTTTCCTTTCAGGAAAGGGAACGAAATCTTGCGATTTTAATGAGCATTAATTGGGCAAGCTTCCGTCCATTTCCCTGCACTTCTGGCCACCCCATTCACTTTTATGGTTTTCGCTTGCTTCTGTCATTTTTCCATGTTTTTTTTTTTCCATTTCACTTCTGAGACATCTTCTCCTATCTCTTGTTTTGCATGGCTTCCCTGATTCCAGGATTTAAATTGGAGTCATTTTTGGTAAGTCTTGGCCTTTTTCAGCGGCCCTCATTTCATCTCAGTCTCTTTGGTGGCAATCACTCCATTTCCAAATTTTCTCGGTTTTTTTCGCTTGCGCTGTTTTGGGTCATATCTCCTTTCCAGAGGGGTTGTTAGACTTTGTTCTCTGATTTCAAGATTTCGTTCCCTTTCCTGAAAGGAAGACTTTCCTTTCAGGAAAGGGAACGAAATCTTGCGATTTTAATGAGCATTAATTGGGCAAGCTTCCGTCCATTTCCCTGCACTTCTGGCCACCCCATTCACTTTTATGGTTTTCGCTTGCTTCTGTCATTTTTTAATTTTTTTTTTTCCATTTCACTTCTGAGACATCTTCTCCTATCTCTTGTTTTGCATGGCTTCCCTGATTCCAGGATTTAAATTGGAGTCATTTTTGGTAAGTCTTGGCCTTTTTCAGCGGCCCTCATTTCATCTCAGTCTCTTTGGTGGCAATCACTCCATTTCCAAATTTTCTCGGTTTTTTTCGCTTGCGCTGTTTTGGGTCATATCTCCTTTCCAGAGGGGTTGTTAGACTTTGTTCTCTGATTTCAAGATTTCGTTCCCTTTCCTGAAAGGAAGACTTTCCTTTCAGGAAAGGGAACGAAATCTTGCGATTTTAATGAGCATTAATTGGGCAAGCTTCCGTCCATTTCCCTGCACTTCTGGCCACCCCATTCACTTTTATGGTTTTCGCTTGCTTCTGTCATTTTTCCATGGTTTTTTTTTCCATTTCACTTCTGAGACATCTTCTCCTATCTCTTGTTTTGCATGGCTTCCCTGATTCCAGGATTTAAATTGGAGTCATTTTTGGTAAGTCTTGGCCTTTTTCAGCGGCCCTCATTTCATCTCAGTCTCTTTGGTGGCAATCACTCCATTTCCAAATTTTCTCGGTTTTTTTCGCTTGCGCTGTTTTGGGTCATATCTCCTTTCCAGAGGGGTTGTTAGACTTTGTTCTCTGATTTCAAGATTTCGTTCCCTTTCCTGAAAGGAAGACTTTCCTTTCAGGAAAGGGAACGAAATCTTGCGATTTTAATGAGCATTAATTGGGCAAGCTTCCGTCCATTTCCCTGCACTTCTGGCCACCCCATTCACTTTTATGGCTTTCGCTTGCTTCTGTCATTTTCCCATGGGTTTTTTTTCCATTTCACTTCTGAGACATCTTCTCCTATCTCTTGTTTTGCATGGCTTCCCTGATTCCAGGATTTAAATTGGAGTCATTTTTGGTAAGTCTTGGCCTTTTTCAGCGGCCCTCACTTCATCTCAGTCTCTTTGGTGGCAATCACTCCATTTCCAAATTTTCTCGGTTTTTTTCGCTTGAGCTGTTTTGGGTCATATCTCCTTTCCAGAGGGGTTGTTAGACTTTGTTCTCTGATTTCAAGATTTCGTTCCCTTTCCTGAAAGGAAGACTTTCCTTTCAGGGAAGGGAACGAAATCTTGCGATTTTAATGAGCATTAATTGGGCAAGCTTCCGTCCATTTCCCTGCACTTCTGGCCACCCCATTCACTTTTATGGTTTTTGCTTGCTTCTGACATTTTTTAATTTTTTTTTTTTCCATTTCACTTCTGAGACATCTTCTCCTATCTCTTGTTTTGCATGGCTTCCCTGATTCCAGGATTTAAATTGGAGTCATTTTTGGTAAGTCTTGGCCTTTTTCAGCGGCCCTCATTTCATCTCAGTCTCTTTGGTGGCAATCACTCCATTTCCAAATTTTCTCGGTTTTTTTCGCTTGCGCTGTTTTGGGTCATATCTCCTTTCCAGAGGGGTTGTTAGACTTTGTTCTCTGATTTCAAGATTTCGTTCCCTTTCCTGAAAGGAAGACTTTCCTTTCAGGAAAGGGAACGAAATCTTGCGATTTTAATGAGCATTAATTGGGCAAGCTTCCGTCCATTTCCCTGCACTTCTGGCCACCCCATTCACTTTTATGGTTTTCGCTTGCTTCTGTCATTTTTCCATGTTTTTTTTTTTCCATTTCACTTCTGAGACATCTTCTCCTATCTCTTGTTTTGCATGGCTTCCCTGATTCCAGGATTTAAATTGGAGTCATTTTTGGTAAGTCTTGGCCTTTTTCAGCGGCCCTCATTTCATCTCAGTCTCTTTGGTGGCAATCACTCCATTTCCAAATTTTCTCGGTTTTTTTCGCTTGCGCTGTTTTGGGTCATATCTCCTTTCCAGAGGGGTTGTTAGACTTTGTTCTCTGATTTCAAGATTTCGTTCCCTTTCCTGAAAGGAAGACTTTCCTTTCAGGAAAGGGAACGAAATCTTGCGATTTTAATGAGCATTAATTGGGCAAGCTTCCGTCCATTTCCCTGCACTTCTGGCCACCCCATTCCCTTTTATGGTTTTCGCTTGCTTCTGTCATTTTTTAATTTTTTTTTTTCCATTTCACTTCTGAGACATCTTCTCATATCTCTTGTTTTGCATGGCTTCCCTGATTCCAGGATTTAAATTGGAGTCATTTTTGGTAAGTCTTGGCCTTTTTCAGCGGCCCTCATTTCATCTCAGTCTCTTTGGTGGCAATCACTCCATTTCCAAATTTTCTCGGTTTTTTTCGCTTGCGCTGTTTTGGGTCATATCTCCTTTCCAGAGGGGTTGTTAGACTTTGTTCTCTGATTTCAAGATTTCGTTCCCTTTCCTGAAAGGAAGACTTTCCTTTCAGGAAAGGGAACGAAATCTTGCGATTTTAATGAGCATTAATTGGGCAAGCTTCCGTCCATTTCCCTGCACTTCTGGCCACCCCATTCACTTTTATGGTTTTCGCTTGCTTCTGTCATTTTTTAATTTTTTTTTTTCCATTTCACTTCTGAGACATCTTCTCCTATCTCTTGTTTTGCATGGCTTCCCTGATTCCAGGATTTAAATTGGAGTCATTTTTGGTAAGTCTTGGCCTTTTTCAGCGGCCCTCATTTCATCTCAGTCTCTTTGGTGGCAATCACTCCATTTCCAAATTTTCTCGGTTTTTTTCGCTTGCGCTGTTTTGGGTCATATCTCCTTTCCAGAGGGGTTGTTAGACTTTGTTCTCTGATTTCAAGATTTCGTTCCCTTTCCTGAAAGGAAGACTTTCCTTTCAGGAAAGGGAACGAAATCTTGCGATTTTAATGAGCATTAATTGGGCAAGCTTCCGTCCATTTCCCTGCACTTCTGGCCACCCCATTCACTTTTATGGTTTTCGCTTGCTTCTGTCATTTTTCCATGGTTTTTTTTTCCATTTCACTTCTGAGACATCTTCTCCTATCTCTTGTTTTGCATGGCTTCCCTGATTCCAGGATTTAAATTGGAGTCATTTTTGGTAAGTCTTGGCCTTTTTCAGCGGCCCTCATTTCATCTCAGTCTCTTTGGTGGCAATCACTCCATTTCCAAATTTTCTCGGTTTTTTTCGCTTGCGCTGTTTTGGGTCATATCTCCTTTCCAGAGGGGTTGTTAGACTTTGTTCTCTGATTTCAAGATTTCGTTCCCTTTCCTGAAAGGAAGACTTTCCTTTCAGGAAAGGGAACGAAATCTTGCGATTTTAATGAGCATTAATTGGGCAAGCTTCCGTCCATTTCCCTGCACTTCTGGCCACCCCATTCACTTTTATGGCTTTCGCTTGCTTCTGTCATTTTCCCATGGGTTTTTTTTCCATTTCACTTCTGAGACATCTTCTCCTATCTCTTGTTTTGCATGGCTTCCCTGATTCCAGGATTTAAATTGGAGTCATTTTTGGTAAGTCTTGGCCTTTTTCAGCGGCCCTCACTTCATCTCAGTCTCTTTGGTGGCAATCACTCCATTTCCAAATTTTCTCGGTTTTTTTCGCTTGAGCTGTTTTGGGTCATATCTCCTTTCCAGAGGGGTTGTTAGACTTTGTTCTCTGATTTCAAGATTTCGTTCCCTTTCCTGAAAGGAAGACTTTCCTTTCAGGGAAGGGAACGAAATCTTGCGATTTTAATGAGCATTAATTGGGCAAGCTTCCGTCCATTTCCCTGCACTTCTGGCCACCCCATTCACTTTTATGGTTTTTGCTTGCTTCTGACATTTTTTAATTTTTTTTTTTTCCATTTCACTTCTGAGACATCTTCTCCTATCTCTTGTTTTGCATGGCTTCCCTGATTCCAGGATTTAAATTGGAGTCATTTTTGGTAAGTCTTGGCCTTTTTCAGCGGCCCTCATTTCATCTCAGTCTCTTTGGTGGCAATCACTCCATTTCCAAAGTTTCTCGGTTTTTTTCGCTTGCGCTGTTTTGGGTCATATCTCCTTTCCAGAGGGGTTGTTAGACTTTGTTCTCTGATTTCAAGATTTCGTTCCCTTTCCTGAAAGGAAAGTCTTCCTTTCAGGAAAGGGAACGAAATCTTGCGATTTTAATGAGCATTAATTGGGCAAGCTTCCGTCCATTTCCCTGCACTTCTGGCCACCCCATTCACTTTTATGGTTTTCGCTTGCTTCTGTCATTTTTTAATTTTTTTTTTTCCCTTTCACTTCTGAGACATCTTCTCCTATCTCTTGTTTTGCATGGCTTCCCTGATTCCAGGATTTAAATTGGAGGCATTTTTGGTAAGTCTTGGCCTTTTTCAGCGGCCCTCATTTCATCTCAGTCTCTTTGGTGGCAATCACTCCATTTCCAAATTTTCTCGGTTTTTTTCGCTTGCGCTGTTTTGGGTCATATCTCCTTTCCAGAGGGGTTGTTAGACTTTGTTCTCTGATTTCAAGATTTCGTTCCCTTTCCTGAAAGGAAGACTTTCCTTTCAGGAAAGGGAACGAAATCTTGCGATTTTAATGAGCATTAATTGGGCAAGCTTCCGTCCATTTCCCTGCACTTCTGGCCACCCCATTCACTTTTATGGTTTTCGCTTGCTTCTGTCATTTTTCCATGGTTTTTTGTTTTTCCATTTCACTTCTGAGACATCTTCTCCTATCTCTTGTTTTGCATGGCTTCCCTGATTCCAGGATTTAAATTGGAGTCATTTTTGGTAAGTCTTGGCCTTTTTCAGCGGCCCTCATTTCATCTCAGTCTCTTTGGTGGCAATCACTCCATTTCCAAATTTTCTCGGTTTTTTTCGCTTGCGCTGTTTTGGGTCATATCTCCTTTCCAGAGGGGTTGTTAGACTTTGTTCTCTGATTTCAAGATTTCGTTCCCTTTCCTGAAAGGAAGACTTTCCTTTCAGGAAAGGGAACGAAATCTTGCGATTTTAATGAGCATTAATTGGGCAAGCTTCCGTCCATTTCCCTGCACTTCTGGCCACCCCATTCACTTTTATGGCTTTCGCTTGCTTCTGTCATTTTCCCATGGGTTTTTTTTCCATTTCACTTCTGAGACATCTTCTCCTATCTCTTGTTTTGCATGGCTTCCCTGATTCCAGGATTTAAATTGGAGTCATTTTTGGTAAGTCTTGGCCTTTTTCAGCGGCCCTCACTTCATCTCAGTCTCTTTGGTGGCAATCACTCCATTTCCAAATTTTCTCGGTTTTTTTCGCTTGAGCTGTTTTGGGTCATATCTCCTTTCCAGAGGGGTTGTTAGACTTTGTTCTCTGATTTCAAGATTTCGTTCCCTTTCCTGAAAGGAAGACTTTCCTTTCAGGGAAGGGAACGAAATCTTGCGATTTTAATGAGCATTAATTGGGCAAGCTTCCGTCCATTTCCCTGCACTTCTGGCCACCCCATTCACTTTTATGGTTTTTGCTTGCTTCTGACATTTTTTAATTTTTTTTTTTTCCATTTCACTTCTGAGACATCTTCTCCTATCTCTTGTTTTGCATGGCTTCCCTGATTCCAGGATTTAAATTGGAGTCATTTTTGGTAAGTCTTGGCCTTTTTCAGCGGCCCTCATTTCATCTCAGTCTCTTTGGTGGCAATCACTCCATTTCCAAATTTTCTCGGTTTTTTTCGCTTGCGCTGTTTTGGGTCATATCTCCTTTCCAGAGGGGTTGTTAGACTTTGTTCTCTGATTTCAAGATTTCGTTCCCTTTCCTGAAAGGAAAGTCTTCCTTTCAGGAAAGGGAACGAAATCTTGCGATTTTAATGAGCATTAATTGGGCAAGCTTCCGTCCATTTCCCTGCACTTCTGGCCACCCCATTCACTTTTATGGTTTTCGCTTGCTTCTGTCATTTTTTAATTTTTTTTTTTCCATTTCACTTCTGAGACATCTTCTCCTATCTCTTGTTTTGCATGGCTTCCCTGATTCCAGGATTTAAATTGGAGTCATTTTTGGTAAGTCTTGGCCTTTTTCAGCGGCCCTCATTTCATCTCAGTCTCTTTGGTGGCAATCACTCCATTTCCAAATTTTCTCGGTTTTTTTCGCTTGCGCTGTTTTGGGTCATATCTCCTTTCCAGAGGGGTTGTTAGACTTTGTTCTCTGATTTCAAGATTTCGTTCCCTTTCCTGAAAGGAAGACTTTCCTTTCAGGAAAGGGAACGAAATCTTGCGATTTTAATGAGCATTAATTGGGCAAGCTTCCGTCCATTTCCCTGCACTTCTGGCCACCCCATTCACTTTTATGGTTTTCGCTTGCTTCTGTCATTTTTTAATTTTTTTTTTCCATTTCACTTCTGAGACATCTTCTCATATCTCTTGTTTTGCATGGCTTCCCTGATTCCAGGATTTAAATTGGAGTCATTTTTAGTATGTCTTGGCCTTTTTCAGCGGCCCTCATTTCATCTCAGTCTCTTTGGTGGCAATCACTCCATTTCCAAATTTTCTCGGTTTTTTTCGCTTGCGCTGTTTTGGGTCATATCTCCTTTCCAGAGGGGTTGTTAGACTTTGTTCTCTGATTTCAAGATTTCGTTCCCTTTCCTGAAAGGAAGACTTTCCTTTCAGGAAAGGGAACGAAATCTTGCGATTTTAATGAGCATTAATTGGGCAAGCTTCCGTCCATTTCCCTGCACTTCTGGCCACCCCATTCACTTTTATGGTTTTCGCTTGCTTCTGTCATTTTTTAATTTTTTTTTTTCCATTTCACTTCTGAGACATCTTCTCCTATCTCTTGTTTTGCATGGCTTCCCTGATTCCAGGATTTAAATTGGAGTCATTTTTGGTAAGTCTTGGCCTTTTTCAGCGGCCCTCATTTCATCTCAGTCTCTTTGGTGGCAATCACTCCATTTCCAAATTTTCTCGGTTTTTTTCGCTTGCGCTGTTTTGGGTCATATCTCCTTTCCAGAGGGGTTGTTAGACTTTGTTCTCTGATTTCAAGATTTCGTTCCCTTTCCTGAAAGGAAGACTTTCCTTTCAGGAAAGGGAACGAAATCTTGCGATTTTAATGAGCATTAATTGGGCAAGCTTCCGTCCATTTCCCTGCACTTCTGGCCACCCCATTCACTTTTATGGTTTTCGCTTGCTTCTGTCATTTTTCCATGGTTTTTTTTTCCATTTCACTTCTGAGACATCTTCTCCTATCTCTTGTTTTGCATGGCTTCCCTGATTCCAGGATTTAAATTAGAGTCATTTTTGGTAAGTCTTGGCCTTTTTCAGCGGCCCTCATTTCATCTCAGTCTCTTTGGTGGCAATCACTCCATTTCCAAATTTTCTCGGTTTTTTTCGCTTGCGCTGTTTTGGGTCATATCTCCTTTCCAGAGGGGTTGTTAGACTTTGTTCTCTGATTTCAAGATTTCCTTCCCTTTCCTGAAAGGAAGACTTTCCTTTCAGGAAAGGGAACGAAATCTTGCGATTTTAATGGGCATTAATTGGGCAAGCTTCCGTCCATTTCCCTGCACTTCTGGCCACCCCATTCACTTTTATGGTTTTCGCTTGCTTCTGTCATTTTTTAATTTTTTTTTTTCCATTTCACTTCTGAGACATCTTCTCCTATCTCTTGTTTTGCATGGCTTCCCTGATTCCAGGATTTAAATTGGAGTCATTTTTGGTAAGTCTTGGCCTTTTTCAGCGGCCCTCATTTCATCTCAGTCTCTTTGGTGGCAATCACTCCATTTCCAAATTTTCTCGGTTTTTTTCGCTTGCGCTGTTTTGGGTCATATCTCCTTTCCAGAGGGGTTGTTAGACTTTGTTCTCTGATTTCAAGATTTCGTTCCCTTTCCTGAAAGGAAGACTTTCCTTTCAGGAAAGGGAACGAAATCTTGCGATTTTAATGAGCATTAATTGGGCAAGCTTCCGTCCATTTCCCTGCACTTCTGGCCACCCCATTCACTTTTATGGTTTTCGCTTGCTTCTGTCATTTTTCCATGGTTTTTTTTTTCCATTTCACTTCTGAGACATCTTCTCCTATCTCTTGTTTTGCATGGCTTCCCTGATTCCAGGATTTAAATTGGAGTCATTTTTGGTATGTCTTGGCCTTTTTCAGCGGCCCTCATTTCATCTCAGTCTCTTTGGTGGCAATCACTCCATTTCCAAATTTTCTCGATTTTTTTCGCTTGCGCTGTTTTGGGTCATATCTCCTTTCCAGAGGGGTTGTTAGACTTTGTTCTCTGATTTCAAGATTTCGTTCCCTTTCCTGAAAGGAAGACTTTCCTTTCAGGAAAGGGAACGAAATCTTGCGATTTTAATGAGCATTAATTGGGCAAGCTTCCGTCCATTTCCCTGCACTTCTGGCCACCCCATTCACTTTTATGGTTTTCGCTTGCTTCTGTCATTTTTCCATGTTTTTTTTTTTCCATTTCACTTCTGAGACATCTTCTCCTATCTCTTGTTTTGCATGGCTTCCCTGATTCCAGGATTTAAATTGGAGCCATTTTTGGTAAGTCTTGGCCTTTTTCAGCGGCCCTCATTTCATCTCAGTCTCTTTGCTGGCAATCACTCCATTTCCAAATTTTCTCGGTTTTTTTCGCTTGCGCTGTTTTGGGTCATATCTCCTTTCCAGAGGGGTTGTTAGACTTTGTTCTCTGATTTCAAGATTTTGTTCCCTTTCCTGAAAGGAAGACTTTCCTTTCAGGAAAGGGAACGAAATCTTGCGATTTTAATGGGCATTAATTGGGCAAGCTTCCGTCCATTTCCCTGCACTTCTGGCCACCCCATTCACTTTTATGGTTTTCGCTTGCTTCTGTCATTTTTTAATTTTTTTTTTTCCATTTCACTTCTGAGACATCTTCTCCTATCTCTTGTTTTGCATGGCTTCCCTGATTCCAGGATTTAAATTGGAGTCATTTTTGGTAAGTCTTGGCCTTTTTCAGCGGCCCTCATTTCATCTCAGTCTCTTTGGTGGCAATCACTCCATTTCCAAATTTTCTCGGTTTTTTTCGCTTGCGCTGTTTTGGGTCATATCTCTATTCCAGAGGGGTTGTTAGACTTTGTTCTCTGATTTCAAGATTTCGTTCCCTTTCCTGAAAGGAAGACTTTCCTTTTTAGGAAAGGGAACGAAATCTTGCGATTTTAATGAGCATTAATTGGGCAAGCTTCCGTCCATTTCCCTGCACTTCTGGCCACCCCATTCACTTTTATGGTTTTCGCTTGCTTCTGTCATTTTTTAATTTTTTTTTTTCCATTTCACTTCTGAGACATCTTCTCCTATCTCTTGTTTTGCATGGCTTCCCTGATTCCAGGATTTAAATTGGAGTCATTTTTGGTAAGTCTTGGCCTTTTTCAGCGGCCCTCATTTCATCTCAGTCTCTTTGGTGGCAATCACTCCATTTCCAAATTTTCTTGGTTTTTTTCGCTTGCGCTGTTTTGGGTCATATCTCCTTTCAAGAGGGGTTGTTAGACTTTGTTCTCTGATTTCAAGATTTCGTTCCCTTTCCTGAAAGGAAGACTTTCCTTTCAGGAAAGGGAACGAAATCTTGCGATTTTAATGGGCATTAATTGGGCAAGCTTCCGTCCATTTCCCTGCACTTCTGGCCACCCCATTCACTTTTATGGTTTTCGCTTGCTTCTGTCATTTTTTAATTTTTTTTTTTCCATTTCACTTCTGAGACATCTTCTCCTATCTCTTGTTTTGCATGGCTTCCCTGATTCCAGGATTTAAATTGGAGTCATTTTTGGTAAGTCTTGGCCTTTTTCAGCGGCCCTCATTTCATCTCAGTCTCTTTGGTGGCAATCACTCCATTTCCAAATTTTCTCGGTTTTTTTCGCTTGCGCTGTTTTGGGTCATATCTCCTTTCCAGAGGGGTTGTTAGACTTTGTTCTCTGATTTCAAGATTTCGTTCCCTTTCCTGAAAGGAAGACTTTCCTTTCAGGAAAGGGAACGAAATCTTGCGATTTTAATGAGCATTAATTGGGCAAGCTTCCGTCCATTTCCCTGCACTTCTGGCCACCCCATTCACTTTTATGGTTTTCGCTTGCTTCTGTCATTTTTTAATTTTTTTTTTTCCATTTCACTTCTGAGACATCTTCTCCTATCTCTTGTTTTGCATGGCTTCCCTGATTCCAGGATTTAAATTAGAGTCATTTTTGGTAAGTCTTGGCCTTTTTCAGCGGCCCTCATTTCATCTCAGTCTCTTTGGTGGCAATCACTCCATTTCCAAATTTTCTCGGTTTTTTTCGCTTGCGCTGTTTTGGGTCATATCTCCTTTCCAGAGGGGTTGTTAGACTTTGTTCTCTGATTTCAAGATTTCGTTCCCTTTCCTGAAAGGAAGACTTTCCTTTCAGGAAAGGGAACGAAATCTTGCGATTTTAATGAGCATTAATTGGGCAAGCTTCCGTCCATTTCCCTGCACTTCTGGCCACCCCATTCACTTTTATGGTTTTCGCTTGCTTCTGTCATTTTTTAATTTTTTTTTTTCCATTTCACTTCTGAGACATCTTCTCCTATCTCTTGTTTTGCATGGCTTCCCTGATTCCAGGATTTAAATTGGAGTCATTTTTGGTAAGTCTTGGCCTTTTTCAGCGGCCCTCATTTCATCTCAGTCTCTTTGGTGGCAATCACTCCATTTCCAAATTTTCTTGGTTTTTTTCGCTTGCGCTGTTTTGGGTCATATCTCCTTTCCAGAGGGGTTGTTAGACTTTGTTCTCTGATTTCAAGATTTCGTTCCCTTTCCTGAAAGGAAGACTTTCCTTTCAGGAAAGGGAACGAAATCTTGCGATTTTAATGAGCATTAATTGGGCAAGCTTCCGTCCATTTCCCTGCACTTCTGGCCACCCCATTCACTTTTATGGTTTTCGCTTGCTTCTGTCATTTTTTAATTTTTTTTTTCCATTTCACTTCTGAGACATCTTCTCCTATCTCTTGTTTTGCATGGCTTCCCTGATTCCAGGATTTAAATTGGAGTCATTTTTGGTAAGTCTTGGCCTTTTTCAGCGGCCCTCATTTCATCTCAGTCTCTTTGGTGGCAATCACTCCATTTCCAAATTTTCTCGGTTTTTTTCGCTTGCGCTGTTTTGGGTCATATCTCCTTTCCAGAGGGGTTGTTAGACTTTGTTCTCTGATTTCAAGATTTCGTTCCCTTTCCTGAAAGGAAGACTTTCCTTTCAGGAAAGGGAACGAAATCTTGCGATTTTAATGAGCATTAATTGGGCAAGCTTCCGTCCATTTCCCTGCACTTCTGGCCACCCCATTCACTTTTATGGTTTTCGCTTGCTTCTGTCATTTTTCCATGGTTTTTTTTTCCATTTCACTTCTGAGACATCTTCTCCTATCTCTTGTTTTGCATGGCTTCCCTGATTCCAGGATTTAAATTGGAGTCATTTTTGGTAAGTCTTGGCCTTTTTCAGCGGCCCTCATTTCATCTCAGTCTCTTTGGTGGCAATCACTCCATTTCCAAATTTTCTCGGTTTTTTTCGCTTGCGCTGTTTTGGGTCATATCTCCTTTCCAGAGGGGTTGTTAGACTTTGTTCTCTGATTTCAAGATTTCGTTCCCTTTCCTGAAAGGAAGACTTTCCTTTTTAGGAAAGGGAACGAAATCTTGCGATTTTAATGAGCATTAATTGGGCAAGCTTCCGTCCATTTCCCTGCACTTCTGGCCACCCCATTCACTTTTATGGTTTTCGCTTGCTTCTGTCATTTTTCCATGGTTTTTTGTTTTTCCATTTCACTTCTGAGACATCTTCTCCTATCTCTTGTTTTGCATGGCTTCCCTGATTCCAGGATTTAAATTGGAGTCATTTTTGGTAAGTCTTGGCCTTTTTCAGCGGCCCTCATTTCATCTCAGTCTCTTTGGTGGCAATCACTCCATTTCCAAATTTTCTCGGTTTTTTTCGCTTGCGCTGTTTTGGGTCATATCTCCTTTCCAGAGGGGTTGTTAGACTTTGTTCTCTGATTTCAAGATTTCGTTCCCTTTCCTGAAAGGAAAGTCTTCCTTTCAGGAAAGGGAACGAAATCTTGCGATTTTAATGAGCATTAATTGGGCAAGCTTCCGTCCATTTCCCTGCACTTCTGGCCACCCCATTCACTTTTATGGTTTTCGCTTGCTTCTGTCATTTTTTAATTTTTTTTTTTCCATTTCACTTCTGAGACATCTTCTCCTATCTCTTGTTTTGCATGGCTTCCCTGATTCCAGGATTTAAATTGGAGTCATTTTTGGTAAGTCTTGGCCTTTTTCAGCGGCCCTCATTTCATCTCAGTCTCTTTGGTGGCAATCACTCCATTTCCAAATTTTCTCGGTTTTTTTCGCTTGCGCTGTTTTGGGTCATATCTCTATTCCAGAGGGGTTGTTAGACTTTGTTCTCTGATTTCAAGATTTCGTTCCCTTTCCTGAAAGGAAGACTTTCCTTTTTAGGAAAGGGAACGAAATCTTGCGATTTTAATGAGCATTAATTGGGCAAGCTTCCGTCCATTTCCCTGCACTTCTGGCCACCCCATTCACTTTTATGGTTTTCGCTTGCTTCTGTCATTTTTTAATTTTTTTTTTTCCATTTCACTTCTGAGACATCTTCTCCTATCTCTTGTTTTGCATGGCTTCCCTGATTCCAGGATTTAAATTGGAGTCATTTTTGGTAAGTCTTGGCCTTTTTCAGCGGCCCTCATTTCATCTCAGTCTCTTTGGTGGCAATCACTCCATTTCCAAATTTTCTTGGTTTTTTTCGCTTGCGCTGTTTTGGGTCATATCTCCTTTCAAGAGGGGTTGTTAGACTTTGTTCTCTGATTTCAAGATTTCGTTCCCTTTCCTGAAAGGAAGACTTTCCTTTCAGGAAAGGGAACGAAATCTTGCGATTTTAATGGGCATTAATTGGGCAAGCTTCCGTCCATTTCCCTGCACTTCTGGCCACCCCATTCACTTTTATGGTTTTCGCTTGCTTCTGTCATTTTTTAATTTTTTTTTTTCCATTTCACTTCTGAGACATCTTCTCCTATCTCTTGTTTTGCATGGCTTCCCTGATTCCAGGATTTAAATTGGAGTCATTTTTGGTAAGTCTTGGCCTTTTTCAGCGGCCCTCATTTCATCTCAGTCTCTTTGGTGGCAATCACTCCATTTCCAAATTTTCTCGGTTTTTTTCGCTTGCGCTGTTTTGGGTCATATCTCCTTTCCAGAGGGGTTGTTAGACTTTGTTCTCTGATTTCAAGATTTCGTTCCCTTTCCTGAAAGGAAGACTTTCCTTTCAGGAAAGGGAACGAAATCTTGCGATTTTAATGAGCATTAATTGGGCAAGCTTCCGTCCATTTCCCTGCACTTCTGGCCACCCCATTCACTTTTATGGTTTTCGCTTGCTTCTGTCATTTTTTAATTTTTTTTTTTCCATTTCACTTCTGAGACATCTTCTCCTATCTCTTGTTTTGCATGGCTTCCCTGATTCCAGGATTTAAATTAGAGTCATTTTTGGTAAGTCTTGGCCTTTTTCAGCGGCCCTCATTTCATCTCAGTCTCTTTGGTGGCAATCACTCCATTTCCAAATTTTCTCGGTTTTTTTCGCTTGCGCTGTTTTGGGTCATATCTCCTTTCCAGAGGGGTTGTTAGACTTTGTTCTCTGATTTCAAGATTTCGTTCCCTTTCCTGAAAGGAAGACTTTCCTTTCAGGAAAGGGAACGAAATCTTGCGATTTTAATGAGCATTAATTGGGCAAGCTTCCGTCCATTTCCCTGCACTTCTGGCCACCCCATTCACTTTTATGGTTTTCGCTTGCTTCTGTCATTTTTTAATTTTTTTTTTTCCATTTCACTTCTGAGACATCTTCTCCTATCTCTTGTTTTGCATGGCTTCCCTGATTCCAGGATTTAAATTGGAGTCATTTTTGGTAAGTCTTGGCCTTTTTCAGCGGCCCTCATTTCATCTCAGTCTCTTTGGTGGCAATCACTCCATTTCCAAATTTTCTCGGTTTTTTTCGCTTGCGCTGTTTTGGGTCATATCTCCTTTCCAGAGGGGTTGTTAGACTTTGTTCTCTGATTTCAAGATTTCGTTCCCTTTCCTGAAAGGAAGACTTTCCTTTCAGGAAAGGGAACGAAATCTTGCGATTTTAATGAGCATTAATTGGGCAAGCTTCCGTCCATTTCCCTGCACTTCTGGCCACCCCATTCACTTTTATGGTTTTCGCTTGCTTCTGTCATTTTTTAATTTTTTTTTTCCATTTCACTTCTGAGACATCTTCTCCTATCTCTTGTTTTGCATGGCTTCCCTGATTCCAGGATTTAAATTGGAGTCATTTTTGGTAAGTCTTGGCCTTTTTCAGCGGCCCTCATTTCATCTCAGTCTCTTTGGTGGCAATCACTCCATTTCCAAATTTTCTCGGTTTTTTTCGCTTGCGCTGTTTTGGGTCATATCTCCTTTCCAGAGGGGTTGTTAGACTTTGTTCTCTGATTTCAAGATTTCGTTCCCTTTCCTGAAAGGAAGACTTTCCTTTCAGGAAAGGGAACGAAATCTTGCGATTTTAATGAGCATTAATTGGGCAAGCTTCCGTCCATTTCCCTGCACTTCTGGCCACCCCATTCACTTTTATGGTTTTCGCTTGCTTCTGTCATTTTTTAATTTTTTTTTTTCCATTTCACTTCTGAGACATCTTCTCCTATCTCTTGTTTTGCATGGCTTCCCTGATTCCAGGATTTAAATTGGAGTCATTTTTGGTAAGTCTTGGCCTTTTTCAGCGGCCCTCATTTCATCTCAGTCTCTTTGGTGGCAATCACTCCATTTCCAAATTTTCTCGGTTTTTTTCGCTTGCGCTGTTTTGGGTCATATCTCCTTTCCAGAGGGGTTGTTAGACTTTGTTCTCTGATTTCAAGATTTCGTTCCCTTTCCTGAAAGGAAGACTTTCCTTTCAGGAAAGGGAACGAAATCTTGCGATTTTAATGAGCATTAATTGGGCAAGCTTCCGTCCATTTCCCTGCACTTCTGGCCACCCCATTCACTTTTATGGTTTTCGCTTGCTTCTGTCATTTTTCCATGGTTTTTTTTTCCATTTCACTTCTGAGACATCTTCTCCTATCTCTTGTTTTGCATGGCTTCCCTGATTCCAGGATTTAAATTGGAGTCATTTTTGGTAAGTCTTGGCCTTTTTCAGCGGCCCTCATTTCATCTCAGTCTCTTTGGTGGCAATCACTCCATTTCCAAATTTTCTCGGTTTTTTTCGCTTGCGCTGTTTTGGGTCATATCTCCTTTCCAGAGGGGTTGTTAGACTTTGTTCTCTGATTTCAAGATTTCGTTCCCTTTCCTGAAAGGAAGACTTTCCTTTCAGGAAAGGGAACGAAATCTTGCGATTTTAATGAGCATTAATTGGGCAAGCTTCCGTCCATTTCCCTGCACTTCTGGCCACCCCATTCACTTTTATGGCTTTCGCTTGCTTCTGTCATTTTCCCATGGGTTTTTTTTCCATTTCACTTCTGAGACATCTTCTCCTATCTCTTGTTTTGCATGGCTTCCCTGATTCCAGGATTTAAATTGGAGTCATTTTTGGTAAGTCTTGGCCTTTTTCAGCGGCCCTCACTTCATCTCAGTCTCTTTGGTGGCAATCACTCCATTTCCAAATTTTCTCGGTTTTTTTCGCTTGAGCTGTTTTGGGTCATATCTCCTTTCCAGAGGGGTTGTTAGACTTTGTTCTCTGATTTCAAGATTTCGTTCCCTTTCCTGAAAGGAAGACTTTCCTTTCAGGGAAGGGAACGAAATCTTGCGATTTTAATGAGCATTAATTGGGCAAGCTTCCGTCCATTTCCCTGCACTTCTGGCCACCCCATTCACTTTTATGGTTTTTGCTTGCTTCTGACATTTTTTAATTTTTTTTTTTTCCATTTCACTTCTGAGACATCTTCTCCTATCTCTTGTTTTGCATGGCTTCCCTGATTCCAGGATTTAAATTGGAGTCATTTTTGGTAAGTCTTGGCCTTTTTCAGCGGCCCTCATTTCATCTCAGTCTCTTTGGTGGCAATCACTCCATTTCCAAATTTTCTCGTTTTTTTCGCTTGCGCTGTTTTGGGTCATATCTCCTTTCCAGAGGGGTTGTTAGACTTTGTTCTCTGATTTCAAGATTTCGTTCCCTTTCCTGAAAGGAAGACTTTCCTTTCAGGAAAGGGAACGAAATCTTGCGATTTTAATGAGCATTAATTGGGCAAGCTTCCGTCCATTTCCCTGCACTTCTGGCCACCCCATTCACTTTTATGGTTTTCGCTTGCTTCTGTCATTTTTCCATGTTTTTTTTTTTCCATTTCACTTCTGAGACATCTTCTCCTATCTCTTGTTTTGCATGGCTTCCCTGATTCCAGGATTTAAATTGGAGTCATTTTTGGTAAGTCTTGGCCTTTTTCAGCGGCCCTCATTTCATCTCAGTCTCTTTGGTGGCAATCACTCCATTTCCAAATTTTCTCGGTTTTTTTCGCTTGCGCTGTTTTGGGTCATATCTCCTTTCCAGAGGGGTTGTTAGACTTTGTTCTCTGATTTCAAGATTT